>CM074582.1:1186714-2386714 GCA_037305975.1 Chrysolophus pictus | reverse complement strand
ACATCTTGTGTCTTTCATCTAGAAGCACACATATGTGCATTCACACACACTTCTTCAGCAGCAAAGCACACATATCAACAGCTCCAAAGGATGCAAGGAGACATGCATACCAAAACAGGTGGGTATGGTAATTTCTACTTCAGTATTTTGCACTTGAAATCCATAAATATTTAACATGTGCAAAATGGAAGCTTGTGCAATCCATGTTAGATTTGCAAACTCAGCACATTCACATATTTATAAACAAGCATTATTGCAAACAGATTAGTTCAGCACCCTGGGCAAGCTGCCAACAAGCCATAAAACCTTTATGAATTCTGCTGTCTTGGGATATACCAGCAAATCTGCTTCACACCATGTCCTTATGCCTTCAACATAACTATTAACTGCTATCAGAAGCTGATTCAGTCAGGTGGTAAACAGAAAATGATGCAACACTGTCTCCCTCTACGTGCAAATAGCCTCAACAAAGGAGCTCCAAAGAGCCATTAGTGCTTCCAGGTGAGGAGCAGCTCTGAAACCCAATGACAGGAACAGGTTGCCCAAGGAGGCTGTGGATGCCCCATCCCTGCAGGCATTCAAGGCCAGGCTGGATGTGGCTCTGGGCAGCCTGGGCTGCTGGTTGGTGACCTGCACATAGCAGGGGGTTGGAACTGGATGAGCATTGTGCTCTTTTTCAACCCAGGTCATTCTGTGATTCTATGATTCACTCTATGACAGCATCTTAAGCAGTGCAAGCAGCAACTGTTACTTGTGTTTGTTTTTTAAATAAAAAACATGCAAGTGCCACGATAGAACTGTCAAGTCTAACCCATTTTTTTTTATACTTCAAAAAAAAAAAAAAAAAACCAAAAAACACGGATGACTTTCCTAATGCACATCTGCAACAAAAGTAAAACACTTCTGTTAACACTGCCTCACTCCACGGGGAGATGCTGGCATTACACACATGCAGCGTGATGGGAAGCTGGAAGGGACCCAGACGAACACAGCTCTGTGACACAGCCGTGTGGATTCTGCTCAGCTCTGCAAATATTTACACGCCTGACGTTGCACCACTGAAAAAAACACCCCGAGATCAAGGTTTCACAGCGGCCTGCGTGGCAGAACGAGGCCGGCAACGCCTGCTGCCCCTCAGCCTCAGCGCCCCGTTCAACTCGAGCTCTGCGCTTTAACTTTAAAACCAAAATCGGGTACACCTCACTCCACCTGAACCACAGCAGTTCGGAAACTCGGCTGGAAGGAGGAGGACGATCCCGATCCTTCAGTACGACTGAGGCCCACAACCAGAGCCGCAGCCCCGCAGCGGGCCTGGCTTACTCACGTTGGCCATGGCAGACGCTCAGCAGCCCCTCGCCCAGCGCTCCGACTCCCCCTGCAAGACAAGCGAACGCAGCGTCCTCTGAGGCCCCGCACTGACCGACCGGCCGGCACCGGGCCGCTCCCCCCTCAGTGCCGCCCCCCCGCTCCCCCCTCACACGGCCGCGGCGCAGCGGGAGCAGACAGGAATCCCGCACAGTGCTTCCTACAAAATGGCGGCCGCCGCTCCCGCCCCGCCCGCACCCTCTCGCCGCCAGACCTGAGCAGCCGCTCGCTGAGCGGTGTGAGGGGGTATCTGAAGCGGGGATAGGGCGGCGGGGCGAGCGGGTCGGTAATCGATTGGTCGGGGCTGGGCTCCCCTAGGAGAGGGCATGGTACGTAGGGGTATGCGGGGGTACGCAATGCCGCCTCGGTGCGGTAGGGGGCAGCAGTGCGGCGCGGGGAGCTGAGCGGCTGATGCTGAGCAAAAATGGGCTTTTCTGCTGGGAGAAGTGGGGGCAGAGGGGCGGCCTCTGCAAAGATCCGTTGTATGAAATAGGAATAAAGCCCTTCTAAAGCGAGCCAAAGGGGTTCGGTTGTTTGTTTTTCCCTCCTCGTTTCCTGCTTTCAGCACTGGAACAGGTTGCCCAAGGAGGCTGTGGATGCCCCATCCCTGCAGGCATTCAAGGCCAGGCTGGATGTGGCTCTGGGCAGCCTGGGCTGCTGGTTGGCGACCTGCACACAGCAGGGGATTCAAACTAGATGATCATCGTGGTCCTTTGGAGCCCAGGCCATTCTATGAGTCTGTGTGCATCCCCCTGCCTTTATCTCCAAGTTCAGCCCGTTTGCTTCGCCCAGTATCTTACCTTCCCATAAATCTCCCCTGGAAAGGAGGAGAGCTTTTACCCAGACTCGGTATTTTGTTTTCAGGTGCCTTTTTCATCCTTTTTCCAGTACTGCGATTTAATTTAGATCGTGAGTTCTTTGAGGCACAAGCCTCCCTACTTGCATACGTGGAAACTGCTGTGCATGCTAATGGAACAATTTAAATGCTGAATTAAAAATGTCAGGGGAGAGGTGCCCCAAACCTGACCTCCTTTAAAGCTGATATAAAAGAGCTGTATGGCTGTTTGCTTCTGCAGGAGTGGGAAAACACGCAAGCCACACTGGAATACGAAGATTAAGACCCTTCTTTCTTATTTTTTTTGCCATTTCTTTGCTGTCTGTTCAAAGCAGTGATGTTGGTTAAGGAAAGGGAAATCGAATCTCTCGCCTTCAAAGTAGAAGATTGAGTGTTCAAATCGCAGCTTAATTTGCTCTGTTGTAATTTCATATGTTATAAAACATCTTTCTGGACAATATTTGTTTTTGCTTTGCCGCTGGGTTGTTAGCATAAACCAGTTCTAAAGGTTTGAATACATAATAGATAAAAATAAGAGCAAGAAAGTATTTTTTTTCCTGTTAATATTAATAACATTCAGCCCTGCAATGTCCTTACTTTAATAAATTTCTGCTTTCTTTTTTTAAGAGCATGACAGAATTCAATTATAGACTATATTTTGCACTAGAGATGTACAGCATTGCAGTTTTCATGTTTTGGATTTTTTTTCCATGGGAACATTTGCTCACTCTTGCATGCTTCCCAGCTACAAATTCAAAGCTAGCACACTTAGTTCTCATTTGTGTCTAAATTAAATATTCATGCTGGATCTGAACTTCAGGGAAAGAAACTAAAGAAACATAACTTTAACTATTTGCAGAATGTCGTTTATTTTGTCTAATAGGAAAGCGTTCTGGATTACATTCAGTCTGTATTGACTTGTCCTCAAGCAATCCCTGTTTTTCCTCTCTCCAGGGTTAGCACTTCGAGATACTCCAATCAATCAATGAGTTATCATCCCTCGAATTTTGCGGCCTGAATTCATAAACATTAATTTCAATAAAGTTTCTACCTCTATTCAAAGGAGACTACGAAATCAAACGATCCAATTACAGATTTATCAAATATTAATCATGAAAATCTCCCAGATCTTTCGGAGGCCAACATTCTTCTTCCCTGGTGTCAGGAAAGTAATTAGCAGCTGGCTTTGATTAAATTCTTCCCTCGGAGATTACTTTTCTCAGTTTGAGAAGGAGAAAGGAATGCATACATGATGATACCTAAATCCTCATTTTAATTTTTTTTTTAATTTTTTTTTTTTGTGTGTGTGTGTGTATGTGAAAAAAATACACGTACGTTCTATTAACTGATCACTTATTCTTTCTATGAAGACAGGAGAATCTCAGCCTGCCCAGGAACCTGGAGCAGGTTTAATGGTGAAACCTGCAGTGCACAGCCGTGCTATGTTCCTGAGAAGGTCTTGTTCCTTCTCAGCCTCCTGCTTGGTGACAGTGGCTTCTTGGTGGTTTGGACAGGACGTGACCTGGGAAAGAGTTGTAGCAGGAAGCATGCTGGGGGAAACTTCCCAGTCAGTGCTCTGCTCTGCCCAAAACCCAAACTCTAAGCCCTGGCTGATCTGCAAGCCATCTCCAAACCTGTTGGATTCCCTGATCTGCAAGCAGAGGAGTCAGAAATGCCTCCAAAAAGAAGTTTTGGCAGCTAAGGCAAGCCAAGGATGAATCTTCAGCTCTTCTTATCCTTTCCAGGGCCCGGGGAAAATGAGGAAACACCATCCTTGAAAGTCTGCATTGTTGGGGTTGGGTTGGAGTCTTCCAGACATCCAGAATGGAAATGCTGCATTTCCTGTTGTCAGGTGCATCTGTTCTCATGAAAATCAACAGACTTCTCACACAAACATCAGATGCTCCCAGCCACTTTAGCATCTGTGAGCCAGCCAGCACTTGCACGGCTATGGCTGGATGTGGTGGCTTCAGAGTCTGCTTGGCTCCATGATACTGCGTGCTGCCTTGAGTTACAAGTGATGGACCTCCATTCCTGTCCTGTTTCTGAAGTGTGTATGTTGATACATAAAGCCCAGCTGTGAGACATTCTGTTCTCACTTTTTAGAGCAACAGGACTGCAATCAATACCTCTCCATCCTCATCTTTATTCATTAGCTGGAAGGTTAAATATTTTTAATCCTGTTCAAACAGAGCCTGTTGGAATTTTTCCGTGAGCGCTAGAGTTGCAGCTTTTGTTTTTTGCAGAGGGTGGTGAGGCACTGGAACAGGTTGCCCAAGGAGGCTGTGGATGCCCCATCCCTGCAGGCATTCAAGGCCAGGCTGGATGTGGCTCTGGGCAGCCTGGGCTGCTGGTTGGCGACCTGCACATAGCAGGGGGTTGGAACTGGATGAGCACTGTGGGCCTTTGCAACCCAGTCCATTCTAGGATTCTATGATTCTTTTGCCTGCTTTCCCACAGCCAGGGTTTCATCCTTTATGTGGGTCCTTGCTGCTTGCATGGCACAGTGCACCTTGTTCTTAACAGGGTGTAATTCATCTGGAGGCAGCAGAATGTACCTGACTGTGAGAGCAGTGATGTTTTTGTTGTAGGCGCTTATCTTAATACTGCAGAAGCTTGTTAAGTGGTCATAAAAATAATGAGATATTCTTTATTCCTATTGTACTTATATAAGAAACTTTAAAAAGTGCTGTAACATATCGCCACTGTGCAATAATTGTTCTGTGCAACAATGAACGGGGCTGGTGCTTGCAATTTACCTAATGGCATCCATTAAACTTCATTAGGACTTTGTTAAACTGCAGTTCAGATCATTGACATTGATTTTTGATCTCCAAAACCCGCTCACAGCAAATCTGTAACTGAGCATAGAGCCAGCCTGCTCTTGGTCTCAGTCCCATTCCCCATGCCTCGGATGTGCTTCATAAATAAGGGCAGGGGGAGGCAGAGGGTCCCCACCTGCAGCCTCTGATGTTAGGAGAGCTGTGGGTCTGCTTGCAAGGCTCAGCCCTGCACTCCTGCTCTTTGCATTGATGCACTTCAGCCATCCCTCTGCATCACCTGTGTGTGTCACTGCACCGCAGAAAACTTGTAGTCTTTAAGCTCTAATTCAGCCTCTTCGTTTATTCGCGTAATTCCCTGCATTTATTTTTTTCTTGAATATACGAGTGTGGCTCACCCTTCACTTGCCCTGCTAAGCCCTGTGTTTGAAATGAGGAGTGTCTGTTCCTGAGTGCTAATGAAATAGTGATGAAGTAGAAGGGAAGAAAGGTTTTAACATACTCTTTTTCTAGAAAAGTAAACATCCTCTGGCTATAGGAAGGGTAAACTTCCCCTGGAAATGTGTGTGTTTATATGAACAATCTCTTTTCTTCTGGCATTTCCAGATACTAGGCTGGGAGATTTGTTCACTCCCTCTGGGAAAATGACTTTTTAGTAAGTGGTGCAAATGCACGAGATTAATCTTCGCATGGATTGTTTTCTTTTTGGAAAGACACCCCCAGGATTTGTTTCCATGAACCTGAAAGGGATTTCCTCCTTTATCTCTGGGCATTGCTCTGTGGCTCCTTCAGTTCTCCTGCTCCGAACGCATCTCTGAAGGGAACAGATGGAGGAAGTGAACGTTTCCCCGATAACCAAGTTGGGTCGAACTCAGCTGCACCTTAGGGAGCTTTGCTGCAAATCTGTATGGCCCAGCATACTTTCCCCCCTCTCTGCGAACCACCAGCTTATATTTTCTTCAAAGAGAAAAATTTATCAATGCTATGAAACTGGGATGTGTGGTTATCCAAACCCACCTGAGGCTGCCAGGTGGGTGTTAATGCATCTCAGTTCTTATTGTTGCTTTTAATATTCTACTGAGGAGGGGCACACTGAGCTTTGAAAAACCATTAATTTGCCTGGAGCGGCCTTTGTGTAACCTGGATTTGTTCCATCCTGGGCTTGAACTTGGAAAAAGACAGTTTTGCATCAGGATTGCACCGAGTGCTGCTGTTCCGCTTAACCAAAGTCCAGCTGCCTAGGTCTTGGATGGAGAGATCTATGAGGAGGAGGTAGAGCTCTCCCTACAGGTCTCCTGGTAGGAGTACAGTGGGCTTGGTGGGCTGGACGTGCTCCAAACCCTGGCTCTTGGCCACAATGATCCTCAGTCCTCATCTGCTCTGAAATGTGGTCCTCTGGGCGCTTGCCTTGGGGCCTGTGTGCCAGATGTGCTAAGTGGCAGGGAAGGAGACAGGTTGCCATCAGAAGTGTATCAAAACCCATGCTTTTATAGGGCATTTCTATTTTGGTAAATATTTTTCCATCTGGAAAGTGTTCTCTCAGAAAATCTGAGAAGTCAAAATTCATGCTTAAACACAGTGCCATCCCTAATGGACTACTTACTCCATGAGATTCCTCATTTATTGTTTTTTAAATATATGGGGTCATGCTTTTTAACCCTCATGGTTATGAAGAATCTCTCGCAAAAAGGTTTATGGCATTGTGTGTTGCCTATGAATTATTAGAGCCTGTTCCTGTCTGGCAGTGAATGAAAGAGCCCAACATCTGGCTGTGTGTAAAACCAGATATCGCAAAACTTCCCACTTTGAGGAGATGGGGCGTGTGATGGATGTTGTGATAAAGTATCTCTTTTGACAAGTAAGTCAGGACGGTTGGAGGCCCTTTCTATTAAAAATGTACTGAGCTTAACCAAAATCTCCTGGCTGGAAGCTCGAGGAAATCAGTCACGATGAAGCATGCTGCTGCTACACAATAGCAGGAATGCTTAAAAGCATGGCTCTTTTGTCCTGTGCTTTATGAGCAAACCACAACTTGGTTCTGCAGAGAGGGAAATGGGTAGCGCCCAGAACTTCAGGGATCAGTCCATGAAAACTTCTTCTGAAGTTTTTGGGGTTTTCTTTTAACCCACATTCAGGTCCTATTAAAGTTGACAGAAGACCTTCCAATGACTTCAGTGACAATGAGAACAAAAAATAGACGTTAAGATATGTCATATATCAGCATTTCCACAGACGTTTCTTGACATGAGTCAGGAAGTGAGACAGAATCCACATGTGATGGCCCAGCCTGGGCTCCCCTGAAAGCTATGTGGTACTGAGGGGGTAAAATTGTTTCTGTAGAGTAGCCTTAGATAGAAACAGTGGTATGAATAATCATTCAAGCTATTACATTTTGCCTTGTAATGTATCTAGTGCTAAATCTATTAACTTTGAGAGCATATTTATTGTTTAGAGCAAAAACGCTTCTGCTGACAAATCTGCTTTGGTACTATTACATATTTCTGTCACCAAACCCTTGTTCCTACTTTGCTATTTTGCTAATGTATTTTTGGCCTGGCTCCCTGACACAACATCTATTTATGCTTTAGAAAAAATAAGAAATTGTTTAATTTTCATATCACGTTGCTGGTGGATTTAATATTCTCTCTTACCATCTTAGGAATAACAAACAACTTACCAATTTGCCACTGACAGATTCCTCTTCTCTTGTTGAAATGACTAAAACAAATGCCTGAAAGCTACATTTTGCATGTGTCAACCCTCTTCCTTTTTAAAGGTAACCTAAAATAAAGACTCTTCACTCTCCTACATGAACTTCAGAAGAAAACATCAGACGTCTTCTTCAAAAGTTAAGATACAAACAGACGAGACACGTAAGATGATCAAAGGAAAACGAAAGTTAGCTGGAAATGCTCATGTGATGAAAACCATAAAATGCTATGGGTTCACACGCTGCATTTCAAAGTTAAACCTACAAAGAAGAGCTTAACTCTTACTCAGCATGGATCCCTTTGCAATTTTATTCGTCAGTATATTAAAAAACAACGACAACAACTTGGTGTAGGTTGTCAGTTGATTCTTTTTTCCTCTTGGATAAATACTGGTCAGAAGGAATGTGGCTGGCAAGGACAAAGCTGCTGTGTCACTTTGGAAGACGTCATCCATGATGCATATTTACTGATTCCCTGCTGAATCTTCAGTTGCAGCTGCCATGACTTCACAAGGAGGCCAAGGCCACAGCTGATGCACAGCACTGACATTCACCTCTTCAGCTGGGGTAGATGTAGCAACGGCAGCTGAACTATCAGCTGGTGCTGGATGATGATTTGTTCAAGATCTGTAGATGAACTGAGCAAGACCCAGAGAAACAGCAGCATGTGATTTTCCTGAACGTGTAGTTTTATTCAAGGTCCATTCTGCAGACCCGACGTTTTATTTCTGTCTTCTGAACTCTAGCCTCCTTCTGACAGTGAGTATAAATCAATGACTGGGTGTCTAACGACAGGCATCATCAAGCATATCTTCGAGTATTTGGATGTTCAAGCTTGCACCTTTTTTCATGTCACTACAGTGGTTCAAAGTTGCTCATCACCAACTATGGTGATTTACTCAATGAGCTGTGAGCTCATTAAAGGCTTCTCCAAAGACAGATAAAGAACTCCCATTAGGTCATGGTAAGATCATCACTCCATTATGCTGAGAGTAATCCCCAGTGTCCTCTGGGAACAAACCCAGTGCAGCTACTCACAGCCTATTCTGATCAATCTGTGCAACAACGTATAGCTGAGGGAAAGCAGAGAGACTCAGTGGAAGAATTCTTTGGGGCAAAATATTCAGCTGAGTAAATGAGCTTGGTGATGGCAAACTGGATAACCAACAGATGGGCTGAATCTCTTTTTTGGGAGGGGCTTTTAAGCTTTATTCCTTTTGGTTACGTTCAGTTTTTCATCAGGAAGAAGCTTTGTGGCAGGCTGCATGGAGCCAGTTGGCTCTGCCAGTCCATCTCTTGTCTGCCACCAAGTTCACCTGGTTCACTCATCCATGCCGTTCCTTGGGCGATCTGTCAGGAGTGAAGTGACTTGTGGAGAAAGCATTTCTTGTAAAGGTTGGGCACAAGTGGATGACATTACGGAACAGAAAACGCGAATTTAGTTTGAAAGGTCACTGAGACGGGGAGGCTGTAGTGTATGCTTGTCTCGTTGTGCCACATTATGGCCTGACAGTCTCGCTTTAAGCTTGGCAGTCCCTCTGGCCTTCCTGATGATGTGCAGAAGGTGTCCATAGTTTGTGCAGGGCAGCACTGCGTGGCCATGGCTGTCATCCCTTGAGTGAGAGGGCAAAGGAAATGAAAGCTCTGTACCCTGGAGCACTTCTTGAATATTTATTGTGGAAGTGCTAAGCATTGCTATCAAGCTGCCCAGCCTTAAGGGTCTGGAACTGATTTTTCTGCTGATGTTTACTTTTGAAATGCGTGACAGGAAACATCCAAAAACACAGATGAAATGTTTCAGTGCACAGCGGTGACAGGGTGCCACGGCAGGCATCCTGACACAGACCCCATAGCTATCATCACATTCCTGACAGCTCTTACCCCTAATGAGCCTGGCCAGCAGCTCTGGGGCTGGCGACCTCAGGGCAGAGTGATGATGGACAACCAGCCACTCAGACAAAGACCCCAGAAAGTCTCATCAGCTGAGGACTTGAGGTTTGTGAGCTGCGAGGTGCTGGGGAGGAGATCCAGCCCCACAGTCTGCCAGCAGTGCTACTCCCCTACAGCTAAGCCAGGGCTGCCTGCATGCTCCTCAGCCTGTCCACATGCAGGTCTTAGGTCATTTAAATAACTGCAAGGGTTTGAATTTGAGCACACCAGCCCTCACCAGCAATAAAAGTCAGGGATGTGTTTTATGCATAGATTGCGTGGATAAAATTAATGTGGGTAGAACTCAGACTGCTCTGCTTTGTCCACATTGCTGACCTTCTGCTGTGCATGCTGCATGGCCTGCGGGTGGAGGAATGGGGATTAAAGGTTAAGAAACCTCTCTTGAAAGAGTTAGGGTGCTTGTATATTTAAAATGTTTCCTTTCCCTAGCAATTCCAATATATATTAAAGCTAAAACCCTTCTGAGAGGCAATAAAACAGAGCAGTGGAGAAGATCATTGGGCAGATTAGGAAGAAGAGACTTAAGAGCTTACCCTTGATGCTTTCAGTTTTGTACTTTGTTCCTATTTTACTCTGTCAATCTCTTCTAGTATTTCTCACTCAGATTTTTATTGTGTCTTTATGGAACAGAGACAGAATTGCAAACTACTAGAAGAAAACTTGTTGGCGTTGAGCGGAGGGGGAAGAACATTCCTTTGCACATTTTTCAGTGTTCCTGTTATATATCAAATTTAGAAAGTAACAAGAAGTAGCATCCAGTTTTCATTAATGCTTTGGGGATTTCTTGGTGCATGTGTTTTCATTTCCAAGCGTTCACATGAGAGGCAAAGGAGAATATGAAATTCCTCCTTCCTAGCCATCCGTGGGGTACATGTATTATAGCCACGGAGATCCCTGGGCCTCGGTGTCAGGAGGAGGCTGGTAATCTGCCTTTTGAGGTTTTAAGGCTCTGAAATCAGCAGCAAAGGGAAACGTTCTGGTGGTGTATTAGGACAAAGGGCAGCAACATGATTGCTTCCCGTATGTGAGTGTTCTTGTTGACACAGTTTGGCTCGTGGCCTGTATTAATTTGCTCAAAAAACCCGATGATATTCACATTCTTGGAGGAGCTTTGTGCTCCATCTGGGGACTGCAAAACCTGCTAACCCTGTCCAAACAACTCCCATGCTCACGTTGCTCAGTGAGTGATTTTTATGTGTCTTGTCAGTTAAGTATATATGTGGGCTCCCGAGGCAAGGGCTGTGTGTGAGGGTGTCTGGTGCTGTCACTGCTCTCCGGGAGCCCAAGAAGTGTCCTTGAGGAATGGTCACATGAAGCATGTCCTCCCCGATTAAATCACAGCGGTGTTTGGGATAGGTCTCAAGTCAGCCTCGTGATTACATCTGTAAAATTACCACGGGATTAATCCGCAGCAATTTGTGCACGTACTCCTTAATCTTTTTAAATCCTCATCTCTCACTCAGAAAGGATGGAAGCCAATGGCTGAGATAAGATCCCACAGAAGGTCCACCCTGGGGGCAATAGTGTGCACAGTGGGTGGCACGACCCCAAAGTGCGGCCTGCCAGCTGTGGTGTGAGCAAATCTTGGGGCTGTCCATCATGGTAAGCAGCTTTTGGGGCTGTCCACCACAGTGAGCAGGCTTTGGGGCTGTGGGCAATGTTGAGCGGGCCTTGGAGCTGCCAGCTGTGGTGTGACTGGGCCTCAGATGCTGGGGTCAGGCAGAGCATCCCTCCCAAATCATCGCCCAGCCCTTTTATGGCACATCTGGAGCTGTGCATGGCTCTGCTGAGGCCAGTGGAGCAATCTGTGCTCTTTGGTTGCCCCACGCAAGGGGATCAGGAAGGAAAAAACAATATGAGATGTGCATAAATCTGCTTAATTTTCCAGAAGGGCCTTCTTTTCGTAAGTTTAAAGTCTTCTATACAAGAAGTCCTGCTGATAAAATGCCAAGAAATAAGCAAAGTGCAAGGAAAGGAGGTATATAAGCCATGGGAAGCTTTTGATTTGGCAGTCCTTACACACAGATCCAAACTCCACAGTGATTTAACAGGCAGAAATAAATAACCTCTTTGCATATGAGAGAAAGCAGAGCAGTGGCCTTGTGGGCTTTGGAGAGCTGACTAAATATAAACCTTAATGGAAAAGAGGTGCTGAAGGAAACTCCAGGGTTGTTGCTCACTGCTGTGCTGGCAGGTGTATGGACAGGATGATGTTAGGAGCCTTTTCTTTCTCTTAATTTCGGTGTTTCTATGGAAACGGATACTGAACAGGAATTGTTCTTTCCTGCCTTTTTCTCTTTCTCATCATGCTTTCATTGGTGGAAAAAAATGTGGAAGTCCAGACGAAAGCCAGAGCACCCAGGAGTGTGTGTCCTCACTGCTCACTCCCAGCTTCATTTTCAAATGTAGGGATGTATAAATAGGGACTCAAAAACCTTCAGTTCATCCTTGGGAAATTATTTCTGGCTTTGAAGCAAAAAGTGTCTTCTATGACCGTGGCCTCCATCTGATCACTGCCACCGGCTGAACTGAAGGGTGCTGCAGGATGAGGGCTCCAGCTGGCCTAAATGTCTCATAACAAAATGACCTGAAGCACCTCTGGTATGGGTTTCAGTTAGAATTTAGATAGGTTCTGAGCATTGTACTTTTATAATCACTCGAAGAGACTTTTGCATGAAAACAACTTGGGGACTTATGGATCAGTGCTTGCTGGGGAGATGCAAGCCAGCTGCTTTCTGTGAGCCGGAGGTGTTTGGGTCTTGTCTTCATGATAATCCTCCTGTACAAGTGGCATGGGGCAAGGCAGAGTGTGCTGGGGTCAGAGTGGGAAGAGAAATGCCCTTATAAGGTGTCAGTGCATCTCGCAGCACGGACTGGGTGAAGGAAATGCAATTTTCACATCGGTGATCTTTATCAGCTTGGCTCTGCTTGAGGCATTTCTCATACCCTTGACTGCTGTCACTCGGTGTCGCAGCAGGGTGACACTGGTCTGAGCATCCTTGTAGCTGTTGCTGGCGTTTCCACTGATGGGTGACACGAGCTATATTCCTGCAGAAGGTGGCAAATCCTTTAGGACCGACTCTTCCAGCACCTGTGGGAAATGCAGAATGGAATAAACCAGTTATTTACAATGTCATTAATCAGACAGCTGCCATGGGCTTCATATACAGAAGAGAAAAGAGGAAAGAAAGGAGTGTGGAAAGGAGTGAATGAAGAGCTGGCTCTGCAATTATTCCCAAAACCAAACTAGAGGCAGATCACACTCCAGAGTGTGTCTTAGGTTTGCTTGTGAATAAATCAAAGATTACTCATTTCAATGGCATTCGGGGGCACAGCGCTGCTCTCAGGAGGACCATGTGGTACCATTAACTGTGATGGGAAGAAAAGCTTATCACTGGCCTCTGAGCCACCCTGTGAAGGAAAGCCGTGCTATCTGATGATTCTGAGGTTTCCCCCAAATCTCCCCACTCAGAGGCATTGCTTGTGTTGGGCACCTTGTCTGACCTAGGCTGGCCCAGCTCTCAGCTGCAGCCATCTATGTCATTGGTGTCTGCTCCTCCAGCAGGCTGCTGCCTCCAGCCAGGTCCTCTTAAATGAGATGGAGGCAGCATTATAAAAATCTTTGTCTTCATTCGTATAGAAAATAAAGAGTTAATTTTTTTTTTTTTTTCATGAGTATCTTTTCTCCATGTAAGTTTTGGCATTTAAAATTAATGAAGAAAGTGAGAAAAAATGTGAATCAGACTACTCCCTCTCGGCTGTTTCACCCGTTCTGGCAAATTGTTGTTTGTGAAGTTGTGTTCTTTGTGTTTTTTTAAAATTATTTTCTTATGTATTTATTTATGATCACTGACATCTCTCATCATGCTCATCCTGGGAGCTGTATGCTGAGTGGATAGCTGCTTCTTCCAGGACCTGCTCCTCACAACACCCCTCTGCAAGCTGCTTTCCCCCCTTGTGCATCCCTCCTCCAGCCTGTGGGTGACTGACTCAGAGAGTCTGAAGTCTCATTATGGAGTTTTCTCATGCAGTATACTGTTAATTAACGTGTGACTCAACACGTTCATGTTAGAATAGAGATAATTTACCATTTCACTTTTGCTTTGCCTTTTCCTTCTCCTACGGGGCTGGCGTTGGCTGGGAGTCTTCCCTCTTGGTGAACTTTAAATGCCTGTTAAGAAAGATATTTCTCTATTTTCCAGTTTGCAATTTAGGGCCATTTTGAAAACTAAAGCAGTTAGGAAAATGAAAAAATGGTTAAGGTGAAGTGATTGCAAAAAGCGTTGACCTGTGAGCCCAAGGCAAGCATCCCGACAAGGAAAATCACTAAAGCCGTTTGCAGGATATTCATAACACTCCTGCACCCAAATAAGTACAATAAAAACTGCAGAAGTAATCTTTAACCTTAGCTTGCAGCATTGGGGTTATTAAAGTTATTAAAATGTAGTCGTTGGAGAGCTGGGGGACTCCGTTACGGTATCTGCAGCTCATTGAGTCTCATGTAGGAATTTTGCCCGGAGGGATTTTCTCGTTAATGCATATGTTGACTGGCAAATTGCTTTCTGTCTGCAGCTCTGGCTGGATGACGAGCTGGGATGTTTCCATATAGAGGCACTGCTGCTGCTGATCGAGGGGCAGAGGACAGAGTGGGGAAAACACACGAATAATACAAAACCTGTGCATGATTTCGCCTCCTGGTGCTGTAGCCCAGCTATGAATATTAAACGTTGGTTTGGGATGGGATTTCAGCATGGCCTGTTGGCTCCTTGTGCAGGCGTGCTGCGACCTCATCCATCTGCCAGCAGGGCAGCTGCATTTCAGGAAGCAGGACTCCTCTGCTCTCCCCATCCAGCTTCTCCCTCCTGCCATTAATCACACAAACAGCTGACGGGGCAAAAAGGAGTTTGGAAATCTCTATTTGCCCACAGGGCAGTGTCAGAAGTGGAGCTGCTTTCTTTTCCCCGTCTACAGCCAGGACTTGAGGCAGGGCATGAGCACCATGAGCTGGGAAGAGCTGCAGGTCTGGGAGATGTTCACATTTGGGTGAGAAAATCCTGAAGTTTATTTTTTCAGTGATGGAGGAGGCACGGCCGTCTCGGGTAAATTGCTGCCTTTATTAAGAGCTCTTGAGATGGGAAATGGATCAGTTTAAGTCACACCAGGCTAAATGTTGACTTCCAGCTCTGGGAAGTCTTGCAGAAGGGGGTTGGAGATTTTCCTATAACAGTTTTACAAAGTTCACCTCTCTCCTGTTAACCTTCCTTGTGCATCCGACAACTGTTGGCCACAGAGGTGCACTGGGCTCTGTAGCACTTGATCCGGTGCTCACGTGCCCTGACTCCTGGTGTCTGTGCTGTCTGTGCTCTTAGTGTGTGGGTGTGCTGAGTGATGGAGGTGCTCCCAGCTGGGCAGTTTGCCCCGTTATTTATCAGTCATCCCATTTCTCTTGTTGTCTGCAAGCCTGACAAGGAACAAATTACATGGCTGCGGTAACTCCTGAAGAACATGTTTTCTTGGTTATCCTGTGAAAGCTTTGTTTCCCATTGGCATGATGATCTTTGTAACATAGAATCATATATTTTCTTCCCTGATCCCCGCACTCAAAACGAAATAAAACCAGTCTAATTGCTGCCATCTGAGCCGGAGGACTGCAAACAGAGATGTGAAGGAGGCAGCACGGCTTGGAGCCGTAAAATCCTCAGAGCTCATCCATGGGTCACACCAGGGGAGGCACAAATCTTTCCTCCAGCCCACCAAGCACTGTGCTCAGTGAGAAGGAGGGGCTCAACAGAATATTCTGCCATGAAGCGGAAGACTTTGCAGAGGAAAAAAAGTAAAAAGATACACAACAGTGGAGCTGCTTTCTTGGCTAAGCATGAGGAAAGCTGCAGGAGTCTGTGTTACTTACTCACTTGTGCAAAATGTGCTTAGTTCCACAAATGCAGCGGTGCCAGTCCTGCAGGTGTGTTAGCAGGTGATAAGTGCTGTTCACGCCTTGAGTAATGCGCTGTGGAAATAAATGACCACGTTTCAGATGATTTTAAAATCCTGACAGGTACCAGAAGGATAGGAAACAGCCAATGCAAATAGATTAAGCACGGAACCCATGTTTAATGTATGAAAACTCTCTAAAGCAGCGCGTGAAAATACAAAATCCCATGTGTTTAAGCTGAACCCTTACAGCTTTGGGGATTTTGCACTCACATTCGTTGCACCATGATGTTCTTCCCCCTGCTTGCAGAGCTGCTGTGATAGACGTGCATTCCTCCCAGCCAACCCTGGACTGCAAGGAGACCATGCTGCAAAGCAATGGGTTGGGGCAGAGCTTGGCCAGGCAGGTGATTTTGCTCTGTAATGAGACGTTGCAGAGTGCAGCTCTCTTCAAAGGGATTTAAATAGTGTTGACATTGAATATAAGAATCTTACAAGGAAATAAAATCCCTCTCCGGGTCTGTTTGCGCTTCTGAGGGGAAATCAATGTTCTCAGCTCAATAGCTTCATGCAGCACTTAGCAGAGATGTGCGCATTATTGGTAGCATTGCCCATGAATTTCCTCCTGCATGTCAAGTCTCGTAAAGACCACAAACACGCAGGGCTGCAGCCCCTTCCTGGCAGGGCGTAGGGTGCACTGTGGGGGTACCCCGCAAGTGCTGAAGGAATTGCAGCTCTTCATTAAATGGGAGGAGCCCGTTACGTTGTCCTTCAAAAACAGAAAATTAATGAACACTAATTACAGCCCGGGCCGAAGAGCACTGGGCAATGTTCAGACAGTGGCTGTCGGCTGCATCCCTGTTTCTGCTCTGATATTCGTGACATAGCCATCCCATCCAGCACGTGGTTTCTATTGCTGCTGAGACAAAGCAATGCACAGAGCAGATATTCAAATTATATATTCCTTGCTTGTAAGCCTCCCGATCTGTCTGCTCTGCGGCTTCGCAGGGAAATACCCAGCAATGTGCAAAACCAAGGAGCCCTTTAATGATCCTTTCATTTCCCTTCTCTTCCAGCAGCCAAGAGAAGGATGCCCGGTTCCCCTTCGCTGCACTCTGCGGCTGTAAAAACCACAAGTGAACATTTCAGGCTGGAATTACAACTGGTTGGGCCAATTTCTGCCCTCAGTTACCATAGCATAACCCCAGTGAAGCCAGGATTAATAATCTCTATTGGGTTTCACAGGAGGCAGCACGTGGCCAGGCACGGCGTGGGGCAGGGGATGGAGCAGAGCTGGGGTGGTGGGGGAGATGTAGCACAGAAACACGACTCGGAAGTAATTTTCCTGTAAAATTCCAACTGCAGAGTGTCACTATAATGCACCGTAATGACGGGGAGGGGGTGTAATTTTAGAAAGTGGTTTTAAAATGCTGTTCTGGAATACATCTGGATTCTCTTAGGAACAAGCACAATCTCATCAGGGACCACTTCAAAGACCATTTCCTCATGGTTAAATTATCTCGTTTGAGCCTGCTGTTGCATGTACATTGTTACATTATGTATGATTTTTGACTGCTTCTAATACGAACAAACGGTGCAATATTCCATTAGTGATCTTCAATTTGTACCGCACCTTAAGCCCTGCAGACAGCACGCTTTGCTCGGTAGACACATGCTGAAGAAAACATCACAGCTTTCTGATCTGATGTCCCTCCTAGAGATTCTGGCCACCAGCATCAATGGTGTTTTTGTCAGCACAACAATGGTAGGTGGGATGCAACCTATGCAGCTGCAATCTGCCCGTTTCTGAGTGCCCATGCAGGGCCATCCCTTTGGCATTTGGCTTCCTCCTTCAGTTCAATCCAAACCCTCTTTTGGCTCAAAGTCACTGGGAAGTCTAATAAATCCACAGGATAAATCTTTGCTTCATTTTCCTCCATTTCTATAGCTATGCGATCTTATTTTAAATCCCACCAAAGGGTCCCCCTTGTTCATGTATTGCCTTGCAATGCACAGCTCAAGTGCTGGGCCCATCGCTGTGCATGTGCTGACGCTGACATAGGGTGTAAGGGTTTTACATCTTCAGCTCTAATGGTGATGGGATTTCTGGGGCCTGGGGCATGCAGCAGTGCCAGTGCATTGTGCCTGGTCTCCTCTTGTCAGTGTCTCTCACCATGGCCAAACCTGTGCCAGTTGCTGGACTACATCACTGGTTTCCTAATATTGCTCATTCTTAGAATTGCTCCTGCTGCCATGGGGACTGGGGATGGATGGAATGTAAAACAGTCTCCCCGAAGATGTGCCCTGTGCTATGAAAAGGCTTAAAGTCTTGGCTTACATCATCCTCTGTCTTCTTGGCATATAATTTATCCTCCTTTTTATTCCCTCGTGTGTCATGCATCACGAGGAGCAGGGCTGAGAATGTCACTGCGGAGCTGGCCGAGCTGCTCACTGCATTACATAAAACCCCAGCTCCTGCCTGGTGCTGCCTGAATGCTGCATGGAGCAGCCATGTGAAATAACTCCTGGGGTAGATAGCAGTAATCTGAGCTCAACTGCAGATGAGAAAATCCTGCCTATTGTCCAGCCCTGATGAAATTAAACCCGGCACCTTGCACAGCTGCTGCCAAACCCGGCAGCATTGTTTCTTTGTGCTCACACATAAGTTCAGTTCCCTGCCATCCCACAAGGAGCATCACTCACAGCCTGCAGGAGAGCAAAACCTTCCTCCCAGTCTCACGCAGCTTTGGTGCACCCAGTTCTGCTGTTATTGACAATGGTGTATTCTGGGGTAAAGGCCTGGCTTACATTGCTACATGAAAAATTGCTTGTTGTAGTTGTTTCCACCTTCCTTTGTACTTAATAAAGCAAGATCTTGGATGTCTTTGTTTCAGGTTGACATGTAAGGGAATGGGTTATTCTCAATTTTGGAAGGGAATGCAATGAAGTTGTATTTCCTCATTATTCAGGGTGATTCAAATGCTGCAGGCCTCGGCGCACATTTATCATCATGCATTTATCATCTCTGGCAGAGCGGCACTTGATCATTTTTACTTCTTGAAACGTGTACAAACGCCTCTGATAAATGCACGCACACCAGGAAACCCAGCAGCAGCTGCTGCCCGCACACAGCCAGCACTCACTGCTCCAGCAGCCACCCCACGTAATGCACCCTGCAGCCCTAACCCTGCAGGGATGAAGGCAATATCCCATGGGCAAGAGTAGGAAATGTCACCTCCTGCTGCTCCCAGGCTGCTCCTTCCTCCCCTAAGTCAATGGCTTCTTCCTCCTTGGCTCCTTCAGTGCTTCTGGGATGGGCTTAGCAGCCAAAGAATGGATATTGTTACAATTAAGCTTGTTTCGCTTCTTCTTGAGAGCAGAATATCAGTCAAGCATCAAAAATATAAATTAAAAATCTTGCCGTACAAATTTAATTACAGCAAATTTTATCACTTAATAATTTTGTGTGTAATCTGAGTCACTTTTGTATAAATCAAATATAATCATCCTCATAACACATGGTAATTAAATGACTCATAAAGCGACAGCAATTACCTTGCTGCTCTTTGGGAACAGCTTATCTAGGATGGCAAACACCTGGGCTGGCTGAAGTGTGGGGAACCAAGAGCCTAGAGTGGTCCTGCTGTGCAGCATCATGCAATGGAGCATCCCAGGTTGGTCCTCATGTGCAGCTCTGTGTGATGGAGCATCCCAAGGTGGTCCTGGTGTGCAACACCACGCGATGGAGCATCCCAAGGTAATGGAGGTGCACAAGGTGTTGGGCTGCATTCTGCAGCAGAAGGGCTTCACTGGCTCCATGCAGGGAGAGGAAGGGGAAAAACACTTTATTAGGTATTAAGGAAGATACTTTTACAGCCCGTTGGCACACAAGGCTGTTTTGTTCAGTGTGCTTTATCATGCACCACGCACAGATCCCCAGCAACTTCAGCTGTGACAGTTTTCAAGAATCCAATAAACCCAGAGCAGATCTTTTTTAATTGACTCAAATATAGCTTGGGGTACACATTTGATATCCCAACATTACTTCAGATTTAATTTCCTATGCAATTTTCTAAAAGCTATTTGACTTCCAAATCAGCACCTCCGGCTATGCTTTGTTTCTCTATCGTTGGTGGTTTTGGGGAAAGTTTATGCCCCCAAAATTTTGCTACCCCATGAAAATTCATGACTTGTGAATGCTTAAAGAGATTGGATTTCCAGGTAACTCAGAAAGCAGAGGGTGTAATTAAAGCTGAATAGATAATGGATTTTATTTTAATAGCCAAACTGGAAGTAAGTAAACTCAAATATACGTATATTTTTCATTACGGTCAACCCAAACCATCTCGTTGTATCTCAGATGAAATGGACACGTGGCAGAACATTGGGGTTTGTTAATCTTGCTGCTTAATCTCTTTTCTTTCTAAAGTGAGGGAATTCTGCTAATTTTAAATGAAGACTCAGAAGGAAATATTCTGGTATTTCTGAAAGATTTTGATGCTTGCTAAATTCAGCTGGAATTCATGCATCATCTCACTCCTCCCAAAACAGTCTTCCTCTGCTAGTTTTTAATTAATCTCTGCATTTACGCTCTGCAGAAGGCAATGAACACATCCCAGGCTTTGCATGAAGCTCTACCAAGCTGCATGATGAAACAATCTGATTTAGGTTAGATATAGGAGAAATTTTTTCACTCAGAGGGTGGTGAGGCACTGGAACAGGTTGCCCAAGGAGGCTGTGGATGCCCCATCCCTGCAGGCATTCAAGGCCAGGCTGGATGTGGCTCTGGGCAGCCTGGGCTGCTGGTTGGCGACCTGCACATAGCAGGGGGTTGGAACTGGATGAGCATTGTGCTCCTTTTCAACCCAGGCCATTCTATGATTCCACGATTCTATTCAATGATTCTATGATAGAATTCCAGTGGTTTTGATAAGGTCTTTCAAGCGCAATTTCCCACCTTGTTTCCTGTGTTCCCAAATGTTCACTCATACTGCTGAAGGAAAACACAGTGGGAATGAAATTTTGCACAGCTTTCCTTGCTGGGTAAAGTGAAGAATGGGAAATGTTTATGATCCGTCACCAATTGATATAAATCTGGGAAGCCTTTGACACCTTCGTATTTCTTCTGAGGGAGCGCGAGAGATGGCAAACGCTGGAAGAATTATTTCAGAGAACACCAGCACATTTGTAGGTGATCTGATGGGATGTGACTGATGCACCATCAGAGAAACACAGAAAAATGTGGACCGCAAGCAATGAATGGAGAGCCACGACGCAGCTGGCTCTCTGGAGGCTTGTCTTTTATTAAAACAAATGGCATTCATGTTTGATGAAGTGCACGGCGAATCTATCGTATTGCCATGCATTTGGATGAGTTTCATCTCCTGGCTCAGGAACACGTGGCTGTATTTACTGTGAGGAGCCCAGGTTGGGCACAGAGGTGGCTGCATTGACTGCAGTGCCTGGGGTGCTGCTCCTGCTCCCAGAGGTTGTGTCAAACAGCTTCAAGTTGGAAAACATTCATTTCTCTGTTTGTAAAGACCCAAATTTGGCAAGGCTTAAAAATACACTCTGCAAAGGCTGTTCTGTGTGAGCTCTTTCTCTGTGCCCTTGCTGTAAAAATGTGCGACTCGGAACAGCTTTACATGCTTTGCATACTTTGAGGTCGTTTTGTAATTTAGTGTTTCGTGCTAAAATCAGCCAATATTTTGACAAGGTTGGGAGGATTTTTGACAAAATATTGGTAAGGTTTGACAAGGCTGTGACAGAAATAACCCAAAAAACAGAGGTTTTGGCGGAGCCTTGCTCTGAGCTCTGGATTTGGATTCTGGGTTGCAAAGGAGCACAACGCTCATCCAGTTCCAATCTCCTGCTATGTGCAGGTCGCCAACCAGCAGCCCAGGCTGCCCAGAGCCACATCCAGCCTGGCCTTGAATGCCTGCAGGGATGGGGCATCCACAGCCTCCTTGGGCAACCTGTTCCAGTGCCTCACCACCCTCTGGCTGAAAAACTTCCTCCTCATATCCAACCTAAACCTCCCCTGTCTCACTTTAAAACCATTCCCCCTTGTCCTGGAGAAGGTGGTAAAGGAGAGATGTGGGCAGCTCTGACAGCCTCCCTCTGCTTCAATTCAGGCAATTTTGGTGCTTAAAAGGACAGAGAGTTCATACCGTTGCAGTGCATGTGGGGGAATTTCAGCATTCCCCATCTGCACTGGAAAACAGGTGATACCTTTGAATGAAGGAGCAATAGAAAACTTTGCTGCTTGTGTGAAGTCTTTGAAGGTAATTAGGACACCACATGGCTTGACTTTGGAATTCACCTAGTTTACACAATGCACACTGCTTGCAAAAGATTTGACCGTGTGAAAATTAAGCACGCTTTCCCCTGCTGCAAAATCCTGCATTATTTCAAAATATATCACTTAAAAATATCCCACGACTGCCAACATCATTGTTTGCTGCCAGAGATGTCTCTGGCTTGTTATGCTCTGTACTCCTGGCTTTCCTGCAATCTTCTGGCTGTTTAGTAGGGAAATAATGTAATTCAATTTTCTTTGTTGCCATAAAGGCCTTAATTATGGCTTTGTGGATATTGTAATCAGAATCCGTTGGATTTTCTCATATGTCAAAGTGATGTCTGCTTCAAATTCATCAGTGTCCTTGTGTTGTTGTAAGCACTCGGATGGCTGGAGGTCGCGCCTCGCTCCGCATGTCATTGCAGGAGATGAATTCATTCAGCATTGCTTCTCCTTCAGCAACATAAAATACGAGCTGCCTTTGAATTTCTGCCTTTATCTTCAGGTTACTGCCGCAGGATTGTGATAATCTCTTCTTTGTGCCCATGCTGATAGCGCATGTCCTGCTTTGATTTTCCTACTGACATTCGCGGGACGAGCTGTCCTTTCACCCTGCTGCACTCTGTGCTCAGAGCACGGGCTGCAGCAAAGGTCCCCCGTGGCACCCCACAAAACTGCTGCTATGCTTTATTTCTGCAGCAAGAGCTGCTGGAGGTTTGGGAGGGCGCCACAATGATGGATTACAGCCATTGCACTCTTTTCATAACTGAATATATCATAGAAATCATAGGATCGTTAAGAAATCATAGAATTGTTAAGGCTGGAGAAGACCTCTAGTGTTCCCAAGCCCAAGCCCAACCCACCCAACCATGCCCAATGACCACATCCCTCAGATCCACATC
Source organism: Chrysolophus pictus (assembly GCA_037305975.1). Taxonomy (NCBI): domain Eukaryota; kingdom Metazoa; phylum Chordata; class Aves; order Galliformes; family Phasianidae; genus Chrysolophus; species Chrysolophus pictus. The sequence goes on along the minus strand of CM074582.1, from coordinate 2,363,943 downwards.
CCCATGGCTCCGAACACCCCCAAGGATGATGATCCCCCACTCTCTGGGCAGTCTGTGCCACTACCTGACTACTCTTTGGAGAAGGAATCATTCCTAATACCAACCTCACCCTCCCCTGGTGCAACGTGAGGCCATCACCTCTCATCCCGTTGCTGTTACCCAGGAGCAGAGGCTGACCCCCTCACTCCAACTTCCTTTCAGGGCATTGTAGAGAGTAATAAGGTCTCCCCTGAGCCTCCTCTTCTCCACTACAGCCCAGGGGACACACTGGGAATGCCTATCCAAAAGGTTGAGCAGAAGCCCAGAGCTGTGCCACTGGATGCTGCAAGCCTTTTCCCTATGTCTGTGCACCAGCAAAGCCACCACCTTGTGCAAATCCATCTTGGCTTTTGTGTTTGTAAACCAGTCCTGCTGCCTGCAAGCAGCCTGATTCTGTTAGTTCCAATTGGTGCTACAGCCATTATGGTTCATAGCATCATCTTGCATTCACATTTTTTTGTGTGTGTGCCATGTTAAAAATTAATCAATAAACAACTCCCAGAAGTCCTAATGACTAATCCTTCAGGATCACACTCCGCAAAAATGTTGCTGTAGCTATGACACTTGCTTCATTGCAGCTTTTGCTATCCACAGACATTGCAGTGAACGAGGAGGCTGTGGGTTGGTCCCCAGGTGATGGGGTTGCGAAAGGAGGAGCTTCCTGTGTTCTAAAGGAGTGTTTTCAATCTGGCTTTAATCCAAAGATCATTTCATTGTTTTGAAGCCAATCTGTCATCTTGGGTATAGTTGCCCCATGTTGACCGGTGCCTCTTGCTCACACAGCACTGCAGTCTGCAACGCAGGACCCGCTCAGCATGAGGATGTGAAGGATTATTTTATTTTCTAATTCCTCTTTGATTTGGAAGCTGTCAGACATCATCTTTGTACTCACATAAGAACTGGGCAAGAACTTTATTTTGTTTGGAAAAAGTTCCCGTTTTTTTTTTTCAGCTCTCAGCACTGTCAGAAACCATTGAAATATCCCGAATTCACTTTGCTTTGCTGCTCCTACAAGATCCCCACTTCATCTCCTTGCAGGCTTTTCTCCTTCAGCCTCATGACTGTGCCTTTTTCTTTTTTCCTTCCCCAGGGGACACCTTTTCACTGGAGCTCGGGTTTATTAAAGGAAATCATCTCTTGTTGGCACACCTCCCCTCAGCTTGTGGTGCTCTCCCCTTGGGGATGGAGATATACTGGAGAACAGGATAACACCATAACAGCCAGAGGACCCAATGATGGCCACCCTTGATGCATTAATGCCATTCCCAAGTCTTTTGGGCTGCATTCCCAGTGGATGTTTTCCTGCATGCCTTGCATTTTTAATGCCAAACAGGACCAGGACTGGCTGGTAGAAGTTCACAGCTATCAGCTCTACCAGTGCGTATTTCCATCTCTGCATGCAGAGCTGCTGCACACATCTGAGGGCTACAGGAGCTGCCGTACATGAAAGCCCAAGCAGGTGTGTGTGTCTGTCTGCACGATGCCGTTTCTCATGTGTTTTTTTTCCCCTTTGTATTCTTGATCATGTTCTGCATATGTAAAGTGAAGCGCTGCAGACAGAGCTGGTGGATAATGAGAGTCGGGCAGCAGACTTTTCACTTATGAACAGCCCCCTTGTATCCTTCAAAATAATTTCCTGTGTTATTGGGTAATCAAAGCCAAGGATAAAAATCATAAGATCAAATGAACGCAGTCAAACTAACGAAGCTCTACATACATGCCAGCAAATGTCAGGACAAAAGGGACGGGCATGCAAATGCCTCTTCATCTTGCTCCCCAGGGAAAAGTTCAGAGAGACTGAAGGTCACCTCAGACATGGAGGATGGGTACAAAGTGATGCAGGCAGAAAGGCTCACAACAGGGATCTTTTTCTTGCCTACAGGATCTGGTCCCCAAAGAAGCCTTAAATGTGAAGGGAGCTGGGAAATAAATTCATTTACAAGCTGTAAACTGGAAGGTGTCCATGACCGTTGGTGGTGATCAGGTGGGACAGGGGCACCTCTTGTTCTGCTGGTCAGAAATTTGTTTCCAATCAGCAAAAGTGAGGGAAATTAGAAATTACTCTTGCTTCTCAATGTCCCCTAACAGGCTTTGTGATATCTCTATATAGAGCCCCAGTTAACTGAATGATTTGGAGGCACACAGGAGGACACACTCCAAGATACAAGGACCCATTCTGCACTTATAGCATGGGTGAATTGGAAAACCTGATTCTGTAAAGCAAAGTACAAGGTATCAGGCTGCTGCATCAGCTCTGTGCCCTAGTGCAGTTATTTTGTACCACCTCACCCAACCCATTCCTCCCAAAGCTGCCCAGCACCAGTACGCAATTTGGCTGCCAGCATGTCGATTTTTCCACCCAAGACCATTGCCAGACTTTGGAAATGTACCTATGTGCTTCCTATATCCAGAGTCTATGCTAAATACACCTGAGAAGGTATATTGACATCTCCGATGAACACCTTGAGCAACAAATGTATAAGCCGTTTAGTGCTTTCATTTATAAACAGCTTAAAACACTCAGAGCTGCCTCAGCTCAGTGGATTTACTGCTGATGTACATAGATGAAAAACGAGCCAAACAAGAGCATCTGACAAAAGCAAATAAATACCTGATTTAGCATACGCTGCTCCAGCATCCCCAGCACAAGTCAGCAAAGTGCTGGAGCCATCCTGAAGGAAACAATGCTGCTACTCCCTGTCCCCTAATGAGGAAGGATGGGGCTTTCCCTTCATTAGGCATGCTGGGGGGGGGGGTAAGGGAAGGCTGGCAGGGCTATCCGTGGTAGGGCTGTGGCCACACAGTTCTTGCTTTCCTCCACGAGGAGCTGTAGGACTGCCATGAGGAGCTGTAGGGCTGCCATGAAGGAGATGTAAGGCTGCCATGAAGGAGCTGTAGGACTCCCATGAGGAGCTGTAGGGCTGCCATGAAGGAGATGTAGGGCTGCCTTGAAGGAGCTGTAGGGCTGCCATGAAGGAGCTGTTGGGTTGCCATGGAGGAGCTGTAGGGCTGCCATGAAGGAGCTGTTGGGCTGCCATGAAGGAGATGTAGGGTTGCCATGAAGGAGCTGTAGGTCACCACAAGGCCACTTCTCAGCCTCCTCTTCTCTGGGCCAAACAAATGAAAGGGTCTCAGCTACTCCTCACATCTCTTGCCCTCTCTAATAGAGGGCACTTTATGTCCTTCATCCAGTGCTCAAGACGAAGCCACACCAGGCAGAGCAGACTGGGACAATCCCAACAATCCCTTCCCTCTCCCACTGCACTGCTGGCCCTGGAGCACCCTAGGCCATGGCCGGCCCATAGGGCAGCAGCGCTGGGACAGCACAGCGGCACAGCCCGCATTCGTTACCAGCCCTCTTGGCTGCTCTCCAAAATGTAACCATAGTCCAGTTCTGGGACTTGGGAAGTAATTTAAAATGTGTTAGCTCTAATGTTGGGAATTTGGGACTGTCGAAGCCCGGGGCCTAAAAGGAACATTGTTTGCTGACTCGTTAGCCCTTCTGCTGAACTCTGGTAACGGCCTCCCTGGACTTTCCCACCAGTATCACTTTATCTAATGGGGCTGAGAAGGAAAACCTGTTGCAAGCATTAAATATTTTCTGATCAGTCAGATGCTTAATTATGGCTCTGTAGGATCATATTTAAGGTCTACAGAGCTCTTGCAACTGGTTCTTAAATTACAGTTTTAAGCTCTGAGGACACTGCCGTCCGTAGAGGCTCAGCTTCATGGCAGTTTGTGCTCTCTGGCTGATGCATACCTCCTCCATAGAGCCAGCTGGGATCTACAGGGAGGAAAATGGTGGAGAAATCTGAAAAAAAAGGAGGCTGAGTGGTTTGGGAAGGATTTAGATCTTGAAGGGATGGGAAGAGGCATGCATTTACCTGCAGAGCCATTGGTGTCACCTGGTCCTGGCACCAAAAGGACCAGGTCCTTTCAGGAGGAAAATCATCAGCCAAACCACCACTGATAGTTCTGCAGGAAAACTGGTTGTGATCTGTGGGGTGTGCTCCTGCTCTGTGTTCTGGGACAGTCAGGAGGATGGAGGACAGAGGATGCAGGCTGAAGGATGGGGATGGAAGTTGGAGATGGAGGATGGAGGACAGAGGATGGGGGAGGCTTCAAGGCTAGCCTGGCCAGCAGAAGCCTGCAGTTTTCGGAAGCTATCTTAAGGTGGCAGAATTGCAGACTGGTTGACTCGCAATCCAAAGGGAAGAAATATGTTTCAGGGGAAAAAAAAAAAAATCATTTGTCTTGCAAAGCAGGCGGAATGTACAGGACAGAAAAAAATATCTGAGAGCAAATTATCCATGCTAACTAGATACGTGCTGGTGCTGAAATATTCAGGGCATTACAAATTGGTGGCTCCCTTTGAATAACTCTAAGGCAGCAAGTGAACGAGTGGCATGTGGTCTTGTGCAGCCTGGGTCAGCTTGGTGTGCTGCTCAGCCATGGCACGATGATGTTCTTGCAGCAGAGTAGCTGTTTGAGTCAAATTGGGGAATTTCACTGCCATACTGGAAATTGAGCCCAAAATGGGATCCAGGCTGTAGGACATGCATCAGAGTCATTGGTACACCTTCACACCTCTCCATTCACTCACCAGACCAGGATGCCTGAACCTTGGAGCGTTGTGTTTTCTGGAAAAAAAAGGAGATTGAACCACTTCTGTTAGCTGTGCTATTGTTATCAGTTGCCACATACTATTTTCTAAATGTAATCCATTCTCCCAATAGGAGCTGTTAGAGAGGGTCCGGAAGAGGGTCACAAAAATGATCAGGGGGCTGGAGCACCTCCCCCACGAGGACAGACTGAGGGAGCTGGGCTTGTTCAGCCTGGAGAAGAGAAGGGGTGACCTCACTGCAGCATTGCAGTACCTAAAGGGAGCCTACAAACAGGAGGGGAATCAACTCTTTGAAAGGGTAGATAACAGCAAGACAAGGGAAAACGGTTTTAAGTTGAAGGAGGGAAGATTTAGGTTGGATGTCAGGGGGAAGTTCTTTCCTATGAGAGTGGTGAGGTGCTGGAACAGCTGCCCAGAGAGGCTGTGGATGCCCCGTCCATCCCTGGAGGTGTTCAAGGCCAGGTTGGATGGGGCCCTGGGCAGCCTGGGCTGCTATGAAATGTGGAGGTTGGTGGCCCTACATGTGGCAGGGGGTTGGAGCTTCATGATCCTTGAGGTCCCTTCCAACCCAACCATTCTGTGATTCTACGATCTGTCACATTTCTGGACAGCATCTGATCTTCCACAAACGTAGATATTCTTTACTGCCTCTCATTTCATTAGCAGTGCCCTCTTGAGAGCCCATCCAAACATTTCATATGGTGGTGGATGAAGTGCAAACACCCAGATGAGTTGGGGACGAGGGGCTGCGTGCCCTGCCTCTGCTCACCGCCTCTGGTGATTATGCACTGCCACTGATTGCTGTGCCACTATCAGGGACATTGATGGATTAGCCTCATCAGTCCCCTGCTGTGACCGCCAACTTTCTGTATATTAATCAGAAAAAATAGCTCCCTGATTGCCATTTAAATTGCACAAAAGATATATTTGTCTTAGGGTAGTCCACGACGTTTCGACGTGGTACAAGATTGCAGCTTCTTAAAGGAGCTTGGTTGCTGTGTTTCCTGAGAGCTCAGGAAAGCAGAAAACACATCAAAATAAATGTTTTGCTTTGTACTGCTGTGCTCAGGCTGAATATAAAGAAGGAAACACCTCTCTGAGGCTACAGAGACAGCAAATAAATTTTACCAGGTGGCACTATGCACACATACATGTTATGACTTGATTTCTGACTTGGGCCCCCCACGTCCTCCCACTTTTGGATGTGGAAGTTGTACTGTGAGGCTGCTATCCATGCAAGTGCTCTGCAGGGTATTTTCACTGTCTTGTAGTTTAAAGACTGAAATTCAAAGAAAAATGAAATTAACAACAGCTGACCCTGTAGTACACACATAGCACTTCTTTGCCAAGCTGACTCACGTGCTCCATTCAGGTAGTGATAGGTGAGAAATTACATGCAATGTACTTCATCTTACCCATATAAATCTCTGGCACACAACGTGCCTGCTCTGTGTTAATCCCTGCAATGCCTCTATAACAGGAGCTGCTCGGTGCCACCAGTGCTGCATCAGCTCGGACCACGCTCTATTTCTCAGCTATTAATTCTGCCACTGCCTGCTGCCCTGTTGAGGTCCACCCCAATCTGTGTGACCTGAGGAGCTGCCTCCTGCTGATTTTTTTCAGTCTATTAAGTGAAATCACTTCTAAAACCCAGCTGAGGTGCAGCTGATGAGATTTGCTGGGGTGCCCCAAGAGATGGGCACGTCCCAAGGGTGCAGGGACCCCTCTTGCACACACAGCCACTCTGGTTTCATTCACTCCAGAATCTGCCTATTTATTTTCTTCCGTTTCTCACTACTCACTGATTGCTTCATTAGCTGCTCATGTGCTCTCATCTCATTTACTCACCGACCTTGCAGGCCCCCATCGTTTTCAGAAGATTACATTGCAACCTTTTTCCAGACGATCTCTCAAAGATCGCAGACATAATGTAAAAATTATACATTAGAGCCAGATACAACACAAGAACGTGGGTTCTTTTTTTTCTAACTGAAACTAGCTTTCAGTTAGAAATCACAAGAGAAAAGATTTCTTCCATCAAATTCTCTCAATTTTTTTATAAAGATAAGCTATCAGAGATTTTTTCTTTCTTAGGGAAATAATGTGTTCTTTTCTATATGGAAATGCCTGTAAAGATTTGGGGGTTTCCTGCAACTGTGCCACGTGTCTGCCTTCCCCTGCCTGGGCTATCTGGTACCTATGCATATGGCTGGCCAAGAAATCCCAGCCACAGATACAGTTCTCTGTGTCTTCAAATTTCTAACGATACCAACCTATTTTTTTGAATATTTTCATGTACATGGAGAGATTCAGATTGGGTATTAGGAATTTTTTTTTTTTTCCAAAAGAGTGTTCAGGTGCTGGAATGAGTTGCCCAGGGAGGCAGTGGAGTCACCATCCTGGAAGCGTTCAAGAAACATTTAGATGCTGTACTAAGGGACATGGTTTAGTGGGGAAATACAGGTGATGGGTGGGTGGTTGGACTGGATGATCTTAGAAGTCTTTTCCAACCTTGGTTGGAAGGTTTCCAACCATCTGAGTCCATAGTTTCCTCATCTACCCAACCACACTCATCCATAACCCTGTGCCTATTTGCAGACTACGATGAAACACGTGACAGTTGCATTTTTTTCCATACAGACAGAAAGTCTGTTTAAATTTTCTTGAGTGCATTACTTACATTAGAAAAATACTTCCCTCATGATTTCCAGATAAAAAGCAAAGATAAGAAACAGATCCAGTGCTTAGTGCCTAAGAAACCCACACAACGTACCTGGAGTGGAAAGTTGAAATAGGACAGCTCTTGTTTTGCAGTTTGTTGGATGAGAGCTCCAGACCCACCCCGTGCTGCCCAATTCCAACAAGCTGCTGGTGATGGATGTGCTCCCTCTGTGCACATCCACCCCTCGGATGGATTCTGTGCCATCTCTGGTGGTGTAGCCCCAGAAAGCAGCTGGAGCTGCTGGTGGTGCTGGCAGCAGGGATGACTGATGCATGGGGATGCATGAAGATATGGCAAGGGAATGTTCTGTGGTTCCAACACATGGGGCTTATGCGGCCCCACGTAGACCCTAACATACCCAAGGACACTTTGCAGAGAGTGACGTAGCATTTTTGCTGTGCTTGTTGGGAAAACTGCAGAAAAAAAACAAGTAGAAAATGTATTCCATTATGGAGATGTTCAAGATCCGTCCGGATGCTTAACTCTGCTGCCTGTTGTAGGGAACTGCTTTATCAATGGAGTTGGATTCAACGGTCCCTTCTACCCCTGCAATTCTGTGATTCCAGAAGAAATTCTTGGAGAAATTTCTTAGTTATGACCCTCAATTTGTTCTTAGGGATGCTGCAGGTGCTACAAATATTGCTCAGCCCCATGTCAGATACCCAGCAGTTCATCAGTTGAATGATGCAGTTGTGCTGTGGGCATGGCTTCGCACAGTGCTGTGAGGTCAGGAGTGACTGCATTCACTCACAGAATCATTCAAATTGGAAAAGACCATTAAGAATATCCAGTCCAACCACCAATCTATCCCCCCCATGTCCCTCAAGGGCAGCTCAATCTGGAAATACCAATTCCCATAGGTCTAACATCCCAGCAACCTCTCAGTTCATGGGGAACTTGGATTCAGGCTGGTAGGAAACCTCCTGACATCGCTGGTGGTTCTAGAGGTTAAAATACCTTTCTAATGGATTAATGAAATGAAACCAACAATGCAGAGCTATTCTAGAGAAGTGTAGGAAGTGCAGCACCAAATGGTTTGTACAAAAAAAAAAAAGATAATTTTGCCCTGGGATAACATACCACTAATATGAAAAGCTCAGGATCGTCACAAAGCATCACACTGTGCTTGAAAATCTGCTTTTGTTTTACAAGGAAAACGTCTTCATGGATTAAATTTTCCCAAGCTACAGAGCTGACCTTTTCTATGTTTATATAATGAAGAAAATATGTTGAAAATACCTACATCTCCCTCACACCATGCCATTCCTCACAGCCCTGAAGCAGGAGGCCAGAAGGACTTGCAGGGACTCAGCTCTTTGTTTGCTTCTCTTCACATTCATTTTTTGTCCCTTTTTCTGCTTTGTTTGGGAAAAGAAAAAAAAAATCTAAGCTTTTTGATTCATTCTACAACTGCATTACAGTATCCTGAATGAAGAATGAGATGACAAGATTTGCTACAAGTGCCTTGTGGTCCTTCCTTTATCTGTAAATATCCCAGCTGCATCAGCCTGTTGTTTCCATCCATGTTGTGTCATTCTTCCTTTTATATCCTCATTTCTACGTGCAAGGAAATAATGGCACAGGGATGCTGAGAGGCTCAGCCACATGGGCGCAGACACTTTGGTTGCCAGCATGGCTTTGAAGAGATCAGCTCCAAGGTCAAGAGCACATCCACATACGCCTGAATTGCAACAAGATGTTGAAAGGCACTACAAAATGTAAATATGATTAAAATCAATAGAGGACTATCTGCAATCTCTTCGCCCATCAACCAGTCCTATAATTCAATTAAAGGCTTTAACAGCAACAGAATACTACAGCTTATTTTCATCAAAGCTTATTTTTTTTTTTCCTTCCTTTCTGCATGCTCTTCTCATCCTGCCTGTCTGAGCCTTGCATTGAATCATAGAATGGCCTGGGTTGAAAAGGAACACAATGATCATCTAGTTTCAACCCCCCTGCTATGTGCAGGGTCTCCAATTTTCTTCCTCCTATGGGAGAATCCCACACAACCAGGTGGCAGCTCCAGCTCTCAGTGCTGCATGAGCTGCCACCAGTGTACAACCCCAGCAGACACAGTTTTCTCTCTGGTAGCACCTTTCCACAGCAGCTCCTCATTAGCAGCACTAAAAAGCTATCACACCTTCCCTGGCCTTGCAAACTGTTATGCAAATAGCTCTCACTGACAGCATAAATACATTCATTTCGGTGTCGCTCTAATTGATTTTAGCTCATTAGGAGTGATTTTGCCCTAATTTGATAAGGAAGTGTGAAACTATTTTTCCCAACAGCAGGTTTGTTATTTGTTGAGGTATTAGAAAGTGTTAATTAGACACAGTGCTTCTGTCATGTTGATGGTTTGGGGAGCATTCACTCTGCAGAGCAAACGGGCTCCCAGACAACTGCGCCTGTTGCTCGATGCAGTTTGTCAAATTAACTTAATTACGCCAGCACAAGCGGCATGTGGCACATATGGATGCATGTCAACAGCAGAGGCACACCCCTTTGTCTCTGCCTTACATGATTTGCCTTAGCAGGAGGCTCTGAAGCCAGCGGTACCCACGTCAGATGGATGAACGTGAGGATTTGCTCAGGAGGGATTTCTCATTGTCCCATGTCTATCCGGTTGTGTTCCCTTCCTCCAAGAACCCATCACGAAGAGGGCATCGATTTGTCGTTTGCATGAGCACAGCAAACATCCAAGAAATGCCTTCATTTTGCCACCCAAACAACAGAACAGCGGGATGGGTTGTCTATGCATTTCTTGGCGCCTTCTGGATGCAGAGCTCTTTGAAAAGCTGGATGTCTGTTTTACAACAAATCTGGATGTTTCGAAAGCTGTTTTCATTGCATTTGAAATGAAGCCAAATATTTTTAAACTTACACGAGAAATGAAAGTTCTTAAAAAAAAAAGTTTCAAAATCATTGTTTTGTTTCCAGAAAGGGAATGTCCCAAAGAAAATATATTTTTTTTTCCCCGTATAAAAAAAAGTCATTGACATTTTTTTCATAAAAAACAATTACCATATGTGGAGGTCAGGGAAAAGAGCAGTGAAAATTTGGACACAGTTTGGATATTTGCAAAGGACCCGTGACTTGCAGGGTGAAGCAACCACTGGTGACAATGGGAGTGAGGCAAAGGCTCTTCCATAAGCCAGAGCTGTGCTTTGGTGACACTCAGACGAGCTCAGACACACACACACAGAGGCATTTTAGACACTCCTGAACCAGAATGAAGAGCTTACCCTGGGTATACGATAGCACTGTTTTCAAGAAATGACACAAATTAATGATGAGGCTGAGAATGTAGATTGCTCACAGATGGCAGCTGGAGACAGGAGCAGTGGTGGGACGTAGATCCATCAGAATGAGAAAATAAAGGAAAAAGATGTAATAGCGTCATAAAGTTGAGTAAAAGGTAATTGATGTGAAAGTTAGAGAGAAACCATGTGTTTCTGCTCTGATTCCTTGCACTAACTCCCTGAAGGTTGTTCCTGGTGAAGATTAGCTAGAGTTGTGCCATGAGGCTGTTTTCTGCTCCCCAGCACTAGTGAGTCCCCTAGGGAGCCATGGGACTATTTTTCCTTATCTCACTCTGAAAAATGCAGGTTCTGAGCAAGGAAGGATGAACTGGAAAGGGGCTGGTGGAATAAAAGCCTTAGTACCTCTGTAAGCAGTTACCATTATGTGGTCATAGGTTGCCAGCCGGGCCAAATACTAGCTGGGCAATATACCTATTTATCTTAATAAGAAAGAACCATGTACAACTGTGTATGTTTTCTGTGCCATTTACTTCCTTTGTTATTTGTGATTTTTTTTTTAAATATAGTTTAGCTGAACTTGGTCTGGATTTAGGTACAAGAATGATCCATCTCTCTGTATAAAGTCCCAGCCTCTCTAGTGATCCCTGCTGGAACATGCCTGAACTAACTCAGTGGGACAGCCTTGTGCAATGACCCCAAATACCTCTCTTAACAAGTTTATTTGTTCATTTTTCAGAATGTTACTTGTTACAGCAAATGAGGAAGGGCTGAAGCCACAGCCTTCGGTTGCATTGAGATTCAGATCTTTGTTTTAGGCAAGATGCCCGGGTCGGATTTTCTCTTTTGATCACCTCCAGGTGAAGGCTCTGACTCAAAGAAAAAAAAAGGGAGGGGGGGAAGGGTCTCTGCTTTTCTGCCAGAGGGGTGAATGGGACACAGACACAGTTTTACATCAATAGCACCATAACAAGTTATAATGCAATGGAAAGCACAGCAGTAACAGTGGAGTAGCAAAAACCCAGGCTGCGTTAAGCAAGGATAAGCCCAAATGCAGCAGCTATGAGCACAGAAACAAAAGAAAAAAAAAAATCTGCTTACCTTTAGAAGGCCTCAGGTAGACAGGGACCCCCAGCAAGAGCCCCTCACCTCCACTGCCAACCCTTAAATGAGGTCTGGGAAGGGGAGGATCCTGGCCCCAGCCCTTCCAGTCGCTCGGGTACATTGCATGCACCTGAGCTCCCCTGGGTTGACCCTGCCTTCCCACCAGGTGCTCCATCACAGCTTCAATCAGTGACTCAGCATTTCAGCTACACAACTGCACCACGTGTTCCAACCAACTCCATTCATCTATTCCTCCACAAACCAGAAGCTCAGGTTCAGGTCCTTCCTGGACTTTGCAAGGCTGCCTTATCCATTCTTGGCCTTCAGGGAGCCTCAGTGCTGCCCTGGTCACTTCATGCAGGTCTCTCTGTGCAGTCCCTTAAACAAATGTCCCCATTGGGAGTGGAGCTTCTGAGAGACCAATCCTGAGTGTTGCCAGGGAGGAGAAATGTGTTGGGAAAAGCACGGGAATATGTTGTAGGAAAAGAGGGTTTCTGTAAGACAAATGACCCATTCTTACAGCTGATCCACATGCAGATGGTGTCCCAAACTGCAAAAATATGATATCTAAAGCCCCATTTAAATAGTTGATCATAACAGATTGGTGGCTTTTCATTCTATTTTCTTCCAGGCTTTGACAGGAAAATCCCACAAGCATGACACTTTTGTTAAAACAGGAGGGCTCCACTTGGCCCACGATGCCAGCAGCAGAATGGGCAGCTCCCATCGCCCACATGCTGCCCATCTTCCGAGCAGTTGTACAATTACTGCATCCTTTAACTGAACAAGGCATCCACGGCCTCGCTCCTGCTGCTGGCAGGGAATTGGTGCTGCCCGGACCTCGCTCTGCTGCGTTCTGTTGTTTCAGTCTCTGCCATTCAGGCTATATTTGGCTGACGGCAGAATGACAGGTGTATTTTTATGACTGTTTCTTTTAGCTTGACAAAACGCATTCATTGTCAGAATGACTGTGATTGGTCAAATTATCGCATCGCTGCAATAAAGCCAGCAGCATTAGAGTAAATGATGTGGCTATTTTTCCCCAGCCTAAACTGCCCTGAACTTCCCAGCACGCTTTGTGAGCAGCTGTATTCTCTTGCAAGTGCAATTATTTTGGCTGTGTCCAAAGCCCTGAACGAGGGGCCTGGGAGCAGAGCATCTGTGAGAGGAAGAGCCATTGCAGTGCTGGGGCTGCACTGGCTGAGCTCTGTTTTCTGGGCTAAAAAGCTGTTTTTTGCAGTCTGTCCCATAAGTAGCAACAAACCCTTCCTACAGTCCTGTCTACTGCCATACTCTAAAAGTGGTGGTTTCTTACTCTAGTTTCATACGTTACCTGCTTTGCTGTATCTAAATTGATCTAAATGAAATGCATCTAAAAAAAAAGCACTTTCCATATGCGTGTGCTCGACAAAGGGTAGTGATGATGCAGAGGCAGGAAGAGACCACAGCCACTCCATTCCTGCATTCCTCTCTGATTATTGGTTCCATGCAAGGCCAGAGCATATTGCCTCAGTGTATTGATCTCTCTGAATCGTATTAAGACATGCAGCAGGTCCAGGCACATCTCAGGAATACACATCTGTTTGCACACTTTCACCTATGGTGATTTTTGTTGTTGTTGCTGTTGTTTCTGTTTCTCCATTAAGCAAGAAAAAAGTATATAAATAACTGAAAGAACACCCATCCTTCCACCTAAGCTCACTTAAAAGAAGAAAGTGAATAAAACAGGAATACTCAGAAAACACAAAATAAATTTACGCCAGGTTTTTACCCTTTGATAGGCACAGCAACCTCCCCGTGACTTCAGGGAGGCATTCATGTCTTGGGCAGAGCAAGGTCCTAAAAACTTATTGCTTGAGGTCTGTTCTCTTAAACCCATCTGGTCTGTCTAACAGCACCTCAAGGACGTAGAGAAGAGATGGTCACCAATAAATAAACGTTACTGATTTGATCACACGAATCTTGGAAAATGGTCATCTCTCCCCTTGTAAGAGATACACAAAAAGATTGACTCAGAAAAGGCAAGCATTAAAAAAATTATTATCTGAATCTCTGAACAATGACCCCCATCTGTCCCCAGCTCTCCCATCTACACGTTTTCCTTAGAAAGTAGCCTGGTATGAAAAAAAATATGGATTAAAACGTGATAAAATCACCAGATGACCTATTACAAATGACAAGGTTAATACTCTCCTAATCAATCACCATACATTTCCCGACACGACAGTTCAGATAGCTGCAGAACGCATTTGTGCATTCATCATGAAGAAGGCAAAGGCTATTCCCCATCTCTGCAGGCCATCTGGGTCTAATCGAGAGCAAGGGGCCCCACCGCCTTCCCGCGCACAATTACCGCATCCTTTCACTGCACAAACTGACGTGTGGTTTTTGTAAAAGCACAGGGGATCTGAGCCAGGATTCTAGAAATGCTCCATATTTCCTCTGGTGCCTAGTAAAGATCATATCTTTGACAAGCTGTGAACTAGTTGTGCTTGGACAGGTCTGTAGCTTGTAGGTGAGGGGGACTGCAGGAGCACCGGGCTTACGACTGCATGCCAGTGTTCATAAAATGAGCAGAACCTCATGGATGTGGTCCCACCACCACTCAGTCATTTTGCTACCAAGCTTGATCATGAGACCTCTAACAAAATTTCATGCCATACGACACTGCTATTGCTTATTGTCTCCTCTGGTTTTGTTATTCTTAAGGTTTTGTCTTATGTAACTATCAGCAGCGCAAGTAAAACAATCAAATAATCATCACCACTTATGTCTAATTCATGACAGCCTTGATTCCCAATGGCAATCCTTTCTTTTGCTACACAACAGGCCTTGATTCCCAATGGCAATCCTTTCTCTTGCTACCCAACAGACCTTGATTCCCAATGGCAATCCTTTCTTTTGCTACACAACAGGCCTTGATTCCCAATGGCAATCCTTTCTCTTGCTACCCAACAGACCTTGATTCCCAATGGCAATCCTTTCTCTTGCTACCCAACAGACCAATGTATGGATGATTCTAGGAGAGCTTTCCTAACAGAGCTTAGAGATCAGCTCCCGGGGCAACTTCCCACATTTACTGCACCATGGAGTGCCCATCTGTGGTTATGTCCCCTATGGTTAGACTTCACAATGGGAGAAAGCTATGGAGCCCAGGAAACCCTCAATGGGATGTTGAGAAAACCAAAAAGATGCTCTGAGGAAGCTTGGAGTGTGACAGCCCTTATGAATTACCTAACTCCTGAAGCGGTGTCTGGCAGTGGTGGGGGGAATAAATTGGGATGAGGCCTGGGCTCATAAACTCACATTTTGTGAGATGGAGCTTCCAAGCCCATGCACCGCAGTTAGGGTTTGTGAGCACAGCTACACTAACGAGAGCGTAATGTGATCGGACACGTAGTTAATTCCATGTGTGCCTGCCAGCCAAGCGAGGGGGAAAACACAAAGAGACACTTTGAAAGATAAACCGGCACGCGACACGTGATCAATAACAAGAATTGGCAGAGCGGGTCCCAGCAGAAGCCATTTGCAATCAGCCAGCATTGCCACGGAGGGGGAGCAGAGCGACACAGCGAGAAGTTAATCACTGCTCCCTGGGTTATGCATGGGGCTGTTGATTTTTGCCCGCTTCAGTCTTTTGTCAATGCAAACACGGCAAATAGGGTGAGAGGCAATGTCTAAGGGTCGAGGCTATTGTTTTCCTATGAAGTGTTGGGCGTGCAGCTGGGTGAGTTGATGGCTGATGTTTTGCACTGCCATTGGCTGCTGAACCTTGTCCTGGCTGCTAGGGACAGGGGTACCAGGTGGGGACATTGGGCTGCAGCTTCTCTAGGACCATGGCACTGCTCTGCCAGCCATACATCACTAGAGCAGTGCTGGATTCTGACAGGGGCACAACTATGGCTGCAAGAAAGGAAGAAGGTGATCCTCCCTCACTGCTGTAGCATGAGGTTGAAATTAAGCCATTATTACTCTTCTAGAATTTATGGGTCTATCCTGTATTTAATATTCATATTGAAATGTATGCTCATGAGGAGGTGGTGCCATTGGGCAGTGGGTCAGTGCTTTATTTATTGCTCACATAGAAATGGATGTTCAGGAAGAGGTGATGGGCAGCAGTGGGATCGCTGTTCTCCCACCTTTAATCTTTACTGTGGGTGCCCACAAGCACCAAAGCCTCTGTCAGATCCTCTCCTGGCACTGCAGGGAGCTGTGTATGAGATGAAACCCCTCCAGTCACCTTTCCCAGTGCCTCTCTCATCCCATCCCTGCATTAAAGACATCTCGAGCAATGAAAAGCAGATTTGCAACTTAGCTAAAAGAGGTAAGTAGGGAACAGGCTTGGAGCTGATGAAAGCAGAGAGATTTTCAAGCAAGGAAAAGGCAATTAGTGTGGGTGGCTCTGCCTGCAGCACTGATGCAGGACTCGTGGATGGAGGCATGCAGGCTGTGCATTGCACTGCTCCTCTCTGAATGGAGAGCAAGAAATCACTCATCTGTAAATGGCAGTGAGAGCATGCTGCTGCTCGCACCCAAATAAGTGTTAGCACAGGGGCAAAGGGTAGGAGAGGAGTGATGGAGCTGCTTGTACACAAATTAGTGCTGCAGTCTGGTGCGTGTCCAACAGATGCATCTGACGCATCTGTTTCTATATAAAAGTACAAATACAGATGTTTACTGCCCATGGTGCTCCCAGCACAGAGACCTTCCCTGCAGTCACCATTTTGGTCTCGGCTGTGACTTGTCCCCTGTTCTGTTTCCCTGCCTCTTACCTGCACCCTAGCAAGGTGTGGGAGCAAATTAAAAATGTACTTGAAACAAGGAGGCGATTTATTGGTCCTCAGAGGCAGCCATCCACCAGGCAGTGTGCATTGCAAGGAGCATCTGCAGCTATCACTGTGCACCGTGTCCTTCCCCCAAATCCCTTGGCCAGCCCCCAGCGTGTTGGCTCCTCTAAGCCATGCTTTATGGGAGTGCAGTG
Source organism: Chrysolophus pictus (assembly GCA_037305975.1). Taxonomy (NCBI): domain Eukaryota; kingdom Metazoa; phylum Chordata; class Aves; order Galliformes; family Phasianidae; genus Chrysolophus; species Chrysolophus pictus. The sequence goes on along the minus strand of CM074582.1, from coordinate 2,347,213 downwards.
CCCAGCCCAACACCAGCCCAGGGGCAACGCAAATAAAATCTTCAGTAGATCCCAGCGTGTTTAATTCGGGGAATTTTCCCCTTCCTGCTGCATGCCTGGATTAAATCAGAGAGCAGGAGGAGCAAGGGGCAGGAGGTGTGGGGACACGGCCTCTTTCTGAGCTCTGCACAGGAAAGAGCTCTCGGTCATTATCTGATCTCCTCATTACCGAGCTGTAAATGCAAATGAAAAGTTAATGGTTGCCAGGACCCGACCACATCGCCTTGTTCCCTCCACTGATAGCACAGTGATCTAATTAAAGCGGTGTGCGCACACTTAAATATACATGCCCTGGAGGAAGGGTTGCTGCATATTTTCAGTCTCGGAGTAAAAGTTATTTAATGTGTGCTGATTTGTGTAACCGAATGCCCTTTAATATCTAATTTTCAGTACCAATTGCCAATAAATACTTCATTGCACTGAGGAAACACCCAGTAATTACTGTTTTAAGCCAAAGCAGCACATTATTCAGAAGGATGCGAGGGCAGCCTTTTCTTCAAAGGATTTGTGCTGCAGATAAGTGGGAAAGCAGAGCTGGAAGGGCATCTGCTAGCAGTGAAGGGCCGGGTGCTTCAGGGCAAACACCACTCCCCGACTCCTCTGCTCTCCTGACAGATGTGCAGGGCTGACAGCAACATCTGGGGAGCTGCCGGGGGCGTCAGGAAATTGCTCCGTGGTAACATTTCATAGAATGGTTGGGTTGGAAGGGACCTCAAGGATCACAGAATGGTTGGATTGAAAGGGACGTTAAAGATCATAGAACAATGGAATGGTTGGGTTGGAAGGGACCTCAGAGATCATAGAACAATGGAATGGTTGGGTTGGAAGGGATCTCAGAGATCATAGAACAATGGAATGGTTGGGTTGGAAGGGACCTCAGAGATCATAGAACAATGGAATGGTTGGGTTGGAAGGGACCTCAATAATGTTAGAACCACAGAATCATAGAATGTTCAGGTTGGAAGGGTCCTCAAAGTTCCAACCCCCTTGCCTTGGGCAAGGTTGCCAACCACTAAATCAGGTACTGGATCAGGTTGACAGGGGACAGTGTATGTTTACAGGGGGCAAGTGACCCAGAGTGGCCTCATTAAACGTATCAGCACCAAGATGAAATTAACACCAGGGTGAAATTAACACTGTGATGAAATTAACATGGAGATGAAATTAACTCTGTGACAAAATTAATGCTGGAGTGGAATTCACAGCTTCTGGAAGGCTCTCAGCCACTGAGAGTGAAGGGATGGTGACAGGACGACGATCTTCCTCCGTGCTTCATTTCACCCCTCTGAACAAAGACAAGGAGAGGAATGGGCTGGGCGGTTCCTTTAAAATCTCTGCATTTCCTTTGGCTTTTTTTAACTGTGCAGTGCTTTCTTGTTATGAGAAAATAGAAATCATTTGGCAGGGTGGAAGGGATTTGTACACCAATTCTCTAAACCTGGATTGAAAAAATAAGAAATCTTGCAAATCTCCCTTTGAACTGCTCCTCCCAAGCCCTCGCTGTGCCAAATTTCTTGACTGTTTTGATTCTGGCTCCGTTATGGCTTGTGAACATCGGGATCAAAATGAGATGCACGCGTTGGTGGCTTTGTGCAGGTCGGACATCCGATTGCTTTTAATGAAGCACATAGACAATGGGAATGAAAGAGGAGACCCCAGCATTGTTCCTAGGGGAGGGCATTCAGGGAAGCAAGAGGCTCTGGGAAATAGAACAATTTGGGGCATTTGAAATGGCAATGAAAGGAAGAGGGGATTGGAGCCTGGGGAGATGTGAGGGACACGGGAGAAAGGTGGCTGGCACAATGAGAGGCATGGGAAGCATGAAAGCAACAATAGGCAGGGACCAGAAAGGGAACAAGCCAATTAGCAGTAGATACAGGGTCCCCCCTCTTTGGTGCCTGAGGATGCTGAGAGCAACCACAGTGTTCATTTGTAGCTCCATGCCATTCATATTGGTAGCAATTATAGATGTGTAGGGCCCAAACTCCTAAATTTCAGAGCAAATTGTACCATTTGGGTATATTTTCCTTAATTTCCTGAACTTTTGCATACCGCAGTGGGCTGTTAAAGGGATTTTATACTGGAGTGATGCCCTTACTGCAGCACGCAGCGTAGGAGGGAGCAAGGAATTCACACCAAGAGCAAGCAGAATGCTGCTGAATGCTAAGTATCCCCTACATTGCAATGCTGGCCCTTGCAGTGTGTGCTTGTGGCTGTGCTACATCTGGGGCCAGCTGCCTGCCTTTGTGATCGGACAAAGCACAAAACACAAAATCAGACAGCTCGGGAGCAGCTCTGGGAGATATTTACCTGTGTTCTCTTAAAACGCTGATTAAATACGTGGCAGTGTTTTAATCTGTCACGTAATTTTGTCTTCATTGCTCACGGTCGGGCGGAAGGCACGTGTGTCCCATTCACATCCATGAGCAGCTCCAGGCCCTGGGCGGTTCTTTATCCTCACAATGCAGTGACAATCACCTTTATTTCCTGCCTGGGCGAGATGAGCAGCGTGTGGGGGTTGGATGGCATCCCCGGCTGTGCAGGGAGTGCAGGAGCCCATTACAGCACTGGGAAGCCTGGCTCGTTTCCACCGTGCTCCCTCTCATAAAGCTAAAAATAGTTTGTCTTGTTTAAAGAATAGCTGTAAAAAGCCCTGAAAATCCCCAGCCATTTCAGACGCGGAGATAAAAGACTGAAAATTACGACTAGACACTATGAATGGCCTGGCCAAGCCATTCATTACCTCCAGCACAAACTTCTTTCCAGCTCTCCCCACTGAGCGCTATCATTTCCATTGGGGTGATGCAACACAAGATGGACACAAAACTGCCTGCGCTGCTGTCCCCTCCCCCTATTAGCACAGCCACCCATCACAGCGGGTGACATCCACTGATTGATGCCCCAGCTGGGCCTAGCAAAAATGAAAATAAGGCTCAGAGGAGTTCTTCTTGACAAATACCAACGTTATCAGCACAGCCCCAGTGAGCTCACTTATTTTCTTCCGGTGTTCAAGAAGAGCCAAGGAGATACTGTGCAGGCCAAGGTCTTTATGAAGATTTATAATTGAGTCTTCATTGAGATATAAAAAAAAAAAAAAAAGAAAGAAAGAAAGAAAAAAACCCATACCCTCTTTATTATGTTTTTAGCCAGAAATTGCAAGAGGAGTGGAGGTACAGCAATCCTGACCCGAAGATGTTGACATTGGTCAGCTCCTGGGCCACCTAATGTCCCTTGGCAGACCAGCATTGCTGCAACACGATGGGCAACGCTCTCAGCCATCAAAAGTTAGCAAACACAATGCTTTGGTTTCCACGGAAACTGAACCTTGGCCTTTAGTCCCACATCTCAGCTCAGTTTAATTATCCTCCCTGGGTCTGAGGTAATCAGTGACTGGTTGCTGGATACAGCCACCTCTGTGTCGTGTGGCCATGTGCATGCAGGGCATGGGAGATGTGCCATAGTGCCAAAGGCATCGGTGCCTTTTGGAGGGCTTCTCCTGGGTGCCCCTGCTGAGCCACTTGGGTTTTTCACTTATTGCTGTCAGCCTCTCTGCTTTCTGCATAAACAAGAGGAATTTATGGCATTTATGGCTTTCAGTGAATATCTAACTCAACCAGTCACGTGGAAGAGTTTTTATATGATGCCATCCATACCTTGTATAGGTTCTTTTAGCTGACTGCATTATTAATTCTCTCTCTATAGAACCAATGATGCTAAACAGGGTTTAATGATTGCCTCCTGATTGGGATTATCTGCTTGCACTTCTGCATGAACAATCATTTTCAGCACCATTTTTTGCTGTAAGCAGAACTCATGAAGTCCGAGATGCGGAGCAAAACCACTCTCATCACAAAATGCTTTTGGAAAGCACTTTTTATAAAATGTCCCCCAGGAAATGTTGGCCAGTTGTGAAGTTCTTGTTATTCAGAATTACCTGGTATAAATACAGGACAACGAAAGCTCTCCTGGAGCAGCAGTGCTGTGGTTGGTATCCCAGGACCAGCACTGGGTTTGAGGGGGCTTCGTGGGCACAGACCTGAACATTGCAGAGCTGTTGCCTCCTGTGTGCACCAACAGGCAATGGGAATCAGGTGCTCAGTGGGAATCAGAAGAGTGACAGCCCTTTTTTCTTTTTTCCTTTTTCTCTTTTCTTCTTTTTCATACATCAGTCTCTAAATGAGTTTCATGACATCTCTTCGGACAGGTGGTCAGCCCAGGACGTGCTGTTGGCACCTGGATATAAGCCCACTCTTCCTGAGCAAAACCCAGACAAGAACATCAAAAAATGGAGAGAAACAAATCTCCATTCACTTCATTTTCTCTTCTTAGCAAAATCCCAGTTTTACGCGATAAGTTTCAAACATTTAAAAAACGCATTAAGATGCATTAAAAATAGCACCGTGAGTTTTTACAGCACTGCTTCACTGTGTTTTGAAGCAATGTTTCAAAATGGTTTTGGAACTGCCAGTTTGCTTTGACTTAATATTTCTTTTAGTTTAAAAATAAGCCTGAAATATGTCAGGAAGTCATCTTTCTGACTGATACTTCCACTTGAAGTTGCTTGAACGGAAGGTTGGGAGACTGTTTTAAATCGAGGCAAACATTGCTTTCAAAATGTCCCACACGATACAGCGATCGTATCTTTAAAATCACCACTGACATTAGAAGAGAAGAAAAAAGGATAAATACTTTCCCATAAATAGCATTTTTTAGTGAACAGACATCAGCAGGTCTGGTGCCAGCCTGAGTTCCCCTGCGGTGGCTCGTATTGCAAACTCGGAGCCCCCAAACACATTGGCCACTTCTGCAGCTCCTGCTGGATTCAGGCTCTCATGGATTCAGTCTCCTGGACACCCCAACCAGCCTTGGCCTTCTCTGTGATATTTTTCTCCTTCCATGTGGACACAGCACCAGGCAGTGGTGATGGAGGCAGAACAGTGAGCTCACCCTGCTTCCAGAAGAGCAGTTTGTGCATCTGGTGCTTGGCTTGCTGGTCACTTTGGGGCTGATCTCCATCCTGCTGACTCTCCAGCCCAAAATATGTTCTCCTTTATGCTTTGCACTCTATATACACAAGGCCATTATTTAATTGTAATATAACAGACCACCCATTGTGGCGTTTGCAGCAGTGACTCAACTTTACAGAGCCTCCAAACTCCTTGAGCAATATTTTATACTTTAAAGCAAATCCACTTATTTAGTTATGCCCATTTTTAATTTTGGATAAAGTATGATGAAGAAAAGCATGAAAAGACTCAAAGTGCACCGATCAGCTACAGTGAGTGCTCCAAGCCTTTTGAAGGTAGACTCATGTGTTATTCATTAAAACCATCGCAGCGAATTAAGGAGAAATTTTCCTGATGTGCTCTAAAGGATTCCTTACGCTTCTTTCGGTGGGAGAAGCCTCACGGAGACATCTTCTGACACACCTGTAACTGCAGCTTCGACAATGGCAGCACTGGGTGGTGATGGCACGGGGAGGGTCACCAGTACCTGAGTTAGAAGCAATGATGCTACAGGAAGAGTGCCGGCCAATGGATGCTTGTCTTCACTTGGAATCCTCAATGTGATGCATGTTTCCTTGCTCACTTCTTAGGTCTCCCCATGCACTCTCACTGCTGCGGTGCTGCTGGAGCGCTCACAGCATTATGCATTACTGCAGCTTTGGGGTTAAGTTTTGGTTGTTTGCTTTCAAAAATGCGCTCTGGGAGCTGGGGCTCCATGTCTTGCATTGCACAAGAAAGGAGGGAGGGTCTTCTTTTCAATCTTGGCTTATTTCCCCCCCTTTTTTTTCTATCACAAAAGCTCTCACAAGGTTATTTGTCCTGTGGCGTCCTGCAGTGCGGGCCAGGGTCTGACAAGTGACTCATCACTGAGAGTGCCAAGGGTGAGAAACATTATTCTAGAAATTAAACACTCAACGCGTTCAGGAAACAAATCCCCTTTAAGGTGTCTCCTGAAGTGGATCCCAGAAGGAAAGTGTTTGCGATTAAGTCATCTTGAAAAAATGTTGGCTTCTGTGCTTAGTCTTCTCTTTGTAAATATTGGTAGTGCCTTTTGTGAATCCTAGCAAAGTCACCATTTCACCCCATAAATGAACTGACAATGAAACAAGACGCTTGAAAATGTAGGCTGTGCTTTCTCAGTTAATTATGTGGCTCGTGACGATTGGCACAGGCCATAAAGTCAGAAGAGAGCAAAGAGCTCTGATCAAATATGGTCTTCATTTCTGGCCACATATGGCTGGTGTCTCTGCAATTAGGGCTAATCCTAAAGTACACAGTTTGTTATTCCGGCTCGTTCTTTTATGTTTCCCATATGCATTTCATTTTGTAAGCAATTCATTTCCACTTTTCCTGATTTTGTACTCTTCACATAAAATCAGCAAAACACGCAGTCATTAAAGGGATTCCCATGCGATGGCTTCATTCTGGATCAACGTCAGATGGGCAAAGTTCATTGCAACCCTCACCTGCTCTCAATTTATCTCAAACATGACTAAAATTTTATCTGTGATCTTTTCTCCTGTTCTTAGCTCTTTGTATCCCCCAAGTTATTTCTGCAAAACCCTGCCTTCCCTCCATGCTGAAAGGGTCATGCTCATAGAAAAGCATGGTGAGTTGTGTGGGGCATCTTGACCTGCGTGAAGAAACCAAACCAACACACTGAGCCTTCAAAACATGCGTAATGCACTGCTTCCCCTGAACCTTCCTGAAAGGAGAACACTGTCCTATCACCCTTCAGATAACTGGGTCAAAATGAGTGCATTGGAGCATGTCCTGAGAGCAGCCAATCTTATCCTCAGGGACATGGTTCGTAGGCACGGTGGCAATGGGTTGACTGTTGAAGTAGATGTCCTTAGAGGTCTTTTCCAACCTTAATGATTCTATGATTCTGTGCTTCTGTTTGCCCATTACCACTGCCATTAAAAGCAGAAGCTTGGCTCCTGAAGAAAGGCTCATTTTCAGCTTGCAGTACGGGGTGTGCCACCCAAAACACTGCAAAGATCCATGCAAATGGCATGCAAACGGGGCAAACAGCATGGGGGCCCTCTTGAGAATCCTGCAGTTTGGGGATTTTAGGCTTTTTCAAATGAAATAACAGCAAGGAGCCTTTGATTTTCCCACCTTTCCAGCACCTCTGCCTCTTCCTCTTGCTGTGGATTCCTTAGAGACACAGAAATGTAACTTTCATATCCCTAGCATGGAGATTTGTGAGTATAAGATATAATATATTGTCTTCTATGGACAATTTCAGGTGCCACATCCTCCTTCCCCATCAGGTTTCTCTCAGTTATGGGCGAAGTGATCGGGACCAGGCTCAACTGATTTAATAGTCTGTTGATGTTCATTCTGGGGGTCATGATTTCTAATACACTGAATGTCAGCGCAGGGCTATATTTTACACAGTGCCAGCATCCACAGAAGGTGATGCAACGCTCCTTGCACAGGATTAATTAATTATCTATAGAATGTGCCGGATAAATCCGAAATGGTGAGCCACTTACAAATTAAATGAAGACTTCAAAGACTGCTTTCACATGGCTGCAGAAGCTCAGGGCTACAGCTGCACATCCCTGTGCAACTCAGTGTGTCCTCACCTATACAGCTTTGCGTTGACCCATACACTAGCATAGAAAATTCACAGAATCGTTATGTTTGGAAAAGAGCTCTAAGATCATCAAGTCCAACTGCAGTTGCCACCTTGCTGCAGTGATGATGGGCTGCTTGCCTGCATGAGGACCATGACGCACACAAGCATCCCTTAATGCCTGTGAGATGAGAGCTGCTGGCTCTGGGGATCTGAGGGCTTGGGGCCAGCTCCTGAGCACCCAGTCTGCACGCTCTCACGTGGAAATGGGAGCACAAGGTCAAGCTTTGCGCAGGCTCTGGTGCTGGCCGCAGTCCCAGGCTCAGCTGCTCACTGCAGATCGTCCTTCTGTCGAACCAACGGGCCGGAGGGGGCCTTGGCTTCCAGCTAACCACAAAAATAAACAGCGAAAAGGCATTATGCATCTACGGGAAGAGTCTGAGTTAAGGAAACATAGCTGCGGTCTTCTGGACTCATGTAACATTTGCATTTTTCTAACTTTAGTAATTTGCCAGACTTTGGCTCCAGCTTCGATGAAAGAATAATTACTTGTTTTCATAAAGACGAGTGTTGATTTAAAAATGCTAGCTCCACTTTGTGAATTCAAGGGGAAATGCTTTGCTTCATATCAATCAAGCTCTTTTAAGCGATGCAAGCTCATTTCACGCTCTTCTCCTTGATTTCAGTACCCCGTGTTCAGCAGTGAGAGCAAAGCACAGAAATAAAATGAAGCCTGTTTTGCAAAAATAGCTTTTGCAGAAAAACACTGCAGAAATTCAAGGTCTGAAGTGAATGCCTTGCTTTGTCCTGCCTTATTCGTGAGAACTGGGCAAGAGAGAGAAGAAATGGAGAGCACCCTGTGCAGGGGACTGATACTGCCCAGTGCAGGCACCCACTGGAATGCCTCTGCAGGTGTCCCGTGGGGCAGAGACACCTGCAGAAGATGAAGTCCACCCAAGGCTTTTGTCATTGTCTGGAAACACCCCACTCAGTCCCAGTCACATATTTTGGTACCTCTAGGGGCGGTTGGAACTCAGGGATTTGAATTTCTCCAGTCAAGAGGCTGGAGAACCTGTAGGTGGATCCCAGGAGAAGCTGGAGAGCATCTTCTAACCCATATGGACATCATCTTCCAACCTACATAGAGAGTATCTTCCAAACCTCATGAAGAGCATCTTCTCTATGTGGGGAGGGTCTTTCAACCTGCATGGAGATTATCTTCCAACACATGTGGAGAGTATCTTCCAACCTACACAGAGAGCATCTTCCGACCCATATGAGAGCATCTTCCAACCCACATATGGAACATCTTCCAACCCATACGGAGAGCATCTTCCAGTCCATGTGAAGAGCATCTTCCAGCACACACGAGGAGCATTTTCCAACCCATGTGTGGCCAAGTGTGTTGGAGTACAGCTGGAGGCTCATTCTACTTTGGGGCTTTGGGGTTGGCAGCAGGAGTGGGTAGCTCCTGAAAGAGCCTAGAAGACACGGGGGGATCAAGGGACAGCATTCAGGGTAGCTGCTTCACTGGCCAATGAAAACTCCCTGTGCCTACCTGCATCAAGTGTTACGGGCTGCTTTCTGCAGCAAATGAGTTTATTCACCACTGATAAGCCTGATTCTGAAGAGAGGAAAGATTTGAGGAAGAATTATAAAAATAAGCTTCAAAAGCATATCTTGTCGTATCTGACTGATAAGATTGATCTATCTGCTTCAGCAAGGCACGTACTTGGAGATGAGCTGGGTTCAGCATGGTAACACATGGAAGAGATTTCTGGAAGCTTTTTAATCCAGAGGAAAAAGGCATGGGATCCAGAGACTGGAAAGGCAATCCATGCTAGGGATGAGGGGCAACATTTGTGCAGAAAAACTAAAGCACACAGAAATAATTATGCAGAGGTGACCCTGCTGCTCTGGTGTCCTTTAGGCAACCTCTCTGGGCTGGGAATGAAACCCCATGGCCAGGGCTGGGTGTAGTGTCTGGGCTCAGGGCTGAGCGCAGCTCACTGCCTGAGTAAGCATCCCAGTTCTTTTGATAAAAAGCTTCTGGTTTTGCTTGAAAATAGATCAGAGTCTGGCTCTTGTTTTCTGGGTAAACCTCACTTTGCACACTGGAATGTAGATGCATTTTCTCTTTTCTCATCCTTATTTATCTTGGCAAGACGCTAATTGTTCCTGTAAACCCTGATTGCCACAGGGCATGCTGCTACACTAGATGGACTCTTTCCACTTCCAAACTCGATGGCTGCAGTGTTTTACTGTGATTTAAATCTCTTTCTTAGCTATTGTTTTGGAAACCTACCATTCTTTCGAGTGGCTTCAGTTTTGATATTCCAGCTTATTGCTCATGAAAGCAAAAAAAGGAGACCGCTCCTCTTCCTTATTCTCTTCCCAAGACATAAAATGAGCATCCTTCTTCCCCGCTTTTGTAAATGATCACTGACTGACAGTTCCTATCAATGTGCTTCCAGGAGTGACATAGCGTAAAAAATCAGAAAGGACCACGAGAAGAGCATCCCATTCAGCAGGGCTGCAGCACTCAGCACCCACGCGTCGCCGCCTGAGAGGCAGCGTTCCTCACGGGGGGGAAAGCACACCAAAAACAAAGAGAGAGAAAGGAGCTCACCACGTTCAATCTGCTGCTCATTTCAGCAGTTGCAGAACAATAATTGAGTGTATTCCCAGCAGTCCCAGTGATGGTGGTTGTACCAGATACGGGCCAAGGAACACAACTGCAGGGCAATTTCTCTCTGTCCTTAATGGATTTGAGTTTTGCTCGTAGGCAACAGAGTGTCCTAATCTCTTGCTGGGCTGGGGGGGGTCTGTCTCACCGGGGGGTCATTGCTGAGACCCTCTCAGCTTGGCCAGGAATAGCCAATTCCTTACAGGCCAGATGCTGCCCTTCCACCCCACTAAATGGTACCCAACCCGCAGCCATGCGATGCAGGAGGGGTGTGGTGATGTTGGGATGCATAGGGCATAGTGGGGTCCTGCCAAGCTTTCCTTTCAGTGGGGATCCATTTGTAAGCTGAGCAAGCCAAGGGATTTCTCCTCTTCCCTTAAGCAAAGAGAAAAAAACATCACCCCACTCACACACCAGCTGAAGAGCACCGCTTCTTAACCGGCCTTGTCCTCCACGGATGTTTTTCTGCAGCTGTCAGGATTGTTGGTTAATTATGTTACGAGTGACTGACTGCTCCTCTCTGCAGCCTTCCTGAAGCCTTTCCCGAAGATGCTCTCTAAAAAAATCAAAGCTGCTACCCCCACGCCTGGAATAAATTCTGCACATAGTGTAGAACAAGAGGAGCACCTCGCCTTTTCATTATCACTGGGTAATGTTACTGCAAAGCCACATGGAAAATAATAAGATTCAACAAGAATTGTTTATAACTGCCCACCAACACACAGAGGATGTGATACAAGGCAGCTGTTCGCAGACATTTAGGCTTTTTTTATGGGGAGCAAGGTCCTCTCACTTGCTTTGGGCTGGTTAATGCAAGAGAGGGAGAAATGGGGTCAGCAGGAAGCCTTGCGAGCAGGGTCACCACAGCAAAATATCACATTTTTTGAGCAAGGAAAATAGCTCTGCATTCCTGTTTATTTTCAGCTCCTAAATCACTGACCCTCGATCACTGGCCTGGGTGTCGATGGCCCTGCTGGTCCTCGCAGAGGGGTGACACAATGTCATTGCTTTATGCAGCACGTGGAAACCAGCTCTGCCTTCCCCTTGCAAGCCAGGGTGCTCCCTCCTCTTCCTTCCCATGTATTTGCTTCCTTAGCTTTGCACCCATCACTGGCACAATATGGAAATAAATGATGGAGGCATTTGAGGATTTCAAGAGCTGAGCTGCTGAGCACTTGGAAATTTGTAAGATTCACCTCATTAGGTTAATTGGGCAATTATGGTTTCTGCAAACAGCGAAGGAAAGATAGGACCTGAAAACCACGGGAATCAGAGAATCAGTGAATCGTTTGAGTTGGAAGGGACCCTTGAAGGCCATCTGGTCCCATTCCCCTGCAGTGAACCGGGACACCCACAGCTCCACCAGGTGCTCGGAGCACCATCCAGCCTGACTTTGGGTGTCTGCAGGGATGGGTCACTCACCAAAATAGGGTGACTGAATGGCTTTCTTTTCTTCTGGATATTTACATGACCTTAGGAGTTAATAGTGGGATCAAAGAGAAAGAGAGAGAAATGAGAATGAAACTGACAAAGCAGCCCATGCATGGGAGAGTGAAAAAGAGAGCTGACAGAGGACCCACCCTTGTCTTTGGTCATACAAAAAGAACTTAACTGTATCTCATGTTCAGGGCTAATATTAAGAGCTCATTTTATACTGTATTCTCTTCCTTTTTTAGCTAAACGTTTGGCAGCACTTTGAATATTAACCCTGATTTTCCCCCCACGAGACTTGAGTTTGGATTGGGTTGGCAAGGCTTTGAAAAATCAGTGTTTTCAGCAGGGATGCTGCACTATCTCCATAGCTCTTACAGCTGTTTCAACACAGATGGAAAGCAAGCACGTGTGGTTTGCAAAGCATGGTGTAACGTAGCTTGGTACATCCCACTTTGAAGCACTGATACGTAGTTTTTTAAAGCTTAACAATTGAGCATTGGGCTGATGGTAGAGGAGTACTGAACGATGGAGATGGGCTGTGCTTTCAGAGCCCTTATGCCCCTTGTGGGACTGCTCCTCTGGGTCAGCTTTGTTCCTCACATCCTGAAGCACACGGGGTGTTCACTGCTTGGTCTCAGCCGGAGTCCCTGGGCTGACATCCTGCACACCACACCGTGGCGAGTAGATCCTCCCATAAACACAAACGTTTTCCATGTCTGTCACAGGCCTCCCCTCACGTAGATTGCCTTCAGGCTGAACTTTTGTGTAATCCATTTTGACACCCCATATGGTCCCCACGGTTCTCTCAGGCACGAGCTGCAATCTTGCTTGTGTTTTTGGCAACTGCTGGTATCTGGAAGCAGTCTGTCTTCTTTTTATTTTTTTTTTTTCTTCTGTGGCGATATCTGCATTCGGGAAGATTAATGTGACGATCAGGCACTGGCAAGGAGATGGAGGAGCTGACCTAATAGGTCATTTCCATCACTAATTCCTGCGTTTTATTAAGTAGGAATTCTTTGTTGCCGTGGCACTAATTTGCCTGAGCTGTCACAGTGGAGGGGTGCAGAAGAGGTGGCACTAACGGTGTCATCTAAATCCATCTTTTTTTTTGGCACCTCTGCCCCCGTGAATCAGGCGTGCCATCTGTGAGCGGGCAGGCTGCCATCCCAGCAGATGGGCAGGAGCAGAGCTAGCGATGAGACCGTGTACCATCATCAGACGTGCCGCTGGGCGAGGATTTCCAGCAGGAATAGCAAAACAGCTCCTCGTAATGAGCTTCTGGTTCCCTGGGTATGGAGACGAGCCGTTTCGCTCCCTGGGCATGTCCCCATGGAACGGGCCAGCATCCTGCAGCAGGGCCAGGCAGGCTTTGTGGGCAGGCAGCGATGCTCCCTTGTGCCCACGGTACCACTGCTTTGTGATCCCACCCGCAGCATCAGGGAGCTGCCAGGCCCACAGCTGCTCTACTGGGAGCCAAAACCCATGGCCAGAGATCTTAGGGTCGTCTAAGAGAAGGAAAATAAAAAACTACATCGTAACTGCCACACGCACATCTCTCTTTTACACCAACATGAGCATTTGCCTTCAGGTCTCGTTCCTGCTGCTGTGACATAAACACTGACAAGGCACTGTGTGGTGCTACAGATTATTTTTAGCAGGGCAGCTGCTATAATAAAATCAGGAGATGTGGGATTTTTATGGTGCAATTATTATCTTAACATCTCATTTATTTCTTTTGATTTCAGGATTCCTGTGAAGTCACGCCCTCTGCCTGGGGGATGGTGACAATGTGGGGACCATCTTTGGGCGTCACTGGGTGAGCATTGCAGGGCATCACTTGGGGTCATAGAAGCATAGAATCGTGGAATCACTAAGGTTGGAGAAGACCTAGAGGAGCTGTGGATGCCCCATCCATCCCTGGAGGTGTTCAAGGCCAGGTTGGATGGGGCCCTGGGCAGCCTGGTCTGGTATCAAAAGTGGAGGTTGGTGGCCCTGCATGCAGCAGGGGGTTGGAGATTCATGATCCTTGAGTTCCCTTCCAATCCTGGCCATTCTGTGATTCTGTGATTCTGCTCCAACCATCCCAGGGCTCTGTAGTTAGCATTCATCCTCTCTGTACACCAGTCCCCTTCTTCTTCACCAAATCCTGTAGCACTTCTGCAAATGCACACAGGGCAATGACCCTCATGACCTATGCAGGCTGGAGTTTTGACCTCTGTTACACTGGGAATGTGGGCAAACAGTGCTGGCATTGCAGCCACCTGTGCTCATCCAGTGGGGCTTGTTAGTGTGGGCTATCTGCCACCCAAAAGTGGCTGAATTTGTTCATGACTGGTGCAAGCAGCACAGCCATGCCATGCCAAGCCATACTTGGGCTAATCCAGCAGCACTCGCTTGGCATAGGGCTGGTCTTGGTCTTCAAAGCACTGTGCAATTTGTCTGGAGCTGGAGGAGCTGCCCAGGAATCACATCCAAATGGAGACTCCTGGAATGGCATTTCTGATGTGTGACTGTGGTGCTCAGAGCTATTAGATGGCTTAGGTAGATGCTGATTAAATAGGAACTCAGGCAGGAAAGTCAACATCCATGAGTCCTCCTGTGAAGCAGGCATGGGGGTACATTGTGCACCTTCACAGGTGAAAGCCAAAGGTTTCAGTAGGTGAGACTTCACTCTGGGCCTTCAAACAAAAATAATTAGCAGAAATAATGAATTAGACACCAAGCAAAAGGGTTTGAAGGCATATGGTTTGCGTGCCAGCCTGCAGAGGAAGGAGCATCCCAGCAGGTGCTGGTGAACAGGCCATGTTGTGAAAGTGCTCTCTTGTTTTTCAACACCCAAGCAGAGATGTTCTCGATAATGAGTGAATGATGCCTCTTGTAGCTGAAGGATAGGCTTGGAACGGGACTCTGTGAGGTAAGCTTTTCCAATGCTCTCTGGATTGCTCTCCCAACAGTTTCAGTGACCCATCTTCAGGTCTCCTTCCAAACAACAGATCCTTGTGCCCCAGCACAAGGGGTTCTGAGTGCTGGGACCCCTCTCCTTGGTTGCCAATGGTTGTGCCCACAGAGCTCTGCCAATGCCATGGTCACATCTACCCCATATCTAGGGATGTTCTTCAGGAAAACCTTCCCTGAAGAGCAGATTGGGAACAGGTTGCCTGGTGGGTGCCCCATGCAGACATTCAAGGTCAGGCTGGATGGGGCTCGGAGCACCTGATGGAGCTGTGGGTGTCCCTGTGCATTGCAAGGGAGTGGGATCAGATGGCCTTTAAGGATTGCTTCCAACTCAAACAGTTCTGTGATTCTATGATTCTATGAGCTCCAGGAGGGCAAGGTGAATCAAGTTATGCCATGAACTGGAGACAGAATGAATCAGTGGAGTGGTAAACATATTCATAAAAAAAAAACACTGCTGATGCGCTCTCCCACACGGGTCTCCCTCCTTCTGCACTTGCAGTTCATTCTGTGAAGATGTTAGCTCAGAACATCTCTTCATTTCTGCTTCTTGGACAAAACTCTCAAGGACCTACAGAAGAATTATTTTATTTTTAGGAGCAGATCCTTCCATCACTCAAGCCCCAAATGGTTAAGTAGTTGATAGCCCTTTGTGACTTCTGATGCAATTAACCCTATGTTTTCTCAGCATGAACATCCAGTGGTCCTCATGGTCTCACAGCCCAAAAAAGACACATGATAACCCTCTAAGGTGTTATCTCTAATGGTGGTTTTTCAGGCTGGAAACAATGAGGTGATTTTCTTCCAAGATTACACATTGTGTTGACATCCAAACATGATGTGGGCTGTTACTGTCTATTATGGAAAACAGCCGTGCTCCCAAGGCCAAATGCTCCAGCTGGTGATGATGTGCCCTTGGATGGATGGTGTTGGTGTGCCCACGGATGGATGGTGTTGGTGTGCCCTTGGATGGATGGTGTTGGTGTGTCCATGGATGGGCGGTGTTGGTGTGTCCATGGATGGATGGTGTTGGTGTGTCCTTGGATGGATGGTGTTGGTGTGTCCATGGATGGATGGTGTTGGTGTGCCCACGGATGGATGGTGTTGGTGTGCCCTTGGATGGATGGTGTTGGTGTGCCCTTGGATGGATGGTGTTGGTGTGTCCATGGATGGATGACGTTGGTGTGTCCATGGACAGCTGGTGATGTTGTGCCCATGGACACCAGCCTGCAGAAGTTGGGCCAGGCTGCTGTTGGAGGAGAGCCTCAATCCCTGGTCTGCTGTGCTGCATTGCCACCAACCTTCCAACGGATGCAATGTCACCAAATGTTGACAAGGTGGCACTATCAAATCCACTATGAGGGACGAAAAACAGTTGAGTCCTTTGTACTTTTTTTCCAAGGACTGTATGTATTCTAGGCTTGAGAAACTCAGTTTTTCCTCTCCGTGCTCCGCATCACCTGGAGCTACCAGCAGAAGGTGGCACTCAGTGGGCTGCCAGGCTCTGGCCATTGGTCCTTCCCACATAGCACAGCCTGATGCATTCCCACAGCCAGAGGGTTTCTGGGGTCAGCAGAGGCAGGGCCAGTCCTTGACATCTGAGTGTATGACCAGTTGTGGAATTAATGAAATAAACATTTTTTTTTTAAATCACAAAAGAAAAATTGAAAATGAAATTGAAAGAAAAGACTGTGTCAAATGCTTTTCATTAGCAAAGTTGCCCAGCCTGGGCTGATTTGTAACCCGTACGGATTTCCCAGTGGAAATGCAAAATGTCTCATTATGCAGCCATGGTGAGGACCAAAAGAAGAGCAATTTCCAGAAACAAATCTGCCGTGCAGCATATAAATGTGCTGAAGGCGTCTCTTCTCCAGAATGGAAGCCAGATCAATTTATATTTATTCCTCAGACAAATGGAAAGCGTGGTCCTAAATGTGGGATTAAAGCACAGAAAATACTTTTTGCTAATAAATAACTCACTTTGGAGGAGCAAATAAGGGAAAACGCAGCATAAGGACCTGAAAAGGGTTTTGGATGAAACAAAGAGGTAAACAGCACAACCGAGCCTTGAGAAATAAGGCTTCTCCATACAGTTTGATTTTAATTTCAGATCTCAATTAGAGGTTAGTCAAAGGTAATTGAAAAATAGCTGAGATGTGGAATTAAACGACAACTGCCCACACATCCACAGACTCCAACCCTCGGAGCAGATGTGCTGTGTTGCCACACACTGGGCACATTTGTTCCTGCCTTATTAGGAACAATTCTGCCTGAGCACTGGAGCCCAGTGCTGCAAGCGGAGTCTAATTATAACAGAGGACCCCTGACCATGGCAGCCCCGGGCAGAGCAGGGAGGAGAAGTGGGTTGGGTTGGGTTGGGTTGGCTTGGGTTGGCTTGGCTTGGCTTGGCTTGGCTTGGCTTGGCTTGGGGAGCCCTGTAAGCTCCATCCCTGCGCCCTGTGATTGTTGTAAGATGTAGCAACACACAGCCTGGGTGAAAATCAGCCAGACAAACCCATACCAAGTTGTTTATGAACAGAGGTCCTTCCTCTGTTATTCCTTTAAACTCCACACGGCTTTTTTTTTTTTTTTTTTTTTTTTTCCTGCCAAATTCTCTTTCTGATGTTGAAAACTCTTCTATTTTTTTTTATTTTCAAAATAGTTATTTTCCACTTGGCAAGCACTGAGTTTTATTAGTTATTCCTAGTGGAGCCTGAAATGATTATGGTTTGGTTTTGTTGTTGTTTTTTTTTTTTCCCTGTTTATTTCCCTTGTACATTCATCATGATGGAATTGAAGGAACTGGATGATTTTGGTGACTGTCTGGGACTGCAGAGTGAACTACTGGAAGAGTGGCCACAGATGTCATAGAATCACAGAATCATTAAGGTTGGAAAGACCGTTAAGGTCGTACAGTCCAGCCATCAGTCCTTGCCTGTCACCACTCTAGACCATGTCCCTCAGTGTCACCTCCCCACAGCTCTGGGACACCCCCAGGGATGGTGACCCCCCACTCCCTGGGCAGCTGTGCCACCGTCTGTCTGCTCTTTGGAGAAGGAATTGTTCCTCGTACCCATCCTGACCCTCCCCTGGATAACCAAAGATGTCCCAGCATGTCAGAAAAGTTTTAATGTATACACCAAGCAAATCTGTGCTTGCCTGGTAAGAAAAGGCTGAGCAAAAGAAAAGTCAAAAAAAAAAAAAAAAGAGCCATAAAAGTATCTTGGAAGAGGAGAAAGCTTTCTCCAATGTAGCCAAACGGTTCTCTAATTTTTTTCCAGGTGCATTGGTTGAGGTGACCAAGAGAGCAGGTCACCAAAGGAGTCAGTGAGTCGCTGTGATTATAGCAGGCAGATGTTTGCTGAGATCAGACTCAGATGCTACGGGGCATCCATCAGTCACATCCCCTGGCAGATGGAGAGATGCTGAGGTGGTCCCATTGGTGCCCACGACCCCAGCAGAAGAGCTGTGCCTGCACACCAATGGATGCCCACCAGAGGCAGCCTACACCAAACACCAGAACTGCTGACAGCGGATTATCCGAGAGAAGGATCTGAGCTTTAAATCCCACTCCCATTCCTCCATCTGTAAACCATCACGGTGCTTTTATCCGTATTATCACTCCTGATGGACTTTATTCTAGACGTGGCTCTGTGAGCATCACCCCCACACAACCCTTGAGCGGAGCCAGCACGATGGTTACTCTGATCTAGGCAAACTGATAAATGCCAACAGCTGTATCACTGCCCCAATTTCCCACTGAGCATGCCAGGAGCTGCACTGAGCTGCCTGCTCTGAGGGAGGAGCTCCTCGAGTGCCATGCTCCATCACTGCACCACAGCCATAGATGGCCCTTGGCTGTCAAGCAAGGCGACAGAAATCTTGGCAGTCTTGTTTCATGAGTTTCCTTTGATGCAGACACTCCCCTCTGTAACTGGATTTGTGCTATTTGGGATTTTCCCCTCCTTTTTCTCTCCAGAAAATTCTTCCTAGCCCAAATTTTTCACTGCCTGTGAAGCGTCCCATTGTGGTGCTGCTGGGCAGGAGGAGATTAACGTCAGGTCGTATTTATGAGTTGGTTTGGATCAGAGGAGCTTGGCCAGCCCTTTGCAATGCTTCATTCTTCTGGGGGGGAATTAAAAGTTTACTATTGCAGAAATACAGCATTGTCCCAGCCTGACATACTGCTTTTAGAGAAATTCCTTTGTCATAATAACTGATTTATTTTCGTTGGCTGGGTGCGGAGCAGTTGAAGTGGGTGATCCCTGCCAGACTCATTAAATGATTCCTAATGTTGACAGAGGACTTTATACTGTGGTTCAAGCACATAAGTTTCGGTATTTGCTGTAACAGACTCTTTCCCAGGAGTAATCGTCAAGCATGGGAGGAAACAGTCCAATGGCATCAATATGTAACCAATAAGGAGAGGAATGCTTTTGGAACACTGCAGCTGGAAGTATTTGCTTTGGCATCACTTTTGGTTGACTGGAAAGCAAGGGAAGTCTCCAGGTGGTGCTGGGACTTCAGCTCTCCTTCTGGGCTGGGAAACCAAAGCCAAAGCCACCAATCTGGGGAGCCCAGAGAGGTGATGGCCTCAAGTTGCACCAGAGGAGGTCCAGGTTGGATATTAGGAAACATTTATTCTCAAAAAGAGAGATTGGGCACTGGCACAGCTGCTCAGGGAATAGGGGATCACTGCTCCTGGGGGTGTTCCAGAACTGTGGGGTTGTGGCACTGAGGGATGTGGACAGTGTGCATGGGGGGTGGGTTGAGGTTGGGCATGGGAATCTTAGAGGTCTTTTCCAGCCTCGCTGGTTCCACGATTCTATGCTTCTATTTCTTTCTGTTTACAGAATGTCTTTACTAAGAGTGACTGTGACACTTGGCTGACTTGCTGGAGGAGCTGAGCTTTGACAGGCCATGATTTTGTAGAAGGGACATTTTGGGTGGCTCTTCCAAAGGCTGAGGTTCATCACTGCTGTGCTGCAAAGCTCCTACACTGTTGACTGTTCCCAGGACCACCATCATTGCCCACCGTGTAACGTTGCATCAAAGCCAACATTTTAGTCACAGACATCAAGCACCAGACCTGTTAGGAAGGAGCCAGCAGCCAACAAGGGCCTCTGCAAAGCAGAGCCTTTCTCAGGAGCCATTTGGAGAACTTACCCAATGCAATCAGATGCAAAATCTGTCTTTCTCTGTCAGGAGCAGGTGCCAGTGAGTGTTCACTAATAGCAGGAGCGTGAGGAGGAGCAATTAACCCCTGACTGATGTCTAACAGCAAAGGAGCAGAACAGAATGCCCAGCCAGGAAAAGGGGGAAAAAGCCAATCCATTGACAGGTTCCTTTTAGATGTTGTGACGTGAATGCCACGCTGCCTTATAGACGTGTTGTCTGTATGAGCCATTTCAGGGACTAGAAGTGGAAAGATAGCCTTGAGAAATGACATAAGAAGAGTTTCTGGCCGAGAACGTGAATGAATGAGGACGTGTATCAACGGGATGCTGTTGGGTGGGGATTTATTGCACTGCTCTGCTGCATCGCTGCTCCTGGCAGCCAGGTCCTGGCATGTCTGTCCTGCAGAAAGCAGATTTTCACTCAGTTGTAGCTCGGGCTTATTACAAGGGCACATGTGAAGCTGACACAAGAGCGATAAGTGATGTAGCAGCCCTGGATTTACAGACAAATAAAGAAAATCTGCATCTGATCGCCACACTGTGCACCTTCACCTCTGCCTCCTCTCCTTCCAATGGGCTGGAAATGAACCGATAAGGGCTGTGAGGAGCCCCTGTCTAGGAGAGAATGTAACATTTCCATCCCCATTTTGAATCCCCTGAGACATCATCAAGCAATGGAACGTGGTGTCTGAACCAGAAAGCACATGCCTTAAAAATCTCCCTTTTTTGTTACGAGTGTGCCATAGTACATATCCCCTCCTCCTCCTCCTCCTCTGCTGGGGGATTTGCAGAGAAACCCGAGCTGACAATAAATGTTCAGATTTATGAGCATAGGTCACAAAAATTGGAAGGTAACGATACAATTTTATGGATCTTGAAGGAATTCCCATTCATACTTCAAGGAAAAATTTCATCTGTTTGCTTGAATTCATTAGAGGGCATTTTCAAAAGCAAAACCTTACTTTACCAATAGCGATCCATTTTCCAAATTACTTCCCTGATCCTTTCCTCCCTTCACTTCCCTTTTCTTTCGTAAACATTTTACTTCCTCAATGCACATTTCCTTAAGCATAAAAAAAAAAGGTTTGATTTTGAACATTCTTGCCTTTTTCAGTGCAAAAAAAACCCATGCCCAACTCAATGTAGAGTGACAAAGGAGGTGAATGTGTGCCTCCTTCCTGAAGGAGGGGCAACTCCACTCTACTCTACCCCACTCTACCCCACTCTACTCCACTCTACTCTACCCTACCCTAACCTACTGGGCAGAATACTGTGAGTTCTGCCAGCAGAGCATCACCAAAATCCCCTCCCAGTGTAATAAGGAGGCTAAGAGCTGCTGGATATACTCAAACAGATGGGTCCAAATACCCCAGGTCCAAGTATTAAGGAAATAATTTGGCTGCATTTACAGCAGGCAGCACGGTGAGCACCAGCCCATACTGGTGTGTGTGAGCCTGCCCATGTGCAACGTGCTTGGGGAAACATTCCTGCCCAGCAGACGAGGAGCTGCAGTGTCTGATCCCATTTGCTTTTTCTGGAATGATTATAGCACAGCCCTGCAAAGATGTCTCAGTGCATAAACGTATTGGGAGTCCAAATGCAGGGGCCTGGAGCTCAGCATATATTTGTGAGCAGTGCTGACTTGGAAGAGAGATGAAAACCCAGCGCGGGCTGTGATAACAACTGTCAGGGAGAGAGGCCAAATGGGGAGGGAGATGAGAGAGAAGAGGAGAGGAAGTAAAAAAGAAGAAGAAGAAAGAAGAAGAAGAAAGAAGGACAAGAAAGAGGAAGAATCATGGAATCATAGAATGGCCAGCGTTGAAAAGGACTGCAAAGAAGAAGGACAAGAAAAAGAAGAAAAAGAAAGGAGGGGATGGAAGGGGAGGAGGAAGGAAATATGAGGAAAAGGGAAGGAGAAAGAGAAAAATGGAAAGAGAAAAAAGGAAAAGGAAATAGAAAAAAAAATGATATAGGGATAGGAAAAGGGAAAGGGATAGGAAAAGGGAAAGGGAAAGGGAAAGAGAAGGGGAAAGGGAAAGGGAAAGGGAAAGGGAAAGGGAAAGGGAAAGGGAAAGGGAAAAGGGAAGGGAAAGGGAAAGGGAAAGGGAAAGGGAAAGGGAAAGGGAAAGGGAAAGGGAAAGGGAAAGGGAAAGGGAAAGGGAAAGGGAAAAGGGAAGGGAAAGGGAAAGGGAAAGGGAAAGGGAAAGGGAAAGGGAAAGGGAAAGGGAAAGGGAAAGGGAAAGGGAAAGGGAAAGGGAAAGGGAAAGGGAAAGGGAAAGGGGAAAGGGAAAGGGAAAGGGAAAAAAAAAGGGAAAAGGGAAAAGGGAAAAAAGGAGAAGGAGAAGGAGAAGGGGAAGGGGAAGGGGAAGGGGAAGGGGAAGGGGAAAGAGAAGGAGAAGGAGAAGGAGAAGGAGAAGGAGAAGGAGAAGGAGAAGGAGAAGGAGAAGGAGAAGGAGAAGGAGAAGGAGAAGGAGAAGGAGAAGGAGAAGGAGAAGGAGAAGGAGAAGGAGAAGGAAAAGGAGAAGGAGAAGGAGAAGGAGAAGGAGAAGGAAAAGGAAAAGGAAAAGGAAAAGGAAAAGGAAAAGGAAAAGGAAAAGGAAAAGGAAAAGGAAAAGGAAAAGGAAAAGGAAAAGGAAAAGGAAAAGGAAAAGGAAAAGGAAAAGGAAAAGGAAAAGGAAAAGGAAAAGGTTCCCCATATTCCCAGTGGCTCCAGTGGCCCAATTTCTGCCTGTGTGTAGCCACCCTTTAATGAGCAGACATCTGAACAATAAGCCATAGTCACGACACAGGACATCTTTGTTGGCTTTTTCGTATCTCAAACCTCCTGCTTTATTAACTGCAAATCAGTTCAGTCCTGAGCCTTCAAATAACTCCTCCATCTTTGCGTCCTCAAATGGAGGCAGCCCCAAAAGCTCTGTATCATCCTCCATTTTCTCACACCCTCGAACTGAGGTGGTCTTGGAGGTGTTTGGGGACAGAAGCGGAGCCATGAGCTTCAGCACGGCACGAGGTGGCCGTGCCCACTGCTGACTGCCAGCAGCCCTCTCCCCAACCTACAGGGAATCTCTCGATTCGTTCCCATATTATTTGCTGGGAGAATATATGGTTGAAACCACTGTTTGAATTCCACTTAATGTCCGTTTTTACAACGGGCTCCTCTGCATGAAAATTCAGGGAGAGGAAAAAAAAAAAAAAAGAAGAAGAAGAAAGAAATCGTCTAAACAAATGGTTCTTCTGAGCTATTTTCCAAATGGCCTTACTGCTGCTATTTCAGATGTGATTTCTTTTCCTGACATTAGGTACACTTACAGCTCACTTGAAAATGAGGAGAAAAATTGCAGATGTTAATAGTCATCTCAGAAAATATATTTCAAATTATTTCAAATTACTCTGGTAGAAGAGAATCTGAGATCATTACCTCTAATATCAGAGACGCATCAGAGAGGCTCATTTCCATTTCCTACCCCCAATTGAAAATATAAGGGGAACATATATTGATCCCACATTTATTAAAACCCTTCCCTGACTGAGGGAAAATGATCCATAATTCATCCCTGGAGCAGCAAATGGCCATGGGAGCGGGGCCATGGAGGCATGGGGAGGTGTCCTGGACCAGGCAGCCCTCAGCCCCACTCATCCCTACGAAGAAAAGTTGAAGGAACTACGCTTGTTTAGCTTAGAGAAGAGGAGGCTGCGGGGAGACTTCATTGTAGCCTTCCAGTAATTGAAGGGAATGTATAAACAGGAGGGGAATGGCTGTTTGTGAGGGTGGGTAGTGACAGGACAAGGGAGAATGGTTTTAAACTGAGACGGGGGAGATTTAGGTTGGATATGAGGAGGAAGTTTTTGAGCCAGAGGGTGGTGAGGCACTGGAACAGGTTGCCCAAGGAGGTTGTGGATGCCCCATCCCTGCAGGCATTCAAGGCCAGGCTGGATGTGGCTCTGGGCAGCTTGGGCTGCTGGTTGGCGACGTGCACACAGCAGAGGGTTGGGACTGGATGAGCGTTTGGGCCTTTGCAACCCAGGCCATTCTATGAGTCTACAATTCTGTGATTCTACGATTCTATGATTCTATGATCTTTCCGGCTGCTTTGGTGGCACAGAGCAGAGAGTGGAAATGTGGCCTTCAAAACAGAGCTCCAACTGCTGCAAGAACTGCCACTGTTCCCCAATAGAGGTATTTTTATTGTATAATTAAATAAGAGCTGAAAGAGCATCCTTATAGCGTATTTATTGCCCTCCCGAGCTGCTGGCCAGATTCCCCAGCAAACTCCTAAGTTACTCCCCTAAGAGCCATCCGCCATCCGTAGACAGCTTCCTCGCACACTAATAGCATCCAGATCATTTGGGGCCTGATAATTACTTCTGCAGATGAGATGCCCACCAGGGTCCCCCATCTCCAGCCCAGCACATGGGAAGACCAACAGAGTCATGAGGGACCCCGGTATCACCGTGCCCCCCGTGGCAATGACAGAGCTTTCTCTGTGACATGTGGGATAATGCCATGTGCGAGGCACGTAGCAAAGAGGAATACAAAGTAATGGAATGATTTAATTTGAAAAAGTAATAATCCAGAGGCCAGGGAAAAATGTCGTGCATTAAATGCATAATAGCTCATTATCTAAGCATTGTAAAATCATTATTTTAAATAACCGTATTTCGGCTCAGTGGCTGGAATGGAAAGCAGTATGTATTTTATGTAAAATAGATTTGCATTATTATTTATTCATGAGCTTTAAAAGGATCATTATTTTTGATGGACAGCTTCTGTCAAAAGATTTATATCTGGAAGCCCGTGTTTTCCCATAATAATGATTAATCAATAAACATTTGAAAACAACGGTGGAAATGCGGTGTTACCAGGATACACATTTACCTCTAATTAGAAACAGGTTTTCTCTTTGGAAAGCAGATAGCTCTCAGATTTGTTCCAAGGCTGTGCAGTGGGGCCAGGTGAGCACTGCCCAGCGCCTGCGCCGGGCGTCCACAGCCCCGGGGCTCTGATGAA
This sequence comes from Chrysolophus pictus, assembly GCA_037305975.1. Taxonomy (NCBI): domain Eukaryota; kingdom Metazoa; phylum Chordata; class Aves; order Galliformes; family Phasianidae; genus Chrysolophus; species Chrysolophus pictus. The sequence continues at coordinate 2,322,324 of CM074582.1, read as the reverse complement.
GACATGGGGCTGTTGTTAATGGTAATGGAGATCCCTCTGCGGGTGGCAAATGAGTGATTTAAATGCTCTGCGAGTCGCACACGTCCCTGGTGAAGGGGAACCCAGATGCTGTTGCAGCAGAGGACAAAGCAAAGCGCTGCCGGCTGCTCCTCCGCGTCTCACTCCACAGCCATCAAGGAAATGTCAAGAAGGAAAATAATTGTTTTTTTATTGGCATTCCCCAGGTTTTACCACTGAGCTGCCTTTGTGGATGCGTGCGGCACAAGCTCACCTTGCAGCGAGGGCCTCAGTAGGGGCTGATGAGGAATCGTCCCCATCCCCATCCCCATCCCCATCCCCATCCCCATCCCCATTGTTCCTAAACTCATCCCCTCCACATCCCCATCCTTAAACCTGTCCTCATCCTCTCCCCCATTCCACTCCCATTTCTATCCTATTTCCAACCTTATCCCATCCCCATCCCCATCCCCATCTGGTTTCCAACCCCCTCCCCATCCTTAAACCTGTCCTCATCCCCTTCCCCATTCCATCCTCATTTCTATCCTATTTCCAACCGTATCCCATCCCTATCCTACCCCAATCCTCATTCATTCCCATCCTGTTCCAATCTCCATCTCATTCCTAATCCAGTCCCCATTCCATCCTCATCCCATCTCCATCCCATCCTCATTCCAATCCCATCCCACCTCTATCCCCATCCACATCCACATCCACATCCTCATTCCATCCCCACCCTCACTCCCATCCCATCTCCATCCCCATCTCATTCCTGACCCCATCCCTATTCCATATCCATCACATCCCCATCCCAATCCTGTCCCCATCCCCATCTCTGTCTCATGCACAGAGATGTTTGTGCACTGCCAAATTTGGGTTTTATTAATGCCTGTCATCCTGCAGACTGGAATTCCCGCATGATAACATGATGGCCCCAAAATCACAGCAAATCCTTTCCTGTTTGGGAGAAAAGATTTTGTACTACTGCTTTTCCAGCATGAAGCTGGATGGGACTGAGTGCAGCAAACGCCTGCAGCCACCCAATGGATTAGGGTTTTTTTCTCCTGAAGTCTTGCTAAGCCACAAAGCCAATACAGAGGTGTAATAGTGTTTCTGTGGGTATTATCCATGTTCAGGCTCTTAAGAACCCGGATGAAGAAGTCAGGTGAAATTGGCCACAGAGCTCTGGAGCTTTTCTCTTGTACAACACGCCAGTAGCTCACCGTGCCTCTTTAATGCGCCAAATGATTTATCCCCCGTGTAAGATGCTTAAAGTCATATCAGTGACATGCAAATGCATGAGCGGGGAGAGCCGTGGTGATGCTGCGGGGCCATCTGCTCGCTGTGCTGCCCGCTGGGGCACGGAGAAACGGTCACCACTCCCTGCTCTGTCTGCATGCTAATAGGGCAAATGGGGAAGTGTTAATTCCTGGGGCTGGGAGCAGACAAAGCTGGGTATCCAAAATGCAGGCAGAGCATCCCCAGCACAGTGCCTGGGCTCATTGCTTAGCGGGGAATTACGGGGCAGAACCCAACTCCAAACTATTGTACCCCATTGCCTCCTCTTCCGTTCATACATAGGGCTTGGATCGTACATATATTAAATTTTCCCATTCCCACAAGTGGAAACGCTCGAGCACGGGGTACCTCAGAGTTAAACGTTGTTAAAGACATTGAAATGCAGTACTCTTACAGCCCTAACGGGTGCCTTTCGTGCTTTGTGTGCTTTTAACGTAACGGGGTGAAATCCGGGGGTTTTGTGCGAAGGAGAAAATCATCCAAAAGTGACAGAAGTCACATCTGTTTGAAGCAGCCGCCGGATTCTGATCATGAAAGTCTTCTTTATAGAAATATGTAAAAATCCAGAAATTCGTTTCAAATTAGCTGACTTGAATATTTCTCACCTAACAACTGCATAGCCAGAGCCATGGCTCAAAGGCGGGGAGAGAACTGACCTGAAATGCTCATTAAAATGACAATGGAACGAGGCTTTAAGGAGGGCTGTTCTTTTCTATTTGAGCAGGATGGTGTTGGGCGGTGGCATGGAGAACCCTTCTCCCTCCTCACTTCAGACACCCTTCTGCCAGCACCTGGAAAGTGTTTCCATGCAGTGCAGATCCCCATCGCCCAGCATGGAGTTGGGAATGACGCACGATGGGTTGTAAGATAACTGGGAGGAACGAGGCAGATGGGATCCCTGATTTTGTCACTCTGCTCTGTCCCCAGAGTTGGCAGAAGCTGCCATCCCTGCAGTGCCAATGCCACCACTGCCAGCATCCTGAGCATCATCCCAAGCATCATCCTCAGCATCAGCCCCAGCACCACCATGAACATCATCCCAAGCATCATCCTGATCATCAGCCCCAGCACCATCCTGAGCATCATCTTGAGCACCATCCTGAGCATCATCCCAAGCATCATCCTGAGCATCAGTCTCAGCATTACACACAATCACAGAATGGCCAGGGTTGGAAAGGACCTCAAGGATCATGAAGCTCCAACCACCCCATTTAATACTAGATCAGGCTGCTCAGGGCTCCATCCAACCTGGCCTTGAACACCTCCAGGGATGGACGGGGCATCCACAGCCTCTCTGGGCAGCTGTTCCAGCACCTCACCACTCTCATAATAAAGAACTTCCCCCGGACACCCAACCTAAATCTTCCCTCCTTCAACTTAAAACCATTTCCCCTTGACCTGCTGTTATCTACCCTTTCAAAGAGTTGAAATCCCAAGCATCAAGAGCATCATCCCAAGCACCATCCCCAGCACCATCCTGAGCATCAACTTGAGCATCATACTGAGCATCATCCCATGCATCAGCCCCAGCACCATGCTGAGCACCATCCTGAGCATCAGCCCCAGCATCGTCCACCACACCATCTCCAGCATCATCCCAAGTATCAGCCCCAGCATTATCCCATACCTCACCCCGAGCATCCCTCCTGGCCGAGGTGCACCGCTCTTGGCTGCGGCTGTTAGAGGCTGGCTCCCTGCCAGCACCGTAACACGTTGTGATTAAAGGAAGCCCATTTGTCCTGCTGGTAATATCAACATTTTATGAATGAGCAGCTTTTTGATACCAGCTCATTAGGAAGGGTTTTATTGCAGCATCTGTCACCTGGCATTAAGCAATTCATCCCGCGTGCTGGGATGGATCCCATCGTGAGTGTGTGGGGGAAAGGCACAGGACAAGAGCTGATGCTGTGCTGTGCTGTGCTGTGCTGTGCTGTGCTGTGCTGTGCTGTGCTGTGTAGGGGTGCTTCCAAGTGCTGGTGTGAGCCCAGGTTTAAGGCAGTGGGCCCAGCCCAGAGCTGCCCAGATCCTGAGCCGTTCCATACAAGCTTACCTCCCATACAGGATCCTTGCAAAGCATTTCCTCCAACCTATTTGCCCCCCGTGTAACCAACAAAAAAGGAAACCCTGAGCCACGGGACCTTCACTGGACATTAGGAAGCAGAGCAAGGAATGTGGGGACATCAATACCTGGAGGTGCAGCATTCAGGGGCATTCAGGTGATTCCCCAGCTCAGCTGTCCCAGGGCTTGCACAGGGGATGCTCTCCAGGTGGCTGAGCACGTCTTGAAGAAGCAAACTGCAGAAACCACAGGTGGGAGCACAGCAGGGATGGCAGGGAATAGTGCTGTGGTCACCCTGGGGACATTCAGCCCAGAAAGACGTGGTCACAGTGAGCACTCAGCAGTGGCACGGGGTGTCATGACAGCTAAAAGAGAACTGAATGTCTAAGTACCCCCCGCTCTCAGTGCTGCTGCTGTTGGAATCATTCCTGGCATTCTTTGTGACTCTTTGTAATCATCATTCTTCTGATGCCTGGGAAGATCATGGAACAACAGATCCTCCTGGAAGCTATTGCATTTCTATGGTTCTGTGATCTTTAAGACCTCTTCCAACCCAACCTTCCGTGGCTCTATGATCTTTCAGATCACATCCAACCCAACCTTCCATGGCTCCATGATCTTTAAGTCACTTCCAACTCAGCCATTCTGTTGTTTTATGACCTTTCAGGCCCCTTCCAACCCAAGGTCCCTTCCTGATGTCACCTCCACTCTGCACAAACCCAAGAACAATTCCTCCTAAAGACAATTGCATTTTCTTCCACTCGCAGGGACTGCAGGATGTTTGCTGCTCACAGGTTATTTTCACCCTGTCTGGCGTACGTACATGCTGTAATTTCCTCTAGCACCGTGCTGGTTTTGCCCATAGCCTATTGTTTGCCAAAGCCCCCAGGTGTGCTGAAACCCCACAAAGGCACTGCAGAGCAGCTGCTGGGCCTGGGAATTACAGAACTGCTCCAGGATGACCCGTTCTAGCAAAAGGGGGGAGGTTTCCATCTTGTAGAAAGCATCTGTGCACAACCCCTTCTTCCTGCTTGCTTGGTGCATGTTCTGCTTGAAGCATGCAACGAGCTCGTTAGCAAACTGCCTCTTAATTGCAGGATTCAGCCATACGAAGTTTTGCTCCCAAACTTCAAAACAAAGAGGGAAAGATCGCAGATAAGAACACAAATGTTTTTCTTCCCCCAGCTCCGCGCGAAGAACTGTTTCACAAATCTTTTTAGATAAACAGAGACAATCAAATCTTTGTTTTCGGTTCATGCTGGAGATGCTGTGCAGGCACTGATAGCTGGGATTGCTTCACGCCGTGCCAATAAATCTGCCATTTGCAGAGCAGGGTTTGCCAAGAAAATCCCCGTCGGCTTGGTCTGGTTTCAGCAGAGGATATATGAAAGAGACTGCATCAATTCTGCAGCATTAGCCCCGTTCCTTCTCCTGCAGCCTTTGCAAACTTCCTCCCAGCCATACTTACATCAGATTGGAGCGGCGGTTGCCCTCTGTCTGTGCTGCCCAGGTTTCAGACGTTTTTTTCAGTAATCCATCACTTTTCAGGCACCAGAGGGGAAGACGACACATTGCAGCTCCATCACAGCCCTTTTACATCCTATTGCCATTGGAAACACACCGGTGGTGGCTGAGTCCCTCAGCACAGCACATTAATGCTGCCTTGTCATGCCCTGCGTACGTATAAATCTCAGGTTGTGCTGCTACAAAAGCAGCACACCAATGCTGCAGGAAAGGTTCAGCAAAAGCTCCTTCCCCTCATATTAAAGCTTCTCCAGCAAAACCACAGCCCTGCGAACACCAGAGGTGAGTCAAAACCTACGAGCTGTGCCACACAGACCAGGCTGGTGGGTTATTTTTATTGATGCAATGAAATGAAAGGGATTCTAGAGTATTTTTCTTATTTGCACAGGTTTTTTTTCCTCTGCTTAGGACTGTTTATGTATCTTACATGAACATATGACCGCTCGCAAGAGATTTGCTTTTGGGGGGAAGCTGGGAAAATTCTGGCTTTCCCCCCTACTAGCAAGATTTATCTCAGTGTGGGGATCACAGTGGTCTAGAGATAACTCAGAATCATGTAAATACAGAAATACAAAGCTAAATCTCAGCTGCTGGAGGTGACTCACACAGGATGACATTTATACATACACATACAGGCAGATTGCCCACTGCAAACAAAGGTGTATCTATGCCATGTACAGGAGCAGGAGTAAGTCACTCTCATCTCAGTGGTTCTGAGGTTTTGCTCTTAAACAGAACAGAATTGGTGATGTCACGTTCTCATCACTGTGCCTTCCCATCAGGAGCCCAGGTTTGCTGTATTTGTATCCTCATGCTAGTGATTCTCAGTGCTGAAGGATCACTGCCTGTAGACTTTGTGGGCTCTCTAATAAGTCTGATGTGCTTGGGAGAAATGGTAAGAGCAGATGCTGTCCATCCATCCATCCATCCATGCATCCATCCATCCATCCATCCATCCATCCATCCATCCATCCTTCCATCCATATGTCCATACTTACACCCATCCATCCAACCATCTGTCAACCCATCCATTAATCCATATGTCCATCCTTCCAACCATCTTTCTGTCCATCCATCCATTCATCCACCCATCCACCTATCCATCAATCCACATGTCCATCCAACCATCCAATTCTTCTGTCCATCCATCTATCCATCCATCCATTCGTTCACCCACCCACCCACCCACCCACCCACCCACCCATCCATCCATCCATCCATCCATCCATCCATCCATCCATCCACCCATCCATCTGTCTGCCAGAGCTGCTTTGCCCCAGAGAAATGAAAGTCCCCACGCACACTGTGGGCAAATACAAAGGGATAGAGGTCATCTGCCAAATAAAAAACAAAATGCTTCACCAATTAAGCCGGCTCCCAAAATGTCTGGAATAGGTGGGGATGCAGCTCCCTCTTCCCTTGCAGGCTGTGTTTCTCTTTCTCGCTCTCCCCTAGGCTGGTAAAATCTTCTAGGGCTGTAAGGGTAATATATCAATTTGTCATTAATTAGAGCCTTCAGTTTTTGGCATCTTTGGAGGGATTTGCAGCTGTGAATTGCAGGGTCTGGGGACCAGCAGGAGCCGGGCAGCATTGCCCTTTGGAGCTGCATGCTGGAGGATCTCTCTGACAACCAGAAAACTGAGCCAAGAAAGCCCTTGAGCCCCCTTTTCTGATTTTCATTTAAAAAAAAAAAAAAAAAAAAGCTGGAAAACCTCAGCATGTGCAGGAGGCAGAAATGGGGTGCAACCCTGTGCCTGCAGCATTGCCAGGGCACAAAGCAGCACGTGTGCACCGAGGCCGCATGAAGTACAGCGTGCCATTATGTGCAATTTCCTTTCTAGGTTTCCTTTCTTAATAATTATTCCTATTATGTAGGTGGACAGTCTCTTAATACAGATAAAGACCTTTGCAGCTGCTCCGTAGCCGGCCTTGTGCTTAATGTGTGCTGTGTAATTAGTGAGAGAGGGAGGCCTGTGGTCTGCCCCTTTTCTCCTGGATCATTTTTAATCTACACCACGCTCAGCTGGGGATGGCTGATAAGCCTTCCTATGCTGCCTAGCTTCCATTGCACTTTTTGGCTTGTTTCTCTTTACACACGTTCACCCCCAAAGAACTCCAGCTTGTTAGAAGTTGTTGTTTGCTTCTGGTGAATGGGAAAAAAAGGTCATTGGTCTAAGCAAAAAAATTTAAAATATTCTATACTTTTTCTTTGATAAACCATCTGAGATGTAGCATGAATGAGTAAGGGTCTGTGCAACAAATTCAGTCTGAGCTGTGAGAATTGGAGCCCAACTCTTTCATAGAAAGTGAGGTGACCTCTGAGCTGTTCTCATGTTATAATGTCTCAGTATAAATTTTTTGAAAGGTGCAAATGGTTCCTTGATACGAGTACGGAACAGCTTAGGTTGAAAGGGACCTTAAGGATCATTGAGCTCCAAACCCAAGTGTCCATCCATCCATTCATCCATCCATCCATCCATCCATCCGTCCATCCACCTGTCCATCCGCTCATTTACCTATCCATCCACCTGTCCACCCGTCCATCCGTCCATCCATTCATGCATCTGTCCATCCACCCACATGCCCATCCACCCATCCATTCCCCACTCATCCATCCACCTACTCATCAGCCCATCCATCCACTCATCCATTCATGCATCTATTTTTCCATCCACCCACCCATCCATCCACCCATCCATCCATCCACCCATCCATCCATCAGTCCATCCATCCATCCATTCATGCATCCGTCCATCCACCCACCCAGCCACCCATCCATCAGTCCATCCACCCACACACCCATCCACCCATCCATCCCCCACTCATCCATCCACCTACTCATCAGCCCATCCATCCATCCATCCATCCATCCATCCATCCGTCCATCCATCCGTTCATCCATTCATGCATCTGTCCATCCACCCACACATCCATCCATCCATCCATCCATCCATCCATCCATCTATCCACCCACTCATCCACCCACTCATCCACCCACTCATCCATCTATCCATTCATCCATCTATCTGTCCATCCATCCGTCCCCCCATTTATCTTTCCATTTTTCCTTCCTCCATCCATCTGTTTTGGGTGAACCCCCCTGTACACAGATTTTGATCTGCTCACCTCTCAGCGGAGACAAAGCCCTTGAGAGGGAATCCATCTCTGGTTATAAGTAATGGGCAATGGGGGTGCCTGCCTCTGCTGGGCTGAATGGAGAGCTGTGTGCTGTGTTGGCTGTGTTGGCCATGTTGGCTCTGCTGTGCTCTGCAGCACTCATGTGACTCCACGGACGCTCTTCCCTCAGCACAACAGCTGCCATTCAGAGAGCTTCGAGGAAACCATCCAAGAAATGTTCTTTTCAAACCTCTTCTGTGAGTGCATCCAGGCAGCTCCTTGAACTCACAACCAGCTTAATTCTGCGTCTGTTCAGAGAGATTTATCTATTCATGGAAAGCCGATAAAGGGAGACACCGTGGGTGGGATGCTGCAGCGTGCAACCTGCTCCAGTTTTCATTTTTGTCCTCAAAGTCCCTTTTCTCGTGTGCTTCCAGGATTTTAGAAGGTAGATCCCCAAAGATGGGCACTTTGCAGCTAGGGGACACCTCCCAGCCTGACACTGTGCTGGCAAATGGAGATGATATCCCTCTCAGGAAAGACTGTGGCTAAATGGTTCCATCTGCTTTTGGACCCAGGCTCCAACCTGGGGTGGGTTAACAACACCAGAGAGTGGAAGTCCAACAGAACACTTGCTCACAGCAGACAGCACATTGCATTTGGGCAACATGGTGAAACGTGATGGAGAAGGTTATCATGAAATAGAAAACAGACACGATTTTTGCAAGCACGTTTTGTAGGCAAAGGTAAAATAAAAGCATTTTGTGGTTCAACACAAGCCTGGATAACACAAGCAGCGTTAGCCTACATTGGCTCTTACTGTTGCATGCACTCTTCCTGCAACAACAGGCACTTCCAGAATAGGGCCACTGCAGCTCAGCTTTGTGGGCACTCCTTATCCCTCATAACATGGGAAAAATAGAATGGCTCTGTGCTGCTTTTCCCCAGGCCCACATCACAGTGGGGGAACCTGGATGCTCCTGCTTGTTCAGGCAACAAGTGGTGTTTTTTAGGGAAATCTTTCCAACACAAAGCTGATAGCATCCCTCTTTCCTGGACGCTGCTTTGCCTTTTCCCTGCCTGTCCCTGCATTTGCTGAGTTTCCCACTTGGCATCACAGAGGATGGATGCAGCTGCACCAGCACCCGCTGACCATTGTCATGGAAATGCTGAGCCTCTGTCCCTAGGAAAGAGGATTAGAAAAAAAAAAAGAAAGAAAGAAAAAAAAAATCCTGATTTCAATTTGTAAAGCTGTTCTTTTCTGGGAGGTTTCACTTTTTAATTTTCAAATATATATAGATTTTTTTTTTGCTCTGAACCAGAAACTTCTGTGGCCAAAGTACCTCCAGAACACTGAGCCCTGCGTTGTTTCCTTCCCCATGGTTATGCACTGCTCTCCATTCCAGCCATTATATGCAAAACGAAATGGGGAAGACCATAAAACCCATCACACAACATCTCCCATCTGTGCTGGAGCAGTGAGGGACGGCTTTATCTCTGCTGCCCACCCCCTGCTCTGCCCCAGCCCTTCTGTCTCTGCCGAACTCGTGGCCATGAATAATTCCAGCTCCCCGGAGAGCTGGGAAAATAAAAACGTGAGGGAAACCATGATGGATAGAGCTTTGTACAGATGGAGATAAAACATGAATTTGCCCTAAGCTCGAGGAGGTGTGGGTGCTGTGAACCCCCTCCCTGCTCTAGGACAGTTTTCTCTCTACACAATCCCTGTTTTCTTGCTTCCTCCATTGGAAAAGCTGTTCTTCAAACACACAGCATCACGGGGCAGTGCTCTGCATTGAGTCAGCCCTGATTGCCATAGCTCACCCTGCAGACCATGGGCAGTGGGCATGGTGGGACGTGTTGGGGTTGGACTCGGGGTCTTTTCCAACCTCAATGATCCTATGATTCTGTAAGATGTACGAGCTATAAAACCAGAGTGGTGATTTTCAATGGGTATAGCCCTGCAAATGTGCAATAAGCAAAGCTGGAGTGGCACAGAGAGGTGGGAGATGGAAGCAAGGTTGGGCACAGCATTGCACAGAGATTCTCATGGCCACTGGGGGTTGAGGGGGGACACATGAGTGCTCCCCTAGGGGAAAGCCTACAGCACCAGGGCTGCAAAAAGAAACCAACCAACCCAACCCATTACCACGGCCATTGTAGCATGAAACACAAACACTTGCTCCCAGCACACACAAAGCGGCGCGGAGCACACCAGTGCAATTAATAAAATGAAAGCCCCTTTTCTTGCAGATGGATATGTGGGGAATAAAGGAGCTCCCCCGCGCCGGGCTGTCATGCATCGCATGGTACATCTGTTATGGAAATCAGAGGTGGGGGGGCCTTTGTTCGGGCTAAAGCCCTCCCTATAGGGATTTGGCTGAAGTAGATTTTCTTGTTATTAAACATGGTTTCGAGCTAGTTGAGAGCAGATGCTCCTACAGCATTTGGAACTAATAACCAGCCTTCAAGTGTGCAGCATCCCTGAAAAGTCGGGGAGCTCCTGAAAGAGCCATTCCAGCCCGGAGATAATGCGCTGCCCTGGGTCCCTGCTTTGCACATGAATGCTGCTGACACCAGATGAGCCTCCTGGCTCCCCCGGCCCCAGCCCTGCACACACACACACACACACACACACACACACACACACACTTGCACTGCTCCCCGCCTCCCCCAGCACAAAGCCCTCCTGTGCTAAGCAAGCACCAAAGCCTCAATTTGCACCAAATCCTATCCCTGCAGCTCCCAAACTGCACCAAATGCTGTCCGTGCAACCCCTCAACCTGCACCAAATCCCCTTCCCTGCAGCAGCAACAGAGCAGATCAGGTTTTTGTCCCCCCATGTGTCAAAGCCCCTGGCATTAGGGATGTAAGTGCCTGAAGAAGGGACAAAGATTGTCACAGCTTTGTGTGAGCAGAGGACAGGGATGAGCTGCGTTACCCCCAAATGGAGAAGCACATCCCCAAGTGCTCACACATCCCTGGGTGCCTGCAGGATGAACTCCAGTGGTGAAAATGGGCATTTCTAGAGAAGAGTGAGCCTTGGTGGCTGCAGCCCAAACATCCCATGGAGGATGTTTCCACAATACCAGGCGGACTACAGAATATGTGTCTTTAGGGAATGTCTTGAATCTAATTCAGAGCCATTACAGTCAGGACACAGTTAATGGTTTGAAAGCAGCAGTGCCTTACAGTTTTGAGTCCTTTCCTACCTCTGGGAGAGGTCAAGTGAAATGAAGCAGCCACCCAGCACAAGGCAACGCACACAGAACGTTGTGGTCCTGGCCCAGGAAGGATCCCAGCTCACCCCCAGAACGTTGGATGCAAGTTTCTGCAGCAAATTCAACAATTCCAGCAGCGGTTTGCAAGAAAGGTTTCTCAGCTATAGCACGACTTTGCAGAACTTGTGCAGTGGGATGTGAAGAGCAGGAGCTGCCAGGATGAGTGCTTTGCAGCGTGTGAATCGGTGGGCTAAAAGCTGATTTCCCATTTGACAGCTGTGGGAGTGCTTCCCTTCCTGCAGATCCCTTTGAAAACTGGATGACATCTTTCCTTCTCCGATTGCTTCTCATCCCTAATCCTCCAAACTCCTTTAGGGAGGATAAGAACAAGACGGTTGGCAGAACATCTCTCTCCTGGAGCTGTGCAGCCCTTCCAGCCCTTGCTGGCTCTTGGACAACCTGCAGGGCTGGAGCTGCCCCTTACCAGACTCAGCAGCCCCAGGGCTGAGGGATGGAAGGGGCTCCTGGAAGGTGCAGAGGTTGTTTCAGCTGCTAACAAGTTGCAGATGTGCCTCGGCACTCAGAGGTTGTGGCTCTGGGGATGCAGCACAGCTCTTCATCACCATCAGCATCTCAGTGGCTTCTGCAGAAACACTCACAGGTCACAGGGATTTGAATGAGAAAGTCTATGGGAAAAAAGATTTCTTTCTGCTTTTATAAGAAAGGAGTTTGGTAGGAAGAAGCCCGATGAGCTGAGAATTAGTAATTATCTGCTTTTCAGCCAACAATCTCTCCCTTTGGAGAGCCAGCACTGGCATGTGAGGATTAGACAACAAAATGTCATACTGACAGCATCAAACTGTTAATTAGCCGAGCTTTACCCCTTCCTCACTGCAGATCAGCTCCAGGCAACATGCTGAGGGGTGACGAAGGAGCTTGGCCTCTTCCTCAGCCTCTCCTCCATGCCTGCTGGGGGGCCCAAACTGCAGAGCCAGACACACACAGAGCCCATCACCAGAGACCAAAGCGACTGCCCCTGCAGGTACCTGGGTGATGGAGGCACCACCCACACGTGGGGATGGGAGGGCAATTAAATTTGGTGGTCTCGGGTCTGCAGGGATGTCCCAGTAAGGTGCCTCACTTACTGTAAGTGATTGCACAACCCAGTTGTGCAATCAAAGGAAAGCTCAAGTCAAATGTTTTTTTGGAAACAGACTGAGTCATGGCAATCTGTCAAATTTAGTTTCCAGGGATCAAACAGTGCTTAAGGGAAACATCTGACCAAACCACAGCCTGCACAAAAGAACACTTCTTGTCCACACAACTGCAGTGCTGAGGGGGAGGCAATCCTGCAGACATGGGTCCTCAGAGAAACCAAACAGCCATCATGTCACCCCCAGGAAAAATGACCCCCATTACCCACAGCCCCTGCATTTAGGTAAGCAAACCTGCCATCTTTCCTCTGGCTCAGAAGCTTCATATGCCAGCAGCCAAAGCATAATAAACATCTCCTACGAGGGACAGAATAGCAATTATCATTTAAAGGAAATGATGAAGCCAGCAACTCAACAAAAGAAAGTTGGACTCGTCGGTGAGAACTCCTGCTCTGCATCTGGGGGGAAAAAAAAAAAGATTATTCCTCACCACGTGATGATGAAACACTTTCTGTTCCAAAGACGCACAGTTTATGCCCAAGAACTGGCTGAGGAGCTCTGGGATTCGTGAGTGCTCACTTCCCAGATGTGCTGGAACACAGCAAGGTTAGCGGCTGCGGAGAGAGCTGCCAACACTGCTGCTTGCTTTTGTAAACATAGAAAGGAAATCACAGATAAATCATGACACCTCCATTTCCCATCCACCTAGAGAAGATAAAGGACTCAGCATGGAATTAGAAAGCGTAATTATCAACCAGTGGTCAATTTGTCATCAAAGTGATCTAATTGAAAATGGATTTTTTCTCTTTTCTGCGAGTCTACGTGTGGCTCAGCAGTAACAGCACCCTCCCAATATGCATCATTTGGCCTGCGACCACACAGCACTTAGGTATGTACAGCAGGAGCAATGCAACACCAACACTGCACACACTGATGAGAAGGAAAAAGCCACAGCAATCTTTGGTGGCTCTCCAAAGTGCAATGTGGCACCAGCAGCCTCATCATGAAGGCTATGATGTCTGGGGAGGCTTCAGAGAGGTTCTTCCTAAGCCCCAGCCTATTTGATAAGCTCAGCAAGAGCTGAAAGAAAATAGCTGGAAAAGCTGGAGAAGAAATAGCAGGATCTACAACAGCTGGGAGAGACACAGTCTGCTCGCTCAAGCAAAACCCACCATGTCACTTACTTCTAAGGCAAGTAATGAGCAGCAGGGGAGCTGGCTCTTGCTGGCTGCAGGGCTGAAGCTCTGGTCACCATGGGGGACCACAGGGTCATGGTGGAACTTCTTTCCTAGTGGTGCTTCAGTATTCACAAGCAGCAAGGACTGACTACTTTGCTTGGGTTTATACCTCCTTAAAAGTGATCGAAGGCTGGAAAGAGTGCCAAGGCATGCAAGTTGGTTAAATATTAATTGGAAAACATCCTTCATAGCAAGAGATTCAAATCCATTGACGAAGGAGTGGATTCACTCAGTTTTACAAAGAAAAGACTTAATGCCACACTGCAATTTACCTACAATGCTTCCCAAATTTCAGAACTGCACATCACTCTGACACGTGTCATCAGACAAAGGTGAGAGGATAAGCAAGATGAACAACAGCAGGTGAGGAAGAGGCATTTTTGGGGTGATGGCAGCATCCTAGCTTCAGTGGTGAGAAAAGGGTGACTGGGGCAGCCCAGGACAACTACAAGGATTAGAATCACAGAATGGCCTGGGTTGCAAAGGAGCACAATGCTCATCCAGTTCCAACCCCCTGCTGTGTGCAGGTCACCAACCAGCAGCCCAGGCTGCCCAGAGCCACATCCAGCCTGGCCTTGAATGCCTGCAGGGATGGGGCATCCACAGCCTCCTTGGGCAACCTGATCCTCTAGAAACATAGAAGAAACACACGTGCTTCAGCAGAATCAAAACTGAGAAATGTAAGTGCTCCCTTGCTTTGGTTTTACAGGTTTCAGGGAGAAAATGCATGGAGAAGGCACAGGCTGCCCTCAGCATCACATCCTCTACGTCCAAAATGAAGCCTGAAACACCCAACAGCTGCAGTGTTGGGACTCCACTTCCAGGAATTACAGCAACCATGATGTCCTAATGAGAAGGCAACCAGGCAGCAAAGCCTGTCTGCTTATCTCACAAGGAGAAGGAAAGAAAAGCTCCTGGAACAGCCTGGATGTGTGAGACCTCCTGAAGATAAGCAGGCAATCCTTTGGAGGCCAACGCAAACCACACTTGTTCACTTGCTCTAGTTTCCTCTGTCTGCCTCTGACCTTTTGAGAAATACAGCTCCAATAATCCACATGACATACTTTTTACTCCAAAAAACCCAAAAGGCAATTCCAAGTGTGAGACGGATTTCTATTTGCATCCCACTCCATTTCCAAGCTGTGGCCAGGTTGCAACTCAGTACAATTACATCCACAAACAGAAATGAACTAACACACAAAGGCCATTTCTACTACAAGTCAATTACTTTCTTTTTAATTCAAAGAAAAGAATGGTATTTTAATAAATACTGCAGAAACATTAACCAAACATACAAAGTGACTTCAACAATTTAAAAAAAAATGTAATGAGTGTCCTGTTTTATAACAGTTATAACTTATTTTCTTCCACAATATTTAAATACAGAAAGCACTTACCAGCTATTTTGTAATACTGCCCTAAGCGCACTGCTGCATCAGTCATAAGCTTATTATGGTGGTAAAGAAATGTCTTTTTGTGTGGGAAATAATTGGAATGGATTTCTTTTTTTTGTCACTGGATGAAAAGAAAAAAAAAAGTGCTGGGAACACACTGAGTTTTAATTGTGGTAATCCTTTACCTTTGCAGAAGTCAACATGAACACAGCTTCAACACTTCAAAAATGAAGCATCATCCTTGGAAACAAACTGCTTGTTCTCAACAAGCTATAGCCACACCAGTTAGAGATTACAGCATCCCCTCCAGAGGAGCCATGAAGTCGGTCAGTAAACAGTTGTGAACAAATTTAAGGGCTGACAGAGTTAATGTAACAACAGCAATCAGTAAGGAAAAAAAAGAACTTAACCAGTTCACCCACGTAATGGTTAAGGACTGCTGTCTGGATAAGTAGATATTAGCCTTAAAGACTAAATGCTGTATCCAGTTTTCACCGGGGTCCCCTTAAGGCGTCACAGTTCTTCAGACTCCATTTCCTCACAGTGCTCACCATGAGCAAATGAAGACTGCGCTGAGAGGTGGCTGCCCCAAACAGCTGCACACCAGTGGCTAACCATGGGTAACCTGGCTCTGCTGGCTCACCTGCAGATTTTTGGGTTTTCCCCAAAGCTGTTGCAGAGAACCGTATCACAGAATAGCACTTCATAGCATTTACAGAGGGCTAGATGTGTGGGAACCACCAGGCTCCCCAGCTCTGAGCAGGAGCAGAGGAGGCTCAGGGCTTCTCCAGATGGGCAGTAAGGCTTAACGAATTGTGTTTTTTGTTTTTAAACTAGGAATCATTTGTAATCACAGCTCTTAGCACCTTTTGCTTGATTTTAGAGCCGAACCTACAGTGAAATACCCATACAGTACACCAGAACTTGAGATCATTTCCACCTCAAATTACAATCACGAAGAGGAATTGAAAGTCAGACTCCAAAAGGCAGGCAGTTTGCCCTCACATCCCACCTGGATCCATTTAATTCCTGCTGTGAGGGCACCTATTACACTGGGAAACCTCACACAGCCATCTCCATGACCAACATGTCACTGTGATTCAGCTCGTGCTGCCATCTCAGAAAGGCAAAGCTCCAAACTTCTCACATACAGTGTTTTCCTCTAAGTGATGTATAGGCCTTGGTATACTCTGCATTTCAACGAGGAGCTACTACAAAATTAGATCATCTCCTTTGGAAAACCAACTACAAGGTCACAGGGATAGTTCCTTAACGAGGGTGTATTAATAATGTCTTCTTTAAAAAAAAAACAACATTAAAGTATCATTTTAATGAAATCAAAGCAGTAGCATCCGGGAATAGAGCATCAATAAAAGAAACAAGCACTGTCAATGACGTCTCTCTTCTTTGTGGTGGGTTTTTTTTTTTCCTGTTCACCCTCTTTTTTTTTTTTCCCCAGCACATTCAAGTGTTCTCATTTTTGGCATTTTCTTCCACGTACCATCTCTTGATGCCACCTCATTCAGAGCCATTTCTTCTCCCTGCTCGGTCTACATGCTCAGTTCCTAAGTACAGTCTCACACAACAAGTGAAGAGTCTCCTTTAAAGCACTGGCAGAAGCACTCATTAAATACCACGTGGCTGCACACTTCATTGAGCCTCCACCTCTCCCGAATGCTCTCTTCCTCCTGCTCAAGGAAATCCAGGTCCTTCACATCACCGTGCAACTCTTTGCTTTGTCCTTTCGCAAGTCTGTAGCCACTGTAGAAAGTTCTGGCCTGCCAGGCATGTGTGAAATTCGCTTTGTTGCCCTCTGTGATTTGTTTCGTTTCATGTTTTTGTTTGTTTTATTCACACACGCCAAGGTGGCAACATGAAAAATGTCTCTGACACTGTTTTCTGACTGTAAGGCTGAGCATTCAATGTACGTAGCTGCTCCAATCTGTTTGGCCATATTTGCACCCTAAGGGAAGAAAGAACACTCAATCACTACCAAGTTTCCAGGGAGCCAAAGCAAACCATACAATTATTTTTCAGCGCTGTTTTCCATACACAACGTTTTGTGAAAACCAAAAGCTAAAGCTCAAGTACGACAGCCAGCAGCTAATTTTGCAAAATAAACAGAGCTTGGCTTCCAAGATGCAGTCAGGCGCTTTCTCGCAGATAAATACAATTTGAAAGAGAAATGATAACTGCAGAAATCCAGACCAGCATCAGTAGGACCCGTTCAGCAACTTCATCCCTACATGATGTGTGGATCACACGCTCACTGAGAAAAGTGCAGACCTGGCAGCTTCAATGGTTAAGGCTCCTATCTCCAGGCAGATGATGTGCTCAGACTCCTTCACTGAACACCCCAGCCCTGGAGCAGAGCATACAAGGGAAGCCCTGCTCACAACTCTGCTAAAGAGATGAAGTTGATGGTTAAAAAAAAAATAAACAAAAAAACAAACTGTGGGTTCCTGGGCTGAGGAAGAGTTAGATCAACTTGTATCGTGGAAATGGGCAAAAATAAAAAGGCTCTCAGTGGCTATGCAACCTTTCTTTTGCAATTGTAGGTGTATGAGAAGACAAAGCAGGGTATCTGCTCCAGCAGCTCAATAGGCAACTCCAGCACATACCAGCACCCCCAAGTATCCTGTTGAGCATTTTGTTACAGGAAGATAACATTGCATTGTGTGGAAAATATGGAATTGTTTTAATGGGATTTTACTTCTGAGGAAATACTCCAAGGAACTCCAATCTTCCCAGTGAAGTTACAACATCCAGCCACATTCCTGATGTGTCACTCCTCAAGCACTCACACACCTGAGATACAGGCAGCAGCACACACATCAGGCCAGACCCTCCTCTGTGCTCCCAGCTGTACCAACCAGGCTGATGGCACTAATCTAACTGGACCCACATCTTCATTATGCATTATTTGCCTTCAAGTGATGAAGCTGTTTCCTTATCAGTTTTAAGTGGGATTGGCTGATAAAGGACTGTTAGTTGTAGGACCAAACCCTACACATTGTTTAACACCCCAACTCCTACTCACCCAAACCTATCTTACTTCCTCAAAAAAATGCGTGCCAGGCTTAACTGGCTGGAAATTGGTTGGCATATTGGAGACAGGGTGTCACCATCAACCAAATTCAACCTTCAAACACTTTCTTATGAAAGTAAGAGGAGCGGGGAGGGAAACCCCACTAAACTCTGATGCCATATTGACTCAGCAAGGCAAGGGAATCTAGAAACCACTTGCACTTCCTTACCCCAGATGACTTGATCCTTCCCTAGAACTAGCACTGAGGAGCACTGAATGACTTCAGGTCACCTCTGTGACCTGGCAACCAGGAGACATCTGACCAGGCTCAGGCTACACTTCCCCTCTGTGTAAAGTGCAGGTGAAGTTGTGCCCACTTATTAAGTAGGGGCTTCACTATCACATCATTTCCTCTTTGTCTGTTCAGTAACAGCTTATGGTTTAACCCTTCCTAAGGAGTTGTGACTTTAGAAGAGATGTTAAGCCTTCAACTCCAGGTGACAAATCCAACTGTCAGTAGATTTTCAATCACTACTTCTGAAAAACATCAGGCTTGATGGTTTTATGTACCACAAAAAAAATACATATATGAACTTGTGTATGCCTTAAGTGGCAGATAGTAATTCCTTTAAAGTTTCTAATATTTGAAGAAAAATAGTATAGAAAATTGCAGCTTCAAGGCTGAACGATATGAATATATATGAATGCACAGAAGTGGTGCTTTTAAACCATATTTTCTCCAATCAGGAGAAGGACAATCAAGATTTAAGGGCACTCCTGAATCCTTTTATGCTAGGGTAATAAAAACTGGCATTTAGTTTCCTGGAAAATTGTCTGAAATGGAGAGATGCTTACTGAGTCAAGCAGAGAAAAAAATGCCAAAATCAGCATAAGCTATCACAACACAACACCCCATGTCATCTTTTAATTAAGATACTCAGTTCATGGCATCTCCACACTTTCAAATTTAACATGCTGTAGGAGGCTGCATTATTAGTAATTGCATATTACGAGCTGTTGGTTTGGAAAACCTGAGGCTTTGGAGAAGACATCAAAAAGTGCTCCTAATAAAGGATATACACATCAGCTAGAACTACCTACGCAGGTAACATTTTCACTCCTACATCCTGCTGGGTGCATCTGAAATCCACAACCATGTTTCTGCTGGTAGAATAGACACAATAGACATGTAAGTAATAGAGGGAGGTTTATCTTAGATCCTAGTTCCCCCCCCACATTCTGCCTTCTGCTCTCCTGTGCCCTGACTCTTTCCCTTTTCACCTCAGTGTCTCTGCCCCACAATGACTGGCTCCAGCTTTCTCACTTCCCAGCAACAGAGAACTGCCACCAAGGATTAAGATGCTTTCTGGATTTGCTGCCACCTCCACACAGAACTATGAGGTGTTTTTTAAATGAGTATTCAAGCAATGCCATTTTAATGGAGTCAGATTACACGAAATACTTTTCGTAACACTCAAGTCATGTGTGTAACCTTCAACTCAAATACAAAGACAGTGATTTTATCATCATTAAATGAATGGGACACATGCCACACCTCTCAGTTACCTTTCTGGCTTCTGCAAGCACTGGAAAGTGGTAAGCTCATTTTCAATTCACTTAAAAAGCTCTTGGCAGCCAATAAAGCCACAGTCTTACAATGCTTAAAGAATGCTCTTACCCTCCACCCCTAAGCACAAAGAATGGCACATACCTGATCATAGGACACGGGTGTCTGCCTGTGATTGGAGAGTTCTACAAGTGTGCTTACATCCGTGCGCAGGTCTGACTTGCAACCAACCAAAAGCATTTTGGTATTCGGACAGAACTCCTGGATTTCTCCTTTCCACTGTGAAATTGTAAGTGGGTGTTATAATGGAGTAATTGAATGTTTAAATCCAAAGAAGCAATGGGTACAAGTCCAAATTTAGTAAGTCATGACATTCTCCATAGAAATACTCTTATACAACAGCCACATTCACCTTGGAGCACATTTCTGAAGGCGTCAGTGCCAGCGTTATCTGGTCAAGGATAAAATCTTGCAATCTCCTACACTCATTCATTCCACTGACTTAGTAATCGAGGTTGTTTACCTACGTGAATAAAGGTTTGCAGAGCAGCAACAAACCAACCACAGTGTCTGACACAGGAGCCACGGAAAGCTCCTGTCACTGCCTTCAGTGGTCCCCCAAGGCTGAGCTAGAGGCACTATTTGTATGACCACAAAGCACACATGGCTATACACTGGCTCATGGCTATGTCCTAACATCCAGAACTATACAAATCTGTCTCAAGTCAATTAAGGAAGTCATTCAGACAGAGCTTGTAAAGCATTTTGGGTTTTTTTTGCACAACCCCACCCCCCTGCATGGTTCCTTTGCAGATACAGAAAAGCTAACAACTCTGCAGCCCAATCTAACTAGACTGTATAATTCCTGAAGACTAAGAATATAATTTGGCTTTGAAGGCACAATAACAAAAATCTCTTCCAGAATTAAGCAACAATACAGTAACCAACAGTAACAGTGAGAGATATAAGTTCTTGATGTTTGCTGGCATAAAGAGTAGTCTGAAGTGTTTTCTGCAGATTATTTACAGCACTGCACACTGCTTTATTTCCAGTGAAACAAGAAACACCAGCCCCAGCTACAGAATAAAAGGAACTTCAGATCATTAAGCCTTAAAGACAACAGCACAAAGTTTGAGTTGTGCCCAGTGACCAAGGGGAGGAACAGGACCACCTTGTGAACACAGTGCTTGACTCTCCAACTGCAGCACTTTGATACAGGGGAAGCCAGGCTTTGTATCTTGGATCAGTGAGCTGAAATATTCTGAAGTCTGGTGCAGCATTACATTTCTATGCTATTGCTAGGTTTTATGGCATCTTCCAGAAGCATTTGTCACTGGCTCCTTCTAGCTTAAGGCTGAGGAATTATGTAAAGCCATGGCCTAAGCCCAAACTCTCTACAGATGTGTTTTAAACTCTCTCTGCAACATGGCAAAGTTTCTCAGACCTACCTGTTAAATGAATGTGATGTTAGGTAATTTCTCACTGCACCCAACACCACCCTAAAAAAGTCATTGATGTCTAAGGGCTGAGGAATGAGAATTTACTGCACCCTTCAGCTTCCATTAGACAGTTCTTGTTTTCAGTTAACATTTATCCCTTTCAAATCAATGACTTCAAATTCCAGCAGTGCAGAGCACAGTCTGGTCTTCATTCCATTATAAAACAAAAACAAACTGAAGTTCCTAACATAGGAAACATCACCACCCTTCAGAGAGTCAGAGACCAGCTACTTATTAACAGCTCTCCCCTCAAACATTTCTTAACACTTGCCTTTTTTAGCACACTGTCAAGAGTCTCTGGACGACTGATGTCAAAGCAGATCAAGACTGCATCAGAGTCTGGGTAAGAGAGCGGACGGACATTGTCATAATAAGGAGACCCTGCAGGGAAACAAGGAAACGTTATCAGTTTGTGTGTTTCATTTTTTGCAGTTACTCATTCAGAACGTTTGGAAAGAGTTCCAGTGAAGGTCTTCACCAGCACCTTCTCCTCACTGCTGTATTCCTGACACACGAGATTGAACTGCTCGATTCCCCTCTGGCCTTTTGCTTTTCACCTTCAAAAACCACAGCCATGGCACACAGCTATGAGGGATGGCACCTCACTGGTTTGCCTCCCACCCAGGGTTTTTGATACCCCTATAACCAGGGAAAGGAAGTCAGGTTAGCCCAGGTTGAAGTTCCAGCCTTAATCTGCAGCAACCTGAGAAAAGACAATCATAGAATGACCTGGGTTGCAAAGGCCCACAGTGCTCATCCAGTTCCAACCCCCTGCTGTGTGCAGGTCGCCAACCAGCAGCCCAGGCTGCCCAGAGCCACATCCAGCCTGGCCTTGAATGCCTGCAGGGATGGGGCATCCACAGCCTCCTTGGGCAACCTGTTCCAGTGCCTCACCACCCTCTGGCTGAAAAACTTCCTCCTCATATCCAACCTAAACCTCCCCTGTCTCAGTTTAAAACCATTCCTCCTTGTCCTATCACCATCCACCCTCTTTAAAGCAGATTTTTCATGGTTGTTTTCAGTTAAGAACTCAGTAATTTTGAAATAAATCATTTTTTAAATGAAGCTCCAAGTGCAAAAAACATGCTTACTTGTCACTAATTGGCAATTTCTAGAAAAACTCTTGCCTACAATTAAAGCAGTTGCTCCAGAACTCCAATAGGAGAAAGCCCAAAGCCTGCAGGCAGACCCATGAGTACATTCTGTCATAATATCACACTGATTTGTAAACCAATATACGCTCACAGTAGACATTTATGTACAGCCTGTAAAACGCATTCTGATCAATAAGAACAAAAGCTAAGCTAGTCATCTGGAGGAGCATAAATAATCTCTGTGTTACATGTCGTGTATGTTTTACTTTGAGTGCCATTAAGGGATTTGCTGGTTCTCTTTTCATGGTGTGCAGAGTTATAACTACCTGCAGAGCCAAAGCTCTTTGTCACATCGTATCTGGTGGAAATCTTCCTTTCTCTGGAAAATTTCCATTTACTCAGCCACCCCTGCTCAGCCTTAACTCTGCTGAAGTTTTATCAGTGGAGCAGAATGAGTTTCTGCCATAGAAGGGTACATCAACATTTACATGGTCAAACAGGATCGGGTATTGGACTGTAAAACACATGCTTGTGACTCCACGTGCACTTTCTGGTCACATTCTTATACAGATTTTTCTTCTTCCTCATACCTAACATACAGCATAGGCCACAGGCCACAAGCATGCAGCTTTAACAGTCAGCAGACGTGACTTTGGGGGTTATCACCTAACTGTATCAGCAGCTCTCAAACAACCTAGAACTAATTGTCAGCAAGGTCTCAGAGGCTGAACAGAGACTATTAAATAGATTAGAGGAATTCTTCAACGTTGTCACTGACAGACAGCTCCCACTGTTGCACAGAGCAGGGAATGGTGTGAATGTATCACAAATGGCTTCAGTGGGACAGCTTTCACAGAAGGAAGGAGTCAAGAATCCCAGGAATGCTGTTTTTGAAATGAACGGTAACACATGGGGAATGAAGCATTACCAAACTAGGTAGCAGAAGGTAATTTGTTGAACAAGACTTATTTTATTCAAATGCTCATCTTCATAAGCGATGTCAATCTAACAAAGAGGCAGCTGTCAAAAACTGCTCTTCAAAAGGCAGCTAGCAGTCTTCAGCAGCAAGTGGCATGGTAGAATGAGATCGAGTGAGCTGAGCAGACCAGAGAAGCGTTCATCCTGAGCTAAGCTCTGCTCACAGCATCTATCAGCATCTCCCAATGCAAACTGTCCCATGGCTATCTCCAGCACTGCCTCAGAGAGAGCCCCAGGGCCAGGTTCCCATCTGAGAGCCCCAGGGCCAGGTTCCCAGCTCCAGGCAAGCTGCAGAGCAGTTAGCAGCCAGCAGGACAGCCCTGCAGTGTGAACCCAGCCCAAGTGCCAGCTGCCCTACAGCCCCCCGCCTGCGGGCTGGGCACAGCACCTGCCTGCCCTGCACTCCTCTCCCAGAGCAGGCAAGTAAGGGCAGGAGCTGCTCCCCATCTTCAGGATCATGAATGCCTGGCCAAATGGTTGCTGGCTAGAAAGGAGTCTCAAAAAAGCCTCGCCCAGAAACTAATTCCTTACGCACATACCTAACTTCTCACTCACCAGTCTTCAAGGACACAACGCACCATATATGTCCATCAGCATGTATTTATGTATACATACAGCCACCACCTTCAGACCAGAGATTCCTTTTACTGTGTCAGCTGGAGCTGCTTTTGTTTTGAGGGTTTTTCTTTTCAGGTTTTCCTTCTGAGCCTCTCACATTAAAGATGCTGAACTGAGCGTGTGTACTTTTATAGGCAGCGGCCTCGCTCAGATGCAAACTAGGAGCATCTGACACGTTCTTTTCCTCGGGGTGGTGTGCTGCAGAACAAACTGGAAACGTTTAAAGCACTCAGACTGCAGCAGCAACAAAAAAAGTTTCCCAGTCTCATTGGAGAGCAATAACTGAACGTCTATTATCGCGCAAAGAAAGAGCGGCCCCGGCCCTCACTGTGCAAGGCTATTCAATCCAGCATTTCATCACTTCACCCAGAAACCCTCCGAACAGAGGAATCTCAGGAATGAGACTCAAGTCTGAACAGACAACTTGAACACAGCCCAATGAGGCTGCTCAGTCCTTTTCAAGTTAGTCTGCAGATCTGAAACCATGCCAACCCTAGAAAACAGAAGGAGAATGCAAGGCTACAGCCCTGGTATTTGTGAAAAAACCAAGCATACTTGCGTTTGTGATTCACTCCTTACAAAATAAATCTTTTTTGTCAAGGACAACATGAATGATTTATCAGTTCTATCAAGGAATTGCTGATAGTGCTGTAGTTCATCTTGTTCTGTGGAAGTATATTCCAGCTGCAATCCCTGATTTTATCTCTTTGGCAGCTTAAATAATCTAAGCCGAAGTAATTAACACAGTAAGAAGGCTCTACTTCTCAAATCTCAGGCTGCATGCAAAGCACAGCATTGTTCAGCTTTTAATGTGAACTGACCCCCCGTCAAGCAGTAGGGTGTGCTTTAGGCTATAGAAGTTAGCAAAGTTTAGGTTGAAACACTGCTATCTTAATGCACAAGCTCACGCGGTTCAAAGTGAGCGCATGCTTTGGTTTTCTGACATCTTAGAGCCACTCTGTGATGCTGGATGAGAGCTGGAGCTCTGTCTGGAGGCAGCTCAGCCCACGCCCCTCCTGCAGAGCTGGACCTCAGCCTGCCCTAAGGCTGGAGGAAAACCTTGGGAACAGGCAGCATTCAGCTATTTGCACACCACCAGCACCCAGGACCAGGCAATATCCCACTATCTGCACACCCCAAGCAGCCATCGGGCGCTTGTCTTTGTTGCCTTTTGGACTCCAGTCAACTGAAAGAACAACAGATGAACAGCCGTGCTCCCACTCCCAGCTCCTCAGGCTTACTAATTATCAGCTACACAGAAAGCACCAAATACCGCAGCAGCAGCTCCAAGTGGCTGATTCACTGCTGATGTCTTTCCTCCTTCTCAATTCACCTTCGCCATTCTGGAGAAAATAGAACCACTCCAAACACACAAATATCACAGTATTCATAGTGTTTTGTGTGCTGATGTTTCTGTACCTCTACCAGAAAACAGCACTGTCAGTCCTGTTAGCAATCCTACCGTGCTCCAAAGCAGAGCAAACTACCAAGGCCAGTTACCACCATGCTGCCACAAAAGAAGCAAACCACATGGCTCAGCACAGCCAACCTGCAGGTCAACTGGGAGGCAAGGACATTATTTTGGCATTTCCCTTCATGCTGCTTTACTGCCAGAGTCAGGGAAACATAACTCCACATCTTTCAGATTCCTTCTGACAGATGCTTCAACAAAAACACCTTTAAAATTAACATTAAATACATCTTGCTCATCCAAACTGCAGGGAAGTTACCTGGACTTAAAGCTCTGCATATTAAAGAGCCATATCCCTTTTTTAATGGAAGAAGGCAGGAAATATTGAACCATGAACGTGTCAGACAAATGCATCTGATATGTAATGATTCCTCAACGTGCCCATGAGCCTGAAGAAACTTCTCTCAAACACTGCACACAGCAAAAAGAGCAGAGCTGCCAAGCAGCTCGAGACTGCCATACTGCATTACCACCATGGAATAATTTATGATGGAGTTCTATTGCAACCAGACATTCCTGCTTTGAAAAAAAAAAAAGAGGTTGGTAGTCCAAAAACCAATTGAAATTCAAGTTGGCAAGTATTTCCCTTAATGCTGCGGCTAATTTAAATCCTTATGACTTGCAGAACTAGACTGTACCAGAAAATATTTGAATAATGAATCTTCCCATTCCACTCTTATTTAGGAGTGTTTTGTCCCAAATCTCTGTGTGGATATTCAAGATACAACAAAAACTTCCTAATAAATGCACAGCTACCTTTGAAAGTTCAACTGTGTGCTGCTCCACATTTTGCCCTTAAGGTTCCTCCTGTAATAAGCACATTATATAAGGCATTTCTTTAATAGGTAAACCAAAACCATGGCAGTGAGGGTTGCTTTTACTCTAACACAAGGCTTTTAAACACTGACAAAGTCATCCTGAAATATCTGCAGCATGATGTGATCAAGCCCAACTAAACTGCACCCACTTTTCACCGTTTGTGGCCTCAAAATAAAGGAACAAAAGCCATGAGGTGGGCCATTAACTCCTTCCCCACCCGACATCGCAGTGGACATTGTCCACCATTAGCAGAAGGCAGCTACAAGTCACTTTTTGAAGTTAACTACATCTGTGGCTGCTCTAAAGTCATTAAGACGTTTATTGTAATTCAGTAGGCTAGGACAAAGGCTTGTCAAGAATTAAATTACCAAGAACTTAAGATAATGCTGAAACGGTATCTTATCTCCTCATGTCTCTTATCTGGTGATGATGGTGATGTGATTTCGCGTTGGGGTGATGGGCTCTGTCTTCCCACAGTCAACAGGAAGAGCTGCTTAGAGACTTCAGCCGCAGAATCCCACAACCAGAGCACCTATTAGCCCGAGCATCACATCCCTCAAACATTTCCTCTTTGGTTTCAGACTGCAGAGAAGTTAGCCACTTGTTCTCAATCTCCTGACTGCCAATTGTCTGTTTGTTCCGGGATGGGCCTGAAAGCACGACGTGCACATGCATTGGGTTGCAGGTGCTTCTTTCCAGCGCTGCCATCCTTTGAAGTGCTACAGGATGCTTCATCACACGGGTGTCACCAGCCTCTGACAACACAGATTCCAGACCTTTGCAAGTCAAACAACCCACGTGTTGTGTTTTAATAACTAAAGATAGAAAACGCCAGAAAAACTTCGCCAACTATTAAAAATTAATAAGGCCTTACTCCAGAGTTTGCTACCATTGGCTTAGTCATTCAGGATGAAAGCTCAAGCCAGACACACTCAAGAAGCATGAAAGTCTATTTTGGCAGAAGATAAAAAAATCTGTTTGGAACTATGCTGATAGTGAACGTGGGCACGGAGATTGCCTTTTCCCAGTAATCATGTTGCAAGCCTTCAAAATCATTTCCTGAACAGCAAGGGGAAAGGCAACTCACAGTCTACTTTCCTTTTCTGCAAAGGGATTAAAATCCCAGTTTCCTGTAAGAGGAGTGATTTCTTATTTAGATGAAACCAAAGTGTTCAATTTCAACATATACAAATGCTGCCCGGAGAAGAAAAGGCTTTTGCATACTCCCAAGTTTTTTCCAGCTTTTTCTTTTCACTCCGTTCCGCAGAGGGAATGCAGCTCCGTGCCTGTTAATGGCTTGTTGTGTCATTCACCCCTGAGTGAATGTGTGCTGATGGTAGCACATAAGAAAAGATGGGTCCCCTTGAAGGGAGTGTATAAAAAGGAGGGGGAACGGCTGTATGTGAGGGTGTGATAATGGATAGCGATAGGACAAGGCGGAATGGTTTTAAACTGAGACAGGGGAGGTTTAGGTTGGATATGAGGAGGAAGTTTTTCATGCAGAGGGTGGTGAGGCACTGGAACAGGTTGCCCAAGGAGGCTGTGGATGCCCCATCCCTGCAGGCATTCAAGGCCAGGCTGGATGTGGCTCTGGGCAGCCTGGGCTGCTGGTTGGCGACCTGCACACAGCAGGGGGTTGGAACTGGATGAGCATTGTGGCCCTTTGCAACCCAGGCCACTCTGTGATTCTGTGATACGATTCCCTGCACCTTCAGAGAGCCAAGGATGCCTCCCTACCCAAAGCCTTTCGCAAGGGCTGAAAAATTTGCTGTGTTTTGTCAAAACAGACACTAAGGAGCCTACAAGGAACTCAAATATCAGCAGACTTCATTCAGTACGAGCATTGCTAAGCACCCTTTCGCTGTGGCAAGGGCTCAGGGAAGAGTCAAGCTAACCACTCTCCTATCTGCCTTACAACTGAACATTGACACATCCCTGCTAACAGAGATTTGTCCACACCCTTCCTTTACCCCCTCCGAAGTCTATCAGCACCATCACAGACTACCTGGGCGGGTAAAAACCTCCAGGAATCCGTGCCTCACTCAGCACAACGGAGCGCAGCCCGGCGGGGCTCCCCGGACTGATGACACGGGGCTCCCCGGCACAGCTCGGAGCTGCGGGGCGGGTTCGGTCCGGCTCCTCCCCGCCCGCCCTGGGTGGCCGCCCGGTTCCTTCCCGCCCGACCGACGCGTGCTCAGCCCCGCAGCACGCCGCCCCGTTTCCCGATCCCGGCCGTTCTCAGCGCTCACCGGAGGTGTCCCACAGGCTGAGCTCGATGCGCTGAGTATCGATCTCGAAGCTGGCCGTGTAATTCTCGAAAACGGTGGGGACGTAACTCTGCGGGAGAGAGACAGAGCGCAGAGCGGTCAGCCCCGGCCCCGCAGCCCCAGCCCGGCCCCCCCAGCCCTGCCCGAGCCCCGGCGCACCTCGGGGAAGCAGTCCTTAGCGAAGACGTGGAGCAGCGCGGTTTTGCCGCACTGGCTGTCCCCCACCACCACGATTTTGCACTTCACGTTCTGGTTAGGATCCATCACCGCCTTGCTCGATAACTTCTGGCTCGCTCTTCTTTCCTTCATTGATCTCCGCTTAGTATCCTTCGACCGGCCAGAGCAAAATTAAAAAAAAAAAAACAAAAAACCAGACCCGATGGAAAAGAAATAGAATAAATAAACAGAACGAGGAAACCCCACTGGAAATGGCAGAGCCGCGGGACGGGACGCGACCGACTCCTCCCGCCCGCCGGTCCCGCGCAGACTGCTTTGTCCCCCCGCCGCCCGCTCGTACTTATAGCCTCGCCCCCGCCAATCACCGCCCGCCGGCAGTGTGGCCACGCCCCCCGCCGCGCTCGCACTGCCGGGGCAGAGCGCCCCCTTGGGGAGCGGCGCGAGGCGGCGGTGTGATGGAGCGGGCGGAAGGAGCGGTGTGAGGGTGCGGGGGTTTGTCGCAGCCCCGGAGGTCGTCGTAACCGTGGGGTGAATAATTCATCATCTGTGCCACAAACCGACCCCGTGCCACGTCTGGGCTGAAACACGAGAAACTCTGACATAGAAAAGCCCTAATATCTCGCAGGTGTTTTAACTGCAGGAGTTTACCTCTGTGGCACAGGCGGGGCAGAATGCCGAACATGGCGTCCGTGGCGGTGTCCCCGTGCGTCACATTGTCAGCTGGCCGCCTTACTCACCTCTGATAAGCTCCCCAAAGAGCCTGAGATGTGGTTTCTGGTGGGAATTAGGAGCAAAACACTGAAGTTCGTAGTGTATGTGTTATTAGGAGGCCTCGGGGATACACAGGTTTGCACGCTGGCTTTTTTAGATGAAGAGCTCACCTCAGCGCATCTGCAGTCTCAATCTATCCCAATTTATGAAGATAGCTCGAGGGAGCCGGGCTGGTCCAGCCTGGAGACAGGGCAGCACTGGGGAGACCTGTCTGCAGCCTTACAGTACTTGAGGGGAGCTTATAAACAGCAGGGAGACACTGTTACACAGTCAGATAGCGACAGGATGAGGAGGAAAGGCTTTAAACTAAAAGACGGGAGATATAAGTTAGATGTTAAGGGGAAATTCTTTACCCAAAAGCAGTGAGGGCCTGGTGGTGCTGCCCAGAGGTGTGGTGTCCCATCCCTGGAGGTGCCTGAAGCCATGGATGGGCGCTGGGCAACCTGAGCTGGGGGTCAGCCAGCCCACGGCAGGGAGATGGAACCAAATGATCCTTAAGGTCCCTTCCAACCCAACCATTCTGTGATCCTATGAAATTCAGTTGCATAAATGTCTTCAGAGTACATAAAGTCCTACTTCTTTGTTCCCCTCCATTCTTTTATTGTACCTGAGACACAGAGCAGCTTCAGGAGTGGAGGCAGAGCATCCCCATGTTCTCCTTGAGTCCAATACACCGTCTGAAGTCTATCTGTCGAATAGATGGGGAGAAGAAGATGGGGTTGAAGGAGCTTTTTGCTGATCTTGAATGGGACGTGGATGGAAACATCTTGCTGTCAACTCATCACTCACGTCTGTGCAGATGGAGGCAAGATGCAACAAAAACATTGCCTACGCCGGGCGTAGCTTGCCCAGAGATGTGATGGATATGGGGTCTGAGCACCCCGACATACTGTAAATGTCCCTTTTCATTGTCAGGGAGTTGGACTAGATTACCTTTAAGGGTCCCTTCCAACTCAAACCATTCTATGGCTCTTGATTGCGTGCCACCCATTCCATGGCAGTGGCACAGCTTCTCTGGACCCAAGAGAGGAGGGAGCCGTGCTCATGGGCCATGGGGGACTGCTGCTTTGCACAGCTCATATGGAAAATTTGCTTGCATCCAGCTATGTTCAGAATGTGGAAACTTTAATGCACACCAAGCACTTACTCATCGTGACTTCCCACAGCACGCCTTGTGCTAATATGAGCAGAGATGGCTGTTTACATGCTTTGTTTGCTCTCACAGTTCAGCCACTGCCAGCGTCACCCAGCTCCAAACCCACAGCTCTCAGGCTGTCCTGCAGTGCTCTGAAAGCAAGGAAGCGAAGGAATCCCCGCCGGGGCTGAGACAAGGAGCTTCAAACCGACAGCCCGAGCTAATATTAGAAGAGGTCACTGTGCGTTGCAGTGTGCTCACTGGCACAGAGGCACTGCAGAGGAGAAAGGGGATAACGTGTGGCTGTGCAGGGACCGCCTGTGTGCACTTGGGATTCCTAGCAGGGGAAGCGTGGGACCTCGCAGCTCTGTGCACTTGTGACAATCAATAAGAGAGGGAGCTACAAGATACGCCTGCCTGCTCTGGAACAGCTTGTTTGTTGTCATTCCTTGGGGAAACTGTCCCAGATATGTTAATCCCTGTAAAACTATTATTCATGTCATACTATTAAGTTTAATGCCTCTTCACATATCTTGATAACTAGGGGGATAACACGGCTGGGTTAACGTTTCCATTGGTATTTTTCACACGCAGTCCCATTTTGATTTATACAGCGGAGTTTCTTGCTCTGCTTGGTTCAAATTCCCCATTTTGCTTCAGCTCTGATTCCTTTCTAGATTTTCACAGCTTCTCTGCATTCCATCCAGGGAAGTATTATATGTATATTAATACCATCTATATAATCCAGTATTATCTCTGGTAATGACTACTGATCTTGTGTAAGATTTTATGGGAATATCAAGATACGTTTCTCTCCTCTCACAAGTCATCAGCTTGAACACTTTCTATGACTAGAATAAAACAGTTAAGAAGAGTGCTTTTAGCACCGCAATGATTGCTTGACGATTTAAATCTAAAATTGCCATCAGAATACCTATCCATGTAATGCCAGCTACCAAAGCTTCCGAGGCAAGTACTGAACGCCATACATAAAACATGAACCTTCCAGCTCCCATTCCCTCCTCCTTTCTGTGTGTGTGTGTAACTAAACGCGACATACATTAAAAGAACATTATTAAGGCTTAAGGTCAAACACTTGTGTGTTAGGAAATGCGCGTTTCCTGTGTGTCGGAAGCGTGGGCTCCCGTGTGAGCACGCAGTGATAGTCATTAATTTCACGATCGCAAATTATGTTTTCCAGAGAACTTATTCAGCCCACAGAGCGATATTGTCACCTTAACGAGCAGCTATTCAGAAACATCTGTACGTCTCACAGCTCCCTGTGTAATCCATGCTTCATTTAGGGCCGCTATTCAAAACCTTCTTCTCAACACATACCAATTTATTATCTCTTTCCTCTTCTCTGGTACTTATCTCTGTCATGTTTGAGTTCTTAACAGCTGAAAATAAATTATTTTTCACGGATACCTTGTGAGACGACGTGATCAGAGTGTGCCTGTTTGACAAATGAGAAGCAATAAGGTCACAAGTACCCGCTAATTTCGGTTGAACACACCAGACTTGATTCATTCGGAACACTTAACATTATGCAGCACTTCAGAGGGTTCGAACAGAGCTCCTGTTGTTTCTGTGTGTAGTGGTAAGGGCTTAAAATCAGAAAGCCCCGAGCCACGCTGAGTGTGTAGGAAATAAAAAAATCTCACTTAGTGATTGTCTGGGCAAAATGTGGTCCAAGCATCACACAGGAGCCCACAGCACGTGTGGGAGTATTTGCTGGCTGGGATCCCTTGAGTCCACAGGAATCAAAGGGGCAGAAGGTGCAAGGGTCAGGTCATCATGGAGGGACTGAGATTTTGGCTGCCTGAACCAGGGCCTCGTTTTCTTCTGTTCCAAGGAGGGTTTAAAATTGATGGTGATATGGGGAGAATGAGCATCTCTGTCCCGTGTCGTGAGGTTGGTTTAACAGCCACATGGGAACAATGGCAACTGTGGAAATAAGTGCTACTGATAAAGAATTATGTAAATAGGTAAAATTAACTCAAGACATCTGTACCTCTCTCTCACTTGACCAACAGCTCACTGAGCACTCAGGACCAAGTAGGAAAGAAACAAAGCTCAGCTACTCCAGCTTTCAGGAGCTGAGGGCCATGCTTTCACAACGTTACATGCACTCTAACATTATTCCAAAATCCCTTAAGAAACAAGGCAGGGCATTAGGACTGACAACAAGAAATTTCACAATACTGATCATACTTCAATTATTATGATGTGAGTGGGAATTCCATGTCTTGTGTGATCTGGGCTGACCTGGCACACCTTGGGGCTGTATTCTGGCACTCGTTGGCAGAGCGCTGCCATGATTCTGGCTGTGCTTCTCGCCTCCATTTGCAGAGAACACGTGGGAGGCTGACGCCCTTCTCCCACGTTTGCTCCCTTCCTGTAGAGTCATGGAACCATTAGGGTTGGAAAAGACCTCTAGGACCTCCAGGTCAAACCCCAACCCACCTTATCATGCCCACTGACCATGCCCTTCAGTGCTACATCTCCATGGTTCTTGAACACCTCCAGGCATGGTGACTTTACAACCTCTCTGGGCAGCTGTGCCACTGCATTGCCACTCCTCTGGACAAGAAATTGTTCCTAATACCAACCTGACCCTCCCCTGGTGCAAGCTGAGGCCATCAGCTCTTGCCCTGTTGATGTTACCTGGGAGTAGGGTCCTACCCCCACCTTGCTGTAACCTCCTCTCAGGGAGCTGGAGAGAGCTGTAAGTGCATTTCGTGACACCTGAACATTTTGCAGCTTGTACCAAAAAGGATGCGTCTTATCCTAGTTTTGGACAGTTTTGAGATAGCCCAGTGCAGTGCCAGGACCAACATACAAGCAGCAGAGCAGGGGCTCAGGGCTCAGTGCCCTCCTGCTGTGGCTCACGGCCCCTTGGCCTGAGCACTCCACCGGATCAGGGCCTATTCCTCCTGGGTAAATCCAGCCAAGGCAGGAAAACTCCTGGATAAACACAATCTCATGTAAATCCAGCGGCAGCCGCTCTGCTGTTCCATTATGTATGATCTGTT
This sequence comes from Chrysolophus pictus, assembly GCA_037305975.1. Taxonomy (NCBI): domain Eukaryota; kingdom Metazoa; phylum Chordata; class Aves; order Galliformes; family Phasianidae; genus Chrysolophus; species Chrysolophus pictus. The sequence goes on along the minus strand of CM074582.1, from coordinate 2,288,862 downwards.
AGTGCTCGCAGTAGGAACAAATCGCACGGCCGGGTGCTCTACCATCCATGAAAGCACAGCGCATCTCAAGGACATTTCCCGTGGTAGAGTGGTGCATGAAACAGCCCTCCCCGAGGAGGAAAGCCAAAAATCCAGATTCAGAACCCACAGCTTTAACGTGTGTGTTTTGCCTAAATCCCTCGTGCTGTTCTGCATTCCTGCCTCGTACGAGATCAGCGCAGCATCTTACAAAGCACCGAGTATCCGCAGGCATCGGAGTGCGATGATGACAATATAGGATTCAATTTTAACAAAAAGAGAGATTTTTTTTTTTTCAAAGCCCCATCCAACTTGAAAAAACAAACAAGAACAACAACAAAAAAAACCCACCATAAAACCAACTTTGGATTACACTACTGTGGATCCGAACTCTGATCTGAACCAAACTGATCTGAAGATCCTTTGAAATCTATGGAGAAAATCCTATTGAATTTGGCTCAGAATGAAGTGGTTTCTAGCTGTTGTTTGAGAACACCCTGCAGACAAATAGTTTTCATTTTTGGTTCCTGGAGGTTAATTATGGAAATTCATTGTAGTGGATCAGCAGTCCCAGTTGCTGGGGAGACAGTAAAATTGCTTGGTATGAAACTCTAGCCTGGAGCTGGAGGGAGATTTTCTGACAGAATGGCTTTCCATCAGAAATATCGATATGCTGGAAGCAGAACACTTTGTAGAACTACTCTGCTAAGTCTTCTTGGCTGCAGCACCACCAGCTCACTGTAGTTGTCCTGAGGAAGGTAAAACTGCTTTTTCTCGCCTCCATGTGTGCTCCCCACCCGTGCACGCCATGCCGAGCCACAAGCAAACACAGCAAGTCTCAGAGGAAGGAACTGCAAGATTCCTCTTTGCCCAGTGGAAGGGAGCTCACTCCAAACCTCTTGCTGCCTATGCTGGATGCATTAAGCATTAATTACTTAGCTGTATTAATTCGTACTGAAGGCAAGACTGAGCAATGAGAACTGAACCCTGTCCTCAGATAAAGCCACATCAGCGTGCTGCTGTGGAGCCTTGAGCTGTGCTTTCCCTTCCCACAAGCCTGTGCTCAGCACATCTCAGCAAGCGGGTGCCCTCGTGCTTCCCTGTGCATTAAAGCTCAGGTTGGGTTTAAGCTGGAACATGTATTTGCAAATCAAAGTTAAGCCTCATTTTTTTGCCATAAAAGGTATGGAGCAAAATTCCAGCACTGAATTTACTTGTCTTGCTGCTCCTCAACGTGGGAAAAGAATGCTTCCTCCTACAGATCTGCTTCCCAGCCCAGGTCTTCCTCCCTCCAAGGCTTGCCCATGCAAGTTGTACTTTTTCTGGCATGAGCCCACAATTAATTATAAGGATATAATAACCTCTTGTAAGGAAAGATAATTGCAGGAGCCAGGCCTGGTTCCCTCGATGCTTGCATAGCTTTTCTCCCGCTATATTTACCACACCAATTGGTTTGACTCGTGGTTCGTATTGGTCCAGGAGGGGGACCTGGCATGGAAATCTCCTCTGTCCCCTACCCAACACCCAGCAATAGACAAGGATTAACTGCAGGTGCTGCAAGGGTTTGGAGTCCTTCCTCATGCCACTCAGCATGGGACAGTTCCCCATTTCCCTGATGAGGCATTAACTGCTGGAGTTAGGGGAGTGGAAAGGATGCTGAGTAAGGACATCATGTCAATACCCTAAAAGGAGGTTGTAGTGAGGTGGAGATTGTCCTCTCCTCCCAGGTAAGAGTGATAGGATGAGAGGTGATGGCCTCAGGTTGCACCAGGGGAGGGTCAGATTGGTATTAGGAACAATTTCTTCTCTGGAGGAGTGGCAGTGCAGTGGCACAGCTGCCCAGGGAGATGGTGAAGGCACTGTCCCTGGGGGTGTTCAAGAGCCACGGAGATGTAGCACTGAAGGGCATGGTCAGTGGGCATGGTGAGGTGGGTTGGGGTTGGACTCAGGGATCTTAGACTTCTTATCAAACTGTAATGATTCCATGATGCATTGGTGCCTGGCCACAGAGGGATGGCTCAGAGCAGGAAGTAACAGGCACCACTGGGCTGCTCCATCAAGTGCAAAAGGTTTCAAGTACCACTGCATGACACCAGGTGGGGAAGCCCCTTGACACCCAGGAACGTGGTCATTACAGGAACACAGGGGGGGATTTTTCCCACAGCTGCATCCATGCTCGGGAGAGTGGAGAAACCAGCTTCATTTATTGCGAAACCCCACTTGAAGTATTTGCAAAGGTGCAAGTTGCTCCATCCCATCCTAGGGCTCAGGTCAGGATCCTCCTCTGCCCCCACATCCCACTGGCAGCAGCAGTACAGTGCCCAGTCCCCATTCTGCAGGGGAAGCCTCCGAAAGAAATGCTGCCCACAGCAGTGCAATGCCAGCAGCAAAATGCAGCACTCCTATTGATTTCAGGGAGCATTGTCCCCAAGCGCAGCAGAGCTGAGGACACGGCGCAGGGCTCTCCATGCTCTGTCCTTCCTGCAGGCACTAGGAATCTCCCTCCCAGCCCCAAAGCCCCGTGATGCAATCGATGACATCAGCAGAGTCCTGGGGCGCTGCTGGCTTTGCACTGAGTCACCCTTCAGCAAGCGAGCCCGATAAGGAAGAAAGTGGCAGCGGTCCAAATAGCACAGATGCCGGTTTATTTTGAACCATACAAGCAAGTTCTGCATTCCATGAGGGATCGCAGCACCTCCTCCTTTCAAAAGTACTTTTTGAAGTGAGAAAATGCCCCAGGCTTGGTTTCAGGGGTGTTTTTGGAGCAGGTAGCAATTGGTGACGTTGTGGCTGTTCCCTATTTCTCACAGTTTCCTGCAGCAGTGCATGTCATATCCAGCACCTTCTCTGTATGCATCCCCAAAAATGTGGAAGGGCTAAAGCATCATTCTGGATCAGAATTGAACGGAACCAAAGTTCCAGAGGGATGAGAAGAGGTTTTGCTTTTTTTCAGAAAGGCAAATACCACCTCCTCCAGCAAAAGCTATTTTCCCCCTTGAAATTGTCTTAAAAAATGAGGCCAATGTGGTTTTCATTTGCAACGCTAATTTGATGAGGTGCAACGGGTTAATGATACAGGACATGCCACACTCCATTAAATCAGCCACCAGCCTCGCTGAGCTCCGTGTGCCCCACGAACACAGACTCTTTCTCTGCATCTGTATGGCATCTCACCACCCATCCCCTTCTTCAGGGCATGGATCTACCACATTAGCAGGGCTGCTGAAGCCAGAATCATTGCAATATCCCCAAAGCTTGCCCTAGCATGCCCTGAGCAGCTCCATTTTACAGTGCTGAGCAGGCATCTAGCATTCAGCATCCTCAGCAGCAGAGCCGTGCCCCAGCAGTGCCTCGTGCAGATATGGGCACTGTCCCTACATGCTTAATGGAGAAGAATGTTGTTTCATTGCCAGCTTTTACAAGCCAAGAGGGGGCTTGGGCTCCTGGGGTTGAGTTTCTAGCCCATTTCTTTTTGTGCATCATAGATTCACAGAATCATTAAGGCTGGAGAAGGCCTCTAGGATCACCAAGTCCAACCCCAACCCACCCCCCATGCCCACTACCCACATCCATCAGTGCCACATTCCCAAGGCTCTGGGACAGCCCCAGGGATGATGACCCCTCCTACTCTCTGAGCAGCTGTGCTACTGCCTGACTGCTCTTTGGAGAAGAAATTTTTCCTAACTTCCAGCCTGATTATAGTCTTTACCAAGCACTTTCTTCTTTACTTGCTTGGAAAATACACATTCTGCCTTTTCACGTTTGAGTTCTCTGTGTTAATTGAAATAGGAAGATAGGAACAATCTATTAACGAATGGGTTTGCTATGCACTCTGCTGCTGGTGCCCCAGGTCCTGCAGACCTGCTGGGTGGCTGTCCTCGGCACAGGGACACTTCCTTGAGGACATTCGCAAGGTCTGTGCTGTGGTTCTCATCCCAAAGGCTTCTTCTCCTCCTGTCATTAAGCCAATAATCACACTGCTATGTTAAACACAGCTTCATTTTTGTAGACACGACACCTACGGCATTTAACACGGAGGAAGATAATAACCATTTTCCTACCACCACAGGGCAGGTGACATGGAGAAGGGGTGAGCTGTGCAAGAACACTATCATACTTTGGGAAAGAAGATGTTTCTATAAGGATCCAACCCAAACAACCTCATGGGTGCTCATGTGCCTAAGATAACTGGGGTGGCTCAGCATCCCAGCACCAGGGCACATCTCCTACCCATGTGTGACACAGTGTGCATCCCACGACACCGGCACGTGGCAGCCTCCAGGGCTTTTCCCTCCCAGCACCTTCCAGATGAGCTTCCCTTGCATTAGACATTATGCATTTCTGTATTTAAAGCAACGACAGTCTCGTAATTAAATTCCAGAATATTTAAAGGGCTTCTTGCGGTGATGTGCAGCTCTCGCGGCGCGGAGCAGCATATGGTGCTTTTATAGTCAGCTCGTGCTGCGACAGCTGCGTGTGGGAGCCATGTGCCATCCCCAACCCTTCTCAATGGGCACAGGCAGCACCTCCGAGGAAAGGGGGAATTTGGGACCATTCCACCTGAGGTTCTATCAGCTGTGACAGTAAGATGCGGCTCAGAGTGATGTACTGGATGCTGTCCCCTCGCGGGTGATGCATCCCTGTGCTCATCCCCTGTTCCCAGCACGCTTGGTGTGAAATTTTCCCATGCTTTTCCAGGAAACTCATCCTGTGCACTTTTCCTTGGAGCGGGCCGTTAGCACAGAACGGAAATCCACAGGCTCCGAGCCAGGTTTTGAAACTCCTCTGGCAGTAATGCAGGGACAGCAGTATTACATTTGAAAAACAAATGTTGAGCAAAACCAATAACCTTTGAGCTGCCGGTTGTACAAATATTGCCTCTCCTCTGCTCTGTGCACAACAAAAATAGCACAAAGAAACCACAGGAGCATGGCTGGGCTCCAGGTGACCTCTCCAGCTAAATATCTGCTGGGATTGCTGCGCTGGGGCCGAGACATCTCTGGGGCAGGCGATGCTTGTTGTTCTCCAGCCATCCCCTATGGAGCATGCTTCCCAGAAGCATTTCTGTCTGCTGAAAGGGGGCAAGAGGAAAAAATTTAGCACATTAGGGAGAAAAAAGGGGAAAAAATGCATTAGCTGTCAGAGTTCAATCCTGCGTCAGAGTTGCAGCGCTTTGCACTTTATTGTAGGAAATGCCAAGGTGAGTGATGATGGTATGGGAACAACACAACCTTCCGTGCAAAGCACTCATATCTTTATATTTGAGTTCAGCAGTGACTAACGCAGCAGTCAGTGGTTTTTCCTGGTCACTCTGGCATGCTGCCATGTAAAAGCATGCATCCTGTTAGCTTTAGGAGTTCTTGTCTGGTGTGTGTGTGTGTGTCCAAGGAAAAGAAAACCAGGCAGGGCTGTGCACGTACCCAGCCACGTGCATGTTGTTCTGCATGCACCCAGCCCAGAGGAATGCCTGCATGTATGTCCATGTGCTCTCTGCCCTGAGGCAGCATGCTGCAGGGCTGGTTCTACTAGTGGGCTTCAAATGCAGGCTTATTTTGGCAGCAAAACGCCTGTCAGTGTGAGTAAAATGCATAAACAAATGGTCCACCCTGCGTTCCATCTTTAAAGAACTGGCTTCTGAAAGAAGAGAGAAGGAAACACGTTTCTAATTCTCCCCTAATCCCTCTCCTTGCAGCCCAATGTGCATTTTGCATTCATCACCAGAATACTCATGCATTAGGTGTCTTCACCACGTCAGCTTTATGACGGACTCATAGAACATACAGATTCTGTGCTCACTGCATGAAACCACTGCATGGTTTCAGCGCACTCAGCTTGGACGAATGGGACAAGTGTCCCTGAATAGAAGGTGGAGCAATTGGCCTGAGGCAATGGCCAGCTGGGGCTGTGGGCTCCCTTTATCAGCAGGGATGGAAGCAGCCCTATTGTTGCATATCTCATCCCAAAACAGAAAGAAGGTGCTGCTCAGTTGCACTGAGAGGCACCGCTGTGCTTCCCGATGCTAAGTGGAACTTGGCATTTTATTCAAATTATGTTTTAGATTTAGGAGTTTCCCTTCTGGCTGAACTTTTCTAGGTACAGGTGGGATGCTCAGGCAACACACAGGCTTTAACTATCACACATTACACCTTTCAGTAGTGCTAGCTCCTCCTGGAAATCACGATGACAGGAAGGATGAGGGAGGTGATTGCCCCTTCTGCTCTGCCCTCGTGAGGCCCCATCTGCAGTGCTGCATCTCGGCCTGAGGTGCCCAGCATAGAAAAGACATAGAGTGTCTATTGGAGCAGGACAGAGGAGGGCCACAGAGATGCTCACAGGGCTGGAGCACTTCTCCTATGAAGACATAAAGTCACAAAGAACACCTCTTATTTTTACTTACTGCTAGAAGTAAAATCTGAACTCGGATTTCTGGAGATGAAAATACTCACTTCTGTGTATTTTAAGGCTCTGTTGAAGAGGTTTATGAAGCGTTTTTACCTAAGCCACAGGGAAGAAATATAGCATTGTAAAAAGGAACAAAGAGGTTCAATCTCAAAAGATTGATGAGCATATCCAGAATGTTATGGGCTTATCCGGGTCACCTTTTTCATTCTCACCCAGTAAGGAAATTAATGAAGCTCCTGAAGTTATTACCTCTAATTCATGACCTATTAACAGCAATAAAGCTTTAAGAAAGCAGAAGAAACATTATTGTGAAGGGCAAAGGAAACACCAGTGCATGGGCCTTTGTGGTTTATCTTAGTGATTTGGACCCCCCCTCCCAAGAGAGAGGAGCTGCAGGGTTGGATCGCTGCCCCAGGGACTGCTCCTGCATTTTACTGGAGCCTAGCATATGTAATCCTGGCACTTAAGAAAAATGGTGATTGGATAATTAAAGGCCAACCAATCTGACTTTATTTAAAAAAATGTATGAAGGAAGTAGCCATTCCTTCAGAGGTAGCAGAGGTAAATGGAAAATGATATAAAATTGGAGCAAAGGTGAAACAAAGGTTAATTGTGCCTGACTTAGCTAAGATAATGGATTTCTGAGACAAAGGGAATGTAGGAGATTGCATCTACCTGGGCTTCAGTGAAGCATCTCATGGTACTGCAGGGAGGAGGTGGGACAAGGAGTGGGATGGAGGAACCTGAGCAAGGCAAGTGAAAGGCAGAGGAGTGGAGGAATCATTTCTTGACAGATCCGCATCGCAAGCAGCATTGTTTAATATTTCCACTAATGGTCATAAAAAGTAATAAAAGTGGGAGCACGATGACAAAATCTGCTGATGGCACAGAACTAAGGGGAGCATCAATAACAAGAGGACCTCGAGGACAGGAATTGCAGAGAGGAGATGAAATTCAATAGTGTGAAATGCACTTGGGATCCCACAACAAAGCTGCGACCTGCATGATAAGAGGGCACTGGTTGGAAATGAATGAGGAGGAGAGTTCTGTCTGGCCACATGGGATTAGACCTCCCCACCAGACCTCACACGTGATGTGGGACACAGCTCTGCTCAGGCACAGCCAAGAACAACCGAACTCTACAGGAGCAAAGCAGAGTGCAGGAGCTCAGTGCATTTAACTTACTAAAATCCCAGCAAAGCAAAGCATGAGAAAATCCAGCCGCTGTCCATACAGACCTTTTAGGGCCAAGTATTAGGCTGAGGTAAGAAGTTTCGTGATCCACAGGCAATGCAAGAACACTGTGGGAACTGGAGGAACCCTGTAAGGTCTGGAAGAAAGCAGTGAGGCTTGAAAGACCAAAACACTGTCTTGTTGGCTGGTTGTGAAAGTTGAGAAGACAGTGGGTGACTCTTATCTTAGGTGGAGAAGACCATTTGATGTGGTGCCTGCAGGAGTGGAGCAGCTCTGATAAACCATGGGTCCTTCGAGTCAGACCTGAAAAACCTGAGCTCCTGCCACCCACCCTCACAGGTGATCTGATCACTGCCTGCAACAAATGACGTGTTGGAGGAGAGGGAACAGAGATGGCCTTGATGTTGTTGAGGACTTCTTTGTTCCCACGGTCAGCTGGGTGGAGGTGGGGTCACCACAAAGAGGAGAACCTTTGCATTGCTCAGCCTCCTGCAGCAGGGCAGTTTCCCCCTGCTGCTGTGGCACTGTGATGCTTGGGTCTCGATAATTGCCTGGTTTTTCAGATTAGGAAGGAACTGAAAAATTTATTGGTGATAAAACGAATAGTAATCACTTGCTTTTTTGTATTTCTCCAGAGCTGTAATCAGAACAGAGGAATGGGATTTGAAAGCACGCAGAACCTTGGGAATCAAAGGCTCCATTGCAACTTGAATCTGTAGTGTGGAAAAAATGCCAAGATCCCACTCCCCAGCGCAGACATGGAGCTACACAAGCTGGAAGATGGGAGACGCAGAGCCTGAACTCCCCTGGGAGCCTCCATTCCCCACCAGCACATGGGAGATGCTGCCAATTGCACTCACAAACCGTGCCTACGTGCTACCAGGTGGACAAAACACATGAAAGCTAGAAGAAGGCCCAGGGCAAAGCCCCACGCTTGTGCCAAAGGAAGGCTGCATGGTGGCAATGCTCTGGTGCTGCCCAGCCATTCCCCCTCAGCTCCACTGGCCTCTTCCCTTTGGAAGAACAACCCTTGATGGTAACCTGGCTCCCACTCAGCCAGTGCCACGCTCACCAACAGACAGCCACACCAGAAAAACAATATTTTCCCTCAAATACATCAAAGTACTTAATAGCTGGGTGTGTTCTGCACCGCAAACCCCTTCTCTCCCCACGCAGGCTGGAGTGGAAAAATAAACACCAGCCAACGTATTAAAATGCAAAGTCAAATGAAATTCTCCGCTCCTTTTAGCTTTATTAGAAGTGCCTTCCATTTGGCAAATTAAGATGAGCCAATCAAAACTGCATTTGCAAAACACACATTAACAAATCAGTAACTGTAAAAACAGCCATCAAAATAGCTTTTAAATGCTTCCAAATTGACTGCAGTGAATGCAGATCATATGGTGCTCAATTAAGATTAGGAATGAGCTATAATTTCTGCATATTTATATACCAGCAGCTGAATTGCATCTTTCAGTTTTTAAGTCTGTGGCTTTCATGCCACAATAATCCCAGAGCTGAAAACCCTTTGATTCAGCCCATAACAATGGTGGGCAAAGCATGAGGCGAGCCTTTGGCTCCTGCAGAAAGCAGATTCCCAAAGGCAGAAAGGAGAACAAGGTTTTGCTGAGGGGAAAATCTCTCCCATTGTCCCCCAGTCTGGGGTGTCCTCCTCTGCTCCTGCACAGCAGGATCGCGGGGACCTGCCCAGGTCTGCAGCCACCCCGTGCTGTGAGCACTGCTAGAACCAAACACCACCTGATCCCATACAGTCAGATTTATGCACACCAAAAGAGCGGATTCCTGCATGTATCCTCAGACTAAGATGAATGCCTTTGAAGAAAAACACCTGGATGCAACAATTCTCTGCAGCAGAAATCTACTTGCTGTTCCCCAAAGCGTTATTCATCATCTCTGTACAGTCCAGCCCGGAATAATCACCATAACAATGATTTCCAATTGATACATGCACTGTCACACTTGATTAGCAGAGTGCTCAGAGCACACTTTAATTTGGAACAAGAAGATTATCTAACCTTGCTGCAGAAATACTTCCTACTGCGGGAATGCAGTTCTGCCTAACGTACAGAAAACCAAAGGTGCTGAGGCTGTTGTTCTGGAAGTGTCCCAGCTGGCTGCTGCAGCACTAGCAGGGACATCTCTGCTGCTGTGAGGAGCAGCTGAGGGAGCTGGGGTGGCTCAGTCTGGAGCAAAGGAAGCTCAAGGGAGATTTTATGGCTCTCTCCAGCTCCTGAAAGGGGGTTGTGGCAAGGGTGGTCAGCTTCTGGTCCCAGGTAGCAGCAGTTTGAGGAGAGGTGATGGCCTTATGATGAACCAGGTTGGATATTAGGAATAATTTCTCCTCTAAAAGAGAGTTGGGCAATGGCACAGACTGCCCAGGGAGCTGTGGGGTCACCATCCCTGGGGGGTGTTCAAGGACCATGGTGATGGGGCAGTAGACATGGTGGGGTGGGAGTGGACTTGGTGGTTTTGAAAGACTTCACCAACCTCTGTGATTCAGTGGAGCACAACCTCATTAAAATCAGAGCCCACATCCTCATGCCATTCACACCCATCATTTCCATCAACACTTCCCTTCTGCCTGGTTCTCTGCTGCTCTTTTTACCTGGTGAAAAACACAAAGCTCACCATCAAACTGCAAGACATTTCCTGAGGCTGAGCTGCACATTTAGCTCATGCACCAAGACCTGTGCCACGCGGGGACCACATCTGTATTTGCATGTGTTGGTTCACACCCAGAAATTGTCACAGATGGAGGGAAAGCCAGGATGCTCTGCGATCTACACTGCAGTGCTGGTGCTGTGCTTCCCTTCTCCGCATTAGCTGTAGATCACAAGGCTGAGCTGGGAGCAGGGTGCTGCCAGGTGCTCTGCATTACAGCAGTTCCAAAGCTGCTACTTGCATAGAGTGATGGGGAAATTCAGGTATTGCCTTTGTGCTTAAGCAAGCTGGAGGATTATGGCTTCCTTAACAACTGCCTGGAGTATTGTCTATGGGTTGCATTTACAAGCAGCATTCAGCCAGCTTTGTGGCTTTTCTTTTCATTGCACAGGGTGCCTGCCTCTGGAAAATATACAAGTGATGCAAAAGATGGAAGTGACTGAAAAACTTCAGTGCATCTGCAAGTGCAACCTCCTGCCATGTGGGCACTGCTGAACGTGCCACTTGCACGCTGACATCACACGAGTGATACCAGCACCCAGGTGCAGCTGGGGTCACACTGGGGATGAGCTCAGCCATCCTGGAGTAAATCTGCAGTGTTTGGGAGATTTCCAGGCATTATCAGCGTGCTTGCCCCAGTATCCCCTGTTTTACAGATGTATCTGAGTCATTGCTGCAAAAATCCTATTCAGCAGGCAAATACAACAGCACTGAAGGCAGCAGAGCAGCCCCTAGCTGAATCCCACCCAGCCTGACAATACTTAAAACAAAACAGAAAGATATTAATATTAATGCCCGCATTCTCGTCCGCCATCAGATACAATCAACTGATTTAGCTGTGTTCTAACCCAAGAGATGCGTGTAATTAGGAGGAATATGCCCAGGAAATCACACTCCTGCCTGCAGGCACGCATTGCCTATTACAGGGATCAGGTAGAGCGCTTTGCATTTCCCTGCTGATGGGAGGCCCTCTAAGATGCCTCCTGCCCTCCCGATCATGAATAATCCAGAAGCAGCTATGCACTGGCTCCTGTCTGGGGTGGTTTTTGTTCAGCTGCTTGTGCTGCTGAGGCACAGGAGCTTTCTAAAATGCCTGATTTTTGCCTGCATTCGGACCACTTCTTGCCACAGGGCTCCAAGTGATCCTTCTAGATTCACTACAAAGGTGTTTCTCGCTGCAAATCGACCATTTCTGAAAGGAGAACTAAATCTGCGACTCAAAGAATTCCTGATTTATGGATTAGGTGTTTGTTTGCCTCTACTCTGGCTGATGTAATCGAGGCAAATGGCTCTAAATGAGATTTTGAGAGACAGACCATTCGATTAGAGGGTATTATATTAAATTATTATTGAAATATTATTCCATTATTGGCATAGGAAGTGAAAGCTATAATGAAGGCATCACATACACGCAAGCTGGCCGGAGACAGCCCCGACTCTGCCCAAAGCTGCAGCCATTAAGACAAACCTCTACCAATTCCATCACAGATGCTCCCTGTCCAGAAAAAATATTTTGACAAAACCAAACCATCCACATTTCAGAATGGATTGGGACGGGTCAAGAGCCCAGACCTGATAGCAGCTGCAGCAGGACAGAGACAGCCCTCCACTGCATGGAGGTGGCATGGGAGCCCCCTGCCACTCCTCCAGGGGAAAAAATAAATCATAAAACCATTGGAAGAGATCTTTAGGGTCACACCAAGTCCAACCCCAACCCACCCCACCATGCCCATGTCTCTCAGTGCCACATCCCCACAGCTCTGGGACACCCCCAGGGATGGTGACCCCCACTCTATGGGCAGCTGTACCACTGCCTGACTGCTCCTTCAGAGAAGAGATTGTGCCAAGGGATGTTCAGGTTGGGTATGAGGAACAACTTGAGGCCAATAGCTCTCATCCTATTGCTCTTACCTGGCAGCAGATGCTGACCCCTATGTCACCACAACCTCCTTTCAAATCCATTGAAAATACTTTCCTGGTCAGAGCCCAGGAAACCAACATGAATCTTCCTAGCCATTTTCCCTAGAATTTCCCAGTGACTTTCAATAAGCAAAGATTCCTCCCTCGGCATTTGCCTGGAGAGCAAATTAAACATTAAGAAACCTTATATGGTAAGGTAATAGGGAAGCATCAAGCAAAGCCCAGCCTGGAGAGCATCTCTGCAGTGAAACCACATACGGAGCATGAGAAGGGGTCAAGAAGATGGGAAGCCTTACCCATGGGCAGGGTAAATCCTCATCAACTCCCACTCCATAACCACCCCAACCAGCATCCCCCAGCAGTGCTTCCACCTGCTGCCATTGAACACATACTGGGGCTCCAGGTGGGTCATCAGGATGCTCATTAGGACCACGTGTTGCTCAGAACATCCCTCCCAAGGAGCTGGAGAAGATGAGCTACAAAAGGCAAACAGAAGGAAGGCCTCTGCCCTTCCCATCCTAACCAGACATGGTGCTAGATGGGATAGAGAGGTGCTGTGTGCAAACAAAGGATGGTGCCAGCAAGGAGGAAATGGTCACCTGAGATCACACAGGCTTCCTGTTTCTGAGAAAAAGGCAGGGGATTATGAGTGTTGGTTTACCCATCAGAAATCCTTTATCCAAATAACACCTGAAGGACAAGAGAGGAGACATGCATCACTGGGAACGTGGCAACAGCATCACATTTGTGGTCCTTCAGTTAGAGCACAGCTGCTGGAAGGACCCTTCTCTACCTGCAGAGTGCAGGGACAGCCCCAGTGTGCCTGGGGCAGTGAGCAGGCAGCAGCCTCCAAGCTAAGAAATGAGCTTTGAGATGGGTTTGCCCACATTTTCCTAAGTTCCAGTAGAAGGAAAAAAAAAAAAATAAGGACAACAAGAAAAGGAGGTAACAACCTGCTCATGCATCTGGTTGTGTTATCTCTAAGTACTGGCAAGGTTGAGTATAACTGGCTGGGCTGTGACATTTTTTCAGCACAGATACAGAAGCACTGCCCTTGGCCACAGCATTAAATATTTGCCTTTCATTAAAAGGGAACAGGAGCAGGGCAAAAGCCAACTTTTTGTGAGCACTGATTTAATTAATTGCCAGTTAACACAAGCTTCTCATCACAGCTTCAGGTATTGTGGAACCCAAGCAATTAAGTGTTTTGCTGTAAGCCTGAGGTCCGGATGGGCATCCCTGACTGCTGCAGCAGGAGGGGAAGCAACAGATCCTAAATGCAGCAAGCCAGACAACCCAGCAACCAATGCTTGCGTTTGCATTCTGTACTCTGTACTTAATTACCAGCTCAAACAGCAGGAGTATCCATCATACACCTTTACGTTCCTTCTTTCTTTTCTTTTCTTTGCACTCCTTTTGGGAAAGAAGCGTTAATGTGGGCCCCAAGCCCCAAGGCTGCTCTCTTGGTGCAGCAGATGAAGGAAAACCCAAGCCCATCCAAAAGACAACGTGCCCTATGTGATGCCTTATTTCCTGCTATTCATCAGCAGAACTCTGATATGGACATCAACCCTTTAAAGCAGTTGGCTCGGCCTCATTTTCCAAGCAGCCAGCCTGCAGGGTTAGATAGGAAAGCTTTCACTGATTTAAATGGGGGTTGGCTAAGCCCTCAGATGGGCAGAGCTGGACCTCAGGAAAGGGTTGCATGGCATTTCTGCATACAGCTGCCCATTGCCTGGGCTCTGCACGTCAGTCCTGGGAGGGGATGGGCCATCAAAATGATTCTGTGATTCAGCCTCATCTCCCCCTGCCAGGAGGCTTCAGCTGTCTCCTATTCCTGGCAATACCTGGCCTTGGGAAGTGCTGAAAATAGTTGGATTTAGGTTAATCAGATGGCTTTCTTTGCTGCTTTTAATTAAAAAAAAAAAAAAGTCCTCTTTTCACAGAGCTGAAAACTACAAGTTTCCATTTGGGTTCTCTGAGAAAATGATGATGTGATGAGTGGCCTCAAATAGATACAATAATATAAAATAATAGGCAAGGTATTCAATCCCAGGATCACTTTTACCAGCACCAGGGCTTGGGGAGCATTTAGACATGGAGAAATCTGAAATGATTTCCCCATCTGAATCAGAGCCTTGGGGGAATGCCCAGCTCTCTATACCTCCCACCAGCACTATTCCTGCCCTTTGCCAGTTGTGAAATAGCTCATTCAGGACACCTTAGGAAAAGAGTCTGCAGGATAATAAGCAGACACCAGGCTCCTGTGGGGGGGTGGGGATGGATGTGATGCTGAGCACAGCAATGCTGAACTGCTCCAGAGCCACAGCAGTCCCATTCCCACCTTGCTGGACAGGCCCAGGCTTTGTTATGCTTCAGAGCAAGCTACTCAACTAATCTTTCCTTTAAATTTCTGCTGGGATAGGGATTAAGGAGTTATAGGAGTTATTGACTCAGGGACAAGTGAATAGTGCTGTCAGAAACATGCATTATGCTCAGTTGAATGTCTCCCTGCAGTCAGTATGAGAAACTCATGCTTTGCCTTGGGCTTTGGGGGTTTATTTTATTTTATTTTTTAATGGCCTCCTGTGTTTTCTTCTTTCTAAGAGCTGGAGGGTGTCTCTTCCAAGAATGCTGCACAACCCAATCCAAGGGAAACACTTTTTTATTTTTTTAAACATTTCTCCCCAAAACACAGAGGACCCAACCTCAGTAGGAAAATGTTATCTACAAACTGCCCAGCCAACATAGGCACTGGCAAAGGGGCACAGATAGCTCAGCAGCATGGGGGAACTCAGGATAGAGAGAATCATTAAGGCTGGAAAAGTCAACTAAGTTCACCAAATCCCATCGTTGACCCACAACCACCATTCCCTCTAAGCCAGAACTCTCAGGAGTTTTCAGTCTGATGCTGATTGAAACCTCTTCAGCTCAGGGCAGCAGTTGGGTACCAGCACTCCCACCCACACATACCAATGGGAAGTTGCTCACCAGGTAGCAAAGTCCTCTTCTCCCTATAGCAAAAGCTGCTCTCTGCAAAGGACTGCATGCACACATCATCTTGGGTTCCTACCTTGACAGAAGGGTACAGAACACAGCAGGAAACAACCTGAGGCTAATGCTTTATCTCCATCCAACCCACCCCAATCAGCATAGCTAATTGATATCTAACTGGCATCAGGTGTTTCTGATAAAGGTCCAATGGAAGCAGGACTCAGCGAATTGGGGGAGGTGTCTGTGACCTCTCAGCAACAGAATGGGCATCTGATAGCACTGAGGCTGTGCTGGGCCCATACCTTCACTTGGGTTCCTTGGCAAAGCATTAATTGTATTAATATATACCTAGAGTAACTCAAATTACATTAAAGCTCCCATGAAAACTGAATGCAAAATCTATTTCTACAGCCAGCAAAGCTCAGCAGTGTCCCTTCAACTAAGGAGCTGGGAGATGCCCCAAGCCCACCTCGAGGAAATCCATATTTCTATCATTTTCTCCTCTTGTTTTGGGATCCAGAATTCCTTGTGGCTGCGTTTGCTTCCAGCTCTGCCCCCTAATTGCTCCCATCACAACTGGTGCTGAAAAACTAACGACCAACTCGTGTGTGCTAATTGCCATCGTGTAACATCGAAACGTTTTTGAATTCTGCCCATCACAGGATCTCCCACGTGTTACCTCGTGCCTTTTTCTCAGCTGTTTCTTCCTAACGCCAACTCTCATTCATATGCACGTTTTGGATAGACATGAAGTGGAACTCATGTCCAAAATGAAAATATCCTATAGGATGGTGCATGGGGAGAAGACACCTTGCAGCACATCTCAGTGTAAAGCGCTATCTGGGAATAAAAGCTTTAAAAAGACCAGAATAAGCATCTTGATGAGCACACCGCTGATAACAGCATTTCCAAAGTCTGCAAGGAAAACATTGCACCAGCAGCCCTCGGTGTTGCAATCTGGCCACCACCCATCTCTCAGTAGAAGCAGAGCCTGCTCACGGTGTGACAGGTTATGGATTGCAGATGTCACTGATGGATTCCAGCCTTAATGGTTCTGTGAGTCTGGAGATAAGTTCTTCTTATCCTGTTGTTCAGGAATCATTCAGGTGCACCCATGAATATCCTCCAGTGGGTATCTTCCCTTCTGTTGTGTCTTTCTGTGACAGCCCTTCACTAGTTCACCTGATGTCACTTGTAAACCACAAGTATCCATTGACTGGGACAGAGCTTGTCCGTTTTAACAGCACTGTTGTTGCCTTGTGCTCCATTCCCCCCTCCCCAAGCAGCACCAGCCGATTTCCCTATTGCCCAACAGCCAGCAGCAGACAAGAAGTTTACATTTTTTCAAGAGAACGCCAAAAGCAGCCATTTCCTGTGCTCTTATTACCCTGAGACCTCACGCAGCAGCCAGGCAGGTCTATGGGTCAGGGCACACTGCCTCCCAGACCCCAGGACTCCTCCCTGCTCCTGGGATTCCTCAGAGTGCAAGGACCTCGTTATCCAGGGGAGGGAGGAGGAATAATGCAGTCTTCATGCTTTAAGATTTGTGCAGAGAACACAGCAAGTGATGCTGATAATTGTTTTAGAGCAAGTTCTGCTTTGCTGGGGTTATTGGAACCAGCTCCCTCAGCTTTGTTTTGCCAGCTGTTGTAAGCGAAGCCTCCCTGAGCTAGGTAGCTCTAAGGCATGGAAATGAATAACACAGAAAGCTTCTCAGGACCTTGCAAAGGCTTTCTGATGTTTTTTCAAGACATCTCTTGGAAAACCATGTGGGAAAAGATGAGTGAGAAAAAACCCTTTCCCAAGGGTGTTGCTGAGAACATCAGGTGAAGGGGGCACTGGGTCCAGGGGATGGAGCACCATGGGGACATGGCCAACCAGGTCTGGGTGATGGAGCACCATGGGGACATGGCCAGCCAGATCTGAGTGATGGAGCACCATGGGGACATGGCCAGCCAGGTCTGGGTGATGGAGCACCATGGGGACATGGCCAACCAGGTCTGGGTGATGGAGCACCATGGGGACATGGCCAGCCAGATCTGAGTGATGGAGCACCATGGGGACATGGCCAGCCAGGTCTGAGTGATGGAGCATCATGGGGACATGGCCAGCCAGGTCTGGGTGATGGAGCACCATGGGGACATGGCCAACCAGGTCTGGGTGATGGAGCATCATGGGGACATGGCCAGCCAGGTCTGGGTGATGGAGCATCATGGGGACATGGCCAGCCAGGTCTGGGTGATGGAGCACCATGGGGACATGGCCAGCCAGGTCTGAGTGATGGAGCATCATGGCCAGCTGAAGCTCTCAGCCCATGGAACGTGCAATGAGGCTGCAGGGACAGTGAGCTGGGAGACAGCCCCAAACCAACAAGTAGAGGAAGAAGATGCCAAGAGCCCTTAGTTGACTCAAAATGCCCCAAGCTAATGCTCTTCTGCTTGTTATGGCAATTGTTTTCATCTGAGGCACCAAAGAAAAGTTGTCCTGGCTAAAACCCCTCCTGAACACATTGCTGAATGTTGATTCTTGCTCCTACCAAACTCGTGAAGTCAAAAGGGGCAACAAGCATTGCAAAGGTTGAGGTGCACAGCTGGAAACTGTTCTGTGGTGGAAGAACGTGGGTTTCTCCTTCCGAAATCTCTTCACTATGCCCAAAATGGTATTGTCCCAGAATTTTGTTTTCGTTTTGATGCCAGGAGCCATGTATAGGTCAGTGTCACTGCAAGCCCATGGTAGGAGCCTGGGGAGGGGGAGAAGGGCTTGGGGCTGCATGGAGCTCTGCACCCCTGAAGCTGTTGGAGGGGGGGGGATCAGGTGGTGGCAACAACCTGGCTGGGATGAAACAGACATGGAGGTACCTGTGGTGGAAAACTGATAAGGAAGCGGTGAGAAATCTTGCAGGAGGATGGAACACAGCTCAAAGGAATGCAGACCCGTTGTTAAGCTGCATCATAGTGGGCTTTTCCCCCTGGCTCACAGGTGTGCTGTCCCTCCAGCATCTCAATCCCACACCTCCACCTGGCCGTGCCACGGCCACATGGGTGCAGCAGGAAGCAGAACCAACAGCAAGCTCCAGCCTGACCCCTGCTCTGCTGGCTCCACCGTAAGCTAAACAAACAGTGAATGACTTACACGCAGACATGGGTTGGGAATTTTTTCCCTTTAACTTCCCTCCAATTGGCCCGGAGACCACTGGCAGCAGCTGGGAACCGAAAAGGTTTTGAGACAGCAGCACATGAGCCCCAGACGTTTGGGTTGCTCAAACATTTCTCAGAGATTAGCAGTGTCAGAGCAGGCGGCGAGGAGGATAAATCACGGGGTTGGGCTGGCCTCGTCCAGGACACGGGGGCTGCGATGCAGGCAGAGGCATCCCACAACGAGGGGGAGAAGTTCCCTGCAGCACCAGGCTCGCACCGTCCGTACTCTCGCTGGCTGAGAGGCAGCGTGGAGATGATCCAGATGTTCCCCTGCTTTCAGAAAGTCATTAAGCAACTATTTATACCGAGAGCAGAGCAGCACAAAGCAACCATCCGTTTTGTCCGCTCTGTTTGCATAACCCGGAGTTAGAAATGAAGAGGGGAAAAAAATGGTGATCGCCTATGAGTGAGTGTGTGTGTTTTCCTGTTGTGATCATTTTTTGGTCCTAGAGCAAAAGTTGGATTGTGCTGCTGGTGCCCAGCCCCCATCAAAGACCATCCTGATGTGGGTGTACCCTTTTATTTTGTGGAGTCATAGAACCACAGAATGGTTGGGTTGGAAAGGACTGTAAAAGTCATGGAACCATGGAATGGTTGGGTTGGAAGGGACCTTAAAGATTGTAGAACCATAGAATGGTTGGGTTGGAAGGGAATTTACATCTCATAGAACCATGGAATGGTTGAATTGGAAGGAACCTCACATATTCCAGTCCCACCCCTGCCATCGGTTCTCTGCCCCTCAGTTCAGGCTGTCCAGGGTCCCATCCAGGGCTTCAGGCACCTCCAGGAACGGGGCACCCACAGCTTTAGACAGCACAGTCAGGCCCTCACTGCCTTTGGATAAAGAATTTCCTCCTAAAACCTTATCTAAATCTCCCCTCTTTTGATTTACAGTCATTCGCTGGGTGCTGGCACTCCCTGCTCTTGAGCCCCTGGGCAGGATGAGATGCACCCTGAGTGCTCCCTAGGGAAGAGCCGCAAGGAGCCGCTGCTTTGGGTTAGCATCAGGAGGAAGCCATCCCCATCCTCTGGCTGCAGAGGACAGCCAGAGTTTTGCCTTTATGAGCATTTTCCATCCCTTCCGTCATTGTTTTCACGTGTTTGGTTTTATTACACAAGATATAAATATAGCACAGCTCTTCCTTTGCTCCTCCAGCTCACTCTGTAGGTTGTTCACACGGCTGCATGCAGCACCACTCAGCTCTGCACTATTTATAGCAGGTTGCAGCTGCCTGCCTGCTGCTCGCTGTGGTGCCCAGCACCCTGCTTTTCCTGTGCTTCTTTGCACCCTGCAGCCATATAAACTGGGGGACATCACCTCTGCAGAGACACTGCCACTGGTGTGCTACCCTCATGAAGGGCCCTTGGTGTTCCCATGGCACAATGCAAAGTCCCTCCTCACCCACCTGTGCTTCCCTGCAGCTCCAGACATTCACTTAACAAATGCACAGCGTTGGTTTAGGATATAAAATGCAAGCAGGGGACTGAAAGGCAGACTGATGAGATTCTTTCCTTCCTGCCACTTTCAGAGAGCACCATGAGAGGCAACAGCCTCATGTTGTGCCAGGGGAGGTTCAAGTTGGGTATCAGGAACAATTTATTCTCTGAAAGAGCAGTCAGGCTCTGGCACAGGCTGGGTGGGGTCACCATCCCTGGGGGTGTCCCAGAGCTGTGGGGATGTGGCACTGAGGGACGTGGGCAGTGGGCATCGTGGGGGTGGACTGTGGACCCTTTAAGTGGGGCTTGTAGTATTCGAAGTGCCATATGATTGTATTTGGGAGGAATGCTGAGTTGTGCTGATTATTTCAGGTCTGTGCTGTGATGAACCTACTGAGTAACAGAAGAAGCCCAGCCAGACATCTGCTTGGGTGCAGTTTGCCATGTGAACACAGAAGGAGTTGAGCTGCTTTACCGTGGCATCACCAGACAGAACGGCATCTGGGGAGAAAAAAAAATCAATAAGTAAAGAGGCTGTGAGTACTGGAGCAGCAAGACACACTCGGGAAGATTATCTTTTGCCCCAAGGACTCCACATTTACAAAGGCAATAACTAAAGCACAGCCCTGCATGGCTGCAAGAGCATCCCCAGCAGCACAAGGCTGTCTCCAAAACTGAGGAGCATTGCTTCACAGGTCACCCTCTGCATGTGATACAAGGAAGCAGCTATATGTTGGCTCAGACAAAAAATCCTTCCTGAAGTTCACATGCAAGGATGCTGCAAGGGTCAGCAATGCCAGGACTGCTCAGGGAGAAACTTGGCAGAATTAACTTAAAGGCAATGTCTGTCATTTTTAATAGGGTGCTTAGACAGCGGAGGTGACCTGGATAGGAAAAGCAAAGAAGATCAGTATATGGGACACACACTGAAGGGCAGGCTGGGATTCGGAGCGCTGGCTCCCGGGAGAAGCCCCATTTAGTTCTGCTGAGCTCCTGGCGGCCCTCGCTCACGCGTCATTCCCACATTGGCTCTGCTGAAGCCTTTTCATCGAGTATGAAAAGAGAGCAAAGCGAGCTATATTTACAAAGGCCAGCAGTGAGTGTCAGAACAGAGTCCTCTCTGCTGATGAGACCTACATTTCTACCGAGGGGACACGCTCCAGCAGCCCCACAGGCACCTGCTCCATCCTGGTTCATTTTAACATCCCCAGAGATCTGTCCTGAAAGCACTGCTGCATTGTAGCCACGGTCCTGGTGAAGGATGGTCCCAATGCTGGGGACAAAGCATCCCAGAAACCGTGCTGGGTCACCTCCCCAGCGCCCAGCCTCTAAGCCTATGGGTACTCTGCATACACGTGCAGGAAAGCCTGCCTGCCTGTGGAGCACTGGGTGTAATGAGGGCTCCTTCTCACAGGAACTAAATCCCAATTCTTTTATTTGCTCGGTGTTATCTGTTACGCTCAGGCAAATCACTCCAGAAGCTTTAATGACGCCATTCCCAAGCAGTGCAGAGTCAGCAGGGGGAACTGATGTTGTTGATGTGAGGACGATTCTCTGTGGTCTCACTTTAGGAAACACTTGGAGGTATTTAAATGCGGGGAATGGGTAAGTGGGACTTCTCTCTGCCTCTGTCAGCACAGCAGAGCTGCTCTCAGCCCCACGTTTAGGAGTGATGATTCACGCTGGAGGAAATGATGAATTTCAGGCCACACCATGCATTTCCCCCGCTCCTTTTTATATCGTTGGGTCAAATGGTTATTCCATATTCTTTGTCTCAGCTGCGATGAGAAAATAATAGGTCATTGAATCATTTCCCCTTATCTCCGCGTTATGACATTAAATGCATGCCCAAGTGTCTCGGGAATGACTTACTGCATCCCGTTATTGTATGAAACAAGCCACTACTTCGGTGCTCACTGTTTTGCTCTGCAGTTCTCCATCTCGGAGTCCCAGCACTCCGGACGGGAGGAGCTGCAGGATTCCTGTTTGCAGGCATTCCTTGTACACAGCACATGAGATGCAAGGAACCCAGACTGATGCTTTTCTTCACTTCAAGATGACCCTCATAGTCAGAAGTTTGGGAGGCAGTTCTGCACTTTGATCAACGGAAAGTTGGAATGGCCTCCAAAGGGCCATCGAGTCCAACCCTGGCCCCACACACAGCTTCACCTAAACTCTATGGCTGAGGTTGGTGTCCCAGCACTACCTGAGCTCTGGCTGCCCTGGGAGCTGTGCCATACCCACTGCCCTCTGGGGCACAGCCTGTCCCTACCCCCACCTGAGCCTTCCCTCACACAGCTCCATGCCATTCCCTCAGGCTCTGCCACTGTCACCAGAGAGCAGAGCTCATGGGTTGGCTGTAGGCTGCCAAGAGGAGCTGTAGGGCCACCATGAGGGGCTGTAGGGTCGTGAGGAGCTGTAGGCTGCCATGAGGAGCTGTAGGGCCACCATGAGGAGCTGTAGGGTCGTGAGGAGCTGTAGGCTGCCATGAGGAGCTGTAGGGCCACCATGAGGAGCCATAGAGTTGTGAGGACCTGTAGGCTGCCATGAGGAGCTGTAGGGCTGCCATGAGGAGGTGTTGGGCTGCCATGAGGCCTCCCCACAGCTCACCTTCTCTGGGCCAAACGACCAGTTGACATTCTTGGAGGTCTTTGCCAACCTTAATGATTCTATGATTCCATGAAACCAAGGGGCCTCAGCCACTCCTTGTATGTCTTCCCATTCTGTTAGGGTATGTCCAACAAAGCCCATTCCATAGCATACAAGTGGATGTGTTAATCCCATATAGATTTTTAAATACTAAATTAAGCTGCTGAGGATGGATTATGCTCCCAGAAGGCAATCAACTCTTTTTCTTTAACTAACTGTGGGAGAAACGTCTCCAGTGGGGAAAAAAATCATTTCATTACCAGAAGGCCTCACTGCTGTGAGAATACTTTTTGGCTCCCGACACCTTATTAAGCTCATTTAACAACAGCACAATCCATTTGCCTGCCTGGTGTGCAGAGAAATTCCTCGAATCAACTCAAAAGGAGGAAAAACAACATGAGGTATTTAACACTGGCAGAAAACACGCAACGTGGAAACACAAAATAGAAAATGCTCCACCGTGAAGCATTGGTTTTTACCAAACTAATGAAATGGTTGGAATATACTTTACCAAAATATTTTATTTGGTGATAAATGTTAGCTCTCCTCCGTATGAAGAATAAATATTCTTTGTAATAATACGGTTGGACTAGATGATCTTGGAGATCCTTTCCAAACTCAGTGATTCAATGACTGGTGATTCTAAGCCTACACTGAATACTTCTTGTTCCATTAAAACAACAAAAACAACAACAGCTTATTCTCTTGAACTTCTAATTTCTAGTGAATATGGTACCACTCCTCAGCAGAACACAATCTTACAGACATGTGCATCCACGCAAATTCTGTTCCACTGAAGACAGAGGCATCCCAGCCTCATATTTGAGGTAAAGTGCAGATTGTGCAAGTTATCATCACGTGTGGCTGCTGCATGCTTCCATCCCATATGCAGTAAAAGAGGAAAAAATAAAAACAAAAATCACAGTTGTGAAGTGCTGGCTGCCCAGAGAGGCTGTGGATGCCCCGTCCATCCCTGGAGGTGTTCAAGGCCAGGTTGGATGGGGCTCTGAGCAGCCTGGGCTGCTATGAAATGTGGAGGTTGGTGGCCCTGTGTGTGGTGGGGGGTTGGAGCTTCATGATCCTTGGGGTCCCTTCCAACCCAACCATTCTGTGATTCTGTGATTCAGGGATGCAGCAGGGAAGCTGGCAGCAGATTGGACAGCTGTAGGGTGCTGGGAAAAAGCACCTGCAGAGGCTGGATGTGCCTTCTAGGAATGACCCCGCTCCTCCCATCAGCATCTTCTGCCTGGGGTCTGCAGGTGAGGGCTGCGTGGTGCTAAGCTCCTTCTAAATCCAGCCCAGCAGCATGCACGCAATTAGGTTGGCTGTACTGAGAGAGAGCACAGTTCCTCCTCAAAACATAACGGCCCTTTGGCACAAGGCAGCTAGTGGGGAGAATGTCTTAGCTTTGAAGAACTGCTGCAGTTGGTGGTTGTTTTGTTTTGTTTTGTTTTTTTATCACATCTAAAAATAATGTTTACATAACCTCCCAGCCTGAGTGCTTGCATCAGCAAGTAGCCAGAACCTTCTTGCTCAGCTGCTTGAAAACCAGCATGCCCAATGGGGTTTTAGCAGGTTTTACTTCCCGAAAAAGAGCTCTGAGGTGCAGTAGGACACTCAGAATGCTGTTTTGTCCCAGTTCAAATCCGAGGGATCCCACACACCCTGCAGCACTTCATTTACCTGTTGCACTCACAGGCTCCAGCTGCCTTGATAACATCACTGCTGCGTTTCTGCAGCAAACAGGGCAGCAGCCAACCTGTGGCAAAATGAGAAAGTAATCCAGGCAGAAAAACACAGCAGCTGCCTCTTTTTGGCCTTTCACAGCACACAGCAGTGTGTGGATAAATATGCAAGGGCGCAGGATGCAGGCAGCAAGCAGCTGTCCCATTCCCTAATCTTGCATCACATTCATACCAGGAATTTCCAGCCCTGCTTTTGTGGATGCAGTGCTGCAATCAGAAGGGCTTGGATCCTAAGGAGGGGTCATCTCTACAACTGCAGTTAGCATCATGCAGTGCCAATAGCACAGTCATTAGTCAGCAGGCTGAACATCACAGGAATTATTCTACATATTGTAGAATCACGGAATCATAGAATCATTAAGGCTGGAAAAGCCCTCTAGGATCTCCAAGCCCAACCCCAACACACCCCACCATGCCCAGGGACCATATCCTTCCGTGCCACATTCCCACATCTCTGGAACATCATAACAGTGCTGGAGAGCACCTGAGTTATCTGCATATCCTCTGCATCTTGGTTAAAAAAAAAAAAAAGTTGGTACCAAAATCTTCATGTTTCTGGTTTCCTATTCCTAGGGAGCAGCTGGACTTCCTTGGTGCTCCCAGGAAATGAGGCCAACGCCCGTCTTTCATCTGCTGTGGCCCTTTGATGAGCGATCTTGGCTTGCCATTATCCCATGTCTAAATTAATCTTGAACCATGAAATCCATCACCATTTATGCAGTATGAAACAAAAATGTAAAAATAGTGCTCTCAGAAGAGAAATTTCACACTAGGTCCCCCTGATGGGAACTATTCAGGCATCGAGCTTCTCCCTCCAGGCCTGGAGAATATTTATTTGCTACTTAAGGAAGGAAAAAACCCTTTCAAACTATCTGTCTCCTTGTGCTCATGCAGCAGCCTCTCTCACAGGGATAGGAGGGAACTTATCCTATGGAACCATAAATTATGGAATCGCAGAATGGCTTTGGGTTGGAAGGGACCTGAAAGATCATGGAACCATGGTGGTACAGTGGACCACGCAGAATGGGGAAAACAAATGTGAGGAAGCGGATGAGCCGTGTGGGGGAAGGAGGAACTCCTCTGGGCTTTAAATAACCTCCTGGGAGCACCCCAAGGACTCCTTCCTCCTCTTGCCGTGTTTTTTCCTGTTATTCCCCTGGTGGCACAGAAGCAGGAACCGGGCAGTCCCTCCCTGCAGGTGACATCAAAAAAATGGAACAAGGGAGGGTTGTGCCAAGGACTAAACCCAGGGGTGGTGGTGGGATCTCTGCACTGCTGTGCTCATCCTTGGGAGCGGCGTTTTTATTTGTTAGCAGAAAATACAGCAGCGCCCACTCAGAAGCAGTGTGGTTTTCAGATGGTTTCCCTCTGAATTAGCTCCTGCAAACCTGTGCTCAGCAAACCCCTGTGCAGGCAGCCCCGTGGCTCTGCCGACCCCGCAGTAACGATGCTGTGCTGATTGATGGCCTTTCCTGAAAGAGCCCAGTCCTGAGCCTCACCATATGTGAGATTAATTTATTGCACCTGTCCAAGCAGTGTGTATTGCTGTTTTATCTGCATTACTGTCTGTCCCGTGGTGTGATGGAGAGGTTTGGGCGCACGCACTCGGGGTCACCTTGCTGCATCCCTGTTCCCTCCCTCACGCTTACAGCCAAATCTGAACCCTTCAGGTGATGATCCCAGTGAGTTCCGGACGATTTTGGCAAACTGGATACCAAGCCATGAGCTACGGGCTTCTGTATGGGCTGCAG
The DNA here is from genome assembly GCA_037305975.1 of Chrysolophus pictus. Classification (NCBI taxonomy): domain Eukaryota; kingdom Metazoa; phylum Chordata; class Aves; order Galliformes; family Phasianidae; genus Chrysolophus; species Chrysolophus pictus. Next base: position 2,262,873 of record CM074582.1, on the reverse strand, counting down.
TTTGGCCAGGATATAACAGAATCATGGAATCATTGAGGTTAGAATAGCCCTCTAAGATCCCCACGTCCAACCTCACCCACCCCACCATGCCCACAGTGTCCTTCAGTGCCACATCCACGGCTCTGGGACAGCCCAAGGGATGGTGACACTCCAGTCCCTGGAAGGTGCACAGGATCTGCTGCCTTGGAGAGAATTTGTTGCTGTTCCATCGGTCAAGAAATCAGACATTTCAGCTGGAATTTCCAGTGGAGGGCAATTAGAGGAAGATGAAGCTCTGGCCCTTCAATTACCCATTGAAGCAGTAGAAACATGCTCCTCTTCACCCGCAAAATCCATGTGCAATATTCTGGCCAAAATGACATTACAAAACCATTAGTGAAGTTCAGCTCAAGACATCACAAGGAGTGTGGAACAGCCCCAGACCTGCCAGCCCAGAGCAGATGAGATGGAGGACAGACAGACAAAATGCTGCTGATGGCTTTGTTGGCCGAGATCCTTCAAGAACTGTTCGCAGCGTGAGCTGGGATCTCCTCTCCCCTCTTCCTGACATCTGGAGAACTAGGGGATCCAATGGGCTGAAACAGCGCATGGGAATTATTTCCTCTTCAGCATTCCACTCTTTTTTTATTATTATTTTATTCCCCTTTAAATTGAGAAAATACATTGCTAAAAAAACCCATGACTTTTTGAGAGGTTTTTTCCTTTGGTTTGTTTATCGGTGAGATTAAGATTCCTGGCGATGGAATAAAGGGATGTCTCACATTTATTTGTTTCGGGGCATGTGGAGTGCATTTGTTTCCTAGGATGCAAATTCATTGTTCATGCTCTGAATAAAAATCCCCGTGCCAAGAGATTGCAGTCAGACTCGGATCTCTTGGCGTAATTTTTGTTACAATGCAGTGCACAGAGCAGAGATTTGATTTTTCCCCAATACTTTGCTGTTATGTTTTGCCTCTGAAATGCTTTCCCAGTGTGTTTCTTCAACTTGGTGTCACCTGATTGCCTTTGTTTTCAAACACTGACAGTACTGCTGGGGTCGGGTTTGGGCACAATGCCTTTCCAAGGGCACCAACAGTGACTATTAGGGATTATTTCTATAGCAATATTTCTAGATAGGAAAACGTACAGTGGCAAGTGGAAGCTTTCTCCCCCATCCCTACTCTTCTCATCCTCTTCTTCACTACCATTGCATTCCCTGCCAGTGAGCACCTCCATGGTGATGGAACACGGATGGAAACCAGTCTAGAGTGGTGGGACAGGGATGGAACCCAACCTGGAGCAAAGGAACAGGGATGGGACCCAGCCTGGAGCAGTGGGACAGGGACAGGACCAGTCCAGGGCCATCCCCATTGAAGGACAACACTAGGATGGATTCATCATGGACATGTTTGCCTTCTCTTAACCCAATATGTGAGCCCTGGGGATTTTTCTAATGAGCAAAGCAAGCTCTGTTGTTGGGTTTTTCATGTTCTCATAGCTCTACAAACTGCCCTAGCTCTATGTAGCCATTCATAATAACCAGCTTGAAAGCACTACTGGCGTAAAAATCTTTGCATTGTCAGTGATCCACCTCCTGAAGCACCAGGAGCAGCTCATGCCTTCTTCTGACTGATCCGCAGTAGAGAGACAAATTACAGTTTCTCTCCTACACAGAATTAAATGCCAACCCAAGGGAAATGCAGGCTGAAAACCATATAGAAATGATAACAAAGGAAGTGGAAGTGCTAACACCTTCCAGGAAACACCAGCTCAGCTGACATTGAACTGTTGGCTCCCACTGGGGCTGCAGGAAAGTGCTAGGTCTAATCCCAGGTGGGCATGAGGGTGAATGGGGGATCTCAGCTTCACCAGGAACCGCCGTCAGAAGCACCAAGGGCTTCAAGCAGCAGAGGGGCTGAATTCTGAACAGGAGGAGCACCACTGACACCAGGAGGTGCCTTGCCATAAGTGGCACCACTTGCAGCATCACACACAGCTCAGGAAGGTTCGAGATGCTAGACTCCTGAATGACAAACCAAACACTAATGGAAGTGAGAAAACAACACGCAGAGGACAGGCAGCATCTTTTCAGCTTTCAGACCGAACAATGGTGGCGTTACAAAGGGCTCATTTATCCCTTTTGGGCGCTGCACATCTCTTACTTGTAGCTCTTCTGCCCTCGCCGCATCCAACCCTCCCACCGCCAACACAAACGCCTTTGTGTTCTGGGGGAGAAAAACAGAAAAATCACAGCAGAGCCCAACTACTTGGAAAGGGTCTCGGCGAAAGCCAGCCAGAATGCTAAACGCTTTGGTTTTCCCATCCAGACAGGGCTGTTGACCACACGCCGCGTCAGCTCCCAGGCATCCCAAGGCTCCGTAACCGCGTGGGAGCCCCGGCTGGGACCAAACCATGGAGCCTCATCTGCTGCTTTCCTGGGAAAAAGTGGAGCGGACTGAGAAACAGAAAGAACTCAGGGAAAAATCACTCTACAGCAGTGAAGGACATTATTTTCATAACACCCATTTCGGTTTGACTTCCAAATTTACTTTTCTACAGACTTCTGTAATGTTACGTTCGTGTGTAGCCTTAATTAAATAAACCCTAGCTTTTGCAGCAACATCATAGCATGGAAACCCAAACAATTTGTCCTGACATCATTTAACTTCTTCTTCTTTCTTTCGCTTCTTCTTGTCAAAATATTCATCCGAGCTGGTGCATTCACACGGAGTATTTAGATTTTGGAGACATTTTTACAACCTATTTGCATTTTTATGGAAAACTGTTCCATCTGTTTATTTCCCTGCTGCAGCCGGCGGGTATGGCTGGCAGTGGGGTTGGGAGCACCCAGCTGTGGGCATGGCAGCACCAGGACTGACTTGTTTCCTATCTGCTCTCAGGTCCCACTGCCAAACCAATCCCCCCACATAGCCACTCTGCAGATTCTGGGACCCAAACTTGGCCAATCGTTTGCAAAGTCCAGGCTTTGGCTTAGTCCTAGGGGCGGTGGATGCAGCTGAATGCAATCAGTGCTGCTTTCAGGAGCTCTGTCTGCCTGCAGGATACAAACAGCAGCCGGGTGTCCTCAGAAATGGGATGTCTTTCCAGCACTACAATGTTTATGGTGCCTTCCAAAGGTGAGAACTTCTACACCCCATTGAACAGCAGAATGCAAAGCGTGAAAAATTCCTTCTCCAGGTGTTGCTTGACCAAATAAACCATGGGCAGGAGTTAGAGCACTCTGCAGTGCCTCACAGCCCAGCTCCTGGGGCTCAGGGTTGGGAATGGTCTGGGCTTCAGCACCAGTGAAACCCGGTGTGTTTCATGCTCACAGTCTAAAAAGGAGGAGCACGTTCTCATAGGCACCATTTGTAGGAAAGGATCTGTTTTGGCTTACCCGTAATTTCTCATGATCAGGTGAAAGTGGACGTACATCCTATTTAAGGCTTCTAGGAAATTTCTGCTTGCCCATTTCGTGTTAAACATATGGACTTCATTTTCTCTCACACCTGGTTGTATAGATTTGTTATGAAAGGTTCATGGCTCTCCGGGTTATGTGACCTATTCCCGAGATGATTAGAGTTAAATGTGTTTCCTGCTCTCCTAAATTCCATATAAACCAAATAAAACAATCCATAGATCCCCAGCGTAATATCCTGAGCCTGCAAATACACGCACACAATAAGTCAGAGCAGGGAAAATCATATATCGCTGCTTTCCATTAACCAGCAGCTGCGAGAGGAAGGTAATGAGAAAAAGTAAAACCCTGTCCCTTTAGGAACAATACGGGAAACATTTGAATTTTCTTTCACTTTGCTACACTCAACGAAAGCACTAAAACGTATCTACGTGTTTCTCCCCATTGCACAGCTATTGCCTGGAGTGCCCTTGTGCTGGGAGCAAGCTCTGCAGTGCCAGCCGGACAGACAGCCAGGGACAGACATCCTCCCCATCTCCTTGTGGTCTCTGTCCAGGACAGGTCAAGCTCAGGCACTAAAACCAGAATGGCTGTGATTGTGCTGTATGACAAAGGCAGATGCCCGTAGATCCCCTACAAGGAGACCATGCTTTTGGGATCTCCAAAATGCACACAGATGCACACAGGTGAAATTTCATTGCTTGTATAATAATACGTGTAAAAATAATAATAATAATCCTAGAATCGTAGAGTCATAGTACCATTAACATCCCCAACCCCAGGCCACCCCCACCATGCCCATGGGCCTTGCCCCTCAGTGCCACATCCCTACAGTTCTGGAACACCCCCAGGGATGTTCCCCCAGCACTGCCTGTCCCCAGACTGGCTTGTGGCTGCCCATAGGGAGGGATACTCCCAAAAACCAGCTCCACACACCAGGCCCCACCAGGAGGTTTCCCTGCTGAACCACTTCCCCAATGCCCAGCGGGCTGTCACAGCGTCCAGAGACAGAAGGAGAGTGGGAAAACTTCTGTTCAGGAGCCAAGTGCTGCTGAGGAAAGCAATCAGCAGATGGCATGGAAATTAGCTCGTTATTACTAATTTGCCAGGCCTTTGCCAGCTCACGAACAGCCCTCTGGAAGCAGAGCAAAAGAGAAAGTGTACAAAAGGGCTCCTGTTGGCAGCACTCACGGCACGGGCAGGAGCTGGCACTGCTCCCCATGAAGCCCCTCTGCTCCTGTGATTGCTGCTCAGTGATGTCCGGAGCTTGGGATAAAGGAGCAAACACTGCAAAAGGGCTTTTCTTGCTCCTATGGAAGTGGGTGGGGTGAGAGAGCTGCAGGAAGAACTCAGCCTGCTGTGCTGACGAGATTATCATAGAAATTATCATAGAATGGCCTGGGTTGCAAAGGACCACAGTGCTCATCCAGTCCCAACCCCCTGCTGTGTGCAGGTCGCCAACCAGCAGCCCAGGCTGCCCAAAGCCACATCCAGCCTGGCCTTGAATGCCTGCAGGGATGGGGCATCCACAGCCTCCTTGGGCAACCTGTTCCAGTGCCTCACCACCCTCTGTGGTTGGGATTTGCTCTGTGCCTAACACATGCAAAATCCAGGAGAAAACATAGCCCCCGTTTTATAGAATCATGGAGTTGTTTGAGTTGGGAGGGACCTTAAAGCCAACTGGTCTCACCCCCTGCAATGCACAGGACAGCCACAGCTCCATCAGGTGCTCAGAGCCCCGTCCCCTCACCGTGGGTGTCTGCAGGGATGCACATCTCAGACAGACCATACTAAAATGTCTTCTGCACCCTCTACGAGATTGGATTTAATTCTGCTTCCCAAAAGGATGCCCACATCCTTATGCTTCTTTCCAGGTCAACACTGCTTGTGGGGAGAGAGGAGGGTTTGGGCTGGCAGTGCAGCTCCAAGCGTGAAGGTTTAAATTTACGGTGGATGTATTGCCTGGAGTCAGAGCTGCAATCTGACTGCTCTCCCAGTTCCTCTCTATAAAAGTCACCGTAAATCACAGAGGGCAGCAGCAAAAATAATGTTTCCAAAATAATTGATGGCAGAACGACAGGTCTGTAGGACTTGGAGGGGCAGCAGGAGGTCGGTGCACGGGCTCTGCACACTGCAAGAGCACAGAGGGGCACACGGGGAGCACCTCAGATTGTAAGACTGTGTGCATACAGAGGAAGGAGCTGGGATGGCCAATCCATGCCCTCCCTTGCTGTTATCTGAGGCAGAATTTGGTCACTGCTATGGGACAGGCTCCTTGGAATGCTGCACAGGGCTGGAGGGGCCTCTGATCACCGCTGCTCCTGCTCTCCATCCACAGGAAGTATCTCCTGGTTTCCTCTCGCTGTGCTGTTTGTATGAGCTTACCTGAGAGCCCCAGCACAAATGTTATGTAAAAGCAGGGTTTTGCCCAAAGTCGGCGTTGTCAGGATTTTGTGCTGAGCGGGCAGAGGGAGCGGCTCTGTGTGTCTCTGCTCTGCTCTGACTGAATGAGGTCATGGGCTTCTCTAGGCTACAGTGATCTTAAAATTATGTGACAGAAACAAATAGGAAATACTTAAAGTTAAGGCAGTGCAAGTTCTCCTATTCAGCGCAGAGGCAGGATCACTCGGGCTTTCTATCTGCTTGCTAAAAAGCCTCTAAGAACTCCAGCTAGAGATAAGCAAAGCTGCAAATCCCAGTTTTCTCTCCCTGCCCAGGGAACCCACACCTGGCGTGCACTCACAGATCTGCTTTCAAAATGGGCCAAGGGAAGGAGGAACAAACCCGCTCCGGATGAGGAACCGAGAGTTATTTGGGATTAAGATGTTTGGGGTTTGTTGGTCTTTTTTTCCTCCAAGCCCTTCGAAAGTGCAAAAAGCTGCAAGGAAGGCAAAATGAAATGCAGAAAAATCCACCTTTCAAAGATTAAAACAAGCCTAAGCTGCAACAAATCACTTCACATTGGCATCAGTGTCATTTCTTTTCTTTCTTTTTGCCTCTTTCACAAATGATGAGCCGTTTTCAGCTCAAAATTGTGGCTGTGAAATGCAAAATACTGCATGCGAGACATGAGATACAGGATGTGGAAGATGGAACACAGGATGCAGAATGTAGGATGCAGAATATGGGATGAGGACAATGGAATATGGAACCTGGCTGTGAAATAAGGGAGGTGCAATTGCTTGCAGTGATGGCAACCCATGGGTCTGCCATCTCCCAGCATCAAGGCACTGGGACTCTTCCTTCAGGCTCAAGCTGCTGAACTCAGAGCTCTGTGTCCTTTGCTCCTCGTTAGCCATCCAATAGCCAAAAATTGGCTTTTTGCAGAACATTGTGTTTCAGCATCCCCTGATGCTGTTGACCGGCTGCCATAGGGCATCACTAAGGGTTGCACAAAGTTGGATGCCCCACAAGTTGAGGCAAGAGGGAGGAGAGCAGCTGCTTCCCCTTGACAATGACAGTGACCAGGAAGGTGGTGGATGAGGAACATCTCCAGGTGCTCCTGGGATCCCCTCCCAGCAATGACATTCTCAGGCACCGCGCTCACCTCGGAGGCTGATGTAATGAGAAGCGATGGCTTTAATAATGCATGCTCAGCTGGGGGAGTTCGTGTCAGGTGAGACAGAAGATGGGAGGCGAGGGAATGCTCCAGGAAGGTGTCGGAAGAAGCGGAGATGGTGCGTGCATTTCTACAAGCCCAGCAGGATGTCAGAACAGCTCTCGCATGGATTGATGTGATTGGAAAAGTGCATCGCAGGTCCATTACAACTGCCAACAAAAGTGAAAATGTTGGGCTAACTAAGTGACAGCACTGGAACATTCACTATCCTTGTTCTGGGAGGTAGAACTCAGAGCTGAGCTGTGCCACTACGAGAGTGGTGGCATCCCAGCCCTCATAGCCCATTGAGATAGAGGCAGCCAGAGCTTGGCTCGGTAATTGCAAGGAAAAAAGACTCCCAAGGGCTTAAAGAGGTTTTGAATCAGGCCGTGAATGCCTTTTCATTTTACTCCATTCATATATCAAGTAGAGCTCTACGGCCTGAATAACTTCATTTTACCTGCTGGAAAAGTGGCCTGAAAACAGCACTACTCTATTTCTTCCGGTGGCACATGAAGCATAAACATTAGGTTTTCTGAAAATAAAAAAAAAATAAGCCCCATTTTTCTCTTTAAATATAATTTGCAGTAGGAAACATTAACTCATAAATCATCGGCCCAAATTTAGGTAGAACTGGAACACGACACTCAGCAGCAGGCAAATTACACCGAGAGCACTCAATCATCAAGTGCTCCTTCCAAGGGCATGATTGGAAATGTGTTCTTCATAAAGTGAGTCAGAAAACAAATGGGGGAGAAATAAGGAAAGAAAGAGCCCAAGAGCAGTGCAGAAGGACACTTCCAGCACCCCCACAGTTCCATACATTCCCATCAATTCCTTTACATTTCTGAAGTCGCTAGCTCTTCAAATGCAGCCATCCTGCCCTGCAGCTGAGCCCGACACAGTGGGGCCTCAGAGCTCCCTGCACCATGGGTGGACCAAAGGAATGAATCCCAGCTGCACGCACCCACCCACGCTATGAGCTCCGTGGTCGGTCCATGCAAAACCAGCAAAAAATTGTACCCGAGATTTTCCTTCTAGTTCAGCAGTTTGTGGTTACAAACACTCAGCTTCCCTACCGGCCTGAGGTCAAGAAAGAGGGAAGCATCAATATTTAGCATCTCCAAAGCAACTATTTGTACCTAATAACTGCACAGTTTTGGAAGTTCCTCCTGGAACTCCCTTTGGCTCCAGAATCATTACCAATAAATGCTTGCTGCAGTTTAAGCAGTATGAGGAGCTTTTGGCTGTTGCACAGAGCACCCCACAGAGCTGTGATGCTGATGCTGAGTTCTGCAGGGGCTCCTCGAGCTCTCTGGGGGGATCTGAAAGCCTCTGAGGCCATCCCATGGCCCACCTTTCCATGAGAGGGGCCTCAGGCCCCCAGCTGTGCTCCCAGCCCCACAGCCATGCCACATCCCATGCGATAGCTCTGCAACAGCAGCATCCAGCCTCTGCATTCATTAAAGCCCAAGTCTTGAAAATAAGGGTTTATCAGCTTGACTAAGAATCCATTTCCTCCCAAATGCAATATTTAGATCCCTTCTCCCAGCAATTATTTAATAGCTGGTCTTTATCGCATGGAGCATCTCGTCTTACACTCCAGCCCTCCAGCTCCATTCTGCCCCAAAACTACTGTTTTCAGACCGAGAATAACTGTGTGCATAAGGTTGTGTTCTTTTTTCGCTTTAAATCCTGCAATGTGACTAATCCAGCCAAGAGGGATGCATCTCAGAGGATGTGTCAGCTGCGGAAACAAAAAACAGATGTGGTTTGAGGAGGGTGCAGGGGAACCTCGGGATGCTCTCAGCTTGTTGAACAACCAGTCACAGTCCGCCTCCCACCCCCATGACCCCCAGCTGTGGGGGAGGAGGGGGACAGGTTGGGGGATATCTTTCCAGCCCTGGCAGCTGGAAGGCTGAGATAGCTGAGGGTTTGCCAAGCTGGGCGTATCAAGTGCAAGGTCTGCTCCCTGTTTCACTCTCTTTGTAATTTCCATAGGATTTAGGGCTGCGGGGCAGGGGTTTCCCTTTTGCCTGTGGTCCAGCGTTGGGGAAGGAAGAGGTCTGGGGCCATTTTTGCTTCCTTGGAAGTTGGTGTTACTATGATGAAGGAGTGCTGATGGCTGAGGAGCATGGGCTCTGGGCCAACCTCTGACCTATGAGGTCAGGACTGGGGGTGGCAGAAGGGAAAAGCTATGTGCAAGCAGTGCACAAGCAGGAGAGCATAAAAAGAAGGCATGTCCCCTCCGTGCACTCCCTCTGGCATGCAGTGGACTCAGGCTTCATTTACTTGGGGCCTCTCAAGGTGCTGTAAAACACTGCCTGCTATTGCCACTGGGGAGGGAGGGATGTTCCGCACAAGTGCCCTTTCCCTCCACACATACAGCACATAAAAACCAGATGAATTTTTTTTTTTCATGCCCTGCTCTGCTACTCCCACACACAGGCATGCATAATGCAGCTGTGCAGTGAGTGCAGAACACGCTCCTGGATGCTGCAGGTTGCTGATGCACCAACAAAGGTTATTTTTGCACGCTTTCTTAAGGAAGGAATAGAGAATCTGCTTCTGAGGACTGGTCACCAGGTAACCTCTGGGAGCCTAAAACATCATAGAATCACAGAATCTTTGGATTGCTAAGGTTGGAAAAAAATCTCTAAGATCCTCAAGTCCGACTCCAGCTCCCCTCCACACTATACTCACTGGCCATGTCCCCAAGTGCCACATCTTCACCTTTCTTAAAAACCCCCAGGGAGAGTGACCTCCCTTTACCCCCACTCTCTGGGCAGCCTGTGCCAGTGCCTGGCTGCAATTTGGAGAATAAATTGATCCTCATAGCCAACCTGACCTTCCCCTGGTGATCTTCAGGTCTTTCCACAGAGACACAGAATGCTGAGCAGACAGCCATCCTGCCTAAATCAAAGCTGTACCACCTTGGCCAGCATCTCCTTTCACCCTCCATCCTGGCAGCATGCACCTCTGGCTCCAATGCAGTTGGTGCAGCTCCAAGCTCCTGCTAGTGTCTCAGCCCCGTGCACAGCCACCTCTGTCCCCAGGACCTCAGCTCCTGTCTGGGAGCCCTAGCAGTGCACACAGGCAGCACTGCCCCAGACATTTGTCACATCACAGACAAAGCCTCTTGGAGTCGTTTTCACTGTAGTGATGGATGATAATGGGGACAAAGCTGTGGCCCAACAATAAAAACAACTCCCAAGGCAAAAAGAGCATGACGAGGCTGTGAGCATCTCAAGGCTTGGCCAAAATCCTATTATGGCATTAAAGATTACATTAGACAAGGGCTGAATTAGATCAGACGAAACAAAAAGCATCCTAGGAGAGCTTCTCCTCCTGCTCTGCCAGCACATTTTGCTTGCTGCCTGCTGGTGTCCTTCACACCTGCACACAGCTTGTGTTCAGTCAGACACCCACAGGCAGTCCTGCTGTCTGAACAGGGCAGGAGCAGTGCCAGAACCCAGAGCTGCCGGATTTGCCATCACCACCATTTGCAAGGAGCTGGGGCTGCATGTTGCAGGACAGCCCCACAGCTGCGATGCTCCAAAAGCAGGCTGAGGGGCTGAGAACCAGCACCGCAGAGAGCTGTGATGGCACCCAACCCCTGCGCTCTCCCTTCGTGTGACACGTGCTCATCTATATTTAGGTGTTTGCTGAAAATACCATGGACATCTTCAGAGGGCGGAGATGGGATGAGAGCCGGTGTTTCCTGCTGTATGGGGAAGTTTGCTGACTGCCAAGCCGCTGGGTTTTTGCAGCAACCTTCTCTGCCCTGAAATGCTGCTTGTTCCCCACCTCCTTGCAGTGATGACGAAAGTTTTCAACCAGGCTGCAGTGCCCGTTGCATCCACCACACAGCTTGAGGTTTTGGCACAATGGGAGCAACCACAGACCACGGCTTTTCTCTCCCAGAGGTGGCCTGAAGTCTGTACGAGCCATGCACACACTTCTCAGTCCTGTGTTTCTACAGTGAACAGCAGCCCTCTGCAGTACTGGCAAACATTTCCCAGTTTTGCCTCTACTGGATTGCCTTTGGCATCCAGTCCCATAAAAATTGCCTATTTGGTGAATGGATGTCATATGTCTCGAGGTGCCGGAGGGGTTAATGTAATGTGTAACCAATGTAAGATATATTTAATGATCTCTGAAATTGCTTCTGTGAAGCATCCACATAACTGCCACAACTCGATTTACTACAGATCCTGCAAATAACAAATGTAATTACTTTGGAATCAACATAATATGAGGTCGGACTGGCTTATATCCCCCCAGTTTGCTGGGAACTGAATATAAGCCTGCCCCACACGTTTATCTCCAGCCGTACACCCCGGCCGTGCTCTCAAAGCAATATCAAACGTGGCTTCCCTGGGAAAATACCTGAAAGCCATAATGCTGTAATATTCATTTTTGCATTATTACGGGTAGATGGCTGAGCACATTTGCACGACCAGGTTAAAGCGTTACTTTTTCATTGTGCCTGCAGTACAGAGCAGCACAGGCGTCCTCAAAAACTGCTTTGTTGTTTGCATAGAATCATAGATCATGGAATCACAAAGCCACAGCACACCCCAAGTTGGAAGGGGCCCCCCAAGGGCCATCGAGTCCAACCCCGGCCCCACACAGCCCCACCCAAACCCTATGGCACTCCATGGGGCACAACCTGTCCTTGCCCCCACCTGAGCCTCCCCTCACACAGCTCCGTGCCATTCCCTCGTGCTCTGAGGCTGTCACCAGAGAGCAGAGCTCATGGGGTGGCTGTAGGCTGCCATGAGGGGCTGTAGGGCTGTGAGGAGCTGTAGGCCTCCATGAGGGACTGTAGGGCTGTGAGGAGCTGTAGGCCTCCTTGAGGTACTGTAGGGCTGTGAGGAGCTGTGGGCTGACATGAGGAGTTGTAGGGCTGTGAGGAGCTGTAGGGCTGCCGTGAAGAGTTGTAGGGCTGCCATGGGAAGCTGTAGGGCTGTCATGGCGAACTGTAGGGCTGCCATGGGGAACTGTAAGCCTCCATGAAGGGCTATAGGGCTGTGAGGAGTTGTAGGGCTGCCATGAAGAGCTGTAGGGCTGCCATGGGGTGCTGTAGGGCTACCACGGGGAACTGTAAGCCTCATTGAGGAGTTGTAGGGCTGTGAGGAACTGTAGGACTGTCATGGGGAAGCTAGAAGCCTCCATGAGGGGCTATAGGGCTGTGAGGAGCTGTAGGGCTGCCGTGAAGAGCTATAAAGCTGCCACAGGAAGCTGGAAGCCTCCATGAGGGGCTATAGGGCTGTGAGGAGCTGTAGGGCTGCTGTGAAGAGCTGTAGGGCTGCCACGGGGAACTGTAAGCCTCCATGAGGGGCTATAGGGCTGCGAGGAGCTGTGGGCTGCCATGAAGAGCTGTAAGTCTCCATGAGGGGCTATAGGGCTGTGAGGAGCTGTAGGGCTGCCATGAAGAGCTGTAAGTCTCCATGAGGGGCTATAGGGCTGTGAGGAGCTGTAGGGCTGCCATGAAGAGCTGTAAGTCTCCATGAGGGGCTATAGGGCTGTGAGGAGCTGTGGGCTGCCATCAGGCCTCCCCTCAGCTCCTCTTCTCTGAGCCCAACAAACAAAAGGCCCTCAGCTGCTCCTCACACCCCTCGCCCTCCAAACCCTCCCCCATCTTTGCAGCCCTCCTTTGCAGATTCTGGTGGGTTGATGTCCCTCTGATCCTGCAGCACCCAGTGCACAAGGCAGAGCAGAGTAGCACAACCCCTTCCCTCACCCATACACAGCACTTTCCTGTCTCTCATGAAGCATCACCGTGGTGACCAGTGAGGACGTCCCATGCTGGGGAGCAGCTGGAGACCTGCACTCCCAGTCCTCATACCACCAGAGAACCTCCTCCCCCAAGGAAAGGGCTTGCACAGCTGACATCTCAGGTAAGAACAAAGGTTTAATGCCTAAATGATAAACCTCACAAAATAAAGGGATGCACAGTGGCAGCGGTGCCGTGACAAAGGCAGTAAAGCAGACAAAGACGCGGTGAAGCGCTTGCGTTGCAGTGCTAATAAATAAGGCTCTCCCAGCCTCTCAAGTGGAGAAACACTCTGGCTGGTGCAATAAAACAGGCTGTAACAGGAGATTGATGCAGAATATATTGGATTTATTCATTGAGGATCACATCTCTCTGCACAGTGACAAATTTTCTGCGTCAGGTGCTTCCCTATGGCAATTGCATGTTGGATGGCATGTGGGTGTAGGGGACACTGCCGGTGCTCCCAGTGTGCTCACAGCTTTATGGATCCTATGTCACAGGTATAGAGGGTGTGCAGCTCCACTGCCTCCAGCAACACAGCAGCATGTCCAAATACACACCTGTGTGTGTATGCATTTGTATAGGTACATATGTGTGTGTGGGTTTATACACAACCTATGTGTATATATGCATGTGCATGAATACGTATGTGTATAGGTGTATGCATATATGTGGGCACACATACCTCTTCATATATGTATGTCTGTGTACAGATACACAATGGACATATATATACATGCTATATGCACATATATGCACTTATATATACACGTATTGCATACATTATTTACACATGATACACATATACATATGTATACATTGTATATCTGTCACAGATAAACATGTTGATATGTACAGATGTGTCTATAAATATATATCTATAAAACAATATATTTATTATAGATAAGTATCTACAGGTATGTACATACATGTGTATATGTGGTTGTATAAATGTATGTTTGTGTGCATGTGTATACATACAGCACACACACGTGTTTCTATGTGTGTGTGTAAATATATTACATATATAGAGATACACATGTGTATGTATGTACTTATACTTGTATATTTATGATGCACAGGATGGACATAATGGCATAGTGATACAGTGATACCGTGATATGGTGATATAGTGATAAAAATAATTGATATAGCTGATGGCTAGGTGCTTCCTTTTGATAGCATTACTGAGATTTCCAAATAATTTTTGTTATTTGCCCAACAGCTCCAAATAATCTGAATACGATGTCTTACTGCCCATATCAAAGGTGTGGGTTTAAGCATCATGTACTTTCCACAATAATCTGATCACCACTTATCAGAAAGGTTGAGTACCTGTTTGTGGCAGTGATGGGTTGGTGGCTGGACTGGATAATCCTAGAGGTCTTTTCCAACCTTAATGATTCTACGATTCCATGAAATTTGGCGGTGCTTGGTCTCTTCCCCTCTTTACATTCAGTGAAATTGACAGATTCGAGATAACCAAATCCTTATAAAGAATAAGCAGTGTGGGTCAGGAGGGCAAAGGGACAGCATTTGTGCTCCATGTAAGGATGCAGGATAGAGAACGTATGGCTTTGTGCAGACAGGAGCGTGCCGTGGCATGGCAATGTGCAGTGCATGAAGCTGTCAGCACAGAGATCCTGCCTTCAATCTTGGCTGTCCCTTGGGCTGCAGCCTGAGCCCTACACTGAGCTGTTTGCTGGAGCCTGGTGGTCATGGCCAGCAGAGCCATGAGAGCACGATTCCTTTCTTATCGCAGTGACAAGTCTGGGGCTATTACTGGCTTGTTTAATCTTAATTTCAATGGGAGTCGTGTGATTAAAATCATACGTATCACTCTTAGAAAGGTTTTTCTTCGTATAATCCTCTCACCTTCAGTAAGCCAATTGCTGGAAGGCTTTCTCCTTTCTCTCCCTGAGCTTGCCTACCTGGGGAAGCCCAGAGAAATTAATCTGAATTAATTTACAAAGTGGATTAGTTAAACCTCATTAAATCCCCACGTCGACAGCCATCTTTGGAATTAGGGTGGCCTCAATTTAATTTCCTCCAGAGCTTCACCTGGACTTGGACTCGACGATCCTTATGGATCCTTTCTGACGTGGGATATTCGATGACTACATGATTTGTTTACTTCAAGCACTCCCCATGCCCCTAGCAGACACCCCCACTGAGAAAGATAGGAAGCCCCAGGCTGGCCAATCCGTCCCAAAGAGGGGAATGGCACTGTGCAGCTTTTTTCATAAACAATACCAATGAAAAGAACTGCATGCGTGGTTGGATGGTGGAACGTGAGCTGAACCTCACCAGATGGGCTCTTAGAGGTGACCTGGCTGTCTGCCTGGGACGGAGCACGTCGCTCCCAACGGGACAGCCACCTTGAGCCAGCTGCAGGGAGAAGAGTGGCCCAAGTAATAAAGAAACCCCACGTGAGCACGCTTCCTTGAAAGCAGTAAAAAACACCGTGCCTCTCTCCTCGAGGCCATAATTCATCTGGGCAATAAAAGCTGGAGGAAAGGCAGATGCTCCTCATGCTTCCCCCCACACCGCAGTCATCACCCAGCTCTTCTCTCCTGCTCCGTGTGGGCACTGAGCTGCAAACCCAGATGTTGGGATCTGAGACCTGCAGCCCCAGCAGCGATGCTGCCCTGAGCCGTGGGTTGGGCGGCAGGGACCGGTGCTGCAAGCAGCTCAGCCTTGCTGTCACCAGCTTCAGCTCTAATGAAAGCCTGAGCTGCTGAGATTAAAGAGCGGTGTCACAGAAGGGCTGATAAAATTGAAAGGATCCATCAGATTAATTACCGGGCTTAAAGGAGCTTGTCCGTTTATTTGAAACAAAAGCCTTGGGCCACTTGCTATTGAAATGATGGTATCTCCTCCAGTATTTCCACTTGATCTTGTACAAGCACCACGTGACATGAAGTCCAACAGAAGCTGCAGCCTCGCCAGCTCGTTAGTGCCAGTGCTCATCAGTCCTTGTTCCAGTCTGGAAGAGAGACCTGGTTGCTTTCCGGTCCCCACAGAAACCAGATTGTGCTCAGACTGTTTGAGGCACTGCATCAATATTTATCATAGCTTTTGAGAAGAAGGAATTTTTAAGTCTTAAATCCCCTGCCCTGGTGGGGGAGGATAAAGTAAATGCATAAATAAAAGATCTAGGCAGTGAACCTTTTAACCCTGCAGCGCTATTGATTCAGGAGAGCAGAGCTGGGGAGGAAGGCGATAAATATCAGGTCTCTGGATCCTGAGCCTGTGGTTCTGAATTGAGGTCACCTGGGGAAAGGCCAAGCTGTACCTTAGCAATTGTGTGCAGGTGGCACCAGCGATGCACCCCGAGACCAAAAGGTGAGGAGCAGCTGCGAGATGTGATGAACCCCCCCCTCCAAAAATACATTTATTATTATAAATATCAATGCTCAGAATCAATCCATTACTGCCTGGAAGCGGGAGGTGCTCTGGAGCCCTGCCTGTACCTCCACCCTGTGTCCTTCAGGATTCTTGCTTTTCATTGGAGATCATGGGTCAGGGAAAACCACATCGTGTCCCTTCGTATACAGTATAAACAGAACAATCAATGTGATTTAAACGTGGATAAATGTGAGATCTCAGCACAGACCAAAATCCAACCTGAGAACACTCCACTGCATCCCATACATCTTACTTTGTGACGATGCCCACTAACATCAGCGTGGCTCTGGGCACAGGATGGTCATGGAAGGACAGCCACATTGCTGCCCCAAAAGCTCACACAGAACCGAGCACCTCATGGCAATATGAAGCAGAGCTGCATTGCTGGGAACTGCCCTTGCTTACCTCCAGGCAAGCAGCAATCATATTTTTAATCCTCCATATAACTTGCTAAATTTATACCAAACACAATGGCACGCATAGAAAGGGGGATCTAAGTATGGAAGTCATTGTTTTAATATAATTGGCCTCTTAGATTAAAAGACTCTTATAAAAACCTTTTTTCTGAGAAGCATGAAGCTGTAATTACAGAGTCGAGGCACGTGACAGGTAATGCTCACAACTCAGGGAGTTAACTCTTCCCTGCTCCTCTCATGGCTCCCACTGTGGCTGCACCAGTGTGTGGGCCTCAGTCTGTGCTCTGGGATGAGTTTTCCCAAAGCACATGCTAGCCAGGTCGCCTAGGAATATAAATAAGCCCAACCTGTTGCGTAGCAGGGACTTAGAAGAGTCCATTTCTTCCCTCATTGGAAAGACCCTTAGATGCAATTAGAATTAGTGATCTTGGCATCACCTGGTAGACCTCATATTGCTCAGCAACGCCACTGAGCAAACATGGAACAACCTGAAAGGCTGTGCTTTCATGATTACATTTAAATCACCTTTAAAGCATGTTCAATATATTGCTGATGGCACTGGAACAGGCTGCCCAGGGAAGTGTGGGTCTCTCACCCCTGGAGGCCATGGATCCTGGGCATCCTGAGCTGGTGGGAGGTGTGCTGACCATGTCAGGATGTTGGAACTGGACAGGCTTTAAGGTCCCTTCCCACCCAACAAATCCACGGCTCTATGATCATTTAGGTCCTTCCAACCCAACCATTCCATGGCTCTATGATCATTTAGGTCCTTCCAACCCAACAAATCCATGGTTCTATGATCATTTAGGTCCTTCCAACCCAACCATTCCATGGCTCTATGATCATTTAGGTGCTTCCAACCCAACCATTCCATGGCTCTATGATCATTTAGGTCCTTCCAACCCAACAAATCCATGGTTCTATGATCATTTAGGTCCTTCCAACCCAACAAATCCATGGCTCTATGATCATTTAGGTCCTTCCAACCCAACCATTCCATGGTTCTATGATCTTTAAGGTCCTTTCCAACCCAACCATTCCATGGTTCTATGATCTTTAAGGTCCTTTCCAACCCAACCATTCTGTGGTTCCATGATTCCACTGAATATCAAGGTGCTACACAGCAACCCCAAAACTAATGCAAAAGGGCAAGAGCAATTCCAAATTTAAATGACTAATTGCAGAGGAAAGCAAAGGACGAAAGCACTCAGTAGCTTACGGTACATTTTTAGTAACTCAGCTTTTTCCCCCCTTTGCCTTGGAAATCAATACCTTTCCCTAACCCAGCCTTCTGTCGGATTAAGCAGAACATGAAGCTGACCTGGCTGTGTAAGCATTTATTTTTAATATCCTGCCTGTCGCAGTCCATATATTAGAGGTGACAGTAAGAGCCCTGCTCCCATGGCCCCCTGCCCCATGTTTCTGGCCCTGCTTTGCTGCACACAGGTTTTCCCAGAGCTGCTTACTCACAGCAGCACCACTGGTGTCCTCTCTTAGAGTCCAATGCCTTGGGCTTTTTTCCTATTCTGCCCATTTCTGATCATGTAAAAAGATGATTTAACCCATTTATTTGCCCATAACAGAGAACTGCATCCCTTGTGCATTTAACACAGAGCTGGTGAACATCAGGTGGCTGCAGCTTGTAGCTCTCCTTGCCACATAGAAAGGAATCAGAAGGTTGATATCTAACATTTATTCATCACAGTATCATTTTTTTCTACTTAGCAATATGACAAAGGCATTTGAGATAACCAGTTTTGCTATACTCCCTTTAATTTTCTCACATCAGTTTCAACATAAGAAAAAAAAGGAACCAGTAAATCAGACAATTAATCATTCCAGCCTAGGAAAGGCCCAGTAAATCACCCCAGTTTTATATCTCTATTTTTTTGAACTTCTGCCCGAGAGCCCAGAGATTGAGTACATGTGCTATTCATTTGAAAATAGGCAGTTCACATACTTGGTTAATGACCTCAGCTCCAATCTCAGCCGTGCAGACCCAGGTGCGGCATGTAAAGAGCTGCAGACACGGCAGTGTGGGGCAGGGATGCAGGGAGATGATGTGTCAAAACAAATGTCAGCGTTTGGGATCCATTCCGCCCAGCCCCAGCATGCACAGAACACTGCATGGATGCGAGAGATGAACCAAGGTCTGTTTCCAGGGGCTTATTTGCATTTATACTAATTAAGATGAGAAAGCACGTTGTCCTAAATCACATTTTATGACCTCAAACCCATCAGCAGCCCGGTCCCCCCCCCTCACCTCCAGGTTTGGGGCAGCTGCCCACAGTCCCAAAGGCATTCCTGCACTTTGCACCACTCCGCCTCTTTGATTTTCTTCAGCTGAGCCTCCAGAACTGAACACAGCTGAGAGGAGCTGCGGAAATTAAATAAATTCTAAACAAACAGCTTATTGATGTATTGCCTAGTAACTCGAAGCCGAACGTAACCTCGGAAGATCATTACGTTTTATTCTCTGCTATAGATTTTCACTGCTTCCCCGGCTTGAATTCAGTCTGAAACAAGGAGAGCAGGGATGTAAGGAAGTGGAGGATGAGGAGAGAAGAGATGTAAGTTGTCTGGTTTTATTTTTAAAATAGTCTTTTTCTTACTATTCCACAGTGCCCGGTGCAATCACAGAGAGATTTGTAAAGGTGTGTGTTCTGAAAATCAGTGAATTATTCACCCTGGTGGCATGATCCCATGGCAGCTGGGTGGGAAATGCAGCCTGCGATCTGGAGCAGCTTGTAAAGCTCTGGGAATGACTTCTGGGAATATATAATAACATGGAAATGTATCGTAATACAGGCAGAGATGCATCCAGTGCTGTTTAAACAGGAAAGGCTTCCAGCGATTTAACATTTATTATAGAGTGTGAGGAGGGTCCAAAAAAGCTCAAACACCAGTAATTTCTACGGCCATGCCTTCCTGCCCATTGCAGCAGTAATCAGAAATCCTGGTTCTTAGTTGCCAGGCATTTGCAGCAGGAGGAGCTGGAGGGCAGCTGGTAGGAGAGCACCAAGCACCGAGCACCATGCATTGCGTACCATGCACAAAGCACCATGTGCTCCATGCACCGTGCTCCGTGCTCCATGCACTGTGCTCCATGCACCGTGCACTGAGCTCCAAGCACCATGCACTGTGCTCCATGCTCCATGCACTGTGCTCCATGAACCATGCACCATGCTCTGTGCTCCATGCACCATGCTCCATGCACTGTGCTGCATGCTCCATGCACCGTGCACTGAGTTCCATGCACCATGCACTGTGCTCCATGCTCCATGCACCATGCACTGCACACCGTGCCCTGTGCACTCCCACAGGATGAGAATGGGCACCGCTAGCTGAGTATCACCACAGTGCTCGGCCAAAGCCATCAGGGTATCACCCACCCACAGAGAGGGTCTGCTGGATGGTGCTGACACTGCCATTGTGCTTATAGATGATATGCATTCACAGTGTCTGTTGGCACGTGGAGGAGGAGGCTGTTCCCACACACTGCCCAGCACTGGGATGTTTCTGGTCCCCCATGTTCACAGCCAGGGCTGTGGGTCGCGTCTCCTCTGGGAGGGCTGTGTTTGCAGGACCTGACAGGGCTGACTTGTCTCCCTGCAAAGGAAGGAAGTTGTTTTAAGCCTAAAAAAGTGGAGCCATCTGGCAGCACACAGCTGTGGAAATATTATATGTCTCATTATTTATAGTGGTACCTGCACAGAGACGAGGTCAGCTCCTCTGCTCTGTCAGGAAAAAGGCTCTTCTTCTATAAATACAGCTTAGGGTGCTCCCCTCCCCGTGCCAACACATGCATGAGGTGGGAGATCGCTTTGGTATTTGCAGCCCTAAAGCAGCAACAGAGTGGTTTCCTGCTGGGGTCTTGGTATGGGCACCGATTTGCCTTTAATCAATAGTGAGACCATTATGGGCATCCCCCAGGACTGCGGACCCCCAGAGCTGATCTCCAATGGAAATTACATGGTCAGACCTCGGGCTGTGGGATCAGGTTTCTGCTGTTTGTTCCTTCAAGTTATTTCAGTCCGTGGGGAAGGCTTTAATGGAGTTGGCTTGGTCAGGAATTGCCAGCTCCAAAATTTTGGGATGGGGAGGGGGACTCAAAGCTGCAGGGCCTGGTAGGGGCTTCCCATAGCCAAGGCAGGACAGGACAATATCAGCTTCAAATCCACATTTACAAATGATGTGAGTGCAGAGATGAGGAGTTCATTCGCTGATGCTGGGAGGTGTTCCCATGCCTGACAGAAAAACTTTGAAATGAAAACATTCACTTTTTCCTTTCTCACTCTGTACAAAGAAGTCATAGAATCGTGGAATCACAGAACCACAGAATCATTAAGGCTGGAAAAGAGCTCTAAGATGACAAGTCCAACCCCAACCCATCCCCACTATGTCCACGGACCACATCCCCAGCTGCCACATCTACCACTGCTGTGTTCAGTTTGGGGCCTCCACTACAAGTCTTAAAAGCTTAAAGCCAAGCACATTCTCCAAGAATAAATGTTTTCTCTTGTTTTTATAAATTAGAAATGAAAATCTTGTTATCTCTGGGTTTTGAGAAGGGAAGCTGGAGCACATCACAGGAGACTGGAAGCTGAGAAAAGACAAGTTTTAGAGTCAAATATGGCAGCTCATAGAAACTCAGCATTAGAGGTTCCCAGCTTGGTGTTTTCCAGCCAGCAGCACAGACTGATCCCAACAGCTTCAGATTGAAATGGGATAAAAACAGCCAAGTCCCCTCTGCTTCCTTCTAACGTTAAGTTTATTCTACCCTGCCACACACCAGGATGCAGAAGAGGCCTCAACCACAAAATATTTTAACAATTCAAAGCATTTAAATGGGTGTTGTGCCCCCAGTGCTCAGCACGCAACACGGGTCGGCACTGCAACAAATGCATGAGAAGATGCTGTGTATATTCAGGGCTGGAGCACATCAACTCTGCTGACACATTTCTGTCAGTGGTTACTGTCACAGCAGTGGTCAAAGGATGAGTATTAAAAAAGATGCATTTTTTTTTAATAAGAAAACAGCTTTCAATAATGGTATCTAGAAAAGTGTAAGGCACTTCCTCACATTCTCTCATCCATTTTGCCTTGTCCCAGCCATGTTGGTGCGGGACCCATCCACCTGTTGGAGGAGGAGCAGCAGAAGCCAGCTGCTCAGGGGATGCTGGTTCTCTCTATACGTGGCTTTGCTGGGCCAGGAGGGCAGCAGAGAACGAAATGCATGCAATTATCAGGAGCTGCAGCAGCCATGGGCACAGTTAGCCATCGTGCCCTGTTACCTGTTGCACCCCCAGGCACACAGCTTTCAGCTCCAGCCAGCTGGGATGTGAACAAGCAAGATTCCCCGGATTTATTGCTGTCAAGCACACCAGAATTTAGCATGTATTAACACCACGGGCTTTAAATCAAAGCAGCATTTCTTAATGCATTATTTATAACAAATCAATTATTAAAAGGAAAAGCTTTTTTCTCCCCTGATAAATTCTTATAAACTCTGCTACAACACGCGGTAGCGATCTGTGCTATGTCAATAACACCATGTGCTCACCCTGTGAGGACAGCTGGGTGACAGCATTGCCTGTCGGGATCTCGACACCCGTGTTCACCTCGGGCAGCAGCAATGCATTGCTGGTTCGTTTTGTTTGCTGAGGAATAGGAAAGCCTACACATCTCTGGGTAAATATCTGTATTATTTACGCTGCAGTGTGAATAAAATGTGGGTTTTGTGTTACTCACAGTACAAACCCGATCCAGAGGAAGCAGCAGCGTGCTCCTGTAAGCCAGCGTGCAGCACAGGCACCTGCCTGCCCTCCTGGCCTTCTGAGCATCTTTCCTTTGTCATAGCATCATAGAATTGCTTGAGTTGGAAAGGACCTTTAAAGGCCGTCCAGTCCAACATCCCTGCTGTGATCCCCAGGGACTTCACGCTTTTTCTGATTTCTCCTCATTTCTCTGCAGTTTGGGGGGTAGACCATGTTTTCCTTTTTCTCTCTATTTTCACACCCTGGGCTTTAATTTTCCCTTTGTTGGCTATAACACAACCCTGTGGCTGCTCCTCTCTGCCTGGTGCTCCCGCTCTGTTTTTGGTGTCCTCCCCAGAGTATTATTCATACTCACAGAATCCTAGAATCATTAAGGTTGGAAAAGCCCTCTTGGATCCCAAACCTAACCCCAACCCCACCCCCCCATGCCCACTGCCCACGTCCCTCAGTGCCACATCCCCATGGCTCTGGGACACCCCCAGGGATGATAATCCCCCCCCCCCCATTCCCAGGGCAGCTGTGCCAGTGCCCAATCACTCTTTGGAGAAGGAATTGTACCTAATATCCAACCTGAATCAATCATTAGAAGAAAGGCTCTATGTCATGTAGTCCCTGACTGTTGAACCAGAACCAAGCTTCCAGGGCCTTCTGGCATTGCCCAGTTCTCCTCCCCCATCCCACCCTATAAAGCCAGCTCTTCTCCAGCCAACCCAGGAATTTGCTTCGGGCTTCACATTTTCTATCTTTTTGTTCACACAGGGCATGGAGTGCCTTGAAAATGTCCTTCTCCCTGCTGAGTACTTGGAATAACCAAAACACAGTATGAGGTCTGGGCTTGGAGACAAACACCCACAACATTAGCAGTGCTTCCCTTGGTACCACTGGCTCTTGTTCAGCACCTGAGGGCAGAGGTTGTGGGTTTTTTTCTGCCATCTATTATTTTGCATTGCTTAACTCTCTGAATGGATTTCCTTGAATGGAAATTTTAGGACTGATGACAGATGAAAATATACAACCCCACATTTCATTATTTTCCACTTACGTTCCCGTTGGCCTGCACATTTTGTAAACCATACGGCCACATTTGAGGGAGAGGATTTTCTTGCAAGACCTACCGCTAGCAGTTGCCCTCCCCGAAAGTTCATAGTATCATAGAATCATTAAGACTGAAAACGAGCTTTAAGATCCCCAAGTCCAGTGGTCGACCCAAGCCCACCATGCCCAATAACCGTGTCCCTCAGTGCCACATCCACACTGGTCTTGAAGCAGTTAGCTCTGAGATATAAGACTAGGAGATTCAGCGCCTACAGTTCCAGATGGACATCACTCCTGTGATAAATGTGCCTGTAGAGAAGCCCCATGGGCAGCGTGAGGTGCCACAAAGCAGAAACCAAGGGGTGTGATGGTTGGGGGCCTGCACAGTGCGACCAGGTCGTGTGCTAAGTGCTGCGGGAGATGCAACATCACAGGCAGTCAGGCCAAAAGAACCAGCATGGGGACAGTTTGTGCTGTGATTATGTTGTGTGAAGCAAGCAGTGGATCCTTACTAACAAGAAATATCTTCGCTTTAGATGCCAGAAATGAAAGGAGAGCTCTGCAGCTGCAGTGGGTGTCTTATTTACCAAGCATTGCACTTGCTTGGGGTTTGTGGGCTGCCACTTGTGAGGAGGTAGAGCATCCTCATTAGTTTTCCTGCATGAACACAAAGGCCTGAGCTCTGCTTGTCCTAAATCCACATGGTTCTGGTGTGCCAAGCAGCTGCCCCAGAGGCCCCAAAATCCCTGCGCTTCCCTGCGTTACCGCTGGGATGAAAGAGCTGCAATCAAAAATCAGCTTGTATCATCATATCAAAGACAACTTGAGAGGCTTCATTTTAATTGAATACATTTCCTTACTTTCAGTCACTTTTGTTTTTAATAGCACCATCTGCATTTTCAAGCACAAGCCAATGCGATGCTCTCAGCGCGAGCCGAGGTAACCCAATGCTGCTGAGAGCAGAGCAGGACTGTTCATAGCACAACAGTGTTTCTCCATAGATCATATAGCAAAACCTGCCAGAACGGCCCCAAAACACCTTGCAGTGAGAAACTTTCTACCTCCCTGTTTTCAACAGGGATTACTCTGCAATGTTTGTTCTGTAGCTTCATCTCAGTAGAGAGCATTGTGCCGAGCTACTTAGCTGGTTTGTCATAAAAATTAGAATGCACCTGTGTGTGGGATGCAGATAGCTCTCACTATCTTATGGCCAAATTTCCTCCCTGACAAAATGAGTATGTACCCCTTGGAGAGGTGAGCAGAGCCTGGCTCATCTTGGGTCTGGCTGCCATAACATATATCTGTATGGACAAACGTGGGTTGTGTTAGCTGAGCCATTGTGGCCACCAAGCAATAGCATTTGGGCCAAAATCTTCAGAATCTGCAGAAATGGTTTTTAAAGAAACATTTTTGCTAAGTTTGCTTGAGTGGAAGGGGCTCTTCTGCTTGGTGCCATCCGTGGGTCTCGATGGGAATCGTTAAATTGGAGCAGTTTTCAGAGGAGAGCCGCAGGATGCTGGAGGAGCTCGCCGGATAATGAACGATGCTGGGAACTCCATTTGTTTTCCTTAAAAAGAGGGTGAAGAGACAATCCACTCATAGCCTCTAATTACTGCAGGAATTTAAATGCGATAATAGAGGGCTCCCCAGCCAGGCAGATGAAAGCACACGCAACCCAGTGCCTGCAAGATTCAAATTCAGACTAAAATTGAAAGCACATTTTTAACGGCGTAGGTTATTAACTGCTGAAACAACCGTTGAGAAATCTTCTGATTTGAAGAGGTGTTTTATCCTTCTAGACCTAAAGCTTCAGTTCAAACCAAGAGGTCCCCAGGCCCGTTTTACACAGGAGTGTAATAGAGATAATCACACAGATAATGGTTTTTTCCAACCAAACACGAACACACCACCACCCTTCTGCTCCCCTGTCATCAGGCAGTGATTTTTTCAGTAAACACCCACTTTCTTGAACATGTTGCCCAGAAGGCTTTTTCCTTCCTTGCGAGCTGCCCCATTTTTGACTTTCTCAGCATTGAGCTGCCCAAGAAACTTCAGGTTGGGTGAACTTGACCTTCACTGTGTTGATGAAGAATTTCATGTTATTTAGTGCCCAAGGATGCATCCTTCCAGCCTCAGCCCATGAACTGAGCTCCCTGAACTGAGGAGCAACTAGCTCAGCATCACCAGCCAGTGATATTCCTGCTCCCATCCTCTGCATGAGAAACTGAGCATGGCAACCAGCTTCAGTTTTCCCAATGCTCTGCCTGAATGTGACCCTGCCTGCTTAGGCAAAATCTCTCCAGAATTTTATCTGGGTGTATTTTTTGTCTTGTATCTTCATAGCAAGCAATTCATTGCTCAAAAGCAATAAAACACTAATAATATGGTAGTATGATTTTTTTTTGCTACGGGTTCTTGAGGGCATTGAGATAAGCACGACACCATTTACAGATGCCACCAAAGCAGCAAAACAGTGAAAAGAAGAAAATAATCCTGGAATGTTACAAGGGATCAGAGAGTTATAGGGCCCGCAGGATGGGTAACAAAGCAACAACATGTTTGTGGAAGACACTTGGACACCCAGCGATGGGACAAGGGGGAATGGTTTTAAACTGAGACAGGGGAGGTTTAGGTTGGACATTAGGAGGAAGTTTTTCAGCCAGAGGGTGGTGAGGCACTGGAACAGGTTGCCCAAGGAGGCTGTGGATGCCCCATCCCTGCAGGCTGGATGTGGCTCTGGGCAGCCTGGGCTGCTGGTTGGCAACCCTGCACACAGCAGGGGGTTGGGACTGGATGAGCACTGTGGGCCTTTGCAACCCAGGCCGTTCTGTGATTCTATGACATACCCAGATATATATGTAGGTTTGTATTGTAACGCAAGGAGCATGCTACCCGTACTTCAGCTGCTTACCAGGGTACATGATATTCTAGTTATTTACATGAGTATGTGCTGAATACTCCTTCCTAACAGCATCAGATGGTGTGTTAGTCTTCAAATTACTGGGTTTTACTCTAAAGAAAGATCCTTCTTCTGCTCACTTTAATTACTTCACTTCCCAGTTCACGTAATTCTCTCTTACTCTAACACATTTTTTAAAAAAGAAACAAATGCCTGAGATTTTCCTTATCTGTCTTATCCCCTTCTGATATCTAAAATGTCACACTTTATCAAACACAAAATAAAACTAGCCCCATCTAGTTCAAGTGTCTGTCATAAATCAGTTCCTTTAACAAGGTGACAGGAAAAATACCCCAAAGCATGTTTCTCACTTTGTCTTCCCATACCCCAAATATCCTGGGACAGAGACATTACAACAATCTCTAAAAATCAAGTTGACATCCCCTATGTTATTCATTGTGTTACCTGTTTTTTTACACGCACACTTCATTTTGTCTCCCATCCTCACCTCCTAGCTGTACGTATTCCCTTAAGGCCATCACAGGCAATACAAGCACAGATACAATTTTCAGGTTGAATAAATCCTTTTTATTTTGGAATAAAACCTATGTCCTTACTAGAAGATAAAGTCAGAGAGAATGCTGTGTCTGAAAGCATCTTCCTCCCTACCTTACCTTGCTTTGGGGTGGTACGTGTCTGCATTACTGTCTGCCTCTGCCCACGCTGCTTAGGGAAGCTGCTCTATCGTGATGGTAGGTGCTGCCATGATGGAAGGCAGAGGAGAAAATTCTGCCCAAACGTTCTCTAACTATGGCCATAGTTAACACAGCCTCTGTCTGACTTGTCTTATACTTGCATCCTTATGCTCTTGGACTCCTGATATTCTCCAGCACCAAGATGCTCTCATGATGGAAGGCACTACCAGGATGGAAGGTGCTATCATGATGGAAGATGCTACCATGATGGAGGTGATACCACAATGGAAGGTGCTGCACAGTGACATGGGTTGGCAAGAGGTCCCACTCTGGCACAGTAACTGCCCTTCCATACATCTGCCATCCGGGCTCCCAAGCATGCAATTGCTGAACAGATCTCTATTCCCATATGGCTGCATTTTAAAATACACTCATAGAATGTAAATCAACTGCAATGTAGAGAATGATGGCTGCATTTTATAGTTTTCACGTGACTCAGAAAGGCGGATGGAGCAGCAGGGATGCTCAGAGGCTGCACCTCACCGGCACACACCATTTACAAGAGGTTTGGTGATCTTCACCAGCAAAGGAGGTGCTTGAGAAACTTTTCTGCCTTTGAAGGAATTACACAGAAGACACCTCCATGCAAGACTCATTCCTCTCCAACAAAAAACTGCTGCTCCTGTTCATACCCAATACATTCATACAGGTACAAGAATCCAAAGAGCAGATCTGGCCCATCTTCCCATGAGGAACCAGAAGGTTTATTTTTCTATTCTGCCAGTGCAAGAAATCATCACTCACGTTTCCATATGTAAGAGGTTTTGGATCCCAGCTGTGCAGCATTTACACCATTGACATTACCCCACACTGCATGCAAACAGCCCAGCAGCCAGGAACAGCTTTGCCCAAAGCTGCTCTATAGTGCAGTTTCTCCACACCCTGTTTACCTGGGGCTGGCCTGGGAGTGTGACACAGCCAAGAGCTCGAAGCCTACACAACATCAGGACAGTCCTGCTCAAGTTCCAGAACCGTGCTGTGAAGAGCAGTCAGCCCTGACCCGTGCATTGCTGCACTGTCTCCAGTTTCTGTTAACCACAACTCACATTTTTCCTTTCTACAGTCCTACTTTTTTGCATTTATTTTCTGCACGCTCCTTTTATGTACGCCCAGTTACAATAGTGATCAAAGAACTCAGAAGAAGTTCCTATGCAAATGAAGTTACGAATTTGCGGTTTGGGAAGAATGTAAAACCCACTCATTCTATTTATATTGAAATATTTTAATGTATTTTTAATGCCTTGGCCCTGGCAAAATGAATTTCATTCAAGGAAGTGATATATTGAGCAAACATTATTCTCCTAGGTTTATTTCTTTGTCAAATAATTGATTTTTTTTTTTAATGTCTCATATTACAGCTAACATTACGTAAATGCAGAGAGAAGAATTGCTTGGTTAACATGCATTTCTCACGAGGGGCCCTTCAGGGCTACAAGCCTCATTTCTATGAAGCCAGCTCCTGCTGCTTCGTTTTGCCCACACCGCCGACTGCTTGCAGCAGCTGATGGCCTCCAGGGAAGCAATGGTGTGGGTTGGGCACCAGCTGGTTCTAACTGAAACTGGGTTCAGGTTGGATATGAGGAACAATTCCTTCTCCAAAGAGCAGTCAGGCAGTGGCACAGCTGCCCAGGGACTGGTGGTCATCATCCCTGGGGTGTCCCAGAGCTGTGGGGATGTGGCACTGAGGGATGTGGGCAGTGGGCATGGGGGAGTGGGCTGGGATTGGGACTTGGGGATCTTAGAAGTCTTCTCCAGCCTTAATGATTCCGTGATTCTATGATTTTATGATTTTAACTTGCTCCTGAGTGGCCACATGTAGGGCCAGAACTTGTCAAACATGGGAAAAACACAGGACCCAAGAATACTGCTTGTCTCGTGCTTTCTAACTTCCTGTGCAGCTTCTCTTTAGACAAAAGTGGAGATTGCTGCCAAAATCAGATACTCAGGGAACTCTCTTGCTTGTAAAACCAACCGGTCCCACGTGACACACGAACATCTGGAATCCATCCCTCCCAGTGCAGCCTTGCTCCAAGCACGCTCAGATGTCAGCCCGGAGGGGAACGCATGCGGCTTTCCCAGTGTTGAAGCAGCTCCTGCAGAAAGGGGTTTGCAGCTGATTGAGATTTCAGGAAAAAAAAAAAGTGGAAAACAATTAACACTGTCAAAACAGCCAGTGATCAAAACGAATTTTAAACTATTTGATGGCAGTTCTTTCGACCTAAGGAGAGAATCTTGCCTCCTTCTTCTTCAAAGCCAAACTGGAAGCACTACTCACCGTGTGCTGGAGCCACAGGGATGCTCCCCCATGGATGCTGCTTCTTCCTGCAGGAGGTTGGATGGGGTCAAATGGGAACCTGAACCTGAGCAGTGGGCCTGGGTTCAGGTGGGGTGGGAACCCACTCTGCAGTGGTACGTGGGCTCTGCCCTGTAGTAACTGCCCATGCAGGTGTTGCTGACAGTTTGTGGGTTGATATATTCATTTTCAGTTAACAATTTATGGGTGGATATACTGATGCTCCACATAGGTGATGGCCCTTTTCATCATTGTCAGATCAGTGCATGACTCCCCTACCACTCACCCACAGAGCATCACCCTGATGTTTAAGGGGAGCATCTTTAAGGTCCCTTCCAACCCAACCATTCCACAGCTCTATGATCTTTAAGGTCCCTTCCAACCTAACTATTCCATGGTCCTATGATCTTTAAGGTCCTTCCAACCCAAAATTCTGTGGTTCTTTGGTCTTCAAGGGCCTTCTAACCCAACCATTCCATGGTTCTATAATCTTTAAGAACCCTTCCAATCCAATCTTCCCACGGTTCTATCATCTTCAAGGTCCTTTCCAATCCAAGCCATTCTATTGCTTTCTGATGCTATACAATTACAATCATCGTGCTGGTTCTGACCAGCAGAACTGTGATTACTTTATTCAGACAAGCAGCTCTGTTAGGTGAAGCCAGGATGTTCCCATTTTTGCACACCTGGGTCACTGAGAGCATTCGCAGGCACAGTGCAGAGGGCTCAGGAGCCACACCAGAGCTCAGAGCAAGCTCTTCCCTGTCCCTACCTTTACACGTTTCCTCTGTGCTCAGGCGCACGTCCTGCAGCCCTCCCAGCTGACTGCATACAGCCGAATGCTGTCGGAAATATCGGTGAGTCGGAGGAGATCAGCCCCACGAGGGAGGCATGGGAAGGGAGAGGAGGAAGAACACCTGCACTGCCGGCTGTTTCCCAATTAATATTTAAACATTTTATACAGATCTGGGACCCTCCGAGCAGAGTGCAAAAACCCAGCAGTGATTTAAGCCGGAGCTTCCCCAGCTCCCCGAACAGCTTTCACGTGCACCAAAGGCAGTGCCATGCTCTCCCCATTCCCCTGGCACAACAGTGAGTTCCTCCTCTGCAAATTATTCTCACATTAATTAGACTATGCTAAATGAAGAGCGGGATCTGTGTGCAGTGCAGCAGGGGCTGGGGGTGGCACAGCAGCCCCAAAAGCACACAGGTGGCTGCAGACATCCACAGGAGCCATCCTTGAGGGGCACTTCCTTAATTATTTTTAATGAGATGTTTGTGACCACTTAAGAGAGGCAGGACAGGCACTTCCCCTAGAGCCACACGGACAAGGGGTGAGGAGGATGAGCAATTCAAAATTGTAACCATCAGCCTCATGGAAACGTACCAATGGCTCTGAAAACACAGACAGACATTACAGATTCCTGTTTTTCCAAGTCTTCCACTTGCAGGACAGGTTGCTGCTCTGCCTTGCTAAAAATTCCCAAACCACTGCCCCAGTGCAGAGCCATCCAGCTGTGCTGGGAGAGCCTCAGGCTCTGACCTCCCACTGCTTCATTTGCAGATGGGCCCCAAACACAGCAAAAGCAGTGCCCGTGCAACCAGCACTCCCAAATATTCGCAGGAACGGCTCACATTCCTCCAGCACACAAGGATTAGTAGTTTTTTGCAGGGTGATTTGCTCAGTGTTTCTCCTTGTCGTATCCTCTAACTCAGGAATGGCTCTGCTCAGCGTATCATATTCGTGGGGAGCAGTACCCTTGCGGCAAGCCTTGCTCTCAGCAGCTGAGAGCTTCAGTTTTGCTCTGGTTTATATCCCCCAAAGCCCTTTAACAGCTCGCACATTCCTTTCCATAAAGCTTACCCTTACAGCTTACCCTTAAATCAATTTACGGCTCAGCTGGAGCGAGAGCAGCCAACACACCATGCAGAACCACAGAGGGCAGCATGCCTCGACCTTCTCCATTGCCACCACTGCACGGGCACTGCTGAGCCTTGGGAACGGGACGTGGGGACACCTTGGGCAGCATCAGTGCTGTGCAGCAGGATGCACTGTTTTCCAAAAGCAGGCTCCATTTCACACAGATTGCATATTTTGTGCCAAAACTGGCCTGCAGAGAGGCTGCCAGTTGCTCACTTGCGCTGCAGTGCCTGCAAGGTTCTGTTGGCAATGGGACTGGTTGGGATCTGGGGATAGAAACCTGGGTGACCTCTGCTCACCGGACACCACACAAACTCCACTTCAGCTTAATTAATAAAAATCATTGACAAAAGTACTATAGGAGTACTATAGGAGGAGCAAAATACACTCCATCCTATAAGCAGCAAAGCTTTGGGTGGAAAAGTGTCATTTCGGGTTCCCTGTCCTTCACTTCTCCAACCAAAGGAAAGGGAAATAAATACCAGAGGGGACACCTGCCTGTCGCCCTGTCCTCAGCCTCCCAGCCCAGCCCATTCCCTTCTGGTTTCCATTTCCTGCACTGAAGCAGCAATCGTGTCCCCTGGCTGCCGCCGTTGGTTATGCAGTGATGGATGTGCAAAAACATGAAGGAAGCACTCCCGGTGCCATGGGTTTTTTTACTTTTAAAATGCACTTTTTGAAGTCATAACATTTCAAAGCACATTTACAATATGTTTGCAATGTGGGTAAAAAGATTACTTTAGTCTCCTGGAAAATGTAATTTTCCAGTAATTGGTGTTCTCCTACAGTAGCTCATATGCATGCATTAATCCTCTCCTCCAGCCTCGCATGTGTTTCTTATCCCGTGGCACACAAAAGCATGTTGCTGAACCTCCCAAGCACCTCTGCTATCCAAACTGCTGGGAACTCCTGGCAAAATCAGATTTCTACATGGGCAGAGAGTTTCCAATTATCCATGATATGCTCTGAGATCCAGCTCTGTGCACCCAGCACAACTCCCAGCACAATTCGCAGAGCCCCCAGTTCCTCACTTGCAGCAGATCTCCCAAAAACAAGCTAATGATTTCCAGAAAGGCTTCACCTCCTTGATAACAATGGCTTTGTCTGTATCACGTGCAAATTCTTAACAGTGAGTTACTTGGTACTGTAAGCACCATATATTTATTCCATTATTGCATGGACACTTGTGATGATGGGTCTCTGCTGCCTGGCACCAGGGGCAGGTTAGGGTGGGAGCAGTGGGATCTCCTGCTCAGACCTGAGCCTTTTTCTCCCAGCACCACCCATTGAATCAGTACTTCCAAAACCTTTGGGGCACTGTATCAATAATTAATTCAACAGGAGTCTGTATCATTCAACGCAGTTGTGTTTTATGGAATTATAAAATACAGAGAGGGTAAAAATCTATTAACACAGCCGTAGTCCTCCTGCTGTCTGCACAGGATTGCTCCACACAGGGTGTCTTTTCTGTGCTACATGCTTAAAATTCAATTTGCGGTGCAAATGCTGATGAGCATGCTTTGCAGCTGATAAACTTTTCTTTTTTTTTTTTTTTTTTTTTTAAGTAAATAAGCAGTTTAATTTCTGTTGCATCAAGAAGATATCGGTGATTCCCCAGTAGCAACCCTTGGCACTGCACTGAGCAATGGCACACAGCACCCTCTGGTGCTGCTGCGAGAAGCATGAGGGTGAAGGAAAAAGGAGCTGACCCAAGGAGATGGGAGGCTTCTGCCTCCTACCATGATGGAAGGGGATAGCAGGAAATATTCTGGACCTCACAGGTGCACCTCACCCACATACAAGCTGCCCATCCACACTGATAGTTTGATTTCGTACACCACGGGTTTCTAAGTGAACAACTTGGGGATGTTCTGGTGTCCAAACATCCCAGCATGTATTTTTCTATATGTGCTGCTGTGCTGGGAGCTGGGGCTCAGGGAGAGCCAAAGAACAGCAAAGAACCACTAAGGACTGCAATCCACGGGCTGGTGCCCACCCTGCCCTCCTGCCCCCATCCCACAGGGCATCACTGCCTCGCCTCCTGCTTCACCCCGACAGCCTCAGCTCAAAGGTCAGCACCCAATTAACGAGGTTTCTGCTCAATTGTCTAATCCCCTGTAATCTTGTTAGGATGGTCCTCCGCTCCGTCTCTTCCTGCCATCTCTTTCTCGCTGTTTTCCCATTCCTTTCACCTCTCCTTTCTCCCCTTCCATTTCCTACGCCTCCCCCAAGCACCCCTTTCTCTCAATTGTGTTCAAGTTTCGCATCACCTCAAAGATTTCCCCCAATCAGAGATTTAAGGATCTTTTTCTTTAGCTGCATTCAGAATTCTCAGCACTTCTGTTCTTAAACTGCATTTGAAACGCTTCCCATTCCTGCATGTCTCTCTAAAAGAAATCACAATGAAAACATTATTTAAGTTGACTTCCTATACACCCAAAACCTTAACTGCATTCTCAAGAACTCTTTTATCTTCTGCTGTTTGCATAACCCATTATTCATCTCAGTTAATTCAGAGCGTGCTACAGGACCTCTCCCACCCTCTCATTTACATTTCCCAAGGGCTCCTCTTCAGTTTGGGTCATTCTTTCCATCTTAGATACACAGAGGGTCTACATTCACCCTCTTGTTGTACCTCTTCCATAGGTGTTTATGAACTTCTCCTTAACTAAAATGGGAAACGGTTCTCCAGAATGAAAACAGAGCAGGATTGTGCTGTGAGCACTCTTAGGATGTTGGTAGTGTTGATTTCATCACTTGCCTGGTGGGATTTTCTCAACTGCAGGAGAAGCACACTATAAAAAGAGGCAGAATGTAGAACAAAATTGGAAGCCGCGAATCCTCAGCTATGTCATTTTTGTGTCAAACTGTAAAAATCCCAGGAATTATCCATCTGACAGTAGATATTCCTCTATCTAGCAGCCAGGAATGAAGCTTAATAGCTAGATTGCATTTACCCACAGGAGATCACGTGGCAGCTGCATGTGTGGGGCAGTGCTGTGCTGTGCATGGGGAGATTCTGCTGCCTCGCTCCTTTCAAAAAAAGCAAAAAAAAATGCCCTAAGTCACATCTTAACTCGCTGCTTCATATGTGGTGTTCAAATCTGAAGACCAGGCTCAGAATTAGAGCTGGATCAAAGCTCTGGTGAGATGCAAACGCTCCTGCACGCTCTAACCCTAAAGATATCCATGCTGGGGGTTCTGCGTGCACAGAGCCTGCCCTGCTGTCTGTCCCTCCTCCTTCCTCACAGCCCCCTCCCCACCCCTTGCTAAGGGGAGAAGCAGAAAAGTGCTGGTGTCCACGCTATGGAAACAGCCTCCCAGACAGACCGCTCTGCACTGGGCTGGCTGCTTCGTTGGGGACCACATCATTTACGCCCTGTGCAGCAGCAGGGATGGCATTTCACCCATCACACCAAACTTGAGCCATTTGGCAGCAGCCTCAGCAAGCCTGTGATATACATTCCTCCTTGTTAAGTGGAGGAAAGCCTTAATTAGGATATCAAATTTCAGGAAAACACAGAAGAGGCCATTCCTCTGAGAGGTCTGGGGCTCAGTCCGACCAAATGTTGACGACACCAGGCTGATGTGCCAGGCAGCACAGCTGTGGTCATCACATCACTGAGGTTACGAAGAGCTCTTTGGGTGATGGGCGGCCGTCTTCTCCCAGAAAGCAGAGGGAATTGGGACAAATGAAGGCACTGAGGTCATAAAAGAGAGGTCTGAACAGAAACGCTGCCTGGTGCCTGCTGACTGGTCCCCAAGTACTGGAGCATCACTTAGTTCAGCTAAATGAAAGAAAAAAGAAAACTAAAAATCCCCCAAAATGTCTCTATTCCCATCCTGTGCATCTGTCACACACGGTGCCATTGGATGTGATCCAAAGCTTGTCCTCCCTTTTCTTCCATCTCCTAACTGCAGGTCAGAGCATACCCAGGCTTTGACTTTCTTGCTCCCAGTGGTGTGCAAACATTGTAATTTGAACAGTTTTCTGCTGTAACCTTTCTGCTCAGAGGCCCCATAAAGGGACCAAGGTGCAGCACTGGGGTAGGACCTTTCTGCAACAGGCACAAAGGTTGGTGCTTTCTCACTCTTCTCTCTTGCTTTTAAAGTGCACTGCGTTAATGTTTACAACTATTTAGAGAAAAACACTCCATTTGCTCTAAGAGCTGGTTATGGGCCTGTAATGATGAAATAAAAAAGCAGTGATTTCATCCCGGCTGTGGGCAATGGGCTCAGCCAGCCCATAAAGAAGTCCATCTGCAGGCAGGGAACATGCAGTGAGGGGAGACAGAGGTCCCAAACAAAATGCAGCACTGAGGGGACAGAAGTACAGGGGGGATGTGAGGCCCTCCTGCAGCTCCTGGCTTGGCCAAGGGTTGGCAAGATACGGGTGAAGCCCGGGAAGAGCAGTAGTGCCTATGTTTCCCCCAGTGTGGTTGGGTGCAAGGGGGTACAAGGAACAATTCCTTCTCCAAAGAGCAGTCAGGCAGTGGTACAGCTGCTTCTGGGGTGTCTGTGTGGATGTGGCACTTAGGGATGTGTGCAGTGAGCATGGTGGGCTGGGTATGGGGATTCAAGAGGTCTTCTCCAACCTTCACTCTCTGCAGAGCATCTTTCCAGCAGCTGAGCCCCCCGCCTGTACTGATGCATACAGTTGTTCCCCCCCAGGTGCAGGATGCTACACTTGTCCCTGTTGACTGGGTTGCTCTCCACCCAACTCTCAGCCTGCCCAGGTCTCCCTCAATGGCAGCACAACCTCCTGGGATTGCAGCCACTCCTCCCAGCTCTGTATCATCCTCTGTACCTGAAGATGCAGAGGGGGACAGCCCTGGGCTCCCACTCAGATTTGAGGCAGGGACCACCTCCAGCATCCAGAAATGCCTTCTCAGCATAACGTTGAACTGCACCTCTCTCCAGTAATACCTGCGCGCAGAGCAATTGCATCAGAAACGATTTCCCTCCATCTCAGTAAAAGCACATTAGGAAAAACTTCAATTTCTAGGAAAATGACTTGACAGCTGTGTTGAAATTACCTCTGGTAATTTTAAGCGAATGGAAGCTTTTATATTTGATTGCACCAAAAATGTAAAGCGTGTCACTTATTAAGCTTTCATATCTGACAGTCTGGTACCCGACGACATCCTTACAGCAATCTGGAGTGCAGGCAGCTAATGTACCTCAAAATTATTAGGGACTGTAGAAAGTCATTACATTTGAAATTAAATGGGCTCTTGGTTCTTGAAGGCATCTCCCACATCTCCCTCTCTCTTCCCTTAATGATGATAACTGGCCGACCTGCCTGCTTTGCCCTAGGAGGAGATCCATGTGCTCCTACTGACCTGCAGCATCGGGTCTTCATCCCCCCCCCAGCAGGGCCTGGCTGTGACCTCAGCTCCTTTGGCCCCATCTCAAAGGTGGACCCAAATGCCATGCAGGAAGCTCTGGCAATCCCCCATTTCCTAACCGAGGCTTTCGAGCAAGAAACGTCCAGCAGCACATCATAAGTTTCCCATCAGGGAGCGATTGCAGGGAGGAAGAAAATCTCGCTTAGTCTATTAAAATCCACATAAAAATAAATATGCAAAACCAGCTGAAAACATGAGGCCTGTAAAATGTTTGGGCCAGCTTAGGCAGCCTACAAATGGCACAGTGGTGTGGCAGTGGCTTTGTACACCGGCAGGATGCTGTGCCACCTATACCCTATGATTCTTGCTCGTGTTCTGGCAGTCCCAGTCCAAAAAGGGAGATGGGCACAACCATAGAGGTGGGCTGCAGTGGTGCTGCCATTTCCACATGGTGCTGGGGGATTGCAGAGCTCCTGGGAAACCTCAGTTCCCACCTTCGTGCTGAGCTGTGTCTCTGCTTACCCAAGCACACACATCCAGAGATTCATTAACATGGTAACGATCTCAGGGTGAGCATTAATAGCCGCATCACTGCCAAGCATCTGGCTGAGGTTAACAGCTTCCACACAGCAGGTAAGAACTGCAGAGGAAAACATAAACTTGTTGTAAAGAAAACCCAACCCCTCAAAATAAAACTGGAAGAACAATAAAACACAACAGTTGCAGTGTAAGCACACCCTTTTGTGCCGCCCGTCCTGCAGCACATATGGAGTGGGATCACACTCCATACACCACGGGCTGGTGGTAACAGGGTGGGATGAGCAGGACTTGAGGACTTTGACTATTAGGAATGATTCATTCTCCACAGAGCAGTCAGGCAGTGGCACAGCTGCCCATGGAGTCGGGGGTCACCATCCCTGGGGGTGTCCCAGAGCTGTGGGGATGTGGCACTGAGAGATGTGGATGGAGGGCATGGGAGGGGTGCATGGGGCTGGGGATCCTTAACGACTCCCAGAAATACAATGGCTGTGCTTTCCCCCTCCCTCTGTGGTTAACCTGCCCTGATTCACCTTCTCCAGACAGGGCCAACTCCACAGCACCTAACTGAGCTGCTGCCCACAGCAAGCGTTTGCAAAGGAGAAATCTCACAGCAGGATGAGCAAACTTGTGCAAGCTGGGATAACATCAGCAGCCTCTGAGAACCTCTGAGAAACAGCAGCACCAGTCACCCAAAGGTCCCAGGATCTCACATGCCAGAGCTGTACCCACAACTGCAGGCAGCCGCTGGGTTCTGCTGATCTTGTGGCTCATTAGTGGAAACACAGCTGTTTTCTGCAGGAAATTGTCAGCCTCTTGATGTAATCCCATCTTGGTGGGGGTGGCTGTTTTAATTACCACCTGGAAACAGATAGCAAGTGTTTGCAAGTTGCAATAGGCTCTCCCCTGGGGGAGAGCACAGTGCTTTCTTAACTCTTTAGCGCTGAGACCCAGGGAATTCTTTATTTACTGCTGCTTGTATTTGCCATGCAAAGCTGGGAGGGTGATGGATGGGACTGGCTGGTGCAGAGGCAGCAGCATAAATGTCAGCTGGCATGAAGCTGAGGATTTGAGATCAGCTCAGACAGCGGTGTCAAGGCAGCCAGATGCAGCTCACTGCAAAGCCTCTGGCACGCTTGTTTTCAGCATTTTAGCTCAATGCTGCTCTCAGCACGCAGCGTTTGCCCCTGTAGGAGCACACACACCTGACTGAAAGGGTCTGTATCAGATACAGAGGCAATCACAGGCTCCAAGCACCTGAAATGGACAGGGAACTAAATTATGTTTCAGCTGTGATTGTCCATCCGGGACGCCTGCTTGAGAGGGCTGCAAGGGTCCAGCCAGGGTGCTGTGTTATCTCTGTGAGCACAGGGCTGCTAGGCGAGCAGATGTGTTAACTGGTCCATGATCACAGCAAGCACTGTGTGCAAACAGAGGCACAGGGGCTATTTTGCACACTAGCATCAATGATGCTGGATGCGCATCATGAGCAAGACCAGGAGAAGCACCAAAGCTGCGAGACAGGTACCAGAGCTAACAGAGAGCAGCCAAAATCCAGAACAAATCTGAAATTTGCCATCAGTGCCGCTCACCTGGACACCATGCACAGTAAGGAAGGCCATGGATGCTCTGCCAGCAGAGGCATCGCCCACCTGCCTGAACAAAACAGCTCCAAACGCAGCACGAAGCACCATATTTTCAGGCCTCTTCCTGGAAGCACAGATAGAGCTGTATGGAATGAAGGCTGCTGTCAGCTCCTGTGCCGCTTGCATCTAAATGAGCCCCCCCAAAGGAAGCCCTCTTCCCTATGTAAATAGCAGAGCTCGTCCCCGCAGGCCTGTTTCTGCCCTATGTAAATACACCCACAGCCCCTCCAGGCCTGTCAGTGCCAGGCATTAATGAGCCCGCAGAACCGTTTCTTCTCTCATTTCGTTTGGCAGTGCAGATGCTTAAGTCTCTCGACGCGTTATTCAGAAAGTTTGGAAAATGTAAAGTACGCCCGAGAGAAATGCCAAATCCCCCAGCTCGTGAGGGAAGTGTTCGTGTAACTTAGAGGGGGAAAAAGAGCTCTCGGTGGTGTTTACTGTGTGCATTACAGTTTTCCAGTTGTTAAGAACTGGCTGTATCCGTGCAAGAGCAATCTGCTCATAAAGAGAAGCTCCAGAC
This sequence comes from Chrysolophus pictus, assembly GCA_037305975.1. Taxonomy (NCBI): domain Eukaryota; kingdom Metazoa; phylum Chordata; class Aves; order Galliformes; family Phasianidae; genus Chrysolophus; species Chrysolophus pictus. The sequence continues at coordinate 2,223,544 of CM074582.1, read as the reverse complement.
GGTGCTAAAAGAGATGGATTTCTGCAGAGTCCCAGCACGCAGGGCATGGCTGTGTGCAATGCCAAAGAGAGAGGTTGCTTTACTGTAACGCTGGGAGAGATTTGCCGGTACCCACACCAAAATGAAAGGCTGCTTTTTTCAAGCATGTCTGAAGTGCAAGTTGAGAGCGTGAACGTGCACCAGTGCTGCTCACTGGCTGCACTGCCAGCCCCAGCACCCGCAAGGCCATGTGGGTACAGGGCTGCACTGGGATGCCCCTTCCCATGGCATCCTTTGTTGCCCATCTGTCCGTCCCCGCTGACCCCATCCCCTCCAGATATGCTGCATCATCACCTATGGAAAGGACTTGTCAGATTACTTCTCGCACCACACCCTCACGTTGTATTTCTACAGCAAAACTGAGATGGTTTCTCCATCCCTGAGCTGCACAAAGAGAGCAGAACTTTGTTTTTCCAGTATCTCATACCACGTTTTATTTGGGTAAAGCATTCGGCCTGGCTGGTCCCGCTCTGTACTACGGCCATTAAACAGGCAGTAGCAGTGATGGGAGGGGAAATCCACCTGAAAAATGGCTTAAATCCAGCGGCAGCTGCTGCTATTAGAGGCAGTACTCCTTCTTCACTCAGTTACTCTGAGATGTTTTTCTGAAGGTCATTAATGGGTGTCAGGAGACGAAGGAAAGCTGTGCAAGGCAAAGCAGAAAGAGACTTGTTTTCCAGCAGACTTTCTGCAAGGGAGAAAGTAAGTACAACCAGACGGGGCTCCAGGTTGTTGTGCAGTGTTGACTGAAGAGAGGGATAGAAAAGGTCCTTTTGTCAGCATCTGTGGCAGATTGAAGGGGAAAAACCCAAACGCCAAAGAATGAGATATTTTGAATGACATTGGACCACACTCATAGATGTTTTCCTGCGTGTAGCCAAGCAGTCAGCAGTGATAGCTTGGAGAGAAGCCACATATCCTGTAAACACCCATCAGCCTCTCCGAATGCGATGGACAAAGTCACCACGGAGATGTTGAACAACAGAGAAGGAATTTTTTCAGTGCTATCTTGGCCCTGCTCGACAGCTGCTTTCCTCTCTTGCACAAGATGTTCAACAAAACAGGAACGTGTGTGTTTGCTTGTGGGAGCTTCCTGAGGGCCGGACCGGAGCCAAGTGAGAGCCTCAGCGCCTCCGGATGCACAGAGTGCCGAGCTCATCTCCTCCTGTCCCGGTGGGAGTGCATCCCCATCCACCCCACGCTGACTCACCAACCACCCCCAGCTCGCCCCTGGCTGGTGGCCATGGCATGCTTTCATCACAAGTGTCATGCTTCTGGGCCTCCGGAGTGGCCAGATGGAGATGGATGAGGCTGATGGTTGTCTTGAAGAATCAGTTGTTGAATTTTCGTACCTATATGTATGTATTTAATAAGATGTCTCCCTAAAGCAGCACTTCTTCCTTAAAAAAACGTCTTTCTGGCATTGCAGCCTTTCAAGAGACATGACAGGTCTTTTGTAGTAGCTGTTGGTTTCTTTTTTTTTTTTTTTGAACAAATGCATAGAGGAAGTTTCAATTCAATTCAAACATTGCCGAGGCAGACTGGATGACAACAATTATACCTGCAAGAAAGATCTTCCAATGTATCAACCAACCTCCTTCCCACATGCTTTGCAGGCACCTTTTACACTGCATTACTAGATGTGCAGGTACAATGGGGAGTAACAGAGGCTTTGTCCTCCCTCGGCCACACCAGAGCTTTGCATCAGTGATGGCAAAAGCACTCCAGTAAATCATTCCTCCTCCGTCCGCCTCCCCCATCCCCTCAGGCCAGCAATGAGATTGCTTTTCCACCAAACTATATAATATTTTCCTGCTAAGGGATGTCAGATCCTCTCTCTAACTCTCAGGTTTCCAGACAACAGAAAAAGGGTGGTTACCCACTGACCACAGTGCGGTGCTGCCCTGCCAGGAACTGATTCTGCTGGTTGTTGTGGCTGATTATTCTATTCTATTTTATTTTATTTTATTTTATTTTATCATTAAGGCTTTGTCTTAATGTCAGTGGGAACTGTGCCTTCAGACAAAATTAGGCGTTGTATTTTTTTACTCCATGAACTGTTACATATCCCCAGCTGGGAATGGGCAGCAAGCGTCGGCACAGCAATAAGGACAAATATTTGGTTGAGGTCCCAGGAGTGAATTCTCTTTTCAAATTAAAAGTGCAAATCTGGTGCTGAGAATACTGAGTCAGCACTGATGGTTTAGATCTAAGAATTGCATCTAATATGCTTTCCCAGATATTTTGCAATATACACAAATATTAAATGCCTTTTTTGAGTGGAGCTCAAGTTATAACAGTGCTTTGCTTGCCATAAAAAGTGACTGTGAGAATAATAGCTGGCAAGCCTCTTACCAGACCTAACACCGATCTGCTTTGCTGTATTTGTTTATGTGTCCACACTAAGGATAAAGTCAGACTTTCTTTTTTTTTGCTGAACATCTATTGTTTTTCACAGCAACTGCGTCATGATGGAATTAAGGAATACATGTTTCACTTTCGAGGTTATTCTGCTGAAATGCTGTTTATATCTTACAGCAAACATGGGTCTATCCTGGTGGACCACAGTGCGTGTTTTTACCTGCTGAAAAAGAAGGTTGTTCTTTGGAGTTACATGTAAAAGAGCAGCTCAGGCAGTCACAGCACGTACCACAGCCCCCTGGCTACCAGCACTGACCCTGCTGGGCCACAAGGAACCATCATGAGATGGTGGTTCTCATAGAGATGAGAAAAGTGAGGTATTCTAAGGCAGTGCTGCTGCAAAACCCACCTGAAATAGCAGCCCCAGAGATCCAGGAGCGTAACAATAGATGGTATGTGCTGGTCCACAATGGACTCACATCCCAATTTACTCTAAAGAAATGACATCCAGGTATGGGACCAGAGGCAGCAGATGGGAGACCCCAGGAAGAGGCAGTGCTGATGGCAGGGCACCTGATGGATGATGGACCAGTGAATCTGAAGAGGAGCTGTGACAACTGCTGTAAAACAGCAATAAAAGTTTTATTCAACTGCAGTCTTTAAAAGACTTTGAGGTTTTGACCTAAAACCCAGACAACAAGAAGTGAGCAGTAGCTCTACCAGTGTTGCTGTCAAAGTTGACTCAAGGGATGTAGTTCAGCTCGTTCCTGACCCACTGGTATTCTGACTGACATCAGTGCTGCTGGTTTATGAGCCCTAAGCATTTCTGCAAGTGCACAGGAAATTCTAAGAACCAAAAAAAAACCCCAAACACCGAGACTCTGCAGAAAGGAGAACAGAAGATCAACACAGACATTAGAAAAGAGAACTCATTTCATTAAAGGTCTGACCTTCATGGAGAATTTTCTCCTTCATGAGGTTAAAAAATTTCCCATCCTTGCTTAAGCTCTGTGGGGAGCACTGAAAAAGGCCAAGGTTGGTCAGTGGGGAGCAGGAGGGGCCCTACCAGACCTGGCTCTGGGCACAATGCCCTGCCCCCCTCCAGCCTCTGCATGTACTACTGCTACAGAGGAACCTGGTGTAGATATAAGCCTTTAAGCACTCCTCCCTCCCAGTTCAGCACATCACTTCAGCTCATCATCCTCCCACTTTGACAGTGTATTTTAAAACACAGCACTGGTACTAGTTTAACGACTTTTATCTTTCATTGGCATAACTGCAGTGGGTAATCAGTCACGACAAGAAAATGCCTTAAGCATGATGAGCTTCCAACTAAAAGTCTAGGAGTTGCTTAAAGAACACAAAGCATTTTGAAACTCATTTCTTTAATAGGATCATAAATTCAATTTCATAAGATTTTCTTGTAAAAGAACTAATGGTCTGTAAGTCTTATTTCTGAACATTCTGAAATCACAAAACACACTTTCAACTTGGCTTTCTAAAAAGATCACAAAAGGATGCATATTTGGAGTAATAATGGATCTCTGTGGAAAAGGTTTAACTTTAAAACACACACTCTAAGCTGTCACGTTCCTATGGACTGCCTTGATCCCCAATTTCAGTGAATGAGGCTGAAATCTTACAGTGAGCACTCCGTTTTAACTCGTGAATCAGATGGAATTCTGGAGTGAGCACTCAGTTTTAACTCCAGGCACTTAACTCTAGAAATGAAAGCAAAGGGCAAGGCAGACACAAGCAGGTAAGTCTAAACAGTAGACTTAAGGATGTTTTTTAAAACTATATGCATACCTGGACCTATCAAAAACTGAAAATGTGTACAGCTGCTAACAAAAGAGATATTCAGTATTCTAAGGCATTCAATTTAGAAAGTAAATAACACTAAGTCTTCATCAGGCTGTCCTGTCCTTACAGGAGATGGCAGAAATCCCCGCATCTGAATCTCTGACACAGTCTGGAAAACACAACTGGAAAGCATTAATAGGATAAAGGTGTTCCTGTTCTCAGTTACAACGACTAGTTATTGCATTAACTAATCAGTTTTGCAGAGAAAAAAAAAGGACTGCTCCTATCTGGTGTATCTACACCACTAGATGATTTAGATCAGAAAAACTACTCTATTCCCACATTGGGCCTAAGAACTGTATAAACAGAATATGATTTCAAAGTTTAAATGTGCCAAGATTTTTACATCAAAATTATGGATATACTTTCATGTCTAAATAACATGCTGTCCAGGGATGCTGAAGCTGCTGTTACTACTGGAAAAAAAACCTGCTATTGCTCCTATAAAGACAAACTCAGTTTCTCCTCTCAGGAACTCCTGCTGCCAGCTTGTAAGGCCCTTTTTCATGACATGACAAGCCTACAGATCTATCAAGCATTCCATCGTCTCAAGTACTAAAGTTCTACCTCTGTGCAAAGAGCTTTCTTCTGCAAATAAGGGCAGCAGCAGCAAGCCACCAGTCCTATCTTCAGTGGTCATCTCCCTGCACAAAGAAACACGTGAACTTCTGTGCAGGATTTCATACCAGGTTGGTTCACCCAGCTTTACAGTTACCATTTCTTATGCTAACGAAAAATCTTCAAAAATTCTTCTTTTCACACCATAAGCTCCATGACAGCAAGACAGAGTGCATTTTGCCAGAATGCAGCAAATGAAAGGAAGAATGTGTCTCTGTCTGGACGGAAGAAGCTTCATTTCTTCCATCTTGAAGCTCACCAGAGATACAAAGATCATTTGTTTCTTGGTCTGAACTTTAACTTTATTTGGTATCTGAGGAGGAATGGGCTTTTTCATCCTCATGTGCAGCATTCCCAGACTGTGTGTAGGAGAAATGAGGCAGACCTGAAGTGATACTAAGGTTGCACCAGAACAGCCATTAGAAGCGCAGTGTGCAACAAACATGAATGCTATCTTTCTACCTATTTTGAAACAGGCTCTGAATCTTTTTGTTCACTTCTTGTGTAAATTTAAAAACTGCAGAAGAACTTCCTATCACATCAATATGAGTATCATAAGGAATAACCAAAACATCAGGGTAGTGGGATTTTACACTTTCACACACCAATCTGTATTTCTTCTCATCTCTGGTGCACTTCTCAAAGTTGATCCTTTCTTTACGTAAACTGTTATGAAGTTTTATAGACTGATTCTCAATTTTCTCCTTGACTCTTAATACTTGTCCAGTATCAGGCCTGTTTCTGCCTTTCTGAAGATGCAGTGTAGTTATATCACCATCAGTGATGTCAGAAATCACAACATCGGTATTTGTGAGGAGTTCCTTGGCAAAGAAGCACTTCATATAGTGGTATATATCTGTGTCAAGAACAACCACTTGCTTTTCCCCTTCAGCATCATGAACAAAGTTATTCACCTCTCCGGTGAGTCTGCGTTTGCTCAGCCTCTTCTTTGGTCTCTGATGGGACTTACTTGCTTCATTTTTATCCTCTGAGAGGGATTTTGCTTTTAGTAAAAGAAAGTCTCTTAGCCACTTGATTGTTGGAAATGATCCTTGAACAGAAATATGCCCGTTGGATTGCAAAGAACCAAAGCTCAAAGCTGTGCTCTTCTTTTTAAGTTCTTGTATTAGGTCCTCCAAAACAAATTTATCTTTGAAAACAGACATATCAAGGACAGCTGTGACAGAGCTGAAGACCTAGAATTGTGAATTAGAGAAGTTAGGTAATGGTTAACATAGCTAAGGAAGCACAACTAGATAAACTAAGGATGAACTTACATTTTCACAGTAAGGGGTTACTTTCAGAGGATAGTATCTGGGCAGCCTCCTGTCTTCTAGTCGATGCTCACTCTTCTGTAGAACACTCTCTACAACTAAAGAGAAAGCCAGATTCACTTGTTTGGCAGTAGGATAATGTCTTACTGTCAGTCTGACAGTACATCACTGTGCGGGTGTTTTCTTCTTGATGCTTTCCCTAAAACTTCCATACATACACACAGGTGATCCAATTCTCTTGCCTAACATATTTGCATTAGTCAAAATGGTTCAGAGAGACAAAAGCCTGTCTCCTTAGTACAATAACTGTCAGAGATTTGTTCCCAAAGGCCTGACTACAAAAATCACGTTGTGCAGTGTTTGTTTCTAGAAACAAACAAAAGTTTGTGCAAAGTCTCTTCAGAGTCATTACTTCACTGAACAGAAATGAAATCCTACAACTCTGACTGATTAAAAGAGAGGTGTTGGTCTCCCAGGCACATAAAATCCTAATACAATATATTATAATCATTTGTTTTAGAGTAAACATTCTAAGGCTAATTTTTGGGAGAACGTTTTCTATGGTATATTAGTGTGAATACCTTCTTGATCTTCAAAAGTTATATATGCAACTCCTTTTTCCCTTGTTGGATACTTCACTTCTTCCACATCTCCACCGTTATTCTTTGCCTTTTGGAAATGAATCACCAGAATGTCACTCATGACATCATTGTTCAGAACACCATCTGGAACACCAGAGATGACAATGGTCCTTGCTGATTTAGCAGCCTGTCCCATGTCCTGTGCAGAGAGAAATGGCATGCTGTCAGAAGAGTGACCTGCACAGAGGTTACCCATAGCCACCACGGCTGCTGAACTGGCTCCTTTTTGTTCAGACAACCCATTCCTTTCATAGATAACTAAGATTGCTTTATCAGATCCTGATTTCAATGAATGCCAGATTCCCTTAGGCACCTTCACATTACCGTGCAGTAAAAAAAGTGTCACTTACTCGCCCTCTTTTGTTAAAGCAGTAAAAATTAGAACTAAATTTAGCAGCTTCCCAAATGAAAGGCCCAGTGTTACGCTGCTACGATTGTTTGCTCTAATATGCAAGATTTGAAGGAAATGGAAAATGTTAATTGCATGTACTGTTCAACAAGGACTCTCTTTTCAGAGTGTCAAGGTCAGCTTCAGACAGTCCTTACTTGTTAAATTCACAAGAGCTGGGACGAAAGGTTATGCTGTGACTCAGCTCTCTCCATTTACTCAGAGGACAACCTTGTTAAACTGGAAGAACATAATCCCAGCCATCTGAGACCTGCGGTGCATAAAATAACTACACACATGATTTTCATCAGAGCCAGACCTCCCATTGCTGCAAACATGAAACCCATCCTAAATAGGATTTGCATCCACAGAATCACAGAATTGCCAGGGCTGGAAGGGACCTCAAGGATCATGAATCTCCAACCCCCCTGCCACATCCACGTCTTGTTAGGAAAAGCATCTTTTCTTTCCATTCCTGCTACACAAAAAATAAACAGCATTATTTCAGTGAAAATACACCATAAACGATGGGACTCTGAGGAGATTTTGCAACGGTTTCTTGGCTTGGAATGAAGGAAAGGATGGAAGGAAACAATTCAGCACGTTTGTTGATCCAACAGCTGGCAACCCTGCCTGCGGCAGAGGGCTGGGACTCGATGATCCTTGGGGTCCCTTCCAACCCGACCGTTCTGTGATGTCTGCATGGGAAGCGTTTGTGGCAACGAGCTGCCGCTAGCTCTGGAGCAACCACGCAACGACCGTCCTTCAGCCTGCGTTCCTCAGGCTTCTCTCCTTAGCTTACACCCTTCGTGCTCCTCTCTGGGCTTACATCTTCACTGACAAAAGCTCTCCTGGCCCTGCGCTGGGTGATCACCGGGCACTCACGGAGCCCTCAGGACGCGCACGTCCTGCCCGGATCCACACAGCGCAGCTCGCCTGAAGCGAAGAGGCCCCACAGGCCCTCGGCGGCGCGGCGCGGCGCTCCCGCCCACCCGCGGCTGTAGCACAGCGCGCTCCCGCCGCCATGTTGCGCCCCCCGCGCCCCGCACTTGCCGTGGCGTCGCTGCCCGGAGGGGGGCCGGGAGGGCGGGCGGTTTGTGGAGCACCGCCCGCGTCTCGGCTGCCGATCGCCGGGCCCGGCCGGAGGGAAACGAAAGCGAAAGGTGAGGGCAGGGCCGGGCACGGAGCCTGCTGGGGGACGCCGGGAGCGGAGGAGGGCTCGGCTTGGGTTCCGCGTGGCTGGAAGTTGGAAACGCTGAACTCAGCGCCGGGAGGAGCGGAACGCCGCGCGAACCTCGGGAGCTCTGTTAAAATCAATCTCGATTTTGAGTGCCTTCTCGCTCCTCCGCTCCGGGACACCACGGCAAACCGTAACGCTTTCCTTTCCTATCCGACCGACGCTTTCAGGGAAGGCGCAGACCCTCACGATCCCCCGCTCGCTGCCATTCCACGCTCCCGCAGCCGAGCGGCGCTCCGTGCCGTTACACGCAGCGAACGCCGAGCGGAGCTGCAGCCCCGCGGATCGCGCTCAGCCCGCACCTGAGGTGTCACAGAGCCACAGAACGGCCTGGGTTGCAAAGGAGCACAACGCTCATCCAGTCCCAACCCCCTGCTGTGTGCAGGTCGCCAACCAGCAGCCCAGGCTGCCCAGAGCCACATCCAGCCTGGCCTTGAATGCCTGCAGGGATGGGGCATCCACAGCCTCCTTGGGCAACCTGTTCCAGTGCCTCACCACCCTCTGGCTGAAAAACTTCCTCCTCATATCCAACCTCCCCTGTCCCATTTTAAAGCCATTCCTCCTTGTCCTATCACCATCCACCCTCACAAACAGCCGTTCCCCCTCCTGTTTATCCGCTCCCTTCCAATATTGGAAGGCCAAATATTGGATCACAGCAGAAAAAATACCCACTCTTGGAGGAGAAATCCTCAGCTTTTGCACTTCTGCTTTATTCCAAAGCTCTTTCAGAGTCAGAACTGGAAACAAAAGGGGAAGTTTACACGAAAAAAATATATATATCTTCCCCTAACCCTCTGTGCCTTTTTCGAAATGCCCCCCCAAATGCATCACCTCCCAAAGCTGGCAGCCTGCCCAGGGACATGCCACTAAATAAATACCTCTGGCCTTGTGTGCACCATCACGTCGTTTCTCCAGCTCATCTCCAAAGCAGCTTGTTTTAAACAATCACCTGATTTCACAGCTGCAAGATGTTACATTGGAAAAACAAAGAAACAAAGATGCCAGTGTAGAAAAAAAAAAAAAAATGGTGCATTAAAAACAAGATATCAAACTATTCACTCATCAGAAGCTCAGAACCATTTGGATTAGATGTAGAGGAAGTACCAAAGCCAGCACCTTGACAGATAAAAGCAGTATTAGTGATGTGTCTTTTCTCACGGGTTGCAAGTTCATAAGTAAATCTGATAAGTGATATTTTTGCACTCTCCTTTCACAACCAGCATGTATATGTGGGACATAAATACATGTCACTACTGTTGTAGCTTTATCACCAATTCAATAATGTATCTTATGCAATTACATAATAGTTGGTTTCAAGTATTTGAGTTATGTTGGCACACACCAATAAAACCCCCAGAACTGTGGATTTGTGAAGATGCTTTACACTGGGTTATGAATGGCTTCTGTAAAAACTGTAAAAACTGAAGATGGAATAGGTTAAAGTGGGATACATCTACATAAAATGGACAAGATACAAAATCTGTGAATTTGCAAGAAGCAGTCTTGGATTAAATTACGTGTGCAGATGAAGGCTTTCTCCATGACTTTCATCAGGAACACCCGGAACATTAAGCATTAAGTTTTAATGAATTTCTGTTCAAAGTTCATGCCATAAAACAAATCAGAAAAGTAGTTCCTCTTTTTCAATTTCTAAACATTAAGGCACAATTACACGAGAACCACTGGTGTAACTTATCCCTCTGATGAAGCAAAAGCTCAGAACTTCTGAGAGAGATATACAATTTTCTATACGGCAGTCTAAGCATCCTCTTCAAAACAAACCCACACAGCTCCTTTTGACGCATATTTGATACTCTCTGTTTCCCCACCACCATTACTAGGCTTCTGGAAATGAATTTCAATCATATCCTGCACACTTTCCTCATCATCTTCAGTCTCTTTAATTCCTTTCAGTAGAATGGTCTTCGTAGAAATACCAGAAAAGAGCTGTAGAGGAAAGAAAAACAAACTTGTATTACACAGCAGCTGTTACAGGTACAACTAAAGGACCTGAGACACTGGAAATAAACATCCATTGGGATCTTTGATTACATTTTATGATTTTGGACAATGCACTACGATCTACAACTGCAGATAAAGGGAGTTTGGAACCCCATCACACACTGCACCCACCAAGAATGCTGTATCATAAATGCACACACTCTAATCAATGCTTTAATTATAAAGGCCTGATTGTACACACAGCACTGACTTGATTACAAGCTACTCATACAAAGTCAAAGACAATTTCAGTGAGAATATCATGAGCAAGCAGACAAGCACCACAGGAAAACAAGTTATTATTTGGGTCAAATGACTGTGTGTAAAAATGAATCAGCAACTGTTGCACAGAACAACGAGGCGCTCTGCTGAGATTATCAACACAGCCTCTCATTAGGGCTGAAGAGGACAGTGCTTTGTGCCATGGAAGCATATTGTTGTGCTACTGTTAACCTGCTTCACAAACTGTTCTGTGTCTGCCTCCCACCTGGCACAGATGTTATGGTATGTAATGATATAACCTGTAAGATTATGCACGCCATTTTTAAATAATTTTTTTTTCACAGTGCAAAATATAAGATTACCAGCATGTTGCAGAGTCACACCGGTACTCAGTTTATGAAACTTAGTATAGAAAACTTAGGCAGTCCTCAGAACTAAAAGTTCTGCCCGTTTCTTGTGTTTCCTGTGGATCTGATCTGCTTTTGGAGTATCCTAAACTAGAGTATTTTACCTGAAGCTTTTCCAAGTGTCCCTCAGTGCTTGGGGACACAGAAAGCCTATGGCACCTTCCATTTACATAGAAAGGGTATCTAGCACATCTCGCAATGCTGGCTGTTGCTGCAAGGGAGAATGAGAAAAAGCACAGTAGTATAACCTAAAATGCATTCTGCACACATATCAAAGAGCAGACTAACCTTTCTTACTTGGATTTAGAAATAAACATATGATAGTGCGTTCACTTCATGTGCAATTAGAAACAAACAAACCTCTATTTGGCACTTCCAAATAACAAAATCAGTAAATACCCACAAAAGCTCCTGAAATAAATCCAAAGCAGCTGTTCTAAGTAGATGTGGCTCCACTCATCTCTGTAGAATTTCACGCACTTAAACCAGAAAGCCTACAGTTGGGCAATCTGAATGCTTCTCTCACTTCATTGTTATGGAACAAGAGCTAAAAATCAAACATGTTTCCCTACTTTTCACATCATAAGTGTCTAGCAATCCAAAGAAAAAAAAGAAAAAAAAGGATTTCTGACAAAGTTAAGAAAGTGGGCAAGCTGCATATCAAGTCATGTTTGATCAAAAAGGAATGTGATGAATACTGCTATATTCACAGATGTGTGGGTGAACCTACATCTTTTCCTGATCTATTTAATTCTCCTTGGGGAAGAATTAGCTGCATTCCCTGGTTAAGTTAACTCAGAACATAAGGGAACGGACAACATGGCTTGTATATCCAGCTAACAAAACATTACATACAATACCTCCAGGTCTAGTGAACGTAATAACAGCTGTCCTGGACCTCTTGTCATATTTTATATTTTCTACTTCTCCTCCTCCATGTTCAGATTTGTAGAAATTCAGCTCTAATTTGTCTCTCATCCACTCATCAGGAATTGGTAGCTCGGGGATTTCTGAAACATTGATCTTCTTTCCAGAAATCGTGACGTGGAGCTAAAGAAATAATTTGTGTATTTTGTGTTTGAGAACACACACAAACCTTTTTAAGTACTGCAAGTGTGTATCTTTATAATTTCGTATTTCAGTTGATTACCTCAAATTTGACTCCCATTCCAACTGTAAAAGGCACTACTTTCACATCCGCTGTAGTTCCATCCAGGTTCACAGTATGCTTACCCATTTTTGTCAGTCTCTGGGCAACTAAGGAAAAATCACAAGGTTACAGGTAAGAAAAACCTTGTTTAATCATTGTAACTTGACAATCTGTCAGTCTCTTAAGCAAAATCTCCTTTTACATTGTTAAAGGAGAAATAACTGACAAGCAAACATATCCCACTGCCCACAGCTTCAGGCATATCTGCTTCTGTTCAATCTCACTAGCAATAGGCAACAGCTAAAACACCATACTATCTTTAGAATGAAAGATACTGTCAAAAGGTGCTCTTACTGTATGAAATATTAACACTAGACTTTTTGTATTTTTGCTCAAAAATCCACAGGTAAAACACATCACTACCAGCTGTAGAGGATGCTTGCTAAGACTGTTAGATTTCAGCTGAAATAATGGATCAGACACTACCTTTGTATCTACAATATACATGCATAATGAAGTCAGCCATTATGGTAATGAAATACATCAGAGACATTAATTTTATACTTAAAATATACATCATACCTTCTTCATCTTCCAAAGTAAGCAGTGCTTGGTTTTGGTTCAGTTTAAATGGGATTCTTGTTGTTACAGAAAAAACACAGCAGGTGTTCGTATCTGGAAAGTCACCCTCTGTGTCTTCCATGTGAGTGAACTCCACTTTCATTTCTGCCACCTTTTTTTTAATCTAATATTTTAGAATCAAGAGAACAAACTTTATGTAATTTATTTCATAACAGAAAAATAAATAGTATAGCCTTGCCTAAAAGTGCCACATATATAAATATATATATATGTATGTCTAAAGGTTAAGAGTCGTGCAGACTGAAGTCATAGCTGGTAAAAGAGGTATAACCCTGCTAACTATATTGACTTGCTGCAGATTCCTGGGATTGTTGTCCATTATTTTAGTTTTTCTCAATTCTCTCCTTTGATTAACTTTGTACGTGAGCTCGACCCTACAGGGGAAAAATGCAGGTGAAGTCTACAGGTGTTCTGATCTGTAGAATTAGAATACTTTTGCTAAGTAAAATCTGCAAAATGCAAGTATCAGAGTCATCACACTATCGTGAGTTTTACTTACTTGCATTTTTGTTCTACAGCAATGGTGAATCTGTTAATAAATTGCGTATCACCGTTGTAGTAAAACAGAAGTATTTTATAATGAGGATAGGTTAAAGTATTCATGAAAACACTGGTTAGGAAAACCTACTTTAATAGATACCAGGGAGTTTCAGATGTCTCTTTTTCCCCGTTTGTAACTGTTTCAAAATAAAAGGAAAATACTGTTTGCCCCCAAGACAAAACAACCAGAGCAATAAAAACATTTCTGCCACCTATCTTCAAAACTAGCATCTTATCTAGGAGCTTGTTTTCTTTCTGTTCTCACTACTGCCGAAGGACACATTCTTTCTGCCATCCTCTCACCCAAGAAATATTAAATGCAAGCTCTTGAAAAATGCAATACTATATGCATTTTTTACTCCAGTGTCTTCCACTTCATTATTTTCTGCTTTTCTTCATTCTTCTCACATCTTTAGTATCTCACACACACTATTTGTTTCCACATCCTTAGTCTTCACATTACCTTGCCAAGTAAAGTAAGAAAACAGAACATCAAGCTGTACTTTATACTGACATCAGTTGAGGCTTAAATGCTAAACCAGGCTGGATGTGGCTCTGGGCAGCCTGGTCTGCTGGCTGGGGACCTGCACATAGCAGGGGGGTTGAAACTAGATGAGCACTGTGGTTCTTTTCAACCCAGGCCATGCTATGATTCTAAACAGCTGACCTCAACAGACTAGAATTGACCAAAAATGTGTCCTTCTAAAATAATAATTGTAAAATATTGCAAGCATTACCTTACCATCCTGTGAAAGTGCTGAACAACATTCTGCAAGCTCTTCTTTGAGCTTCTCAATCTCCCTCTTCAGCTCAGCATTCTCTTGGTTTAGCACACAAAGTTCTGTCTACAGTCCAAAAAGTATTAAATGCAACATTAAAAACATAGAAGATAAAAGCATGTTTCAGCAAAATCTGTAGACATTAGAAAGTGTTTCAGCTTTGTAATATTATAAACGAAAGCCATGCATGAGGCATTTTTCCACAACTATCTGCAAGGCAAATCCACTCACCAAGGAGCAGTTTTGATCAAAGCAAATTACAGTAAGGTTTTTCAAACAGAGCATTCATGTTTCCAAGCATATACTGTGTACAATAAATCACCAGTTCCGATCTCAGAACCTACATCAACACAAACATTTCATCTTTTGTACCACGTGATCTCAGTAGCTCTTACTCCCAGTTCTGAAAAGTTAACCAGGTGAAGACATTTTAGCAGGTAAGGGCACACTAAGGCCCATCTAACTAAATCCAGCATTTCCCAGACAGGGAACAAAATATTGAGAAATGAAAACATTGCAGATGTAGTGAGTTCCATTCACATGCAACTGGAAGAGATTTCCCTTAATGTCATGAAGCACCTGAGACATTTATACCAGCACCCATCAGCTGAAGATGATGTGAAGCAGAAGCCTGATGATGATGATGACATCTTCTGTCTATAAAGTCCAAACATTTAGGACTGGAGAGGCAAAAGCAACTTCTTAAAGCATCATCTGCACACAGGTAAAGTTATTTGCACATATGAGATACTTCACATAAATAAAACACAGAAATAGCTGTGCCACAGTACATTGATCACCACTGATGAGAGAAAATATGATTTGAAACAACAGTTTCTTAAAAGAGATTTTAAAAATGAAGCAGTTGAAGGAAGAAGGATTTCTCCATGAGCCCAAACTAATTAGTGTGAAAGACCCAGAATGATTGTAAGGAGCAATGGAAGCAGAAACAACGTGTTTGAGCAGAACCAAAGCTGTAACAGAACTCTCTATGAAAGGGTGAAACAGCTGAATTTCATAGCTATGTTATCCTCTGGTTTTTATTCTCCCTGCAGGTAAATATTTCCTGGTAAAATAAAGACAAGTCCTGTTCATTTTATTTTTTAATGCTTAACCTATTAACTGTATTTTAATAGCTTGCAATATGGAAGCATAACTAGTTCATCAGTGGCTCTCAGGCTAAATAAAATGACACTGAAACCAGCTTCTTTACAGCCTGTGGAAAATACTGTTGCTGTACTGATGATTACACAGCACTTTGAGGTAATGAGCCAATTTGTTCCAGAAAGAAGAGCCATCTTCAGACCAGTTCTGGCCCTTGCCCAGCTTAGTGTCACTGAAGAAATGCCAATCCCTTGGGTGCTGTAACCTTGTCTAGGAGATGCTGAGATTTAATGAAGCAATGGAAGCAGCCCATTCAATCCCATTCAATTCTATCTTCATCACACAAAGCTGAAATATATCAGTTAGAGGAGAATCTTGGAAGACTGGCTTTTGTCTTCATTTTCCATGTCAGATCAGTCTGTTTCTCATTACTGTAAGACTTATTTTACTGCACCAGTTCCTCTTCTACCACTGAAAACCTGTGTTTAAAATATTAGTCCTACAGTCTGCAAACTGGTAAAGCTATTTCAACTAGAATGGAAATTCTACTCTTATCTTTTCTAACCAATACTTCCCTCACAATTCCAGAAATACTGACAGCCACGAGTAAGCCTTCTCCATACCTCATAGACGGCCTTAGACACGGCACTTTCTTTATTAAGTTCCTCTTGAGCATCCTTTAGCTCTGTCAGCTCATGCTGTATTTTCATATATTCTTCGTCAGCAATGAATTTGCTAAGTTGAAGGTCAGCTTTTGTTTTCTCAGCTTGTTCAAGTCTTTTCTGGATGGTAAAAAGACTTTTAGATTTTCTATGTCCACAAGAACAAACAAAACCTTAGGTAAACTCTTTACACGTACTTAGTTTTAATGCTTTGGATAAATATTTCTCTTAGACATGCAAGTGTAGACACCACTGAGATTAACATAGGCATATAGCATTAAAGGAGAGTGAACATGTTAGACAAACATCTGTTATGATGGGGGGAGAGTGGATTTAGATGTAGAAGGATGGACTAATGCTCTTCCAAGTGTCTTTCATCTAATTTCCATGATTCCACATACTTTACAGAACTTGCCTTCCATTTCTCCAGTTCTTGTTTAAGACTTTCCATCTCATCTTTTGATGCGTCAGAAGGGTCAGGGTTTATCACATGCTGCAGAGAAAAGGCACACTGAGTTTTATTTTCCAATTAGAGAATAATCAAAGTATTTCATAATTAAATGTTCCTAGTATCTGCATGCCAGGGGATAGCAAATACCATTGTTTTTTAATTCAAAAACTTAGTCCAAATCAATGAACCACCTTCATGGCTGGACGGGACCAAAATCTAAGAAAATGGAAACTGGTCAGTGCTCATTATTTTCTAACTATCCAACTGGAAGCATTTACAGGCTAGTTTGTTAATAAACCATAAAAGCAAGTGGTCTCTGTGTTCTGCTGAGAACTGAGCACCTCAAACCCAAAGCCTACAAAATCCGCAGGCTTTCTCAGCAGCTCCTCTAAGAGGGAGCATAAAGCCTGAAGAGAAAAAAACTACAAAATGGGAGGTTTCCAAGCTCAGTTAGATAAGGAATGGTAACATCAGGCAAGAGAAAGGCAATAAAGGAATTTCAGATTCCTTTGTATGTCAGGGCAGAAGTTCACAAGCACAGGGAAACGGCAACTGGATAAAGCCCAAGAAGAGAGAAAATCTCTGTTCTGTTTTGTTTCTATGACTGCAATATTCTGCAAGGAAAAAAAAAATCCAAAGAGACCTACTGAAGCAATCCCTCCCTTTTACTTAAGATTACATAAAACTTGAATGTGAACCATGGAACTCAGGCTTGGAAAAGGCCTGTTAGATTATCTAGTTAATTCTCTTGATAATTCTGGGTTTTTCCTAAAAACAATAACGTATAAAATATTTTTTTTCAACTACTTTGTCCTGTTAAGCAACAGGGAAATCCCCATCTGCATATAACTGAAAACCAGAAAATATTCCTTCACTCGTGGGAATGAGCACAGGAAAGCAGAATGATGCACGTGCTGCAGCTGGAAGCTGATAAGAAAGGATGCCCATTTGGTATGGAAAATGCTCTAAGGCAGCAATTTTCAACCTGAAAGCAAAACAAAAAAAACAAAACAAAAAAAAAACCAGGAAAGCACAAGAAATCCAAAGGAAAGTTTCATCCAAACTGCCTCTCACACTGCAAGAACTGGGTCAAGGGAAGCACCAGGAGAAAGGAAACCCCTTAAGAAACCTCCACGGAAGCAAACAGTAGATGGAGCAGGACGAGGAAATTCTAACAGAATTGGTAATGCTTTGGGATGGGACTCTCCTATGGAGACAGAAGGCAGTCAGGAAAGGAAGCACAGGGCCAGGCCCTGCTGCAGTGCAAGGTGCAGAGGTGTCACACTGGGCAACGTCACCTGGAAGTGAAGGTGTGAGTAAAGGACGTGGATGAGGAATGTCCCAAGTACTGAGAAAGAAATGGGACAGGGGTTTCAGAGCACTGTCCCAGCAGTCCGAGCACAAATCTTCACTCAGAGAAACCGTTACCAAATACAGAACGTCAAGAAATACTTACAAAACCATTATCTTCCAAGGAATGCAGCGGGCTTGAGAAATCCATTGGAACCTGAGGGGAAAAACAAATTACAAAGTTATGTCTTTTAGCTCTATTTGTGGCAAACAGTTCAGAATGGAATACCGTATGATGATTCAACTTAAAAAAAAAAGGAATTAGTGATAAATGTACAGTACTTGAAGCCTCCTTCCCTACTACACACAAAAGGCAGAGACATGAAGAATTCTGTATCGCACAACTGAACATCTATAACATGGGCAGTGGCCTTTCTGCTATGTGTGTAGCGGCTCTAACCGCAGCCCTGGAGGTGCCCGAGGCCACGGGTGGGCGCTGGGGCAGCCAGCCTAGGGCAGGGGTGGCGCTGGGGGTCCGTTCCAAGCTGAGCCCCCCGGCCCCACGCAGCGGTACCTGCGGAGCTCCAGCCGGAACGCCTCTCCCTGCCCCCTTCCCTCCCGACTTCTGCTTTCGCTTTCCCTGCCGCTGGAGGAGGAGCCGGAGGTTCCCCAGCTGCTGCGGGCCGTTGTGTCACCGCTCCTCTTCCTCGAAATCACGTGAAGGAAGGTGGTTCCTTCGTCCTCCTCCTCCTCCAACGGCGCAGCGCAGCTCGCCGAGGCGGGCGGACAGCTGCGGGGCGCTGCGGGGCGGAAGACGGAGGGAGCGGGGCGCGGAGCTGTGCGGGCTGCCAGCGCCCGTCTTCACCCATCTCTTGGCTGGGAGCTCCTAGCTCGGCCTGTGGCTTTTCCTTTGTGTCCTCAGGCTTGTTTTGCTGAATTTGTTTATTCTAAACCACTTTATGTGGAAACAGCTTTGTGTTATAAAGAACAGGTGACTGGGCAGTGGCAAAAGGCATCAACGCTTGGGTGACAAATATTTCCAATTGCTGATGGAAGTGCTGCGTTATAAAAAACGACTTCTGGAAAACACAGATCTCTGAAAACTGAGAGGTGGTCCTTGGGGCAGAGGCAGCTCGCCATTTGGGGGACAGCCCGCCATGTTGGGGGCAGCCCACCATCTTGGGGGCAGCCTGCCTATTTGGGGACAGCTTGTCATCTTGGGGACAGCCTGCCATCTTGGGGGCAGCCCACCATCTTGGGTCTAGAGGATGGTGGGGGGTGGCTGCCCTCTCTCATCAATCAGAGGAGCACAGTTGCTTTATGAACCCTTCACTATATAAATCTCCCATGAGCATAAAAGTGCTCAGTGGCTGATATATTTGGAATGAGGCAACAAAGATGGATAGTGTATAACCAAGCCAACTACATGGGTGTTGGTCTCGATGATCTCTACAGGTCCCTTCCAACCCCTGCAATTCCCTGACTGTGATTAAGTGTTTAAGGCCTCTGATTTTTATTTCAAGTCCTTTCTCTGGCTATAATGTATGTTTGATGACTCAGATTAAAAGTGTAGTCTGCTGATTATCCTCCAATTCCATCTCTCAAAAAAGCCCCACCTATGACTAGGTCAGATTCCAGACCTGCAACTGCAGGTTGGGTACGAGGAACAATTCCTTCTCCAGAGAGCAGTCAGGCAGTGGCACAGCTGCCCATGGAATGGGGGGTCACCATCCCTGGGGGTGTCCCAGAACTGTTTGATGTGGCACTGAGGGATGTGGGCAGTGAGCATGGTGGGATGGGTTGGGATTGGGGATCCTAGAGGTCTTTTTCAACCTTAACAATTCTGTGATTCTAACTGTACTTGCACAGCGCAGAGGTAGAGGAGGAGAGCTTCAGAACACATGGAAATCAGCTTAGAGAAGCCAGAAAATGTGGGCTGATGTGAATTATCTTTGCAGATGTTTGCTGTCTTAGCCAATGGGCACTCATTCTCTACGGAGCGGCTTTTTAAGGTAAAAAAAAATGGGATAGATTTCCATGATTATAAGTTTGAAGTAGAGAAAGTACTGTCTCTTCCTTTACAGGGAGCATAGAAAACTTCATTTCTTGAGTGATCCTTCTTCACGTAGCATCTGAAGGAAAGAATCTCATATGGATCCTGAGAGAGGTGTACGGACTCACTTCATTCAGCAGATTATTGATGGAACAGACTGAACCCATAGTAGGAGCTGTCGGATGGTAGGTGCAAAACGTGTGTGCTTAAACATGGAGAAGTAAAAAAAAATAGTAGCACAATTGTCTTTCATCAGCAGCTCTTGGATTCAGGAGCAGACTGTGTCCAGTACTGTAGCCAGGCAGTCAGACACCGATGGAGTTCAAGACGGTTAATATCCATCTAGATACACATAGCAGATGAGCTGCAGTCATGAACAAAATTTTGGGAATGTCTATGTCCTAGGCCAAAAAAATGCGGGAAAAAGCGTGTCAAACTTCCTTTAAGGCTGAGCTGACTAACTATTTGAATGTTACCCTCAAGGCTGCAACCAGACTTGTACTCACTGGCCAAAATAGTTTGCATGGCACTGACTGCTGAAGTTAATTAGTTTTCAGCATTTCAATTTACGCCAAATCGATGGATAATGAATTAGAATACGACACTGTCACTTAGCAGATGTGGAATTATACTTCCAGAGAGAAGCAGGAATATCTGTATAGCAGATTGAGAAATTGGTTGGCCTCTATGCACACATTGAGGAAGCATGCAGATATTTTGCTTTTATTGGCCGTTCAGTTGGCACTGAATTGCACTCTGCTTGAACAGCAGTCACCTTGTGCCACCAAATTCAGTAGGAGTTCTACCCGCAGGGAAATTATTACAACAGTTTCAAATGTTCTTATCTGTTTTTTTAAGATCAGTGGATGAAACTATCACCCAGTATTATTATTTTTTTTATAATTATTTTTCTGCCTTGACAATGGATAACTGTTTACTATTGCTTTGTAAACACAATGTTGGTTACTAATGAGATGAGTAAAAGGGAGAGGTTTAGCTGGAGTAGCCAGGGAGGAGGAGGAGGTGATTATGTTATGATCTAAGTACATCAGATTTCAGAATTAAATGTCAGGGTGGAAGGCTGTTCTCCAGTAACCGTGATCATGATGGGAAGTCACCACGGATCTGAAAGAGCCTCCTTTCTCTTAAACTCCAGGGAATGCAGCAAAGCCAATCTGTTTACATGGCCTGCTTTGGGATTTGAACTGAACAATGTGTTTGTGCTTGTTTTGGGAAGGAGAGTTATTGAAGATACTGAACTGGAGCAAGTCCCTTAATTCTGGAGTTGACTTTATTTATTAACTGATTTTCCATGAATTCAGTGTTAACCACGTATGAATCAATGTAATAGGAAAAGCATTGATTTCATAACTCCGAAGAATCTAACTAAAAGGGAATATCAAGGAGTACAACAAGCATAGAGTACAAGAAGCTTTAAAACTCTTGGGATTTCTGTGAGCAGACTGCATTGATACCAAACTTGTTCTTTTGGAATTTGAAAAAGTCTTGATAAGCCTACAAATCTGAACTGGAAATTTCAAAAGAGAACCACGATCCTTCTAGCAGCACAGTATGAAAGCTCAACTATAGCAGGAAATACCCAGATTAAGCTGGAAGATGTTTACAGCCATAGGCCTGTTTTTTATTTGTACCTAAACAAGTTGACCATGCCTCAGTATGATAAGAATCTGATGGCCTTATCTTCAGAGGGAGAGTATTCTGATTCTTTTTAAGTCAGAATAGATCAGAAGAAGAAAGTAAATAGAATTTTGGTGCTTATTTCATAACTAAGCTCCAAAAAAACCCTTGCTCAGTGCCTGACCCTTGAACCTGGCTGCAAAACAACCTTGTTCTCTAGACAGGTCTAGTGGCATCTCAGTGCTGGCAGTTCTGGAATGCTTTAGCTTGATGTTAAAAAGCCAGATTCAGCCACTGAGGTGTTCCAGTGGTGCTTTGATGGATCTTTAGTATTTTGATGGAACCATGTTCCACACCTATCCATTGTGTTTGGTGCTTCTTTTCAAAACAAGCTAGAATGGCTTAGTGCTCCCCTCAGCTCCTTTTCTCTGGGACAAACAAACCAAGGGACCTCAACCACTCCTCACACCCCTTGTCCTCAGACCTTCCCCATTTTTGCAGCCCTCCTTTGGGAGCTCTCTAATAACTTCACATCCTTTTGATAGTGCTGTGCCCAGAACTGCACACAGTGCTCAAGGTGAGCTCAAATTCCAGTAAGTGGAGTTCAGAGATATGATTCCTGTTGATCAGTGCTTTTTTTTCTTTTTTTTTCCCCCAGTGTTTTCACATTCAAAAATAGAAAACAGAGACCCCATGCTCCTGAACAGCCTGTATCTTCTGGTCAGATACTGTCAACAGCAGAGAGTTGTGGGTTTGACCCTTCTGCATTCAGACCCATCTGAATAGATGAGTTTCAATGCCTTGCAGTTCTTCCAGCAGCCAGCCTGCCTTAAGGGGAAGGTGATAACCTGCAAACAACCTACAGACCCTGGTCAAAGAAAGATGCCTTCTATCTGTCCTTAGTCCAGTGCC
This sequence comes from Chrysolophus pictus, assembly GCA_037305975.1. NCBI lineage: Eukaryota > Metazoa > Chordata > Aves > Galliformes > Phasianidae > Chrysolophus > Chrysolophus pictus. Next base: position 2,201,272 of record CM074582.1, on the reverse strand, counting down.
AGGGCTTGGAGAGTAGCAGATCTAAATCTTATACATATTGTATTCTTGGTAGCTGTACGTGATCTTTTCTGCAGTTTGCTGATAGTTCTAATCTCACTGCTGAGGTCTCACATCCTACTGCTCTTCAATGCTAGTGTCAAAGAGACAACAAGGACCCATGAATGGTCGTGTCTCAGAAGAAGCTGCCCCATCTACTCTTGCCATTCGTTTTCCCCTGTCCTGAGTGTTTATGTGACCAAGTAACTATTTAGAGTGGGAAATTAGCCAGCTTAAGAATCCTGATAGAAGTTGGGTTTTAGCTGCTTTTCATCCAGTTTATTTTGTGTCCAAAAAGCAGTGTGACATCCCAGGAGGGGGTGGCATGGAACAGAGTCAGTAGGCTCAGTGGGGCTTATTTCAGTGGTTCTGGTAGTGCAACATGGCTTAAAGATCTCATCTAAATACAGCATCATTCTCTGATGTAGTATACAGAGCCTTGGGGCCATAGAGGAGGTTCCAGATTTTGTTTCAAGAGGCATACGTTTTGGGCATTACAAATATTATTGCTTTTTTCAGTCCCTTTAACTAGCAAGGCAAGAGAGAGATATATACCTGAAAATGAATGTCCAGCAACTTCAGCTGTCAAATATCTTTCTCTTACAGAAGTACAAATCAGTATTGAACACTGAGTTGGGAAATAAATACTTTATCCCAATCTACATCCTTTACAGGAAAGATTCTGGTATGTGTCCAAACAGACTTGGGAATGTTTCAGCTTCTCTAAGATGTGTGTCCCAGAGCACAGTACTATGAGGCAATACAGTGGTTTAGTAAATAGTCCCAGCATGACTGCTTGAAGGCAAACAATGAAGAAGAAATCATCTAAGATGCACGTTGCTACGCTTGAATCACATGCCTGTTCTTGGGCTATAAATCACTGCATGTTAATGAAATGCTTCTTTCAGATAATGTTGTTAGTGCTTCAGTGGGGATTACTGGTTTATGTAAGAATAAATTCATAGAATCATAGAATCACAAGGTTGGAAACGACCTATAAGATCATCTAGTCCAACCGTCTTCACATTACCACTGCTACCACAAGCTACTAAACCAGCTCTCGCAGCTGCTCATCCAGACGCGTCTTGAACGCTGCCAGGGACGGCGACTCCACCACCTCCCTGTGCAGCCATTCCAGTGCCTGACCACCATCTGAGAGAAAAAGTTTTTCCTCATGTCTAACCTAAACCTCCTCTGGTACAACTTGTGGCCATTTCCCCTGGTCCTGTTTGTTGCCTGGGAGAAGAGGCCAAACCCCTCCTCATCACAGCCTCCCTTCAGGAAGTTGTAGAGTGCAATGAGGTCTCCCCTGAGCCTTCTCTTCTCCAGACTAAACAATCCCAGCTCCCTCAGCTGCTCCTTGTAGGACTTGTGCTCCAGACCCCTCACCAGTTTCGTTGCCCTTCTCTGGACACGCTCCAGGGCCCCAGTGTCTTTTTTGTAGTGAGGGGCCCAAAACTGAACACAGCACTCGAGGTGCGGCCTCACCAGTGCTGAGTACAGGGGGACGATCACCTCCCTGCTCCTGCTGGCCACACTATTTCTAATGCAGGCCAGGATGCCATTGGCCCTCTTGGCCACCTGGGCACACTGTCAGCTCATGTTCAGCCCAGCATCAATCCCGAGGTCCCTTTCCTCTTCACAGTTTTCCAGACACTCGTCCCCAAGCCTGTAGCGCTGCATGGGGTTGTTGTGGCCAAAGTGCAGGACCCGGCACTTGGCCTTGTTGAACCTCATCCCATTCACCCCAGCCCAGCTTATTTAAATCCCTCTGAAGGGCCTCCCTACCCTCAGGCAGATCCACACCACCTCCAAACTTGGTGTAATCTGCAAACTTACTGAGGGTACATTCAATCCCCTCGTCTAGGTCATCATTAAAGATATTAAACAAGATGGGCCCCAGTACTGACCCCTGGGGGACACCACTTGAAACAGGCCACCAGCTGGACTTCACTCCATTAACCACCACCCATTGGGCATGGCTCTCTAGCCAGTTTCTTACCCAAAGAAGTGTATACCTGTGCAGCATGCAGGCCATTTTATACTGAGAGGTTGTAGATGAGAGGGAAGGAACAGTAGAAGGAGGGGGACAAGGAGATGTCCTTGTCAGCAGTGTTAATCTCATCTTCTCTTTTCTGCGATAGAGGTCTAGAAATGGATCAATTATATTCCTTAGGAATAAAATCCACAGCCTCCATGATTCCAGGTGTGAGCAGGGATGGGCTGAGTTATGGCCATAGCAAAGACTGTGCCCAAGGGCATGGCATTTCTGGGGTATGAGTGACAGATTCTGAAATTGTCCATATGAAAAAAGGATCTTTTCTGTTTCTTGTCAGATTTTGTAGTCAGCCAGATTTCTTCATGCTTCCACGGAATATTCTTTCTAGGAAATCTTTTGGGGAATGCTTACCTAAGTGCCTTAGTCTCTGGAAATGCTTTTTGAAAGAGATTGTGAGATTTCTCCCATCTTTCATTTCCAGAGAGTATGTAATACATACCATGTGTCATGAAAGAAACACTGAGTGTAAAGCATGTGAGATTCCGACTTAAATAGAAAGCTATGGAACAGCTGGGCTAAGTTAAAAAGTAGATATGTGTAAGTGAAAGCATGGTGACTCCCTATTTAGAGGGTATCTAAGGGAAGTAAGGTAATGCCAGCTGGAGCTCAGTGCTTTGCAAGGTCTAACACAGCCATTCCGTGGTGATATTACTGGAAAAGCTCAGAGCTCAAAATGCTGAAGGAAGGTCACTTTGCCTGAAAAACCATTAATGGGACCTGACTATATTGGGTTAGTTTACTGACACTGCTGCTTTGGTCAATTCATATCAATCCCTAGTGCAGATAAACCCTAGGATTTATTAAACAATATTTGAGTATTAGCTTCCATGAGCTTTAACAAACCTAATCTGACTGGGAAAATTGAGTAAAAATGAAACATTTTTAGAGAATGCAGCTTCTCTTTCCAACTTCTGCTCTATCCTGAAGCCTTTTGGCAGAGCCCGAGCTGCAGAATATTGACTAGACTGCCTGCAGATATTTGCATGTAATTCATTTCCATCTCTCTTTTTTATTAAAAGGAACAGTGTGAAGCCAAGAACTGACTAACAGCTGTCTCTTATTCTCCTGTGCAAATCCCACTTACCTTCTCGACAAAGGTATTTCCACAGACAGGTCCTCTAGGGAATATCTAGAGAAGATTTCATGGGTGTTTTGGTCTTTTTGTTTCTTTTTTTTTTAAATTACCATAGGTTTAGTTGTTCTAGATGAACTTGTATGACTATTTCTTCCCATACTCATGCATATAAAGAGATCTTCTGAAGATAAAGGCACAACATCTGCTAACCCAGCTCACTTCCATACAGCACTGCTAACTCTAAGAGCTCTGCCTCATCTTTGGAGCTTTTTTTCCTTAGCACTATTCTGCTGCTGATTCTGGTTGAGGATGTTTTGCTGTGCCCAGTTTTTAAATGAGTGGTGCGTGTTCCCTGATACCCTTTTTCAGATCTGACAAGTCATCATTGTTACACACTAAATCAGCATTGACAACGTCCAGTGTGGTGTTATCTGCAGCTGAAGGCAGCCTTAGAGTACAGCATGTGAATGTGTGAATGTGTATTTTGATTATTTGCCCACGTAAAACTTGCTATCCATTTTAGGGAGGAGAAAACTTTTAACAAATATAGGCAAAAGAGTCATGCAGAGTAAGGAAATATATCAAAGGAGTCAAAATATTTGTTTTAACGCCTTCAGAGTGAGTGTATCTTACTTTTCATTTCAGATGTTTTAGAAAATAGTCATATTTCACTATAAAGGCATTGAAAACCTGAAATGAAAATGAAATACTTCAAACAAAATTATAATATTGACCCCAAATTAGTCTGTTTTGATTAAAAAAAAAAAAAAAAAAACACTTTATTTTGAAGAAACAGAAAAAAGTATTTTTTTCTAACTTTTCTTCTTTGGCTTGGCCAGCAAATTGGATGTTTGTGCGTTTTACTGCTTTAATTGGATCTCTGTACAAAGGCTTCTCAATAATTAGCTACGCAGCACAAGTGCAGGCAGTAACAGGCTCGCATCGAAGTGTAGGACATTCAGCATTCAGTGGAGTTTGGGTAAGATATGTGTCATTCTGGGTTTTTGGAAAGATGATTCATTCAGCACTACAGATTCATTGCGGTTCTCTGTATTTGGGATATTGATTTTTTTATTCGCTGCAGCTGTGAATATTCAGAGAGGACATTGCAGGCATTTTCTGGAATGACAGCCAGTCCTGCTCCTTCTGCTCACACTGCCTGCTGGGGAGCTCTTCACATGTTCTGCTCAAGTCAAGCTGGCTTTCCTATAAGATTTCTGAAGCTGTTCTGCAAACAACTGACAATTGAAATCTGAATATATGCCACATGGAGGGCAGCACATATCTGGAAAAGAAAAAGAAGAGGATAAAGCTCAAGTAAGAAATAGGACCCCCTTCACTGGGGGAAGGAGTCTTGCAGACTACTTGTTCCTGAGATCAAAAAGAATTCCTTTTCTATCTTTTCATCTTCAAGTGGCAAGATGTTTTTGTGTTCCATTTATATCCCCATTTTTGTATTTGTTGCCTTGCCCAGGAGAACATTTAATAATATTTACTGTCAATTCTTTCTTAGTAAGATAACAAACAACTGAATATCAATCAACTGCACTCTAAATAAACAGAAAGCAGCATTGTAACACCACTGGTGCCTCTGACCAAAAACATTTAACAGCAGTTAAGTGGTTTACATTCCAGTTTTGACACATGTGTGATTTTGGTTTTAAAAAAATGTAGCTCGTCAATGTATTCATATAATTGAATTAATTCCTTTTGGAAAGGATTGCTTTGCCTATTTGGATTGTTATTTAGAAGGGGAGTATTCTGGTGGCATGAAAGATGGGCCAAAGCTGAAAGCTGGCAGAGGAAGAGAAGCACAGTCAGAGCTTGAAAAACAAGGAAAAATAAATACTATATAAATAAAATCTGGTAAATCACATTCTGCCAAGTCTGTGAACAAAGCAAAAGGGCACTTTCATAAATACATGAGTAGGAGGAGTTTAAGACTACAATCATGTAAAATGACTTAATGGAAAAATGCTGGTGTGGGATAAGAGAGTCCATTTGCTTTCATAATGAGGAAGAGAGCAAAGAAATTGTACCTTCATAAAAATAAAGGAAGACTAATACCAACTCCGTAACACATACATCAAAATAACCTGGGAAGGAGACAGTGGTTCACAGCCAAGGGAAATAAATGAAGCAAGAGTGGAACCACAGGATGATTGGAAGAGGAAATATGACGTTATCCGCAGCAAAGATCTTAGTCAGTAGTATTGCACATCAGACATCAAAAGCTGGGAATTGCCAGTTTGGTAGGACAAGACTGCTAGCAGCCAGTCCTTGAATGGAGATGGTGGTGGTGGTTGTCAGTAACTACCTGGAGGAAAGCCTACAAACACTGTGACCTCAGATGTAGAGGGACCAACCCTCACCATTATATCACCATGCCTATATATTATGACACCACTTGTGCAACTGGGCATTTCCAGGATTATGACACCCTACCAAGGATATCAGTAAGCATTTTGCAAAATGCTGTAATCATGGAATTCACAGAATCATAGAATCATTAAGATTGGAAAAGATCTCCAGGGTCAAATCCAACCATCAATCCATCACTATGCTCACTAACCCATGTTCCCAAGCACTACATCTGTGCATTGTTGGAACACCTCCAGGGAGTTGTACACATGAGAGACACTGGCTTATTTGTCTCCAACTCACAGAATGTGAATTATGGCCCCGTGTAAGCAAATCCACTGCCTAACTCTTTACAGAAGACTAGAAAATGCGTGACAGAGATCTAGTGCGTGATATGAAATGGAAGAAAATGAAACACAAAAAAGCTGATAAAGCCATGGAGTGACCACAGAATTGGGAAAAGACATAACTTTGATTTCCACCAAAGCTGAAACAGCAGGAGGGAGGAGGAGAGAATGAATATGCAGTGTGGTAGGAAATGAGTATTATAGGCATAAAGGGACATCTTAAGCAATGACTACTGAGACTAATGCACCGAGTATGTTATCACCGTGCTCATCTCTGTGAGTTTCAGAAAGGAATTTCTCACAACACCGCAAAGCAGATTTATGTTATGTTTATGGGAAGCTTTTATGGGTTTGGAGGCACTGCCCTTGAGCTACAAGGAGGCTGAGGCCAAGGGAGGATTCTGCTGTACCATGCCAGTGTCTAGGATGGGTGCAATCCTTAGCAAAGGACGTTCTGCTGGAAGATGCCTGTATTCAATTATAAATCTGACCTAGCGCACAAGATGAGGTGAAATGACTGGAAAGAAAAGTGTTTTGAGGGAGGAATCAGGACAGGGAGTGAATTGAGGCTGAGAAGTCCTTGACCGAGCTCAAGCACTGCCCTGTGACAACTGAACCATGGGTGTGTTATCAACATGGTTTTTCTCCTAAATCCAAAACACTGCTCCATATCAGCTGCTAGAAAGAAAATCCCAATCAAAGCCAGGATATTGCTGGAGAGAAGAAAATACAGAGCAGACCTCATCTTTTATATTGCAAAACAGGCTGCTGGCTCTTTGAATGTTAGCATGGTCTGATCATTCCCTTCTGTAATATACCTGGCATGAATATTGGTCAGAAACAAAGCATTAAGAATGCAGAGCAGGTGAGGTTTTGATGACCACTTACAAGGTCAGTTTTTCAAAGTATTTAGGTACCTGGCAAGACTTCCACAAGTTTTCCTGCCTCCCTCAAGGTAGTGTTTTGCTTCTGAAGATTGACTGCCTGCCTATGTGCATTGTGGTGGGGATCATTCATCTCCCAGTGCCTCAGCAGTGAACAGTCAGGCAATTCATGTAGATACATATACTGTAAGAAAGGGAAAGCATTTTTTCCTTTCTGTGGAAATAGTTATTCACTGTAACTTATTAACTGTCCCGTAAGTCAGCATCCCTGCATGGCACACATGAAAGGATTTCTTAAAAGTCCTCATTTTAAAGCATGTAAGCTTACAAGAATGCTTATTTGCTCAAACTGTTTGGACACACCGTCTTTCTTGCAGTAATTATCTCCATGTGGTTGAAAAGGCGCCACAGACTTGACACTAATGTTGTTTCCATCAGTGTAAAAATACGTGATATATAACATTTCTAGAATGTATTGCTTTGTAAATACAAGGCAATCTGTGTAAGTTTGACAAACATTAACATTCTTATGGACAGGTTTACCAAAAAAAAAGCACATAACCTTTTAAATAGAATCTTTGTGCATGTGTTTGTGCATCTTTAAATTCCTCTTGGTGTCTGAGCTCAGCCTGGTGCCAGCCCGGTTAATTGATGGGGGGAAGTCTGTGTGTGACTTCAGCATCCCAGCTGCAGGAGCACGGCACAGAAGCTCTGTGGTCCATGCAGGGAGCAGATCTTCCTCTGCATGCTGCAGCAAGTTCAGTTTCCCAGCAGACAAGAAAACGTCTCTGTGATGGCACCATTGGTTGAGAAACATAGGTTCCATGTTTTCTTCTGCTTGAGGATGCTTGAGCCTCCATGGCTGAGCTGTGAAGAGCATGTGCTCATCAGTAGCTCGGTTACTCCAGGGTACCTTTTAGCATTCCCCTTTAAAGCTCCCCTGCTTCAGCTGCAAATCTAAATACTTCTGTAGGCCAGGCATTGATTTTACTAAACTATTTGATTTTTAGTCTGGAAGTGCCTTAGCAGTGATTCCTATGGGACTTAATTCCATACATCTGACTCCTTGACTCTGTGCATTCATTTTGCAGCTGGGTCTTAATATTTTCACGTGCACACATACATGCACCCAGCGTATTGGTGCGGTTTGCTTTGCAGTGGCTGGAGTTGCAAGTTATTTTTTTCTTTTAGGAGCTTGCCAGCAATCTTTGGAGTCTGCTTTCCTTGGAGTATCCCTACCATGGCACCCATTCTTCAGTGTCATGTTCTAAAAACTGGATCTACACGCACGTTTTTAGAATGTGTTGTGGGTTTTTTTCATCTATTTCTGTAGTTCTAAATTGTAAACATGGGAGAACATCCACAAGACACTTGTAAATTCTATGTCAGTGTATATTTTTAGTTTTTATAGGTCCAACTTTTTTATTTAGAATTACTGTCATTGTAGGACTTCAACTAACAAGTATTTTAACTTGGCGAATGCTCAGATATTTTAATAAGTGAATCCATTATAGTTTCTTAACATCTGCTCTTAATAATCCTTAATGTTTTTGGTTTGTTCTACTTTCACATGAAGATTTTGTTTGCTTTATATTCTTTTTTTTAAGCTATGACATCATCATGCACAAGGGTTGATTCTCACTCCCTGGGAGTTTGTGATGGAATGGGCATTGATTTTGATGAGAGTTAGACTAGAAAACAAAGGAGAGTGAGTTTTAAAGTATTTAGTTATAACACACAGTACATCTCTAAAATATTAACACCATGACAGTAAATAGTGCAATCATAAATAAGTTGTCTCATTGTAAAATTCTCCTAAAATGCCATCACCTGAAGAATGTAGAGGATAGGAAGAATTATGAAATTGGGTTCAAATTCCCTTTTGTCTTTTCTGTTACTTCAGCAAAGTGTGTGACAATTTGGAAAACGTTCTGTAAATTCATTGGAAAGTGAGTTTCTCTGTAATTCAAAACAAAAATGTAAGGCTTTCATCATCGTTGTTCCACAATGCACCATTTCTGTAACACTTGGCAGTTTCTGCTAAAGCAGAAAGCATTCAAGAAAAGAAAGGTTGGAAAAATAGCTGAGTATATTCAGGTAGATCCACCAAATCCCATTGGGTTCTTTTGGTTTGGATTTGTTTTCATACTTGAAGCAGTTGATTGCAATAGGTATCTTAAGTATGTCATTTAAAATCTGACTTATTATTTAAAACATGGTTATTTGTAAATGAAGTCTCACTGACAGCAAACTGGGATTCTGCACAAACCAAAATGTCATCTGGACAATCACCATGTGATTGCATGGAGTCTTTTGTTGGAGAGCTATGTTTAGTTCTGGCCTGACACCTCACAAAGGATGCAGGCCACCTGGAAAGGGAACGGGAGAGAGAAACAGGAATGGCTGAGCGTCTAGGAAGTGTGGCTCCAGGAAAGATGAAAAGAGCAGCCTGTTTATTTGTAAGGAAACAAGATGTGGTAACAGACATAACATAACTTTCCTGCTGCGGAGAGGCGGTAAAGGATCTGTTCCTTTTGTCTGCTGGAGCAAAAAGAAGTAATAGGCTACAACTGCAGCAGGAAGGACTTTTGTTAGGGGAAGATGTTTTGGTTAAGGAAGACGTATGGAGGGGTAAGCAGCAGGGGGCTGTGGAACTGCCACCACTGGGGGCTCAGAAGAGCAAACTACACTTGTATCTGTCAGGATTAGTTGTGACTGCCTGTGCTGTGTGGCAGATGCTTGGGATCTGATGACTCTTACGGTCTCCAAGGAGTTCCCTGAGGGTGGGCTGATCCTTCCACTTGTAACTCCACAGCTCAGCTCATTAAGAAAAAAAGAGCTTTAAAAAAGATTTTAAAATACGTACTAAATGAGGTATAAACAAGATAGAATTGGAAGTGGACTTCCTTCAAAGGGCGTAAGTTCCAAGGGCTCGAGCATCATCTCAGGATAAATTAGGTGTTTGTTGAGCATAAGTAGTTTGATTGTTCTACAAGTTGTCTGCTCGTATGGTTCAAATCTGAGTTTAGCTTTTCAGTCTGTGTTTAAGCTCTAGTAAGGGATGGTGCTGTTGTTGAGCTGACCTTTTCCTTTCCATAGGTTAAATAGCTCTTCTTCCACACTCAGGTTTCCCACCATGTGAATTCGGTCAGTGCTGTCATATTTCCCCCTTTCACACCAACTCCTCCAGTTTTTTCTTGTAAGGAAAGGTTAACTTCAATTTTTCACTGTCTTTATTCCTATACTCCTTTTTCCTGCACATTCCATGAAGTAATTTTTTTCTCCTGGAGATTCTGGTTTCTAACAGAAGACCTCCCAGTTAACAGGCTCTTTCTGCATGCCTTTCCATTTAAATACAGTATTCACGATATCATTCTCAAACCTCTAAACAACATAGCTGCAATATATTCTATGCCACTAATAGATCTCAGAAAGCCTAGAGAACAGAAGCTCCAAATGTTTTCACTATTTTTATAAAACAGGAGGAAAATGAAGAAGTTTATGTGCTTAATATTTAAATGAATGCAAAAGAGAGTTGTGACCCACATTCATTGCTGAGCCTTTGTCTTTTAAATTCCTCCATCCCCAGCAGTTCATCCATTACACCACAGGATTGTTTAGTCTCCATTTCACTGCACTCAGCTTTGTACCACACTGGGTTTCAGACCACAGCTTGGGAACTACCAAGTCAGATCTTCACTTCATACGCCAGCAAAAACCATAGAATAACTTTCAAACAGTATTTCTTCACATAGGTATGCAAGGAAGGAGTTAAGGAAGGTTCCCCATCCCCACCCCAGATTTATGTAAGATTTGTCTGGGATATATTTAAATGTGGAAAACTTGGAAGAAAGCTTAAGAAAACACTGTCAGATGAATGTCTCAAAGTGCCCACGTACAGCTGTGGAATCTCTTTTTGTTGGTGAGAGGGTCTGCTAGGATTTGCAGATGAAAACTTCCCTTTGCAGCTCACTTGGGAGCCAGATGTACTTTATCGACACTGTGAGGTGCAGACTTACACATAGGCTGGATCTGGAGTGTATGTTTAACGTTAACACAGCATGATGGCAAACTTTAGGTTGTTTCCTCGGGTACAAAATATTCCCCATGCCCAATTACTCATCACTATGAAACACGTAATGAACTTGCAGAGCTTCTGTTCCCTTCCAACACCATTGGGTTTCATTCATTTGAGGATATTGCAATGGACATCTGACTTCTGACTTTGAGACTCTTGATTTCTTGTGGTGCCTTGCAGCCTCAGTTATGCTATGATCCTATGATTTGCAAGCCATTGTATTGCTTTGGACTCAGCAGATAGCCTGGTTCCTCCAGGAAAGTGCAGTCATTCAGACATTAGACCCTGTATCAATCAAAAGAGATGCTTCAGATTTTCTCACTGCCAAAACTGTTTGTCACTTTACGTCCTTTAATTTTCAAGTTATTTTTTGTAACTGAGGCTTTTCATCATTAATAGTTAACTTGAGTAAAAAAAAAAAAATTTTTTTTAATGGATTATTGCATAAGTGTCTTCATTAAGGATTTCACCATGCTAGTCTATTGCAAATCATCTCCAAGCTGGTATGTACCCCTTGCTTTTACGAGTTACTCACTTTGTACAGATTGCTGTGGTCTTGTGGGATTGGCATCGATGGCCGGAACAGAGCTGCCTGCAGCGAAGACATCTGGCTCTGATAGAGGGTCATTAAGCTATCAGCTCACGTTGCAGCATCACGCAGACGAATTTGAATGGGATGGCAGAGAGGAAAGGTGGCCAGGGTAGAAAAAGACATCCACATCATATTTCTTTCAGAAGGAGAAATCCTAGCATCGGTCTAAGGATTCTCTTTATCTGATTCAGTAATTTGTTTATATTAGCAATGTGTGAAATTGCTGTTGAATTTTCATTTTCCTTTGATTTTGTTTCTTTTCCTTATGCCTCTTTATTACTCTCAGGTCTCCAGAAGATATCAGAAATACATCACAGCTGCAAACAAGCAAAGACTCAGTGCCAGCCTCCTTCAGTTAATGAAAAATGGGGACTCCAGAGCAACGTGCTCAGCACTGTCTCCTCCACTCACCAGCACCCTAAAAGATTGTACAGCCATCTTCACAATTCATATCCAGGTAACTTCAGATATACAACTTTGATATCAATGGTTAGAAAACAGACTATCAACTTACTTTCAGAGAATAATGCTGAACTATGTCTCATTCAAATAGCTTGGGCTCTTTCCTATTGCACATTAAAGCTGGAAGAACCCACACTGAGGGTTCAGACTCGAATGGATTAGGTATAGGTATGCACAACAGGAATGGACATTTAGATGAAGTCATAGAATCATAGAATCATTAAGGTAGGAAAGACCTCTAGGATCCCCAAGCCCGGCCCTCCCCCACCATGCCCACTGCCCATGTTCCTCAGTACCACATCCTTATGGTTCTTGAACACCTTCCAGGGATAGGGGCTCTTCATCTCACTTCCCTGGGATGCCTGTTGCAATGCCTGACTGCTGTTTGTATTAGGAGCACTTGTTTGCTCTCATCAGTAAGTGCTGAAGAATGACAAGTCTAGACATTCGTGTTTTGGTGGAAGAAAGGCTCTCCCTCAGCTCCCCTTCCCCACAGCTCTCCTCTTGAGCATCTGCCAGAGTAGGTGGGAGGAATATATGTGTGTGTGTATGCATGCAGTTCAGATGAGTATTCATTTCTTTATATTAAGATCGGAGTGATGAAGAATATCTTCCTCTTTGGCATAGCAGTCATCTATGTAAAATATTTCTGAGTAGGCACAGAGTCCTCCACCCTTTCCTTTTGATTTCTGTTTTTCATTTATTTTAACTTGATTGTCTTCATGGCCATGAGCACATCCTTTTCTACAGCTCCTGACTCCCAAGTTATGAGTTTTACCAGATCTGGAGAGCAGAGTCCTCCAATGGCTGCTCAGGGCTGTGAGGCACCAGACCATTTTCCACACGCTTATCTTTCCTCCTTTCTGCTCTCCCACTCATCCACCAGGAGCAGCTGCACTATTCATGTCTGGCCAGAAGGGAACACAGGCAGACGGCTGTCAGGCTATGAATCAGTTTTTAAACCATGGTTCGAAGGGGAAGATTTTAGTTTTATTTCCCACTTGCAGAACAAAGAGCATCTGTTTTTGACGCTTATAGTTTTATGCTGATCTGGGAGTTTAACTTGCAATTACAGATTCCACGTTGGGGAATTGATTCAAATATCTAATTAAATATATTCTCCTGACATTTTTTTAAATTGATCAGGGCGCTGTGAAATTAAATCCATATAATAGATGCAAAAAAAAAAAAAAAGTTTAAATGAGGATCAATATGTGTGATTCTCTTCGGTCCTATAAATGGTGTGACTGGAAACACTGGGAGCAGATAGAATAGTTATTAGTTTTATTGTTCTGTGGAATTTGAAGACTGAGTGCTGAAGAATGAACAGACTTTGGCTTGAAAAGCATTCATGTGTGCTGCAGTAGTTAGGGGTAGAATGGTTTCTTGGACACACTGGGAATGAGGAGAGCCAAAAGTGAGTCACATGGATGACTGCAGACATCACATTTAATTGTGCAATAATACTACAGCAAGCACAATTGGAGCAGGCTTGCTGACCTCACAGCTGAAAGCACTATTTAAGATCTGGCTACCAGATGTTCCAATAGGATCTAGCCAGCTGCTAGCGGAGGTTACCCTGAGTGTTTTAACAGGGAATATTTACAGCCTAGCAGCTCAGAAGAGATGATTGCACTAATTTTCTTCTCTGCCCTGCTGTGGGACGAAGCTCAAGCATGGGGATTCAAGGATGGAGTGCTGCATAACTCTATTTGGCTAGGTAAGAAATAATCTAATCACAAATGTTTTATTGCCAGGGTCCCTCTGTTTGTGGAACAGTATAAAAATAAACACTTAGCAGTAAAAAAGTGAGCCAGGCATTCATGAAAGCAAAATCCTGCACTGAAATCGGTCATCGTGTTAAATGAGTAACGACTGTAAGTTTTGTACTTAAGAGCTTGCTGGTTTTATTGTTGCTCTGAAATGCAGGAAAAAATAGTTATGGAATACTTCATCTGAATGTGTTTTCCTAGAGCATGAGGTGAAGCAAAAAGACTGTTAAATAGTAGTTTGCTTCTAATGAAGGAAAATGTGTGTGAAAAGGAACTTATGCCAAAGGAATGAATTATTTTCTGCATGAACATATTTCAAATGCCTGGGGTTCTCCATATGAAACTAAATGGTCTGGAAATAATATCAATATATTTCCTAGGTTTCTAGGGAAGTGGAGAAATGTATATGTTTTGGCCATTGGTCTGTTCACATCATTAAGCAGTGGAGAGGAGATTCCAAAAGGACTGTAGAAAATGCTGTGGGAATAGTTTCTTATATCTCAAGTGAGTTTAAATGGCTCTCAGAGGGTTTTTTTGATAGGCTTCATAATTATTCAGTACAATAGAAAAACATTCAAAATACAGTCCCATAAAATGTGCCAAAACAAATATATGCACTCAGTGCTCTGCTTGATAGACAAATATCTACAAACTCTTTCATCCTGTCTAGGATGCTGCATATTTCTTTAAGGATTTAAGGAATTCCTGCAGGCAGTCCTTGTTTCTGTACACTCAGATGTTTCACGTGGGACTGAGCCACATTCATAGCTGGTGCAGCAACCACGTGGCTCCAGGCTCTTCTCAGAGAACTAAAGGGAACACGAAGGAGAAGCCATCTATACTGTTTTCCGTCTGGCTGTACATTTTTAATGATTGCCCGCTCCTTCTGAACTTGAAACATGCCCCTGTGTCCTATTGCTGCTGGAGGTGCTCAGGTAGGTGAGAACAGCTCAGCAGCTTACAGAGGAGCTGCTCTTCCAGTGCTGCTCTATGGAACAAGCAAAGTTTGCATCCTAGGCTGGACACAGGGAAGAGTTCAGCACACACCATACCACATACAGTCAGACCCAGAGAGTGGGTCCTGGGTGTTTTCTTTGCAAATATTGGCATATCTACGTGATTGCTGCAACCAGTGCCATCCTGGTTGTGAATGGCAGTGGCTTCTGCAACATAAACTGGTGATAACAGCCATCAGCTAAGTAGTTTTACCTGGTAGGAACTGAAGTCAATCAGAAGAGATCATCTTCTAAACCTTTAAAATGAAGGAATAGAGAGTTAACAGGAATTAATATTAAGACATTGTATTGCTACATCCTAGCATTTACAAGGAGAGTAAATAAAAATAAGGGGTAAGAGTTAAAATTGACAACTTCCTCCAAAGAAAAAGACACAAAATCTGGAAGCACAGTGTGCTCTTTGGAATAACCACTTTGCTTTCCATTCTATGTTTCATTGAATCTCATTTAAAAACACGCTATCTATTCTAATTACTGTAATAAAAAATATTCAAATAAAACCTAAAATGCAGTTAAATGGAATTCAGTGAAATTGCATATAAGTGAAGAAAAATTGGACACATTCACAGTCATCCAATTAATGCATCTTTTCATTAAAGAAAGAAGTAATTTGAACAAGACAAGTAACCTCAATCTCATGCTAACCACAGACAAGCATCACAGCAAGAACCTCCTGCTAAATAGGAATGTTCAGTGGCAGCTGAGCCTTGCTTATCTCCTTTTCTGATAAAACATAATTGAGACCAGAGTGAAAATGAGTGAGTTTTCCATTTCGCCTCTCTTCAGCAAGCCAGTAACACAAATGTCAAATCTTCTGCAAAGGTTAGTGTAGAACTGCTCACGTGTTGTACCTTTTTTTCTCTGTGTTACAAAAGATCTTTTGTTTTCTCAGTAAACACGGAGTCCTTCTGGAGCTGATTGTATTGCCATCCTGCTAATGTCTTTCTTGTGTGCACGGAATTTTATTGTTGCTCATTTTTGAAACAAGTATGTTATAGCCAAAACTTACTGTAAACTGATGAGGAGATTGGAGCAGTCTTGTTCAGATATGCTCCTACACTCATTCAAGCGCCAGCAAGAAGGTTTCCAAGGGCAGCTCTTCCTCACCCGTATCCACAGTTTCACCCCTCTCACAGAATGTACTTGGGAGTTTCGGGGCCACAGCTGCCCCATTCTCTGAGTGTCACCTTGTGCCCCACGCTGCATGGCCGTCCTCCACTTAAATATTTTGTTTTCATCTTAGCAGTTTCATGCATATTGAGGGCACTTTATTAGGCCAAGTCCTATACTTGCTGTGTTTGTGCAGAAGAGGTTGGCTGTGGTTCATTCTTACCAACTGCTGTGGGTGAGCAGGGGGTCACTGTCCTTGCCAAATCCTGCTGCTTCTGGACCTCAAGGAGAGCCGCTAAGAAACACGAGCTGGAAGAAACAGGTCCCATCAGCAGTGTAACCTGTGATCTCTTGTGTAAGAAGCAAAGAAGAAAAATGAACGGATAGAACACTCCCAGTAAACTGGTTTTCAGGCAAATAAAGAGCGAGATGAGCTGGAAATTCTGTGTTGAGCAGGAAAAGATTTCAGACAAGTCAAGTAAGGACAGCAGCCTTCAGGCAGAATTGGAGAATCAGAGAATCGTTACGGTTGGAAAAGATCCCTTGGATCCCCAACCCCCCCATGCCCACTGCCCACATCCCTCAGTGCCACATCCCCACAGCTCTGGGACACCCCCAGGGATGGTGACCCCACACTCCCTGGGCAGCTGTGCCACTGCCTGGCTGCTCTTTGGTGAAGAGATGTTTCCCAATGTCCAACAGAATCCCCACCCACTGGGGAGATGCCCAGCTGAGGCCCAGGCACACCAGTATAGGAACAGGGCACATTTAGGGTAGGCTCATGCTTGTATGCTTATCTGCACAATCATGAGATTGCCCCCATGAAAGCTAATAATAGTTTGTGTGTGTCTATATTCAGATCTGCCTTTGTGTAGATATGTATGCATATAATGTATAATGTAGATATATTTAATTAGTGTTTTAAAGGTGTTAATAAGTATGATACTTTGACCCAGGTGTGGTTTTGCTGATGTAGCTTATCTTTCTGCACATTCCCTAATGTAATTAACGGAGAGGAAGAAATGCCTGAGAGATCTGAGCAGTTAATTAGGATATACTATTAGTTAATACTGTCAGATTAAACTGTGACACACTGAGCCAGCAGCAGCTGTCAGGGCTTGGTGGAGTACACGTGTGTGGTCCATCTTCCCAAAGGCTACTATTATCTTGTTCCAGAGGAGTAGCAAAGAGATGGTGATTGCTTCCAGCAGGATCCCACCACCCACCCAGGCACTGTGGGTGCTGCTGTCAATGGAGCAGCACTTGCAGAAACAGTGAAGAGCAGAGCTTTCCAGCAGTATTCTGAAAAATGGGATGCTTGTCCACGCTGATGTTTTAGCAGAAACAAATGGTGGCAGATGCCTTTTGAAGGATTAGCGTTGAAAACACTGTTGTCAGGAGGAATAGTCAGAATAGCTCACAGTGCAAAGGTTTTACCTTCAGTTCCAATAGTGGTGCATCCCAACTGCTGGTGGTTCTCCCCAGGTCCTTGGTGTCACAGCCAGCAGAGGAGCAGGGTGCCCAGGTGGCTCCATGAGCCCCTTATCCAGCACCCACTCTGCCCAAAGCTTTTGGACTACTCTTGCTGCACCTCTTGCAGAGGCAACAAGCCTTAAGATTGGTCTGGTCTTGCTCCTTGACTGGTGTAGGCAGCCAGCTCAGCTAACCCAAGGGTCAAATCCCATGGTTTCAACTCACTGTCAGTGCAATTCAATTCACCTTTCAGTTTGCTTACCTATGAGCTGCAGTGATCATCGATCTCCTTTCCAGGCTGTCCCTGGAGAGTGCAGCAGGGCTGAGTGCTGCACTGCTTTCTGCATTACTCAAACTTCCAGTTCATATGTGCTGAATTCAACACAATCACGCCATAAAGAAAGAGTGCCAGGGCTTATCAGACTAGACATGACAGCCTATTTAATGAATGAAAAATGAAAACTCCTACAAAATATTTTTTAATTTAAATAAGATTTTTTTTTTTTTTAATAAATAACATACCATTATCCAATCCCTGGAGGCATTCAAGGCCAGGCTGGATGTGGCTCTGGACAGCCTAGTCTGCTGGTTGGCAACCCTACACATAGCAGGGGGTTGGAATAAGATGATCGTTGCAGTCCTTTTCAACCCAGGCCATTCTGTGATTCTATGATTACCCAGCTGTTAGGTATTTTGACTCTTCCTTGCACTGGGACTGGACTTAGAAAGGCTTCTCCCCAGAACATGTCATCCCATGCCCATTCCAGAGACGCTCCCCGCGATGCTGCAGGAAGCAGCTCAGCCTGCCGAGCCTCCTGTCAGCACCAACTGACTTCCCCAGGCACCAGGCCAGGGACTGCTGCACTGCCAAAAGTCACTGTCTCTACGAAGGGGATCTCACCATTGCTAACCACAATTCAGTGGTGACCGTGTTCTTGTTTAAAAATATCCCAACCTAGCCAAAACTGCAGCCTGTCGCTAGTAGAGACATTCTTTTTTTCCCATGGCACCAGGAACTACTGTAAAAACACTTCTTGTTTGGCTTCCCTTTTCTTTCTCCTCGAGTAGCAACAGCTACAGACAGCCATTTTTCTCACGTTAGGCTAAATATTAAAAAAATCTAAACTGTTCA
This sequence comes from Chrysolophus pictus, assembly GCA_037305975.1. Lineage (NCBI taxonomy): Eukaryota > Metazoa > Chordata > Aves > Galliformes > Phasianidae > Chrysolophus > Chrysolophus pictus. The sequence goes on along the minus strand of CM074582.1, from coordinate 2,182,875 downwards.
GATTAAATATGCTTGTTGGTTCTGAGGCAGATTTCTGTACATATGGTGTCAGGCAAGTGAAACAAGAAACAATTACAGAACCCATCGCAGCCCTGACAAGTTCTGAGCTTCCATGGAAAGCTGCTTCACGTTGAACCTCCAAAGCAAAAAAAATGATGAAGAAAGGGTATTAATTTTCTGTGCCACAGAAATGTCAGCCAGCAATTGTTCTGGTTCTGCCCTTTGTGACACAAGCTCAGAAATTTTTCATTTCAATTTCCCATTTTCATTCCGTTTAATTTCTGCTTCTCTCCTATCCAAGTAGCTCTGATTTCACTTCTCTGGAGACTAAAAACAAAGCTCTGATTCATTTTAGAAAAGCACCGAAGCTGTATCCAACAGTATGCTGTGAGAGCAGCCCAGAACGATAGGATGCACGGAGCGGCCGTGCCGACATGGGCTGATGGTTCCCATAGCTACTGCTGGCTGAGCCGTCCCGTGGGGCTCCTTCCCTGCATTTGCTGACTTTCCCTTCTTCAGAACCTTGCCAAGCTCTGACTGGCTCTATTGTTCAAGACTTCTGAACAAAACCAAACTCTGATGAAGATAGGCCGAGGGAGCTTGGCTGGTTCAGCATGGAGAAGGGACGGCTTCGGGGAGACCTCAGTGCAGCCTTCTAGCACTTGAGGAGAGCTTGTGGGCAGGTGGAGAGTGACTTTGTAGGACAAGGGGGAATGGTTTTAAACTAAAAGAGGGGAGATTTAGGTTGGCTGTTAGGGGAAATGCTTCACCCACAGGTCGTGAGGCCATGGAACTGCCCTGAGCTGTTGTGCCCCATCCCTGGAGGCACCCGAGGCCATAGATGGGCCCTGGGCAGTCAGCCCATGGCAGGAGTGTCCCTTCCAACCCAACCACTCTAGGCTTCTATGGTCTTTAAGGAGCCTTCCAACCCAAGCCATGCTGTGATTCTGTGATTCTATGAAACCTTTGGGTCAGGAGAGGTGCGTTTCCCCGATGCTTTGCAAACTGCAGCTACTAGCTCAGCATCTTTCACTTCTCCCCTGGCCACCATCCAGCAGTGCATGTCCTGGGGAGACTGTGGATGACAGAAGAGCATCTCACAGGGTGGGCAGCTGGGACATGATGCTGAAATCCTTTGTTGTTGTTCCCACAGAACGAGCAGCTGGGGTGTACCACCGGGAGTCACGCTCAGGGAAGTACCAGCTCACCTATGCAGAAGCAAAAGCAGTCTGCGAATACGAGGGAGGACACCTAGCCACCTATCAGCAGCTGGAGGCAGCAAGAAAAATAGGTTGGAAAAAAAAATCACAGCTGTTTGCTTTTCACATCACTCGTTCGTAATGTCTTTGCTTTCCATGAATGTTATGAACTCTGGGACTAAGAGACTTGTAAGCTCTCTGGGCGTTTGCCCGAGTTGTATGCAGCTTCCTACCTCTACAGTGCAGTGCATCACTTAGCTGGGGCTGCAGGGAATGAGATGTGCCATTTCCCTATCAGCAGCTAAGATGTGTGTCCCAGCTCAGGGTGAACTGCATTTCTCTTTGATTCTTGATGAGGAATGATTATTCATTCAGAGAATTAGAAAAACAATGGAAAATATCCTCTGCTCTAGAAATGTGCAGGCTACGCCGTTGAGTCAGAAGCTGGCTCTCAGCACCAGCACACATGTAGAAAGGGTACTTTTGTCTCTTCTGAGCAGCTCAGAGTCTGAGGACACCACAAATATGTTCCAGTTTGTCTCAGTGAAAGCATGGAATTGGTCTCTACCAGACAGTGAATAACATTGCAATCTTTGGCTATTGTATTTAAGTTCTCAGCCACAAAGTGCATTAACAGGATCTAGTTGTTTAGCCATAAATACTTGAGGCTATTTAGGTATTTAAAGTATTTGAAGTACATACTTTGTTTCCTTAGCTATCCTCCAGTGTAGTATTTTATTCACTCTCAGGTCTTAATACTGCAAATTGTTTCACGAGATATGATTTAGTACATTTGCATGACTTCAAAAGGGAAACAAAGAACACGGTTTATTCACTTACATAACTCATTCTGTGTGTAATTTGATTACAAATGCTGGTACAGCACTTAAATTACGCTACCCCAGAGACTGCATCGTCCATCTGCATTTGATTTTTCTTTTCAAATGAAGAACGAATGATCATACTGTAGACAACACAAAGCAATTTCACATTCTATGTTTAAAATTATCAACTGAAAATACTATTCTTTCCCATAGTTCAATTTTATTAGGCCAATTACATCTAAGTAATCAATCACCTCGAGTAAGACTTGAATAAAAAGCAGTTTCTTGCCTGGGATTGATTTATCCCACTGATGCCACTTTTCCTCCCTGATGCAGGTTTCCATGTGTGTGCTGCTGGCTGGATGGCCAAGGGCAGAGTTGGTTATCCCATAGTAAAAGCTGGAGCCAACTGTGGTTTTGGAAGAACTGGGATTGTGGACTATGGGTTTCGCCTCAACAGAAGTGAGAGATGGGATGCCTACTGCTACAACCCAAACGGTGAGTTCAGAAACAGCTCCTTGCTCCTCGGGTCTAAGACTGTGAGTGCTATGGGGCAGTGTGAAGGCTCTGAATGAGTTGGCTTCTGTACCAATAATACACAGTCCTCAAAGGGGACACACTGATCCAGGTTCATTTGGAACCTGGCACAAAACCACTCTGCTGTCCCCAGCAGTTGGCATGGCTCACTCAGAGCACAGTAACTCTGCACTGTTCTCTGCTATGGGCAACTGGGCCTAGCCAAAGCTCCTCCAGAAACTAAGTGTAATGATACACTTATCTTGTAATCTTGTTGATTAGCAAGGTAAGTAATACTCCTAAAATGACCATCTTTTACATTAGGGCATTTTTACGTTTATGCTACAATTTCATACAAATATCTAATCTCAGGTGCTTAGTTGTTGAGCTAATTGGTCGTAACAGTAGATTAAGCAAAAAATATCTAGTGGTTGGCAACCCTGCACATAGCAGGGGGATTGAAACTAGATGATCATTGTGGTCTTTTTCAACCCAGGCCATTCTATGATTCAGTGAAATATAACTCCTGTACTGTAAGCATATTTTCTTACCTCTGCAGCAAGATGGTAACTTAGAAAACTAAAATCACCCTCAGCGATTATTGGCATTCACTTGCCTTTTACATTATTCCTACTTTGGGCATAAAGAATCAGTATTGCTTTCAAAGTTCTCAGTCTTCCTGCTGCAAGAACTGCTGTTAAAAATTTGGAAACAAACACGAGCATTCAGAAAATAAAATCTACAGAAATCCTTCTAGTTATCTTGTGTTTGCTAAAGCTTTTATTCTAAAACAATAATAACTCACACAAATCTGACTTCTGAGAGTTGCTGAGTTCCTTTATTAGCCAGACATTTGGGCATGAAGTTTAGCTATAACTGAACACTGCAAAGGTAGGGATGTGTTTATCTACATCAAAGAGCCTCAAGAGTTGTCAGACTTCTCAGCAGTGTTGTGGCACGATGCAGGAACAGTGCAACCTCAAAGGCTTGATGTGGCTGTCCAGATGACAAGTGGGAATCTGTACCTAAAGAAGTAGACTGGAAAGTTGCATTCTCCAGTTATTTTATTTCTTTATTGGAAACACATTTCTGGAGGAAAATAGTGTGCACACATCTCTTTTCATAGAATCGTAGAGTCATAGAATCATAGAATCATGGAATGGCCTGGGTTGCAAAGGCCCACAGTGCTCATCCAGTTCCAACCCCCTGCTGTGTGCAGGGTCACCAACCAGCAGCCCAGGCTGCCCACAGCCACATCCAGCCTGGCCTTGAATGCCTGCAGGGATGGGGCATCCACAGCCTCCTTGGGCAACCTGTTCCAGTGCCTCACCACCCTCTGGGTGAAAAACTTCCTTCTCATATCCAACCTAAACCTCCCCTGTCTCACTTTAAAACCATTCCTCCTTGTCCTATCACTATCCACCCTCGTAAACAGCCATTCCCCTTCTGTTTAAACACGACTGGCAGGACTTCACCAGATGTGAGACATGTCCACAGTCACCTCCATTCGCTGCTCCAATGACTGAAGTATCGACATGACCATTGTGACAGTTTATCTTGATGTCACTTCATGTAGCTGGAAAGATAGGACAAGTTGGCACCAATAAGAAAAGGAAGATTCACTTTATCTGTGTTTGGCTTCCCTGCTCTGTGCATTCTACCCTGGCTGGCAGAGCCGGAACTGGAGTTGTCAGTGACGTCTGTACAGCTGTGCACATTTTGTTTGTGCCTGTGGGGTTTGAGCTTGTTTATATGAGCAGGGCAGTTGTTAACCAAATAGCTCTGTGGGGTGGGGGACACACAGATGTTCAGCACACTGAGAAAACTGTTAGGCTACTGCGTTCATTATTAGTGCATGTATGTCAGCCCAACTCCCTCCTCTGTCAGCCTTCTCCTCTGGGATCAGAGGTAGTTACTTTCCAAATGCTGTGTCTGGTTAGAGGACAAAGGGGAACCAGAGCTGCCAACACTCAGAGGACAGCCTGAGCCTCTCCCATTAGAAGGAAATGCGTTCAAGCTGCTGCACAGACTGGCAGTGGTTTGGCTGCAAGTGGGAGGCGAGCAGCCTGGGGGGCAAAGCCCTGGCAGAAGGGAGCCTCTGCTGTTCTATGGGCTGCTAATGATGCGAGGAACTTGCAGGACTGCTTGCCTGTCTGAAACACACCTCCATCTTACATCCAGTAGCAGGGATACAATGAAATGCATGGCAGCACTGATCTTTACAAGTGGGATAGTTTGGTTTTCTTTTGTGGTTTTTGGTGCAAGACATGCTTGAAAGAGGTTTTTGAAGAAGAAAGGATGAAGGTGGATGCCAGAAAGACTTGCAAGTACAGCCCTAAAGCTTGGAGTTCACCACAGTCAGAAACCCCAAGTGTCTTTTACATAAAGCACTGAACTCTTGTCCAAAGTTCACAAAAGACAATGGAAGCTTTTCCTCTGAATTCAGGGAGTTTGGGATTGTGCCTGTTACTTCTAAAAGGCAAAAGCTAGGAATGACTGACATTTCTTGAGAATGCTGACTACTGAAATATACGGAACATGCAACCACGCTGGCTGTCCCTGTGTGATTTTCTATGGTCCTGCTGCATGGAAGAGCTGAAAGCATTAAATCATTGCCGTATCCAAAACGAATGCTTGGACTCTGATGTTTTTATTTTCCTCGTAGGAAAAGAATGTGGTGGAGTCTTCACGGATTCAAAACATGTTTTTAAGTCACCAGGCTACCCAAACGAGTATGAAAATGACCAAATTTGCTACTGGCATATCAGAGTAAAGTATGGACAGCGGATTCACCTCCAGTTTCTGGAGTTTGATGTTGAAGACGACACTGCCTGCATGGCTGATTACTTGGAAATCTATGACAGCTATGATGATATCAACGGTTTTGTGGGCAGGTAATTCCAGCTTCAATATACAAATAATCAAATGATTGCATCTTTTTTTTTTTTTTTTTTCCATCCAGAATATTGTTTCAGAAAAGCACCATAATAGCTCATCCAATTAACACTTGTCATGCTAGTAACACTCGCAGGCAATTTACCTCCCTTTTATTAACACAGGCTGTAAAGAGCCTCAGAAAACCATGCTTTGCCCTCTTCTGCTTTGTTAAAATGCATGAAAGAGAGCTGTGATACTCTGTAGCCAGCTGCTTATCGTGATTCTCTATGATTCTGTAGGAAAACCGAGCACTCTCAAACAGTATTTTGCATTTTATTTAATTGAAAGCAAGGAGAAGAGGTGCTAAAGTGTTAGTAAAAATACATTTAAGTTTCCATTTGCTTTAGAAGTTAAATATTTTGTAACCAAAGAACAGGTGTTGTGTGTCATGAAATTTGTCTCTTTCCTTAATTCTCTTTCCTTTCTTTCTTGTCAGCTTTTTTCTTGTTCTTTAGCAACCACCTTTTTAGTATAAAGTACCTCATTTTTTTTTTCCAGAGACAGAAGTAGAAACAAAGTGATAAAAGCACTTCCCAATTCCTGCAGTTTTTCCCAGCTTCTCTACAAATCATGTGTAGCAAAGCAAGGATATAGCCCATTTGTTTCTCCTTTAGAGATCATTTTAGAAGTTTTCCTTGACCAAGTTCTTTCTTTCTTAGCCTCGAGCCTTCTTTTCCTTAAGGCTTTGTTAAATTGCCTTTTTACTTGTTTTGCATCATTTACTTCCTTCGTATATTGAAAAATGTTTCCTGCATTTTTCCCTCCCCCCCAAAAAAAAGCCTTTAGTTGGTGGTGTTGGCATACAGAGGGGAACTGCTTGCACTGAGCACCTGCAACCAGCTCAGCCCTGGGAGCCAAGCCCCAGAGGAGGGCACATCCAGAGAGACACTGTCATAGAATCATAGACTCATAGAATGCCCTGGGTTGCAAAGGCCCACAGTGCTCATCCAGTTCCAACCCCCTGCTGTGTGCAGGTCACCAACCAGCAGCCCAGGCTGCCCAGAGCCACATCCAGCCTGGCCTTGAATGCCTGCAGGGATGGGGCATCCACAGCCTCCTTGGGCAACCTGTTCCAGTGCCTCACCACCCTCTGGCTGAAAAACTTCCTCCTCATATCCAACCTAAACCTCCCCTGTCTCAATTTAAAACTATTCCTCCTTGTCCTATCACTATCCACTCTCATAAACAGCCGTTCCCCCTCCTGTTTATACGCTCCCTTCATCAGGATGTCCCCGCACAGCAGGGCAGGGCATTGCTGCTGTGTCCTTTAGTCATGACTTTATTTATACTTTTTGTTCCAGGTTTTGTGGAGATGAGTTGCCAGATGATATCATTAGCACAGGTAACATATTTGTGTTCCTTATGGTTAGAAAAAAAAATCAGCCCAAATCAACTTTTATCCCTACTTTCTAGTTATAAATGGGTAAGATGACCAAAGACACAACCTCTGCTTTGTGCCCAAGATGCTATTCCAAAGTGCCCATATTCTCTTTCACCAATGCAGTTACTTTTAAATGAAAGAAAATTAAAAATAAATAAATAAATTAGTTAGAAGAATGAGCAGGGAGCAGCCTGCTGGCCTTGCAGAGGTAGCACACACAAGGAGTTTTCACATGGGCAGCTTCATGAAGCAGACCTGCCATCAGTAAGCTGGTCTCAGCTGTGCATGCAGTCTTCTTCCATCACGTTTTCTAATCTGAAGAGTAAGGACTGCAAGAATAGCTCCAAAGCTGGTTGTAGAAATTATCCCTTCTGTCTGTTTAAAGAGAAGTTCCAAGTAGTGAAAAGTACCAGGAAAAAATGAATTACACTGGAGTGAGATCATTAACATGAGCAAAACAGTAAAAATAAAACAAAGGAATAAGAAGTGTCACTCGTAGATCTATAAGGCTCTGTGACTGTTTCACAAGTCCTGGTGTCTTCCCTTCTTAAATTAGGTGACTGCATCAGTCAAGCAAAGCCATGGCAGTTCTGAGCATGGTCTACTTAGAGCATTCTTGTTAATAGGTGAGGGGGAAACTTATTTTTAATGAAGTATAACTTAACTGCCAGATAACTATATAAGGTGAAGCTATTTAGAAATATAACAATGAATCAAGCTTTTGACTTCATCAAATGACAGAGGCTCCATGTCCTGGCCCACAGGAGCCAGCTGCTGGCTGCAGCATGGGAAGCACAGGCACAATTGGGCCCTGAGCAGTGGTGTGACATTGCACAACTGGAACAAAGGACAGGAAACGCTGTGCAAAAAGCACTGTGTTTGTCAAAGCTTTATCAACTTGTGGGCTCTACAGACAATGGGGCTGAAGGAACAGCACTTTCTGGGGCCTACAGCTCTAAAGCAGGCAGACCAGGTAGCTTGCTGCATAGAGCTCAGTGTTTCAGGCTCCTCAGGAAGCCCCAGGTTTTGCTGCAACCAAAACATAACCTTTGTTTTTCTCTCTCCTGTCCCAGGCAATGTTATGACCCTGAAGTTTCTGTCAGATGCCTCAGTGACTGCTGGAGGGTTTCAAATTAGGTATGTTACGATGGACGTGCCTTCCAAGGCAGGGGATGGAAAGAACACGACCTACCAAGGAAAAACAAACTTCTTATCAGGAAAGTTTGGCATTATGTGAGCAGAACAGCACAGTCCACTCACTGGAAAACACGTTTTAGAACCCAATTCAGATACCTGTTTCTTCAGATCAGACAGGGACATACGGTCATTTTCTTCATATCTTTCTGACTTTTTATTGTCTATCAGTTTTGATAACAAAGTGTACCAGGAAATAAATTATAAGATGTATTTTTAGATAACAAGTCCTGTAAAAAAAAAAAAAAGACAAGAATTCATTGTTACCAAAGGCTGTAGAACTATTTTTGTATATACAGTGTTCCTTTCCCTCACTTCTTGCACCATTTGAACAAACTTTTTGTGCAAGCAATGTTTCCATTATTTTTTAACTCCTTATTTCCTTGGTTTTCACATATTTATTTTTTAGACTGTTATTTTTTTATTATTATTAACTCATCCCCCCGAATTCAAAAGGCCTTTAGAGTTTTCTTGTTCTAAAGACACATGAATTCATCCTGTGGATGGCCTGGCAGCCACCCATGCCGTTGCCTGGAGCCAGAAGGTTGCGAAGCAGCATGAAAAGCACAGGATCCATGGCAATACCAGATCAGAGAGCACTCAGCACATTTTGCTGGGGTCTCCTCATGCAGAGAAGAGGTGGCCAAGTCTTTTATCTTGTCCCACTGCACGTGGGGAAGAACCGAATCAAGACTTGGTGAGATGGAGCATCGGAAGGAACTGCTGCCAAGAAATCCATTTGCAAGACACCACTGTGATGCTGTGCGTTGTTTCCGTGGGTTTTGAGAAGACTGTGCTACTTTGAATCGATAAACCATTCCACGTTTGTTCTCATCTTCAGTTTAAATCCCGCGGTCTGAAGCAGCATTAAAGCTACCTCTGTTTTAACCTTGCCCATAGCCTCCAATGGGTTCTTTTCGTTCTTCAGGGTTATCTCAACTCAGCTGGTTACATTTACTCCATCTCAGAGCTCCTATGGGGGGGACATCCCAGCCTTCCAGCTCACAGCCAGCACAGGGCTGGATCGACCCCGCGTGCCCAGGGGGGACGAGGGGAAATGGTTTTAAGTTGAAGGAGGGGAGACTTAGGTTGGATGTCAGGGGGAAATTCTTTACAGAGAGAGTGGTGAGGTACTGGAACAGCTGCCCAGAGAGGTTGTGGATGCCCCGTCCATCCCTGGAGGTGTTCATCGGGTTGGATGGGGCCCTGGGCAGCCTGGTCTAGCATTAAATGAGGAGGTTGGCGGCCCTGCACGTGGCAGGGGGTTGGAACTTCATGGTCCTTGAGGTCCCTTCCAACCCTGGCGATTCTGCGCCCAGGGCAATGAAAGCAGGGAAACGAACGGGGAAATCGCGACAAAGTGACAGCGCGCAGCCCCCGGGATGCAAGCAGCAAGGAACTGCGGATAGACGCGGGGTTGTTCTGCGGAGCTGAAAAAACAGCGTTTATTTTCAGTCAAAAACGAGCAGCTCGCAGCCGCCCGCACGGCCACGCCGCAGCCACGGCCATATCGGCACGGCCCGCCCCGCGCCTGGCCCCGCCCACGGCCGACGCCTCCACCAATCAGCGCGGCAGGAGGCGGGCCCCGAAAGGCGCGGGAAGCGTTCAGTCTCTCCACGCGGAGAAAGCGCGCGGAGAAAAGCGCGCAGCGCCGCTCGCCTCTCCCGGCTCGGCCTTCCGCCCCGCCTCCCCCGCGCTCCCATTGGCTGAGAGCGCTCAGCCCGCGCGCTCGCGTTGCCCGTTCCGCGCGCGCCGCCATCTTGGCCCGAGAGACGGCGCGGGGCGCGCGGAGCGGGCTGCAGGCCCGGCCCCCGCCCTGCGGCACCGTGAGCGGCACCATGAGCGCCGCCGCCGGGCTGCGGCCGCTGCTCGAGACGCTGCAGGACCCCGCCGCCCCCGCGGGGGACCTCACGGACGCGCATCTCTCTCTCGTCAAGTGAGCGCGGGCCGCACGCGGCCTGAGGGGGGCGGCCCGGCTGAGCGGGGGAGGCGCGGAGCCGGGAGGGACGCGGGGATGGGGGTCCTCCGGGAGGGCGGGGAGCGGCGTTCCAGCCGGGCGGTAGCCGAGGCTCAACCCTCTGAGCTGCGGCCCCTCCGCTTTTAGAGATGGGGGCGCGGAGGTGAGGGCCCTCGTGCTGCGCCTGGCTGCCCGGAGCCGGCAGGGAGCCGCCTGGGGCTGGGCAGCGCGTGCGGGGTTCGTCGGGCTGCATCCTCGCGTGGCTGTGCTTAGCATCGCAGAAACCCGGCTGGAAGGGATCTTACAGATTCACAGAATGGTTGGGTTGGAAGGGATCTCAAGGATCATGAAGCTCCAACCCCCTGCCACACGCAGGGCCACCAACCTCCACATTTCACAGCAGCCCAGGCTGCCCAGGGCCCCATCCAACCGTGCCTTGAACACCTCCAGGGATGGACGGGGCATCCACGGCCTCTCTGGGCAGCTGTTCCAGCACCTCACCACTCTCATAGCAAAAAAACTTCCCCCTGACATCCAACCTAAATCTCCCCTCCCTCAACTTCAAACCATTTCCCCTCGTCCTGTAGTTATCAACCCTTTCAAAGAGTTGACTCCCCTCCTGTTTGTAGGCTCCCTTTAGGTACTGAAAGGCTGCAATTAGGTCACCCCGCAGCCTTCTTTTCTCCAGGCTGAACAAGCCCAGCTCCCTCAGCCTGTCGTCAGAGGAGGTGCTCCAGTCCCCAATCATCTTTGTGGCCCTCCTCTGGACCCTCTCCAACAGTTCCCTGTCTTTTTTGTACTGGGGGCTCCACACTTGGACGCAGTACTCCAGATGGGGCCTCACAAGAGCAGAGTAGAGGTCAACAATCACCTGCCTGTCCCTGCTGGCCACCCCTCTTTTGATGGAGCCCAGGATACCATTTGCCTTCCGAGCCACAAGGGCACACTGCTGGCTCATGTTAAGCTTTTCATCCATCAGGACCCCCAGGTCCTTCTCCACAGGGCTGCTCTCAAGGACCGCTCCTCCCAGTCTGTATGGATGCCTGGGATTCCTCCAGCCCAAGTGCAAAACTCTGCACTTTGCCGTGTTGAACCTCATCAGGTTCACCCGGGCCAATCTTTCAAGCCTGTTGAGGTCCCTCTGAATGTCCCTACCTTCCTACAACCCCCATCCACAGCCTTGGGCACCTCCAGCGATGGGTACCTGCAGCTCTGGACATGGCCAGGGCTGCAGCCCCTGTGGGTGAAGGGTTTCCTCCTCACACCTCCCCTCTTCCTCACTTTATGCCCCGGTTGGTGCGGCCCCTCGGTGCCGCTCACCTTCCTGTGTTTGAGCTTCATATGGGAAGAAGGAGCTCTATAATTACTGCTTACAGGCCAGCCAACAAGTTGGGCGTTGGAAGTTTAAAGTTGTGTTGTTTGTAACGTGTATAACATAAAAGTGTTGCTTGTTTTCCCCCTCTTCCCCTAAAGCCGCCTGTCTGGTGAGGAAGGCAAAGAATTCGTTGCAGGAGTCAGAAAACACTTTCCTCGGCTTTGCAGAATATTTAAGGTATGTCTTTTCTGTTAGATTTTCTACGGTTTACTTCAGAGAACAAACCCAGGTGATACATTAGTTTTGTCCCTATGGTGAGTTGTATGAGAGGCTGTTAATTTCTTGTTGCTAATTCCCCAAAGATGGGCTTTGGGGTTTACCTGTTACAGGTCATTTTATTTTATCCTTTTTGGTAGATTAGTGTAAGGACTGTGGTCACCTTTTTTTCCCCCACGTTTCAAACGTTTTAAGGCAGTCCAGTGGCAGAATGTGAACAAGATGAGCTTTGGGAGTTACAGGTTTTAATGATGGTTGGGGTTAATGGCTAAGAGTCAAATGTGAGTCTCTGTGATGAAGAATTCAGGCTGACAGCAGCATTAAGGGCTTGTGAGCAAAACTTTTCCACCTTGTTAGGAATTTGTACTGAAAAACTCAATAAGGGGCTTGGATGACTGCAGATGTGTGCTATGCAGCCAAATAACATCTTGTAGAAGAGATACAGTGTGTTCTGTCTGCCTTTAGAAAAGCTTCAGGATTCCAGAATTTGTGCTAAATGTCGGGTTTTGTTTTTTTTTTTTTTGGTAGATTAGTGTAAGGACTGTCGTCACTTTTTTTTCCCCCACCTTTCAGACGTTTTAAGGCAGTCAGGTGGCAATATGTGAACAAGCAAAGAAGTACAGAACTTGTGATGCCAATGCATGCTTAGTAAGGATGCCTAAATTGCAGAGAACAGAAACATCTTCTGAACCTCAGATTGTTTTAATGGTCTAGTGGAGTGTGTAAACAGAGAAGTTTTCCGTAGAGCATTTACCTTTTGACAGCTCTCTTCATTCAGCACAACTGTTGGTATTGAGACAGCTGATGCTTTACGTCTAGTTTTGTGAGTTAGGACACACACAGATATATTAAAAATAACCTTTTCTTGTTTTTCCAGGCACACATTACTAGTGAAAATTCAGAGCTGAGTAACGCAGCATTACAGGCCTTGGGGTTCTGTGTTTTTAATTCGAAGATCACCTCTGAATTATCTGGTAAGCAGTGAACTTCAGTGTGATTGCTGATGTAAGGTGTATCTGTGCCATACTCCTTTCTTTATTTCTTTGTTAGCAAATGCTTTAAGTTTGGCAGAGTTTACAGTTGCCAAGTGATACATTAGTTGGTGAGCAGTATGAGAGGGTTGCTAATTCTTTCTTGTGCAAGATGGGCTTTGGGGGTTACCTGTTACAGCTTTCACTTGGCTGTATGCAGTTCACAGAATCACAGAATGGCATGGGTTGCAAAGGACCACAGTGTTCATCTCATTTCAACCCCCCTGCTATGTGCAGGGTCGCCAACCAGCAGCCCAGGCTGCCCAAAGCCACATCCAGCCTGGCCTTGAATGCCTGCAGGGATGGGGCATCCACAGCCTCCTTGGGCAGTTCCAAAAATGTGATGAGGAGCAGCCTGGTGTCAGCTGAGCTTTGGTATGCAGAAGATGGGCAGGTTGTGTTGTGGTGGAAGGTGAAGACAGAATGGAATCCAATGGATGATCAGAGCACATTTTCAGTGTTGTCCCTTTACTTTCCCCTGTGTATATATGTGTGTGTGTGTGTGTGTATATATACATATAAATATATATATATATATTTTTTTTTAAACTAGTTGGTAAACTGCAGTCAAATTTACTAGAGAACTTTAGGTCCTGAAAATAGGTGGAGAGTCAGAGAAATAGGATGAAAAGTGTGTGTACTCTGACTGAGTGTGTGACCTTATGTTTCTCAAATCTGAGGGCATTTAGCCAGGAGGGCCAAATTGATAAGAATTTAGGCTTCATTAATGATGAATTTCAAAGCAATGCATCTGTCTTCCTAGTTGCACGTAAGTTCAGTGTTGGTGTTACTCTTGTATTATCAGCTCTGTTAGCTCAGCTCTAGCTTTCATAGAATCACCAAGACCTCCAAGATCATCAAATCCACCTACCACCAGTATTTCCCCACTTAACCACATCCCTCAGTGCAACATCCAGATGTTTCTTGAGCCTCTCCAGGGACAGTGACTCCAGTGAAGCCTTTTGTAGACCTTAATGGCTTTTTTAATACCCCAGTGCAGCAGCAGAGTTGACTTTACAAAGAATTGAAGTATTCACTTGAAATCCCAGAAGTTCTGAAAAACTTAGTATTGAATCTTCAGTTCTAGATCTTTTTAGGTGGATTCATCCTCTAGATTCATGTTTTTTTGATTTCTTAGGATAAAATATTTAGAGCACATTATAGTGATACATATAAATACTACTATTCTGAGCTTTTCTATCAAGTTATTTTGAGAGAAACTCCAAACATTTCTGGAAAGTAACGTTTAGAGCATTCAATCACACTCAGACTGGCTGAATAGATGTATTTATTCTAGTAATGTTAAATGAGCAAAGTGACCTAAAGCTTGCCAAGAAGTAGAAGTACTTAAGCAATGAGTGCTGCATTCTGCTTTCAGCATCTGAAGTAGAAGATTTGCTTTCCACGTTGAACAGCATTGCTGTGAAGACTTCAGACAAAAACACTCGCACTCGAGCACTTTGGGTGATCTCTAAGCAGACGTTTCCTTCTGAAATTATTAAAAAGGAGGTATGTTTCTTAATGGTTTTGTAGCCCCATTTTGAGGGAGAGGATACTGGCAATCTCTTGGTTATTGTACACTCGGTAGCTTTTGAATATGATGGGAAATGTGGGCCTTAAGCTCTTGGAAGAATTGTAAGGGTTTTCTGATGGAGGAAAAAGAGCTGAAAACTTGCTGCTTTTGAGGGTGAGGCTGCAGTGTTGGTGGTTCTGTGAGATACCAGCAAAGCAGCATGGGAGAGAAACGTTATAAACACTCATGCTTGGTTGGAGCTCTGATCTTACAACCAGAGCTGTTGTAATCCAGACACAGAGCTCTATAATGGGAAATGGAGTTGTGTGATTCCAACTGCTCATTAAGTATCTGTATTTACATACCGAGGTCTCTCATGTATCCGCAGGTGTCCAGTCTTATTTCTACCCTGGAAACCATACTTACTAAAGGAGATGTACAGTCTATGATTGTGGAGTATGAAGCACTGAATGTTGTTATACGGTACGTGTGGGGCAGTGCTGAATGGCTAACCATGTTGGTATTTGGGAAACTATTGAAACCAGATCTTGGTGGTTCTGAATGTTCAGTGTCCACATCTTATAGAATCATAGAACGGCCTGGGTTGCAAAGGCCCACAGTGCTCATCCAGTTCCAGCCCCCTGCTATGTGCAGGTCACCAACCAGCAGCCCAGGCTGCCCAGAGCCACATCCAGCCTGGCCTTGAATGCCTGCAGGGATGGGGCATCCACAGCCTCCTTGGGCAACCTGTTCCAGTGCCTCACCACCCTCTGGCTGAAAAACTTTCTCCTAATATCCAACCTAAACCTCCCCTGTCTCAATTTAAAACCATTCCCCCTTGTCCTATCTACAACCAGTAGAGCAGTGAAACTGTGCAAACTACCATTTCTGTTTCTTTCCCAGTAGTTCTGAACTGCTTCATTTGCAAAATACTCTGCTTATGGTAATGGACAGCTGATTTTGACACAGAAGGCAGCCAATATTCATATAAACTTTCACTGCTTTTATTTTTAATGGCTTCTTGAGAATCATTTCTAGAGCCTGTTGTGCCCTTCTCACATTATGTTCTTACATTTCCCATGTGATCGGGAAGTTCTTGGCTACTGAATGGGTTTGTGTTTAAAAATGTCCTTCCTTGTTGCTTAAAAACATGAGAGCACTGGTTAGTTCCAAAGCAGGATTTTCCACTGAGTGCATTGTTTTGGTCAGCAGTGCTAGAATAGTTACATTTTGCCTTCATTTAGTTTCTTTATTAGTGAGTATGTTCAGATTATGTCTCTGTGAGGGGATAAATTAACTTTCTGCATCTGACTTGAACTGCAATTACATTTTAAAGCAAAACAGTTGGAGTAACTATTTGCTTATTTTATACTTAATACATCAGTTTTCTCTAGCACAGAAGTTGGATTATCACCTGGTTTTGTTGTCCTTTTTCAGCTATCTGCATTTCCATAACTGTGCACTTCACTCTCTTGCAAATTTGAGATGTGTTGCAGTTGTTTGTGGAGAACACCACACTTAGTGGTGCAGCACTACACTTAATTATGCTTTCTTTTGTTTTTTACATATTTTGTGTTGGCTTTCCTTTCAGCTCAGATGGCCAAAAAGTAATGGTAGAACAGGAAGGACAGCTGTAATGTCAGTTCTCCTTCAGGGGAGGTGGAAATACACCTCAGTACTGCAGTTTTAGGTTGAAGTCTGATGTTCTAAAATTATTTAGGATGACTTCCTGTACATTAGAAGTTGAACTAGAACATTAATTGGTTATACTAAGACTACCTTTGGGTATGTGAACAATGTGTCTGTTTGCTTTCTGATTTCAGCTTAATGGAGCAAGCTCCAGCCCAGATGGGAGAAGAGGCTGTGAGGTGGGCAAAGCTGATCATCCCTCTGGTCGTCCATTCAGCTCACAAAGTGCAGTTACGAGGTGCCACTGCACTGGAGATAGGCATGCCACTGCTGCTCCAGAAACAGCAGGAGGTGGCAGCTGTAACTGAGCATCTGATGACCACGGTAGGTGGAAGTGCTGTGCCTTTTGTATAGAAAAAGCAGTAGTGATCAGGGGTTGAAGGTATGTCTTGTCTAGAGAGTCGTTTTTTGCTACCCATGTGTGTTGGCAGCAACTTTATGATGACAGCAGTTCTGACAGAAAAATAACAAGGTAAGAATACGACCACTGAAAACCATTTCTGACAGTTATCAGTGAGGAAAAATGTTTAAACACCTGTCTGGACAGTATTAGCTCATGAATAGTATCATTACACTTCAGTTGTTTATTAAAGAGAATTTACTTACCTCTTTGAAGCCTTCCAATACCTAAAGGGAGCCTATAAACAGGAGGGGAGTCACCTCTTTACAAGGGTAGATAACAGCAGGACAAGTGGAAATGGTTTGAAGTTGAAGGAGGGAAGATTTAGGTTGGATGTCAGGGGGAAGTTCTTTACTATGAGAGTGGTGAGGTGCTGGAACAGCTGCCCAGAGAGGCTATGGATGCCCCGTCCATCCCTGGAGGTGTTCAAGGCCAGGTTGGATGGGGCCCTGGGCAGCCTGGGCTGGTATGAAATGTGGAGGTTGGTGGCCCTGTGTGTGGTTGGGGGGGTTGGAGATTCGTGATCCTTGAGGTATGGGATAATGCTGGGGCTGGTACTTGGGATGATGCTGGAGATGGTGTGGTGGACGATGCTGGGGCTGATGCTCAGGATGATGCTCATGGTGGTGCTGGGGCTGATGCATGGGATGATGCTCAAGATGATGCTCAGGATGGTGCTGGGGATGGTGCTTGTGGTGATGCTCTTGATGCTTGGGATTTCAACTCTTTGAAAGGGTGGATAACAACAGGTCAAGAGGAAATGGTTTTAAGTTGAAGGAGGGAGGATTTAGGTTGGGTGTCAGGGGGAAGTTCTTTACAGAGAGAGTGGTGAGGTACTGGAACAGCTGCCCAGAGAGGCTGTGGATGCCCCATCCCTGAAGGTGTTCAAGACCAGGTTGGATGGGGCCCGGGGCAGCCTGGTCTAGTATTAAATGTGGAGGTTGGTGGCCCTGCATGTGGCAGGGGGTTGGAGCTTCATGATCCTTGAGGTCCCTTCCAACCCAACCATTCTGTGATTCTATGATGATTGCATGATCTGGTTTCTTCCTTACGGTTATAAGTGATGAACTGCAATTTCATGTTCCCTACCTCAAGCTAAACAAGTTAGAGAGGCTACAAGTAATTAAGGATCGGTAATTGCAGCCAGCTCTTCCTTTTAAGGAAGAAGGTAACCATGTGGCAGCGGTGTTTGACTGACTCAACAGCAAATGCTGTGTGGTACAAACTGATACCTTTCTGACCTAGAAATAACAGGTTGGTTGTGTCTTTGCAGGTGTCACTGCTTTGAGGATGTAGCTTTTAAAATGATTTGAATGTATTCCTTTTATAATTTTTTCTTTCTATCTACAGAAATTAATTGCAGAACTTCAGAAATTATTTTCTACAAAAAATGAGACATATGTATTAAAGCTGTGGCCATTGTTTGTCAAGTTACTTGGGAAGGTAAGCAGAAAAGCAGTGACTCTGCTTCTCTAAGGAGTTCTGACTGTGTTCTTGACAGCATAATTGTAACTCGGTGAACTTCTGTGTTTTCAGACTCTGCATCGTAGTGGCAGTTTCATTAATTCTTTGCTGCAGCTGGAGGAACTTGGATTCCGTAGTGGCTCACCAGTGGTCAAGAAAATAGCTTTCATTGCGTGGAAGAGTCTAATAGATAATTTTGCTCTAAATCCAGGTAGGTTTAAAAAAAAAAAAGTTAACCTGAATTGTTTTGAGTAGTCACTTTATGCAACTGAAAGAGTATATATTTTCCTCAGAGAGTGGTGAGGCACTGGAACAGGTTGCCCAAGGAGGCTGTGGATGCCCCATCCCTGCAGGCATTCAAGGCCAGGCTGGATGTGGCTCTGGGCAGCCTGGGCTGCTGGTTGGCGACCTGCACATAGCAGGGGTTGGAACTGGATGAGCATTGTGGGCCTTTGCAACCCAGGCCATTCTATGGTAGTGTTTCCTTCTTTGCTAGAGATCAAAACTACATATATAAGGCGGTATGGATGTAGCAATATATGCTGTCAGGAAAAGTTTTTGATCAGTAGTTCTTAATTTTGCTACTAGGAGGAATGGATAAAATTAGATAGCTTTGTTTGTAACACTTCAGTTGAGCCAAACTGTCAGCAGTGAACTGTGAACAGTTTTTGGAGACAAAAACCATGCAGATCTGATCTTGTGCTACATGGATTAACTGGGGAGAGCAGTTCTTCGGTATTCTGAAGATGTGAAGAAAAAAATACCTTTTGAAATCTATTGAAAAGGTGTGACTGAGACATAAAGAAGTCCAGCATGTATCACAACACCCCAAATATTTACTTTGATTGTACTTTCTGTCCTGAAGAAGCAGCTAAGTGCTAACAGTTCTTTGTTTAGACAAACTTAAGTTGTACTGATTTGTTTTCCATCTGGTCAGTGTTTCCATAGATGAATTAACAAAGATGTGGTTCTAACACAAGATAACATCCATATAGCAATACTGTTGTTATGTGGAGTGCTTCACCATGGCTCATAAGGATTGCATGCTGTAAAAGCAGTCTGTCAGCAGTTTGGTAGAAGTTACAGGTAGACAGCTTGTGATGCTGCAGAGCTGTAAGCATTTTTCTCTGAGTGCTTACTTAGCAAGCTTGGGCAAATGTATGTCCAAGCATGCTAGGCTATTTCTGCCTCAGTTCTAGATCACTGGTGGCCTCAGTATGCCATACTCATTCTGCAGTTAAAACCAAGCATTCTGAGCCTGTGTATTTCTTCAACAGTGTTAGACATTACTCTTTAACATCACAAGCAAAAATGAACTTCCTTCTGCTTAAATTGGATTCAGTAGATTTCAGACTGGAAAAAGAAGCCTTCTACTTTCAGGTTCATTCCAGACAACACTCAGAGCAGTAAAATGATCTGAAAGATCAATGTGGTCACAAAGAATTTTAATTCTGAGAAGTGTTTTTATATTTTGAGCTAAAAGGTTAAGAAGGAACGTGAACTTAAAAGTTTCATTTTGGTTGTTTTGCAATTTAATCATTTAATTACATTGCTTAAAATACCTTTTTTTTTCCCTCCTTCAAGATATTTTGTGCAGTGCTAAAAGGCTGAAATTGCTGATGCAGCCACTGAGCTCAATCCATGTAAGAACAGAGGCTTTGGCACTGACAAAGCTGGAGGTCTGGTGGTATCTACTCATGAGGCTGGGACCTCAGCTGCCTGCTAACTTTGAACAGGTAATAAAGCTGAAAATTGTCATAGTTTTGCACACAACATTAATTAAGTGACTATGCTAAGTCTGCTCCTTGTTACCGTAGCTTTTTCTGTACTTGCTTTTCCCTTCTCTAATTTATTATTAAAATAAAACTGTCTTAAGTAACCAAGGCTGCCTTGCTGGTGTATGCTGTACACACATGTAGCATATTATATATGCTTACAATTGTCTTTTCAGTTCTAAAAGATCTTGATAATGGATTTGCATGGATAAGGGCATCTTAGTGGAAGTCTGCACTTGGTGCTCAGCAGTAACAAACGTGGGCAGGTTATATGGGGGGGCTGTGTTGTCCTTTCACTGTGCTCATAGAAAGTCCACCATAGGAAGCACATACTGAAAAGATGACAAAATATTGAGAGATAGTAGGAGAATGACTCAGTTGTTTCATTACCACTCACATTATAATGAAGAAAATGTTTCTACCAGGATTCTGAGTTTTATCAGATCCAGGATGGGAGTAAATAAAAAATTACCTACCCTTTTACATAAAGTAGAGATGGATTGTTTCTAGCATGAGTTTTTGTTTTCTCTACCCGTTGTGTATCAGTTTACATGTCTTAGAAATACCAGTATAAGCACACTGAAAACTGATGCTGTGAGCAGCACTACAGTCTAGCAATCACACTACGTGGGTTCTTTTTGGCTTATGGCTTGTTTGTCATACTCATTTTCATTGGGATTTGGTATCTTTGCAGGTCTGCATACCATTAATCCAGAGCACTCTAAGTGTAGATTCTTCTGCTGCACTGCAAGGAACTCCCTCACGTGTGCCATCCAATCCCAATTCAGCAAATCCTCCACAGAAACCAGGTATGGAAAGACAAGTTTGTTCCACCTGTATTCTAAATGTAGGAGCTAGAGGTGTTTTGTGTAACCTGTTTGTGTTTTTTCATTTGATTTGTTACTGAGGTGATGCAGACAACTCCACAGGTGGTGATTTACACTGGTTAAAATTGAGGCTGTTGCAGGCAGCATCCCATGCTTACAAAATCATGCTCATCAAATTGTGTGTCCCCAGTTTGCACTCACTTTTACAAAGGAGCTTTGAGTTGAAACCTTGCTTTTTGTGTTGATAAGTGCTCCCTTTCTGTCCCAATCTCAGTTCTGGGACATGTTCAGTACTATTTTTAAATAGTAATGCAGTGATCATGAATATATCAATAACTTTCTTACTGTAAGTATGTGTAAAGTCGTATTAACTGAGCTTTACATGAAGTGTTTGATGAAGTGTGTGCCTCTTTTCTGCATGGAAATCCTAGCATTCAGCTTATGTAATTCTAGACTGCCATAAATAGAAGCCTCAAATTCATCGTGTGGGTGTTTCAGGTGTGTGTATGTAGTGTAGTGTTTCTAATGTGCTCTGTAGCCACAACTTCCCTGGCAACTTCTGTTGCCAAAACCAAGTCTGATGTCTTTGGCTTTGGTGCAGCTTTTGGAAAGCACGTACTTTCAAAACCCACAGGTTATTACTCTGATGTTAAATGCTACTTTGAATAGAAGTGCCTACTTCAAGTCAGACTGCTAGAGGTCCCTCCAGCCAACCCTATTCTATGACTTGCCCTGTTACTAGTGTGGGATTTTGGTCTACTGGATTTTTCCTCTCGCTTACTAGAGATGAAATACAAGGCAACATTCTTATTCTTAATTTCCCTCTCCTTAGGTCCTTATCCATTTGCAAGTCCAGCCACACCAAGGATGAACTTGAATTCCAGTACTGCAGGACTGGTGGCAATTCCTTCCATTCAGCTTCTGGGAATTGAAATGCTGCTTCACTTCTTGATGGGACCAGAAGTTTTGGATTTTGCAAAGCGAAACAAACTTGTGCTTAGTTTAGGTACATGAGTTATGTTTTTTCAATGTACTTTTGCATAATGTGAAATGAATCACTTTGGATTTAAAAAGACATCCGTAAAACACTTTTAAGTATTTATAAGTGTTTGTTGTCATCTTGCATACTGGAAGTTGTTTTTAATTGTGTAAAAAGCTTAAGTGTGCATGCTGCTGCTTTCTTTTTAAGGCTTATCTAAGATAGGCTGTGAAATAACAGATTTACAGACCTGTCTGTTCTCCTCCTAGAGCCTCTCCAGCACCCCCTGATTGGTAGCCCATCCTTTTTTTGTAAGCATGCCAGCACATTTATAAATGCAGTTCAGGATGGATTTATTGCAGTTGGAAAAGAAGTTCCTGGTAAGAATTTAGTGGTGTAACTTTATTGCCTTTCTGCAAATGATGCTGGGGAGGAAAACTTAAGGAAGAAATGTTTGCTTTCTGTAATATTCCACTGCTGATGTTACTTAAGTAGAACTTGGTTCTGAAGCTTATTTCAGTTCCTGCTCACATCAGTGATTTAACTCCGCGTGTATTTAAATTTTCCTTAATGTTTTTATTGCAAAGTTAATAGGAATTTCATTATCTTGTAGAATCTATGCTGAATAATATCTGGAAGGACATAAATGGGCATGTGAAAACAGCTATTGAATCAGGTAAGAAGTGTACTTTTTAATGTTACTGCTGGCCTTAAGAAATACTTGTTTCATTGCTGGTAAAAGCAGCTTTTAGGCATCAGCAGCAGTTTTTTTTTTGCAACTGATCTCTTTCATCTGTGTGCCCAAATCCAAAATGATACCAGTTTGATGCAGGGAGGCTTGTCAGGTAGGCACGGTGGCACATGGCTGCAGCTGTGTTCCATTAGCACAAAGACAGAAGCATTTGAACTTCTTTTATTGACAAAAAACAGTTTCCATTTCCAAAAATGATTCTGCACCAGGACTTCAGTATTAAGAACACTCCTCAGTATGTGGTGTATTGCTCACAGTAGTATAAATTACTTCTTAAGTGATTGTCTACCTCTTTTTTCCCCTAATCATTTTCTATTTTGTAGCAAATATTATCTCATAATCTCTTTACAGATACATAAATACAAGTTCTTGTTTGAAGTGTCTTGATAATGGAGTATTTCATATTGTTGATGATTACAGCATTCAGAAATGATGTGCGTTGCTTGGATGCCTCCAAAATTTCTCATACATAGCTGCTTTTTTAACTTGTCAAAGTTGAATGTTAATAGCAGGAAGGTATTTCCATTTTACTTAAAAAAAAAAAAAAAAAAATTAGGGATTATTTAATTGAAATGTTTTGCTTACACTGCTTTTCAGAGAGACTTGGTACCTGATTTGTTGGTCTGATATATGTTTATAAATGCACACAGAATTTCTTATGGTCCTACAATACATTGCATTTAAGCTTTAAATAATGGTTGATGACCAGTACTTTGTTCTGTTCTAACTATAAGTACACTTTATTCCAGGTAATAAGAAAGAAAAGCAAGGATCAGAAGTGCTGACTATGTTGCTCCAGGCCTTAAAAAACATTGTTAGATCGAATTGTCTTCCTGTGCAGAAAATACTGGTAGGTTGGGGTTGTGTTTTTACTTCTTTCAATCTCATTTCTATTTGATTCTCTGTGTTCTGATTGGTGGTAGTCTTTTGCATCTTTTATGAGATTAATTTATCAGAATGGCCACTTAAGGACCAATATGTTTGGTGTGAACTGTAACGCATGCCATTCTGATCTAATGACCTAGAGCTCCTTAAGGGCTTCTTTCTTAAGTGTCTTCAGACTTGACAGCAATGTTGAGTGTGGGTATGTGACTTAGCAGCACCTTCTGTTTTAAATGACTGCTGCTTTCACAGTGCATTTTGTCCTTTTACTAAAGGGAAGCAGTTGTTACCATTTGGCTTGTAGTTTGTGATGTTGCATAAAATAGTAAAACATAATGACATTTTCTTCTTTTCCCCTCCTTACTTTAGTCCCTCATTGATATTACTGTGAAGGAATTACCTCCCAAAGTATTGGGATCACCAGCTTATCAGATTGCTGATATGGATCTTTTAAATGTAAGTCTGGCATCCTTCCTTGTCTGTCCTTATGGTTCAGGGTGTTAGGATGTTGTGTCTGCAGATGTGCAGAGTACTTGATTAGAGCTGTACCTTTTACTTGTATTACAGTGCTTGCATGATGTACACCTGTCCTCACATGTTGTGTCAAGGACAAGGTGATTAAAGTACTGCAAAGCCTGTAGCTTTTTAAAGGTGTTCAACTACTTCAGCTGTAGTATAACTGCACTTCCCTCACAATCCCATCTAAGCAGAAGTTTAGTTCTCCAGCATTTCCCTCTAATTTTTTGCTTTGAAGTGTTAGAATTTACAGTTTCTGACAACTTAATACAGTTGTAAATTCCTGGCTTACAGAAGGTGCATGCACACTGAAGTGAGACAGCTGTTTCTTTGATCAATGTATTTCTTATTTTGACCTCTTCAATTCCTTTTACAAGGGAACACCAGCTTTGTTCTTAGTTCAGCTGCCTTTCCATAACAACCTCTTGGAGTGGTGTGTGACAGATGAGAGGTATGTGTTGTTTCTTATGGGTTTTTGTTTCAATAACAAGGTCCCTTAGAGTTGAAGACTGTCTAGAATTCTTTTCCTAACTTCAGCTGAGGAAGTCTCTCACCTTTTTAACTTTCCTTCCCTAGATTCTTCATCATTCTGGAAACTCTTATGCACTATGTTTTGTCTGGGCCTACATCTCCATTGGCTTTCAGTGAATCTGTGCTGTGTGTTATTAATCAGAACGCCAAGCAGGTGGAAAACAAGGAGCATCTTTGGAGGATGTGGAGTATTGTTGTTAACCCACTGACTGACTGGATTAATCGGGTATGGTGACTTTTCTGTCCTCTTTCCCAGCACTCTCCCACACCCCAAAAACCAGCCACCAAAATTCTGTGCTCATACTTTCTCTTGGTGTGCTTTTAGAAGGTGCTTGTTGTGATCAAAAAATTATATAAGCCATGGTGCTTTTTATGGGACTGGAATGTGTGCAGCCTTAGTATAAATGTTTGCAGTGATGTCAACAATCCTATTCAACAGGTTCAGTACATTGCAATGTAGGAAACATTGAACTAACCATCATGCAGTCAAGGGATGTAAAAGTCTCAAAAGTGTCTGTCATAAGCTATGTTAGGTGTCTTATGTAGGTAGGCATCACTGCAGCAATAATAGATAAAATACTCAATTTCATGCTCTTTTCCCTTAGATTAAGGGGTTATTCTGGTATTTCTTAAAAGTGCTTTTTGCCTGTTAAATAGGAAGATCAACATGAGCTCTGAAAGAACAGAGAAGTAGCCAATTTAAAAATGCACTAGCTAAATAGCCAACTGTAACTTTCATGTTCCAAACAAATGCATTCAGAATGACATAGTTTGTCATTAAAGTTCTGTAGTTTGCTTCACCAGTGCATTTTCTCATTGCAGACTAATGAAGTAAATCAAGGTGACGCTCTGGAGCACAACTTCAATGCTGTCTATAATGCTCTGTTGCTACCAGTATCCCACATCTTCCCTGTTCAGGAATTTCCACAGGTAACTGTCAGTACTGATGCTGATCAGAAGCAGGGTGGGTTATGTTAAAATTGCTAAGTGCTAACTCATCTCAGAGTGGAGCTGCTTTTACCAGCATGCACACACATTAGACCACTGCTTTGAGACTGAAATTCAAGTTTTGATAGCAGAACACTTAAAGCAAGTCTTTATCTCCATGCTCAGAGATTGATGCTTACAAACTTCCTCTTTTTTGTTGTTAAAGCCAACTATGAAATCCTTGCTGCGTGCTTGGTCAGACCTGTACAGAGCATTTGCTCGCTGTGCTGCTTTGGTTGCAACAGCAGAAGAAAACCTGTGCTGTGAAGAACTGTGTGCCAAAATAATATCTGGGCTAGAAGGTGAAACTCCAGTAGTGAGTATAAACCAGTGATATTGAACTATAGAAGTAGTTCAGCAAACGTTTTAAGTGACAGACTTGTGCAAGAATCTGTTGTAAACTTTAATAGAGTCATTGCTGTAATATAAAGTGTTTTGTGTCTGGCTTAAAGCTGTTTCATTTTACTACTGGGAGCTAAACTAGAACTGGATTGGAAGAAAGAAGTAAAAATAAATGATAATGCTTGAATGTTAAAGTAAGTTGAGTCTTTGGACTTGGCTCCTAAGCATTTAAGTAGTGCTGGTTTGGTGAATGTCATAGTTATGGCAAATATGGTTTGTCTGGTTGAAGTTTTGTATACATGGTGTACCTTGAGGTTGAATTTGCAAATGCCACAAAGAGGGATTTTGGTGAGGAAGGAGGATAGTGAGCATTCAGAGGGCATCCTTTGCTCTGTGCCTCTGGTACTGTCAGCTTTGCATACTAAAATTTAGACTTCATCAGTAAAGCTTATGGAAGAGGGAACATCATCTCTTCCCTGTGTGCAGAGGCACGTTGTGGGGAAGCAATGTGTCTGTAGGTGTCAGTGAATATTGGCTTCAGGAGGTAAAATCCTTTGTGATTGCAAGTTGAGCATCTTCTGAAAAAAAATACTGTAAAAGGAAGAAACAAATAGGAAAATGGAATTTGAAAATAGTAGCTTTGGAATATAACACTTTCATTTGATGCTATAAAATAAATGATAAAATTCAGTTTTCAAAAATCAACAATGATTCATTAGGCTGAACTTGAAGAATGGAGGGCTTCAGTATGGAAGTTACAGTGGTGCAGACTTTTTTTGGCTCCTGTCATCAATGTTCCTTGTAAAAGCAAGTGGAGTTCTTTATTATTTACAAGGGTTTGAGGTGAACTGGAAGAAAATGCTCAAAATGGATCTTTGTATGCACTAGCAATGACTTGTGCTTCCTGACTAGTTCTTTCCATGAAAATCTTGCTGCAGTGACTTTCCTGAAGATCAGATTGAGTTCAGTGGCTGAACATAGGCACACTGAGGTTTGGTAGCATGTTCTGCCTTAATATTGATCTATGTACCTTACAGCTGCCTCTTACTGTTTCTCTTCCTTAGATTATATATATGCTTATGTATTACTTGTACAGAGTGAGAAGTCTGAATCTTAAGTCTGTTCTAAAACACATTTATGCAAGCTGATCTTTGTCTCACCTGACAATGCACAAAAACTTCATGCCTTCTTTTAAACCTAAAAGCTATTTAGCACTGCTGTGCCCAGCACTGTTTTTCTGCCACTGTAGCTTGTCTGGACTTTGCTGATGAATTCTGTTTCCTCCTCAGATGTCTGCAATGCTGGATGGTCTCACCCATGTTGTGGCAGTTATGGTGGACTGCATCAACTTTGCACCCTATGGTGTTAAATATCAGCCAAAAAATAGATGTAAGTAAATACTTGAATCTTGGGGTTTTCTGTTGGTTTCTTTCAGGTCTGGTTGAAAATCAGAGTTAATGTAGGTGGAAGTGATGGCTGTAGGATATCAATATATATACTTTGCATCTTAGCTAATAAGGAATTGACATAAAAATCTAAAGAACTCATTTCCAAAATGAGTTAATTCAGTATGAAACTCAACGTTTTTCATAATTTCTGTGCCCTAGCTGAATGTCTTATAGTAATAGGACATAATGTTGGGCTGCTGAAAGAATGAAATGCTTTAATGGGAGATACTGGTGAGCAAAAGTGTGATGGAGACTTCACTCTGAATGAAACTTGGTAGCTCCCCTTTCCTCCCCCTTGCCTGAATTCACACCTACTAGCTAACAGCTCTGGTGTGGCTGCTCTGTTCTGCAAGGAAGCATTAAAGATGCTTAAAAACAGTCATTAGGGTGAGCAGTAAATACAAATAAAAGGAGTGAGATCTGTGTCTGTAATAGTATGATAAAGTTATGCATTGGGAAGTGTATGCTTTCTTTCAGATCTGGTTCAAAACCTCCCATGTAGGCGTAGTTTAGGAATCAAAGTCATGTTTCCCATATCGAAAGGAAGTTAAGATGTGTTTTGTTGTGATGTGTGTTGGTTGTATAGGAAAAAGTATGTATTTCTTTTTTAATGTTAGCTCCACAGACACCTAGTGACTGGTCTAAGAAGAAAAGGGAGCCCCTTGGGAAGCTCTCCTCCCTGTTCAAGCTCCTGGTTTTGTTACTGGACTCATTTCATGCTCTCAGTTCTGAAGAGATCTGCCCAGAACCACTGGCCTCTGTTGGTCATTCAGTTATTGCTGTTCTTCACAACATCATCAGCCACGTTTCTTTGCCTTCGGTGATTGGAACCATGTTTGCAGTCTTTTCAAAACCACTGGCAGTGTTTTATGAAAAAACAAAGTGAGTATTTAAACAATGGTTGGAAAACTGAACTCACTGCATTGCTGCATAGCAGTGAAACTTTGTGTAGTCTGTAGCACATGGTGTATTTAAACATGGCTCAGGTGTTTCAAAGCTTTAGTGCTAGGCTGATGCTAGGACAGGAAGAACTTTCAGCTTCAAAGTCTGACAGCTTTCAGGGCACCTTCTACTTCAATCAAAATTGTTGAAGTGCAGTAGAATCATAAGCTTTTAAGCACAGAGAGGAAATGTTAGTTTGCTGTGTGCTTGTTTTCTTTGGTTTTTGTTTTGATCTGGGGTTTTCTTATTTTAATCCTTCATGGCTTTTCTTCCTAGGATAGGGTGGGATTTAGGATGAGCTTGGTGGGAGGGGCTGCCATGGGATAGATTCTGATCTGTAGATGATACAGGGTGTGAAGACTTTGCTCAGGATAAGGAGATGAATGCAGTACAGCTTCCAGCCTCTTGGGAAGAGGGAGGGTAGGGTAGCATGCTTCTGGTCAGCCTGTAAATGTGGTTTTGTGGCTGTTAACTGACATTCGAAGCAGGACTGCTACTGCTGTACTCTAAAATCTGAGTCCCTGTCAGCAAAAATCCATTTGTTCCTCTGTGAGGTTGGATTGAACACCACCTCCATCTCCCATCTCATCTGTCTTGCTTTGAGTGTCATCTTCTGTGCAGATAGTCCTTAAAGAGGAGAAGTGAGCATTGGATTTTTTTTTTTTTGAGGGAAGGCATATGCAAACAACTACAGACTTGGAAGCCTCCTCAACATCCCCAAAAAAACCCCAACACTTGTAATTACAAATGTTTATTAATAGCAAGTTTGTTCATCTTTCCATTAGTTCTTCTTGAAATTAACATCTGTCAGTGGAAGCTCAAGGATAACCTTCCTTTAAATACTTAGTTCAGGCAATTTAAAAATAGTACAGTGGGTTTGTTTCACAGCATTACTTCATTGAATTGTGTATTAAAACACAGTGTGCAGTGCTTGAGAGTCTGTGTTTAACCCTTGGGGTAAATGAAAGCAAAATATTTCATACCTTTTTTTGTTTTGGCAGGCTTGCTGATGTACCTAAAGCATACAGTAATCTTAACAGCAAGGTGAGTTTGGTAGAGAAGTAGTTGGGGTTGGGGAGATGTAAGGGCTGTGTTGAGGTTTCTCTGTTCATCCTGGATTCTGAACAAAATTACAGTGAAGGTAGAGATTTAATTTTTAAACCATGCTGATTTAGGGCAATAACTAAGACAAGGGAACGTGAGCTTTAGAGAGACTTGTTCTGTGGGGTGGTTTCTAAATTGGTTTATTCAGGCTGTTATTGCCTGTTGTCTGTCTTTTTCTTAAATCACGAGGTTTAAATAGAGAATATGTGCAATATTTGACTGGAAACCTAAAAAATATGTACATATTGCTTCTTCCCTTCCTCAGCTTGAAAAACTCCTGGCTGAGATTATCCTGTGCTTACAGTCCCACTGCACGGGCTGCTATGACAGTGAGCTGCTGGAGCAGCTTTCTCCATTGCTCTGTGTGATATTTCAGCATAAGAGCAAACAGATACGCAAACAGTGTGCCAACTTCTGGAATGCAACATTTGCAAAGGCTGCATCATTGACGTACCCTGAAGAATTAAAGTAAGCTACATTTTTGTTTTTGTATACATTGTGTGTGAATTGTTCTGGAGCAAAGTATAAAAAGGTCACTGCAGCATTCAGCAGGTCTTCTCTGAGTGTAAGAGCTACGCTTAGTGAAGGACACGATTGTGGAAGGAAAACATAGCTAGTATGTTGCTTGCTTATGCAGGGTGATGTAAATATGTGGTTCTAGGAGCTTGGAAGAGTGTTCAGGGTATCATATGACTTGGGTTGAAAAGGAGCACAACGCTCATCCAGTTCCAACCCCCTGCTGTGTGCAGGTCGCCAACCAGCAGCCCAGGCTGCCCAGAGCCACATCCAGCCTGGCCTTGAATGCCTGCAGGGATGGGGCATCCACAGCCTCCTTGGGCAACCTGTTCCAGTGCCTCACCACCCTCTGTGTGAAAAACTTCCTCCTAATGTCCAACTGAAACGTCCCCTGTCTCAATTTAAAACCATTCCCCCTTGTCTTATCACTACCTACCCTCACAAACAGCTGTTCCCCCTCCTGCTTATATACCTAGCAACCTATCTTTAGACTGATTTATCTTAATTCTACAGCCATGGGCTGTAATACTTCCAAGAAAGAGATGTCAGGTTACATACCATGTGTTAGCATTGTTAGGGGTACAGTTCACATTCTGCCTGTACTGACAGCTGGGGTACCTGCTGGTATTACTGCATGCTTCTCATAAGCCTGAATTGTTTTGTTGAGCAGACCTGTGTTAAGCCAAGCCAAACAGAAAGTGCCACTCTTGCTGCCTGGTTTTGAAAGCATTGAGATAGCTGACGAACAAAGCGGCCCATTCTCTGATGAGGTAAATATTTTGTTGACCCTGTGGATGTTTAGTTGTGTGTAATGTCCTGGGAGTTACTCAGAAGGTACTGCAAAGGTCAGTTTTGATTTTTTTAGTGGAATTGGCTTGCAATTACTTCATGTTTGGGATGGTAAACTGTGTTGTATAAACACTCAACAGAAGACTGAACTGCCTCAGTTAATGCATTTTAAATCTGAAATTCTATGAGCTTGTTCAAAATAATGATGTTTTCAAGTTCTCTACATAATTTGGATGAAAATGAGTGTGATCAGCTGTAGTAATGAATACATCTTGGTTGGTTTGAGCTTGAAGTTGCTTCATACAATGTATTCACTGTATTATTTGAATAGGCAGAAAACTCCCAATGGGATGCAAAACTGAGTGGGATGGAAGTAAACTTGGGTCAGAAACGGGACTCTATATTGGCCCAGACAAGTGAACTAAAAAATGAAGTAAAGGACAAGTCTGATAACATGCAAGTCACATCTGCGAAGGTGAGGTGTTTACTGATAATGTGACAATCAAAATGTGTTATTCTTTTGGATGTTCTGAGCTAGAATTAATAAATCACTTGAATTTTTTTCCTTATGAATAGAACTGTAGAGCACACTTTGTTATGTTTTTTTGTTTGTTTGAATTCTCTAAGTTCACAGGTTGAATTTTAAGGAGGGATCATGGAAGGCTGCCGGATGGATCACGGAGTCATAGAATGGCTTAGGTTGTGAGGGACCTTAAAAACCACCTAGTTCCAACTCTCTACTGTGGGCAGAGTTGCCACCCGTGCAGCCTGGCCTTGAATGCCTCCAGGGATGGGGCATCCACAACCTCTCTGGGCAGCCTGTGCTGGTGCCTCACCTTCCTCTGAGTAAAAAATGTCTCCCTAACATCTAACCTAAATCTCCCTTCTTCTTGTTTAAAATCATTCCCCCCTTGTCCTGTCACTTTCAGACCATGTGAGAAGTCAGTTTCCCTCCTGCTTGTAAGTTCCCTTCAAGTGCTGGAAGGCTGCTGTGTTGATACTTCTCTGTATGGGAATTTATTGAAATTCAGTACTTGCCATTTGACTGCAGCTGCACAGTTCCCTTCTGGTGGTTAAGCAGGCATGTGCTGTTCTCCATGTGAACACTGGTATTCATTTTTGTGTGATGCTGATTCAGAGGAAACAAGTGCTTCAAGCAGCACTACAGCCATGCATAGCACTGATTTAACTGATCTTTCTGCTTAGCCATTCAGTGATAAACCAGCTCCTGATAGATTAAGGTGGCAGGGATCGTGCTCAAACAGAGCTTTTACATTCCTTCCTAAGTCTGCAGTTGATAGCTGTCAAAGTGAGTAAATGCTCCTGAGAACAAGAAATGATACTGGCTTGTTTTTGGCATCCTTAAGTCATGTCCAGCAGTTCTTTCAGTGCAGTCAGCATCTACTGAGGGATGTGTGCCGATTCAGCGTGCTGAGAAAACTCTGCTGATCTGAAAGCTGTTTCATTCTGGATGCCTCTACCTGAGCTACGAAGCAGTTTTCAATTCCACTACTTTGTTTCTAATCCAGGTTGTTTCTTTTTATCTTTCTGTAGTTGAAATTGGAGTTTTCAGCTTCAAAGCCTAAAAGTGACGTACTTCTGGAAGAAGAGAAATCTACTGATTTTGTGTTCATTCCCCCAGAAACAAAAGCAAGGATATTGACAGAACATCAAAAAGAAGTGCTTAGGTCAAAGAGGTTTGTCATTCATTCTTTTAAACTTAATGTGAAATGTTTTGTTAGATACATCAAATAGACATAACTTCAGTTCCTCTATCTCAGATTACTCTGTGTAATTATTTCCTTGTCTTCCTTTCAAGTTAAAACATTTAGAGGTAACAAAGTTCCTTGCTTTACTGTCTTAAAGCAATCAAGTTATTCTCTGTTCTACATTTCCTACTTGGATTAAATATGCTCTATTATCTGTTTGATGCTTGGAGGTACGTTTGTACCTCACGACTCTTCCAATGTGAATTAAAGCTGACATTTTCCTGACTTGTGGAATTAAAAGGGTGTTCTCACCTGATCTGCAGAAAAAACTCTTAGCTTTGAAAGAGAAGTTTTTATGTCAGCAGCATATCAGAAATCAGGATATTCTAAAAACTCAGCTTGGTAAGAAGGGAATCTTAGAATTATCCTCTTTCTCTGCGAGAAAATAACTCCAGGATCTTCAGGCAGATGGTCACTAAAAGAGTACAAGCAAGCTTTGTGTGCAGTTCCTGCAGTTACAGGAACACAGTTGAATTAAGTAGTCAGCTTGTGCTGGTGAGTTCTTTGCACAGTGGGATCCTGCCCACAGCTCTTTATTTCCCACACATACACCCATAAGCGTGGTTGGAACTAAATTTGGTGCGGGTAAAAATTGTAGTTCTCAATTCAGGGGATAAATGGTGATCCACATCCACTTTGTTTCTTTTTCCAGTTGGACTGTGAGGTTGCAGTGGCAGATAGCAATACTGTGTCTTTTCTTTTCCAGAGTGTGGAGTGGAATGTGTGCTTACAGAGTCTCCTGATACTCGGTACATGCTGCATTGCTTCTTTTACAGCAATCCATACTGTAATGCATGTTGCTGTTTGAGTAGTCTTAAAGAGTTTAGAAGTCAACCTCATAATGAGAATTTGCTGTCTTGTGATACATCATACTACCCACTCTCATCCAACATATTTTTTTTAATATTCCAACTTAATCATTTCTGGTTTTGTTTCAGAATTGGTATTCCTGCTATGTACAACAATTTAGACTCATCACAAGATACTACCTTATTTTCTCAGTATACTCAGAGCCAGGAAGATTCTTTGTAAGTAAGGGGGGCCAGTATATGCATTAAAGGTGTCCTCTTTATTTTTTTTTTTTTTGCAGCACTTCTAATTTAATTAACTTTTATTTTAGGGAAAAGTCATCTTTAATAGAAAATGCAAAAGAAGATATTAAAAACAATCCTCAGGTAATTTCTCAATGTCTAATGGGAGTGAAGGTATCAGAATTATGACCATATTGGTAATGCTTTCTTTGTAATGGTAGCTCTGGTAATGGCAAAATTCCTTGATTACTGTCTGATTAATAAGTCCTTTTTAGATTCCTTTGGAAAGCAAAAAAAAAAAAACCAGCAACAAAACTTACCCAGGATGTATCTGCTGACAATAATAATTTCATTTTCCATATTGATTAACCTGTAAGATTCTGCAGAGTTTCCTGGGCTTCCTGTCTGTTCCATTTCTGCATAGTTAGGGCCAGGCTTACAAAACTATGGCATACAGTGATAGCTCTCGATTTGTATCGTTCTCATCAACAGGCTTCAATCTGGTACTGTTTGCAGTGTTCTTTCTGCTGTGTTCTACTGTACATAACAAAGGGTCTGTTATTAAACGCTTGAACTTAATTTCAAGGCACAAGGATTTATGTGATCAGTTTAACAAGGGTGTATTTAAGTCGTTTTGTTACAGAGCTACAGGTATTGTGGGGCTTACGGGGAATTAACTGCAGCACAGACTGAACTGTGACTTACTGTAGTGCTGTTCTGCAAGCATAAAGCTAGGAAACTAACTCTTGTTGACTTGCTGTTTCCATAACCTTTCCTGCCAGCAGATGTAATTTGAATACTTCATGTTTTTCTGTAACTCTTCCCAGACTTAGAAAAGTTTTCCTGTTGGTATCTATATTGCTCTGGTGATTGTGCTTTTAAACAGTTGAGTTGTGCTTCCTTATTCTCAGCTGCTTTTGGTTGAAGCTGCAAGGGCTCGAGGGGGATTAAATAGTAAATTTTATGAGGAAAAAAGCATTTTGTGAGGAAAAAGCTTGGAGTGCTTCATTCTGCTTCTGGGGCCCCAGCACAAGAAGGGTGTGTAGCTGTTAGGATAGGTCTGGAGCAGGGGTTGGCCTAGATGAAATGCAGGGCCCTGCCAGCATCAGCCCTGCTGTGATTCTGCTGGGGGACACGACAGGGTGGGCACATCATAAGGTAATCTGAAGAACTATTTTTTCTATAATAGCAAAACCAGAATTTGCTGTTTTTGGAACAGGAAGAAAATGAAAGGAGTCAAAGCTGTATTGCTGGTTCAAATGGAATCACGGGGGACTGCAAGCTGGATAATCCTCTGGAGGATGTGAAAGAGAAGTCTGCTGCTCACAGAGAGAACAACTCAATTTTAAACAGCGAAGGAGAATCGCAAAGGGATGATGCAACTGGAGTCATTGAAGAGGAGTCATCAGTTGGAGAAGGATTAGAAAAAAGTCATACAGAAACAGCTTCAAAGGAATCCTTAGTAGGGAATGAAAACACTTCAAATGTCAGTAGCAGTTCTACTTCAAGCGACGTGATCTCTGGAACGCCACAGCCTGTGAGCCGACGGCAGTCTTTTATCACATTGGAGAAGTTTGATAGTTCAGAGAGCAGGCCCTTCAGCCCTTCAGCATTAAACAGTGCATCAGAGATGTCTCGAAGTGTTCCTGTGCCGGATAAACAGGGAAATATAAACATATGCAAGACTGGTCATAAGCCGGGGAAGTCTGGGGAAGAGAATAAAAAGTCTTCACAAGCTGAGCAAATTTCTGCTGCAAAACGAAGGCTGACACGCAGGCAGAGTAAAATGGAACAGCATGGAAATCAGCAGTCCAAGTTAACTAGCTCAGAACAAGAAAAAAGTGCACAGGAGTCTTTTGTTTCTAATAGCATGGAAAACAGTCCTGAATCATCTTGCTCAATGGAAGACACGGAGCGTATTCTCACTGCTCAGCCCCAACCCGTCAGCTCTACAGAGCCAGAAATCAAAAAAACTGAAGGTGTAATAGCAGAAATAGAAAAGGTCCGGGCATTTGAAATGGATTCTAAAGAAAATACACCCCCGAAGGTGGCTGTGTCCTCTGAGCAGGTAACAGGTGATGGTAGTCAGGGCCCACATGCATCTCTTAGTCAGAAAATACTGAGACGTTCTTCGAGACGACGGTCAGAAAATGCAGAAATGGCAGCAGGTAGTCAGGATAAGGAAGATGGCCACCAAAAAAAAGACAGACGTAAAGAAGATGAAAAAGCTCTGCAAAAGAAGGTGCCCCAGACTAAAGAGGATGCTTCCCAGAAGCAGAAAGCAGTTTGTGGGAAAGCTTCAGAATATGCAATCAAAAAAGAAAGCGGCCTACCTGAGAGAAGTGCTTCAGGGGACTTGGGCTCAAAGGAGCCTTCTGCTCCAAAGGGTGCTGATGAGGAAGCAAACAGAAGTGCTAGGAAGTCAGAAGATGCATTGAAGAGTGATACGGAAAGTCAGGACTGTAGCTCAGACACAGTAGGTGAGAAGAAAAGGGAACGGCCACGGTACCACACCAGGAGGAGTTCACAAGGATTGCTTTCCAGCATAGAAAACGCAGAGGCTGATGGCTCTGAGACCAAGAAGGAAAGTTTAAAGAAAAAATCTGGAAAAACAAAAAATAAAAGTGATTCTCTTGAAGGTAAATGGAAGGATGTCCAGCCAGAAAGCCAAAGCCATGAGGTGTCTTCTCAAGTAGATGAAAGTAAAAATCTGTTGGGGTTGAATGAAAGCAAATTAAGCAGTGAAATCATCACAGGTACAGCACTGATGCCTGCACCATCTGATGTGAAAAATCAAGTACTGCTTGCAGGTGCTGGCGAAGCTGAGGGGTCTGCCAGCTCAAAGACTTCACCCGATACACAGCCTGCAAGCGTGGAACAAAGCAAAGCCGGCATGTTGACAGAATCTTTCAGTGACCCACGTGTGTCTGATGAAGTTCTGAAAGGAGAGGAAAATAAATGCACTGAAAAGCAAGGATCTGTGGAACAGCGTTTGAGTGTTCAGCCTGAGATTGCACAAGGAGCAGACGCTTCAGGTAGCGACCTTTCCTCTGCACAAATGCAGGACTGTCAGCACAAGAGAAGCAGAAGGGTGAGAAAAGTGAAGAGCTGTGACTGCTGCTCGAAAAGGGTGAAGCTGCAAACATCACTCAGTGAGTCAAAAGATGAGGATCCTCGTGAACTGATTGAGCCCCAGACCACGCCAGTTCAGACAGCTGTCAGTACAGCAGAGGTGTCTGGCAGCTCGAATCTGGAGGAGAGTTTGTCCATCACACCTTGTGCCATGAGCACACCGCTGCCTCCTGCTAAGGAATCCGGTGTGTTGAGCTTGGAAAGAGAGGGAACGTGTGAAGAT
The DNA here is from genome assembly GCA_037305975.1 of Chrysolophus pictus. Lineage (NCBI taxonomy): Eukaryota > Metazoa > Chordata > Aves > Galliformes > Phasianidae > Chrysolophus > Chrysolophus pictus. The sequence goes on along the minus strand of CM074582.1, from coordinate 2,146,635 downwards.
CATCTGCAAGGAGATTCTAGTGTTAAGGAGGAAGAGGTAGAGAATCCAGTACATACAGCAGGTGAAATGAGTGATCCTGTAGTAGAAATAAAAGTGAAAGAAGCTGATGAGAGTGACAGAGCTGAGCAGTGTGTGTCTGTGTCTGAGTGTGCTTCGGATGAGCACGGTGGCAGCTCTGTGGATCAAAGTGAGGAAAAGGCAGCTGTAGAAAAGGAAGAAAAAAACCAGCATGGGGAAATGGAGGAGATCCCTGAGGTGTTGGCTGATGGTAGCAAACCTGAGATAAAACAGATGGATGAGCTCGAAAGCAATCAGGACAGCAAGGAGAAAGCTGAGAACGCTCTGGGAGAAGTTTGCATTATTCCAGATAACGAGATGGGAGAGGAGCTGCTGGAAGCTGAGATTACAGGGCCTGAGAACATGGCTGTAAGCAACGAAGATGTAGTAGAAAATCAGAGTGCAGATTCGCCTCAGAAGCCAGAAGGTCTGAATTCTTTCATATCTGTTAATGAGAGCCCCAGCGGAGTGCAGGCACGCTGCACGTGGTCTCCTTCAGCTTCTCCATCCACCAGTATTTTGAAGAGAGGGGTAAAAAGGCACCAAGAGGATGATTGCTTGTCACCTGCTAATAAGGTACTGTGCAGTTTGTTCTGCGATATGGTTCATTCTGTTCATAATGCATTAGTAACTTGCATTAGTGCTTGCAGTGCAATGAGTTCAAATACGTGCAGTTAGTAGCTTAATTTTCTCATTTGTAAATGAAAGTACGCTGAAGATAAGGGCCTATAGATATTTTTATAGTGCACAGACATCAGCAGGCTTGTATTATTAGGAGCCTGGGAGGTTTGTTTTCAGAACAACCCCAATGGCTGCTCTGCCTGCAGGAGTTGCAGTGGAACAAATGCCACTGCAAAATCAGCATCTTACCAATGGGTTTTTGGGAAACACAGAATGTTTCCTTCAGCAGAAGCCATTGTAATCATGGCTTCAGTCCTTGGGTGAATGGTGTCGTTCAGGAATTTCAGTGGCTTTGTCCATTTCAAAAGGAGTTATTTTGTCTCTTCAGACTCCCTTCAGCAGACTGTAGTGGTTCATGCTATAAAAACTACTTCTCTCTGACAACAGATTCGTCGGGTCTCTTTTGCAAATCCTATTTATCAAGAAGGACTGGCTGATGACATAGACAGGAGAAGTCCTGTCATTAGATCCCATTCTTCACCGTCTTCACGAAGTCTTAAAATCTTATCTAATATTCAGACTAAGGTAACTTTTCAGATATTTTTTTTGCATGTCATAAGTCTTCAGTTTCTCAGAGTGACGTAGCTAGCTGTGACATATGCCTGTAGTTCCTTGCAAACAGTTGTAAGAGCAAAGAGTAGAAAATGGGTAAGTTTAAGAGCTGACTGTAACTGATTTACTCTGTGGCTCAGTCTGTTGCTCTGCAGGCCAACGTGCTCTAAGCTAGGTAGCTAGAAAGTGAAAATTAATTGAGTTCTTACAATCCTGAGAGATTTTTTTCCTCTTTTTCTATCCAGCCTATTACCACTCCAACCAAAGGATTTCTGTCCCCAGGATCTCGTAACCCTAAATTTAAGAGCTCAAAGAAGTGTTTAGTAAGAAGTGCTTTGGTTCACGTTTCTTACTCTTTCTTGTATTCAGTTGTGTGACAGTTAATCTAATAATTTTTCTGTGTTATTTCAGATGACAGAGATGGTGAAGGAGTCACTGCCTTCCCCTACGGAATGTGTGTATCCTGCCTTGGTTGGGTGTAAGGCACCCGTTGATGTAATTTTACCTCAGATCACATCAAATATATGGTAAGTGCCTTGTTGCTTTGGAAGATGTGATTTCAATGGAAACTGAGTTCTTACTGGATCTTAACAGCAACAAAAAAATGATAAACTATGGACGTCTTTTGCAAAACTGTATCCCCTGCTTCTCCTCCCAACAACCTTGGAATGATTCAAGTGGTCTTTCAGTAAAGCTGTGAAGGTGGTGCAAGACAGAGCAGATAGATCTTAATGATCTGTTACAAAGTGATCAGAGCTTCCACTATATATCAAAGGGGATGGCTGAAGGTGCTGCCATCCCAGTACTGCTTGGGGGTACTGCAGGACTGCAGGCACAGTGGGATTCCTGGTTAACATCTGCATTACAACCATACAAATACCAGGAGCTCAGCTGGAGTGTCTTCAGGTTTGAATTCAGATGACAAAAAAAAAAAAGACTTGTATTGGAAACTGCTCTGAATGGCCTTTTCTTGCTGTATTCTGCTTCTTTCCACTGATGTGTGCCTTCAGAATACTACTATCTGATGAGTTTTGGATACATTGCAAGAAGGTGTGTTCCCACAAACAAAAATGTCATTTGCATTGTATTTTCCTTTATTTATGTGAATGTAAATTGACGTTCATGTAAGAGCTCTTGTTGCTGTACCACACCAAGGAGGACGGAGGTGGATCTAATTAATTAACCAGCTTTTCTTTGATGCAGTGCCAGAGGTCTGGGGCAGCTCATTCGAGCGAAGAACATAAAGACAGTGGGAGATCTCAGTACTCTGACAGCATCAGAAATCAAAACTCTTCCCATCCGTTCTCCTAAAGTTTCCAATGTTAAAAAAGCTCTTAAAGGATATCACGAGCAACAGGTAAAGCTTAATTCATCCTGGTTCTCAAGAAGCCAGAAGTAACCTGATGAACTACTAACAAACACTCATCACCAGTAATGTATTTTTATTACTAGTGAAAGCACTTTAAGCTGTGATATCTGCCCAAGGTGGGCATTTGGGGGCGCAGTGTTTGGGCACTCACAGGGGGAATGACTGTATTTGTTGCACAGTTACAGCACATCCTGCTGTGTAGTTCTGAATCTGCATCATCTTTGTTCTCTCTGAAAAATCCTCAGATAAAATCTCGAGGGTGTGAAGAAATCGGAGCGCTCGAAGATGTGGAGAGAACAGTAAACAGTGCAGGGGATAAATCTCCTCCTGTGGATGAGGAAAAACTTGCAACAGGTAACTTGCCTGCCTGTTACTTAGGGTCTGGCTGTCACTGCTTTCATTCTTTTCTAATGGAACACTTGATTTCTTTTGGGAAGCTGCTAGCTAGTTTGAAGGGATGAGTTGAGTTAATCACATCTTGTAATGGAATTTTGGAACTTTTTAGAACTGTTGAGGGCAAGATGTGCTTTGTTTTTTCCCTAAAACTCTGTGTTCAGCAGGGCTCCGAGTTCTTTGCTTTGCACATCTCAGCCCATGCTCCTCCTGAGCTGTTCGATGCTGCAGTTCTGGATGTGCTCAGAAACAAAGTGAACTGTGGGGCTGAGGAGATGCCTGCAGGTGTTCTGGCTGTTTCCCAGGATACCCAGTTTGGATTTTGGGGCCTGTGTGTTTGTTGTTGTTTACGTGGATTCCGGGGTTTGGCCTTACAGTTTAAGCAGAGGAATCTTTTTCCTGTAAGATATTTGGGGCATTTGGTTGACCAGAGAACAGAGAACCAGTGAGTGGTTTAAAGTGGACTTTTTTGGGATAACACATCTCAAAGGGCATTGGCAGTATGTGAATAACACTGTTTTGATGTCTGTTCTTATTTTTATTGCCTAACCCTCATCAAATACAATGCAGATCCCTATAAAGAAGAGGCAGTGTTTAGTTCTTAGGAGTGCCCCTGTCAGAAGCTCTTTCTTTCTGATACTTTGTAGACCGTTGGAATGTATTATTTAATACAAAACAAACTGCAGCATCCCAGTGATGCTCTGGCTGAGACCCCACGCCCTGACTGCCCACCCTGCCTTTCTTTGCAGATCTGGGTGAGCCCATTGCCCTGAGCAGCAGCAGCCCACCCCCTGCGGATCTTCTGAGCCAGCTGGATGTGCTGGCTGCTCAGTTCACCTCCGAAGATCTCCGCAGCTACCCCGGCAGCCGCCTGTTTGAGATGCAGGAGAAGCTTGCCAGCATGACAGACTGCATCATGAGAACCCTGCGGTCCCAGTGGAGGTCACCACCCCACGACAGTGCTGAGTAGTTGCTTAGAATTCCTGAGTAAGGAGGATTTTGTTACGAGTTTTTCCACAAAGTGTAGTTTTCTTACTGGTGAGTTAATCCTTGAGCTGGACGTTTTGTACTATAGAAGAGTTTTTAACACCTATATGATCAAAATGTATCATGCTTTACTTCCCCTGTTTTTTTTAACTTGTAGGATAGTTTATTAGAGAGATTTCTATTACATTGCTATGCATATCTCTTTCAGCTAGTGAAAGAAAACTTGATCAAGTTGTGCAATAGCAAAGACTGTGAAACCAAACTAACAGAGTAGTTAAATTATTTTTTCAAATCCAAAAAGTGTTCTTACTGCTGTAAACTCAATCTATATGGTGAGAGATGGCTCTCACAGCTCTGCTCTCGTGCTGCCCGTGTCTGCTTCCTTCAGAACTGCTGAAGCCCTTCAGCACTTCTGTACTGAGGTAAGCTCTGCTCAGTTCCCTGCTGACAGTGGGGACGGTGTGTGTGGTGTTATCAGATCACACTGAAGCTGATGACAAAAGCAACGTTGTGAGTGAGAGACTTTGCAGAACTTGTTGGCCTTTTCCTGTGTTCTAACAGCTTTGTTTGCAGCAGCTCTCCTGTGATGGAGAAGACCCTTTTCCCTTTGTGGAAATAAATGAATTTGACGTGGGTTCTTTGTATATTATGTATAGGCTTGTGATTGCAAATGTTGGTTAATAATTTATGGTTTTTAATTGCACGGAATGCACTGCTGCTTCTCAGAGACCTTCAGAGTTCTCCGTTTTTACCCCTGAAATCTAATTTGTATATATTGGACATTTGTGGAAAGGAATCGCTCCAGGTATTAGAACTTCTTCAACATGTGCAAATAAAAGAGCAATTAGTTTCCAAAGTTGTTAATGTTAATCTGTAAGCTTAAATGAAACAGATTGCTTCCAAATTGTTCATCCCTTCCTCAGAGTTGCTTTGGAGGCTAGGAGGAAGCTTGGAAGGCCATCAGCCCTGCCTGAGGGTGAGTGGGGCAGCAAAGACTGGGCTGTATCTGAGCAGCAGGATCCCATCTGTACCCTGTTCATGCAGCTCAGAAAGTAATGAGCAAGAGGGAGATGTCTTAAAGGACTGATGTGATCATTACCAGTGGTGAGTGGCTGGAGGTTTTCTTGTTTCCAACACTGCTTCCAAATATACTTCCTCAGGTTTAACTATCTCTTGTCTCCAGGGCCCTGTACAAGCAGGGATGTGCCCAGAGCATCTCAGAAGGGCGTCAGCATCTCCATGTAACTTTTGTATTCTAGCTTTGCTATTCCGAATCCCCTGTGAGAAGTGTTTTCCTTGCAAGCTGTACACCACAATATGCTGTGAATTCTCTTTAAAAGAAGGCTTCGGGGTTAAAGTTGCACATCTTCCTGCTATGAGCTCACTTGGTATGCTTTGTCCAAGATAGAATTGAGTGTTTTCCTGCTTCCATCTTTGGAGGCCGGCTGGCACCAGGTGCTACCAAACAAATAACCAGAGTGTTTGGCTGTGAAATAATTGTTTGTCCAGCTTTTCCACCTTGCTGGGACTGCTGCATCCTCGATCTGCTCTCTTTCTGAATGAAGCCGGATTGTTTTAAGATAAATTTGTACCCTTCAGAGCGCAGTAAAACATCAAACATGCTGCGGAAACATGAGCTTTATTTAGTCACTAATTTACAAGTAACAACTTTTGACTCCAGAACAGAAAAACACCTGCATAAGAGCTCAGCAAGCAGACAGAAGAGGCTTTTGCTTTGTGAGATTTCCCCCCTTTTTTTTACTTCCTCCCTTCCAGATAAACTTTGATTTGAGATCCTAAGCTTACATGGAAAACAAACGTGTTTGAAAGTTTCAGAAGAGATTCTCTCCTTATGGGAGAATGAAGAAAGTAATGGTTGGTAGTTTAGTCTCCAGTACAGGTACAAAAGTTCAGTGATACTGAACTGTGTTGTGATTTTGGCATTGTTTAAAACATGTTGATAGTATTGTATGCTTAAATGTTTTAAATGAAGATGTAGGCAATTTCAGAAAGGTTTTGGACACCAGAAGCAAGGCAGCTCTCATGAGCAGCACCAGGTGGTGTTTGCAGGTAGTTTTCAGAAATAATTTGAAGGGAAGAAGTTTCTAGAGTATTTAGTTGTGTATTTTTTTTTTTTCTCCCCATGCTGTTTTGTAAAGCACTACCACTCACCATGGAAGACAGTGCAGTGCTTTGGTGTTAGAAAGTTCTGTCGCTGACAGTGGGAGATGGCTGTGCCTGGGGAGGGCTGTTCTCTGGCTCACACAGCCTCCACGTAGTTGGCTGGCAGCATGCCTGTCTTGCCAGTTCTCTGCACGGTCCCATACATCCAGCCTTCATCAATGGCTTGCACATTGACAATTGTGTCACCATCTTTGAAGGAAACCTCATCAGCGTCGGCTGCTGTGTAGTCATACATAGCCCGGTATGTCTTCTGTTAATTGGAATAAAGAAGGGGAAATGAAGAGTTGTTCGTATCACTGCTGTTAGGTTTTGGTCAGAGTGGAGGGCAGGTGAAGCTGTGACTGATGGCAGTACTGAGAAGTACCACCAATGGTAATAAAATATCTTAATCTCTGAAGTATCTTAATATCTTAACTATCTAAATCTCTTAAATATCCTGGTTTCAGATCACAGCATATTGAAAATACAGATTTTGGATGTCCAGTCTCTATAAGGTATTTTTCTGTTTGCATTCCTTTGAGGCAGTTGCAGCCTCCTTGGTTCTGAGAGGGGCAGCCAGCCCCCCACCTTGTGCCTTTTTGTGCTTTAGTTAGACCTAACCTTGTCAGAATGTATTTGAGCACCACTGTTTAAACAATGAGCCGGCTCAGGTTAGCTCCACCAAAACAGCAGGGTCTGACTTCTCTGGGAGAGAGAAAATGTACATTTAAGCTCTCAAGATCAGCTAAGGGTCTACTGTCAGCTGGTTTTGTAGCAAACATCAGCCTGTGGATTTTTCTAGTCTCTCCTGGATGAACACCAGCCCTGCTTACTCAAAGTGCAGTGGTCCAGAGCTACTTACCCCAGCAGTGGATGGGTGGGAAGGAACTGATGACACGGTGGTTTGCTGAGTGGCAACAGATGCTGACCTTTGTTGTGGCAGCTCTATGGTCTTAGCATGTTTATAACCCACTATGAAAGGAAAAAAAAATGTTTAGTTTCCAGTTCAATGCTTTTATTTGTTATGGAACTGGCAGGGGAGTGCAGTTGGCTCTGACTAAAGCTACTGGGATGGGTCAGGAGGTGATCAGACCTGCCCTTTATCCACAGCACTACAACTGCAGTTGGTCACAACCAAAGCTCAGCACTGTGTGCTCCAGCTGTGAGTCCCGTCCCAGCAGAGGGGCTGGGCGCTGTTTGGCCCCAGCTGTGAGAAACTGCAGTTTTGTTCCCATACCTGTGGCAGTGGTGGTAAAGAAGCCTTCGTTGCTGTAGTAGGACAGGTGCTGATTCACCCCCTCCGAGGGCTCTGATTTCTCATCCCCACCGCTGATGCTCAGGGCACTGGCAGAGCGGGAGTGCTCCCGGCTGCGGCGCTGCGCTTGGACTGCCAGGAGAAAACCAGTTTGTTACGGTGTGAGATACAAAGCAGGGAGCTGCCAGCCAGCGTGTGTGGGGGCAGAAGTGGTTACTGGACCTTGCTAAGCATAAAAAATAAAAAAAGCACAGTTCTTATGTTCCTTCTTTATTTCTAATATCCAGATTTGTTCTTCTCCCGCTCTTGTGCTTGCTGTATCCAAAATTTGTACTCAAATTACTGCATGCTTCCCTTTGTCAGCTGCCAAAGAGCAACATAATGGTCCCATGCTGTTCTGGCACTCAGGGTCCACTTTTCTCAAGCAGCGAGCAGGGAAGAGAACTGAGGTACAGCACTTTGGGAGCTAAATAAGGAGGCAAGTGTTAAAGGCAAGCAGCTGTGCTGGCTGTGGAGCCCTGTGAATCTTGTACAGCCCTGTGCTAGGGGAGCATTTGCATATTTAGTAAGATGAACTTTGTGAGAACCAGCTCTATGGAGCAGTTTCTCCTCTCCTTTATTCTCACTGCCACTGATTCCCACTAGAACTGTGCCCATGTGTAACTTTGGAAATCACTGCTAAGGTAGTGTCTGAAAAAACAAGTTAGCCTATATGTGCATTCCCACACAGAGAAACACCTTAGAACTGTACTTCAGGGTCCCCAAGCAGTTAGTTATCCCGTTGGATTTGCATGAACAGAGTGGAGCCAACCTGTGATCATGTGTAAGCTCCTGGACTGAATGTTGTCCTCTGCAGGGTCGTAGTCAAAGACAGAGCCGGGATTTGTGCGCCACACACGGAGACCTGCAAGAGAAATGACTGAGGAGCTGGAGCCCAGGAAGGTCCTGGAGAGCCAGATCAGCACAGAGTGATCCTAAATGGGAGTAGAAACGTACAGGGGAAAGGAAAGCAGAAGCTGATAATTTAAGCTCATCAAAGGTGTAGTGCAGAGAGGTGGTTGGTGAAAACTTTGAGGTGAACTTCTTAAAAATACAAATAAGAAATGACAATCCAAATGTGGCATTTCTACACAAAAGTCAGATGGAGGGGAGAGACAGAGGAGGCGTTGATAAGGCCACCAGCTTCAATTAATGATAAATATAAACTGATGATACTGTTGAGCTTAAATAAAACAATTTTTCAAGGTCATTTTGTGTTCTGTGTAAATGAAGTAGTGCAGTTTGTGCTTACCTGTCAGATTCTCCTGGTCCTGGTCCACGCGCTTTTGCTCCATTTCTACCACTCGTCTCTGAATGCCTCTATAGCTGATGTCACTGAAGTCATGCATGTTCTTCTTCACACGTTCTGTAATGGGGTCAGTGACTACAGGTGTGAAAGTACCTTTGTTTTTCTCAAAATCTTCGTGGTATTTCACCTGTCACGGAAAAAAGAAAACGTCAGTCCTGCTTGTTTCCTGCTACTATCAAGTGAATTCCTTGCAGAGGGCCAGTGCCCTCCTGAACATTTGCCTTCACCAAGGTAAAACTGGTCTGTTACTGATAGATATTTATTGTCCCCAAAAAGGCAACCCTGTTGCGTCTCAGGAACAAAGTCTTTCAGTAACAGACACACAGAGAAGTGCTCTTACTGTAGAGATGTGTTTCTGCGTCTCCCGCACACGGCGCATTTCAGGTGTGTCCAGAACGTAAGCAGCTTTGCCCTGTACCTGCTTTCGGAAGCTGTCAGAGTAAAGGACCTGCAGGCAGAAAAAGGAAGAGAGGAAAGGTAAAAGGTGGGCAGAATACAAGAGGGAGGAAGAGAAAGAAAGAAAGGAATAAAAAGAAAAAGAGGAGAGAGGGAGTGGGAGGAAAAGATAGACGAGGAGAGAGGAAGGAAAAGAGGGGAGGGAAGGGAGAGAAGGGAAAAAGGAGGGAAGGAAGTGAAGAATGGAGGGAAGAAGGGCTAAACACTGCCATTCCCATAATCATAAAGGAATGACCAGACTGGAGGGCTGCTGTTTTTAATATATTGAAGGACTTACTGAGCTGATGTTTTCTTGGTTGCGCTTCGCTCTCTCCATCTCAGGGGTCATCGGGGTTGGGGTTCCTTTTGCCAGCTGTTCTTTGTACAACACCTACAGAGTACATAACGTGCATACGAGTCAGACCAGCTAAACTGCAGCTCGTTCTGCTGCTGCTGTTACTGGGTAAGCATACTCAGCACTGCAGGGATAGAAAAGATCTTGGGAAATAAATAAAGCTGCCAAGAAGTTATTTGCTTGAGCGAAAGCGAGAAAAGGGGAAAATAAATAGGCAAAAAACGTGGAACGGAGAGAGAGAGAAAACGGGGCTAAATTAGAAGTGGATTTTCTTCACAAGGGTTATTTTTAATGTGAGGCAGGTATCTTCCTCTTTCAGTACCGAGCTAATTTGTTCCTGGTTGCGTCTGACTCGCTCCATCTCGGGAGTGACCGGTGTGGGGGTCGCCTTCCCTAAGCCTTCCTTGTACACAACCTACAGACCACAAAGCAACGTCACAAGTGCACAGATTACAACTGTCGTGGCTGGTTTTAGAATGAACACCATTCGTTACGGAAGGGAAAAAAGTAAGTGAGGAAAAAAAAATATTAAAAAGTTAAGTGATGAAAAATAGATATGTACTATAATTTGACATTGTAAGTTTCTACGTCTGAGGGGAAAAATTAGAGGGTTAAGTGAAAACCAGGCAACCTTAAGCCATTCAAAAAGAGAACATCTCTATCTTAGCCCCTTCGCATCTTGTGGACAATACCGAGCTAATCTGTTCTTGATTGCGTTTCACTCTCTCCATCTCAGGAGTGATTGGGGTGGGGGTTGCTCGCCCCAAGTTCTCTTTGTACAACACCTGTGGGATACAGAACACGCATCCGGCATCTCACAAAAAAGCACGAACATTCAGAAGGATTCGAACGCAGGGAGTTACGCAGTTATCAAAATTCACATCAGTAATGGCAGATTACAGTACGGATCACCGCAAAAAGCCAAACATCTAGAGCTAGTGGGAGGGGTAAGAAGAATGAACTGAAAAAGAGAAGCTTGTTACAACTGTTTGTTTGGGTTAAACTGAAGGGCTCTATCCAGCTACAGCTGCGACCTTGGCTCCACAGGCTCAAGGAAGCCACCAGTGACCCCAAGAACTAAGGGCTGTTCTATCTGCCCTGCTGGTCATGATCCAGGCCAAGGAGAGGATCCCCTCTGTGCCTAAACCCTGACTGCCGGGTGCCCTACCTAAAAGCATCCCTGGTACCACCAGGTGGGATTCTGGTCACCTCAAACAATGCATCTCAGCTGGGGTTTTCCCCATGGTTGGGGTTGGGTTTTCTCCCACTAAACCCGAATAACCCCTGCAAAGACAACGACAGCTTACAGACACAGCACAGAGAGATGGAGCTGAGTGTCACTTCTCCCAGGGACAGCAGTCTGCTGGTGGTGGCTGGATAGAGCCCAAGTGAGACAAACTGAGCTGTAGAGAGCTCCTAAATTTTTGGATCAGAATGTTAACGCTAAAGCCAAGTTTATTTTAGAAAGGGAGAGATTAACTGGCAGAAACAAATCTATTTTTTTTAATTAAAGTCAGTGTTCAGTACATAGTTAGAATGTTACTTGATTAACATTACTATAGACACAAAGGGGAAAAAATATCTCTTTGTAAGGTACCGAGCTAATGATCTCTTGATTGCGTCTGACTCTCTCCATCTCTGGAGTGATTGGTGTTGGGGTCACTTTCCCCACATTTTCTTTGTACAAAACCTATAGGATACAAGGGAGTATCCAAATATCAGTAAGAACGTACTTCCACCAGCACAGAAACCACAAACAACCACGTACAATAACAGCTTCTGGGTTATTACGCTTCAAAGGGGTTAGGTTCCTGAAAGAAGCAATGGGAGCTTTGCCATTAATCCATTATCAACTGTGTGTAAAAGCAAGATAGTTACAAGAAATAGTTAAAGAAATCGCAAAGAAAAAATGGCCTTAAAATAATAAATCAGAGGTCAAACCATTCTAGTTAAATCCTGCTTCAGAGAGTGTTAAACAGGAGAGGAGAAATTACAAGTCGTTTGCAAGCACAAACTGGGGGTGTTCATGCTACCTGACAGGGTTGTGCTGTGTTTTTTTTTTTTTAAGAGTTAGGAAGCACAGATAAGTAAAACTGCTACTGTGTGTTAAAGACATCAGGTCTTTAGGAACTGGTTTCTTGGAAGAATACCGAGCTAATGATCTCTTGATTGCGTTTGACTCTCTCCATCTCAGGAGTCACAGGGGTTGGGGTGGCTTTCCCTATGTTCTCCTTATATAACACCTATGAGACATAAGAAAGGAGCCAAGAGTAAACAAACAGCTCTCTCCGTAGACGAACACAAAGGCATCTTTTCCTTGTATTTGTTATAGATATATTTCAAGGTCACAGCAATATTTTAGTAGAGAAGTAGGGCCTGGCGCACGGTGATGACTCAATAGACAAGTAAGTACTGTGAATGAGACTACAAAACACTGCTGAGGATGTTATGGAGATTTAAATTATAATAAAGTACATCAGCACTGCAGAGAAAATAAAGGAACTGTTTGTTATAAGTTTTTAGGATTAGAACAGGGCGTTAAAATAAGCCTTAAAACCAATAAAACTGCACCGAGTTAACACAGTCAATGTAAACCACAGTAAGCCACGGTAGGAAGTGATGGCTTATTAAAATGGCTTTACAGCCATGGTCAGCATTATTCCCCAGTAAGTGTCACAACGTCCACTTATTAAAACGGTTAAGTTGTTCGTTTCAGTCGAGTTAAAGGAGATGTTTTGTCTTGGCAAAGTACCGAGCTACAGATCTCTTGGTTGCGTTTGACCCTCTCCATCTCTGGAGTGATGGGGGTGGGGGTCCCCGTCCCCACGCTCTCTTTGTACAACACCTGCACAGCAACAAGAAGCATCCACAGAAATCAGAGCGCAGAAATCATCACATCCCACACAAAGCCAAATGTCTGAGTCTTCTGGGTAGTAATCTGCTCTCTCGTGCCCTCGAAGCTGCCCCGAAGGCTTGGATTACACCCATAGGGTCTGATGGCAAACATTTCCGTGCCTTAATCTTACAGGTACAACAAACCCAATCCAGAAGCTGTCACCATAACACAGAGCGAACGCATCTCTGTGCTGGAGGGGAGCTTCTAGACAGCCTTCAGAGCCTGCTGGAATCCTGATTCCATGCCAAGAGCACTACAGTGGGAAAGCAATTACAAAAAAACCCACAGGAACACAACACACACAAGTATATATTAACAGGAAGTTGAAACAGGGAGCAAACTGGTTAAAGATATTTAGGATCACGTAAATAATTACACACGTGAAGAAGTGGAACGTAAGTAACACTGCAAAATACAGTGAAAGAGAAAGGAGGATTTTTTAACTTGATTAAACTGATTACGTGGAAGGAAGGAGAGGAGCCGTTCCGTTTTTAATAAAGATTAAACAGTTCAGTTTACGTGGAGTTAAGGGAACACAGCTTTTCCCCCACAAAGTACCGAGCTAATGTGTTCTTGATTGCGTTTGACTCTCTCAACTTCAGGAGTAACAGGTATTGGGGTCCCTGTCCCCAGCTCCTCTTTGTACAACACCTGTGGGTGACACGGCTACGTTAAAACACCAAAAGGAACGGGCAGACAACAGCAGCTCACAGCTTAATGGGAAAAAGGACTGAGCGTTGCTCAAGGTTGCCCTGAGCCAAAGCTTGGAATGAAAACTTAAAACCTTCCTCCTAACGATGACATACTTTGCAAAGGGTTTGCTTCTCTGGACCTGTAACAAAACCTCTCTGCAACAGTAGATGAAGACTTCCTAAAGGAAGAAGGCCACAAAGACAACCAAAAAGGAACAAAGGAACAATTCTGTTTCATTTACCATTCCAAAAGCAGCACACAGCGGGCCAACCAGCCCCTATCGGAGCACTGTGACACAGAGCTCATTCCCACTGGCTGGGATCACACCACAAATAGTTCCGTTTTTAAAGGGAAAGGAGATAAAAATCAGGAGAAAAGCCACACGAGGTAACACTGAGGATTGAGGTGATTAACAAAAGGAAAAAACTGTTATAATTTAAGAACAAAAAAAATTTTAAAGGTGATCAGAGTCAAGAGAAAGGTGGGATCCAGAAGTTGTTATCATTAAGATTGTGAGATCAAATCAGAGGAACAAGAATGATGTAAGTAATGATTACTCAGGGGAAAAAATCTCAAAGGGAAAAGGAAATTTCTATTTAGATTGATTATAAGGAAAAAAGAAACTTGGGTGTTAAAATTATTTAGAAATAGGTCAGAAGGGAAGTTTCTGCTTCTCAGACTACAGATACCGAGCTAACGTGTTCTTGATTGCGTCTGACTCTCTCAATCTCAGGAGTGACAGGGGTGGGGGTTCCCATCCCCACGTTCTCTTTGTACAACACCTGTGGACAACACGGCCATGTGAAAATAAAGGAAGAGCAACAAGCAGACAACAGTAAAACTCTGTATGCTGAGACCAAGTGGAACACGAGGGAGATGTTTTTCAGGGCAGCAAAACTGATGAATTAACAAAAAAACCCACAGAAATCAAAAAGCAGTGCTGCCCTGCCTTGCTTGTGACCTCCTCTCCCTACCGAACAGCCCAGTGCTGTGGTCTTGTGCCCAGCCCAACTGGTTCCAGCATGGCTGCAGGCCTGGTGCCGCCACTGGGCAGCCATCTTACACTCTTCTTCAAGCAAGAAGGTGTGAAGGACAATGCTAAAGGAACCAAGGAACATTCTCTGCTTCCTTCACCCCAACCATTAACATCACCAACACCCACCAGCGCACTGAGCTCATCCCACAGTCTGCATCAGAGCAGAGACAGTTCTGTTTAACACACAGCAAAATCAAACCAAGAACCAAGGATTGAAGCAATTAATGAAAGGAAAAGCAGAGAGGAAAGAAAACCAATGCTCACAGGAGAAAAAAATAGAAACAGATTGGAACACAGAATCCAAAAGTTACCGTAATTAAGGGAACTAAGCAAAACATAGGAATAAAAGGGGGGTAAGTAACCATTATGCAGGAAAAACCACCAAAACAAGGGGAATGGGACACTGCTCTTGGTGTCAGACGATTACAGGTGAGCAAGGGTAACTCTGGGTGTTAAAAGTGTTTTTAACTGGATGAAAAAGGAATTTTCTTCTTTTCAAACTAAGATACCGAGCTAACGTGTTCTTGATTGCGTCTGACTCTCTCAATCTCAGGAGTGACAGGGGTGGGGGTTCCCATCCCCACGTTCTCTTTGTACAACACCTGTGGACAACACGGCCATGAGAAAAGAAAGCAACAAGCAGACAACAGTAACACACTGCTGGATGAGAGAGCAAGTGGAACACAAAGAGGTGGTTTTCTGGGCTGCAAAACAGATGGATTAACAAAAAAAATCTACAAAAATCAAAGACCAGTGCTGCCCTGCCTTGCTTGTGACCTCCTCTTCCTAATGAACAGCTCAGTGCTGTGGTCTTGTGCCCAGCCCAACTGGTTCCAGCATGGCTGCAGGCCTGGTGCTGCCATTGGGCAGCCATCTTACACTCTTCTTCAAGCAAGAAGGTGTGAAGGACAATGCTAAAGGAACTAAGGAAAAATCTGTGCTTCCTGCACCCCAACCATTAACATCACCAACACCCACCAGGGCACTGAGCTCATCCCACAGTCTGCATCAGAGCAGAGACAGTTCTGTTTAACACACAGCAAAATCAAACCAAGAACCAAGGATTGAAGCAATTAATGAAAGGAAAAGCAGAGAGGAAAGAAAACCAATGCTCACAGGAAAAAAAAATAGAAACAGATTGGAACACAGAATCTAAAATTACTGTAATTAAGAGAACTAAGCAAAACAAAGGAATAAAAGTCAGGTGAGTAACCATTATGCAGGAAACAGCACCAAAACGAGGGGAATAGGACACTGCTCTTGGTATAAGTTGATTACAGGTGAGCAAGGGTAACTCTGGGTGTTAAAAGTGTTTTTAACCGGATCAAAAAGGAATTCTCTTCTTCTCAAACTAGGATACCGAGCTAACGTGTTCTTGATTGCGTCTGACTCTCTCAATCTCAGGAGTGACAGGGGTGGGGGTTCCCATCCCCACGTTCTCTTTGTACAACACCTGTGGACAACACGGCCATGTGAAAAGAGCAGCAACAAGCAGACAACAGTAACACACTGCTGGATGAGAGAGCAAGTGGAACACAAAGAGGTGGTTTTCTGGGCTGCAAAACAGATGGATTAATAAAAAAAACACAAAAATCAAAAAGCAGTGCTGCCCTGCCTTGCTTGTGACCTCCTCTCCCTACCGAACAGCCCAGTGCTGTGGTCTTGTGCCCAGCCCAACTGGTTCCAGCATGGCTGCAGGCCTGGTGCCGCCACTGGGCAGCCATCTTAAACTCAAAGGAAGAAGGTGTGAAGGACAATGCTAAAGAACCAAGGAACATTCTCTGCTTCCTTCACCCCAACCATTAACATCACCAACACCCACCAGGGCACTGAGCTCATCCCACAGTCTGCATCAGAGCAGAGACAGCTTTGTTTAACACACAGCAAAATCAAACCAAGAACCAAGGATTGAAGCAATTAATGAAAGGAAAAGCAGAGAGGAAAGAAAACCAATGCTCACAGGAGAAAAAAAAATAGAAACAGATTGGAACACAGAATCCAAAAGTTACCGTAATTAAGGGAACTAATCAAAACATAGGAATAAAAGGGGGGTAAGTAACCATTATGCAGGAAAAACCACCAAAACAAGGGGAATGGGACACTGCTCTTGGTGTCAGATGATTATAGGGGAACAAGAGAAACTCTGGGTGTTAAAAGTGTTTTTAACTGGATGAAAAGGGAATTTTCTTCTTTTCAAACTAAGATACCGAGCTAACGTGTTCTTGATTGCGTCTGACTCTCTCAATCTCAGGAGTGACAGGGGTGGGGGTTCCCATCCCCACGTTCTCTTTGTACAACACCTGTGGACAACACGGCCATGAGAAAAGAGCAGCAACAAGCAGACAACAGTAACAGACTGCTGGATGAGAGAGCAAGTGGAACACAAAGAGGTGGTTTTCTGGGCTGCAAAACAGATGGATTAACAAAAAAATCTACAAAAATCAAAGACCAGTGCTGCCCTGCCTTGCTTGTGACCTCCTCTCCCTACTGAACAGCCCAGTGCTGTGGTCTTGTGCCCAGCCCAACTGGTTCCAGCATGGCGGCAGGCCTGGTGCCGCCACCGGGCAGCCATCTTACACTCAAGCAAGAAGGTGTGAAGGACAATGCTAAAGGAACCAAGGAACAATCTGTGCTTCCTTCACCCCAACCATTAACATCACCAACACCCACCAGGGCACTGAGCTCATCCCACAGTCTGCATCAGAGCAGGACAGCTTTGTTTTAACGCACAGCAAAATCAAACCAAGAACCAAGGATTGAAGCAATTAATGAAAGGAAAAGCAGAGAGGAAAGAAAACCAATGTGCATGGTAAAAAAAAAAATAGATTGGAACACAGAATCCAAAAGTTACCGTAATTAAGGGAACTAATCAAAACATAGGAATAAAAGGGGGGTAAGTAACCATTATGCAGGAAAAACCACCAAAACAAGGGGAACGGGACACTGCTCTTGGTGTCAGATGATTATAGGGGAACAAGAGAAACTCTGGGTGTTAAAAGTGTTTTTAACTGGATGAAAAAGGAATTTTCTCCTTCTCAAAATAAGATACCGAGCTAACGTGTTCTTGATTGCGTCTGACTCTCTCAATCTCAGGAGTGACAGGGGTGGGGGTTCCCATCCCCACGTTCTCTTTGTACAACACCTGTGGACAACACGGCCATGAGAAAAGAAAGCAACAAGCAGACAACAGTAACACACTGCTTGATGAGAGAGCAAGTGGAACACAAAGAGGTGGTTTTCTGGGCTGCAAAACAGATGGATTAACAAAAAAATCTACAAAAATCAAAGACCAGTGCTGCCCTGCCTTGCTTGTGACCTCCTCTCCCTACCGAACAGCCCAGTGCTGTGGTCTTGTGCCCAGCCCAACTGGTTCCAGCATGGCTGCAGGCCTGGTGCCGCCACTGGGCAGCCATCTTAAACTCAAAGGAAGAAGGTGAGAAGGACAATGCTAAAGAACCAAGGAACATTCTCTGCTTCCTTCACCCCAACCATTAACATCACCAGCACCCACCAGGGCACTGAGCTCATCCCACAGTCTGCATCAGAGCAGAGACAGTTCTGTTTAACACACAGCAAAATCAAACCAAGAACCAAGGATTGAAGCAATTAATGAAAGGAAAAGCAGAGAGGAAAGAAAACCAATGCTCACAGGAAAAAAAAAAAATAGAAACAGATTGGAACACAGAATCCAAAAGTTACCGTAATTAAGGGAACTAAGCAAAACATAGGAATAAAAGGGGGGTAAGTAACCATTATGCAGGAAAAACCACCAAAACAAGGGGAATGGGACACTGCTCTTGGTGTCAGATGATTATAGGGGAACAAGAGAAACTCTGGGTGTTAAAAGTGTTTTTAACTGGATGAAAAGGGAATTTTCTTCTTTTCAAACTAAGATACCGAGCTAACGTGTTCTTGATTGCGTCTGACTCTCTCAATCTCAGGAGTGACAGGGGTGGGGGTTCCCATCCCCACGTTCTCTTTGTACACCACCTGTATGGTAACACAGCAGCGTAAAAAAGCATAAAACACAGAACGTTTCTGAGGGATGCAGAGCAGCACAGTTAATTTGTATGCCCACTACGTCCACTGGAATGAGGGAAAAATTAGGAATTGTAAAGCAGGTAACAATTGTGATCAATCCAGGGGAATGCTTCCACACTCCTGAAAGGTTCTAGGGATGCTTTGACACAGCAATAAAACATTAGAAGAATGGAACTAAGCAAACAGAGGAAGCAGTAATTTTTAAGAAAATAAAAATTAGAAAAATAATAGTTTTAAAGGATGTCAAGCATTCAGTGTTACGATTATTAGAAAAATCTTTTAAAATTTCTGGATAAAATGTAAGAAAGACTGAATTTTAACAGCACAAAGGGAGCGTCACTATAAGTTAGTTCCAGAGGTCATCTGAAGGTGTTACAAAGTTCTTCTAAAATGAAGTTACAGGGAACATTTGTCTGGAATTAGGGAAGAGTACCGAGCTAAAGATTTCCTGGTTGCGTTTGACCCTCTCCATCTCAGGGGTCACAGGCACTGGGGTTCCAATTCCCAGCCCCTCTCTGTACAACACCTGTGTGGCAACAGGGAGGTAGGGTTTGTTTGGTTTGGTTTGTGGAGTGTTTGTAAGGAAAAAAAAAAAAGGAAAGGAGGAGGATGGGGCAAGGAGAGAGAGAGAGAAGAAAAGAAATTTAGTACGGTGAAACCTCCAAGTATGACAAATACAATTTTGTCAGCCTTGTTCAAAAGCTAGCAGAAAAAAGTCAATAAAATAATCAGCTAATGGCTAACGTTTTTGCAGTTCTGCTTCCCTCCACAAGGAAGTCAGTCTGCTTACTTAAACAAAAGATCTTCATGGTCAGCTTTCCTCCTAGGGCTGCCCCTCACAAGTATTAAAGAGAGAAGCGATGAACGCAGAGACAATTAGATGTAGCACACCAAGGGTGACTACAGGGGCTTCTCTGAACTTTACTACAAATGTCGTCAGTTCAGGTCTGAACTTTACATCTATCATGTCAGAGTCAGAATCAGCCCTAAGTGACTGCAACTGAAACAGAAATAAACAAGAAAGTCGTAAAGTAGGGCACTTCAAACTGTGCACGGCGACTTGACTGCAACGTGCCAGAAACAGAAGTAATTCTGGATAGAAGTGCATTGCTTCAGTCATTTCCCCTTATCTGAGCAATTTTCTGCATTATTCACATTACAGTGATAAAGGGATGCCAGCAGGTTTTCTTACACAGACCTGTAGGACACAAGAAAGCATCCAACAAGCAAAAACACGCAGACACGCTCTGGCTTCGTTAGTCTGCTTTGCTTCAGGAAGCATTAAGAGTTCATTTTGCTTTAGCACTGCACCAGCATGGTGAGTCTGAAGAGCGTTAGAAGGATCAGCTTTGCTATGGAGGAGTCACCCACACTGTCACTATATCAGTGGGAAGAAGAAATAAGGCACTGCTTAACTGATTTAAGTAAATGAGGGGGTAAATTGAGTAAATCTCACAGCTGGGATCATTTAATGGCAGTTATGCTAGACTGAGGGAAAAAAAATACAATATAAGGATACTGGCAAGTTTTAGTGACTTGATTAAGGAAAGGGTTGTTCAAATTCATAACCGAATTGAAAGAAAAAATTAATATGGAGCAGTTAAAGGGATGGGATTTGCAGTCTCAGGGGTGGGGCTTGCTTTATTGGGCTGTACCGAGCTAATGTTCTCCTGGTTGCGTTTGACTCTCTCCATCTCTGGAGTGACCGGGGTTGGGATGCCCATCCCTAAGCCCTCTTTGTATGACACCTATGAGGTACAAGAGAATTTCCAGACAAAAACAACAACAACAAAAAAAAACAACCAAACAAAATCCAGCATTCAGCATAGGCAAAGCAATTACATCTCACTATTCTGTGAGTTACGTTTAGCATTAGGGTCACTTTTTCATTAATTGCACGCTTGTTCTAGAGGTAAATATTGAGGGAGTGGCTGATTATTCTGTAAATATGGCTACGTATCCCAGGAGATAAAGGGTTAAGATAAAGCAAACACGGAGAGGAGCACCAAATTTTTTTTCACAGCTTATAAAGGTTTTGGTTCTTAAAAAGAAATGCATGTAAACTTGTAAATCACTCCAAAAAGTTAAAGCACAAAAAAAGGTGGAAGAATTGAGTTAAAAATATTGTCAGAGAGAAGAAAGGAGTGGGGTGAGGTGAGATTTTAAATCATTGAAGAAAAAAGGAGTACGTGTTAGGATGTCACACAAAAATGATTTATCTTTTTCTTAAATACCGAGCTAATGTGTTCTTGATTGCGTCTGACTCTCTCTATTTCTGGAGTTACAGGTGTTGGGATACCTGTCCCCACCTCCTCTTTGTACAAGACCTGCAGAATACAAGCACCCAGAAAGATGAGATGTGTCCCTTCCCCAGTATGGACACAAAACCTGGAGAGGCACTTTACCTGGTCAGCAGATAAACACAATCTGGGACATAAACATGCACAACATTTCTTTTACTGAGTGTGGATTTAAGCAAAGTACCTGATGTCCACATTTAGGAGTCTCAAGACACTGAAGTCAGTGGATTACTTCACTCTAATAGGACACACATTTGATTACTCTGCTGCTAATCTAAATAAAATAAAGGTAGTCTTTGCTTTTCATCTTAGTTTAGGAATCGTAACAGTACTACTTCTCAGACTGTGAACATTTTGAGAGCTTTGTTTGTTAGCAAACAGCTGCACTTAGTTGTGTAATCCACTTCATTTTAATATCTACCTTCAGAAAATCAGCATTTTGTTTCAGGTGAGAAACACCACTGAGCCTTAGTGCTCACGTTTCCCTATTTCACAGAATGATAGAATGGCCTGGGTTGCAAAGGCCCACAGTGCTCATCCAGTTCCAACCCCCTGCTGTGTGCAGGTCACCAACCAGCAGCCCAGGCTGCCCAGAGCCACATCCAGCCTGGCCTTGAATGCCTGCAGGGATGGGGCATCCACAGCCTCCTTGGGCAACCTGTTCCAGTGCCTCACCACCCTCTGAGTGAAATTTATTTAATTTAATCTACAACTGTTTGACTATTGCATTTCCCGTGACACAAAATGTATAGAAGATGCTTGGTCTAAAATCCAATCATGCAGAAATACATTACAAATGCACTAGCAGTGCTTGAAAATTCATAAAACAATTGCAAACTGCATTTCACTACTTGCTGTCATTGAAACAAGGAAAAATAATACAAAAATAAAGGATACACAGAAAGAGAGAACAAAAGATGCAACTTGAAGGTTAGAAAAACCAACTGCTATGCACTAGTGAGCTGTAAAAATCAATACTATCATAAAAAGAATAAGAGAAAAACTACTTAACATTAGGAGTAGTAAATCATAAGACATTCATCCTATGGCAGCTCCTCAACATTGTATAGCAAACATCCAACAATTACAAGACTATACTCTCCCTCAATATTGCATTGAGAGAGCGAAGTAAGGCTGCAGGAAATGATGGTTTGAAGTCAGGAGAACTGGATTTGATTATTAGAATCTACAATTAGCTAAATATGGGAAGAGCAGATACTTTTATTTCCGTTTATAACCATTGCTGGGTTCTTTGATTACAAAAAGAGACTCCAATTTACTTTTTTCTCTCTAGCTTCTCCATTTTTTTTTTTTTTTTGGAACAATAAGATCTCCTCTGTGTATTTTTTTATTTTATTTCTGTGGTCACAGAAATTATGCAGGGAAGTGATTTAACTGTAACGATTGCTGCAAAATTCAACTTCCTGCTGCAGAAGATAGAGATTTAAGGGATCTGTTCTGCTTTCAAGAACAAAAAAAAAATACCCATAAACACTACCAGAGGCTGAAGACTGAGCTCTGAGAGGTTATATAGAGGTAAGTAGAAAATATTGGCCACTACCGAGCTGATGTGCTTCTGCGTCTCCTTGACACGTTTCACTTCTGGGAGATCAGGAATTGGAGTTCCTTTTCCAATGCTCTCCTTGTACTTAATCTACAAAGGCACAGACATTAGAAAAAATTAGAATTTATGTAAAAGCACAGTTGATGCGTGGTACGGGTAACAAACTGCATGAATAACAAAGCATGGGGCACTTACACTGTACAAACTCCCTGAAATTAAATATATATATATATATATGTAAATATAAAAGTATATATAATAATCTAAAAATTTTAGCCTAATGGCCTTAAAATAGGCACCTGGATTCCCATGCAGATACATAAAGAGCATTATTCTAATTTCAAGGAGGTGGACAATTTAAAAGATCTCACTGGCTGCAACATGAGCAGAAAGCTGGTGTTCAAGCATTCCCACTGCCATTACAAGCAGCCTGCTGGGTGAGATTTCACTATGAATGGCACCCTCATAAAAAGGTTTTCTAGAACCTATTGTGAATGCCTTCGAACAGATTCAATACGGTCGGGAATTCGGTATGATTAGAATTCAGAATTTGTAAAGATCATCATATTCAACAGAGCTGAGGGTCGTCATACAATATTTTAGCAATTAAGTTTTGATATCAGTGCTATTTTCATTTCTAATTCAGTATAACCAAAACAGGACAACAGTATCTTACGAGAACATATTCAATACAACATACATGAAACAAATGGCTGAAATGTTAGTAGCTCTTACACAAAAATCACATCCAAATTTCTTTAAAAGCATGTAAAAAAAAATCTTGAAAGAATTACACACCATTATTCCAATATTAGAGTATTACAGTGTTGTAAATATGAAAAGTTTTACAAGACATGCTTTAGTAGGCTGCCCTAACTTCCTCACAAAGGACGGGTCAGATAGGTGCACAGTGAGCTGGACTGAAATGTGGCTGAATGAGCAGGCCCAGAACTATCAGAGCACAAGGAGCGTGTCCCAGGGGTCCACAGTGGGGCCAATGCTGTTTAATATTCATTAGTGACCTGCAGGATGGGACAGAGGCACTCCCAGCTGGCTTACAAATGGCACAGAAGTGAGGGGAGTGGCTGATAAACTCTGCAGTTGTGTTGGCATCTAGAGGGATGCTGACAGGCTGGAGAAAAGGGCTGACAGGAAACTCATGAAGTGCATGAGGAAACGTGAAATCCTGCACCTGGGGAGGAATAGTCCCAGGCACCAGAACGTGCTGGCTGGTTGATTGGGAAGCACCTCTGCAGAGAAAGGCCTTGGTGACCTGGTGGACAACAAGCTGACCATGAGCCAGCCATGCGCCCTTGGGGCAAGCAAGGCCAACAGACCCTGGCCTGCACTAGGAAGAGCAGTGCCAGCAAGTGGAGGGAAGTGATCCTTCCCTCCTGTGAGGTCACACCTGGAGTGCTGTAATCAGTTCTGGACTCCCAGTATAAGAGGGACACGGACTTAATGAAAAGATTCCAGCACAAGGCCTGCAGAGTTGATGAAGGGACTGGAACATATTTGATATGAGATGGGGCTTAGAGAGCTGGGACTCTTCAGCCAGCAGGACAGACTTGGGAGGAACAAATCAACAGGTGTAAATACCTGTTTTTAGGTATTTACATTTTATATTTATATTTATATTTTTAGGAAGGAAAACAAGGGAGCAACTCTTCTCAGTAGTGCCCAGTGATGGGATGAGCAGTAATAGGCACAAGTTAGAAAATAGGAAATTCAATCTGAACATAGCAAAACGTTTTGTTAAGTGTGAGGCTGGTCAGACACCAGAGCAGGTTTCTCAGAGAGGCTGTTGGGTCCTTCTGAATATCTAAATCCTTTGAGGTATTAAAAACTCAGAGCAGTGCTGGACAACTTGCCCTAGCTGAACTCAATCGAGCAAAGGGGCTGGAGTAGGTGATGTCAAGAGGTGCCTTTCCACCTAAACAGTTACTTTGTTCTCTTATAAATAAAATGTGTTTGGGATGAGATTAAAAATATGACAAATGCTTTCAGATTTTAGAAATTGATTGTAAGTAACAAATTGAATATTAATCATTAGAAAGATTAAGTCACAAGAAAAGGCAAAACTTTTAGAAAGTAACCCTCAGCTGAATGGATTATTGCCAAACCACAGTTAGCAACATTTAAAGAAGTGAGAGGGGAAAAGAATATTACTTTAAGTTGAATTAGCACCTGTAGAGTATTAAAAATCAATTGTTTTGTACCGAGCTAATTGCATCCTGGGTTCTTTTAACTCTCTGCATCTCTGGCGTCTTTTCAATAGTAGTTCCAGTTCCAATATCTTCCTTATATAAAATCTTAACATTTGGAATTGAGACAACAAGGTTAAGCATTCAAAACACAACATTGTTTCTCCAAGAGAGCGAATAAAGTTTCATGACAGTGATTTGCACACAACAGTGTAGGATGAAAGCAAACATGGAGGACCACCTGCAGTCACTGCCTTACTGCCCTACCTGCCTGGTTTACAATGAGTGCCTTCTGTGCAAAAACAGGGCTGGTCGCTTAGATTTTAAGTAGACCATCGAAACATTTTAGGAATGAATAACCAGAACAAATACTTGTTTAGTTTGTGCTTCCAGTTCCAATTCGTTTGGGGATGTTTCACACAAATTCCTTCCACCCAGTAGGACAATGGTACTGGTGGCAAAATGATACAGCAGACATTAGGCACTTCATGGTAACACACGACATGTGAAACATCAGGCAGGCAGTTCACTTTCCATTGAAAGAAAAAAGTTGCAATACAGCAAGACTGCACTACTTACATGGCAACAGAACAAAAGGAAGGTGGACACTGCTAAGATATCAAGCACAGGGATGATAGTTTAGCTCTGTGACAGCTGAATACATGAAAAAGACTGCAATCAGAGCACTCCACAAGTGACAGTAGATAAAAAGGAGTAGCTTAAATCAGCTAAATCTGCTTACAAGAAAACTAACTTCTTTGGAAAAAAATCTTACATTTCAGCAGGTGCAGAACATACGTATCTATGAGGAAGAGACTAAAATAATTACTGCATTAAACACATTAAACCCTGTAAAGGTCTTTTTCTTTGGAATGAGCATTGAAAACAGAAAAATAACTGTACCGAGCTGAAATTCTTCTGGTTTTCCTTCACACGCAGCATTTCTGGTGTATCTTGTACAACTGTCACTTTTCCTTTACTGTTCTGTAGGTCCCACTGATACTGAAGCTGTTGAAAAAGTTGTCGTAAAAGTTGTAGTAAGAGGTCACACGTTGACTTTATGCCATAAAAATGTACTCACAGGGCTTTCTTTGAAGCTAAGAAAAATATTTGCAAGTACACCTTTTAAGGTGTTTGTTTTAACATCACCATTAGTGATATTAAATACAGTTATAACTACTCTGACTTAAATTTGTAACAGGAGATCAACTACCTTCATCAAAAATCTTGCAAGGTGCCAGACTGGGGCATCTTTCTCAACAATTAAAGATTTCAGGCCACAAGGAGGAGAAATTGTCCATGTTCCTGACCATACAATCTTGCATTTATTTCCATCTAACAACTTCTGTAATTCTTTATTATCAGCAAAAGAACTGTCAAAACACAGCAGAAAAGTTTTGTTCCAAGGAAGTCAGAGACTCATTTTGTTCCTCTGTGTGAGAGGGCTGCTGTATACAATGGGGAGCTCCTGGATGGGGATCACTGAGAATGTAAAGGTAGACCAGGAGCGATTCAAGTGTGGTATTTGGACCTTATGAAGTGACAAAAAAGCTGTACATTTTTTTTTATTGTTTGACAGTAACAATATTTATTTCGTGCACACGTACCGTGCTGAAGTTCTTCTGATTCTCACGGACTCTCTGCATTTCTGGGGTGTCTGCTACAGGCACATAGTATGGCATGGTCCTTTCTGCCTCCTCCTTGTACTTTTTCTGATACAAAATACAAAACGTATGCTATTAGTACAAAGGAACTAATAAACAGCCTGTCTCTACTTACTGTTGCATAATGCCCATCTCTATGGAAATCTGTGTACTTCTGTTTCAGATTACACCTCTGTGTGGGATTCACTTGAAAGTTATTAAGGGATAGAAAAATTCAGCTACGTTTACTTAAAACAAAAAATAGCTTTGGGACTGCAAAACCAATAGAAATTATTGTTCCACTTGAGACAGCATTAAAATAAATTAATTTCAATATTTAATTGTCACCGTTCTACCACTGTCTGCTTTTCTGGTGTATCTCCTGAACACTGTGACAGGAGGTTATTTAGGTGCTCCTAAATAGTATCCACTCAAGGTTCCCACATGAGCAGTGATTGTATCCCTTCACTCAAGATACCTGGCTTGAAAGGTTTTTGACTTGCTGGGCATGAATGATCTCTGGAGTATCAACAACACTGGTGTAGTTGGCCTTCTCCATTTCTGCCAACTGTTTGTATTTGATCTGTCAAGGAAAGCTCACATTTAGATGCATTCATCATATCTTTGCAGTGACTTGCATTCAAACAAACAAACAAACACTAATTTTTTCCTTTAAAGACAGACAGCAGATGTGATAAATGAGTCACACACACAGACCTGGCTAGCAATGTCAGTGGCATTCTTCGCTCTCACAAAATCAGGTGTTTCCAACGCCAGTTCTGATAGACCTTTTCCTCTGATTTCTAATTCCAAGGCTTTTTTGTACTCTTTCTGCAGATGAAGACAATAAACAGATATTTTACTGATGTGAACGCAATTTCAGGTATTTTCATGATCACGCCTCTAAACAGGACTACAACTTATATAAGCTTAGAATTAAACACACACATGATGCCATTAGAGTGTGTACTTTATAACTTAAATATTGAGAACAAACAGCCTAACTGAGATTTTCCAGTAAGGTCTAAAAGATGTACTTTGTATAGATGGGTATAATTCTTATCTCTTTATGCCAACTCTGCCAAATCTTGCTGAATGTGTGTGCAATGTTGTGTGGTTATAAAATATCTGAATAACTCAAAAAAATGCTTGCTGTAAGTACCAAAGTGCTGTTGTCAATCAGCATGCTCATTTTAAGGGTATATCAAATTAACACTAAAATGTTACTTTTTTCAGCTTTGATCTGATGATATTAAAACCCTTAAAGTATGACCTAACTTTATCCTATGAAAACAGTCACTATTCAGTGTTTATTCTAACAGTCCACCTTGTAAATGAATTGGGTGAAGTTTGCATTTCATTCTCTGCTGGCCACCCCTCCCCAGTGGGCTGGGGAAGAGTCCTCCAGTCCTGTAGCAGTCAACAGCTGGCTGCTCTGAGTTTGGCCTGAGCAGGTGGAACTGCCCACCAGTCTTGCTGCTGTTTTTGAGACACCCAGAAAGCATTCATCATTTAAAAGGAGCTCTTTGCTCCACTAACATTAGTCACCATACACATTCTATTTTATTCCTTTCTGTCCACTCAGGAGTTTGTAGGTAGTGACTACATACTGGTGTTACGTACCTCATTCAGGATCTGAGTTGCATTCTTTGCTCTTAACATGTCTGGAGTCTCCTCCAAAACTGACAGTCCTTTACCTTTGACACCCTCCTCCAGATCCTTCCTGTATTCTTTCTGTGGAAGAAAGAAAAGCACAAAGCCAGACTACAGAAGAGGTTCTACAACTCTAGCTGTATTGCAAAAATGAAAAAAAAT
Source organism: Chrysolophus pictus (assembly GCA_037305975.1). Lineage (NCBI taxonomy): Eukaryota > Metazoa > Chordata > Aves > Galliformes > Phasianidae > Chrysolophus > Chrysolophus pictus. The sequence goes on along the minus strand of CM074582.1, from coordinate 2,118,848 downwards.
AATAAAAAAAATCTAAAAGCTCTAAATTAAAGAAGGACTTTTGAAAACAGCAAAGAATATTTTTTAGGGTTATAAAAGAGCCACTGCAATGGAACAGAGTGTAGTTATTATTGTTCAAGATAAACTGCAAGGGCACACATGTACACACTCCACTACAGGACAGTTATGTTGAAGCATGTCAGAAAGGGACACAGTAAACACGGATACAGTTAACAAAAAAAGTTAAGTGTCCATAACAAATTAGGTCACAACACAAAATATATGAAAACATGCTTAAAGTGAATGGTTAGGAAAAAGGAAGTGGTGAAGAAAAAATACTGTTGAGAATACTTAGTGGAATTATTTAGCTTGTAAGAGGAAATAAAAACAGAGTAACTGCTACCTCGCTTGCTATTTTGGTTGCATATTTGACATGTAATAAGGATGGTGTTATCTCCAAGCCAGTAAGGTTTCTGCCCTTAATGGACTCTTCAAAGTCCCTCTTATATTCTTTCTAATGAGAATAAGAAGAAAAAAAGCAAAATAGCAAATACTTATTACATTATTCTTAATTACATGAAAAACTCCTGGGAGAATGGAGAAGGAGCAGCAGTTTGGTATTAATGGCACAGTGATGATCTTCTACAGCCAGTGCTGCTGATAGCTAAATTAATCAATCTTCTTTCTGTTAAGTCCATTAAATAGCTCATTACTTCCAATGCAGATATGACCTGGCATTCTGTTTGTTGGTTTGTTTCCTACATATTTGTACTGTGCACAGAAAACATTTAAAGGAGTCATTCAAACACAAGGATTAAGGGCCTGATACAAATGTTTTTTAACACGGGTAAGCCTTCATCTGCAACAGAACAAGATAATAGTTCAAACAAACAAAAAATAACTGCCTTAGGAAATAGAACGACAGTGAAGAACACTGTGACAATGGAGACAAACAGGCAGTAAGTGGGTTTTTCAAACACAGAGTTCTCAGGTGAAAAGGATAACCAGCACATTTTCTGTGGACGATGGCAGCTGACATACATAACATGTTCCTGTGGCAAGAGTTTAAGTGAAGTGTATTTCATTCTGCATTGCTTCTAGACACTCAAAGATTTCCCTAAGCTCAATTCACTGACAGCTTCTTGATGAAAAACTACAGAAAATATACACTTCACAGTGACACAGGAAAACAACGTGATTCTTAAATAATATCCTATGACCAGTATAAAGAAACGTGACAATTTTTCAAACTACTGGCATACACAAGACACAAATATAATTGCAATTGTAAATCAATGTGAAAGTTTAACTATAAAAAAAAATAGATGTTAAACTTTCTTTAGCCTGTAAGTATTCATTTTAACCTTACCTCACTCTGCATGAGCTGAGATTCCTTTGCAGTTAGGTATGTTGGAGTTTCAAAGTCCAGCATAGGTTTACCTTTCTCCTTCTCATACTTTTCTTTGTATTTCACCTAAGAAGAAAGGAAAACAGTTACCCTTCAAAATAACCAAATAACTTAATTCTTCTGCTACTATGTGCCTACTGTGATCAACTGATCTCTTGTAAAAAATGAACTTCTGACACCAATCATCATCCTGAAATACATATTATTGACCTTAAAATGTAAAATCAAAGCTCAGCCTTGCAGCTCAGTGTGTATGGCATAAAATTCTAGTGAATTTTAGTTTCCTGTTGCAGAGAATAATCAGCGTCAGCTCGGATTTCAAGAAATAACTGGTGACAAGAAGGAAGACAGGAACTGTACAAATCTAACCTGAAAGCACTCAAACTGCTCCTGATGATGGTTGAGTTCAGCCATGTTAATAAATTGCTTGAGTGTTAGTGGGAGGGCTTGAGAAGATACAACTCAGCATCTTCTTCCCTAAGTCTGTGCATTTGTATCCAGTGAGTAAACTGTCCCCACAGTTAATATATTTCTGCTTTATCCTGTCTTTAGTGCATCAAATTTTCAAACTGCTGCAGGAGGCAATGCTCTTGGCTCAGACCAATCTCAATCTCACACTAGAGCTTCCACTACATTTGGACTACGTTAAAAACTGATGAACAGTCATTTTCTTGTAGTCATCTACTGTGCAATTTTTACAGTTCTGTGCCATTTTTCTGCAGCAGAACATAATCTACAGCCCTTCATGTTTTAGCAGTAACTTCTCTCTTGCTTTAGGCCCAATAAATACGTGAAATGAGGAGGACTAAAAGACCAAACCTGAGGATAAATGTCCTCGTTTGAGGAAAAGAAGTGTCAACAGGCATACTTAAGAGCAGCAGTAGGTTTTGTTTTCACTAAAGGAATTATGCATGCAGAAGAAGAATGGCAGAGTTCTCCTTTGTATCACTTGAGACTAGAATGGACAGAGCAATTGAAATTTGTATTTTTTTTTTTCAATTCCCAGTTTCTGAGATTATCAGGTCTATTTTTGTATAGATGAAATCCCCTTTGTAAAAGTATCATGCTGAGTACAATACAGTAATTATATTACTGTGTAACACCATCCAGATACAACATGAATAAGTAAATAAGAAATTTACTCTAAAATGAAGAACTCGTGGATGTTTTGTATGTGTTCTAAACTTACAAATGTACACATATTTCTCGTTGGCTTTAGTCTTCTCAAGCATGCAGTGTTCAAAAAGCAGATTGGCGCATAAATTTCTATGCATCAGAGAACTTGCTAGGATGGTTTCAGTGATGGAGACTTCAGAACTCAATGAGTATGGTTAATGAGAAACACGTGACCAACTTACGTGGCTCTGCAGTTCTGATGCCTCCCTTAGATGAACCTGCTCAAGATTATCTGGCACCATATGGTAGTGACCCTTACTCTTCTCATATTGCTTCTTGTACTGGTACTGAAGGGAAGGTGTCAAAAATCATCTCAATTAAAAAAAAAAAATCCCTCAGCAAATCTACTTCTTAGGTCCAATCAAAGCAACACTTCAATGGAAGATCAAAGAGAAATTAGAAATACAAAAAGCAAAACAAAAACAAGAAGTTTAACTCTCAGTAACAAATCATTTTTAAAGACGTGAGTTGTCTTTTTGATCATTTTGATTGCAGCAAAATTATTTCAAAACCAGGAATGAGAAAAAGGAAGACAAAAAGTAAACAAAAAAAAAAAGAAAGGAAACACAGTGGATACATAAAAGACTGTGCCAGGCAGCAATGATTTTCATATTTCCTCAATAAAACTTTCAAGTATTTTGTTAGAAGTAATTCTGTACCTCTACAGTAGGAGGATGTTAAACGTAAAAATGAAATGAAAAAGCAGAAGAAAAAAAAGTTTTAAATATAATAAGCAATAAAGAAAAAATAAAAAAGAAAGAAGAAAATAGTATTTGTTAGTGTGATGAGATCAGTTAAAATGTAATAAAGAAGGAATCCACTGAAAACGATTAGTGGATTTAAAATACCAGCAGTTCTACAGCTAATAAAGATTTCACTTCCAGAGAACAAATGTGAGAAAGTTGCTAGTTCACTAGGAAACAACTGTTAGAAAGTAGAGAAGAGATCACTACCAGGTGATGGCCAATGAACTACAGCAAAGGGAGTAATCATTAAAGAAATAATTAGCAGAGATCAGTTCAGGCTGGAATCAGTAGGAGTGGAAAAGTCAAATGGATGTGGGGTTAGTTAATGAGCTTACAGCACTGGCGAGTTGGCTTGTATTCAGGACATGGTTCATGATCAGCGACTCAGACATGTCTGTGACAGGCTTATGAAGTTTCTTGAGATCTGCTTTGTATTTCACCTGTGGATATGAAAGGATAAACGACATCAGTGAAGATGGAGGAAGCCTTTCCCACAGAAAAATTGAAACTTCTAGTGGAAATGTAAAAGTGAGCATACCTCACTAGCTATGTTGTGAGCATCTTTCATGGTCTTGTAGATTTTAGCCTCCTTTAAATCATACTTTGGCTTTTTACCCTTCTCTTTGGAAAAGTTCTCCTTGTATTTCACCTAAACGTAAAAACAACAAGATATTACATCTGTTCTCAAGTATTCACCTTGGCTGTGGAAGGCAAACAGATCGTAGTACATTCTGACTGTAAGCAGAATAACAAAAATGCAGTAACTGGAAGGCATCTAGTGGAATAAAGGGTATTTTAAAGATCATCTAATATGGAAAGAAAATCTACACTTGCATTTAGGAAATACCACTTTCAATCAATGCACATGGAACATCTCCTCATGGTAGAAACAGTTACAAACATAGACAAGAGATGTGTTGACAAGAGAAGTGTTGACAAGATATGGACAAGTTCTGATCCTCTGCGAGATGAAGAATTTCTCATTCAGTGGCATCTGTGCATACATATAAGACAGTCACAAAGAGACAAAAACTGACAAAGCACGAAGAGTGCTGAAAATAAGCTTTTAACATATTTCTTGGAGAAACACGAGCTTTTAAAACAAGCTCAGGACACACCACCACCAAAGACCATCAACATACCAAACACATAAACACACACTGTTAAACACATATTGTGTTTGTAGAAAACAGAGACAGATGATAATGATCACATACGCAGGATTCTAGGAATTAGACTGGATAAGGGGCTTAGTAATTAACACTTCCAGATTAATATCAGCAAGGTAAACTGGATCAATGTAAGCTATAGTATTTCAGCAAACCCAGGCTGGAGGCCCATATGCCAGGCTGATAACAAATAGGAGTTTGGCTAATGACTTCAGTGAGGACATCTTCATTCACCTCGACTCCTCCATCCCTGCTGTTAAAGGGAGACTCCTCACTATTTATTGCATATCTGCAAGAGGTTGTTCCATCAGGAATGGTTTTGTTTTAGTATATCTATTTACTGCCAAAGATTCACAAAATTGTTTCTGAGGAGTTATAGAAGACTGTAAGAAAAAAAAAAACCTCAAAGAATTCATGACTGGCCTGTTTGAATGCAGAATAAAATCACTTTGTATAATCATATTTCACACTTCTGAATTCACTGGTGTATTCCTGCCCACCCATCACCATGCAGTTCATGCTCCATAATGCCACTGCTCTTTTGCTTTGCAAAACATGCCAGCATTCAGGTAAAGCACACAATGAAACAGGGAAATCTACAAATTATGGACTGCTATAAGAGAACAATACCCAATGTTTTTGACAAAAAGAATCAGTATTAGTTCTGACCTCACAAAGTGGAAATATGCAAGCATACAAGAACCTGTTAAGTTACAAAAGCAACATATGTTGAAGATCAGACCATCATGCTAAAGAGTTCACTGCTTTTAAGTCCAGAAATATTGCTGGAAGAGCTATACAAAACTGAAAGCAAGCATGCCTGACAGCTGAAATACAACCCCCCAAAAAAGATAAGTGGATAAACAAGCTGCTTTACCATGAAGCTTCACAAAGATGACATCATGTTTCGTAAAGAATAAATTCATGAGAAGAAATGCCCAAGAGAAAAACAAAGTGAAAGATGATGCCAGTTGGTATTTGCCTCCTTCCCACCTCTAAAATAGCTGATTTGCTCTCAGGACCAAAATCTCATCAAAGCGAGTTTATAAGACGAAGAGGAGAGCTGGCTAGCCTTGGAGCAAAAGCATGGGAAAGGAGGAGGAGCTCATTATCACTAAATGGAAATAAACATCATTTCTTCTTTTTCTTGTAGAGCAGTTGTTCCAGACGAGGTGCCAGTTTAAGAGTCCTCAGTAGTACCAAAACGATTCTTGCTTTCCCCAACAAGCACGGTGGCTGTCATTAAAGCATGCAACACTTACATGCAGTAATTGTGGCTAGATACAGAAAAAAAACCCCATAATCCTCCTTTTTCATTTGCAAGTGCAAGTGCCAAACCAAAATGGCACGAATCTGCCTGCTGCACTTCTAAACTGCCATGCAGCCTCAGGTGTTCTGTTTTCCAAAGCTTTTGAGACAGCAAGAAAGAAGAAAATATTCGCCCTCACATCACTACAACGTACACTTCTCAGAGACCCTAGGGCTTATTTAATCATACACCATTATGCCACTCCAGAACAATGTAAACAGAGCAGTTTCAGTAAAAGTATGAAGAGAATTACTAAAAAAACCCAAATTAATGTGGATATTCTGCATGTGGAATGGCTTTTCACTTGAAATAACCACAGCACTGTTCAGGTTTGGCATAAACATTTCTGCTTTTCATATAGCCTTGGAAAAACCAGCTCAAGCTTATAATGCTGCTTTTAGGATTTGGGGGTGAAAGAGGTGAGCTTCCACGCTGCATGAGTGCATTGGAACTTCTATTAAAAACAACAAAGTTTCAAAACCATCATCGAAGGCACAGCAGCGTTTCAAGCCTCAAGAGGTGTTTCTGGAAGAGACATTCCCCATGCACACAATTCCCATGCACAGTCTTTCCAAATGGGAAAAAAAGGCACATCTAAATATGCAGTCTCAACATTCAACACCTCTGACAGAAGACGACCCGGCGTAACTGGTGCATCATAGATCCTTTAGCAACACGGAGTTGTAAGCACACAGGAAAGAGACAGATGCATAAAATGGCATTCCCAGTCATGTCACTTAAAATTATCTTACATGACTACTTAGCATATTAGCTTTCTTAAACGTTCTCATCCATGGTGTATCATAAGATGCAGCTCCATGCCCCCTCATATGCCGCTTCAGGTATTCCGCCTACAATGCGTAGCAAGAGAGCAAGATATCAGAAATGCATTTTTTGATGCATTACATGCTGAAAGCGTGAAGCAGTAAGAAAGAACCTAGTAGAACTGAGGTCCTGGTGGGAGAAAACTCACAGGAAGCCATCTGCTTCAAACTAGCTGGAGAACATGACCATTGCAAAAGAGTAGACGAGCTTCTGTGAACACAGCATACCGACTCCAAAATGGAAGATTTAAGACACAAAATAGAAGGAAAGTGGCTGAAAGAAACTCCTTGTTCATCACATGAGGGGTGACTATGAAGAGTTAGGTAAAAGGCTGCTTCTTTTAAAGCCAGTAACCCAGAAATGAGGGGGAGGGGAGAAGAAAGCATGGCTAACATGCCAGCCTTAGTACTGTGTACAAGTGCTTCTTTTCACTTCCTTTTTCCATACAAGTTAATAATCAGCATATTTGCATCTATTTCACCCCGGAGACAAAACATGTACTACAAACTCTAGACTTTTACAAAAAAACAGCTTCTAATACCAACAACCCTTAATTTTAAATAACACTTTTCTGAAATCAATCAGTTGGCTTTTAGAGGCAATGACGATCTTCAGTTTTAATCTATAGGACATACAGACTTAGGCAACCAAACAACTAGGATCTAATAGAGTCTTATAAGAAGGCTATTTAATGCCTTGCATACGAACTGCTTTCAGCATTTCACAGAATTTATACATTTGTGATAGTTATTCAGAAATCTGTATGTTTCTGTATTTTAACTTTCCATACGCCATCAAAATTTGAGACTGCACACTGAAGAATTATAAATGCCATTTTCAAGAAGATGGAAGCATACAAGGATTTTAGAGATAAGAGAATAAAATACAGAGAAATTAAATGCCCCATCTCCTCACTTCTATTAATCCTCTCTTGCTTGTACAGAAGGATTTCTTCTGCTCCCATTGAAATTAGCAGAGTTCTAGCATCTGGGCACAGTTTTGCACCAGTCCAGTCTTTGTGAAAGTGACTGTGCGCACTTTAGGAAAGTCACATACACTGAATAAATGACTGCAAGAAAGTGGTGAATCACATCTGACAGCAAGCAGAATCAGACTCTCCATTCAGTGTTTAACCTCACATTGGGATATACCTTATATTTTAAAGCGTTCCTTTAAAAATATTCCCTTATTATTTAATCTAGAAATAATTCTAGTCAAAATATTATTCTAGAAGTTAATGTTATGTTTCTTCCCTCGGTGCTTCCAACTTTCACAGCTCTGTGTTATTACCTGACTGGTTAGCTTGGACACTTCCTTTGCCAGCTCAATATCTGGTCGTCCCAGCATGGTTACACCAAGGCCAGCTTCTCCACGCTTTTTATATTCAATCTAACAAAGAAACAACATTTATGTATATCTTTGTACTAATGAAACACTCTTTTGATTGTTCCATAATATTGTTTTAATAGTAAAATTCGTGCTATAAAAACTATAAAGAAGATTTTAAAAAAAACCACTCACATCACTAATTAACTTAGCAGCCTGAGTTGCTTTCTTAATATCTGGGCGATCTGCAATGGGTGTGTAGTGGAGCTTTGTCTTGGCATCTTTCTTGTATTCAATCTAATCCATGATGACAGACAAAGGAAAAAAAGATTACTGAGTTTGTTCACGAGGAAATTACCTGACAATGATAATGCAATGTTGCTGGGAAAGCATATGGGATTTTTTTAAAAATGATTTTACAAAGAATCGATTTAGGAATCTGTTTTTGCACGTGGTCAAATTGCACAAGAAACAAGCATACACAATTCTGTCTGTATTTTTGAAGGAATGAAATAAGTTATTTACATGCTTTGTGTAAGATTGCTTCACATTATAAACGATAAACATGATTTTCAAAGACATTCTTTATTTAAGTGCAATTTTACATCAGTAGAAATTTGCAGCTTTGTCCTTCAGAATTATACCTGGACGTGGAGGCTGGGAGAAACCCAGCAGTGAGTGAATTTTCGTCAGGTGACTTTAATTTCCTTACGCAAACCAGTTAATTCATGAAAACACAAAACAAACTTACTGTACTCTGTTTTTTAGCAACTTCCATGGCATGTTTCACTTCAGGAGGCTCCAGCATGATAGAATAATTAGACTTGCCTTTCTCCTTCACAAATTTCTTTTTATAGTTTGTCTACGAAGAACAAAAAGGGCTATGAGTGATTTTTTTCTTTATTTCACAGGGAGGTAAATGCTACTGAAGCTTACAAACAAGTGCACTGAAGCTGTTAAGACAGATAAAATGCAGTGTCTTAAGCCTCAAATATTAAGGCCGCTGTGTATTTGTCATAATCTACATTTCACATGCCATAAGCTGGCTATTTGGAGGATCTTAGTTTAAACTGTGTTCTATTTAAAAATGAAACCTGAATTAAGGACACTCATCCATTTGTACTCAAGTCTGTCTCTTTTCTCCAGAGTATTTCAACAATATTCCAATTGTTCCCACAATTCCAAATTTTAACAGTTTATCTTTGCTGAATCCTTGCCCTTTTTATGATAAGACTCAAACATGAAACACTCTCATCAATTACAGGCACCAGCTATCAATCTCACAGCAAACTAATATTGCAGAAGTTACTTACATCACTGACATTCTTGGTCACCTCTTTCACATGAGCAGTGTCTCTTGTCTCAGGTAAGGTTGTGTAAGACCCACGAGGTAGCTGTTTCTTGCTGTGTTCTTTGTATTTGTTCTGAAAGCATAGGAGAAAAATAGGTAAAAAAAACCCCAACACACACACCCTGACTCAATATTTAAAGGATATACATAAACATGAATAAATAACTTTCAGATGTGTTACCTCAGATACCAGAGAGCTGACATTCTTAGCCAGGAGGATCTGAGGTGTATCTGGAACAACCAGGCATGTTCCTCGAGCTTTGTTGTGCTTCTCTTTGTATTTTATCTAGAAAGGAGAAAGTATATCATTTTAAGCATTGTTTTGTGATGATTTCAAAAGAGATTGCTGTTGTTCTCACTGCTTTTTAGTGCAAAAGGTGCAGATCATTTTATATTTTGATGTTTTCCAAGACAAATTTGTTCCAGGGCTCCATACTCGTATAGATCTCAACTAGAATATTACTAATATGTGAAATATATTAATTCAATACATTTCTAGTAATTCTTAAAGACATACTGCATTAAGGACAGGTTAGGACAAGTTTGCTTTTTGTTTTTGTTTTGTTTACTCCAGGCAACATTTTCATTTCAATAAGGCTTATCTATAGATAAGAAAAGCTCCAGTGTATTCAGACGATGTTAAAATTTAAATATTTAATTGCAAAGACCATCTGTTTGTCCAGTGACATTTACAAGATCAAATTTATTCAGATTTTGCCAGTTTGTCTTTGAAATAAACAAACTAAATAATTGATACTGAGAACAACTTTTCAAATCATAGAACGGCCTGGGTTGCAAAGGCCCACGATGCTCATCCAGTTCCAACCCCCTGCTGTGTGCAGGTCACCAACCAGCAGCCCAGGCTGCCCAGAGCCACATCCAGCCTGGCCTTGAATGCCTGCAGGGATGGGGCATCCACAGCCTCCTTGGGCAACCTGTTCCAGTGCTTCACTTCATTCTTAATCCAAACAGCCAACAAAGTAGCTTTTGCAGTAAGTTCAAGAAGAATAAAGAAGTGAATGCTCAAGTACTTACATCACTTGCCAAGATGGCATTGTTTAAAGCCAACACTGTGTTCTTATCATCTGTGACAGAGAGTTTGCATCCCTTCAGGAATTCTCGGTCCAGTTTGTATTCGTACTGCAGAAATCAACAACAAGATTAGGAAAAAAGAAAAAGAATCCCAGATCTACTACAATTTTTAATTGTGAAAAGGAAAAACGAGGGAAAAGGGAATGTTCAGGTTGTTCAGACTTTCTTACATCACTCTGCTGCAGAGATGACTTGGCTGCTTGGACAAAGTCAGGCCTATCAGCAATCCAGTGCCAATGAGCCTTGGCTGCTTCATATTTCTTCTTATAATCCAGCTGTTCACAGGCAAACATGAAGAAAAAAATTTAATGCTATGTACTTGACAGATGAAATTCATATAAATGCTAATTCTCTTTCAGTTTGGATAAGTAAAAGATGTAAGAAATTACATCCAGATCAGATTAGGGTTTGAATTATGTACAATCCCAGAGAAATCCATTTACTCTAGTTAATCAACTGCTGGGTCAATAAAGTTACATGAATGACTGAAATGATGTTTTAGCTTTGAGGTAGGTGAACGCTTTCAGTTCTTTGCTTATTGCAGTGGGTGTTGGACCACCAATAATTAAAAACAAATGAGAACTTCATTGGAGCTCTCACTCCATCTACAAGAACTTTATCACAGTTTTTTTTAAAAAAGGGCAAAGCTGGAAGAATAGCAGGTGTGGGACATACAAGAAATCTCAGATGATCTCAAGAACTCACAAGAATGAGTACTTTAGTATGAAATACATTAACATATATTTAATTCAAGCACCATAAAAACTAGAAATCATGTCGAAGCATAAAGAATTTCAATAGAATTTCTAATAATTTCCCCTGGTCACCATCGCTGGTCTCAGCCACTGTGCACAACAGAAGTACAGTACTGATCAAACTGAACTCACATTGCTGTTCAGCTTGTAAGCATGCCTTGGAGTCTTAATATGAACTGAATCTGCTACAACATTGCAGTGGGATTTATTCCTCTCATACACTTCTTTGTATTTCAGCTAAAGAAAGAAAACATAAAAAACGTTTACAAAGTTAATAACACAAAATCTAGCAGCTTCAGTAAGAAAAGCAGCAAAACATTAAAACCACAGTATTAAAAATCACTCCTGTAAAGATAAAATCCTCACAGAAAAAAGAAATTTCAGCAGTACAACATAGTATCAACTGTCTGCTGGAAAGAAGGGCCCTCATCAAGGAGTGTATAAAACAGCAGGCAGAACTCACCATGGAGTAGACTGACAAAATCCACACGTGAATGCTAATTCTGTCTGCTTCTACTTTCCTGCCCTCAATAGAAATGCTTTAAAGAAGCCTATCTTCTGTTGGGCACACTTAATGTCTTCCAAAAATCCCTTTACAGATTCTGAAATGTAGCCCTTATTTTGGAACCAGTGTGTTTCAATTCAGAGATCACTTTTGAAAAATTTGTGTTTATTAACGACCCACTACTGTGGATAGCATACCATACTGTGGATAGATACCAAATTCAGCTTTGAATTTTATTATGCATTGAGGGCCACTCTAACCCAGCAAAAACATTCCAAGAGCTACTGCAGAACCTGACACGAAAAAGGTCCTGAGCAATTTTATATTCAGCTGATTTTTCAGAGAAGACATTACATACATTCAGAGTTTTATATGCAAGCAAAATCAACACACTCTAACGAGAAGCTTTTTTTATGCCAGTTTTACAGATGTTAAAAACACTACTTATCAAGGTAAGAAGTGAACTGTGTGTGTTTTTGGTGACTCACTTACATCACTTATTCTGTCCTTGACTTTGCGCACGTGCAGCAGCATAGGGGTATCATGAATTGTAGTGTAGCCTTTAGGCTTCGCTTTGTTGTATTCCAACTTGTAAATAATCTGAAGACACAAATCAGAGATCACATTATTGTGTGACAATCTTGGTATCAGTGGGGAAAAAAAAAAAAAAATCAGGATGAGAAACATTTTTTTTTTTTAAGTGACTACTGAAATTATTTTTTTCCAAGGGCAGAATGTGGGAAGGAAGTATAGTTGTAAGGGACTGAGCACACTTACATCACTAATCTGTTTGTTGACTTTTGCAGTCCTTAAGTTTTCTGGAGTATCCACAACTGTGGTATACTTATCTTTCTTCTTTTCATAGTCCTTTTTGTACTCGACCTAGTGATTGGCAAAGAGACCATGTTAACCACACAAACCAAGGGAAAGCAGCTCCAGGAGGTGCATGTTTATATTCACACAAGAAACTGCAAAACCCTTTCACCAAAGCCAATAAAAACTGAACATGCAAAACAAACCAAACACTGCAAATCTCTTATCTGCCCTAGAGGCTGTCTATCGGCATGATTATTTTATATTTCTTTCACTGAATCATAAAACTTCACTTCTGTGTCCATGACTGAGTGAATAAAGCAACCTCAGCAGATCAGTGATTTTTTTTAATTCATAATGGGATTCATAATCTTATTTTAAAATATTCATCAGAACAAAGAGAGATGTAAAACATCTCACACAACAGAAGATAAAAGCATCCACTGAACCATCATAATGCCAGGCTACTTTAAAGTCACTGGCAGCAGAATCTGTATCTTAATAATTTCTTAAAGATTACCTTGTTTTACTCAGGACTCTGAACAGTTTTCAGAGGATTCAGTGAGAACAGACTGTACCTCAAGAATGGTAATCCACTGCAGATAGCCTCAGGACAGGTAGAAGAGGTTGGAACATACATTCAAAAAGGAATTTTCACGCTTTCTCTTGGATCAGAAAATAAAACCATGCTTTGAGACAGGATTGAGACTGACAAAATATCGATAATTATATACAAACAACAAATCAAAAGATAACACCCATTCAGATGAACATCCAGGTCAGGCAGAGTGCTATTTTTTTCCTTCAAACACACTCAAGCTTACCTGCAAGGAGTTTTTAATGAGGTAATAAATAGATATCCACTGATCAACTGGATAAAAATGTCTAGTAATGGCCTTTGGTTCTATAATGCTAATGGACTTTATTAACTGAGCCTGTAGTGACAACTCCCTCACTGTCATGTAACTGGTTTCTATTGTTGCATTTCCAGTGATAATTTATACATTGAATGCCAGTTTCATCAGCCCAATCAGAAAATGTGTTTGCCATTGAAAGTAGCAAGGTTACTGCTAGCAGAGATCTCATTTCTGAGCAATACAAATATGTAACAGTTACTCAACAAATCACCTTTTTACCCTACTGTTACAACGAATTCCAGTTGCATAGGAATCCAGATTAAACAAAGACAATACAGAAAATCATTTCTTCGTAATAATAATAGTAGAATCATTTAGAGGCCTTTTTTTTTATACCATCAGAAATGATACCAAAGGTTCTTTTTCTGTGTGAGCAGATGAATCATATTCTCTACATTCAACTTTTACAAAAGATGAAAGGAGAGAGTATTTTTCTTTATAAACTCTCAGTATGTGACTGCATGAGGGCTGGTATGCTAGCCTTATTTAAAAGGCCATGGCACTGCTTCCCAGAGCTGTGGTGCCATCCTTGAAGGTGCCTCAGGCTGTGGATGGGCTCTGGGCAGCCAGCCCAAGGCAGGGCTTAGGCTGGAAAGGCTCTGAGGTCTCTACCAACCCAACCATGCTATGATTGTATGATCTTCAATGCATGGAAAATTGTTCTTTATGTAAGTATGAAACAAAGGAGACAAGATCAGCCTAAGCTAAGTGAAGCTCAAGCCCCAGTAAATGCTTTTTCAGATTGTTTGGGTTTTAAACTATTTTATCATAGACATACCCTTCTGCACATGGACAAAACCTTGGAGTCTGTCACCTGTGGAAGCTCAGAGAACTCACAAGCATAAAAAGACCAAGCAACTAAATGGTAGTACTAATGTCTCCTACAGCAGCAGTTCTTCGTATTACCTGGCTCCATAAGTATGAGTTGTAGAGTGCTGTCAGGATATCTGGCCTCAGAATTTCATTACACCCTTGTTTCAGGAGCATCTTGGCAAGGGACTTATAACTGTTCTGTTCATGCAAATGGCAACGAAGCACAAAAGAGACTTGTGAACACCATAAACAGTAAGACAGCTCTAGATCCCTGACACCTTGAGAGTGGAGAGATTTAGGCACAGTACTGTATGTATTCATTCAGATGTGCATACAATTTACATCTATGTAATTAAGAGTACATACTGAAAGATTGGCTTATTATCCCATTAAGGAAATTATGAGAATATTTTTGGGGAGATAATAGTAAATTAGAGATAAAGGCACAGGCACTCAAAAATCCAATATGCCACTGCTGCTTTATCTAGAAATAAGTAAGAAGATAGCATTTGTGGAAGCCAATGAAAGAGCTAATAAATAAATGCATGACACAACATGCATTTTTTAAAACCTCTCCATTGGCTTCAACAGGCATTAGATTGGAAATTAATTGAGTATGATGCCAATTGATGCACAGTACATGAAAGTACATACAGTAGAGACTGGCTCACTCAAAAAGTAACAATCCTTTTTGGGTGGCAAAACTAAGACTATCTGATCTGAACTAAAACATCACAATATCACAGGTGAAACCTCTGATACTGCCAGCTGTAAACATTTCACACAGACAGAGTAGCTGGGAGTGAACCAGGCACTTTCTGGCAGCACTGGCAAGTGCTCCTACCCTACCTGACTGCTCAGTGTAGTCCCCCACTTGGCCAGGAGGTTCTTAGGATCATCCACAATAACGCTGTACCTATCTTTGAGCTTCTCATAGGCAGCTTTATATAATTTCTGCTCAGAATAGCATAACAAATTGTAACACATTAAAAGACGACAGTGAAGACACAGAGATCCTGAGATCACAGATGAATCATTTAAACCTCTTCATATGAAATATTCAAAGGCAAGGATTGAAGTACATATCCAAAATAGAAAAATTATTATTATTATAAAAAAACAAAACAAAATACAAAACACAAAGAAGAAAAAAAAAACAGAAAAATATGCCAAAATAACATATGCAACTCTAAACTTTATCTGGAAGGCCTAACTTACACAATTTACAGATACCTTCAACCCTGTTCCTGTCAATCTTCAAGAAGCCATTTTATAACTTACTTCCTTCATGAAAAAGAGCTGCTGAAACAACCCTGTGTGGAACTAGAATCTTGATTTGAATACAAAGAGAGCGTGATGAGACAGAAGGGTGAATTACAGACTTACATTATCATCAGACTTTCTGTAAGCAAAAACTTTAATCCCTCATGAAAACATCACTCACATTACAGAAGACATTTAAGTAAGTTTATTTCAATGTATGGGGCCCCTCCTGCTAAGATTTTTCTCTTCCACGTCTTTCATAATAATTTGTTCCTACAGAACTAAACATTAACAATCTTCCATCACAAATTCTGGTTCACTGCTTATCAGATTGAGCATTAGATTGTAGCAATGATTTCTGCAATTAACCAGATTAACCGGATTGCTGGGTTGTTGTTTTATTTTCTTCCCTCTGTGGGACTGGTTTGCAAACCAAGTCTAAGCTGGTAAGAATTCACCCACACCACACAGATTTTCAGGGGTCTTTTTCCTAAGCATTCAGTACCACTTCTAGCAACTAATTGATGGTTTTAATATTCCTAACAAATTAAGTTCATTGCTTCTTTAGCAGAGGAGAAAACCACTAAGTAGTAGAGTCAGAGAATTGAAGGCAGAGTATCAGACATGAAACTGAGCTATGATTACTTTGGCCACAATACTATCATAATGCTATGACTATACTAGTAATACTATGCTTTAATTCTCTTTATACCTTTTTCAACACTGCAATCAACAGTTTTTTACTCAGTGTTACTCAACAAGTAATATTATCAAGTTAGCAGCTCTTTACTGGTCAGCAAAGATAAGATTTCACTTTTCAGTTACTGCAAAATCTGTTCTGTGCTAACATTCAGGAAGGTCACAGGAACAACCCTGCATTACCTGATTTCAGTCTGACCTTAAGACAGCATTAGCTCTGAATCTATTTTTATTTATTTGCAAATTCATAAGGACAATCAACCCTTGATTCCATATTCACAGAAATCTTTAACACTTACCGCATCCAGCAACTGAGTTGCATGTTTAAAATGCCTGTTAATTGGAGAGTCAGCTACGTACTGGAAATGAGACTTTGTCTTTTCAAACGTCTCCTTGTACTTATGCTGCAGGAAAAAAAGCACAGATATATATCCCAGAGTTAAGTCAGTCATTTTAGAATTTTAGAAACTTTCTGCAGCAAAATATTGCTGATTTAATTATTTAACTCAACTGCAAGCAAAAAAAATTTTACTGCAAAACAGCTGTAAATGTAACATCTTACAGAATGGAACTATCATATCAAGTAATCAATGGAAGCATCAAATCTTGATAACCTTAAAGCTTGATTTCTAGAATCACTATGAAAATATTACAATGGAACAGAAACTTTTACAGCGACCACAGAGGATAAGTAAAAGATCATTTTGCCTCGTTTTTCTTTCACACCAAGAACTGAAATTACAGATCTTTTATCAAGTTCTACCATGACAAATTCATATCAGTATCTAGGCCAGAATTGGATTCTCCTAAGAAAAACCAAAGTACAAAAAATAAAATAAAATAAAAACCATTTAGCAACAACTCAGGGCGTTTTACTTACTCCACTGTAGAGCACTTTATTCTTTCCTGCCAAAGTAAAATCTGGTGTATCCCATGCATAACAGCCGATGCCTCTGAGCCACGACAAGTCCTCCTTGTATTTCACCTTTAGAAAAGAAACAGAAGATGCCTTCACTTTCTCAAGAAATAAGACTCGGTTTTCATTTAGGAAACCTACATGTAAAGTTCCAATCTCTCACATCCAGGAACTACTTGAACTCACATCACTAATAGCATCTGTGACAATACGATGATGGAAATGTTCTGGTCGGTCTGGGATTGATCTCCAGACTCCCAGCTGGCTCATATAGTTTTCTTTGTATTTCACCTACAAAGAAAATCAAGAGAACAAAAAAAATAGATTTTGAGAACAGAACACCTCAACCCATGCAACTTTCAGACATTCTTTGTTTCTGGAGCACCAGAACTATAGCAGTGGAAATAAGATTTACTTGTACTCACTTTTTTTTTTTTAAGACAAAGGCAATCAAGCACATAATTAAGGAAAGAAAATATTATTAACAGTGCTGATCGTACTTTTCTAGTTATCTGATGCAGTCAAATAACTAACAACATGACTAGCATGTTCTAGGTTATTAAATGACAAATATTAATTGGAAATTAAAATCTCATATACATACACTGCTAATATCATCTGTGACTTTTCGATGATAGACAATATCCAAAGCATCTTTCACTGTGTGGTATTTCCCCTTTGTGTTCTCAAACGTTTCTTTGTAGCGTAGCTGGAAAAAAAAAAAAAAAAAAAGTAATATATTAAAAACCATATTTTATCTATCAGGAATCATTTTAGTTAAAAATCCTATACCTGAGGAATGATAAAGTTATATGTTGCTTTCCAATATCCTAATGTAAGTCCTCAGGAATTTCAAGAAGCTTCAACTATATAAAATCAGTTACAATCTGACTGAGACTTGTGATGAAAATTAGAGAGAAAAGGAGTTGGTACATCTAAAGCAAAACTTCATCCCACTCTTTCAGATTGCAGACTGAGAAAAGATAGCCATGTACTAAGTATTTGATCCCTAAAATAGCAAAAAAAAACCCTATGCATCCCTTCTTCTATGTTCTGGTCCCAGAAGAAAGCAGGAAGATCATTCCAATCTAAGGAGAAAGACCTTCTCAGAAGAGAAAACCAGTGTGCAAAAGAAGTGATATACTCTTAAAATCTTAAAAATCCATCTCATGAGAGCAGTAAGAAAGATTCTCATCAAAACACTGGCCTAACAAATATTCCATCAGGATTTCCCAGGGTACCTGGGCAATGTGCAGTGTAAAATATGTAGCAAAGGTCCCACTAAAGAGTGAGATCTCTAATTTACTTCTAAATGAAACAATGAGCAAGTTCTCAGGGACACGTAAGTCAACTCCTAAAACCAAACAGAGATGAAATTATCTGTTAAAAGGTATTATGTCCTGGCTCCAGCATCAATCATTTCACACTGATCTGCACTACTGAGTGATTTCACATGTAAGCAACTTATTTTTTTCCTTCTCTAAGTCAACATTTCAGTGCAAAGCAAAATGAATATGAATTATAATAAAGGTAAGAAAGCATTACAGTGACACCAAGGGAAAACTATTTCTGTAATATCAAATGGAAATGGAAGAGAGGTGAGCTAGTTCTTGAACAAAGCTGAGACAATCCCTGGTTTGCATGATTGTTCCCCACTGATCTTTTTTTTTTTTTTTTTGGTAGAAACCAAGAAAAATTAGGAGTGAAAGCATTCATGGACTACATACATCACTGGCATTCAGGTATGCTCTCTTGGCTCTGATCAAGACTGGTGTGTCAAGGACTGGTGTGTATTTGTCCTTCATCTTCTCATACTGGATCTTATATTTTGTCTAAGAGAAACAGTAAAAGGGAGAAGTTACATCTTCAGTCTTAGAAGCAGTTGCCAATCTCATTTTACATCAACACCTAGAGGTGCTATCTGGAGCACAAAATCATTCTTGCAAAGCTCTCTGTCAAAACACTGGGAAATAAATTTGGCTGTTCAATTCATACTAGATGTTCCAGATTTTGCAGCCAATCTGCCACAGATTCTGCAGACAAGTATTTAGAAGCACATATCTTGTAAAATATTTAACTTCATAAGAAGCGTGCAGTCATTTACCACAAATTGTAAAGGAAACATGGAACTTATGTATGAGTTACAATGCTAAGTAAAAGGCGAACAGATTTGAGCCTTGAACCCGTCATCAAAATTAGAAATGAAACTACTAAGCAGTTTAGAACATTGGTACCAAACAAAAGACCAATCTTACCTCACTGACCATGTCTTTTACATGCCTAGCATGTGTGAAGGCTGGAGTCTGGCTACCAGCATGGTGATGAGGTCTCTCTTTGGTGGCAAGTTCCACATACAAATACTGCAGCAAGACAGAAAGAATCCAAAAAAATACATTTCAAGTCAGTTTTACTTTATCACCCTGAAAAATGACTATAAGTTCACAATGCATAAACACCCAATTTACCCCAGAAAAAACTGGTGAGAATTGCACCCTTTCACTTTCCATATTATCTCAGTCCACCTTTTCCCATCACTCACAGTGTTCTGTAAATATTAGCAGTATCTTCAGGAAGCCCCAAGTCCAATGCACGTGACATTAATGCTGTTTCTGCCCTACGTCTATGCCTCACTTTGATAAAAGCATGCAAACAGTCTGTTTTTTTTCTGTTGGGTAACAACATTTTGTACTAACTCAGCAAGAACTATGTGACTGAAGATAATGAACAAATGGTGGATTGATAGAAGTACTTATTCCTCTGACAAAGTCAGAGTTTCAGAGAATCTGAACACAACAGACCATGGTTCAAAGTTGGATTTGTCCATCACAGAGATATGGTAAACATGAAAAATTACAGTCACTTAACAATGGCCATTTTTAAAAGTACTCTCCTAGGAATTCCATATTGGTTTGAAATGACCTGGAAAGATTTTGCTGTACTTAATGATAACATTAAGAAAGAACCCCGATTGTTTTCTATTAGTAGAAATTTTTCACCTGGCTCTGTATTTTTTGTCCTTTCTTGGCTCTTAAGAAGTCAGGTGTGTCAAGGACAGAAGTGTATTTTGTCTTCAGCTCCTTGCCTGCAGCCCTGTAAACCAGCTAGAAAAAGAAAAGCCTGTGAATGATTTCTTCTCTTACATACATTTGTGTAACAGCTGCCCAAACACAGCTTTGCAATTGTAGCATCTCATGTACTTCTGAAAACAAAACAGTGAGAAGATCTGAGTTTTACTTAATTACAGCTACCAAAGATGAATAAAATTAACATAGAACTTACATCACTCAAATGGGTTTTTAGTTCCTGAACAGTCCTGTATCCAGGAGTATCCAACACCACACTGTATTTATCCCGCATCTTCTTTGCAGTATCAGTATATACATAATTAGACTGAAAGATAAAGGCAGTATCACTTAGGAAGCTTTTATTATTCTTAGTTTTATTATTCTTAGAACATTCACAGTGTAAAATAACAGTGCTTTGAAACAAACAGAAGCACAGCAGTACATGCTGTCGTTGCTCCTCACTTATTTTCATATACTTCACTTCTTGGATTACATATCACACATGTCACTAAATGTACTGCTGTTACACAAATATTCTTTTCATAAGGAGAACCTTACCCAAAGCTTACGCAGCTGACGAGCACGGACCATATCAGGAGTATCATAAAGGAAGCAGCCCAAGCCCTGCAACCACTTCAGATCCTCTTTGTATTTATTCTATAAGGCAATTAGGAAAAGAAAAACAGAATATTAACTTTGCAGACAAGTTCACTCATCAGTCCTTGAACACAATTGCAAAGCATTTACCTATTACGGAATCGGATAAAAGCCAAATTCCACTTTCAGTATAAAAGTTCTACATTCAAATACCAGGTATCTTAATAGGAGATACTTACATCACTTGTGATGTCCCCAACGTAGCGGCAGTGCAACACCTGAGGAGTGAATGGCAAGGAAATCAAGTGTCCTTGCATCTTAAAGAAATCTGACTTGTAGATCAACTGAAAGACAAAGAAAAAAAATAGTAGATTTCATATAAGATCATGCTGAATATTCTAAATATCTTCTGTTTTTATGTTAGAAAGGCACATACATCACTGACAGCTTCCTGTGTTGCTTTGACTTGACGGATTTCTGGTGTGTCTGGAGTAGTATGAATCTTATCCTTGTTCTTGTGGTACGTTGCCCGATACAACCTCTGTATCAAAGAAAACAGGATTGTACATGTTAAAAACTTAAACGCAGCAAGAAATTTGGCAGGGTGTAAGTTCTTGTCTTTTTAGGCCAGCTCTTTTGCTAGATATTGCAGAACTAATGGAAAAAAAAGGGAGCAACCATACTTCTAACCAGTCAGACTTTTTTTGATAGCAGCATCTCTAACAGCTAAACATAGAATCTAAGACCCCAATCCTAAAAAATACGTAAACACATATGCTAAATTTTCAAACTAGTAAGTCAATGATCAAAGAAATGAATATATATATATGAAGTTACAGAGACTCAACGTCAAAGACACAATTTCTGTACATCTTTAACCAAACAGCAGCAGAATGGTTAATAAAATTAGGCTAGAAGTGATTTCACTGTAAGGCAATAGTTTTACAGGACTGTAGAAAGTTAAGAGTCATCAAGAACATTAAAAAGCCACACTGCCTAACTCCAAGGCTGAATCAATGATCCCCTGCCATTCTCGATGGACATTTGTCTATCCTGTTCTTAAAAGCCTCAGTGAACAAAGATCCTACAATCTTTCCAGTCAATGTATTTTCATCCCTCAGATTTTGGGCACTATAAATCCAAATGAGAACAAATACTGTACCTCATTAATGACTTGATTCACTTTCTTCACATTCTCAAACCCAACATCATTAGGTCCCAGAGTGTAGCCTTTGGCTTTCATATGTTCATAGGCTTCTTTATATTTCAGCTACAAAGTGGGAAAGAAAATCCTTTAGATTGAACAAAAGTAGGTAGAAACTAAATTTCCTTTCCAGAACACTGCTGTTCTGGCAATAATTTATGTAGATTTTTAGATTCAGATTTTTAGAGATAGTCAAATGAGCTACATCAGAGCTAAACAGGCATCATCAGTATTTTTACCTTTATGATCTGATTAATAAAGCTTAATAACATTTTAAATTTTCCTTATGTCTAATATGGTATGCACATCTGTCTGAGAAAATTTTTTTTTTGATAGCAGTTTCTTCAATTCTGTTAATGTAAACATTACCAGTGTTGGGAGCTGAGTGCACTAGTAAGAACTGATTGCTGAGACTAGGCACACCAGCGGTGTCAGTCCTTGTCTGAGCAATGCTGTAGACACATCTGTCTTCAGCCCTGCTTTTGTCCTCATTTCCTGGATGGGCACTCGTCCTCCCTCACAAGTAGCTCATCTCTAGCTCTGTTTTGTAGCCTGGTTTCAAGTCCCATCTCTTGGATTTACCTTGCACCTATGCTGTAACTAGCTTGTCTCCAATTTCTGTTCTGTCTTCTGTACCTCCTGACTGTAAGGACCTGGATGGAAGTTGACTCTCACCTTGTCAGAGACTGTTGATGCAATTGCTATCAGCACCCTGCTCTACCTATCTTACTCAGTGGGACTCCACACTGGCTGATGAATTTACTGCTTGTGTCATGGTTATCATAAGTTCCTGGCTCAGGCAAACACATGGAACACACGGAACTACCCTCTGCTCTTGTTGCTTTCTGGCAACCATTCTCACATCTGAGAAATAACTGCCTCAACAGTTGTGTACTCCTGAAAAACAGGCACCAAATTTTCCCTGGTAACTGATGTTATAGAAGGACACAGTACATTACTTACATCACTGCCAATGTACTGGACGTGTTTAGCATGCTGGAAGCCAGGGGTATCTTTGGGAAGACTGTATCCAGTAGGCAGAGCTTTCAAACCAGCCCAGCGATACAAATTCTGTAAAGAAGCAGGGGGAGGAAAGGAGAGGGAGAGTCTTTGAGACAACTGTGTGTAGTATTTGACAATATTCATTAGCTACACAGAAAATCTCTTACACACACTTGGCAACAGATTTCCCAAATATCCGTACTATAATGCATACTTGCAGATTAAATAAGGACACTGTCCCACTTTATTTTCATGCAGTGAAATCCAGCTTCCGTATCTGAAGATCTAAATAAAGACTAGCATTTAAAGAATCCAGGATTTGAATCTCAGAAAACAGACTTGCAGAAAGGAAAGACTGAGAGAAAATATGAAAATGCAACAAACAGGAGAAGAATGTGGACTTTTCTTTTGTTGGCATTTTGATGAAAACTAAGTTTTTATACTTACTTCACTCTGTATCTTGTTTGCATGATGTGCCCGCTCCAAATCCACTGTTTTGTTAGTAGGAATCATTTTGCCTCTAACTTTATTTAAATAGTCACCACGATAGACAACCTAAGAAAAAGTAATTAGAGGAGAGTCATAACGGTGATGCTTTGTCACAGTATGTATTATTTGCATACACATGAAAATATCTTAAAAAAACTGGATGAAATTCTTTTGAATTAAGGCAATTAATGATTTTAGTGACTGCGATTCAGTGATTAAATATTTAGTGATGCCTTAATAAATGTAAGGTTAATGAGCTGCAGATAATAAGCAATGAAATAATGACTACATATATTAAAGTGATATATCTAGGAACTGTGAAGAAAAGGCACTTACTT
This sequence comes from Chrysolophus pictus, assembly GCA_037305975.1. Classification (NCBI taxonomy): domain Eukaryota; kingdom Metazoa; phylum Chordata; class Aves; order Galliformes; family Phasianidae; genus Chrysolophus; species Chrysolophus pictus. The sequence continues at coordinate 2,095,091 of CM074582.1, read as the reverse complement.
CACTGGCATTCAAGCCACTGAGGATACTCTGGACATAAACAGGAGTGTCCATGACCACAGTGTATTTGCTCTTCGTTTTTTCTGCATCAGATTTGTACTTGATCTGCAGAGAGAAATTCGAGAACTCTAGTCAGTAAGACTTGTTATTGTTAACTGATTTTATTATATTTTTATATTTACAGTAATTACTATTTATTTTATTAGTTGCTTATTCTACTCATGAATCAGCATTAACACAGAAAATATCTCGAAATTAAGGCTGCATAAATGAATATGGCACCTACTTAAGAACTCCTATCAAGAAACAGTGGGAAATGTCATCAGAATATTCATACATGCCATGTGATGTGCACCCAACCTACTTCTGATACACAACTTAATAGGGGGCACACAGTCAGGAAAAGCATAATGATTATTCTCTCATTTTAAAGCCTTAATCCCAAGCTAAGGACATCTTTACATCGATGGAGTCAGCAGCTTCACCCAGTTTAGCATTACTTGCAAATTTACTTGGATGCAGGACTTGAATGTGTACTAAGTCATTTATAAAGACACTCAAGAGAACTGGCTCCAAAACGGAGCCCTGGGAAGACAGCTAGCAGATATTTCAGTAGAAAAGGTTATATGACATTTTTCAGACCATATCTGAATTAGAATAAAGCTACTCCATCCTGCTAATTCAATGCTTTGAAAAATATTAAGTAAGCAGAAACAGCGTGTCCAATTCAGACTCACATCACTGCGAAGGTCGTAGGCATGTTTAGCATGGAGAATCTCAGGAGTGTCCCAAACAAAGCAGCCAATGCCTTTCAGCCAGTTAAGATCATCCTTGTATACCACCTAAGATATCAGAGAAAAGAAGCAATCTAAGATGTGCAGCATGATCCAACCCCTTATTGTTAAGTCAGTCTGAAACACAACTGTCAAATGATGGCAGGTTAATGGTTATTGGTTTTTGACATTTTTTGTTTCAAAAAAAATCAACACACTTCTTTTAGGAATTAAAATGATTTTTCTTCAGCATTTCAAGAACCACAAGGTTTTGGCACTCTGTATTACAAAATCATGATCTAGATGCTGTGTAGTTGAGCATAATAGATACGAGTGGAAACCAGAGTGCCCCAACCAAGTTTCTGCAAAATCACTTCACTTCCTTTACAGAGCACAAATGCAAGAATCCTTTAAAAAAAAAAAAAAAAGTGAACCACAAACACTTATGAACTTACATCACTGATCTGATCAGCTACTTTTCGAACATGTGCATTGATCTGAAGATCTGGTAGGCAGATCCAGTCATGGAGACGTGTGCGGTAATCAATTTCACTGATTTTCTGCTGAGCATCTTTAGCAGCAATTATGTCTACCATGTCAGGAACAATGTGGACTTTGGCTTTATTCTTTTCATAGGTTTCCTTGTAGAGGCGCTGCAGAATTAAAACATTCACATTAATAATACTGACAAATAGCCTGAATTCTTAACTGTTGATAAAGCTGAGGCAAAAGAATGTAGTATTCTACTAATATTTTCATGGATTGTTACAGTTGGAGAGCAATCATTTTGGCTATGACTAACATTTCCATCTCATCTACTCCACAGATTTGCAGATAAGGAACCTTCAAGCTTATCACAATAAGTCAAGGGTGCTAAAATACAAATTTTCATGGCACTGATGTCAAAAAGAGGTAGGCCAGGCAGTGCAGTGTTTCATACATAAACATATTAGACTTAGAGGTTTAGAACAGACAATTCAACAGTTGATGCAGAAGCCTGAAAAGACATTTGTGGGTGATTACCATATTTAGGAAATACTGAACACTGCCAAATACACTGAAATACATTATCTGTGTGGATTCTAAGAAAACACCACTTACATCAATATTAAGCTTTCCAACTCTAAGGCACCTTGCTGTATTGGGATCATCCTCAACACTTCTAGGTAGTGTGTAAAGAGCTTTAAACTTGTCATATTCTTCTCGGTATTTTACCTAAGCAGATGTAAAGAAAAACAACAAATAACAAATTCCAGTTAGAAAACTGTAATTTTAGAACCAAATCAGTAAGTAAATCAAAAATTATTCAGTTTGGTCCAAAAAGTAGAGGAAGCATTTAAAGCAGGATCTCGGTTTTCAATTTTATTTTTAGCTGCTAACAAAATGCATCGTAACTACTGAAAAAAGTAACTACAGCTAGCTGGAAGATTTTTAAATAAATAAATTGAATTTACTAGTTATTTTTATTGATACAGCTCTTTCCTTTAAATCTATCCAAGAGAGTGATCTCTCTTTAGCCTCTGCTCAGTAATGCAACAAACCGTGTCCTTCTACAGTCAGTAAAGCATCATTTAAAGACATATAGAACATTTGGTATTTTTCTGACTCAGGCCATTTAGGCTAAAAGAGAACTACCTATAATTTTTCTAGAAGTTGTATCTATTACTATAAAATGCAACTTTTTTCCATGAGAAGGAGCAGCAAAGAACTGTTATCTGTTAGTCAAATTATTCTCACAGAAAAAGGATTTTCTGCAGATACATATTTAAACTAAAAATAAAAGATTCTACAGTTCTAAGATATTAAAATGCTTTCATATTTAAATGCAAGACATGAATGCTTGAATTGATAGAACTGATCTTATTAAACAAAAATCAAAGTATTTCATTGACTTACAATACTAGCATTATGCTTCAGTTCCTTTGCACGTGCTAGGGATACAGCATCAGAGGGCATTATGTAGCTAGTAGCTTTCACCCTGTCCCAGGCTTCCTTGTAGAGATTCTGTGGGGAATAGAAAGTCTCTATCAGTGGAAAGATTCCCTGGGTAATAACCAATGTCCAGTAAAAATCAATAGCCCTTCTGTTGTGATGATTATTTCACACCTTAACCATTACTTCACAGAAATTAAGACAGTACAGTAATCTTGATAGCACACACAAAAGGTAACAAAGTTCTTTCCCATTAGTTTTATCCATACTCATACATGAACTCTTTTTGGTTCAGGTGCAACTTTCTTCACCCATTTATTAACATTTATATTTTGACAAGACTGAGCCTGATATTCAGCATCTTCTCCATACTCAGACAATTCAGAGGGCTGTCACTGACTTTGATAAGTTTCATATTTGTAAACTTATCTTCAAACAGAGAGGACAAACGAAATAAAATAAAATATCTCAGTAGCACCTTGAGAGAAAAGCACTTACATTGCTAAAAAGATGTTTCAGATTTTGAACTCTTTCAGAGTCTGCTGTTTCAGTCACAGTTGTATACTTGTCCTTAGTTTTATGGTAATCTTCTTTGTATTTAACCTATAAAATGAAAGATGGATTCAGTGAACTTGTCTCAATTCTCAGAAGGAGCAAAGGAAAAAAAAATAAAGAATAGAAAGAAGGGGACACTCACATCACTGGCATTTATAGTACTCTGCACCGCAGTCACATAGACTGGTGTATCAGTAACAACACCAAAGTTCTGTAAATTCTCTTTTCCAGCAGCTGTATATTTTATCTAAGGAAACAGAAGAAAAAAAAAATGTTGAAAATGACCACAAAATTCCCTGCTAACTTCCTTTAAAATCAGATAACAGAAGCACAGGATTAGAGCCCAAGCAAGATCAACTTGAAGTTACTACTGTACTGAAGAACTGCTTCTACATAGGAACACAGCAAGTATGAACTACGTAATAAAGAAATTTGTAGATAATTGTAAAGCATGTCTAGGCTAAGAACAACCAGCAAGGCAACAGATACCCTCTCCCAACATAAATAACTTAACTGAGGTATTTGTGTACAGAGTTGTACACAAAATGAGTGTGACCTTCTCACTGTTAAAAACCAAAATGCTGCAGTACTTCCATTCTCCCAGTTTTTCTGCTTTTTTTAGCAACAAGAATTATCAAGACTCCACAGTCTAAGCTGCAAGATTGCATTGCAATAATTAGAAAGAGTATTTTGGATGTAATTATTTCATTCTGCTTTCAAGTAGGATAGGTGTAAGTCCCAGTGAATTATAAATGAAGAAAAAAATAATCTTATATATGTTTAGTTGTGTGAGGGCAACTTGCTTACTTGGCTCTGGAGGTCATATGATTTTTTTGCATGCAGGATTTGTGGAGTATCCCAGACATAGCATCCAATTCCCTTCAGCCAATTTAAGTCATCTTTATACACCACCTATACAGGGAAAAAAAAGACACCTAATTAAGTAGGAAGAAATTTGCCCCTGTTTGAAGAAAATACTGTTATTTTTACTTTATTCAGCTTTTGCCACTTGTGCAAACTCAATGCACCACAATTCAAGCTTATTCAGCAATTATACATCATATTAATAGGCCAGGAAATTAACACATCATTAAATTTTATTAGGAAGGCTTTTCGCCCGAGTAGAGATACTGTTGAGTATTTAATATGAAATTCAAGTATCATCTGCAGCTGTAGGATACAACCTCAAAGAGAAGTCTTTTCCATACTCATCCAGGAGGTCTGTGCAAGCCGTCCTGGCTCCTGTGCAAATTAATTGGTGATCACTGCAGCACAGCAACGCTTTGACTCTACAATGGTACATCTGCATCCCATCTCTGCATGTGCCAGATGGCAAGCATTCTACATAGTCTCAACAAGTCAATCTGGTGAACTTTGGGAAGGCTTTGCAAAATTTAACTTCTTAAGTTTTTCCAATTTATAAGTGTGAGAGAAATAAGTAGATCATTAAGATCCCCCCCCAGAAAATGTAAAAATCTTTAGTACTGTGACACTAAGCAATCTAAGACCATGGTTATCAATTTCATGTTTAAATACTGCAAAAATACCTGAAAGCATTTGATATTTCAATATCTTGAAAAGATGACTTCGTAAAATGTTAAATAAATATGTGAAATACATACATCACTCAAAATTTCCTGGGCCCTTCTTGCTTGAATAACATCATGCTCTTCAGGAGAACAGTTCCAGTGATGGAGGTAAGTTCGGTATTCAAGGTCACTGAGGATATACTGGCACTTCTTAGCTAGCACATGATTCATCATATCACTTGGAATATGGACTCTCGTTTTAGTGTCTTCATAATTCTTTCTGTATGCCAACTAAAAAGCAAAGATTGAGGAAGGAAAAAAAGTGAATAGTGTTCTCCTGCATAATTTTGACTCCAGTAGGCAGCAGGTTATGTAGCACAATCTGAGGCTAATCTTAGTTTAGTGGCTAAACTCCAACGGGATTCAGTGGGATGAAGTCTGAACTTAGATATTAATCACCATTTATTCTGACAAGGTACTGGAAAGACAAGAACAGCCTCCTTCACTGACAGATTTAACTGTGTGTGTGAAAGGTAACACTACTTCAAGATAAGAAATGCATACGTTAAAAGCTTTTCTTTAATCCAAATCATCTCCCTTTTCAAAAGGAGACATAATATTAGAGATTATATTAGCCATGCTCTGCATGACATGTTATACGTTCAGTGGTGATGACAAAACACCAAATGGATATTTATCTTTCTCAATTATTCCTCAATTTCTATTTCACTAAATATATATATATATTTTTTTTTGCCAACATAGCAAAAGTATCTCAAGCCATACAGTATTTTTTGCTGATCAAATTCTTAATATAAGATAGAACACTCTAATAAGTCCCATAGTTTGAAAAAAAAAAAATCCATCTTAATCTCTTATTCCAAATTCAATGATTCACCCCAAATACATTCAGGAAAGCGTAAGGAAAATACTATTACTGATGTTAACAAGCATAGCATTCCTTATGTTCAATATGAGAGAGACACTACTAATAAAGGAAACACAAACTACTGGGGGAAGGTTGATTGTCTCCTCACCGCGCTCCTTATTTTCTGGAATGCTAACGAATGAACGACGCTAGGGAAATCTCCAATGTCCTTCCCAGCCAGATAATGGCCTTTCAGCTTCTCATATAGCTCCTTATATTTACGCTGCAAAATAAACATGTCGAAATTTTAAAGTTCGTGTTCACAAGAGATAAGAAAATAAAAAGAAGGAATGGAAAATTCCTACTAACCTCACTATTCACGTAGTTTGCATGCTTGGCTCCAACAAGTGGAATGTATGTTGTATCCAAAGTATACCCAATGGGCTTGCTGATTTCCCAGTCTCTTTTATAAAGTTTCTAGATAAACAGAACACAATACAAACTTTGATATAAGATCCATTATACTTCCCAAGAAGTCTGATTCTGCTATTTTCACTCATATAGAACATGACTGTTTTTATAGAACAGTTCCTCTTTCTATCAATCATCCCAATAAAGTAAATGAAGAATATTCATTCAGAACACATATTTGGTCTAAGACAGAGTTCCAACTCAGAAGAGTAACGGAGCACAAACTTGAACTCTCTCTCTAGATTTGCTCTCTTGAAATGGTGACCTGGAATTCATTGTTTGTCACCCAGAAAAGTAACAGAAATATTCAAAATGTAGACATGAACTGCTGTTTAAAAGTGTAGTATAGAATTATCTTACAGATAATTTGTTTGAAATCATGAAAAATCTCCAAGTAAAACTTGTATTTATTATAAGAGCAGTAATTGTGTCAATGGAACTTTTTAAATATATCATGTTTTAAATATTAAACACATTGACTTTCAGACTAGACTACAAAGACCTAACATATAAATTAGTCACTTACACTTCCAAAAGTAGATACTTCCAATTAAAATTAGTGAGACTACTGATAAATAACTGCGTAATAACATAAGTCACCTAAAATTTTCCTCTCATAAAAAAAATAAATGTAAACTCACATCACAGAATCGCAACTATACCAATACTGCTCCTACTTCCAAACACCACACAGTAGTACTTTGGGATCAGTTTAGTGGGAAAAGAAATGACCCCTAACCTAACTGTCCTAACTAGGAAAAACTAAAAAACAAAGAGATTAAATGACATTTCCAGTGCCCCGTGGTAAACTAATGACAGAAACAGAATAGTATTCTGAAGTTCAGTCTATATTCTGTTGCTTTCAAAACTAAGTGTAGCTCAGTTAGGTATTTATCAGATCTTACATCACTATACAGTAAGGACATGTCTCTGGCATGATTCAGTTCAGGAGTATCATCAGACCCGATGTACTGGCCTTTCTCGAGGTTAAATGTTTCTTTGTATTTCAGCTACAAGAGAAAAGAAATACTGAGTTAATGCCACAATAGAAATAAATTATCCCAACTTGTCCATCTGTAAGAAGTAGACATTTATTTTCTGTTACATGATCACATCTTCAGAAATGTTGTATAGTGCATTTCAACCACTATGGTACACAGACAGATGTCATCAGTTACCATCATTAGTAAAACAGAACATCCTTATCAGCAATTAAAAGACAGCAGTCACACCATGAATTCCACCAGCTTACCAAGATCAAGACTCAATTTTAAATCAGTATAAGGAAAATCTGTATTAACTGTAAATAAGGGATAACCTATATTTGTCTACAGAAAAATGTAAAGTGCTTTGCTGTAGCAATGTTGTGTTATTTATATATTCTTACTAAACAACTTGCCCAATAGAAGTCTACTGTAGATAAGCATGCATATGCATACACACATAGACACACACACAGCTAAACACAGTACAGTCTAGCAAAAGCTAGATAAATTAAATCATCTCCTAATTCTAATAATGCTGAAAGAAAAAAATGTACGTACATCGCTCTGATTGACAGAGTTAATCTTTGCCAAGACAATGTCTGGAGTGTCAACCACGCTGGTGAACTTAGAGAAGTTTTCAAGGGCATCTTTCGTATATGCTCTCTGCAAAGAGATGAAATATTTTCTTATACACTGGGGATGAGAAAGAAGAGCTTAGCCACACAACAACTAAAATACCTTCTTACCTTATCTATCAGTTCTTGCGCATGCTTGACTTTCTTATGTTCCACTGAATCCAGAGGAATCCAGCCACAACCACGGAGCCATTCCAAGTCAGATTTATAAATATTCTAAATAATAAAGTTACAAAAAGAAAAGAAATAATGTACTTACATAATATGAATAGCCTTACATAATATGAAAAATGCACTCAGATCAAACAAATTGGAAATTACATGGTATGTATGTAAAATCACTTACATCGCTTTGTAGATCATAGGCCTTCCTTGCCTGAATACAATCATTCTGGTCAGGGTGGCACGTCCATTGATGGAGGTAGTGGCGGTAGTCAACATCACTGACCAACGTCTGACACTCCTTGGCTGCTACAACTGACATAATATCCGCAGGGATGTGAATTTTGGACTTTGTCTTGTGGTAATTTGATTTATACAATCTGTCATTCTGGATCTCGCCTGCATGTTCAAACCACACCAGTTTTGGATCATCTCTCATACTGGGGACTCCCACGTAGTGACCTCTTTGTTTGACATAGTCAGCTTTGTACTTAAGCTGATGGAAGAGGAGAGGAAAAAGTAAAATAATCAATACTGATTGTATCTACTCTTTTTTTAAGCCATGAACAGCCATGGCTTTGTCAACACCAAGAACAAATGAGACTGTTTTATTAACAGATAGTTGCCAACTGCAGTCTGATTTTCAATACATAATCACAGAAAATTAGGAGCAAACAGTAATGTTACCTTGTGTAGTCCTTCCACTTCAAAATGTGTAATTTCCTAGACTAATATGCTATCATTTTTTGGTAGGGTGCATTTTCAAAACAAGAGGAAAACCTAGCTAGAAAATGTCTGCTAATAAAGCACTCAGCCCCAGATTGCCAGCATGTTTTTGTAAAATATTATTTAAGACTGTCTGAAGAGTTGACCTTTATTTAAGGCATTTACACCACATTATTGACAAAACCTGCACTCAGTAGTTAACCAAGTGTCATGGAAGAGCTTCAACTCTCATTACACAAAACTTTGAAATTTAACATGCATACCATCTTATGGTTTCTCATAGAGGAAGTCTCCATAGTATGACAGAAAGGGAAATCAGAGCTATAGATAACGATCATCATATTTATTAATTTTTTAGAAGCTTATAAAATATGAAGTTTTACCTTAGATGGCTTTGAAAGGACTGCATCTGGAGAAACTAAAGGTGGAAAAAAGAAGCTGACCTTTCAATACCGATATCCATAAAAATCATAATCTCAAAAATGTCTGAATTGTCTGGAGGATAGTGAACTTCATCAGTCATAAAATGCCCACTGGATGTTATCCCTAACACAAAGCTTTGCATATCTTTTATTGAACTTGCAAGGCCTTTACCATTTTTAAGCTTCTAAGCACTTGCTCTCCTAATGCGATGAGAAAAATTATTACCTCACTTTGGACATCATTTGAGTGTTTGGCATGACGGATCTGCACAGTGTCAGGAGGTAAGAGATAACCAGTGGCTTTTTCTTTCTCCCAGCTTTCCTTGTATAAACTCTGTGGAAAAGAGAAGAGAGGAAAAAGGAGAAATTCAAAACTACTGGAGTTACAGGTATTATTAAAAATATATAAAGTATATAAAAGTGCAAATAAAATGAATCCTTTCTCTAGGGTGTTCTTAATATGGCAAGTTTTCTAAATCCCTCAGAAGAGATACTGATGTGAGTAGAAACTGTCATATGATCAAGGAGAGAACACGTACCTGATTAAGAATTCTGGCTGCCTCTCGAGCCATATCTAGCTGTGGTGTATCTGTTAGAGTATAATTTGACTTGACCTCATTCCATGCTTTGTGGTATTTAATCTAGAACAGAGAAAAAAAAACAAGTGTCACATCATCACAGCAGATGGAAAACACAATACCAAGACCTGTATTTTATGCATAAAATAATGTATAAAAACCTGAATATTCAAGCCTATTAAATGTGATACATTAAGCACACATTTAAATGGATGTATATTTTTAAAGGAAGATATACAAGGAAAGATTTTATACAGTTTCTCAGAAAATTTGAAAACTTGTTCCACTGCAGCTGGATGGACAGGGAAGTATCTTCAGAAGATGAAGTTGCACCAGTTGTTTGGTCTACAAGGCTCCACAGCCAATTGCCAAACTACAGCAAGAAGTACTTGAACCAAGACAGATTTTAAGTTTTGCAAGATCAGTTCTCTCTATCCAACATAACCTTTACATGAATGCAGAATCCTAGCATCTCCTAACCACTGATGTATGCACTGAGCCATGTTCCCAAGGACAGGACATGACCAAACGCGTGGATGAGCCTGAAGAGCAGCATGCTATTCAATTCAGCTTTGTCGTTACCATCCTTCTAGCACTGCTTGAATTAATCCAAGTGTTTAACTTAGCATGTTCTCTACCAGAAGCAAATTGAAAAAAGAAGCACAAATTCATGAACTGAGAGGGGGTCGTGTCACTTCATCTTCACATGCCAGCTTCTCACAGACTTCAAAAACATATGAAGAATGGCAAGCTGACAGCACACCAATTTTTCTAATGATTGTTGTAGCACAGTAATTAACTGGACAGTTTAAGATTGCACTGACTTAACTGGGAAGGAGTAAGCATTACGGTTGCCACAGTACATGTGGTTACTTATGTTCAAATGTTGTCAACTGTCACCAAAGGTATCAGCCAAGAAAAGGAAGGGACTGCCACAGAACTAGCAGTGGCTTTCCACAACTCTAGGAGTGATCTTATGCTGCTTGAGGAGCTTCTTCCCACAGACACGATAGAGGAATAGAGATGAAGTAGTGACATTCTGTTGACTTTATGTCAAACATTAACAGAATCCACAGTCTGATCCAGAATTATTTTGCCTTTTCTTTCTTTTTTCTTTTTTTAAATAAAATACTGCCACACACAGACCAAGTTAACAGCCTGACAAGATGCCAGCAAACTTACATCACTAAGAATTTCACCACTTTTCTTCGCTGTGACATAATCAACTCTGTCTGTCACTGGAGTAAATTGAAGTGTTTCAACTTTTGTACGATACTTTCTCTGAAAAACAGAAAAGATGAAAATACAGTCAGATTATAGTGGAATATTTTACAGCTAACACACTAATTCTGACTATACAGAGAACAAAACAAAGGTTACATTGAAAGAAAAAACACTCTATACATGGTGAATACTGTGCAAATACTCCGGTTGTGTTTTTTTGTAATAAAAATAAATGAAATACTGGTGTACTTAATCATTAAAAAATACTGAAGATTACAACTACTCCTGAGGAAATCTTAAATCTTAATACTGAGAACTCTTTAGTTACCTCATTCAATAGGTCTCCGGCATGTTTGACATGATTTATTCCAAGTGAATCATTTGGCAACCATCCAATTCCTCGTAGCCATTCTAAATCAGATTTGTAAACAGCCTGAGAAAACAAAATAGAGTTTGTGCTGGTAGCCACAGTTCCCTGTACAATCCTGCAAGATCCATACAGAATGGCATGCACTCCTGATGGTTAAAAGGAGAACAATAATTCCAACTTCATCTAAATTCTTTAGCAGTACATCTAAATTCAGTACTCTTCAAACTTAGCAGTATGTAATACTGGCAAACACTATGTATTCTAAACAGCCAGCAAAGCCAATTCACTGCACTTAACAGAAGATTTCCACTGATTTCAGTTAGAGCTGAAGCAGACTAAGAAAAGACAACACAGTAAGAAGTTAAACTAAGTTTGCACGTGAACTCACATCACTTTGAAGATCGTAGGCTTTCCTGGCGTGTATCACATCATTCTGATCTGGAAGACAGATCCACTGATGCAAGTAATGACGGTAATCAACATCGCTGACCAAAGACTGCCCATGTTTAGCTGATTGGATAGACAGCATATCAACAGGCAGGTGGCACTGTGTCTTCCATTTGGCAAAGTGTTTCTTGTATTCCAGTTCACTCTGAACCTTGCCTATGCCAAGGGCAAACTGCATTTTTGTATCTGCTTTTGCATTTGGAACTCCAACATAATGTCCTTTCTGCTTCTCATGATCCAGTTTGTATTTATACTGGGTAAAGAGCAAAGATCACCATTAATAACAGTTATGGAATACTTCTTAAAGCATATGGAAAGCTAGATGCCTCCTTTTGCACTTACATCACTAGCAATTTCTCTGGAAGCTTTGGCTGCTTTAATTGGGATTGCGTCTGCTCTCAAATCATAACTCATCTTCACTTCATCCCAGGCTTCTCTATACAGTTTCTGAAAAGACAGTACAATGTCACACATATGCTAGATACCCTAGCATTTGTCATTAAAGAAACATGCACTACACTGTCATTTGTTTGCTGAAATGTGGTATTTTTGGGGGAGCATCACTTCTATTTCTAGCTATAAATACTGCTTGTCAGTACATGCACTGTGTCTGTAACACACCACTATACAACCTATACAGCATAGAAAGGTGTTTGCAAAAGTTCTGAAAATATTTATATCCTCTCTTCCATTTAATAAAGTATTGTCTCAGTGGTGCATTATATTAATCATTTCTAAACAGCTGCATGCAAGCATTTATTTTAAACTGTCCAATTACTTCAAGAATGCTCAGTAGAGGGAACGTTGTAAGCTGCATATAAGGAAAGATTTCAAGAAGATTCATGTGACTTAACCTCCAACTTTTTAAGTAACATCTTAGAAAGTTGAAATTCAGAGTTTACTATTTCTTTAATGTAGAAAGTAGAACAATAAACATACCTTGCTATAATTATGAGCATTAGACCTGGCTAGGTTGATTTCAGGTGTGTCTGGCATAATATGGATCATAGTCTTGTCCTTTTCCCAGGCTTCTTTGTATTTTGGCTGTTAAAATAATTCATTTTGTATTTAAAATACGGAACTGCACTTGTCAATAACACAAAATTCCATAAATCTCACATAAATTATCATCTCCAAAAAAATAAAACGTCTTGAAAAGCGTAAGGCAACTTAAAATACCACTGATCAACTTTACATTAACAGAACTTAGAGTTTTCTGTTCAACTGTTTATCACCTCCAAAGAATGAAAGAATTCAAGAACATTGTAACGTACAATACTGAGCTGTTCAGCATTCACTTTAGCTAGAACAATGTCTGGAGAATCGACGACACTGGTGTACTTCACGCTGTCAATAGGTGTGCGATACACCTTGTCACTCAGGAGATCCTGGGCATGTTTCACTCTCTGAATACCTGGAGAATCATTGGGCAACCAGCCAATTCCACGGAGCCATTCTAGGTCTGACTTATAAACAGCCTGTGTTGGAGATGATCAGAAAAATAAAACGCTGTGTTAAAATGAGAGTCTTAATTATTTTAGACTAAATAAAGAAGGATATGTTTTAGAAAACTGCCAGTCAGCTAGACCTAGATTAACCCTTTATACACAAGAGATATTCGGAGCAATAAGTAAGCTTGATAAGAAGATCTAAGTAAGATAATAAATTAAGCAGTACATTCAAAAACTATGAAAATAAATAGCGGAGAAACAAATGAACAGAATGGATGTTAAGGATGATAAAAGGTTATTCTGTTCCCTCCAAAATATGCATTCCTCTAAGTGCTTCAATGATTTAAGGGTCCAAATAAGAAAACATGCTGCCCATTGTGCAAGATGGCAAAAATAAGTTAAGCAAAAAAAAAAAAAAAAAAAAGGAATGGAGATACTGAGGAGTGGAGCTAATCAGCAGATCTCCTGAAGTGGCAACATTATCTTCATTTCAATCGACCAAATTCTTCAACAAGGAACATGAATCTCACTGTTGAAGCTCAAGTGAAATAGAGGGACAGTGTTTTTTGATTAAGTTGTAAAGCCAAAGCACAAAAGCAGCTGCATTTACTCCACTTGCTTTGAAATCACTAAAATATCTTAGTTGCAGTCTTACATAGTGTTCATAACAACAAACAAATTTTCAAGTAGACTCAAGTAAACAAAAACAATAAACTCATCAGATAACAAGCAACAAACACTTGTTATCTAAGAAGTACTGAGAACAGCAGATGCTTTATCACCTCCAAATTACATACTCAAAAAGAATGTGAAACACAGCAGACACATATTAAGTTCTATAAAAGTTTACAAATAATACCAAGAATGAAAAAGACGAGACTGTAGGAGAAACTGTTCTAAAGATCAAACATTTGTGACTGAACTAAAATGAAATAATAACATTAGTACATGCCACATCTTCATACATACGTACATCACTCTGTAGGTCGTAGGCTTTCCTCGCGTGCACCACATCATTGTGGTCAGGCAGACACGTCCACTGGTGAAGGTAATGGCGGTAGTCAACATCACTGACAAGAGTCTGGCACTCCTTGGCTGCCTGCACTGACATTGCATCCACTGGAATGTGGATCTGGGCCTTCGAGTCGTTGTACGCCTTCCTGTAAATGCGGTCATTCTGCAGCAACATGGCTCGTGCAGCCCACGACAGCTTGGGATCCTCCTTGGCAGTTCGGCACCCAATGTAGTGCCCTTTCTGCTTCTCGTGAGCCTCCTTGTACTTGTACTAAGAAAAGAAAAAACAACATCAGCAGTCACACAACATCTCGCCTTAACACCACTGACAGAAAGGGCCTTAGGCTCTACCTCATTTCAGTTTTACCTCATTTCAGTTTTACCTCATAATCAGTTTTACATCGTTCCTTGGTGGCTGGAAACAAACACTTTGCTATCTGGCACTCCTAGCACTCCTACAAGCTTATCACACTGTATCCTAAGAATGGACCACTAACTCACAGGCAGCTTCAAGCTGCAGAAAGAAAGAAACACGCAGGACAGCTCTTCAAATAACAAAGGGACACAAACTCTCACTCTGCTTCTACCTGAGATGCACCTCACTCCGTTCTGTCAAGCGGGACAAAAGACGACAACACAGGACAACCACGTTCAGAGGAGGCCGTACCTCACTAGCAATGTCTCTGGAAGCCTTGGCGTGTTTGATGGGAATGGCGTCAGCTCTTAGGTCATAGTTCTTCGCTTTGGCCTCATCCCAGGCCTTCTGATAATGTTTCTGCAAAGTAAATTGATCAACCATGTTACATCCAGCCAGGACCCTGGCCTTGATGTGGTCGTACACACACATACAACTGGAGGAGAAGAGTTACTGGAGACAAAACATCTGCTCTCCTGATTAAATGAATCCAAGCCCTCCTGACTTGTGAAGCCTCCTAAACCAGCCAGAGACTTCTTTCTTTTCTGGTCTTTTTCTGGACCAATAAAGAATGTGACCGTTGGCAGTGAGTCTTAGTCCACATACAAGACAGAACAGAAATTGAAGTGTCTACATGTGTCACTAAAAACCCATGCCATCTAGGAAATGAAGCACAAAAACACAAGTGCTCCTCCTTTAATGTCAAGATGGCCCTCAAATGTTTGGTCAGTCCACCTGAACTTGATGTCACCAGAGTGGCTCAGTAAATAACATGATTTGAAGTTCTCTGATGACTCTGGAAAAAGAGAAAGTGAATTATATCACAAGTCAGACCACAAGGAACTCTGTAATCAAAGCAAGGGCAAGGTTAAAAAAGAAAAAAACAAAAAAAAAGAGGATACTGAAATGTCTATTGCAGCAACACCTGAAACATTTGAGTTCTAATTCAATCACATCCACTACTTCTGAACAATCGTTAACTTGATGTTCAACA
The DNA here is from genome assembly GCA_037305975.1 of Chrysolophus pictus. Lineage (NCBI taxonomy): Eukaryota > Metazoa > Chordata > Aves > Galliformes > Phasianidae > Chrysolophus > Chrysolophus pictus. The sequence continues at coordinate 2,079,541 of CM074582.1, read as the reverse complement.
CAAAGAACATCTAGGAATGAATGCAGATTCCAGCCAAAAATTTCCTGCCCCCTCCATTCTGAAAACACAGAACAGGAAACTGCTTTCAGCCTTATAAAATCTCCAGTGCTAGTCCTAGTCCCACAGAAATAGTGGGTGAAGCAACACACAGCTGCAAAACATGTCAGGGATGATGAGTCTACAGACTACTTCAACAGCTCCACAAAAAATCTTTGCCAGTTTTTATCAAAGGAAGAAGTCTTCTGTAATTATGCCCTGAAGTTCTAACTTTGCTCACAAACACATGCCCATCAGACAAGGCAGGTGACTCCTTGCTCAATAGATTCTGGAATATGTATAGTTTAAGACAAAATGTGTCAGTGTTGGCATGTTCCACAGAGGCAATTCTGTTATTTTCATATTCACGAGGACTTTCTGAGGACACAACAGCATAGAGTCTAGATCAGCACCCTTGCTGATTCCTTGCTTGATGAATGTCAGGTTCAATAACAAAAGATGTGCAGACATTAATTACACTCTGCATAGGCAGCCACTGGATGTAATCTACAGTTTACAGTACTAACACAGTAGAAAATAGCAGTAGTATGTGCCATTCTTTACGGCAAAATCTAAAAGAAGACAGGAGTCAGGTGAAAACCTCTATGAGCAGTTGGCACACTCTGAAGTTAATAACGGTTCACACACATCTTATTTTATTCTCTTACATTGCTGATGTTCAGAGCGTTGAGTTTTGACTGCAGCATCTCGGGAGTGTCAGAAGGTATGGAAATCTGTGTCTTGTCCTTGTCCCAGGCCTCGCGGTACAGATGCTAAAGAGAAAGGAAGCATAATGACATTTCATTATGGCCTGAACACTGCAAAATACAACAACACTTGTGGGAATTACTTCGCAACATCGACTTTAAGTTAACCATTGTCATGTTAGAAACTGTACTCTCCAACACAAAGAAATGTCCACGTACAGTGTAAGATAAAGAAAACAAAAGCTTACATTACTGAGTTGCATAGCATTGATCTTAGCCTGGACAACATCTGGCGCATCAGTTACACTGGTGAATTTTATCTGGTCTGGCCGTGTGCGATACAACTTGTCATTCAGGATTTCCTGGGCTTTCTTGGCTTTCACCACATCCACAGAACCTTCTGTCAGCCAGCCAATACCTCGTAACCACTCCAGGTCTGATTTGTACACGTTCTGCAAATAAAACCAAGGGTTACTGCCATTGCAGAGACAACTTTGAGTATACAGAGCTTATGTATGTATATGGCTTTCCCCAAACTCCTCCACCAAAAGTTTTACACAAAGTACTAATTGCTGAGATGGCAGCCTACCAAAACCATTAAGTAAAAAACTATCGCATATTTTGCACTGCAACAAATTTAACCATCCTTTAAAATAAATCCTACATGCAAAAGAGACATAATCTGCAGGTAAACATTATTCGGTAGACAAAAACACATCAGTAACACACACTACATGCTGATATGAACTGCCTAATACACTTCTGGCTACCAAGATGTAAATGTTGAAATTATCATATGCACGAATTACAAAACCACGTGAGGACAGATTGAAAATTCATGAAAAGATCCTTGAGATAACGTATGAAGAGTGACAAGAAGAGGCTCACACAACTTTGTGAAAGCTTTCCTACAATTACTCCCACTCACATCACTCTGTAGGTCGTAGGCTTTCCTCGCGTGCACCACATCATTGTGGTCAGGCAGACACGTCCACTGGTGAAGGTAATGGCGGTAGTCAACATCACTGACAAGAGTCTGGCACTCCTTGGCTGCCTGCACTGACATTGCATCCACTGGAATGTGGATCTGGGCCTTCGAGTCGTTGTACGCCTTCCTGTAAATGCGGTCGTTCTGCAGCAACATGGCTCGTGCAGCCCACGACAGCTTGGGATCCTCCTTGGCGGTTCGGCACCCAATGTAGTGCCCTTTCTGCTTCTCGTGAGCCTCCTTGTACTTGTACTAAGAAAAGAAAAAACAACATCAGCAGCCACACAACTTCTCCCCTGAATATCGCTGACAAAAAGGGCCTTCGGCTCCCTGAGCTGCTACTCCTGTGACACATTTCCCAAAGTCATTGCCTCAGCATGGACAAAACTCCCATCCACACAGAGAACACTCTCCAGCACCCAAAACATGTGTCCACAGATCACCACAGTTTCTCAAAAATACATTTGCCTTCTCGTCATGCATGGAAACAATGAAAACCATACTGATGTAGACACACGGCTCTACAAGACCTCTCCAAGCACTAGCCTCACTGCACACCCTCAAGGAAAAAGTATTTGATAGTGGGTGTTACAGGAACTACAAGTATTCAGCAGCAGCCACAGCGCTGGCATTGCCAAAATCAGTTTTACATCGTTCCTTGGTGGCTGGAAATGAACACTTTGCTACCTGGCACTCCTAGCACTCCTACAAGCTTATCACACTGTATCCTAAGAATGGACCACTAACTCACAGGCAGCTTCAAGCTGCAGAAAGAAAGAAGCACGCAGGACAGCTCTTCAAATAACAAAGGGACACAAACTCTCACTCTGCTTCTACCTGAGATGCACCTCACTCCGTTCTGTCAAGCGAGACAAAGGAAGACACAACACAGGACAACCACGTTCAGAGGAGGCCGTACCTCACTAGCAATGTCTCTGGAAGCCTTGGCGTGTTTGATGGGAATGGCGTCAGCTCTTAGGTCATAGTTCTTTGCTTTGGCCTCATCCCAGGCCTTCTGATAATGTTTCTGCAAAATAAATTGGTCAACCATGTTACATCCAGCCAGGACTCTGTGAAATGATGGTTTTCTTAATACCTAGTCTCTTGAGCTTCATCCCTTGGGTGTTTTTTGTGTCTCCTGTAACAGGCAAGTTGCAATAATGATCCTTGCAAGTGCCCTAGCAGAAACCTCAGAACTCAGAGCTCAAAGAAGGCACAAAATTCAAAACATGAGGCTACAGTGGATACATTATTGAAAACACATCACAAGATCATGTTGAAGTCTACTGCTGACCACGTGTATGACCTCTCCATATAGCCCCCACATAGGCTGTCACACTGGTAGATTTGTGCACCTTCACGACCAGTACTGAATTCTCTAAGGTCCTGATGTGGCCAGACATTCTATTCACATACACAGCCAATTGCAGGAGCAGAGTTACTGGAAACAAAATATCCGTTCTTCTGACAAAATAAATCCAAACCCTACTGAGGTTTGAAGCCTCCTACACCTGCTAGACTTCTTTACTGGTCTTTTCCTAGGCTAACCAAAGAAGTTAGTGAGGGCAAAGAGTCTTAGTCCATTTACAAGACTGAACAGAAACTGAAGTGTCTCCATATGTCCATAAAGACCCATGCTATCCAGGACATCAAGCACAAAAACACCAGGGCTCGTGGCCCACAGAAGCTTGATCAGCCCACCTGAACTTGATGTCATTAGAATGGTTTGATAAACAGTGTGCTTTGTAGTTCTCTGATGACCGTGAAGAATCAGAAACTAAAGGTTATTGCAAGGAAAAAAACTCAACGAATTCTTACATTGCTGATGTTCAGAGCGTTGAGTTTTGACTGCAGCATCTCAGGAGTGTCAGAAGGTATGGAAATCTGTGTTTTGTCTTTGTCCCAGACCTCACGGTACAGATGCTAAGGAGAAAGGAAGCATAATGACATTACACTATGGCCTGAACCGTTAAAAAAACAAAACACAAAAAAAACCCTTGTGGAAATTATTTAGTAATGTTCATTTCATTCGCTTCAAATTAATCATTATCTTGATAGAAACTGTAGTCTCTAGCAAAGAAATAATGACATGTGAATGAAAAGTAAGCAAAACAAAAGCTTACATTACTGAGTTGCATAGCATTGATCTTAGCCTGGACAACATCTGGTGAATCAGTTATGCTGGTGAATTTTATCTGGTCCGGCAGCGTGCGGTACAACCTGTCACTCAGAATTTCCTGGGCTTTCTTGGCTTTGACCACATCCACAGAACCTTCTGCCAGCCAGCCAATACCTCGTAACCACTCCAGGTCTGATTTGTACACATTCTGCAAATAAAACCAAGGGTTACTGCCATTGCAGAGACAACTTTGAGTATACAGAGCTTAAGTATGTACATGGCTTTCCCCAAACTCCTCCACCAAAAGTCACACAACAAGCAGTCAGCACTGAGATTGTAGACAAACAAATCCTTTACAGACACAGCTATGACTTTCCTTCACAATGAATTTTAAAAACATCATACAGGGACTGACAGCACATTCATGAAAAGATCCTTGAGATTTTATCAGCAGAGTGACAAGAAGAGGCTCACACAACTTTGTGAAAGCTTTCCTACAATTACTCCCACTCACATCACTCTGAAGGTCGTAGGCTTTCCTCGCGTGCACCACATCATTGTGGTCAGGCAGACACGTCCACTGGTGAAGGTAATGGCGGTAGTCAACATCACTGACAAGTGTCTGGCACTCCTTGGCTGCCTGCACTGACATTGCATCCACTGGAATGTGGATCTGGGCCTTCGAGTCGTTGTACGCCTTCCTGTAAATGCGGTCATTCTGCAGCAACATGGCTCGTGCAGCCCACGACAGCTTGGGATCCTCCTTGGCGGTTCGGCACCCAATGTAGTGCCCTTTCTGCTTCTCGTGAGCCTCCTTGTACTTGTACTAAGGAATTATAAAAGAAGTATAATAAGATATTGATCATGTATTGGTCATGAAAGATTTTTTTTTTAATTTACTGTATAGACAGATAGATAGTATATTATACATATTTTAGTGCTTTCTTGTTGCATGCTTTTTACTAAATTCATAGTCACTTATGATTTCCTAATATCTGTTTAATATCAGGAACTGTAATGCAATTTTTCTTTTGAAATTGATATCCGTTGTCCCTCTACTATGAATTCTATGCCGGTAAGCTTTTTCAAGAACAGAATATACCATTATACCATACTTTCTTAGTGTCTCATGTAGCTTTTCACTTGATTCCTATTTCACAAACGGACAACATACGTAAAGGAAGTACATACATCACTCGCAATATCTCTTGATGCCTTTGCACTTCGAATTGGAATTGCATCAGCTCTCATGTCATAACCCTTCTTTTTGGCATCTTCCCAGGCTTGTATATAATGTTTCTACATAAAAGAAGACAGAAAACAGCGCTTCTGAGTATTCATAAGGGTGGAACTTCTCATATTCTTTCTGAAAATTTTAGTGAAAATATGTTTTATAAGATCGTTACGGTGAAAGAAATGCTTACTTAATTTCCCTATTTCCATTAAGGTATTATATGTTTAAATATTCTTACATGGCTAACATTAGCTGCGTTGGCCTTTGCTAATAAAATAGTTGGAGTGTCAGGCATGACGTGAATCGACGTTTTGTCTGCATCCCAGGCTTCTGTATACAAACGCTATAGGAGAGAAAAAGAGATTCTTTTAAGCAGCTTAACTATGTAATGACGACAAGACTGCAAGCTTGATATTAGCATTCACCAAAAATGTATCTATTTATGATATAACAGAAATGAAGTCTTGATGGAGAGCAAGGTATATATATAACCAAACTAATATATTTGTCCAAAGAAAGTACTTTACAAACTTTCACATGGTTCAAGTAGCCTTCAATACCCTGACACAGTAAAGGTTCTCATAGAACTGCTTAAGTAGGAAACTACATTCTTCCTTCCAAGTTCCCTTGGACCAACAAATTATTGACTTAAGGTTGCTAGGAAAATGCTGTTCAGTCTTATTTCTGTATTTTTCACCTTATCAACAAGTCCATTCAACAAGCAACACCAGTTGTAGTAACACACAAACTCACCTTGTTCATTATCTCAGCATTATGCTTGGCTAACATCATAGCCAAAGAATCTGTCACACTAGTAAATTTGATTTGGTCAGCTGGTTGACGATACTTCCTCTCACTCAGGATTTCTCCAGCTTTCTTAGCCTTCTCAACGTCCAACGAGCCAATAGGAACCCATCCAATTCCCTTCAGCCATTCCAGGTCGGATTTATAAACAGCCTGAAAGTTTTTGACAGTTCATCATATAATTATTTTAATATTGTACTTGGATATACAAGTAATTATATCTTATATCACACTAGGATTTTAAGTATTTCTGCGTATTAGCAGCATATGGTTTTTAAACCAACTTAAATTTTTGAACAAAATATTTAATCTTTAAATAACAAGAAGAGAGTCATTGAAAATCTCCACACATGCCAGAGTTAGAAAAAAATTATATCTCAGGTTAAAGACAGAGAAAATAGAATTAAATGTAATGATGACAGCGTATAAAATGCTTCACTACTAAGAACACATGTGATACAAGTGGCTAAGGCACATTTTATACAAAGTATTAGGTACAAAACCCAGTATATTGAATTACTTATTACAAATTCAACAATTTACTCACATCACTCTGCAGATCATAGGCCTTCCTAGCATGGATAACATCGTTCTGGTCCGGCAGGCAGATCCACTGATGCAGATAGTGGCGGTAATCAACATCGCTGACCAGCTCCTGACATTTCTTGGCCAACACAATTCCCAGCATGTCCACGGGGCTGCTGAAGTGCGTCTTGGTCTTCTCAAACGCTTTCTTGTACTCCCTGTCACTCTGGATCTTGGCTACGTGCATCGACCACATCATCTTCGGATCGTCCTCTATGTTGCGGGCTCCAATGTGGTGGCCAAGCTGCTTGCGGTACCCTTCCTTATATTTGTACTGAAATAAAGTATGGTTGTATTTTGTATGGTATAAATATCAATTAATAGATGACACACGTAGATTAACATATTTTTTAACATAATTACTAATATTTTTATGTATCTCAGACCTCCCTACTATATCATTAACTTTCACATACGTTGTTTTTTTTTTTTTTTTTAAACAGGTATTATTTTTTATTTTAATACAGCTATCTGTCCTGATTTCATCTGGGAGAGAGGTAATATTCTTCATAGTTAAGCCACAACACTGTAAGACATACACAGTTAATATTTAGTGTCACATCCTAGCTAATAAGTCTGATATTCGACATTGGTTTGATGTTAAGATTAGAATGTAATGATTAACTTATTGTTAAGGTTTATCATGGGACACCATGATGAAGACAGTCTGAGGTGGTCTTTACACTGTTTAATTATCAATCTTCATGGAAAAACAAGTAACATATAAGTATTATCCTCTGTTCTAGAAATGTTTCCTCATCAGGAAACAGCATATTTTTTAATACTGTTTTTGTGTTCAGACATTTTAAATTTCAGTACAACATTCCAACAGAATTATTTTTTTCCTCAGAAAACGACAAAAATTTAGAACTTTTAGCATTAATTTTCTAACATATATATATTCTGGGTAGAAATTTTACAGTATTTCCTAGTTTGAAACAGAAATGAATTTGGTTAACTACACCATGGAATCATACACCTTATTGGGTATCCTACTTCAACATCTATGAGTACGCAATAGATCTATTATAGTGAACACAGATTTGCCCTTTGCATTATTTTGCCTACTGATTACTATTATGTCTTTCTCATGCATAAAAATACAGACTGTCCATTCCTTCTATGTATTATGGCATGCAATAGAATTACAGTATTTCAGTATTATCTTTTCTACACTCAAGATATTACATTAGTAACCGAGGGAACAATCATTTCAATTCTTTTGCTTTAACAAATTCATAAAGGCATGAGAAAAAAAAAACTGCTTACATCACTGGCAATCTCTCTAGATGCTTTGGCAGCTTGGATAGGAATGGCATCAAAACGCAAGTCATGACCCTTCTTCTTTGATTCCTCCAAAGCTAGTCTGTACATTTTCTGTAAGAAAAAAAATGGTTTCAGTAATCAGAAAATATGCACACTTCAGTTAAACACACCTGCATTAAAAAAAAAACAAACAAATTATGTTCTTAAACGATATTGTTAATGTTCAGATAGCTTGAATATTTCAACACAGCTCTATCTTCTGTAGAAAGTAAAAAATAAGAATAAAAAAAAAAAAACCGATTTCAAAGATTTTCTGTTTTTCGTAACAGACACTTGGAAACTAGAAATCATCCAGGGAAGGGAAAGAAATACCTTAAAACTTTAATTATTTATTTCCATACTCTGCTATAAAACTGATTACTAGTTTATGGAAGAAAATATATTTTAGAAGAACATCAGATGCCTAGGAGATAAATTCCAGTAAAAGAACAACTTTGAAGTAAATAGCATAGTTGGCCACTTGTGAAATCAAACAACTTGACAACAATATAATATTAAGTGAAGTTCAGAAGTAAAAAAAAATTGAACTTTCTCAGCTCTTCAGATTTACTCACCTGACTGTAGTGTGCTTGGTTTTGTTTAGCTAGCATGATTTCAGGTGTGTCAGGCATGACATGAATTGTGGTCTTGTCTTTATTCCACGCTTCAGTGTATAAACGCTAAGAATATAGGAAAAAGAGTAATGTCGCATTGCAGTACAAGGTCAATTTTCATTAATTAGCTAAAATACAGTATTAGGTAAAATTAAAGGAAAGAGAAAGAATAAATGCCTACACATTTAATCAAAGTTAAATACCAAATCCTCTCCGTAAAGAGAATTTAACTGAGGAAATTCAAGGTAGAAACAAGGAATCACAGAAACAGAATGGCTAAAAATGGACAGGACCCCCAAAGGTCATCTGTTCCAACTCCCTGCTCAAATACAGCCATCTAGAGCCTACAGAACAGTAACATTAATTAAGAATAACGAAGAAAGCAAAGTACTCTTACTGCTCGCTACATAGACCACATAAGAGAAAAGATTTAAGTGTAACGTAGAAAATCTCAAGGTAGACCTTTTGTTACATGGCTTTAAGAGAAATACACAAAACAGAGTATTTGAAACGAACATTATATCTGAACTGCAGCATTATTTGTGATCATGTTATTTCTAGTCTTCTGAGTCCAAGGGTTAGCAGGAGAATGCCAATACGTTGCTAAACTGAATCAGGACTTACCTTATTCATCACCTCTGCATTATGCTTAGCTAAGTTCATCTCCAGAGAATCAGTAACACTAGTAAACTTGATGGTGTCTGGAGGCTGACGGTAGACTTTGTCACTCAAGATCTGTCCTGCCCTCTTGGCTTTTTCAATATCCAAGGAACCAATGGGGACCCAACCAATGCCACGCATCCACTCAAGGTCTGACTTGTAGAAATTCTATTACAAAAAAAAAAAAGAAGAAAAAAACAAATACAACCAAATGAGAAATTCTAATGTCATTTACACAACACATCTTTTCACAAGTGTTTAAGTAAATTCACCATCAATTTTTAATACAAATAAAACTCAAAGCCCAGAAAAAAACTTCAAAGAAATCACTGCATTTCATCTAGATACAAGTTTCACATCAAGACAAATGATAAATAGCCCAAAAAGGCCAAATCAGACAACTTCATTTAAATATCAACAAGTTAATACATATTTTTGTAGATCTGAATTTCAGTACACCATACAACTTTAAAATTGTCTTTAAAATTGTGTTCTATCACGTTTGCACGTGATGTTCTCATCCGCCTACGTAAAATATCCAATACGTATCTTCCCAAAAATGAAATTGGAGGTATACTCACATCACTCTGCAGATCATAGGCCTTCCTAGCATGGATAACATCGTTCTGGTCCGGCAGACAGATCCACTGATGCAGATAGTGGCGGTAATCAACATCGCTGACCAGCTCCTGACATTTCTTGGCCAACACAATTCCCAGCATGTCCACGGGGCTGCTGAAGTGCGTCTTGGTCTTCTCAAACGCTTTCTTGTACTCCCTGTCACTCTGGATCTTGGCTACGTGCATTGACCACATCATCTTCGGATCGTCCTCTATGTTGCGGGCTCCAATGTGGTGGCCAAGCTGCTTGCGGTACCCTTCTTTATATTTGTACTGAAATATAAATCAAGATATTATATTTATATATAGAACATATTATCAGTTACTCATGTAAAATGTTTTAATAATAAACTCTCTAAAGTTTTCTGTAATCTACAGCCAACAAATATACATTTAAAGTAATTCTGGAGCTAATAACATGGATCCCTCGGTTAAATTTCTGATATTTGTTTTAGAGCAGTAAACAGAGAGGAAGAAATTTTTTTTAAGTAATTCTTCTCTAATGTTACTGAGAAATAATCTTGTTTTACACACATTTCTAAAGATTACACGTACAGCCAAGAATATGACAGCAGCATTACCTTACCCATATCTTTTGCAATTAGGCCATTATACATACATAATTTATTTCCAAAATGTGCTCTTTAGATGAAAGTTAAATTTAAACTTCTTTTACAGACATAATCTGAACATTTTTATATTGTAGAGATCTGATGTCAAAACACACAAAAAAACAAAATATAAGTGTCTTACATCACTGGCAATTTGCCTGGATGCTTTGGCAGCCTGAATTGGGATAGCATCACTTCTCAAATCATAGCCTTTCTTTTTTGCTTCTTCCATGGCTTGTTTGTACAGTTTCTAGGTAAAGAATTAAACAACAGGATTAATGTAGCTAAACTCCATACGTTGCATTCTGTGCAAAACAAATTGCTTGTGAGTAGGTTAAAAAATTGTTAAGATTTATTCTATCATGGTTTTATCTAACTTCCTTAATTTAAATCTCCAGATTAGTAACTTATGAATCTATACTGAAGATTTTTGCTAACTACAATAATTTTTTTCTTTCTAAACTTTGATAACATAACATATATTACAACTTGATAGATAAACTATTCCTCCACATACAAGTAGAATGAATCTTCCTAAAACCACTTCTTACTGATGTGAATACTTCTGCCTAAACTAACTGAACACTGGGAACAATAATCATCACAACTGTGAAGGAATTCTTTTTTTTTTTGCATCTCTAATGGAATTAATTTTGCACTTTTCCAGCAATACACATAATGGCAGAAAGAACCCCCCCAAAATTCACCAGAGATGCAGCTGTCACAGAATTTATTCAAAGCAATGGTCACAGATGTATGTATATACTACAAACTATGTTTCAAAAGTCACAATTTTGATTACAGACATTTGATGTTACTTAAAGAAATTGATCTATAAAAATATCTACTTCAAAGTTATAAGAATATTGACACAAAACATATGGAGATCTAACACGCTCACCTCACTGTAGTTATGCATATTCTGTTTTGCCAGTGTGATTTCAGGTGTGTCGGGCATGATGTGAATTTGCGTCTTGTCTTTATCCCAGGCCTCAGTATACAAACGCTGCAAGAGAAATGCCGTAGGTTAAGTAAAGAAAAAAAAGATGACAACTCAGACATCCCATACAACAAAAGAATGTATTCCTAGTCTAAAAAGTCCTTATTTCTTACACAGTAGTGAGATTTATGTTCATTTCTCTAAGTGTTTAAATTTCAGGTTAAGCATTCGTAACGTAGAAACAATTCTGCTTCAAAGAAAATATTTAAAAAGAGGGCTTTCCACAGAATGCACATTAGACACACAGATCTAAACTCTACAAACAACATCACACTCAAAGAGGAAAGGGCTTTATCGACATAAATAGGGTTGAATGAGATTAGGGCACCAGATTCACAAAAATACTTACATTGTAAGAACTATGTTGAATTGTTTAACATACAGATATTTAAAAGACTACTTTGAAACAAATAATTTATTAACTCCTACATCACTAGACACCTTTGATCAATCATTAGACAAGTACCTAAATTTTATATCAAAAATTGGATGAAAGATAGCATGGTACTAAATACTTATTAGAGCATGTAAAGAGCTTCAAAACTTATAATTACAATTTAACTTGGTAGCTTGTAAGATACTGCTATGTATATTAGCAGCTAAAAATAAGTTACATTCTTGGTAATCAACAAGTAACTTAGATTTTTAGAGTCTTGCTATGCTGAAAACTCGTGCAGCAACCACAGACTTGTATTTCTAGACTTCTATCTCACAACTGCAGCATTATTTGTGATCATGTTATTTCTAGTCTTCTGAGTCCAAGGGTTAGCAGGAGAATGCCAATACGTTGCTAAACTGAATCAGGACTTACCTTATTCATCATCTCTGCATTATGCTTAGCTAAGTTCATCTCCAGAGAATCAGTAACACTAGTAAACTTGATGGTGTCTGGAGGCTGACGGTAGACTTTGTCACTCAAGATCTGTCCTGCCCTCTTGGCTTTTTCAATATCCAAGGAACCAATGGGGACCCAACCAATGCCACGCATCCACTCAAGGTCTGACTTGTAGAAATTCTATTACAAAAAAATATGAAGACAGACATCTTTTTAAATTCCAGTTAAACTTCACATATATCACACGAAAACAGTGCTTACTTTCTGTTAGTCATTTTTCTCCTAGTTCAGTCTGCAAAATAATCTTTGTTAACAACACAGATCTAGATCGCAAACTTAATCCAAGCTACAACTCTCAAAACAGCATGCAGGAGAATAGCCAAGAAGTAATTAGAGAAAATTAAGACTTAGAAATTCAGCATAAATGTTTCCAGCAAGAAAAATTCCTAACAATGAGAAGATCATTCACAAAGAGTAAGTTCTAATTAAAATCATTTTCCCAAGTGAGAAAGGAGGAGCATTCACCCCTAGAGTCATGCAACTTAAAGCAAAAATCTAGGCAATGAAAACTTAATATGGAGTTAGTCTGCAAAAAATGGCACTAAGATTCTCCGTTATGAGAGTATACAGAGAATTTCCTTCCATTCTGCTAAGAGATTAGCTGAACTAAAACTTCCATAGTACTCAGCAATCCATATTTATGTTCACTACTGACCTTGCCTTGGAACAAGTACAGAGAAACAAAATGAGAAAAACAACTGCGCGAGAGAGAGTTCAAAAAGCTCCCACATTTTGTATGAAGCAGCCTGTACCTTCTGTATGTTAAGTACAAGAAATTACGTACAATTTTGAAGTTGATCAGTAAGTACTCACATCACTCTGCAGATCATAGGCCTTCCTAGCATGGATAACATCGTTCTGGTCCGGCAGGCAGATCCACTGATGCAGATAGTGGCGGTAATCAACATCGCTGACCAGCTCCTGACATTTCTTGGCCAACACAATTCCCAGCATGTCCACGGGGCTGCTGAAGTGCGTCTTGGTCTTCTCAAACGCTTTCTTGTACTCCCTGTCACTCTGGATCTTGGCTACGTGCATCGACCACATCATCTTTGGATCGTCCTCTATGTTGCGGGCTCCAATGTGGTGGCCAAGCTGCTTGCGGTACCCTTCCTTATATTTGTACTACAGGCAAAAAAACCATTAATTAAGTTTATTTTAACTTTCTTGACATATTAACAACAGTCCACATAGAAAAACCTCCAGAAAACCCAGTGTGTGAAACCACAGTACTGTTAAATTCATCAGATACTTCATTGACAAACTATAAAGTACAAAGCAAACAAAGAATTGACCAAATAATTTCTGCCCCTTAGGATTTAAATATTTACCAAAGCCTTGGTTTATATATTGATTCTCTCCCCCGTATGCGAGGATATAAAAGTCTGACATTACGGCATCAACAAAACACATAAAAAGTTCTGAAAATCTACCTGCCTCCATAAACAGTCAGTAAATTAAGCTCAAGGAAAAAGGTAAAAAAAACCTCCTATTTAGTCTCAACTAATGACATCAATACTGGAACCGTATGGAAGAAAAAAGAGAGTGTAAACAAAAGCAATCATAACAAGGAATTATAAAAAATAACATTCAATTACTAATTAAAAAACTACTTTTACATTCAAATCAACACTTCTGCAACCGCTATGTTCAGAAAAAAAAGGAGCAGAGAAGATTGAGAAATAGGCCTTTGAAGAAGTCATCCCCAGAAAATTAAACCAAAAGGCCAAATTGTCAGGTAAAATCAAAATTCTGAAGGAAGACACAGGAAGGATAACACAGACATAAGTTGCAAGCAGTGACAAAGCAACCAAGACGGCGTGCCACCAAGGCTCCCGTGTACTTACATCACTGGCAATGTCCCTGGAAGCTTTAGCAGACTTGATGGGAATGGCATCTGCACGCAGGTCATAGCCCTTCTTCTTGTCCTCCTCCATCGCCAGCCTGTACATTTTCTGAAAGATAAGCAAGCATTCCCCACGTGAAACAAACAGCACTTCTGCCTGCATCGCCTCCGTCCAGAACTGGGCACCGAACCCCAGGAAAACCACCTACCTCACTGTAGTTCACTTTGTTCTGCTGGGCCAGCAAAATACCAGGGGTATCTGGCATAATGTGAACGCTGGTCTTGTCTTTCTCCCACGCCGCTATGTACGAGCGCTGAAAAGATGAGTGCAACACGCACTAAGAACACACAAGAGCACAGCAACAAACACAAAGACCAACCCAGCTCTCTTGCTACAGACACAGGCACCTTGCACTGAACCAAGACTCCCCTCCTCCACCCGTTTTTCTCTTCCACATTCTCCCAAACACTGCTCCAATTACTCTCAACACACATAGACCTAAAGCACTGAACACAAATCCCCAATCCAGGGCAGTGCATCACCCCTCCAGAAAATAACAGCTCTAGAGTCCCGCTAAAGGCAGGGAAAACTCCTCCAGGTTGCAAACACAAGGAAATCTCACATGGTTCATAATTTCAGAGTTGTGCTTTGCCAGAACCATAGGCATGGAGTCAGGAAGGCTCGTGAACTTGATGGTGTCCGGGTGCTGTCGGTACTTCTTGTCACTCAGGATCATGCTCGCTCGCTTGTTCTTCTCTTCATCCAGCGAACCAATTGGGGACCAGCCAATGCCTTTCAGCCACTGCAGGTCAGACTTGTACACATTCTGAAAAGACACAGCAGGACACAAGGCAGCTTAGCAACATGCTTAGTGGCTCTGGCTGCAGCAACCCAACCTGGCAGCAATTCATGACTCCCGTTAAGCACAACTTCCCTCACACCCAGCTTCTGGAGGCACGTGCAGCCTACGCCACCACAAGCAGCCAACAAGTAATCCACCAACTGTCCTCCAGAATCTTCACTACTAAACCCTCTGCACGCAGGAGTGGCAAAGATCTGCTCCATTCAACAAATGATGGATGGCAGAGGCACACGAGCAGCTTTACTCCTCCACACCTAATGCTCCTCAAACCATTCCCATCTGCACACATGGCTTGTGTTTGCCAAGCCATGGTCAACCAAAAGTTAGAAATTTGATTCGTTTGCTCTCCTCATTTCAAACAAACTTTTGACCCCAGCACCAATCCTTCCCCCAAAACTCTCAAGCTAAGGCACCACCTTTCTGCAGACATAAAGAACGATGTCACACAAACTGCTTCCTCCCCACATCAGGACACACCATTCAACACTCAGACTGGCAGCATGGCCACAGCACAGTCTCACACAACCACCTACCTTACGATTCCACAACTCCCCATCTTCTCCAACAATGCCACACAACACAACACCAACCTCCCCTTCTCACACACCCACGACAGGATAACTCACATCACTCTGAAGGTCGTACACCTTCCGGGCTTGTACAACGTCGTTCTGGTCCGGCAGACAGGTCCAGCGATGCAGAAGATGCTTGTAATCAATATCGCTGACCAGCTCCTGACATTTCTTGGCCAACACAATTCCCAGCATGTCCACGGGGCTGCTGAAGTGAGTCTTGGTCTTCTCAAACGCTTTCTTGTACTCCCTGTCACTCTGGATCTTGGCTACGTGCATCGACCACATCATCTTCGGATCGTCCTCTATGTTGCGGGCTCCAATGTGGTGGCCAAGCTGCTTGCGGTACCCTTCCTTATACTTGTACTGCAGGGTTAAAGCAGATCGGTCAATTTCAGATCACACTATCCTTCCCTTTTGACCCTGCTCTCTAATAAATCCTGCAAAAAGCACACTGCTAATCAAGGTCGACAAAATCACCGTGGAATTAGGCTCATAAGCACAACATTTCCACACAAAGAGAGACACATCCCTCTCTCCCCACGCCTGCATTGGACTGCTGGAGGTACATCGAGATCCATACTGCAACTCCTGACAACCTAGCTTTGCAACCACATACACTCTTCTCGTGAATAACAGGAAAGAACCCTCCAGACTCATCAAGAAGCCATCCTGGGTTTCATCCTGATCTGCGCCATTGGTATTCCCCCACGCAGCCCAAAGGAGCAGCACCACACTCTCCAGCACACAGCAGTGGAGTCCTGCTCACTCAACCTAATGTCAGACCTCAGCTCAAACTACACAACTGCCTAAACTGGGGCAGTTACAGCAGACAGCTCTACACTTTTCCCTCCTCTTCTTTCTGAAATGTACAGAAAGCTTGAAAAAAGACCGAATTCAGCTGCCATGAATAATGGAACAGACCAGAACTACAAAATGGTGCATGACTGTAAATTCAGTAAATGCATAGCAACACCGTGAATTGATATTCTGAATCACAAGCACAGACAAACTCAAGCCAGTCTCATAGGGGCTGGACCTGATTCAGCCTAAACACAAACAATAAATGCTGCTGTCATATCACAAAGCTTGCTTTGGGTTTTCTTCTCCAAAGCACAGTGGTACAGCTGCAGACAGCAGGGGAGGGCAGAATTGCACTACTGAAACCATCTCAAGTCTCCTGCATGAACTGGAGGTGCAACAAGACCACAAAAGGATGCAACATCCTTTCATTAGGCACTTCAGCAAGTTCCAGCTAACACACGCTCTATGCAGCATACAATGTCCTTCACTGCACTGCACACACACAGCAGCCACCAACTGCAACAGGAAGAACCTCCTCAAACAACGTCCTTGCACACCAACTGAGCAGCAACGACAGCTCAGAGCTCTACTGTCACCACTCATCTGCATTTCCAATCTCTGCTCTTCACACACGAGCACGGACAAAGCAACCAAGACGGCGTGCCACCAAGGCTCCCGTGTACTTACATCACTGGCAATGTCCCTGGAAGCTTTAGCAGACTTGATGGGAATGGCATCTGCACGCAGGTCATAGCCCTTCTTCTTGTCCTCCTCCATCGCCAGCCTGTACATTTTCTGAAAGATAAGCAAGCAATCCCCACGTGAAACAAACAGCACTTCTGCCTGCATCGCCTCCGTCCAGAACTGGGCACCGAACCCCAGGAAAACCACCTACCTCACTGTAGTTCACTTTGTTCTGCTGGGCCAGCAAAATACCAGGGGTATCTGGCATAATGTGAACGCTGGTCTTGTCTTTCTCCCACGCCGCGATGTACGAGCGCTGAAAAGATGAGTGCAACACGCACTAAGAACACACAAGAGCACAAGAGCAACAAACGCAAAGACCAACCCAGCTCTCTTGCTACAGACACAAGCACTTTGCACTAAACCAAGACTCCCCTCCTCCACCCATTCTTCTCTTCCACATTCTCCCAAACACTGCTCCAATTACTCTCAACACACAGACCTAAAGCACTGAACACAAATCCCCAATCCAGGGCAGTGCATCACCCCTCCAGAAAATAACAGCTCTAGAGTCCTCCAGGTTGCAAACACAAGGAAATCTCACATGGTCCATAATTTCAGAGTTGTGCTTTGCCAGAACCATAGGCATAGAGTCAGGAAGGCTCGTGAACTTGATGGTGTCCGGGTGCTGTCGGTACTTCTTGTCACTCAGGATCATGCTCGCTCGCTTGTTCTTCTCTTCATCCAGCGAACCAATTGGGGACCAGCCAATGCCTTTCAGCCACTGCAGGTCAGACTTGTACACATTCTGAAAAGACACAGCAGGACACAAGGCAGCTTAGCAACATGCTTAGTGGCTCTGGCTGCAGCAACCCAACCTGGCAGCAATTCATGACTCCCGTTAAGCACAACTTCCCTCACACCCAGCTTCTGGAGGCACGTGCAGCCTACGCCACCACAAGCAGCCAACAAGTAATCCACCAACTGTCCTCCAGAATCTTCACTACTAAACCCTCTGCACGCAGGAGTGGCAAAGATCTGCTCCATTCAACAAATGATGGATGGCAGAGGCACACGAGCAGCTTTACTCCTCCACACCTAATGCTCCTCAAACCATTCCCATCTGCACACATGGCTTGTGTTTGCCAAGCCATGGACAACAAAAGGTAAAAAATTTGATTCCTTTGCCCTCTCCATATCAAACAGGACTTCTGACACCAGCACCAATCCTTCCCCCAAAACTCTCAAGCTAAGGCACCACCTTTCTGCAGACATAAAGAACGATGTCACACAAACTGCTTCCTCCCCACATCAGGACACACCATTCAACACTCAGACTGGCAGCATGGCCACAGCACAGTCTCACACAACCACCTACCTTACAATTCCACAACTCCCCATCTTCTCCAACAATGCCACACGACACAACACCAACCTCCCCTTCTCACACACCCACGACAGGATAACTCACATCACTCTGAAGGTCGTACACCTTCCGGGCTTGTACAACGTCGTTCTGGTCTGGCAGACAGGTCCAGCGATGCAGAAGATGCTTGTAATCAATATCGCTGACCAGCTCCTGACATTTCTTGGCCAACACAATTCCCAGCATGTCCACGGGGCTGCTGAAGTGCGTCTTGGTCTTCTCAAACGCTTTCTTGTACTCCCTGTCACTCTGGATCTTGGCTACGTGCATCGACCACATCATCTTCGGATCGTCCTCTATGTTGCGGGCTCCAATGTGGTGGCCAAGCTGCTTGCGGTACCCTTCCTTATACTTGTACTGCAGGGTTAAAGCAGATCGGTCAATTTCAGATCACACTATCCTTCCCTTTTGACCCTGCTCTCTAATAAATCCTGCAAAAAGCACACTGCTAATCAAGGTCGACAAAATCACCGTGGAATTAGGCTCATAAGCACAACATTTCCACACAAAGGGATATACACCTCTCCCTCCCCACGCCTGCATTGGACTGCTGGAGGTACATCGAGATCCACACTGCAACTCCTGACAACCTAGCTTTGCAACCACATACACTCTTCTCGTGAATAACAGGAAAGAACCCTCCAGACTCATCAGGAAGCCATCCTGGGTTTCATCCTGATCTGCGCCATTGGTATTCCCCCACGCAGCCCAAAGGAGCAGCACCAGACTCTCCAGCACACAGCAGTGGAGTCCTGCTCACTCAACCTAATGTCAGACCTCAGCTCAAACTACAAAGCTGCCTAAACTGGGGCAGTTACAGCAGACAGCTCTTTACTTTTCCCTCCTCTTCTTCCTGAAATGTAAGGTAAGCCTGAAAGAAGACTGAATTAATCTACCTTGAATTATGGACAATCCAAAACTAATAAATTGGTGCATGAAAGAGTAAGTTTAGCTCCTTTACAGCTACAAGCAGTTATCAAAGTGTCACAGAATCCTAGATCAGCTTGGGTTGGTAGGAACCATTGAAGACCATTTTGACCAATTCCCCTTTAAGGAATAGAAATATCTTTCACTAGACCAGGTGGCATCAAATTCCATCTTGACACTGAAAGATATCCACAAATGGGGTATCCACTTCGTTGGGCAACCTATATTAGGCCCAGACTTTCACTAACATTGTAAGGATGGAATTTTTCACCATTTCTAATTGCATCTAGCCTTTTTCAGTTTCAAATCACTACCCCTTGTCCTATCACAGAATACCCTTGTAAAAAATGCCTTTCTCAATGTTTCCTATAACTGCCCTATAAAAACTGAAAGCCTACAATAAACTTGCCCTGGAAACTACTTCTACCAGGCAGATCATCACCATCTACCTCAGCACTGCTTTGTAAGAAAGGTAATCTAGCCTTCTGATAAATTCTGTGGTGCTTTAATGGATCCAGATTAAAAAGTCCACTTATTTGTTGTGATGGGAGCCCAAGAGCTAAACGAAGTACTTTAGGTAGAGTTTCAGAACTGCACAATAGAGGAAAATACCTCGAAGGAAACACCACTACTGAAACAGTACAAAGATAAAATTCAATTGCTATGCTGTAAAAAAAGCCAAGAAATAATAATCTGCACGACGAACAGTGGAAGAGCAATAATGGCTCAATAATGATTGCACATGATATAGCCCCAAAAAAAAAAAAAAAATGTTGCTGTCATATCACAAAGCTTGCTTTGGGTTTTCTTCTCCAAAGCACAGTGGTACAGCTGCAGACAGCAGGGGAGGGCAGAATTGCACTACTGAGACCATCTCAAGATACCTCCATGAGCTGAAGGTGCAACAAGCCCTCAAAGAATGCTGCTTTTCATTAGGTACTTCAGCAAGTTCCAGCTAACACACGCCCTATGCAGCATACAATGTCCTTCACTGCACTGCACACACACAGCAGCCACCAACTGCAACAGGAAGAACCTCCTCAAACAACGTCCTTGCACACCAACTGAGCAGCAACGACAGCTCAGAGCTCTACTGTCACCACTCATCTGCATTTCCAATCTCTGCTCTTCACACACGAGCACGGACAAAGCAACCAAGACGGCGTGCCACCAAGGCTCCCGTGTACTTACATCACTGGCAATGTCCCTGGAAGCTTTAGCAGACTTGATGGGAATGGCATCTGCACGCAGGTCATAGCCCTTCTTCTTGTCCTCCTCCATCGCCAGCCTGTACATTTTCTGAAAGATAAGCAAGCATTCCCCACGTGAAACAAACAGCACTTCTGCCTGCATCGCCTCCGTCCAGAACTGGGCACCGAACCCCAGGAAAACCACCTACCTCACTGTAGTTCACTTTGTTCTGCTGGGCCAGCAAAATACCAGGGGTATCTGGCATAATGTGAACGCTGGTCTTGTCTTTCTCCCACGCCGCGATGTATGAGCGCTGAAAAGATGAGTGCAACACGCACTAAGAACACACAAGAGCACAAGAGCAACAAACGCAAAGACCAACCCAGCTCTCCTGCTACAGACACAGGCACCTTGCACTGAACCAAGACTCCCCTCCTCCACCCGTTCTTCTCTTCCACATTGCTCCCAAACGCTGCTCCAATTACTCTCAACACACATGGACCTAAAGCACTGAACACAAATCCCCAATCCAGGGCAGTGCATCACCCCTCCAGAAAATAACAGCTCTAGAGTCCTCCAGGTTGCAAACACAAGGAAATCTCACATGGTCCATAATTTCAGAGTTGTGCTTTGCCAGAACCATAGGCATAGAGTCAGGAAGGCTCGTGAACTTGATGGTGTCCGGGTGCTGTCGGTACTTCTTGTCACTCAGGATCATGCTCGCTCGCTTGTTCTTCTCTTCATCCAGCGAACCAATTGGGGACCAGCCAATGCCTTTCAGCCACTGCAGGTCAGACTTGTACACATTCTGAAAAGACACAGCAGAACACAAGGCAGCTTAGCAACATCTCTAACACTCACCAGCACTCCTCCAACCAAGGGAGGCTCCTTCTGCAAATCACAGAATCGTCGGTGTTGGAAGGGACCTCCAGAGATCATTGAGCCCATCCCCCCTGCCAAAGCAGGTTCCCTACACCAGGTCGCACAGGTAGGTGTTCAGGCAGATCCTGAATATCTCCAGAGAAGGAGACTCCACTACCTCCCTGGGCAGCCTGTTCCGGTGCTCCTCACCATAAAGTTCTTGCGCACATTTGTGCAGAACTTCCTATGCTCCAGTTTCTGGCCATTTCCCCTTGTCCTGTCTCCACACACTGCTGAAAACAGTCTGTCCTCCCCACTCTGCCCTCCACACCTCAGATATTTATAGACCTGGATCCCCTCTCAGTCTTCTTTTCTCAAGGCTAAACAGACCCAGCTCACTCAGCCTTTCCTCATAGGAGAGGCGCTCCAGGCCCTTCACCATCTTTGTGGCCCTCTGCTGGACTCTTTCCAAGAGATCCCTGTCTTTTTTGTACTGGGGAGCCCAGAACTGGACACAGTACTCCAAATGAGGCCTTACCAGGGCACAGTACAGGGGGAGGATCACCTCCCTTGTCCTGCTGGCCACGCTCTTTTTAATGCACCCCAGAATGCCACTGGCCTTTTTGGCCACAAGGGCACACTGCTGGCTCATGGCCGACCTGTCGTCCACCAGGACACCCAGGTCCCCCTCTGCAGAGCTCCTCTCCAGCAGGTCATCCCCCAGCCTGTACCGGTGCATACAATTATTCCTCCCTAGATGCAAGACTCTACACTTGCTTTTGTTAAACGTCATCTGGTTTCTTACTGCCCAGCTCTCCAGCCTGTCCAGGTCTTGCTGAATGGCAGCATAGCCATCGGGTGTGTCAGCCAATCCTCCCAACTTCGTATCATCAGCAAAATTGCTGAGGCTGGCCACTATCCCCTCATCAAGGCCATTGATGAAGATGTTGAACAAGACCGGACACAGCACCGACCCTGGGGAACACCGCTGGTTACAGGCCTCCAACCAGACTCTGCACCGCCAACGATGATACTCCGTGCTCTGCCAGTCAGCCAGTTCTCAACCCACCTCACTGTCCACTCTTCTATCCCACACTTCCTCAGCTTTGTTATAAGGATGTCGTGGGAGACAGTGTCAAACGCCTTGCTGAAATCAAGGTAGACTACATCCACTGCTCTCCCCCCATCCACCCAGCCAGTGACAACATCACAGAAAGCTACCAGGTTGGTCAAGCACGACCTCCCCCTGGTGAACCCATGCTGACTACTCCTGATAACTTCCTTTTCTTCCAGTTGTCTGGAGATGGCATCCAGCACAAGCTGTTCCATCATCTTTCCAGGGACAGAGGTGAGGCTGACTGGCCTGTAATTACCTGGATCTTCCTTCTTGCCCTTTTTGAAGACCGGAGTGACATTGGCTATCTTCCAGCCTTCAGGCACCTCCCCCATTCTCCAAGACCTCTCAAAGAAGACAGAGAGTGGTTCAGCAATCACCTCTGCCAGCTCCCTCAGTACTCATGGTTGCATCCCATCATGTCCCATGGATTTATGAACATTGGTGTTGCCTAGGCGCTCTCAGACTGACTCTTTAGTCAGGGAAGTCTTCCATTCCCCAGACCCTCTCACTAACCTTAAGGGTCTGGGATTCCTGAAGGAGAGCTTTATCAATGAAGACAGAAGCAAAAATGGCATTCAGTATCTCCGCCTTCTCAGCATCCCCCGTTACCAGAACACCCCCCTCACTTAGTAGGGGAGCCACATTCTCCCTAGTCTTCCTTTTACTGTTAACATACTTAAAAAAGCCTTTTATATTATCCTTTATCACCTTTGCCAGATTCAATTCCAAGCAGGCCTTAGCCTTCCTCGTCGCATCCCTGCAGGCCCTGACAATATTTCTATATTCTTCCCAAATGGTCAGACCCTTTTTCCACATTTCATGGACATTCTTCTTCCCTTTGAGTTTGTGCATGAGCTCCTTGCTCATCCACGCAGGTCTCCTGCCACCCTTTCCTGATTTCTCGCTCACAGGGACGCACTGATCCTGAGTTTGGAAGAAAACCGTTTAAAATGTTTAAATGCTGAACAGCTCTCACAGGCTCCCTTACCTTCTAACACCCTAGCCCACAGGATAGATCCAAGTAGGTCTCAGAAGAGATCAAAGTTTGCTTTCCTAAAGTCCAGGATAGCAATCCTACTTTTTGCTTTGTTTCTTCGACTCAAGATCTTGAATCCCACCAATTTGTGGTCACTACAACCCAAGTTGCCCCCGACCTTTACTTCCTTGACAAGCCCTTCCTTATTAGTGAGAATAAGGTCCAGCAACACCCCTCCCCTCGTTGGTTCCTCCATCACCTGCATCAGTAAGTTGTCTTCAACACATTGCAGGAACCATCTGGACCACGCATGCCTGGCCGTGTTGCTTATCCAGCAAATATCTGGATAATTGAAGTCCTCCATAAGCACCAGCACCTGGGATCATGACGCTGCTTCCAGTTGCTTATGGAAGCCCTCATCAACCTCCTCCTTCCACAAAGACAGACTCCCCTGCAGAACCCAACCTGACAGCAACCTGTGTCTCCTATTAAGCTCAGCTTCTGTTACAACCAGGTTTTGGAAGCATGTACAGCCTACATCACCACAAACAGCCAACAACATTTTCCTCCAGCACAGTCTCTGCAAAATCCTCTGCAGGCAAGAGGGGCAAAGATCTGCTCCATTCACCAACTGCTGGATGGCAGAGGCACATGAACATCTTTACTTCTCAACCTAATGCTCCTTAAACCATTCCCATCTGCACAGATGGCTTGTCACCCAGCTTTGGTCACCCAAAAGTGAAAATTTGATACCTTTGCCCTCCTCTGCCATAAGAAAGTTTGGCCGCCTGCGACAACCCTTCCTTCAAACTCCTCAAGGTATGCAACAACTCTTCTCTGAACAAAAATTACAACACGTTATTATTAGGCATGATTTTGGTAATGGCTGCAGCTGCCTGTTTGGCTTCCGTGAGAATAGTTACAAAGCTACCCTATAATAGATAACAGCCATTTCCACTTTCCACCAGTAGGAACCCACTGCTGTCTGGAACTGAGCTAGTGAATAAGACTGGTTGCCCCTCCCTTAGAGCACACTGGAGGAAGGATAAAACAGCTGCACTACAGCTGTTCAGACAGAAGAGTGAGAAAATGTGACAGAAACAACCCTTCAGACACCAGCATCACTGAAAAAGGAGGGCAGGAGGCGCTCCAGGCATGGAGCACAAGTTCCCTGCAGCCCAGATATGGTCCATGGTAGAGAAGGCTATTTCCCCGCAGCCCAAGTGCAAGATGTGGACGATACGTCCACATGCAGCCCACGGAGAAGCCTATGGAAGCTGGCAAGATGTGGCCTGAGGGAAACTGCAGCCCATGGAGAGCTCGTGAAAGAGCAGGTCCCCAGGACTAGAGCTGCAGCCCATGGAGAAGAGCCTGCAGTGGAGCAGGAGGCCTGGAGAAGCTAATGCCGTTGCAGACCCATGCTGCATCAGTCCCTGAAGGACGGGCCATGTGTTACAGTGCTGTGTCTGAGCAGTAGTTGAATTGCTCCAGCAAGTGGGAACCCCACACAGGATCAGTTCAGAACAAAGGGCAAACCATGGGAAGAACCACATGTGGAACAGGGCCAGAGAGAGAAAGGAGAAGCAATAGGATTGAAGCGTCATGCATCAACTGCAACTGCCATTTCTCATTCCTCTGCACTACTTGGGGGAAGAAGGAAAAAGAATGTAGATGGGAGAAAAGATATTCTAAGGCTATTTACATTTTCTCACAGCTCTGGCCTAATAGTAATAGACAATAAACTACATTTTTCTGCATACATTATGCTAAAGGATGAGAGATATTCATTTCTAATCTTAGGAACTCATCTTATTATATCTTCTTCCCATTGCTGCAACAGGGAGAACTGAAGGAGCAGTCAGAAGAACCTTTGATAGCAAAGAGAACAAACCACAACAGGTACCATACAAACATTTTTCTCCCCACGTCAGGACACACCATTCAACACTCAGACTGGCAGCATGGCCACAGCACAGTCTCACACACCTATCTTATTATTCCACAACTCCCCATCTTCTACAAATGCGGCACACAACACAACACCAACCTCCCCTTCTCACACACCCACGACAGGATAACTCACATCACTCTGAAGGTCGTACACCTTCCGGGCTTGTACAACGTCGTTCTGGTCCGGCAGACAGGTCCAGCGATGCAGAAGATGCTTGTAATCAACATCGCTGACCAGCTCCTGACATTTCTTGGCCAACACAATTCCCAGCATGTCCACGGGGCTGCTGAAGTGCGTCTTGGTCTTCTCAAACGCTTTCTTGTACTCCCTGTCACTCTGGATCTTGGCTACGTGCATCGACCACATCATCTTCGGATCGTCCTCTATGTTGCGGGCTCCAATGTGGTGGCCAAGCTGCTTGCGGTACCCTTCTTTATACTTGTACTGCAGGGTTAAAGCAGATCGGTCAATTTCAGATCACACTATCCTTCCCTTTTGACCCTGCTCTCTAATAAGTCCTGCAAAAAGCACACTGCTAATCAAGGTCGACAAAATCACCGTGGAATTAGGCTCATAAGCACAACATTTCCACACAAAGGGATATACACCTCTCCCTCCCCACGCCTGCATTGGACTGCTGGAGGTACATCGAGATCCACACTGCAACTCCAGACAACCTAGCTTTGCAACCACATACACTCTTCTCGTGAATAACAGGAAAGAACCCTCCAGACTCATCAAGAAGCCATCCTGGGTTTCATCCTGATCTGCGCCATTGGTATTCCCCCACGCAGCCCAAAGGAGCAGCACCAGTCTCCCCAGAACACAGCAGTGGAGTCCTGCTCACTCAACCTAACGTCAGATCTCAGCTCAAACTACACAACTGCCTAAACTGGGGCAGTTACAGCAGACAGCTCTACACTTTTCCCTCCTCTTCTTTCTGAAAGGTACAGAAAGCCTGAAAAAAGACCGAATTCAGCAGCCGGGAATAATGGAACAGACCAGAACTACAAAATGGTGCAAGAGAATAAATTCAATACATGCATGGCAGCACCATGAATTGATATTCTGAATCACAAGCACAGACAAACTCAAGCCAGTCTCATAGGGGCTGGACCTGATTCAGCCCAAACACAAACAATAAATGCTGCTGTCATATCACAAAGCTTGCTTTGGGTTTTCTTCTCCAAAGCACAGTGGTACAGCTGCAGACAGCAGGGGAGGGCAGAATTGCACTACTGAAACCATCTCAAGATACCTCCATGAGCTGAAGGTGCAACAAGCCCTCAAAGAATGCTGCTTTTCATTAGGTACTTCAGCAAGTTCCAGCTAACACACGCCCTATGCAGCATACAATGTCCTTCACTGCACTGCACACACACAGCAGCCACCAACTGCAACAGGAAGAACCTCCTCAAACAACGTCCTTGCACACCAACTGAGCAGCAACGACAGCTCAGAGCTCTACTGTCACCACTCATCTGCATTTCCAATCTCTGCTCTTCACACACGAGCACGGACAAAGCAACCAAGACGGCGTGCCACCAAGGCTCCCGTGTACTTACATCACTGGCAATGTCCCTGGAAGCTTTAGCAGACTTGATGGGAATGGCATCTGCACGCAGGTCATAGCCCTTCTTCTTGTCCTCCTCCATCGCCAGCCTGTACATTTTCTGAAAGATAAGCAAGCATTCCCCACGTGAAACAAACAGCACTTCTGCCTGCATCGCCTCCGTCCAGAACTGGGCACCGAACCCCAGGAAAACCACCTACCTCACTGTAGTTCACTTTGTTCTGCTGGGCCAGCAAAATACCAGGGGTATCTGGCATAATGTGAACGCTGGTCTTGTCTTTCTCCCACGCCGCTATGTACGAGCGCTGAAAAGATGAGTGCAACACGCACTAAGAACACACAAGAGCACAGCAACAAACACAAAGACCAACCCAGCTCTCCTGCTACAGACACAGGCACCTTGCACTGAACCAAGACTCCCCTCCTCCACCCATTCTTCTCTTCCACATTCTCCCAAACGCTGCTCCAATTACTCTCAACACACATGGACCTAAAGCACCGAACACAAATCCCCAATCCAGGGCAGTGCATCACCCCTCCAGAAAATAACAGCTCTAGAGTCCCGCTAAAGGCAGGGAAAACTCCTCCAGGTTGCAAACACAAGGAAATCTCACATGGTCCATAATTTCAGAGTTGTGCTTTGCCAGAACCATAGGCATAGAGTCAGGAAGGCTCGTGAACTTGATGGTGTCCGGGTGCTGTCGGTACTTCTTGTCACTCAGGATCATGCTCGCTCGCTTGTTCTTCTCTTCATCCAGCGAACCAATTGGGGACCAGCCAATGCCTTTCAGCCACTGCAGGTCAGACTTGTACACATTCTGAAAAGACACAGCAGGACACAAGGCAGCTTAGCAACATCCTTAATGGCTCTGGCTGCAGCAACCCAACCTGGCAGCAATTCATGACTCCCGTTAAGCACAACTTCCCTCACACCCAGCTTCTGGAGGCACGTGCAGCCTACGCCACCACAAGCAGCCAACAAGTAATCCACCAACTGTCCTCCAGAATCTTCACTACTAAACCCTCTGCACGCAGGAGCGGCAAAGATCTGCTCCATTCAACAAATGATGGATGGCAGAGGCACATGAGCAGCTTTACTCCTCCACACCTAATGCTCCTCAAACCATTCCCATCTGCACACATGGCTTGTGTTTGCCAAGCCATGGACAACCAAAAGTTAAAAATTTGATTCTTTTGCCCTCTCCATATCAAACAGGACTTCTGACACCAGCACCAATCCTTCCCCCAAAACTCTCAAGCTAAGGCACGACTTTTCTGCAGACATAAAGAACAATGTCACACAAACATTTTTTTCCCCACGTCAGGACACAGCATTCAACACTCAGACAGGCAGCATGGCCTCAGCACAGAATCACACAATCACTTACCTTATGATTCCACAACTCCCCATCTTCTCCAACAATGCCACACAACACACCACCAACCTCCCCTACTCACACACCCACGACAGGATAACTCACATCACTCTGAAGGTCGTACACCTTCCGGGCTTGTACAACGTCGTTCTGGTCCGGCAGACAGGTCCAGCGATGCAGAAGATGCTTGTAATCAATATCGCTGACCAGCTCCTGACATTTCTTGGCCAACACAATTCCCAGCATGTCCACGGGGCTGCTGAAGTGCGTCTTGGTCTTCTCAAACGCTTTCTTGTACTCCCTGTCACTCTGGATCTTGGCTACGTGCATCGACCACATCATCTTCGGATCGTCCTCTATGTTGCGGGCTCCAATGTGGTGGCCAAGCTGCTTGCGGTAGGCTGTTTTATACTGATACTAAATGAATGCAGAAAGCACAGTGTTTTCTGGAAGCAGTTTAAAGTTCTCTATTGTCAACAGAGTTGTTAATATTTGAATTAAACAATATATTGAAAGATATTATACATTCTGACTATATTTACAGCATTTATTTTTTGAGTATTTTACAGTAATTTTTGTAGTTACATTATTTTTTCTTATAAATTATTTTACTCAATTCAATTAACTTCACATAATAAAGAAGTAGACATTGCTATGCAACCAAGAGACTTTTAGTGTTTAAATCTCAGATCTGTCCTGGTCTTAATCAGTCACTATTCACCAGTAATCTTTACCAGTTTCATTGCACACCACTATTTTCACTCAGTCAGACTCTTACTTCACTGGCGATGTCTCTGGATGCCTTTGCTGCCTTGAGTGGTATAGCATCTGGAGGAAGATCATAGCCTTTCCTCCTCAACTCTTCATATCCTAACTTGTAATGTTTCTGTTGGAGAAAAATTTAAAGTAACTGTTATTAAAATAATTGAAATAATTGATAAAGTAATTGTTAAAAGTAAAGAAACTACAGCTGTGGAGTGTTTTCCAATATGAAAAAAAGCTAAGCTGATCTAACCCACACAATACTACCTTTTTATTCCATTGATTACTGAAAACAAAGAATGAGATTTCAAATGTGGTTTCTTTCCATAGCTTACAGAATGTACGTTTTGTAACTGATAATACGAAATACATCAAACCAACTTTATTTTTTCCTGTTTAACTTATCTGAGGGCAAATCTGTACTAGAAATATGAACCTGAGTAAATGTGAACAGATATGCTAACAATTGTTAGACTGTTGAAACTGCTCCACTCCATCTTAAATTACAGCTACAAAGGGTAAATCCAAATTGCATAAAAGAAACATTATCGAGACATACTTACATCACTTGTGTTGATTAAGTTTGATTTAGCCAACAAAATTTCAGGAGTATCAGGCATGATGTGAACCTGAGTTTTGTCCTTGTCCCAAGCCTCTCTATACAGTATCTGAAGGGAGACATGAATAAAACTGGTTCATATGCATGGCAGTGAACTCAGCTTAACTTTTCTCTACAATAACACATCAATTATGTGTGATCAAGCAGGAATGACTTAACAATGCAAGATATTTAAATAAAACAGTACATCAACTTCTTACTGAAATACCTTTTTCCCTTCTTTACATGCACGAAGGGTCAAGCAGACAGCATTATGTCAATACACTGACGTACTACACAGTAAGGATTCTATTTGCAGTTACTGCTGAATAAATTAGATAGTCCTAAAGACTCAAATCTGCTGAATAAGACACAACTGAACATAAGGCACAGATTGCAAACGCTAGATACCTGTATATTTTAATTGCATTCTGGTATGGCGATCTTTATAACAAATGTACACTAAAGTATTCCTTCATTTACTGCATCTAAAGCAACTTACATCACTTCTGTTTTTGGCATTAGATTTTGCTAAAATGATATTCATGGCATCTGGGATACTTGTGAACTTAATAGTATCTGGATGCTGCCGGTACTTCTTTTCACTCAGTATTTCAGAAGCTTTCTTGTTCTTTTCAGATTCCAAAGATCCCAAAGGACTCCATCCAATGCCTCTGAGCCACTGTAGATCTGACTTGTACAGATTCTGTTAAGGAATAAATCAATCAATCAATCAATCAATCATAGGATATGTTCTTTCACTGCCCGTGTATTAAACCATGTTAAAAGACTAACGGGTGTATTACCCTCAATTTGAATTTCAGTGTGAGTTATTTAATAAGTCAATAAGTCAAGAGCGAGTTATTAAAGATATTTTTCAAAAAGTAGTAAATATTTTACATAAAATGAAGAAATCAAATTCAGAGAAGACTTACATCACTCTGTAGATCGTAGACCCTCTTTGCTTGGGTGACATCATTTTGGTCTGGTAGACAAGTCCAGCGGTGTAGCATGTGTTTGTAGTCTATATCACTAACCAATTCCTGACATTTCTTAGCCAGAAGGAAGCCTAACATATCCACAGGCATGTTAAACTTTGTCTTCCACTTTTCAAAGTCTTTCTTATACTCCCTCTCGCTCTGCATCTTAGCTACTTGCATAGACCACATCATCTTCGGATCATCCTGTAAGCTCCGGAATCCAATGTGATGTCCCTGCTGCTTGCGGTAACCCTCTTTGTATTTGTACTAAAATCACAAATATTACATTATTGAAATTGCAGTAAGAATCAGGCAGTGATAAAATGTATAAGGCAAATATATTCACTCAGTTTAATGCTCCTCGTTACCAATGAAATAAGCAACTTGCTATGGCATCTCATGTAAAGACAGCAGCCCCTCAATTCGTGTGCTTCATTTGGTACCTGTGAATGTCTTCCCTGGGAACAAACTGACTCCCCTGGAGAGGAACAGTGCATGGCTCTAACAGCAGTCTCCTGCGCCACTGATTTATACGGTCACAGCCCAAAGGCTGTCACACTGCACTATTTTGATAAATAAAACAATCAGCTTAAGCACTGACCACGTGTCCAATGATTGGTGAAATCTCCTCCATAAATACAGGAGTTGATATTAATATCAAGTTACGGAAAATAACAACAAGACGTGTCACCATATGTACTTCTAAGTTGTAAAGAGGATTTCAAAGTGGAAGCACTGGGACCAACTTCCTGATGCTCTGAAGACAACATTCAAAAGAGGAGACAATTCAGTTCAAATTGCTTCTAACTTCCTATGACCAGCCACTTCCTGGGTGGACCACAATCTTTTTGAAGTGCCAAAATGTAAGAATCACTCTCATTAAAATGTTGTCTTCACTGACAAAAATAGACCAGGAATGTTTTTATCAGCAATTTTTTTTTTTTTTTTGTAAACTACAAGTCACTCTTTTACAGAGGGGTCCACATAAGAGCACACTTCAGACATAAATAAATGTTGCTTACGTCACTTGCAATGTCCCTTGAAGCTTTGGCAGCTTTCACTGAAATGGCTTCAGGTGTGAGGTCATAGCCCTTCTTAATCATTTCCTCCCAGTCGAGCTTGTATTGTTTCTAAAATTGAAAATAATTTTGATTAAAAAGCCTTATTAATACTTATGTCACCTTCTACTTAGATATTTATTTTGAAATGAAAGGGCACCTTGCAATCGGAAGTAGATTAATTTAACATTTGTTTGAAATGTAAAAGAAAGCACCAAAAAGCTCTACCTGACTGTAGTTCGCCTTGTTCTGCTTTGCCTGTAAAATATCTGGTGTATCTGGCATCACGTGAACTTGAGTTTTATCCTTCTCCCAGGCCTGAGTATAAGCATGCTATTGAAAAAAAGGAACACCAGATTATTAGTATAGGTGACAAAGGCCAGGTCTTACAGGGTGCTCACCCTTCTGTCTGTGCACTTTGATTACGGATGGCTAAAGAGCAGAAGATGTTAACTTAGATTTATTTTAATATGTGATGACTCAATCCAGAATCAGTCAAATCAGGATCCAGTCTTGCTTCTATTGAGGCCTACCCACCAAGATTTAACGTCAGTAATTGCCATGTAAGTATGAGAAAAATAGATGTTGGAGAGGTAGCAATGAAAAAAATGAGCAAAAGATTGATTTAATCAGTGCTTCTTAGCAGTAACTGAGTATTTCAATTAAGAAAAAATTTGAAAAAGGAGCCATCTTTAAGCAATAGTCATTTTTCCCTGGGGAAACACTGCTATGTAAAAGTAGTGACAGATTTATACAAAATTTATTAGTTATATATGAGCGTCTGACAAATGTTCCCCATAAATACTCACTTTATTCATTATATCTGCATTGTGTTTTGCAAGGACCATATCCATGGCATCAATCTGTTTTGTAAAAGAAAATGTGCTGGGATGCTGTCGGTATTTCCGGTCACTTGCAATTTCTGTAGCTTTCTTAGATTTCTCCACATCCAGAGAACCAACAGGACTCCAACCAATACCTTTGAACCATTCATTGTAATCCTGTTTGTATTCATTCTGCCAGCCAGGAAACAAAAGCAAACATTACAACTTACAAATGGTTCACACTAAATTATTCTTCTTTCCAAAACTTGAGAAAAGAAGAAAACAGGTGTAGATGTGAATGATAATGAGAAAGAAATCAGAAACTTACATTACTTTGTATCTGATTCATGTTCCTGCACAATTCAAAACTCATTGCATCTGGCAGAAGCATATAGTGGTGTATCAGTCGTTTGTAGTTTGCATTGGTTACACGATCTTGTGCCTCCTTAGCTGCCATGATACTGAGTGCATCAGAAGGTGTTTGGTAATGAGTCTTGCTTGCCTCATAGGCCTTCTTGTATTCACGGTCAGACTGCATCTTAGCCACTTGCATATAATGGACAAGTTTAGGATCATCCTGAAGGCTGCGGAAGCCTACAAGCTTTCCCTTGTCTTGTTCATAACCTAATTTGTATTTATACTGTGCAGAGAACAGAGACAGATTTTAGTTCTACTTCATTTGTTTAACAAGCAATATCTACATTGTAAGGGAAAAAAAAAAAGTAAATTAGAATTTTTACATTATTAAACAAACACTAAGAATATGGAGGTGGTAGTTCTGTCTGCTTCTTGTCACAGTGCTTAACAAGTGTCAAAATTCTGTGAGGGCCCCATCAAAACTAGCATTCATAAAACATTTTCTTGAGAAATGCAATTTCCGTACACTACTTTATTCTGCTTTCGCATGGGGTTCAACGTAACTTGGGATGTGATTGCTTTCTAACCTCATTACAAATGGTACAATGAGAATATCAAGCAGACAGACAAAAATTCAAACCAACACATTAGATCTGATTTGAAGATAGTTCTTTGGAAAACATCAACTTATTCTTTCTACACTAGAGCTTAGAGATAACCTTACTAGCTCTAAGATGAACTATCACAAGCACTAGAAGCAGGATGCATCAACCCACACTGCTCTGTCATTATGTTTGTACTACTACCACTGTTCAGCTTGAGTAACAATCCTAGTGATAGTCTGAGCCACAATCAGAAAACCTGAATTTGTATCTAAAGACTGCACATAAACCAACAGATCTGTATAGCACTTCCATGGAGTTAATTTGCTCAAATGAATCATGAATTCATGATTCACCAGATCTTTTTGATTTGTTTAATTAATAAAACCACTGGGTCGATTTCTTAAATCCTTCCTCAGTCTCCAACCAGCTCTGGACCATGGACTTCACAGACCAAACATCAGTTCCATTTTCCTTCACTGCTTACTACCTGGTGAGAACTGAGGGACTAGACTGCCCTCACACTTAGAGCAGTGGTAGAGCAAATTGATTTTTCAGTGGCTGCTCCATCTCATAGGTCATCAAGAAAGACAGAGGGCTAAAAAAAAAAATAACGTGTCCTTAGGCCCTAATTTCACTACTCTCCCAGGCTGGCTTCACCACAGGAAAACCCTTGTCAGTGATACACAAAGGATTTCAGAATGGTCAGAATTCCAGAAACTTGTATTCTCTACGTTTAAATTAAAGATGAAATTTAATAAGGCTATCACTAAAAGAACAGCCCAGAAGCAAGAGTAATTCAAGGCCACATTTGTTCTTTTCTAATTCTTGCAAGACTAATGTGTCTATATCTTTCTCCTGAGAGTCTTCCATGCATCTCCTTACTCTTCTAATGGAGAATTTGTACTTTAACCATGCTAGAAAAAGTATTAGAATATATCAGAATTATTTACAAACAAGAGCATAAACAGACTTCATAGAATTGGCCAAGAAAATGAAATTGATTGTTGTTTTTTCCAGAACTTACATCACTAGCAATGTCCCTAGAAGCTTTGGCAGCTTTAATAGGGATAGCATCAGATCTGAGATCGTACCCTTTCTTTCTGGCTTCTTCAAAAGAATGTCTATACATTTTCTGTGAAAGGAAAAAAGAGACATCCTTTAAAAATGTAAAATACACAACATGTACTTAAAAAGAAGTCATACTGTATATATTTTATATGTCAGCTGTAGACACAGACTATTCATACGTTTAATATTATTTGAAAAGTTGTTTAAGCCATTCAGGCACACAAAAACATGGATTCACCTTCAAAATTAACTCCACTCCTTAAATTTACAAATCAATGCAGCTGAACTGCACTATAACCAGTGAAAATACTTAAAACAAAAGAGCAAATACCTGCATTTCTTTTACATATGCACAAAAAAACAAACCTGGTGAAAATTTACATCTAAAGATGAGATTATTCATTCACATGCAAATAAAGATGTGTACAATTACAATTTTTATTTAGCATATGCAGATTTCACAAACAGCTACTGAGAAACAGTCTATAATGTTACATAAAGAATAAGTTCAACCTTCCAGAAGGAATTCTGAATCCACTACAAAACACTGTGAATTAAAAAATAAACAGAAACAACATGAATGGTGCTCAAACTGTATTATTTTGTTGATAATTATTAGATTTTAATGACCCACATGAATGCTATGTAACCTGTCCATAAATACTACTGCTTTTTCTTGACAACTTTTGGTATTTAATTTCAGGGAAGGACAGTGGGAAAAGGAAAATAGCATTCTGTGGAACCAACACAGGCTAACAAAGTGAGTATTTACAGAAACTTTCCTATGCTGTTATTTATTTCTAATTAAAAAAGAAAAAAAAAAAAAAAAGGAGCCACTTTTTACAAACAGTACTCACATCACTTATATTAAACGCATTAGCTTTTGCTAAAGCAAACTGTGGAATATCTGGTGTCATGTGAACCTTCTTCTTGTCCTCTTCCCATGCTTGTTTGTATTGGTGCTAGAAGGAAAAAGCAAAAATCACGTCAGTTTACCAAAAAATTTTAATTGTAACTATTTTTTAAGTATCATCTTTCTTTACAGTAATGCAACTGTTAGCATGTTAAGACCATCTTCTTTTT
Source organism: Chrysolophus pictus (assembly GCA_037305975.1). Classification (NCBI taxonomy): domain Eukaryota; kingdom Metazoa; phylum Chordata; class Aves; order Galliformes; family Phasianidae; genus Chrysolophus; species Chrysolophus pictus. The sequence continues at coordinate 2,043,861 of CM074582.1, read as the reverse complement.
AATCAGGAATAGCTCTTACAAAGATAACTGTCCAAGTCTGTAATAAAAGTTGAAGAAATACCAATCTTGCTACAATATTTTATTGCTTGTCTCTTGTCCAGCACTGTGTTCAAGCACAACACAATTCAACAGACAACAATAGCTATCAAAACCAAGTCAGAAGGTATAAAAAGAAGTGTTAAAAGAATAAGCTAATAATCTTCCAAGCAAGGTGGCTTACAGCCTATCTTATATAAAATAAGCATCAGTTGAGGGAGAAATCTTCCTTTTCTTAGAGGAAGTAAAATTTAAAGAAAAGGCACCTAAAATCTAGGTGACCTCTCCAAACACAGTGCACATGAACACAAGACACTTTTAGAGGACAGCAGTGGATTCTGTCAGTTCAGCAGAAGAATTAGAAAAATCAATATCTCAATATATAAGAGCATTATTGTTATCCAGCAAGTCCACATTGATGTAATAGGCATCAGATTATACAGACTATATGTTTAAAAGTTTTAATGGGACTCACCGATATTTTCAGCCCATAAACTATTAGAAGTCTACAATCTGTGATGTTGAGCAGATCTCATGAAGAAATTATCAGGATTATGCTGGGCTTTAAACTGAATCTCAACTATAGGTCAGTGATACAAGTACACAGTACTTGTAAAAGATACAAGATACAGTAAAAGATAAAAAAAAAAAAGATACAGTAAAAGATAAAAGATACAGTAAAATAAGTTAAGATGCAGTATGGCTCTATTAAGATGAAATACAGTGACAGTCAAGTGTTTTCATTAGCTACCCAAACTGACAAACACAGAAGTTATTAACCCAAAAGACTACATCAGGTAAAACTGATACCTCATTTCCGAAAACTTAAATAAGTTGTGATGAATATTTCCTTACCTCATCCATGATTTTAGCATTATGTAAAGCTAAGGCCATATTCATGGAATCCACAGGAACAGAATACTTCAACTTGTCGGGATGCTGACGGTATTTCTTTTCACTAAGAATTTCCATGGCTTTCTTGTTCTTCTCAGCCTCCAGAGAGCCCAGTGGCATCCATCCAACACCCTTCATACTTTCATCATAATCTGCTCTGTATTGATTCTGGAAGCAGAAGGAAAAGAAAATAATTAGATGCACATGTACATCTGAAAATTTTGACACATTTTCCTGTATTTAATGTATAATGGATTTTCAATGCACTTATTCTAAGAAGAATCAAAATGTATCAAGATGCATGCAGTATCTATTTAGGAGTATTTTTTTAAAAGTACTATCTTTATTATACCATCCGTAAAGTGCATTTATAATAAAATAATAACATACATGTATGTGTATATATATATATATATATATGTATATATATATGTATCTTCTCTAGGGTCTAAATAGCCCAGAAACTCTGAGAACTCAGCTACAGAGTTGTTTTTCTTATTCTTCTTGGAAGTATAAGAAAAAACTTGATGAAAAGTGAAGCTTCTTGTTGCCTTAGCTTGTAGAAAAGGACAGCTGCTGAAGAGTGACAGACTGTATAAGCAGTATGCATCCATTTCACTCTATAAACATTCTTATTTCTGAGCCTGAACTCTTTTAATGATAAATGTAATTCAGTATTTCAGAGTCTTCAAAATATACCATGGCTATCATTGTTGGAGGTCTCATTTTATTTACAACATTTTAGCATTTAATTGAACTATTTTCACTCAGAAAAATTTTCTATTTATCTTACAGCATTCTCTCACCACAGAATCACAGAATGGCCAGGGTTGGAAGGGACCTCAAGGATCATGAATCTCCAACCCCCCTGCCACATGCAGGGCCACCAACCTTCCCACCTAATGCTAGACCGGGCTGCCCAGGGCCCCATCCAACCTGGCCTTGAACACCTCATAAACTAAGCATAATTGTACTGGTAAAGCAAAGGCTGAAGAGTCTCTCACTTACATTACTTTGTATCTGCATCATGTTTTTGGCTAATTCAAGACTCATAGCATCAGGTAAAACATTGTAGATATGGATCAAGTTTTTGTAGTTTGCATTTGTAGCCACTTCCTGTGCTTTCTTGGCTGCCACAACGCTGAGCATGTCAACTGGAGTATGGAAGTTAGTCTTTGCCTTCTCATAATCTTTCTTGTATTCACGATCAGATTGCATCTTAGCCACCTGCATGAAGTGCACCAGCTTGGGGTCGTCTTCAAGGCTGCGGAACCCAATATGCTTTCCTTTTGCTTTTTCATAGGCTAGTTTGTATTTATACTGACAGCAGGAAAGAGAAACAATGGCAGAAGAAAAAAAAAAGTACGTTATTAGGCTCAATTTTATCTCAGAAAAAAAAGAAAAATTTGTTCTGTTTCATTACGAGATCTCAGGCTTAGTTGTTTACACATATTCAGTATCACAAAATAGCCCAGTAACTATACGAGTTTTACAATGACCAAAAGGGCACAGTTCAGAGTTACTCCTGAAGCAAGCCTGAGAGCAAGTAATGCAAAGGCTTATCACAGCAAACATGTAACTGAAACCATACTGGGGTATAACACAGCAAAGTTCTGACTGGTTCTGAAAAGATTCTGAATGCTGCTGACAAACAAACTTACATCACTTGCAATGTCCTGGGAAGTTTTGGCTGCTTTTATTGGAATAGCATCTGGACGCATGTCATAACCTTTCTTCTTGTCTTCCTCCCATCCAGCTTTGTATAGTTTCTAATTTAAAATAGAAAAGAGAACAGGTACTCTATTACGAAGGCAGAAGTACTGAAGTACTCTTAAATATTTTCAAAAAAGACCTAAGAATTACACCAATTTTTGACCTATGCAACAGAAAATGCATGTCCTCAGTGTACACAGCAACTTACATTACTCATTGTGATCTGGTTCACTCTAGACTGCAAAATTTCTGGAGTATCTGGCATAACATGAATGCTGGTCTTCTCTTTGTTCCATTTATCAGTGTAGAGCCTCTGCAATTACAAAGTTATAGCATTGAAAAGGAGTTACACTTACAAAATATAAGCTTGCTTCTGTTTTGCTTATGTGCAGTGAATAATATTTTAAACTACAAAGTTGCATAAGCACTAAAAATAACAAATATAACTGCCGGATGTCAACATTATATTCCTTATCTTCCTTTAGTATTTCATTTCAGAAACTCAAAAAGTATCTTTTGATAACTACTAAATATTGAAATTGAAAATTAAGTCTGCAGCCTTCCCCTTCTTCATGCATATCCTTAAATGCAAAGCACAGGTAATTCTTTTTCCATGCACTCTCATTTCATAGCAAACAAAGAATAAGTTCCAGTGGTGTTTGAGATAACTAGAGACAAATAATTCCCAGTTTCTTACTGATGCTTGCAAAAGCAGACAGAATTGTACAGGATTTGGTTCAGCTCACTATTAACACTACTTTCTGTAGAAAAAGAGCAAAGATTACCAAAGCACTAAAAATCTGCACAGGACATTTTTTATCATAGGCACAGAAGTGAAATCTTTAATCTTTATAAACTTGAAATGAAACTCTCTTAATTATGCTTAGAGTCTGAGGCCTCTATTAATTCTTAGTGTCCAATGTTAACTAACTATACCAGTATACCCACTGGACATTCTTATGAGCTCCTTGGGAATGCAACTATTACACATTTTGCAGGATGAAGATCCATGGCTTAGCTGTGATCATCGGAACAAGTTCTCACCTTATTCATAGTCTTGGCATTTTGTTTAGCTAGCACTTGTTCCATTGCATCCAGTGGAATAGAGTACTTCAGCTTGTCGGGGTGCTGGCGATATTTCTTTTCGCTGAGAATATCTGAAGCTTTTTTGGCCTTTTCTACATCCAAGGATTGAATTGGCAACCAGCCAACTCCTCTCAGCCAGTTATTAAAGTCTGCTTTATACACGTTCTTTTAAGAAATAAACAAGGCAAAACAGTGAGATGAGGGAAATAAGAACGCCCATACATATAGAAAATAAACAAACAAACAAACACAAACAAACAGATGAGGCCTTAAATCTCCTCCTGGCCATTCATTTTTAAGTAGAATTTATACAAGCCTGCCAAAACCACTGATGTTTTCCAACTGCTCAGCAAAACACTAAAAATCATTAGGGATAAAGAAACTATTTTCATTAATTCACTGTGAATCTTCTTCTAAAGCTTCTGCTTGGTGGCCTGGTTCTATACACTCCTGAAGAGACACCATTTCTATTTAAACATACTTTATAAAATGGTTTTTATAGCAGATAAAGGTATGAAAATGCTGAAAAAGGTGAAACAAATTCCTGAACTGCAATGTTAGAAATATGAGGGAGTTGATCAGATTTGCATCTGTGAAAAAGAATACAAAGGATCTGTCACAGGACATTAATTTGCTGAGCAGTCAAATACATTGAGACACAAAGAAAGTTATCTAAGTAAGTTCCCTAGAATTATTAACTGTACATACTTACAACAACCTCTGGAAAACATCCAGCTCTAGACCAGATCTCAATCTACCCTTAATCTGATATAGTTCGTTTTTTAGCCTTAAAAGGTTAACATTGTGACACAGTAACACTGCACAGAAAAAAATGAGCTGCTTAACCATTACATACATCACTCTGAAGCTGCATCATGTTTCTCGATAGCTCCAGATTCACAGAATCAGGCAAGAGAGTATAATGGTGAATGGGCTGTTTATAGCCCGTGTTTGTAACAGCTTCCTGAGCTTTCTTGGCAGCCGTCACACTGAACATATCCAAGGGAGTATGATATTTGGTCTTGGTCACTTCATAATCCTTCTTGTATTCACGCTCTGATTGGATTTTGGCCACGCGCATGTAATGAACAAGTTTGGGATCATCCTGCAGGCTACGGAATCCAACCTGTTTGCCTTTATCTTTCTCGTATGACTCCTTGTACTTGTACTAGAGACAAAGCAAAAGAAATCTTTATCTACTCTGGAAATACAAAACACACAATTGATAACTTTAATACACTGAAATTCAAACAGAATTCATTTCCAGCCTTTTACAAAAGTTAGTAAATTTATTCCTGCATTTCAAATCTCCTTTCGTAGCTTGCTTCAGATAGCACACCAAACTTTAATGTTGCCAAATGATAGAAGCTGCTTGAGAAGAGCCACATATCTGTACAATTCATGAATGTCAGACAAGTAGATGTACAGGTCTTCAAATGTACAGGTCTTTGGCAGCTAAGAACACAGCTCAGATAAGTTGTCATACAGAAACTATCATAGAAGCTGGTGGATACTCCAAGCATATATAACACAGCCCCAGCTCACCAGAGTCACATTAAAATACAATTCCAAAAGAAATACCTTTTTTTCCTCAGGGTCACATGAACATCTGAATTTTCTTGTACCATAAGAATTTCAACACTCAGTGTCAAGTATTTATATATCATCACACGTACACAGCACATGCTCTGTAGCATGATATGCTCCAGAAAGAAGGCAATAGACCTTTGCATTCCTCTTATGCAAAATATACTTACGTCACTTGCAATATTTCGAGATGCCTTAGCAGCAATAATAGGAATGGCATCTGGTTTCAGATCATATCCTTTGGCAATGGTTTTTTTCCAGTCTGCTTTGTAGTTAGCCTTATGGGAAAAAATAGGTAAGTCAGCAATGTCACAATAAGAAATATTAACACTTCTAAGTCTTAATTTTTATTGGTTTTATGGTGATGAAAACAGTCTGTGCAATTGCAAGGAGAAATGCTAACCTCTACACAGCCTACAGCTGTATTACGACAAATTTATTACAACCATAGTTCAACACAATCAGTTTAATTCATGTAAACTAAGTCTTCAACTCCATTTTTTTCAGTTTCTATACAGAACGACTCCTTCAGCAGAATTTTCGCCCTTCATAACAAAAATCCTCTCTCACTTCACTGAACCTTCATTTTTTTCCTATGAGCTTCAAAAATCAAGACCTCTGGTTCGAAGGAAGCAGCCTGGTTGATTTCTAATTAGTGGTTAGAATCTGGACAGACTAACAGTATTCCTTTGTATGGCTTTTCAAAGGATGGAATGAAAGGATATATCTATTTCTAATTTTAACTCCTGGAGGCCTGATAATGCCACCAAAAAATTTACCATCAGAATGGTAATAAAACTATCAGTGGAGATCCTTACATTCTTGGACAGATGCAAAAAAGGAGCAGAAAGCAGTCAGACTGATAGCTGAACAAGAAAAAAGCATTACTTTTTTACATTTCTTACATTTCCTTTGAAAGCTCAGCAGCAGGAGGCAAAACACACAGAGAAGCTGTGCTGCTTTCCTCTCCAGTACGTTTTGTACAACAATGAGGAACGTTAGCTTCCAAACTCATATGCACTTGAATAATAAAAGTCATGATCTTATCCTCATTCATGCTCTCCCACTAGTCTGGCAACAGATCACTGAAATGTCTTCATGTTCAGCAGTGCTCAAAGACACAATTAAAAATCTGCTTAACAGGTGTAAAACCCATTGACTTCTAGAAGTAACAGTTCACCTGAACGGAGAGCTTGCACACTTCTGTATTCAATATCACAGATATAAAAAGTCATTTTTCTATTAAAAAATGATGAATATATTATTGAATGCACTATTGGTTGCATACTCACATCACTCAAATTGAAGGCATTGACCCTTGCTTGAATAAACTGAGGAACATCAGGATCAAGCTTGTATTTGTGCTTTACTTTTTCACCCTCTTGCTTATATGCTACCTGCATGGCAAAACAAACTGTTAATAAGAACACAGCAGGTAATATTAGTATCAACAAAGAGACAAAACAACTATCCTTAATTCCTACCAACAAATTCCAATTTTACTATTTGTACATTTTTTAAACTCTACAGTTTCTAAGGGGGAATATCAGATAGTAACAGAAAAATCATAAACCACAGTAAGAAATAAAACCTCCATACTGCATCAGTAACAAACAATTACTTACATCACTCAGTTGCTTGGTGTTGTGCTGAGCTAAAACCATTGTCATTGAGTCTGGCACACTTGTAAATTTGATGGTGTCTGGGTGCTGACGGTACCTCTTCTCATTTAATGCATCTCCAGCCTTTTTAGCTTTTTCTACATCCAGAGAGCCGAGAGGACTCCATCCAATACCCTTGAACCAACTGTTATAGTCCTGTTTGTATACATTCTGAAGGACAGAAAAATATGAACCAAGATTATCCCACAGAACTGTTTAAACAATAGTCACAGAGCCTCACTCATATGTTCTACATCAGCAGGAATTTTTTATAAATTCTAAAAGGCAATAACAGATTATTTTTTTTCATTTCTGTCATTTCATAGGTAAAAACTAAGCTACTGTATTTTTTCTTCCTCATTTATTTCTTATAAACATTAACAACTTTTCAGTATTTACTAAGCTTCTTTTCTCTTACCCTTCTGAAAAATTTCACCCATCTCCAATCATTAATAACATCTAAACTAAGATAAGGTGTTCACTGACCACAGTTCAATTTGGTCTGTGTTCCAGCAGCCTTTATCAGAGCTGCTCTTTTACACAAAGCTCCACAGAGCAGAGACTTAATTTCTTTTTCCTCCTATAATTCCTCCCCCAGTGAAATATGCAGAACTTACATTTACAGGCTTCAAGTAAAAAAATCTACCTAGGCTGCAATTATGCAGGTAATACACAAAGTATCAATATTGACATTTAGATACAGTCAGTGAACAGCCTGAATGCAAGGATATTATAGACACATTTGTAAGCTCCTTCCATGGTCTAAATTCAAAAGCAGCCATTCTTCATAGAAATACAGAGAGAGAGAAACTCCACAGCATCCCAACAGCTGCAGAGTGCAACCTGGTATGCTCAATCATTTAAAACTCTGTATCTGCAAGAACAACCAAGACATTCCTGCAAGAAATCTCTTATGCTAGAGATCTCCAGAGGAGGTATCCCTGGTATCCCTAACACTACCAATAGCTACAGTTTGTTCACTCCATCATGCTATTGGCTCAACGTCCACCCACACTACCACATCTGTCTCACGTGAAGACAAAACAGGGAAACTTGGAAGTCTTAAAGAATAAAACCAAATTATGTTAGTTGCAAAATAAAAAATCTCTGAAAAATTTTTTAAAAGAAAATAAATTCATTTGCATGCCATATCCCAAAAATCTGCTCTTCATAGGCATGCCACCATCAAAATCCTTTTGAGTGTAACTCACCTGGAATGTGGTACTTCTAAATTCCACCAGCTGATACTTAAAGCTTCTAATGCTGGTCCCCAGAACATAATGAAAACAAACCATTCCCATACAGTGATGTCAACTTTCACTGAACAGAAATACCTATTTTATGTTTATTTGTGTAGGAAAAACATCAGTGAGACAGCAGCCACTGAAATACTTACATCGCTCTGAATTTGCATCATGTTCTTTGCAAGCTCAAGATCCATAGCATCTGGCAGATAAGTGTAGTGATGGATCAGATTTTTGTAGTGGGCAGTAGATGCTACATCCTGAGACTTCTTTGCAGCCTGGATACTGAATGTGTCAGGAGGTGTGTGATAGTTAGTCTTACTCTTCTCGTAGTCCTTCTTATATTCACGATCGGACTGAATCTTTGCAACATGCATGTAGTGAACAAGCTTGGGGTCATCTTGCAGGCTTTTGAAACCAACCTGTTTTCCTTTAGCCTTTTCATATGCTTCTTTATATTTATACTAGAAACAGAGAAAAGAGATCAAATATATTGTCACATAGCTACTGGTCTGAACTAAAAAAAAAAAAAAAAAAGAAGAAAATCTGTTATGACTTTCATTGTGAAGAAATAATGCAACCTGTTCAGGAACATCAGTCTAAATAGCATACCTAACAATATCAGCTTTTCTTTTTCCACCATCTAAGGCTATGCACAACAGGTTATACACATAACAATGATTCATCAGCCACAGCTTTCCTTGAAAGGAAATGATATCATTTCCTTAAAATTACTGTGCTGAGAGGTGTATGAAAAACATTAAGAGACAATCCATCTCTCTCACTTGAATAGTAAAAAGAGTACAACTGAGAAGCTTCCTCTACTATCTGAAACCACCGAATCATAATCCACTTCATCAATTTGTGCTATATGGCCTTCCAATTCATTTATAAGCTGTACTCATCCACCTAACTCAAAACTACCTCAGTATATATTGTCTCACAGTCTAAGCAGATGCTAATGTAGCTCATTTACTGGAAATCTGTCAGCAAATGACTGCAAGAACTACTGATTTCATCTCTCCCATGAACAGTGGTTTAGGAAACACAGTACAGTAGCATTTGCTTATCTAAAGCAAACGTGATTAAAATAAAAGAAGTTTTACACAAACCAACACTTTGGGAAAGACTGAGAATGTCTTTCTCACATTAGTGACTCTAGTGAGACTTATGGAATACTTACGGTCTACCACATGGCCTGGAGTGGTTGACATTTTTACTAAATGCCTAAAACAAGTATACCAGGAATTGATACTCACATCACTAGCAATGTTTCTTGATGCTTTTGCTCGAGTAATTGGAATAGCATCAAGTGACACGTTGGTCCCTTTAGCTATTAGATCGTGGTAGTCCTGTTTATAATAGGCCTAAAAAAGAAAACCAGTATTATTCTAGAGAAATTAATATTCATGTGAATTATAAGAAAATAAAAGCTACACAAAAGCTACTCCAGACAAATCTTTAGTATGAGATGCTTCCTTTAGTGTTTTATTACTTCTTTATTAACTAAACTAAATTAATTACATGACTACATTTAATGGGATTTGCTTGGAAATTCAAATGATACCAAGAGAAAAAAATTGCAGTGATATAAGTTGATTATAAAGAATTGTGCATCAGTGAAAGAAATCTGCAATATGAGCATACCTGTAACATTCTCAAAAATTCAAGAGCAACGTGTAAAACATTGTAAAGTCATCACTTACATCACTGACATTTGCAGCATTGTATCTAGCTTGGATAAACTGTGGGACATCTGGGGGGAGAGTGTATTTATGTTTAACTTCTTCTCCGGAAGATCTGTAGAGTTTCTGTAAAATATATCATACATAAATAAATTCTTTCCTTGCACATGCAGCACCAGTTCACTGTGAATCAACTGAGGATTTAGGTTTGATTTTTGCAAACGTATGTTGCCACTTATCTCATAAGGATGGAGACTGCTCTTTTCAAACAGAATTATTGATCTTATTGATGGAAGAAACAAGCCCTAAATGCTCTGTGCAGTCTTTGCTCAGAAAGGTCTTTACTCAGGGCTCTGTAGCACAGGCCTTATGAGGAGCAATTAAGGGAACTGGGATTATTTAGTCCGGAGAAGAAGAGGCTCAGGAATGACCTTACTGCCCTCTACAATTCCTGAAGGGAGGTTGTGGTGAGGTGGGGATCAGCCTCTGCTCCCATTTAACTAGCAATAGAAATAGTTGAGCCAGGGTAGATTCAGACTGGATGTTAGGAAATACTTCTCCAAGGGGGGGTGGTCAGGCACTGCAATAGGCTGCCCAGGAAGATGGAGGAGTCACTGACCCATGAGGTATTCAAGAAACATTCAGATGTTGTACTGAGGGCATGGTTTAGCGGGGAATGTTGGTGATAGGTGGAGGGTCAGACTGGATGGTCTTAGAGGTCTTTTCCAACCTTGGTGATTCTATGATTCTATGACATGTACACTTCCTTAAAAAAAAAAACTAAGAAGCCTGATTTCCAGGTGGGCTTCCACTGGAACAGGCCACATAAGTGTCTTTGTCCATGTCTGTGCATATATGCACACCCATATTCACCTATATTTTCATTTCAGGAATGGTCTTAAAATTGGAGAGTGGCTGCAGTGCAGAAACGTATGGTCTCAGAGTACAGTGACATGTTTGGTATGTTCACTTACATCACTCAGCTGCTTGCTATTGATCTCTGCTTGCTTCTGTACTGGAGAGTCAGTCACTTGGGTAAATTTGATCTGATCAGGATGCTTTTTGTAGGTGTGCTGAGGGTAAATAATAAATACATTCATCGTAAATGTACATACACACATCTTTCTATTAAATCAGACACAGTGATGTAGCATTACTTGGGATAGCTGGCAGTTATGGCAATGGTGTAGACAAGCACTGTCCTGCACAATGATTCTTATGTTACTTTAACACAGTCAGAGCCCAAATAAACTTTTAAAGTATTTTAAAAGTATAACCACAAAATATTTAAACGTACATAAATATTACCATAGACAATAAATGATATGCCATATAAAATACTACACAAAAATACATATTTTAAAATATTTTCAAGTATTAATAATTACAATTTGTATTAATAAAATAACTAAAGTATGTTGAAGTATTTTAAAAAGTATTAACGTAAAAATATGCTGACTTAAGCAAATAGATGCTTGATGGTCATTTTTTGTTTTGTTACTGTTCTAATTATGTGGTTTTATTTGTTAGATGGTGTTATAACTGTCTTGATCAGTAGGTGTCACAAAAGACTTCTAAAATACAGGTGAATATGGCTTATAAAAGTCACTTATGCTAATAAAACCACACTCAAAAATTAAAATTAACAGGAAACACTGTAAACTTCCAGATACCTCAGAGCAAATGCTCTGCATTTAACTGGCTATCTGATAACCACTGCCCTATACTTACATCTTTACACTGCTCTAACTTCTTAATAGCTTCATATTCTTGAGTTATGGTCTGAGGGAAGTAGCATTTTGTCTTATCTTCTTCATAATCCGCTTTGTAATTTTTCTAGGGATGAAATAAACATTCCATAAGAAAACATAATTGAGCTTTCTCCAAATTAAAACACGATGGCAAGAACAGAATGAGTGCCACACTTACATCACTCTTCATAGCTTCGACTTTCATACAGTGTATCTGATGTGGGTCCTCAAAACTGCCCAAATAGTGTCCCAAAATATTCTTTTGATAAGCATCTTTGTATTTTACCTGGAAAAACAAACACAAGTTGATAAAGAAAAGCAATCAAGAATGTCAGCGTGGAAAGATATGAACTCAGCAAGACATACATCACTAAAATTCTTCAGAACGCTATCAGTCTGGAACTTTGGTGTGTCACAGTAGTTCATGCTTGTTCCTTTGGACTGTTCATAGGCTTCTTTGTATAATTTCTGCAAAAGAAAATAACATTGGGTAAGAAAGCAGACTGAACTGAAATGCACTTACAATACAATATAAATTACAACAGTGAATATTATTTTTTCATTCTTTTTAGTGGCTTCTGGGATTGTTAGGAAAGACATGAAGGTTTGACTCATCATTTCTGAACATCTGATGTTGAGCAATCTGTTTGGAAGTGTTTTTCCAAGCAGATGAAAACATCAAGAGAGAAATCAAGAACGTCAAATACATTCTTGAAGTGATATCAAAAATACAGCATATATATGAATACCTAGAAGTGCATATTTTATCACTGCAGGCAGCAGTTGAAGTTCTAAGCACTAAGGAAGAACCCCTACCTCGTGACCCATTTTTCAAAGGATTATAAAAGAACTACACAATCATCAGCTATCTCCATAGCACATCACACTCAGCTGTGGGGAAATGACTCCTTATAGTGATACCATTCTGGCCAGTCGGATCTCTTGAAAAATACTACCTTTATAAAACTAAAAATACTGAGAAATTCAGAGGAGAAGTCAAGAAATGATGAGTTTGGGTTTTGGTTTACTGTACATGACTGAAATTCGTGCTGCTATACTTTGATAATACTCACGTCACTCAGCACATCTCCTGCAGTTTTCAATTGCCTCAGCAATGGGTTCTCTGTAGCAGGAAGCACATTATAATCTGCAATGGCTTTGTTCTTCTCGTAGTCTGCTCTGTATTTTATCTTTCAAAAGTAAAAACAAAAACAGTGAGGTTTTTAAAATCAATATTAAAAGCCAAACACTCACTAACTTATATTGTCTTGAAATTTTCTGAAAGGTCTCCATCTGCTTTTAACTCATGATTCATAAAGGCAAAGGACCATGAGAAGCACTCAGATCACAGCAGAGCAGAGATCACCAGCTGAGAGGTTGGGTTGAAAGATAATTAACAGCTATTAATTAGATGTCCTGACCTCAAAGCACCTTGCCAAGCATTCTGACTTTTTAACTACCAGTTGACATATTAGAATAACTACATTCTTAGAAGTTAACGACAGAAGATTATCTTTGTCTTTGCTGATGCAAATGCTGTTACAGAAACTGCAGAAGCCAAACCAATTCAGCATTTGTAACAAAGTGCCAGTATAACATCACTGAGATACACTGAGAAAGGATGAATAACTGAAAATATGAAACCAGATTCAGCTAGGTTCTGTTGGCCTTGGTTAACAGTATTGATCTATTCCAACTAAAACCATATAACATAATACAGTAAGAGTAAACCAAAGCAAACTCCCATCTCCATGAAAGAGAATATTCTACTTCACAGGTACTACTGCAGAGGATCATAAGCATGGGTGGGAATCTCTGAAAGCTTTGGGGTGGCAGGAACACAAGAACACACCTTCTGCACAGAAGAAAATATTTCTGACACCTGACAAAACAGCCTCAGCACAAACTGTACTGACTTCAGAACTACACTCAAGCTGTACAGATGGGAGCAGGTATAACAACATACCTTACTGACATTCTCCGAAACTCGCTTATTAGCTTCATATTCTGGAGTTTCAGTCTGCATAAAATAGATTTGGTCTTTCACATTTTCAAAGTCTTCCTGGTATTTTTTCTGTTAAGAACAGAGAAAAGCAGATATCAAATGTACCAGATGTATCAAATGCAGCTGCATTATAACTTAGCCATCCATTAAGAAGCTTAAATAGAAAAAGAGAAACACAACAAGCCAAGTAGGAAAATTTAATCAGTGTTTGCCACATTGGCACATGCACAAAATAAAGCTGTTCATTTCAAGATTTTCTGAAGAATTTACTTACCATACTTATATTTTCTGCATTCATTTTTGCAATTGCAACATCATAGCATGGAGTTTGACTCCACTTGCCTTTGATCTTGTTTTTATAGTCTTCATGATAAATAATCTGCAATGAAATTTTAAAAAAATAATACTTAATCTCCAGCTCAATTTTCACTTAAAAGTCTTCTTTTTAAAGATGCCTCCTATTTTATATCAGCACTATAACCACTTTACCAGTCAGTCACTGTCAAAATCACGTGAAGCCTGACCTTAGCATTCAGTTTTCCTTTATTTTGGTAAATATACCCTGACCAATAAGGATGTATATATTAAATAAGTCCTCTATTCCAAATGATAAATAATAAGATTAATAAAATATATTGGGATATCACTACCAAATTCCTTCAGCTGTCTCACTATTCACACAACACTGGGATACAATATTGCCCAAAAATTAAACTAGAATTCACTGTTACTGCTTCTGAAACCTGTAATAGGACAGAAATGGAAAGTCTTTTCTATACATGGCTTGTCTGGTAAACGTGATTTCTATCAGACTAGGTTCAGAGTAATGGAAATTAAGTATAAATTGTTCAAACAGAAGTTTAAAGTGTTTGAACAATTACTTAAACAGTTACTGTCTGTTTAATTACATAAAAACCTTCCTGAGTTTTCACTGAGTGTTCCAAATGCACTTTCAACCACAGTTGCTTTCCTCATCACAGAAAGTACAACTTGTTATCACACTGATTAAGAATGTACATGTCAAAAAAGATTTTTCTGAATGTTATTGTTTGAAGATACATGTAGAGATTACTATGTTTTATTAATTTCCAAGAACAATCACACTGATCTTCTTGCTTCTCCCATGCAAAAAAAAAAAAAATTCTTGATGATAATTTAGCTTCTGGGCTACTTAAGGTACAAGAAATTTCCTCTAAACAACACATTACCTTCTGTCACCTTTCAGATGAGTTCACTAGATACTCTTAACTCCCTCATCTGAAACAGCAGATAATTTCCACTATATAGCAACAAAATCAGGCATGTCTTCCTTACTAAAACTAAACTTCAAACTGAACTAAAAACCTTCTGGCTTAAGAGTTCATATGACTTAGCTCCAAGTTCTCCAGCAAAAGTTGATCTTCCTCTATTTCACTTCACCTCCTGCATTCCTCAGCTGTTTTATTCTGTGTAAAATGTACTGCTGTGGACTGGTGTCAGTCTTTGCTAGTCATGCCATACAACTGTGGAATTTACTGTTGAACATTACTTGCTAATTCAGTGTGCAAATTGGGAGTTATCTAATTTCTGCAAGTACCCATGAACTTGCATGGAATATGTATGCGGACAATGATCTGACTCTGAAAGTAACTTTTAAAAGCTTTTCTCTGCCATCAACCTAGGCATCTTCAAAGATCAGATATTCAACTTAATAGCAAACTGGGATTATTCCTTGTAAGCAAGTAATTCATTTTAAAATCAGACGCATACTTGTGTTTCACTGTTTATTTTGAAGAGAGGAGTAAAATGGATGTTTTATGTTGCTTTGACCTGTAAAAGTTTAAAATGCAATGCAGGAGATATTTTTTTTACAAAAGGAAAAATAGGAACTAATGCATGTAGGATAGAAGCAGAAATGTTTTATGAAACCTAGATTTGCTGATAAGAATGACATTTTGTCTCTCGTTTGAGACTGGATAGGATCTTCTGAGATGTTTTAAGAAGAAAGAAAACTTAAAAGCTGGCTTTCACTACTTAAAAAAAAATCAAAGAGATCTTGAGGTCTGGACTTTTCTTTTGCTCTCTGGTACCTTTTTGCCTCTCTAATTCCAAAATGGAAATTTCTATTGAAGGAAGAGAACTGCATTCTACTCACATCACTCAGCTGCCTTGTCACTTTCTTGGCTTGTTCCACATCAGGGGGATCTGGCAGAGAAGTATATTTAGATTTTCGTTCATCGTGCCCTTTTTTGTAGACAATCTGGAAATTGGAAAGAAGTAAATGTTTACAGAATGTTTACAGAAACTGCCCACTTCAACAGTAACATCATATTTAATCTTACCTCTGCTAATGCCACCAGTAACAAAAGTAGTTCTGTTCACAGAATAACAATAATCTCTTTCAATCAATGTGTTCTGGGAAACTTTTCTATGGAAAAGTTCACTAGGAAAGTTTTCAAGTCTACTACTCCGCTGTCTGTGATAAACTGGACACCTGAAACCTTTATATAAGACCTGAAATACTTGGTTGAAAGTTCTGTGCCTGTTTTTTTTTCCCCTAAGTATTAGCAAATAGCAGTGCTGAGCATAGCTCATGAACTACTGAGTTTTCTTATCATACAGATTTGCAGATACTTCACAAGGCCCAGCAAACAGGGCTACTGGGCTTATAGCCAACCCCGAGAGCTTCTCAACACATTTTAACAGGCATTTGAGGTCTTACTAGTTATCTGAGGTCTTAAACAAATTATTTCTTTCACTTATAGTCCAACATTAAAAAGCCAGTAGGTACACACTCTAAAAAAGAGCGTTCACTTTTCTACAGAAAGAGCACCACTCTCAGAGCTATCAATGCATATCTATGCATATTTATCTTCTGTTCTGCTATAAAGTTCAGCCAGAAGCCTCCCAAGTTCACAGAATAACAGAATGGTTGGGTTGGAAGGGACCTCAAGGACCATGAAGCTCCAATTCCACACCACATGCAGGGCCACCAACCTCCACATTTAACACCAGCCCAGGCTGCCCAGGGCCCCATCCAACTTGGCCTTGAACACCTCCAGGGATGGACGGGGCATCCACAGCCTCTCTGGGCAGCTGTTCCAGCACCTTACCACCCTCATAGCAAAGCACTTCTCCCTGACACTCAACCTAAATCTTCCCTCCCTCAACTTCAAACCATTTCCCTTTGCCCTGCTAGCAAGAAGTTACACTGTAGCAGGATCCAATTTTCAACCAGGCTTTGATACTTACATCACTCAGAGCTTTTTGAGCCTGTGCCACCCTTCTGAGTTCTGGACTGTCATTGTACGGATAGAACAATGTTTTGTCTCCTTCCCAGTCTTCTGTATAAAGTTTCTTAAAACAGAAAAATGCCAGAATAGAGAATGAATTCATTTTTGTCTTGGAATGCTTTTTAAACTTCAGCTGACTAAACCAGTGATTCTTCTTACCTTACTGAACATTGCTGTATTTTTTATTGCATTTACAAGCTCTGGGGCATCAGGGGGAAGTAAGTACTTGTCTTTATTCTCTTCCCAGTTCTGTTTATATAACACCTGAACAAAAAGATCAGCAGACTAGTTACTCTCTTATTAGAAAAATATTTACATTAGTTAATAAACAGCTCGATGGAAAGCTTTTCTTGCAAAGTGAATGTATCATACTCATGACATTTAAAAATATGAATTGGAAACATTTAAGATATTTATACTTGCCTTGATCAATTTATTTGGTCCTCCCCCCTGAGCTTCTAAACTGTTCCACAGACACTGCTTCAGTGTCCTGAGCTGAAAACCTTGCTTTTATCAGTAACTTCATGATCTGTTAACGTTCACACGCCTTCTGGTAAGCCAAAACTCACTCACCTTGCTCACTTGCTGAGATACCTTCTTTGCATGTTCTATATCCCAGGCCTTTTCATCAACGTGGCAAATAGTTCGAGCAGCTTCACCAGCCATGCGGTATTTAACCTAGAGCAATGCACACCAAACCACAGCTGTATTTACAGCTAACACAGACAAGTGTCCTCTTAAAGCAGAATATTGACATTTTGAAACTTGAGAATGCAAAGATCCAAAGATGCAAAGATTCTGTATTGAGTAAAGCATTTAGGCATATGATTAACCTTTACCATGGACTAGCTGTTGTTTAGAAATAATACCTAGAGAAACAAACAGATTTTGTGAGTTATATGAAAAAGAAATGCAGCTTTGAGACAACGTCAAGAGCTGTGAATCCAAACTAGGGTGTAATCCTATAATCTGAGTTGTTCCTAAGAGTGCTTCCACTTGTATAATGAGGTGGAAATCCCCATGCTATTCAGTATCTGTTAATTTCACAGTCCATTACCACAGACCATACGCTGTGGTCCCAAAAGCAACACAGCAGCCACACCACCATGGCAAACCAGTAGATGGAGCACAAAATCATTCTAATGCACAGTTACAACATTCCCAGCTTGACAGCAGGCTCAGTCAGCTTTAGCACGGGGATTGCTGCATCACATTCCTCAATATATCCTAAGCCAGGTATTGAGCAAAATGTAATGGATACTCATCTCCAGCACACTGGTTAGGTGTCTCCCCACTCAGCTTTGGGAGTTCCTATTCCCAGAGATCCAATTCTCCCTACTTACTCTACAAAGAATGAAGATGCTTTGGATTTTAGTTTCCCAAATTGTGACATGCACTGTTAAAGGGAGACTGGAACTACAGAAAGAACAACATTTGATATCTACCTCACTGAGCTGATCCTGCACTTTCTTGATTCTCCGAATTTCTGGGGTATCAATTGTGGAAGCATATGGCTTTCCTCTTTCTTTATTAAATTTTTCTTTGTACTTGTTCTGAAAGAAAATAATGACAAGTATGATTAAGACACATCCTAAAGCTCTGGTAGAAATGTAAACAGTAATTTTTGATGTATTCATCTGTTTAGTATAGGAGTTCGGGGCACATCACTGAATAATACAAGCTGTCATTACACAAATACATTTGCACAGTTCTGCTTATTTTAACCAAGTGATTTTTTTCCATCTGACACAGCAGAAAAAATCCATTTCTACCTTCAGCCTGCTTTAGATCACCTCTGAGTTTATTTGCATTACACATCTCACCCTGATACATTCAGTTACTTGTTTCAGTGACCAAAGATGGGGAAAATTTTTGGGCGAGAGTAGCAATCTTAGGCATATGATCTCATATATCATTTCAACAACAAAAGTGGTAGGTATCACACATTAAAATCAAGGAAAAAAGGTCTGACACCATCATACACCTGCACAGCACAGTTATTTTCCACCTCTAAAAACACAGTAAAATGGACAGTAATACTGGAATTTGATAAACTATGCCAGGAATTTGGGTAGGTGTTTGTTCCCACATACTGTGCACAAAATAATTCTTGGATATGGAGAGGGATAGAGAAATATACTACTGTACAAAATACTGAGGATCACTATTCAATAAACACTAGCCCTTGCATTTCCTTACTTAAGTATCCAAGTCAGATAGCACAGGAAACCTCTTAACTGACATCTGAGATAAATCTTGAGATATCTACCACAAGCTTTTTGTGTCTAAAGATTACTTGATGCATGTAAGCAGAAAATAGGCAAGAGATGATCTAATTGAAAGAAGGAAACTTCCTACTTCAAGCAAGCAGCACTGACACACATGATGAAACAGAGTACAGGAGGAGTCAAAATAGCATAAAGGATTGCAACAATACCCATCAGATGCTTTCAAAATTGGTGTTTCTAAACAAGTAAAGGACATGGGACAATTCACCTCACTGAACAGGTCCTTCATTTTATTACTGTGCTGCAGATAAGGTGTCAAGAACTTAGAAGAGTCCACTTTTGTCCGTATTGTCTTCTTTCTGACTGGAGTTGTTGCATCCTCACCAGAAGTTTTTTCATACTCAATCGTACGAGTGATGGTTGTAGGACCTGTGAATTCTGTGCTAGTGCTGTCAGTGATCTCAGTGACCACCTGGGAGTAGAGAAAAAAATAAATGTGTTTTAGTTATAAATCACAGTTTTATTTTAAGCTTTTTTCACTTCTTCTGATATAGAAGGATGCTCAGTTCTTATCCCCAAACTACCTATGGTGTAGAAAAATGGTGACACTTACTTCCTCCTGGGATGACCAATAAATGCCTGCTTTGCATGACTCAAACTGAAAAAGTACAAGGAATTAAACAACCGGCTGATTTTTGCATCAAACTGATACAACTATTCTCCAAAGGAGCAGGAAGAGTGGGGACTGCGTTTCATATGCATAACTTCCACTGGCATGAGGTGGTTTCTCAGATGTGACCACCCACAACCAAAACCAAAGCATGAAAAGTGCTCTCAGTGTTGAAGAAGCAGACATCACACTTCCAGGTTTCCTAACGACGATACTGAGAAAGCAGGTCAGAGGTGCACACAGTCATTCAAAATGATTATCTTCTTCTTGTGAAAGGAATGGACACCGCACATCCCGAGTCTTTGGGATCCTGTGGCAAATCTATGGTGCACCAACTGACTGAACAAATACCTGGAATCCACCTGTTCTACTAACATTTTCTCATAGACAGATCATAATCATGGCAAAGATATAGTTGAGATATACACACATTTGATCAAGCATCCACTGGAAAGAAGACCACAATTAATTTAAATCATTCATAGACTTTTTTAATCAACGTATTCATGCTGTAAGAGATAATTCTAATACGAAGATTCTAATCCAAAGCATGTTAAAATAATTATTACAGCTGAAAAATATGCTCTGACATTATCTGAAAAGCAAAGTATCAAGCTTTATTTCATAGTCAATTAGCTTAAACAAAACAAATGCTCTGAAAAGGAATGCATGAAGGTCAGATTTCAGATAGTTACTTACATTAGTAAGAGGTAGACTAGAAAATACACCAAGCATTAAATATTAACTTGGCAAATACACAAAACTTCAATTACAAAAAGGTTGTTTATTATGTGAACATTAATTACATTTCACTAATGACGCGTCAGGATGTTAATAGTTACTTCTGCACCACAACAGATTAATCTCTTACAACTCATTTCAAGTAAGCAAGTGTTCATTTAAGTTCTGGCACTGAAAGCACAGCACAGCTTGAAAACTGCCTAGGCAAGATTCAGAAAAGCATTACTTGATGTTAGGTTTAGAACAGAGTAGTGAAGCTTTCTTGAGAAATTGTAACAGATTTCTAAAGCTTGGAGAGGCTTCCTTCTGAAAATAGTGTTTCATGTTAAAAAAACAAACAAAACTCCTCTCTTTTACTTTCATAAGATAACTCATAGGCCCGCATGATGCTAATGCCATAGACTGCACTCACAGCTGCTGGAAATACATCCAACTGCATTAGCTAAAAAGACACTCATATGTGATTCTTCACTCTACAATGCTGTTTTCAAAATCTGAGGCAGATCTGACACAGCAATAGTCATGCTATTGCTCCCTTTAAATCCAGTCCGGCTCTGGATTTTAAAACACCTGATGAATGCAGCGGTTAAAAATAACTTGACAGGCTTTCTTCAAAAGTGCAGTCTTCAATTATTTGCTCAGATGGTATCAATCACATTCTATTAAATTAAAACTATAGTAAGATTTGGGACCAGATCCTTCGTTTGGAAGGAACTGCTCAGATTATGTTTCAGCATAACGCCAGAAAAAACATTCCATGGTAGCAAAGAGTTGCATCTATCTATACTATCAGTAGAACTACAGATGATGGCAGTAACTCCATGGTAACTCATATATTTGTTACCAGTGACATGAAAAAAATCTTCACCACTTTGCAGCAGGAAAAGAACTGATAACACAAACTAGATTCAGGCAGAATCTTTACATGCTTCCTTTCCTAACAAGCTGTATATAGTGCAGTAGGGCCCTGTTATTCTTACATATGTATCTAGCCAAACTCACATCCTCAATAATCCTGTTCATCTTTAACACTAATGATTAGATTTTGTCAATATGTTACCCAAGTAATCTTTCTGCCTGTCTTTCTAGTTAAATAACAAAACCTGCTGTTCATTCTGTCAGCTCCTGTGCAAATTTAGCTGCTGGCCAGCAGCAAAGGGAAGAGCATCAGCAAAAGAGAGCAGGAAAGAAATCAGCATAGTCCTTTTCTATCAGACACATCCTCAGCTCCTTCCGATGGAAAACAAACAGTAGTGCACCTCCAGGTTGAATCCCAAATACAAATCTAAAAAACAGATGGGACAGTCGCTCAAAAAAAGCTAGAAACCCTCTTGGTCAGCTCACAACAAGGTCTTGAAGAGGAAATAAAGAAGAAAAAAGCAACTGTTCACTGATACCTATGTGCTTACTATGGAAAATTGATCCTCAGAATGCAAAAGGCCACTAGTTTAGTATTACACATTAATTACATATATAATGTAATTAATGCATATATCAATCACATTCAACTTCACAGGAACCTTTACCTCATATGGTTCACCCTCCTCAACAATTGTCTCCTCAATGTAGTACTATTAAAGAAAGGAGAAAAAAAAATCATTGTTAGGACAGATCATACAGAATAGCAAAGACTGTTTTAAAGACACACCTCAGGAGAAACAAGGCTGCAGTTTGTAAAGATATTATCAAGTCCTGAAGATCTGTTATTATTTTTTTGCATTGATTGGATTTTTTCCTTATGTTCCTTAATTGATCTTCCTCCTAAGTAATTAATGAAGGACCATTATCTAACGATCCATAAGAAAGGCAAACGATGACCACACTGAAAGAAAGCATCCAATAGAACAGGACTTCCCAAATGTTAGGCAGTATGCCAAAAGGACTATAAGAGAATTCTCTCTCCAAGGCTGTCTTCAGGGTTGCTCCTACCTACAGATGAGGATTTCCACAGTTCCACAACAGACCCCAGCCATTACTGGCTGCCAGTCAGACTTCCTTCTCCTGATCAGAATTCAGAGCTCCACAGTCAGCCAGTTTTCTACTCATTTAATTTTCCACTTATCCAGCTCATATCTCATCAATTTAGTGAGACTACATCAGTCTGTTTCAGTGCTCCTTCTGTAGTCCAGGTACGGACCATTTGCTGTTCCTTCCTCATCAACAGCCAAAGTAAAATTACCATGAAAAGCACCAAGTCTGGTCAGCCACGATCCACCCTCAATAAACAAATATCCACTGCTACCCATCACTTTGCTCTTCGTGTGTTTAAAAATGGCTTCTTAGGTGATTTTCCCCATAGCCTTCTTAAGGATTCGAGTTCACCATCTGCTTATCCTTGGATCCTCTTTCTTGCCTTCCCTGAAGTAGGGTATAACAAGGCTTTTTCCAATTATCAGGAACTTCCCCACAGTACAATGAACTTTTGAAGATTACAGACAGTACAGCCCTTTGCGGACATCAGCCAGACCCCTCAGCACCCCTGATCCACCCCCTCTAGTCCCCTGGAACCATATACATCCCACTCGGATAAGCCACCCCTAACTCTGCCTTCATCTACTGCGGATACTACATCACTCTCACATCTCTGCTGGGAATCAGAGACCTGGAAGACTAAATAAAGCTTACCAAGATTGATGAAAAAAAAAAAAAAAAAAAAAAACCAACCAACCAAACCACAACCAAAAAAAAAACTCTTGAAGCAATATGCTGAGGTTCTCTGACCACTGAAACTACAGTCCCACACACTTACCTTCCCTCTCACTGCCAATGATAACACATTTCTGCTGCTCTGCATATCTCTTGTTGGTTTGCCCATGCAGGAACGTGCTTTGTAACATCTTATATCTCCATCTACGCTCCTCCCAAGTACTCAGCTCCTATTCCCACCTTCTTTTGCGTCTGAACTCAGCCAGGAGCTGCTTGTTCATCCATACCAGCCTTCATTTGATTTCTGCACATTCAAATGAACAGTTCTTTTGCTCTGAGGAAACTGTTCTGGAGGATTACCCAACTCTCTTGGACTTTTCTCAAGGGATCTTTCCAAGCAGGGTCCTGAACAGGCTCTAATTTGCCCTTCTGGAATCAGTGATTATAATTCTGTTTGCCTTGCTTGCCTCTCTCAAATCTTCAGGTCCACAGTCTTGTGGTTTCTGCAGTCCATGCTGCCAGTGACCTTTCCATCTTCCACCTGTTCTTTCCTGTTCAAGTGGCACGTTCAAGCAGACCATCTTCCCTAGATAGTTCATCAGTCATCTGCATCGAGAAGTTTGTCTTCAGCACATTCCAGAAATCTCCAAGCTCACCATGCACAGCCACACAGCCCTTCCAGCAGACACTGGGGGGTGATTAAGTCCACCTGTGTGGCTTTCTCCAGCTGCCTAATTAAGGCAGAGCTCTGAAGCAGATCCACAGGTGAATCATCAGCATTTCTCCTTCTGCCAGCAGCTTTTCCCCCTCCCCATCCTGAAGCCATCATTTAAGCAGGGTTTCCAGCTAGCACTCCATTTTTGCCATGCATGGTTCAGATTCCCATCACAAAGGCACTGCCAGCCTTCACAACACAAGGCCTGCCCGACTCTCACCCAAGCACCCTGCAGTGCCACCCGCCCAGAGCAAATCTCCCACAAGACAGGCGACAATGCGGACAGCGCTTTCGCTCTCTGCCTTTCCCCGTTGCATCCAGAAACCAAACACACACGAAGCAGCTGCCGGGCTGTGCGGCAGCCAGAGCCTCTTCACAACTGGGAGCTCGGTGCCGCCCCGCCACCTGCCCCGGCCCCTCCGAGGCCACCCCGAACATGGCGGCCACCCTCAACATGGCGGCCACCCCCAACATGGCGGCCACCCCCAACATGGCGGCCACCCCCAACATGGCGGCCGCGCGGTGGCGCCATGCAGACACCCGGACAGCGCTGCAAATGGCGGCGGCGCTGAGGGGCGCGGGCCGGGGTTAGTGTGCCTCTCTGCTTCTCTACCGCAAAAACACGTAAAGATGCGCTTCGAGCGCCGCGGTGGGCAGCAGAGAGGTCGTCCATGTTTGTAAGTTCACCTCTCGTTTGACTGTTTTGAGGTAATTTCTGCACGCTGACCGCTATTCAGCTGTAACAGGTCGGCATCGATCGCTGGTACCTCACAGATGGCTGCAATGCTCAGTGCACATTAAGAGCTCCAGAGAAGGAAAAAAGTCTTAAAAATGCTTCATGTCATCTCTTATTCACCAACAATATCCTTTCAGAAGATAAATTTCTGATAGAGCACTTGTATTTTTGAAAGAGGGCATTCACATAAAAGAAGAGCTCTTGTTTAAAGCAAACAAATAGCAAAGTATTAAGCTGCCTTAAAATTGCACCAAATGTTCCCATCCTCGTTTTCTCTAATTCTCACTGTGAAGATACCACAGCAGTGTGGGGTTGATCCAAGGGACCTGCATTCAGGAAGGCAGTCATTGAAAATAAAATAATAATAATAATAATAAAAGAAAAACGAGGCAGGCCTGTGTAGATAAGGCCCAACCTGCCGTAATTCAAGCATCAACAAACAAGCATTGGCAGAAATAAAGAAGTATTTTGTCGCAGGGATCACATAATAGTTAGGAAGCATGAAGTCAGTCCCAAGGAACTTCGTGGTGGAAACAACGAAGGACTGCTGTCCTTTTGACTGGGCTGTGCAGTGTGTGTTAAAATGGATGTTATGAGCAGTAATGCTTGTTTCTCAATGCACGTTTAGCTGGCAAACTGTTTGACTTCATTAATTAATTGTTTGGAGTTTTGGAAGCTGGCAGCCAGGACCCAGTGCTGTAATGAAATCAGCAATCCAGTGGGTTTGGTGCAGAGATAAGAGTTGTGTGATGGCTTTTTGCAGTATCTTATTTTTTTCCTCAAGTAATAGCTGAGTAGTTCGTTACAACCACTTAATCACTTCATAATACAAAATTTTGTTTCATAATAATAATAAAGTAGCAAGTCTTTGTTAATCTTATATACACTTTTATTAGCAAACTCGTTATTCCAATGGCACAGAAAGCTATAATTACCCTAGTTCTTGGGAATTCTTTTAGTTCAGTCACTGAGACTAAGTAATTAGTTATAAAACTGTTAGCTTAAATGCCCAATCAACTAATTAATGCCTGACACGGCTCCACAGACATCTGCAGGTTTAGGTGTAGCTCCATCTTGGCATCTGATATGTTGGTAGGAAAAAATTGCATTGGGAAAAGACAGAAGCCAGGCCAGAGAGGGGCTTCCAAAGTCATCCATGGATTGGATGACAGAGGGCAAGCCAAGGGGGAAAGAGATGGCCCCTGCATCTATAATTATGCAGGAGAGTAACCACAGAACCTTGTGATGGGGGTGTGAAATGGTTACAATCCTTATTTAAACGCACAAACCATGACAGGAACCACAGAGATTTTGCTCTGCCGATAGCAAGTATTTGTTATTGTCTTTTACTTATCAAACCATTTAATAGATATCTAATCGTACCCTAGTCATCAAATAGCAAACGACGAGTAACCATTTATGTTCATGAGTAGCATCTTGGAGAAGTAATTAATATTCCTATTCATGAGGCAGAAAACAATAAATTCTACTCTCAGATTTTCTTCTTACCTCCACAACTTCCTCATATTCTTCTTCCTCCATTTTGAATGTATTCTTCTGTCTCTCCCCAGCTCACTGGTGATGCAGGAAATGAAAGTGTGAATATACAGTATTAGCCCATACGAACAGCTAAAGTCAAGTTCTTGAAGTGCATGGGTCACAGTTAGTAACTACTGAGATTATTACACCATTATTGGCTAATCAAGGGAAGAACTTGAACAACACAAAAAAATTGAAGTTGGGATCTGCCATTACTTTGTTTCAAATTATGGTAGAGAGCCACTGCAAAAGTTCCAATGAAAATTAAAAGTGAAAAATACAAATTGAAATCAGAGGGAAGAGATTTCTTGAAGTATTATTTGACTTCTTTCATTATGACAAAGTAATACGAAGATTTTTCTCTATCACTATTTCATATAATGTTGCATTATTAAAACTCCTCTTTGAATGGGAGCTTTATCTGCATATTCTACTACATGCATGCACAAGTAAAAATGCAATGCATGAAAAGGTTGTATGTATATTTTTAAGCAACCTTAAGTTAATGAGGCAATTTTGCTTTTCCCAGCATTAGCCTATGCGGGTGCTTTGGGTTCTTTTAACTCGTAGCTTTTTTCTCTCTATTTCTTCATTCCTGGAAAAGATGAAAAATCCATACACTGGCTGAATCACAAAATACAGATGAGTGTCAAAAACCTCTTAACTGATTAATTAACACAATGATTTTGCTTTGGGGCGCAGTTACAATTTTCCACCAGAGAATACAGCCCTGTTTCTAATGTTGGGAGGGGATGAGGCTTTGGAACAGCTGTTCTGAGTCCAAAGATACTTGCCGTGTAAGCTAATACTGCCAAATGACGAGGTGGTTTTGTTTAGCTGGCTAAACAGCAATTCCTTCTGAGGCAAGTGAAGTCTAGTAATGCAAGTTAAATATAGGAACATGGAATACTGTCTCTTTTTAGTCCTGGCGTGTTGAGAAAAATTACAAAAAAGAAATGAAAAAAGAAAATGGTAAAGCAGAGTATTAACCATTAAAGCAAATGAAGGATAACTCGATCCGTTGTCCTGTCCTATGGAAAAGTAGGTCAAAATTAATGAACAACTATATAACAGCAGTAGGGGCTTGCACTTAGGGAACCTCTCTTTACAACTGTCACTATTTCAACCGCCAGCTGAATTTCCAAAACACAATTTCAGGTCCTTTCCTCTTGCTGCAATTTCCAATCATTCAGTTATTCAGCCGGACAGAAAATCTGAGTCCCGTGGGCAATGCACAACTGCTACTCTGAAAAAACTACAGAATCAAGAAACAGCTAGGACAAGAACTACAAGTGAAATGTGATTAAATGTTCTTACCAGCAACATCTGGTAAATATCCTTAGGAGCAAAGCCTCTCCAGTCTTCCCTCTAGAGCAGTGCTGGGCGAGAGCAAGCCTGGTGCATCAACCTCTGATGACGCATGTGGATGGCACAGCCAATGCGGCTCCAGCCCGCTCCAATTTCAGCCCTAAATATACTTGGTGACCCCGAAGGAGGCCACCTGTTCTCAGCAAGATGACAGAAAAGGGAGCTGGGCACTTCTGTGCTCCTGAGGAAACCAAAAACACACCACAGCTTGACTGTATTTCAGCAGGTCTCTGCTGAAATGGATCCCAAAGCAAATCTAAGGCAATTTAGTGCATTCTTTTTTTTTCAGAACTGATCAGAAGGATGAGTTTGTACTGACAAAACAGATTTACTTCCTATGTTGTACCTGAATCAAAACTATTCAAATTCAAGAAACCTTGAACATCAAGAAAAGAAGAGTCTGGACTACAGACTAAATTTGTACTAAAAGTCTATCTTTAATTTCACCCCTAAGCATATGTAAAGAGTTTTATCAATTTAATTTGAGGCAAATCACGTTCCAGTAGTTTTATTAGCAGACCTAGGAACATAGAATCATAGAATCACCAACATTGGAAAAGACCTACAAGATCATCCAGACCGACCATCAAAAAATGAATACTGCAAGGAAAAAATGAAATCATGCAGAAGAATGCATAAATAGAAAGCAGTATGACTGGTGAAGAAAGACTAAGAATAGGTGCTAAGTAGATTGAGTGACAAGCAATTGTAATGCATTATTTTGGAAGGTCAGGAATGGAACAGAATCATGGTAATGATAAGAGAAGAGACATTTCACATCATCTATCTGATCCTATATTACAGGATTGCTTTATCTCTTTAAGGAGGTGCTTTTAAAAGCCAATACCAACACTCAACTTCTCTTTTCATGTACTGCAACACATAATTCAATAAGAAATTGTCAGAGGCCCATAAGAAACACCTTCTTGTTCCTTAACTCTTTCCAGAAGTTAGTATTTATATCCAGTTGAGGTGTTCATCTACTACACCTAAGGATTTTATATGTTTTGCTGGGCTGTATGTCCTTTGCTTTCTCCTTAAAGCAAGCTATGTGCTTTCAGTTATTTGCATTTTGCTTTACTGGGTGATCCTTCCTCCTTTTAATATTGTTTCTGTTTATAGAAAAATCCTTCAGTTTTTTTTAACACCTCTCGAAGATGTCCAGAAATTTATTTGTAGCACATTAATTGATTTTCACTAGAGGAATGCCAGCCCCATCTCTTGCTCCGTAATCCAGTTCCTATGTGTGTGCATCCCTGAAATAACTCATGGAGTCATTTTCCTCCAAACTTCTGCCCTGAGTAGATGTGTAAAGTAACACTTATGTATTTGCCATTCTGCTCCTTAACTCCAGGGACCAACAAACTGCATTTTCTGTGATTTCCACCTAAGCCCACCACTTTTCTTTTTTGGTGAAGGTTTGATGTTCACTGAAGTGTTTGCCTACAACTCAGCAGTAAGTGGGTATTTACACACTTGCCTAAAGATAGATAAGTTATTCTGTATTTATATATAATGCGTAAACACATGTAAATATATCTTCACTGTGGAAAATAACTACTATGCTAGCTGTTACTTATTCACTTCTTAGAATGCATTCCAATGATACATATTCATACTGGAATATCAGCAAGAATCACTTGCTGAAGTGGAACACGCATGAGGTAAATGGAAGAATAATGGTTAATATTAATTTTTTTTAATTGCTTCCATTTAGTGAAAAATTATATCTGCACCTTGGATTTCAAGCCAGTGTTTGCTGGAGTATTCAGAAAGCAGCAGCCTGAGTCTGACTTTCCAGAGAACAAGCATTTCAAATGCCCTAGATTATAAGGCAGAAAATATTTTCTTCTTCTTAGCACTTTTAAATATTAAGTCCAGTCATTATTACTTATTGAACAGTAATCACTTCTGGCAAGGAGAAAGAAAGGAAATAGTGTGCAACATTCTCTAGATTTAATTAGTAGTTATATAATAAAAGCAATGAAAAAACAGACTATATGTAGTTGCTCCCCTAAAGCACACAGCACTCACGTAGAAAAACACTGCTTTTTTTCCCTTTTCCCTAGAACCACAGTTGGAGCCTTTTCAAGTTCCTTTGGAGAGGCAGCATTCCAGCTATGAAAAATACAAGACATAATGCTGGAGCCTGATCCGTTCAGAGGACAAAATATGGAGGATCAATATGTAAGACTAAAAGGCAACCACACTGTGAATCTCCACTCCTGTAAGACAGAAATGTAGCTTTCTACAACCACCCCTCAGTTAGCAATGTTTCTCTATTGATTTAATCACTAATTCCCTTCTGTTTCTTTTACAGTGCATCACTCTTTGGATTCCACATCAGATTTCAGAAGAATTTTAATTCTCCAAGGCTGGATTTCCCATCATGAAGCTCAGGCAGTACATATCACTGTAAGCTGGCAATTGATCCTTGAAAGACAGGACTTCTTGATTCAAAAGACTTTCTATCCATCCTTGCATCTGTTTGACTGAAAATACACAGGAAATCTGTTGTGCTGGAGATTTATTTGGCTTCTCTGTGTCTTGCCCTTTGTGTGGATAAGCTTACTGACATCAGAACTGCTATATTTAACCTCCTGAGTTAATCAGTAGACCACCCGGACTTAACAAACATTCTATCATTGAAAAAGGACATATTTTAATACAACTTCATGCCACTGTCTCTATTTCTGGACTGTTATTATCAGCTTTTCATTCTTTTCACCTTTCCTTTCTGCCTGCCAGATTTTGCACGGAAAAGTTGGAAGAAAAAAAAAAAGTGAACTTTATCATTTATGGGACTCCAACCTGAGCTAATTGGGTATCTAAAAATTTCCCTTGGAGTGCCATCTCTATCAAAAAACCTAAAAGTGTTCCATAGACTGTAAGACACAAAATGTATGTTAGCTTATAATACACAACCTGCAAGATGCTAATATTCAACCTGAAAGTGCTGGAACCATCAAGAAGCCATAAACATGAAACCCATTTATTCTGGGAGGAAAGCTTTAACCAAAGCTCATGACACCAGAGCCTTGGAAGTAAAATAATTCTTGTTAAGTTAGCTGTCAGTGGTGTCTGTTGAGAGACTCTTGAGCAATATTTGCATTTGCACTCCAGGGATCCAAATGGTGGAGGGAACCAGTGTAGAAATGTGAGACAGAAAATTCACTAATAGTGAAAGAGGGAAGGGAAAAGGAAGTTAGGAGAGAGCTTCTCCTTGTCATACTGTGCCCTTTCACTTTAGCAGTCATCGTTTGCTGGGTAAGGAAGGCTGTAAGAGAGAGCAGGAAGGAACTGAAATTAAAATCTTGATTTCCCTATGGAAGTTGATAGAAGGATTTACTTTTATTCAGTTTTTCTTACAGTTTCTTAACAGGTGGGAGGGGGTCCCTGTAGTGACAGGGTGTGTGAGCCATGACCTGTTACAAGCTGCAGCTCACATCATTAAGGTATGTGTGCTGCAAGTGCCAGCATAGTGCAAAGACTCTGAAGTCTGCATGAATATCAAGGCAGATCATTGTGTTTTTTCCCAAAGAATGCTTAGCAGATTGAAAGCCCATCCAGGCTTGACTATCTGAGGTTTCTAGATTTGGAATGAACTGAATGATGGTGTCAGGTGCAAAGGTACCGATTCACACCAGGACAGAACTACAGTATCAGAAGCACGTGAGCAAGGCATTGTCAGGATGTGAGTACTGAATCTGTGTGCCACTTCAGGGCCAGGCTGGATGTGGCTCTGGGCAGCCTGGTCTGGTGGTTGGCAACCCTGCACACAGCAGGGGGTTGGAACTGGGTGAGCATTGTGGGCCTTTGCAACCCAGGCCATTCTATGAGTCTATGGTACTTGGCAGTATAGCATTGCTTGAGCAAAGACATATCAGCACTTGGAATGAATACATACCATGCATCTCTGCATTGTCTCTCTTGCACCCTAATAACTAAGGCATAGTTTTAAGTGGACAAGCAAAGGAAAAGGCCCTCTTGTAAAACTAAACTTCTTCAGTTCTCAATATTTGCCTTATTTTTCTTTCTATTCATTATGTGATAAGTGTTATATCATTTTAGAATTATGCAAAAGCCACATCACGAGGACTCCACTGTACTCAAGGAAAGAAAAGCTTACACAAGTGAGTTGAACTTGTGCATTTCTGATGGTTCAACTGAGCTTTCTTTTAATTAGCTGCAGGTGTGCGTTCAGCATTTACAGATGGGGGTATGAAACATGAGGGATGTAACAGTGTGTTAAAGTACCAGTTTGGCGCACACCATACCACAGACACATGCAAACATCTCTTCCTTGTAATTGTTTCATAATGACCAAGAAGTGAATCAGACTCCCTGCTTTGTGCCGATCCCAGAAGGAGAGGAGTCAGTATCTAATTATGAATGGGTTTGTAATTCATTAACAGCTGACTAATTAACTCACTGAAAATCTAAAAACAGAAACAAAACAAAACAAAAAAAAGGACACAAAGAGAACCTTCTCTTGCTCCCATTCCTTACAGTTTGAAATGCCCGTACATTTGTAAAAGACAACAAAAACAACCAGGAGCTTTTTTTTTTAATACCACAGTCTCTTCTTAATATCACGCAGCCAGCCAACAGACAAATATTTGTAAACGTGGTTTTATGATGGCTGTGCTGTAGGAGTGGTCGGCTGGTTGTTGGAAGGAAAGGATACAGGTTCTAAACAGATGAGCTTCACTTGTTACTGTTGTGCCGATGACCATCTTGAATCTCCAAGTATTAATAGAAAAGATTAGATCACAACAAGTAATATACCCAGAGGCAATGCAATCAGAATGCCATGATTAAGTCATCTGCAGCGTCTTCTTTTCTTGTTTATTTTTTGATGCTGACAGGTTAATACGCTCCTGAAAGTGACCGCTTCGCGTGTTGCCATGAGTCAAATAGCCTTTGCAGGAAGAGGGGCAAGGAGAAGAATATTGGTGTGAAACCAGAACTGATTTCATCCTTCCTGATGTTTCTGAGACAAGGAAATGCTGTTCACCAATCAGACTGTTAGGCAATCTGCGTGACACAACTTTTATTTACCACTCATCACCGCTTTCATTGGTGAAACTGCAGTCACTGCTTCTTTTCTGACAGAAAATCCAAACAAGCATTAAAGCCAGTGTTTGATGAC
Organism: Chrysolophus pictus; assembly: GCA_037305975.1. NCBI lineage: Eukaryota > Metazoa > Chordata > Aves > Galliformes > Phasianidae > Chrysolophus > Chrysolophus pictus. The sequence continues at coordinate 2,011,132 of CM074582.1, read as the reverse complement.
CCTGGGATACAGGACTCCAATTTCTAGTAGAAGACTATTAGTAGTATAATTTCACCCAGAGGGTGGTGAGGCACTGGAACAGGTTGCCCAAGGAGGTTGTGGATGCCCCATCCCTGCAGGCATCCAAGGCCAGGCTGGATGTGGCTCTGGGCAGGGGCAGTTCTCCCTTGGCAGTATCTGTCACAGCCTTCACTGTTCCTTGCTTAAATTCTGCTGCTAACAATGTCAATTCAGCAACCGGCCTTTGCAGGTAGGTGTCAGGAACAAAGAAGATACACTGATGATATCTTGAAGGGTACCAAACTGGTGCTCATTGTACTGATGTGTAACTCAGAATTTCTAGCTTTTGGAAAAGTAATTTATGTCGGCATGATCTAGGAAAGGAAGGGGAGGTTCTTTTCATATCTTTTCCCTTTCATTCTATTTATAAGATAAATAAACGTATTTTTAGAAGAGAGATACAAACACCAACTGTAAATCCTAGTGAAAAGCCACGTCTAGCAGCCAGAATTTCAGTTCTTACCCTGTCTGCAGGTCTCTATCTCACCAGTATGCAGTGGAGGTAACACAGCTCCTTTAACAAACTTTGTCATTATTATTACCACTGCTGTGAATCACAAATCACAGCAACTACTCTGAGAGTTGTAGCTGCTGCCCTATATGCAGGGTGATGGGTAATAAACAGCCAGCCAGCAGCTGCAGAGGGGAAGAGGTGCAGCAGCAGAACTGCTGGCTGCAGGGCTGAGAACCTCTGGGTCACACAGGTACATCATCAGCAGATAATTCCTCTCCCTTTGCATGAACAGGTGGGATGAGGACTACACTGCAACACATCTCCTTTTTGGTGCCCACTGTTTGTTGGCACTGATGATCCCTTTTCCTTTCACACCTTGAGGTGCATTGTGATTGTGCTTAACCCACTGAAGGAAGAAATCATTTCTTGGTGGCCCTCCTCAACAGTCACAAAGCAGCAGCTTTGTCACAGATGTAGTTCTGCCTGGACTTTTCAAACCTACCAGTGGTTTCAGTACATTTGTATTTTTCCCCCAGCTGCTTACCACGTTGAGCAGAGACAGTGAATTCAGAAGCTCTTCTGTGGTTTCTTATGGAATGAGCTGAAACCGTTTATTGAGAAAGCACAAGGCAGCCCATGTTCATTTATATCCCAGTCCACATTCAGATCAGTTATTGTCATCACATTAAGTCTATTTCTAACGAAGCTTGGCACCAGAAAAGTTTCATGTGGCTTTGAACAGCACTGCCAACTTTCCACATCATCCCAACAGCAACAGAGAAATGGATGGACAGAAACAACCATCATGTAAAGGCGTTTCCTGGCAGAGGTCATGTGAGATGCAAGGACAGAGCTGAATAGTCTTTGCCTTCAGCAGAAATCATGACTAGTCCCTCAGCTGACATCACCCCTGCTGCCTTTTCAGTACAACTATGCTACTACCTGTCTTCTTTGTGGCATTCATCCTTCCAAGGGGTTTTCAGATTTGTGCAGAGCTCCTTTATGAAGCACCATCATGCACGGATGCTTGCTCTCTCTCGCTGGGAATCCCTCTGCCACCCCAGTACTGCAAGCTGGCTCACACACCAACTGAAATAGCATGCATGCAATTTAGCAGACATGGGCTTCTAAAGGAGTCATTGAAGGGCATGACCACAAGAACTGCCAGAAAAGATCAAGATTAGCATAGTGCATAAAGCACTTTGATCCCAAAGAGATACTCTGATCGCTAAATCTTCCCATCGAAGTCCATTCATGGGCATTGAGTCTCCTTAACCTGAAAGATGCCGACTTGATGACTGGCTAATAAAGTGCATGGTTTTATAAGAGCTTCTTTCAAAGTGATAGCCTACATACTAATGAGAGCAGCACGTGTCTCAGTGTTATGGACTTTACTAAGCCAGTGCCTTCAAGAGCTGTTCTTAGAAATCTCTCCCTTTTCTCTGCTCTTTTAGCACATTTCTATGTGAGGTTACCAATACCTCCAACAGTAAAATGAAGGGGAAGGATTGCAACATGCTTAGCATTCCTAACTTGCATTGCTGGGATGGTATCTCATATCCTGAAATACAATCTGCAGTAGTCCATCAAATATTAGGAGTCGTAACTTGTGGCCAGTAATACTTTGCAGAAGCAATTCCCAGGGGCAGAACGCTCCATGAAAGGTCATTAACACAACACAAAGGTCATTGATGCAACAGCCACCATGAGAAATCCTCTGGACTGTTATTACCAGCACTAAGCAGCCACAAGCAGACCGCCGTTGCTCGTATTGCTCACCTCTGCGGTGGCACCAGAGAATAAGATAACAGCTTCGTTAGTGCAGGCAGTAAAGTCTTGTTCATTGCATTAAGGAATGGCACCACAAGTAAAATTTAACTCATCTGGTGTCGTGCCCCTCTGTACTAAGAGCAATAGACTCCAGTGTCGTTTGCAGGAGCTCGTGAGCTAACACTGACTTCTAGAAACTGAAGTCCTTCACTGATGCTTCCCTCAGTGACATAAATGTGATTTCACCAAAATAACTCACAGAATCACAGAATTGTAGGGGTTGGAATCCAGAGATCATCGAGTCCAACCCCCCTGCCAAAGCAGGTTCCCTACACCAGGATTAAAAAGAAACAGGCAGGAAAGAAAAAAAATACAAAATACAATTTCTTCACCCTTCACTACACAGCATCTTCAACACTGGTACCACCAGGCTCAAAAACTCTGAGCCCCATCCTTGTCCTCACCCCACAGCACTCAGGTGTCCCTGCCCACGCACACCACCTGTATGGGTGACGGCCCTGCTGTCCTGATCTCCCCATCTCACCTCACTCTGTAAGAGGCTCAGCGATGCAGCTTTCCTGTACAGTAGGGAAATGAGGAGGAGCAAAACTGTATTCATTAAAATTTTCACTGGGTCTGGCAGTCTTTCAGCTCATTTTCTTGGGAATGATTACACGAGGGCCAAACACTGATGATTTCATGGGTCTTTTTATAAAGCAGCATTATGAGGGTGGATGGACAGAAGCAGCTGCAGAACTGCCCTGGCTCTGGCAGAGATGCTCTGTAGGCAGTGGCCATCAGCAAAGCACTGCCACCAAGGCAGCAGTGCTGAGACATATTCTGCTCAGCACAACAAGCAGCTATAATGGGATTGGTGCTGCATAGGAAACAATTCAGAGGAGATGACTTATCCAGGTGTGGAAACCTCTTGTGACACATCTTGTTGTGCCCCAGCTTGAATTTGGCTTCTGCTCTTTAGGGCAGATGTTCATTGAAGGATGGATTAATGCACACACTCACTTTCCAGTCTGAAACTGAGGCACAACACAGGCATGGTTACATCAAGCTCAAGAGCTTCACACTGCAGCACATCACCTTTGGTTTCACAGCACTGCACTATAAAGATTCACAATCAAGGTAACTCCCGCAGAAGTGCTTTAACCCACAGTTCTGAGCATCGTGTATGGAAGAAATAATTTTGTTTGCTGATTTTTTTTTTTTGCCACTGACGTTAAATTCAAGCAAATAGTTTTCAGTGTTGAAAGCAGAGCTCCCTGCTGATGGAGGCTGCAGTTGCTCAAAGCTTTCAGCATTGCAAGGGAAGCCTGCAGAAGTGCATGGAAATCTTGCAAGCAATTGCACAGCTTCAACATAGGGTGTGTGTTCCTGGGGAAGGAAGGAGCTGAATGAGGGAATGAGTGCATGGAGCTGCCTCTTGCTCACCTCCAGGGGACTGCTGTCTTTGGCTGCAGCTACTGGTGCCATTGGACCTGGGCTAACAACTGCCACGTTAGGGTTAGACAGCAGAAGATGAGTCTAGCACATCCCTGGCTCTCCACACAAAGCTTTTCTTGTTTGCCCAAAATGGGATGCTGAAGGCAATGCTCTGCCTGTGGTGACACACTTTCTGTGCCTAGAGTAAGCCCCTGTCAGGGTGCAAGAATTACCTAAATTAACCCAAATGACTCCGTAGGTGAAAGGTGGGATCTGCTTTCCTAAATGCAGGTAGAGGCGATTCTCAGCAGCTACAGCTCCACTGTTCCATTGGCCTCCTGCCTTCTAATCCTCACTACCTAAAACCTGTTTCAACAGTCTGAACAACACAGAGAAACTGATTTCAACAGATTGCAAATAAAAGTAGTTTTATCACAGATTTAGGTCTCCCATCCTCAGTGCTCAGGTACACAGGTGGTGCTGTGAGGGACAGAAGGGAAGATTTCTGGTGGCAGTGCAGGCTTGAAGCATTTGGGGACCTTGGGGATAGCTCAGTTCCTTCAAACTGGAAGGTTTTTTTTGTTTTTGTTTTTTTTTTTTTAAAGGATTTACAATAGAAAGGAGGATTCTGCCCCCATCTGGCCTTGCTGGAAAGAAGCAGCCCAGGAACAGCCAGACAAGCAGTGGCTGCAGAGACAATTCACAGGGCTTTGGGACTGGAGCACAGAGCAGCAAACACTGGTGCATGGAAACGCCTGATATTCCTGGGTTTGATCCAGATGTGACTGGCAGAAAACCTGAAGCAGCTGTAAACTGGAGCAGCTCCAGCCATGCTCCTCTGTGTCAGTGGAGTCCATCCATGCCACGTGAGAGGAAGAGAGCGAGCTTGGAATCCGGTGATAATGTGAGAAGGACGGCCTGCACCTGAAAACTTCCCATCACCAAGAAGGAGAAAAACATCAACGGCAGTAGTTGTGTCTCCATAAACCTCTACCACATCCCAGCCTGTATTTCTTTCGTTACTCTTACTCAAAAAGCTTTGCACTGACAATGATTCTGTTTCACAGCAGATGAAAAGCTTTACACCTGCTGCCCAAAGCAATCCCTATAAAACCAGCAGCTCTTTGTCTCCTGGAGAAGCAATGGCATAGGTTCGTTTCTGTGCTGAGGTGCGGAGGCAACGAGCAGCACGCAGGGGTCTGGGCAGAGGATGGAGGATGTGAGTTTCTGAGGCCTTGTAGAAAAGCTACAGGAACAATTCTACCTTGTCCATGCTGTTAGCTGTCAGCAGGCACAGGCAGCACACAAGTGGCAATTCATTACCATGTTCTCCCAGCAGTCTCGAGTTCTCCCTCATGCACCTGGCAGACATGCAAAAGAAGCTCTGTGGGGAGAGAAAATCAAATAAACCAACGTGCTTTGGAAAGCAGCTTTCTCCTTGCCTGTAAATGTGCTCTTAACAAAATTCATCCTTATTTTTCATCCAGACTTTAAAAAGAAGATCTCAAAAGTTCTTACGAAAATCCACACATCAAATCCAAGACTTCATGTATCAATTTCTCTACTTATGGCAGTGTAAATATTACAGCACCTGTAGCACCTTGGAGGAAATGAGATTTGGGTTTGTCCACTGCCTACTGACACGACCACACTGCTTACCACAATCTGCAACCAGCAAGGGCACCTGGTGCTCCAATACATTGGTAATACATTGTTTAAAGCCTTTCAAAAATAAACACTTCTCAATCTACAAAGCAATTGAATTTACAACCAAGTACTTTCTAAAGGCACAGGAAAACCCCATGCTGTGCAACAGTAAGGGCACACATACTGACATGCACAGGCTCACATGGAGGATGCTCAGCCAACGTACCAGGCTAGCCAGCATTATCTCTGTCCCACAGGACAGCCCACAGCACCTCCTTCCCCTCACTGCATGGCACACTGCAGCAGTGCAAGCTGCTGAGCTCCTGGCCAGCAACACGGAGCTGGGCAAGCAGCACCACAGCAGGTGGGATCAGACTTGCCCAAATTGCTATCCATGGAGTTAAAGCAGTGCTCACCTACTGCTGCCAATAGCAGCAGCTCTGCTGGCGTACTGGGCCACATCCTGCACTGCACCAAGTTCTAAATCATTCCTGTATATATACACACATACATGAACATTTACATATACACATATATATACACACACACAGAGAAAAAATTGTCAAACCTGCTCTGAAAATGGTATGGGTAATCTAAAATGAAGAGGTAAGTTATCCATCTTAATACAAACAATAATGTTTATTAGTTGTTTATACAGCTCTAATATGCATCCAGCAAGTCATGTTTTAAAGCTATACATATAGGTTACAATGGGGTTGCCTCTTGGAATTCAGCAGTACAAGGACCTCAAAAGCAAGTCTTCAACAGTACCTGTATTCATACTAAGACTTTATGTACAAAGAAATTAGACAAAATATTGTTATTCCAAGATCTGCATCACTTTGCATGACCCCAATAGTTTGCCTACACACATATATACACACACACACCTGGAAAAAAGATGTCTTCCAGTTCTGAAAAATGAGGCAAAAAGCAAAACAGAACAAGGCTGATAACAAGTATTGGCTCCCAAGATGTTAACAATCCTGTACTTTTGCATCTAATTCAATATCATGTTGAAAAAATGCATTAAATACTTGGAATAAATCGAAGTCCACTGTGCAACAGCAGTAATGATGGGACTTGTACTTTTAGAAGTGGTAACAGGCTTCAAGAGTTAGGATGTTTTAACTCAAAGACAATTAAAGAGAACACAGCAGTCTTCATCGTTCACGCAGACAAGAAAAATAAAGCCAAAAAGCAGCAGAGTATTTTTCTTTTAAAAAGACCAATTCCATGTCCATAAGGAAGATGTCAATGACTAAGGCAAGGCTCACTGCAGCAGCTCTGCTCCACGCAGGACGCTCAGCTGTTGGCTGCAGAGGGAAAGTGACTGGAGATCAGCAGTGGCAAACCATTTTTTACGTGCAGGAATGAAGGTATTGATCACTAACAACACAACACACATGAATAAAACCCTTCCAAAATACTTCCATGTATATTTTTCTGGACTAACATAGCAATCCGTAAACTGGCATCAGACAGCAGGCAGAAGAACAGCACAGGAAAGCACTTTGCTGTCCATCACGCCATTGTGACAGAGGCAGCATGCAGTTACTGTACGTATCTGAGCTCGGTGAACACCTGTCTGTGCATTACTTTTATCTGAGAGATTATCACATGGCTCCAAGCACTGTGCAGACAGAAATAGAGCAACAAGTCCAAAATTAACACCCACGGAACAAGATAGAATTCCAGCTCCGGCGCTGACCACCAGCATACCTTTGGAGCAGCCACATGCCTTTTTTTTTTTTTTTCTCCTTATAGCAGCTTCAATTTCATCCCGTTTGCTTTCTAAGCAGCTACCTGTAACCCCAACAGCCCAGGGCTGCACTGCCAGCGTGCAATACATGAACACTCCACTACAACTCAGTATTTCCTAAAGGAAAAGAACATTCCACCATTAAATCCATTTTCTATTTAAAACCAGCAGACACACTTCTTACCAAGCGACCTCCCAGCACAAACCCCATCAGCACAGCTTTGCCAAACAGTTCTCCATACCACATGATGCCTGGACAAACCCTTATAACCGTGTGGGAAATCATACATTTGCTCTGAGAAGTTTCCCATCCACACATGCAAAAGGTATAATGCAAACAGCAAAATTTTGACCAGTGTTTTCATCTTAGAACAGTAAGGACTGGTAGTTTTCCCAAGGATAGCAGTTATAAATAGATGTGTATGTGTGATTGTACACAGCCTCTTACCTGTGTGTGCCTCATGGGCAAATCTGTGTATGTTTCACCCCTTCAAACAAGAGCTACAAGAACAAGATGAGCTCCTTCCAGCTCCAATCACATGGGGTTTCACAAGCCAGAATGACAGAAGTAGGTAAAGGGGGAAACAATTTGAGGAGTATTCTGATAAAACTTCAGAAAAAGTTATGCAAGAGAATCACAACTGAACGTGGGTATGCTAAATAGCTTCATAAAGTTGCAGCTAAATCACTCTAATAGATTTGCTTTTATTTAAAACACAGAAGTGCTCAAGCCAAGACAAGCCAGCCCATAGCTCCTCATATTAATTTGAAGCAATGATTTCATGTGTCCTGGAATGAAGTTTTATTGCAGTAACAGAGCTAGCCATGGATTTCATGAATTTCTTTCAAGACAAAATTTTAAGAAAGAGAAGTACAAAATGCAAGTGATCAAAGTAAATATGACCCTAGAAACATTAATACATACCCATATGGATGTAACTTCACACAAAAACTAAAATGTAAAGACCCAGTGAGAATATAATAGAAATAAACCACATCATTCACAGCCTGCATGGTGGGGCCAGGCTGCAGGACAAAAGGTTTTGGCAAAGCACACAGTAACAACAGGGGAGGGCATGCTGAAAGCACTCAGATCAAGCTCTGCATGGACACAGTTGGACCTGGCTCACCTAGCCCTCCTCTATCACACAGTTCTTGCGTTTTTCAGCCTTCCGAATCTAAGTTTGTTTCTCTTAGCAAAAGAGCACATCTTCAACAGCAGGAGACTGTTCTGCCCTCCGTGGTGCTTGACACAGGAAACATTCAGACAAGATAACACTGAGCTGATGATGATTTGCAAAGAATGAATTACAGCTTCAAGAGAAAGCAGCATTTTCTGTATTAATTCAGTAGCAGACAAGTCTTCCAATTTCACAAATAAGAAAAGCTTTAAAAAGCCAACAACCCAAACACCCAACTGGTGTCTCTGCTCAGAAGAAATCTGGCCTGAAAGGATAGAAGGCGATATATGGGGATGATCCTCTTATAAATAACGACCACTATCCGCTGTGAATTTCCAGAACACTTTCTGTACAATAGAAAAGTTAACCAGTAAAACCCCTGTAAGGCAAGGAAACCGTTTCTGCTTATGATTCTAAGCAACGATGCAAAACAAGTTAGTGACAACCACTTTAATTCCTCATTTTCTGCACTTCGCACGCTCACTGCACTGACTTGCAAAACGCCAGGACTACATGCACAGACATTGTCCTTTCTTAGTGCCATTCTTCACAACGTCACATCGTTCTTATCCCATAATGCTCCGTGATGCACTGTTTAAAAGCTCAATGCTACATTCATTTGAATTAGCTGAGAAACTACTTGTCAGACGTAATTAGTCTGACGGTAGCAAAGATAATGTTTTATTAGCCAATTAAAAAGAACTGCTTAAATAAGGAGGTTTACAAGACCAAGTATTCTTAGATTAATTTATTTTAACTCAGTTCTTTGAAGAAAAATCTGATACACAGACAAATGGATCGCTTCCTTTCACAAAGAAAGCTAGCCATGTGATAAATGGAGAGTGCTTGGAATGTAGAGGATAGAAAGCTTCAAGAACTAAAATGTAACACCAGTCATGACAAAACTGGAGCATAGGAAGGGGAAGAACACTCATTTACAAACTGTCATAGATATGTGTCTATTTCAAGGTGAATGGAAAATTCAGCACACAAAGAAAAAACTGATCAGTTCATTAGTTGTAGGCACTTGGGCTGCATAGACTGTAGTAGGTGCCTATCAGGTATCAGCATTCACACATGAACACACATCTGGGAACACTATTTAATGCATAGAAAAAAAGTAATCCTCCCTGAAATAAGAATTTTAGAAGGGAGGCCAAGCAGATCTATGTTAGGATTTCCCACCTTTCCTCACAATTAAAAACCTGTGTGATTTTCAGCTCACAGGAAAAACACTGAGTACAGCCAACATGCTGACTTTGTCATGTGCTAAACCAAAAGAAACACCTTGATACCCAAACACTGAAACATGCTGCACTGCTATTTTGTTTGCTGGTCAGGTGTTGCTCTATGGCACAAACCTCAATAACATGTTTTTAAAAGACACCTGCCACCTTCTGTAAAACATCCTAGCGATGAAGAACAAAGGGAAAGCAATCCAACACAGTGCAGAGGAGGGAAACAGATGCAACACAAATCAAGGTCACAACTCACATTAGGACAATTGCTTCCAAATAATAACTGTGAGAAACTCTATGCAGCAGAGATGAAAAGTTAACTCGCTTTTCTATGAGCAGAGCTGTGCAAAAAAGCCATGAGTTGTCCCCCAGGGAAAAGAAAACCACTGTAAACAAGAAGTGCATGAAAAGGGCTTCAGGAGTTTGGCCTCTCTTCTCCATAACCAAATTTAAGGATTCCTTCTATTTCATGACTAACTGGAAAAATATTTTTAACATTACTCAAAAGGCAGCATGCCTAGGAAAAGACCATCACAGCCAGAATGCTATCGTGAGGGAACATACATGCATAGCCATCTCATGTTCTCCTCAGAATGTGAGTAGATACACTTGTTCTCATGAGGAGCCTTCTGGCAGACAGACACTTCCACGAGCCTTTCACTGTAACAGTGGGATGCAGCCTTTTGCTTTCACTAGTTTTGCTGCACTTTCAGTGAGATCACAACCACTGCTGGGTGTGTGAGAACCCAGAAGAGTTCCCTCTGCTCACAAAGAGGTGGTAGATAACTGCTGCCCAGCTACTACATAAACCTGTCCTCCTTACAGACTGCAAACCTAGCATGTACAAGGAAGGCACATCTGCTTTTGCTTCCTAAACACTGCTGAAGAATGCTACAGACATGTGATGCTTCAGCAAGCACTGCCACCACTGTATTTTAGTAAATCTTTCCTCTAAATGCAGTGGCATCAGAGATAGAAAAGAAAACTCATGATTCTGTGTGATCTATTAGATGCTTTCATAGCTGGGTTAAGGCTGTACAGTTTGCAATCCAACTACTTACTTTTCAGATTACAAGCTCATAAGGACACCAGACACTGTTTTAACAGGCAGATCTCATGTGTGCAGTTACTCTCAGCTCCCTGCTGGGGTCAGCTGCCACTTGCGAGATAGAGATGAAGCAAACCATGCAGTACCTTTGAGAGCACACAAAGTGGAAGTGGCCAGGATACTGAGGGGGAGAAGAAGAGTCAATGTAAATATAAGGTGTCTGATTACAACATATGCTACACCTGGAAAAGAATACCACGCTTTCATTATCTGGACACTGTCCTACTAATTTAAGTGAAGGAGTCAGCAGCAAATTCCATCAAGAAGTAGCCAGACAGAAACTGCTCCATGATACTTCCTCCGTTAATAGAAAGAACTTCTTGTCTTGGAAAACCAACGAAAAAACCAACACACAACCCTTACAGATTCAGGCAACAGTGTACAGTACTGAAAGACACTAAAGCAAAATATTTTGAAGGCATGAAAGGGAAGACAGAAGACTCAGAAACCAGACCCGTAGGTTTATAAGCATGTCTGCTTTTTCTTTAGGACTAGAATACGTACACTTCCATTTTATATGCAAGAGTGCACAGAGCTTGATTCCCAAAGATACCATCAGATAAACCAAGAAAGTCATCTTTGCATTAAACTGTTATTTCTTCAAACATTTTGCAACACAGCAGTTACATACCAATATCTATGTGCATGCACCAGAAAGATATGCATGTACACGTTAAAATGCTTAACAAAGACAGCAGGTTCCCTAGCCAGTGAGCATCATAAAGTGATACCAGAAATATATTAAGAAGTTAAATTCTTTACCTGCCTTTGTTAAATACAGACCTTTGAAATCGCCTCCCTTCTTTCCCACACATTCACAACATGATCCCCAGTGAGGCAGGCAAATGCAGAGCAGGTGCACTGACTACATTACCCCATAACCAAAGATGAGCACATTAGAAAGTTCAATTCAAGCTTGTTCTTTAAAATGTCTTTTCCATCCTTATCAGTTGTATGAGCTAAGAAAGGGCAGGGCGTTTTAAACAAAGTTTTATTTCATTTTACTATACTCTTCCAACACACAACCCCAACATAAAAGCCTGCAATTAAGGCTACACATCCTTTTTACAACACTGGTAATATTTCAAATCATCCAACTGCAGTCCCACTGAAGAGCCTGTATCCTTTAACATGGTAATTCTGAGCCTCAGTACAACCAACCCGTGAAATACTACAGGAAGGAAAGACAATCACAGTGTTTGACACTTTCTTATAACTCACCTGGGGACCGTGCAAGGGAGTTATATTCACAGCAAGTGCTGCCCTGGAACTTCTGTGGGAACATGATCAAGGGGTCACTCACAGCTTTTCAAGTAGTGTCTTCTACTTCACTTCCCTTCCCCATCCCAATTCCAACCACTGCATATAGATATATATATACATTTGATGCTATCAAAGAAGAGTACCTCTGCCTCTGAAAAACACTACAGCATACGTCTAGTTTGTAAGATTTCAGTGGGACTTTTAAACATGCTTTCATCTCTCCTCTTTGGTTAATGAAAAAAAAAAAACCACAACCTTTTTCCCTTTATGAGAGCTAAAGGTACTTCTACAAGTCTCGAATCACAAATGAACATGTGCTGCCAAAAAAGTAAAGCAGTAGCATAGAACATCGTGACATGCATCTTTTGGAATCATCTAATCCAATGATGATTAAAAGAAAATTTGTTTCAAAACTCTTTGGCAAATTTTTACTGTTTGCTGATACTGTAATTTGAAGGTGAATCCGTATGCCCCAACCCACTATGAAAAATCAAACTGAAAAATCATGTGAGAAACAAGCAGTTTTCTTAAGAGAGAACTTGCTTTATAAAGTTGTGGTGAGCCAACTGTCTGATGGACATTACAGCCACACAGGTAATGAAGGAAAAGAAGTTGGCAATGTGAAATATTAGTACTGCTGTCAACATACTGATTCAGCTTTACACACTGGTCTGAAGAGATTGCTATTAACCTAAAATTGAGGTATAAATATACACAAATATGTACAGTACACATACAGGAAAATAGTTTTGCATTTGTAACATCAGTAACTTTAAAAATACTGGAAAGTTGATATCTATGCCATTGATTTGTTTGCTAATTTACTGAAATAATGAAGCCACATCTTCGACTAGAGAGGACTACAATGTAATAATAAAACCCCAAAGTATAAGTTCTTTCTCTTGTTTCATCTTCACCACACTCAGCATCAGACTGTTGTCAGTGTGTCAGTGGCTGTATCTTGGAAGGAAGGTGGATCACCACTTTTACATGCGTCTCCAGAGGAAAACAACCAGGAAAACAAACTTGAGCCATCACCTGCATTTTTCTTTTTGCTGAACGGTCTGAATTTATATACATGTGTGTATGTATCTACGTAGAAAATAAAGTTGAAATCAGTTCATTATAAATACACCTAAACCAGCAATTCTGCCACTGTGAAGGTAACCACAGGTACAGCTTTTTTTTTTTTTTTTTTAAAGCAGTGTCTGTGCAAAGGGGTCATTAAAAATCATCTGATCTTTAGTCTTGACATCATCCATTCGAGTCCTTGGCAGAGTCTGTAAACAAGAGAGAGAATGTGTAAGGAATGGGTGCACTCCTCAAGGTAACTTCAAAGATGATTACTTCCACAGCATCAATTTATATGAACAATCAAATTCTTCTCGAGAACTCTAATTCTGACTGAAGGCAGCATTTCCAAAAACAATTCAATCTTTTCAGGTCTTACTATGCCATCTATGTGTAGAAGACTTCAGCTCTTACAGATGTACACTGAAGTTACCTCTAATTATGATTACTCTTAATAGACCAATGAAAAATGTTAGGTTTCATTCATCTTCATTAGGCCTCAGTCACTCAAAACTACACTTCTGAGAGTCAAGACTGCAAGTTTCCTGTAAATGTTGGTTATCAGATCTTTCTGTTCCTATGTCAGACTTCTGCATTCAGAACACAGTAAGTACAGCTTTATCACTGAAAGGGGAGCAATGTGTTAGAACTGACTACCACGGTAAAAATACCAAAATCATTCAAGACTGCCCTCCTACAGAGAATAACCCTTACCCCTCTCCAGTTAGAGCACAGCACGCCTGAATGTGCCACTGGTGATCCTTAATTGAAGTCAGCTTCAGAAATTGAGAGATTTCAGCCACTGTCATACACTCTTTAACATCTTGCTTGTTAGCAAAGATCAGCAAACCTGCTTTCTTCAAGTCCTTGGGGGGAAAGAAGAAAAAAGACTATTACAAATCTGCCTTCGAAGACAAAAGATGTGACAGCAAACTTGTGAGTTGTAAGCCCAAGCAAACAAACTAGCTTATAAATGCTGCAGGCTCGTCAGCATTTAACTTCTGAAAGGAAAATATTTTGATCTTGTTGATCAGATGTCCAATTTTTGCCTAAAACAACCAATGCCATTCTGTTGTCCTGTGAGGATCAGGGCACCCTTCATCTCTGTCCTGAGCACAGCATGTGCAATTACATCACCCATCTGTTTTAGAGTCAAGGTCTTCTGCTTTAGCCTTCCCTTGCAGAGCACTCCTGCCTGTACATCTGAAGCAGCTGCTCTCCCTCCCTGTGCCTGGCTTTTATACATACCATGCTTTGACACATACCAGCTTTCACATACATGCACACCATGAGATTGAAGTTAGAGCCAAATCAGCAGTCTGTGCCATGCTTCTTACACAGAACCAACTCCCCAGCAGTCCTCCAGCACTGGGAAAGCCATCCTCTGCCATGGAAATCCCACCTTTGAAGCAGCCCTTGACAGTGTAAAGCAAGCTGCAGTAACATTTCATTTATAAGATGTTCATTGTTTGTGGAACATCATCATTTACACTACTTCAGAATTAAAGCATGGGCATCTAAATGAACAAGCACATTACAATAATTGTCTTGATGGGGCTCTAAAATATTCAAAACATTGGTTCTAACCATTTAGAGAAGAGCAACTCTAGGACCAAGCTTGTTTTATCTCAAGCTGCTTTAAATTACATTCATACAGACACACAGTATTGAAAACGTGCCCCTCTGAAAGTAATGAGATCTTCCCCAAAAGCCATTCACTTAAATGCCTATTAGGCACACTAACTTTTACAAGCAGTAACATTAATTCCCATGGGATCCTCTGGTTCAGAAAATAGCTGGAACTGACCTGGGCAAGTCAATTTTACCTTAGCAAACAAATCCAACTGAACCAGTTAGCAAAAATGAAAACTTTTCAAAGACTGCAAAGAACAGCTATTCTATGTACATATTTGATCTCCATTTCAGGTTATATGTATCACTGTTCTTTTCAAGTACTGTAGCACCTGCAGGAATAGCAGAATATATTGAATACAACCTGTTGCACAATAGGCACACCTCCTGTTAGATGTGTGCTGTTTGGGTGTAGAAGCAGCCTCCCAGCACAAAGCAAGGGCATTCGCATTGCTTAGAGTTCCAAACTTCCTTCATTTCAAATACAGTTCATTAACAGCTTCTGCACCCTCATTTGCAGATTATGAAACAGAAGATGCAGATTTTGTTTAGCTACTGCAACAAACTAAATGGTACAGCTGAGAAATTCTAATGATGACAGCAGACTCTATGGCAACGGTCCCTGTGCTGCATGCAGCGCTCTGCCACAACCAGGCAGGCAGAAGGTGCAGGTCTGGGACTGCTCCTGCCCTCTGCTTTCACAATGGTTTTGCCCAGCTGGCTGAACAGTCACCACACACTGACCCGAGCAAGCAAAACCAAAACCCCACGGCTAGCCAGAAACCTTCATTGCTAGCACAAGGACAGCCCTGAGGGAGAGAAATGAAACCCATAGCAGCAGGACCTTGCAGCAGCCAAGTCTATACGAGTTCAAGCAATGCCACAGATCAGACAGACCGGCCCGCCTTCTTCCCTGCCATTCCAGCTTTCCTGGGAGACGTGCATCTTGAGCCACGATTACTTTTGTAGAATTTGCACCTTTTGAGCATCACAAAATGCAAAGTTCCAGACAAAGCATGGTCTGTTTCAAGAAGGTAAACTTAAGAAGGACTGAGCTGCCTCTGAGCATGGAGGAAAAAGCAGCTGCAGTTTAGATTAACTAGAACCTGCACATCAGCTGGACACTGGCTGAGGTTCACAGTTCAAAGTTCTGCAAAACAGCTGCCTAAAATCCCAAGGTCATGGAATAAAGACAATGACATTTTGGGAGGACACCTACTTCTCAGAAAAAGCATTACCTGTCCTCTGGCTCACAGCTAATTACACCAACCTCACTAAGAAAGAAATTCAGTGACATGTTAAACACTACTTGAATTTAAATACAAAAGGAAAAAAAACCATCAAGACACTGAAGAAAGGTCTTGGTTGTTTCTTCAATGCTACCGTGATCATTCAATAGAAATATATATATTTATATAGAGAGATATATATAGATATATAGATGCAGTCTTGGGCCTTTCTGCAGTCACCTGCTGAGCAGTGGTGACAGTTTAAATATAGATGGAATATTTTGGGATATAATGCCATCAATTCTATCCACATCTTTGTATTCTGACACTTTTAGGTTTGGAAGCTCAGTGTCAGCTCATACAAACTGATCCCACTTGCATTAAATTTGCTGCTCTTACATATCACAGCAGAAGTTAAGCTTATATAAGCACATATTCATTAAAACTCCAGCCTCTGGTCTTGCAGCACTTCATGGGCAGATAACTTACAATACACTGCACTGCTCCTTGGTTTATACAGTATGAGAGCGCTAACAAATCAGAAACAGACAGTTCCATTTTAGACCTAACACCACTCTATTTGAAAGAGAGTCTTCACAAGTTAGCAAATCATACTCAGTCTGTAAGTTCAAGCTGATGTAGAGTGATAACTACTACAGCTTTCTCACACATTTTCATAAAGTCATAGAATGGCTTGGGTTGAAAAGAGCCTCAAAGATCATCCAGTTTCAACCCTCCTGCTATAGGCAGGGTCGCCAACCACCAGACCAGGCTGCCCAGGGCCACATCCAGCCTGAATTTTAAGAGTTTACATCACGCATTTTGCATTTCTGCAATTATCTCAATTGCTGTTTGGTTCTTATTGCAAAGGTTTCTTTTGAAGACTTAACCTAAGCTTCCAGCCACAACGAACAAGACTAAAGGCACAGCATAACAGCCCTTCTTCAGCTACTGCAAGTCTTCAGGACTTATGCTGAAAAAACATGTACATCGTTTCTAAGTGCCAGCTTGTTTTGATGAAGCACTCAGAAGCTGAAAAGTTACTTTTATGAATTAATATGAAATCACTGATCTCCCACAAATTGTACTGGGAGTTTCACAACAGACAGAGCCTCTAGCAAAAACCACACAGGTCTGACAGCACTGCCCATAGTCAGAAACATGGCTGTTAACATTAGCCCTGGGTTCCAACTGAGCCATGTTTCCTTTCTGATCGGTCTCTCACCACCAGACTTAAATGGCATTCTTAAAAAGAGCTCTCACAGCCCAGTTTCCTGATCCACATCTCAGCCACAAATATTACAGCAAAGAAGATACAGGATCTACTCACCTCATGTGCTAACATCTTGTACAGTTCTTCTTTAGTCACCGAAATCCTCTCTCTGTCTGTGCTGTCCACAACAACTATTACAAACTTTAAAAAGCCAGAAGTTATGAGTCAGCATTTCAAAGAACATACTATTTTCTTCCGGCCATGCGTGCTTACACAGAACAGATCATTGCTCCCATCAGATTATTCAGATAGCCAGCAGGATTATTAGGTGTCATCTTGTCCCAGATGCAGAGCATGGCTGGTTACCCACAGCACTGCTATGGTTAGCAGTTCAGCCAGTGCTTTGTGTACAAAGCAGCTCTGATGCATCTTTTCTGACCTCCATTTTCAAGTGAAAAATTTATTTTGAGAACAAGCTCTTGTCAGCACCCCAGATCTGGCTTTATTCTTTGCTTCGCATAACTGAGGTAGCACACAGATCGCTCAGATGATTTGTTGCTTCCGTAAGAAGGTGAAGTATAACAGCTTCCTCCCTTTGTTTCAAGCTCTAACATGAAAGCAGGAATTTAAGGGATTTAAAGACATTAAAAGAAAACATAACAAATGTCACACTTCAAAAGTATACGTGCATATACGCGTCACAGTGCCTTCTAGTGAAGCACAGGAAAACAAAGACTAAAAAAGTTAACCTTTTAAAGAAAACAACATCAATAAAACCACAACTGTTATCATGTAGGAAATCTTGACTTGAAGCACAATTTTAATCAACTCCAGCGTATGTGCTGCAGCTTTGTCACTGAGGTGTTCTCAAAACTCTCAGGGTGCTTGAGTGAATTGATCATAGGAGCCTACAAGACAGAGCTCCTGGTATCGGGACTTTCAGCCTTGCTCATTTTGGAGATACACAGGTTTTGAAGCACCTGCTACAGAGAAACAGCTGTTACAGCCCGCAGTAGGAACCTGTAAACATGGGGATGTGCAACACCTGCCCCAAGGCCATGGATCCCCAGACACAGGGTCCTTGAAGTTACTTTTAAGTATGTTATGAAAGTACAGAAGGGAGTTTACAGCATCAGAACACAAGTTGTACACAACCAGAACACAAGCAGCCTGGAGTTGCTATAGAACACTCAACGTGCAGCCAGTGCAGCTCCCTGGGAGCACGCCTGGTCTCGGGTAGGCTCTCTCCTTCCCCAGCAGCCATTCATTACCACAGGGCTGAGGGCAGGGCCACGGCTCTCACCTCGGTGTTGGTGTAGTAGGTGTTCCACGAGGACCGCAGGGACTCCTGCCCTCCAATATCCCACATCAGAAAGCGCGTGTTGTTAACCACGATCTCTTCCACGTTGCTGCCTATCGTAGGTGAGGTGTGCACCACTTCATTCATTGAGCTGCAGGGAGAAGAGGTCTGCATCATCACACACAGCCAGCACTGAACCTGCTTCTGTGACACCAAAGCTGATGGTTTCTCCAAGGTGGAAAGCTTAATGGGGGAACTCTAGCAAAAACTTCCAATGCAAAAATAGGGACAAAGTTGGAGAATAAAAATGACAATAAAAGAGGATTTGGTGACCTATATAACAGTTAAATTATAAAGCTGAGAAAGCATTTGTCAACAAAACTATTTTATAACTAATTAAATCATAAAGCTGAAGGAGCATTTGCTTCAGAAAGCGTTTCAAGCAGCCAGCTCTTGTTTTTCCAGGCTGCTTTTGGCATGATGCAGCATGGAAGAGAGCAGTTGCTTTTCTTCAAGACTATGGTTAAGCCACAAGAATTCCAAGGTTGCAGAAAAACAACTGCTCATCCAGCTCCACCAAGCACAGGGTTGGACAGCACGCACACAACTCCTTCACACTGCAGTTACTTTATGTCTAGACTTCCTTCTGTCCAGCAAATGGACTCTCAATTGTGGAGATGAATGCTGATTAATTAAGGTTGAGAAATACATTGGTTTAGAGATACTTAGTGCAACTCTGTCATTAAGGCACATAAAGAGTAATAACCAAATGTGTAGTCTGGACACTCTTCAAATTATTTAAACTCTACTGAAAGGGACATAAAAAAAAAAAATCACAAAAGCAGCTTTAAAGGAAAAGATGAATCTTTTTCAAAGAATTTAATTATTTTTTCTTCTGATAATCGTGATCTTTTTTTTTCCATTATTTATTTATATATATATATATATATATACACACACACACACGCATACACACACACACTTTTTAAATACTTCAGCAGAGCTTTCAGTTATAGAGACATCAATTTGAGACTTGTAACAGTGCTGGGCTATTTACTGACCAGGGTAACTGAGGGATAAAAGGGTAGCCTAACATTGTGGGAAGAAACACCAGCTCCTCAATGTCTTAGCACCAAGACAAGGTATTCTCTCATCACACAAGTCTGGGGGAAGCTAAGATTGGAGAAAGAGAAGTATCAGAATGAGAAAGAACAGTAAAATGAAATTAAGGCAGACAATGGTAACAAGATGCCTCTGGCTGATTTAATATTTCACAACCAGGTTTCAGCAGAGTTCTTTTAATGCTTGGGAAAGGCATTTCACAGCTCCCATTTCCCTGGCTGAACCTGCAGCCTTTCACACTCAAGCTGTCGGCAACTCTGTGTGCAACATGATAGGTAGATTTTCTTTCCTCCTCCCCACTGAAACAAGGTTAGCGTGGAGCTTCATGGCTTTTCTAGACAACAGAATGCCAAATCCTACTCAACAAAGAGGGAGGGAGAGCTGAGTATGAGAATGGAAAGAAAGTGTCTGTAGGGCTGCCACAACCTGCTGCAAGAATCACTGCTCCAAAGCGCTGTGACCCTCCACGACACCAAGCACCAGTCAGCACACTGAGACACACTGCTGCAGTTATCTCTGCCCGTTTGTTCCAAAAGTCAAACATTCATTCTGGCTCAGAACACTTATCTGCCATGGAGAAAGTGTATAAGGAAAAATACAGCGGGCAAAGATTCCTGAAGCAACAGTCAGGCAGGAGGAGCAGCAGATCAGACCCATCCAGAGCAGCACCCTTCAGCTAGAGAGAAGGGGAAGTCCTGCAATGCCAGAAAGGGTACAGAGGAAAAGGAGGCACACAGCCATCCACTGTACAAAAGGGAAAAGAAAACACTGAGATGGCAGAAAGAAGAAGATGAAAAGAATCATGAGACTTCGTGGAGGAAGTGAAAAGACACAGGCAGCTTTGTAACACACCAAGGATGGCCTTCAGCAGCAACAGTTACTGTTCTTTAAAAGATTCCACTTCATTCTATTACTTTTTTAATACTAAAAATATTTTCTCACTCTCAGTTTGGTAACAACAACAATCCTTATATTTTCACTTTCTCCTGTGCAGCTTGCAAAGGGCTGGGAACACTGCATAATTTTCACATTTCAGAAAGGCAAAAGCCAATCACAGTTTGTCAAAAGAAATATTCACCCCTGCAACATTTCAAGTGTAGGGTTGGAGCAGGAGTGCTTCCTAGCACCGGACTGCCGGCTGTGAGAGAAGGCCAATCTGTTCCTGCTATAAAGAGGCCTTGAGCTGCCTGTCCCACCTGCAGTTTCTGAGCCCAGGCACAGATCTGCAGCCCTTTATCAAAGTACTGTGGAGGACCAGCGATATGGAGCCCATGCAGGTACCACAGGCATCAGCAGCAAGGCTGAGGCATGACAAATACAAGCCAGAAACAGCTTAACAGCAACCAACACTGCAAGGCTTGCTGCTGGCTCAGCCCTTCCTGTGCCACCAAGGTGGGCAGGACATAATTTGAGGTAGGGAGAGGTCAGGCTTTGGTGCTTTGCAACTCACAAAGAATGGCACAGTTACACACTGTGGCATGGACCAGCACAGCAGCACTGTGCTGTGGCTAACCCTCAGTGTAACACTATTTTATGGAGCTGGCAGACAGCCTGTGCTGTGACACCAAAGGCAGCTGTGATCAACTTTAATAGCAATGTAATTTGATAAATAGTTCTCAATAAAACCTTATTCACACATCAGGAGGAACACAGACATTTCCAAACTCTGAACACACGCTCTGACCCAGCGCCACCTATCCCATAATTTCCAGCACGGTGATCTCCAAGTAAAAAAGAAACAGGGAAAGGAGCAAAAATAAAAGCAATGCACACAACACACACCTTGAGACACATGAAACATCGCTGGCAGTTCATACTTACAATTGATAAAGAATGGTAGTTTTTCCTGCATTATCCAGACCAACAATGATTACTTTGTGCTCTGAAATAAAAATACAACCAGTAAGTCACACTGTTAGCTCTGCTATCACAACAAGGACTGCGTTACAAGGCAAGGTTCACGCTGCACTGCAGGCAGATCTCCTCAGCCAGCACGTAACTCTGGTGCTGGATTTCAGACCATACCTAACATTGTCTACCTGTGCTATTGTCACATTCCCTGTCCGCACACCTGAAGGAACAATTTCTAAGATATGACATTTGGATTTTTTCCTTCTCTAAGCTGCTGAAGCATTCTTTCTGAAGCTTCTACACTCCTGCAGATCACAATAGATTGCATTCTCTATTGCCCCAATTATAGCAACTCTCCAGAATGCTCATGCAAACCAAGCGTGCCTTTCCAAGGCCATGCTCCTATCACAGCCAGCAACTTCTTCATCTCATTCTGAGCAGCAGTTCAGAAAGCAGCAATGCTGCCTGCAGGAATACCCTGCAGCACACAGAGTGCTGCTCCTCAAGCTACAGAATCATTAAGGTTGGAAAAGACGCCTAAGATCACAGAACCACAGAATGGCCTGGGTTGCAAAGGCCCACAGCGCTCATCCAGTTCCAACCCCCTGCTGTTTGCAGGGTCACCAACCAGCAGCCCAGGCTGCCCAGAGCCACATCCAGCCTGGCCTTGAATGCCTGCAGGGATTGGGCATCCACAACCTCCTTGGGCAACCTGTTCCAGTGCCTCACCACTGGATCACCAAGTCCAACCATACAGCCACCCCGTGTCCAATTTCCCTTTTAGCAGCTTTGGAACACAGAAAGATTTGCCTCCGTACGTCTGGCAGCCCTCATTCACCCAGTTTGGTTTTGGACAAACCAACGGGTACAACAAAAAGCTCCGGCACTTAGAGCTCAGCGCCAGAACCGCCGATCGTTTCTGCTTAGCACCTTCCTTCCTACGCATCACAGAAGGAACCTGAACTCTGCAGGCGGTGTTGCCCAGCACACCAGATGTGTTTCCCCCCCAGCAGCCCGCCCAGCTCCGCGCCCCACAGCTCAGCTCCCGGAGCCGTGATCGCTGTGGAGGAGACATTCAGACAAGCGAGGTTCCTCGGTTCCGATTTAACCGACACGCTGCGGTTCCGCAGAGCCGCCTCGTACCACCATCACACACACGGCCCGGGTTCAGCCGCTCGGCACAACCGCACAACACCGAAACGCGGCCGGGCAGGACGGCGGCGCCGAGTTCGCTCACGGCGAGTCCGAAGGCGCCGCAGCCTCGGCCAGCAGCGCCGGTGGGCGTCCGGCGCTCCGTAAATCCGCCCCGCGCGGAGCGAGCCCCGGCCCCGGCCCTGCCCCGACCGCCCGCGCCAACGGGCCCGGCCCGGCTCGCCGCTCACCCTGGTGGTTGAACAGCCTCCAGATCCTGGTGAAGAGGATCCCCATCCTCGGCCCGCTCCGGCCGCCGCCGGCTCCTCCGCACCCGCCGCCAGGGGCTGCCCGAGGCCGCGGCCGCCTCAGGGCCCGGCCCGGCGCCCGGCCTGCGGGAGGAGCCCCCCGCGCCGGGCCTGCTCGCGCTGCGCACTGCGGGCCGAGCGCCTCCCGCGCGCGGACATCGCCGCCGCCCGCGCTCCTCCGCCCCGCTCCTCGCGCCGCTCAGCAGCCTTCCCGCAGGCCGCCGGCCGGCACCGCACCGCACCGCGCCGCGCTCCTCGCGGCCACCGTAGGGCACGCGGAGGCGGGGAGGACGTGTGGCCGTGCCGGCGAAGGGAGGCCACGCCCCTCGGCGACCGTTGGGAAGCCACGCCCACCGCGCGGCCGGCGCGAGGCTGCGGCTCCGTGTCACTCAGCGCCTCTTAATGCCCCTCAGTGCCCCTCGGTGCTCCCACAGAATCACAGAATGATTGGGTTGGAAGGGACCTCAAGGATCACGAAGCTCCAACCCCCCACCACATGTAGGACCACCAACCTCCACATTTAACACCAGCCCAGGCTGCCCAGGGCCCATCCAACCTGGCCTTGAACACCTCCAGGGATGGACGGGGCATCCACAGCCTCTCTGGGCAGCTGTTCCAGCACCTCACCACTCTCACAGCAAAGAACTTCCCCCTGACATCCAACCTCAATCTTCCCTCCTTCAACATCAAACCATTCCCCCTTGTCCTGCTTGTCCCTTGGCACCTCTCAGTGCCCCTCAGTGCTCCCTCAGTACTCCTCAGCACCCCTCAACTCCCCTCAGTACCTCTCAGTACCTCCCAGTACCTCTCAGCTCCACTCAGTGCCTCTCAGTACCCCTCAACATCCCTCAGTGTCCCTCAGCACCCCTCAGCTACCCTCAGTCTCCCCTTAGTGCCTCTCATTGCCCTAAGTGCCCCTCAATACCCCTCATCACCCCTCATCACCTCTCAGTACCCCTCAGTACCCCTCAGCTCCCCTCAGCACCCCTCATCACCCCTCAGTACCCCTCAGCTCCCCTCATCACCCCTCAGTGCCCCTCAGTACCTCTCAGTACCCCTCATCACCCCTCAGTGCCCCTCAGCACCCCTCAGCACCCCCCATTGCCCCGCTCACCTCAGGTCAGCAGTCTCACCCCACGCAGGGCAGCGCTGGTTGCTATGAGCAGAGTTTCAGTGCTGCAGGCTGAAGGGCCTGGAACACACAAGTGTTCCTTCAGCACTGAGGTTGCACTGAGCTCTCTGGACACATAGATGATGACCCCAAGCAACACGGCAGCCGTGCTGCTGTTTCTCACTCGGGCACTTTGGGATGCACGGGCAGATGTGCTGCTTTCCTTCCATCTGAAGGCTTTCTGACCACGCTGCTTTCTGCTCAGCACTGCCTGCTTTATAGCCTCAAGGTCTTTACTCTGAACAAAAGGTTACTTTTACCTCAGCCAGTTATGTTTTGTCTTTCCGCAAGACTTGAGGTCAGACGTACAAGCAGTGCTTATTTTCAGCATGAGGCTCCGGTTTTGCCACAGCACAGAGCTCCAGACAGGGCCCACAGCTGTGCCTCTGTGTTAAACAACACCGGTGGGCCCAATGAAGAAAACACACCTACAGTTATCTGAGTTATAGATGTAACTGCTGGAAACTTCCATTTTGATAGTGGCTCCTTGCTTTTATTTCCCCTGCTGCAATATTGACTGTAGTTGCAGCAAGGCCAGCAACAGCCTCTGAGTTTCTGTGTGCATCTGCAGGCATTCGTGCTTTGTGCTGGAATATTCAGTCCTTAAGAGCTGAAGAAAATAAACATCCTGGTAATGAACCGGCACATTACACCTTTAATAGCATGAAATAAACCACGCTCTGCGCCAGTAACGTTGGTAGCCATCCAGCTTGAAAATAACTAGACACAATGTGCCATTGTCCCTGGGTTTCACCTGTATGCTTTTTAGCAGTGTTCAGTCCCTGCAGCACTCGGCCTGCAGCCACCCCTTCTGCTGCCGTGCCTCCACAGAGACTTCCAGGTGTGCACAGTGGATTTCTGTTTGCAGTCCTGATGCAAACAGCAGGTGATCCCGAATCGCATGGGCTGGCACCAGGGTTAGTTGAGACAGAACTCACACACAACTATGGAAGAGGGTAGCAAAACTCAGTTATTTTGAATCTTTAAATAGAAAAGCTCTTCCTCCTCTCCTTCTCCCCTCTCCTCCTGCTCCACAGGTATTTTTTCTTTTTTTTTGATGGTTTTAAGCAACATTTAAGAACTGTATTTGGTTCTGCCAGCACCCTGTCATGCTACCCAACTGCCAGCAGCCTCTCTATAGCCAACAGCTGCACAAACGGAGCAGCATTTTGACCAGGTAAGGGATCATACAGTGGATTTCAGGATCGGGAAGATGTTAAGATTTCAGCTCCTGCTTCCTTCTGGTAGTTCAGTCATAGTTTACAACATGCCTGTGGTCTGATTCAACATGTGGTTTTTTACATGCTAATGCTACCACCTGGCTGCTGTTCCTGGTGGGAGCTTTCTAGGGAAGCACTGCAGTTGGCACAGTTTGTAGTGATTACGATTATTACTCCTGGAAATTCAAAAAGCCTTTGTCAAATAGCACACAGTTTTGCTCCTAGCAACTGCAGAGCAAAGCTGAACATGTAGAAGAGACAGGCAGGATATGTGGCTCGCAAACCTTCTACTTCCAGGAATGGATCAAAACCACACAAAAGGATGTATTTTTTGCTCTATTTATTCAAAAGGTCACAAACTCTTTATTAAACAGCTTTGATTGAAACTCACATGCTAGAATCTACTTTTGAACAATCAGACAAAGTGACTCGATTTGTGTTTAAAACGCTGCATGTATGTTAGATACTTAAAGCTGATTCCCACCATAAGCACACAGATTAGCTGGTACCCGCATTTCTGCCCGCAGAAGGCAGGTCCTGGGCAGGAGGGCTGCAGAGCAGGCAGAGCTGGTTCCTGTGGATGCCAGCCAGCCTGGGGAGGCACCAGGAGCACCTGGTGGCACCCCAGCAGCAGCAAGGAGCAGCAGGTGGGTACAAAGGGCAGGCAAGCAGCACAACACCCTGCTGGGCTCAGAGCCGCTCCGTGCCGTCTGGCTGTGCAGGCCCTGGCTCACAGTGCTCCCAGATCTCTTACGTGGCCACTGTGTTTTTGTTGGGTTGCTGGTTATGCGCTTGGAAGAAAATAAGTCTGTTTGCTTCCCAGTGTTTGGAACAACTCCAAAAGGGAACTCACCCTGTAATTTCACTCCCACGACTGCTTTTCAGGTTTAGCTAAAGGTAGCATCTTTCAGTACTTTCCTGTTTTCAGGATATTACAACCTGGTTTTGCTTCTGTCTTAATACCTCACGTTATTCTGATAGTTGCTTCTTTCTAGAAACAAGTGTTAAATTAACATGAGGATCGGTTCCAAAGACCATTACGTTCATGAGAATCTTTCAGCATTTGGCTGAAGGATTTGGTTCTTGATGGAGCAGTGAGATGTTACGCAGACTTCTGTGCTTCTGAGCTGTGATTATTTAAGAGCAGATAGATTTAAAAATAAACACCACTCGTTTCACAGACCAGATGCACGTCTTTCTTCAGAACCTCATTGATATCGACTAAAAATGCTAACAGGAGAAACCACTGCCAAAACCCATCATCAAACAATAAAAATGCCACAACATTCAGAACCGTTTCCATCAGTGACTCTTCTGAGCACTTTCCCGGTCTTGAGTGCTGAACACAGAGACTTATAAGACTTCTGAGTGCTGTTTGTAGTTTTTGATTTATTGTAGAAAAGTTATTGTAATGCAGTTCATTTTTGTACATCTAAATCCCATAAAACAAATCCATAGAAATGAGGATACTAACAGCATGCAGTCCGCATTTTCTTTTTTAAATGATTCTGATCACAAAAATAACGACACTTTCTTTTTCTTTGAAAGCCACTAAAAGCAGAGGGAGAGCAAAGCATGCAACACTGTACACATTTGCATAGTATATTTTACCCAGCATGCCTTGTAGAATGCTACACATACAGTATCTAGAAGTAAAAACCGAAAGGGGCAAATCAGCAGAACGGAAAACATGAATCTGTGGGTCTCATTTTGGAGTAAAGGCAGCCACGTCTTTACCAAAGTGCCCCCGAACTGGCTCCTGGTGGGGCTGGCACTGCCAAGCTGGCACTGGGAACCAGTTCGGGTGAGGAACAGATCTTCTGGGAACTGAGAAGCCCAAGGTCCATGGTTTGCAGATTGAGCAGTATTCACCTTTTCTTTACCCCTCTGCTTCTCATGCATACATAAAACAGCACTGTGCCTGATCTTCTTCCTGTGCTGTTCTTGTGCAATTTCACTTTGTGTGTAAGAGAGGAGGATCGGGCTGTTCAAATGGCAGCCCAACCCTGGGCCTGAACAGCCTAAGCTTGCTGTCCTTTCAGT
This sequence comes from Chrysolophus pictus, assembly GCA_037305975.1. Taxonomy (NCBI): domain Eukaryota; kingdom Metazoa; phylum Chordata; class Aves; order Galliformes; family Phasianidae; genus Chrysolophus; species Chrysolophus pictus. The sequence continues at coordinate 1,983,924 of CM074582.1, read as the reverse complement.
TCTGAACTCACAGCAGTATCAGTGGCAGTTTAGTGCTGACCCTCCCAAAGCAATTCAGGTGCAATGTTCTCTCCCCCACGTCCCTCACCTGGCACACAACAGCATGCAGCACTACGGCCCCAAGAGCTCACTGAGAATTTCATTGCAGACCTTGGGCTGCTCGGACAGGAGTGCTATATTCATCAGTCAGATGCCAAAATCTATGCACTGAATCAGAAGTTTGCTTCTGTTTATGGAATTTCAGTTCTGAGGAGGAAATCAGCAGAAATGAATACAAGATTTTGTAATTTTAAAAGGTTCTTTCTTCATTAGTTAATATGAAGTTATTGAAAAATCAAGTCATATGCAAAATGCAAGGCCTTAGAAATAAAATGCTTAAGTATCAGGCAACAAGTTAAACTGATTGAAAATGCAATAAATACATTAATGCTGGATCAAAATACCTATTTTTTTTTTCAAAAACACAATGCCAAATGCAATAGTGGAATTACTGTAAATTTGTGCTATTACAAATGTGCTTCTTTTCCCTTGCTCTGTTTTTACATGTTTGGCAAAATACACGATTCTGTATCGTACAATATTATTTCCTCACTATATTGATTTTCTACTGCTTATAGAGAGTAGCAGCAAAAAAAGGGGGCTCTGGCATTCAGTTTATTTTACTTTGTATTTCAGGAACCATTCGTAAGGCGTGTGATAAGTGGTAGATGACAGTTATGGCTAGACCCTGCAAGCACTGACTCTCAGGCAAGGCAGTAATACCCACTGTGCCCAGCAGCACGTGTTTGTAGGGCCCAGGCCACACAGTAACTCACTGCCAAGAAACCTGGGGGCCGAATGCAAGCCAAGAAGCATCACTGAGACCAAGGCCATGCTGCTTCTAGCTTCACCACTCTCAAAGGAATTAGCTATGAATCATGAAATGAATGACACTCTCATTACTGTCTCCAATAATTTCCGCCTCCTCCCAAACCTCTGCATGGATTCACTCGGAATGTTTCTCTGGACTTTTTAAATGGATTGTGCATCAGGAAAAACATCTGTCTCCAGCTTAACAAAGGTTTTGATACAGAGCAGAATCTTCAGCTCTTTTTTAAGCAAATACCTCATATGTACTTTACAACATTATTAAAATATCCCTGTACTTTTAAAGACATGCATACCTTTATTTTTCTATGTAAAATAAACTGGATTTGAATAGCAACCCAACAATCATCATTCAGATGACTGCCAGTGAAGGAACGTACTTTTGGCCTCCTTTTTTCCCCCAAAGTTAAAGCTGGCTACATTACAGTGCCTTACAGTTCCTTACCCTTTGGAGAAGTCAGGTTTGAAGGAATGAGAGGCAACTGCAGCAAAAGATAGCAGAACCTCATGAATCTAAACTGACATTAAAGCTGTCATCCAGGAAGAAAATTCTCTAACTCCAATGTGGTGTTAAAAAGCCAGCTGGGGAACGTAACTCAATTTTATAGTAATGACTTTCAGGAGTGAATACAGATCTGTATTACTGGTATTCTACCCAATGTGCATCTGATTTTTTTCTTCTTCACAGTGTCTACTTTTGCTTTAAAAAAATGAAGACCATGGAATCAAGGCCAGGCTTCACGAGTACTGAACTTGGACAACAAAATCTATCAGAATGACTTTTAAGATATTCTGAAAATAGTAACAAAAGCCCTCATTTACTTAAATTAGCAATAATATTTTGAGAACGTTAGAGCCAGTAAAGTGATTTGGAGAGGTTTCAGAGGACTCCATAGTACTGAGACCAAGTGGGATTCAGAAGACCTGCAGTCAAACTGAACTGTAAGCTGAGGGCCTGTGCACATCTCAGTTGACTGTCACTGCCTCGTTACCCCTGCAGCCACCACTCCCCGTTTGCAATTTTCATTCTCACAAGTATGTGTAAACATTATTTTAAAAGGGGCGCAATATGTTACCACCCCAGTTATCAAATTGAGAATAAGCTTTCAAACCTAGAGAAAAACCAGTGGCATTGCTTCTCCTTGCAGAAAGCCAGCATTGGCACTCTGCATATGGCCACCAGCAACCGCCTGCTGGAGCGCCAGAGCCACCTCCCACCCCACCATACCCAGTGCACCTGGGTCCAGCACAGCAAGCCAGAAACATCAGATCTAAGTCAGGGCGTGCTCCAGGAGCTACTCTTGCTCATCACGTGCACAGTCCAGGGCTAAGAGGATTTCTTGAGGTACAATCTAGGTGTAGGGCTGCACTGCACTATTAGTTCTCAAGCAGAGGAACTGATTTTTACCAGGTCGAATGTTTAGAAAGCAATCATAGAACCTGGCCCACTGTTGATAAACTACAATTTTATACAGAATAGCTTTCATTGTGTTCCTTTGAACAGCAATTTCATAATCTACTCACTGCAGAAATATGGCCAGTTGTGAGTTGCACATCCCATGGGATAAATGTTCAGCTACATGGCCACTAAATGAACCCGTACATCTGCTAAATACCACCTGCCAAAAAGGAAATATTTTAAATTAGGCATTTAACAATGAATTGTCTTTAAAGTGCCTTCAAGAGTTTGAAAATATTTTAACTCATCCTAAACATACGAATGCACCGCCTTGTATTGTCTTTAGATGTTAAGACTGTCATATCACTGCCATTGGCTGAGCTGTTGTTAACCCCAGTCTCCTAATGAAAAAAACATCAGGTAACAAAAAAGCCATCTAAAATTCTCCGTGTAAGCCAGAGCTTAGGAACAGAACCCCGACCTTTGCTTAATTATATCTGAATAATAAGAAGAAATGGTATGAGGACTGGAAAATTACTCGTATTCATTGAGGAATACATGAACTTCACAGCTGTATGTAGCAGCATTGCATAATAAATCACAATACAGCTGCCTAGCACTGCTGCAGTTCTAATACTATGAGTTAACACGTCCTGATCAACATTGCAGCTTTTACTGATTACCGTGTTTCCTAAAAATAATTTACTGTGTAAAATGAAAGAGTTCCAGTAGCTCGTGTCTAGAATAAATTAATCATCTATTAGCATGTTCAGTATATTTGTGCTTAAAGATATACCTGTCTTCAATGAAAAAAAGAAAAAACACCAAGCAATGAGATCTGCTGGATCTTTTGTAACTGATTTCTTATATTTAAAATGGAGTGGGCAATGCGAGCAAAGAGGGTAAATTAATTACATACAATAGTAACCTTAAACCCATAAAATAAAGGATCTCAATGGGTTCTTCCAAGACAATACATGAAATCCCTCGCAAGCTTGTTTCTATTAGAACAAAGAAAGTTGTTTTGGCACTTCAGATGCTGCAGGTGATGGAATTTATGCCTGTGTGTTGTGTCGATCTTTCCCTTTACTAGCATGACATGGAAGACTTAAAAACAAGGCTCCAAAAGGCTCTAGAAATAAATGCCATTTTTGTCTAGGAAATGATAAAGCAGTAACCTTGTTTACTAGAAAATATATGCAGGTGCTTCACAGCTACCTGCCATTAAAATGCAAGTATCTTCAAGCAGTTAAATGATCGGATCCCTAATGCTACTACAGAATAAAGATAAACAGCTGTCTAATCTAGCTTTATACATCTCAGTGCATCCTTTGCAATTAATACTTTAATGCACACAAACAAGAAACTTATTAAAGCTTATAGAAAATATGTTTTGCCTAATGCCTTCTTTCTCATGCAGGTATGTGTGCTGTACATGTAACAAAGATTTGTAAAAATTACTGGAGAATGCTCCACTGTGCTATAGCAGAAAATATTAGAGAAGGCAGCTGTAGCTACCATTCCCAGACCAGATCTTGCTGTGCTTTCTCAGCCTAAATGCACTTTTGGAATCTGTGAGCATTCAGCTGGAGAAAATCCAGCAGGATCAGGTCTCTCATACCCATTCTTAACTCTTGTTACTCCAATGGATGCAGGTATTTAATATCTTTTTTCTTGGCAATGGGCCCACTTGAGTCATCCAGTAATGTTTAAGGTTTGCCTTTGAGGCAGTAGAATTGTTTAACAAATCAGTCATGCATCCATGATCCTCTAATGCTGCTAGAGATGTACGTCATTTTTGGCTGTACCAGACAGGAGATGAATTACTTTTCTCGTTTTTAACATCAAGAAGATAACCAGGCTCAGTGGTGGTGGAAAATATCAGTGATCTTTGTTAACTGGTCCAGAAAGTGGAAGAAACCATAATAATTAGGAAATTCTCTTCATGCTACATGCTCTTAAAGCCCACCCTGGGGAAGATACTCAGATACAAAAGTCAATGATCCTCATCTTTGAAAAAACTTTTGACACGAACCTGCATACAAAAATGCACGTTCAGCATAGTTCTGTCAATTTTAGAAAACATGCAGTGTGGAACTTCAGGAGTCTCTGCTTACAGACATTGCTGTGTTGTACAAAACTGCCAGTTAATGCTCACTGTTTCAATCGTATTGGATCTAAGGCTTCACTGATGATGTAAGACAGAAGGTCAACTCACAGACATCGACCTATTTTAAAAAAAACTGAAGACTCAATAGGTGAAAAGAAGTGATCAATAGGAAATAAGGCAGCAATATCTCCAAGGATTTATCGTAGTTCTTTGAATTAAAAATGTCAGCTCTACATGCGAGCGATTATTTTCTGATTCTCCATTTTTATTGCACGCTAATTCTGATGAACGCATTACTTCCACTTCTATCATTTAGGGATGCTTAACCTCCCCCCTTTCCTCAGATTTCACTACTGGGACTGAAACTGATGTTCTTCTGGAGAGTTCTTGTGCGATGCTGGAATTTTCAGACATTCAGAGACAGATTTTGGAAGTTGCAACACGCAGGTACTCAGATGGACTGGAATGGAGGTACTCTACACGCTGGGCTGGAAAAATATCATTTTCCATTTAAAAAGGCAGGATACTCAAAATGGGAGAAAAAATATTATGTGTCTAGGTACCGGTTGTGGTACTCCTACTACTATTACTACATTTGCCCCATCCCTGAGGCATTCAAGGCCAGGCTGGATGTGGCTCTGGGCAGCCTGGGCTGCTGGTTGGTGACCTGCACACAGCAGGGGGTTGGAACTGGATGAGCACTGTGGGCCTTTGCAACCCAGGGCATTCTGTGATTCTACGATTCTATGATTTTGGGACTACTAGCTGTATTCAGGTAAACAAGAGAGAGAGGGGAAAAAAAAAGACTACTCTCAACCTCTAACCACACAAACTGTCCTGAAGTTTGTTCATTTTCCTGTTTCTGTTTCCCCTTGCCGTGTCATAGCTCATCACTGCTGACCCCAACACAAAATCAGTACTGGCTAAACTAAAGAAATCATTTTGCTGCAACATTCACGCCAGCTCTAAAAATAATTTCAAACTGGAAAGTATTTTGTAACTGCTGCAATAATTTGTGATTTTGACACTCTCAACAGTTTACATTTGGTTTGTCTGAAAAAGCCATTCTGGAAGTAAGTAGTTAGGATAAAATGCTTTTATTCTAACTGTAAATGTAAATTGAGCTTCCAGCAAACAAATACTGTATCTGACTTTCCAGCTTCTACTGGTTTCTAATTTTCAGATTCTTCATTTTTATCTTTTTCACTTGATTGCAACATGCTCAGGTTGACTTTCCAGTCAATTCACCCAAATTCCAACAGGAATTGGTTTATAAATTGGTTCCAACTGGAACTGGTCATTTGGAATTTCCAGCACAGGAAATTACTTTATAAGTGCCTCGATAATAACCCTAAGTTACAAACTGATGTGCCTAATATCTAATGATGAGAAAAGGTATGGCTATAAATGTAAATGCTGTACTAAAAAAAAAAAAACCAACAACAAAATACAATCTATATGACAGGGCATAAACGTAAGGGCATGATAACTCTTTTGTCCCCTACTTAACATCAAATGACAGCAGAGTGTAACCTCAGTATAACCGTGTTACATCTGCCAAATTAAGGTGAATTGCTTTTCCTAGCTACGTTATGGCAAGTTATCAACTGATGAATACTATTTTTCCCCAGGTTCTTGAACTCAAAGCCTGTGTCGTGAATCATGGCTATATCCTCCAGGGGATCCTCGGTTCCTATGGGGTTTGTAAGTGTCCTGGTATGAGTCAGAGTACTCTTCTTCCACTAGAGGATAGTGATCTCGGCTGTGTTGGGAACTGGAAGACAAGCGGTTCCTGCTCTTCCGAGCCCTTTCGTTGTGATAATTTTCATCTGAGGTCATGAGACTTCGTCGCTCAATTGGAGAGTTCTCTGTAGAATGGCTGCTGTGCCTCATACGCTGGCTCTACGAGTATCAAAGAATCCAAGCGTTAGCACAAACCAAGAGTACTGGGCATTTTTAAGCTAGTTTGAAACTTTATTCTGAGGTCTTTCAAAATCCATCGACTTTTGTGAAATTCTTTTTATATTAAAACCTGTATGCTCACAGGAATGGGTTACAAGAATAGTTTGGTTCCTAGAGCTGAAAGCAGACCAAACATGGTATTACAACGTGTATCTTACGGCATTCACCACCTTAAATATTACAGGTCGCTTAGCATGAAAAGTGAGCTGATGTATTCAGCATTTATCACCTTTCTCTGATCATGAACATAGTAACATTCATGCTTCTATTCTGCTTAGAAATAGTTTGTCACAGGTTTATGGACTTTCAGAAGACAGCTGAAGAGGATTTTTCCCTGTTGTTTTTTAAAGGTTCAGCTCTCTCTCTATAAAAAACTTCACACGACCCAGCAAGTGACAGCAGCTAACTGGGCAGCAAAGTGATAATTAAAACGTTAACAAATTCTTCCAGCTAAAATACAGTATTTTAAGTAAGTTAATGAACTTTTTCTATCCTCACATTCCCAAAATGATGAATTACATTTATGACACAAAAAAAAATTGGTTCATATATTTTGCCAATGAACTAGCACACTGACGGGGTGTATGCAGAAAACAATCTAGTTTACTGCCATCACATTAAACCTCTCACTCGTACAGCTCTCAGAACAAACGTGCTCTGTGCTCTCCTTTCCTCAGATGACAGAGTCCCTGCTCTGATCCTGGCAGTGCCAGCAGAACGCTGCTATGATGGCTGCAGCCCTATGGCCTCAGGTTCACAGGCACACACAGCACTGCCTGCTCCTCTCCCTTCTGAAATTTCGGGCAAGGCACTCTGTGCTCTAAAACCTTCCTCCCATTGCTACATCCTCTCTGTGGCAACTGTTAAACTGCATAATTTATAGCAAAAGGCTTGTCTGCATGGGGAAGTAACTCTGCAGACAGGTGTACATTACAGCACAGCAGATAGGATGTCTCGTCTCTCAATGTGGATCGATGCTACCAAGGTTATCCACTGAGAGACTCCACGTAGTGAGCTGACACAGAAAAGCTGCTGATCTACAAATTTGTGCTTAATTACGGGCCAGCAAAGTCTATAATGCCTTGCCCAAGTTTTGCTTGCAGCATCATGTCTTGGTGACTGTACATCAAAGTCCATATATTTTCTTCACTAGTGAACTGCAAATTTCTATGCTCGTGTTCTCCTTCTTCCTGCAGTAATTTATTCTCTGGATGCAAATTGTTATTTTCTTAAAACCTTTCAGTCTTTACTGTGATTGCATAGTCATTCTGATCCCACTACTTCCCTCCTGAGATGTGTAACCATGGCATAAACCTGGTTTGGTTACCTGCTGCTGTTATACCCCAAATTACATTTGATCTGGTAGCACTGTCTGCATGACACTGCCTTCAGTAGTTGATTTAAAATGCCTCTGGAGCCTAAGGAGCACTTATCCCCACAACCTGAACTGCAGGATGCAAGTCTGTTCACCAGAATTAGGATGAACTACATAGGTTTAGACCTAACCAGAGCTCAGCCACAAAGGCTAACCACTGGCCCCAGCTGGCACTGACAATTTAGTCATCCTGCTGAGGCCTGCAAATACATGTGAGCATCCCCATCACTCCCTGCTAAGCAGCCAAGGACGAAGAGACCACAGGCTTTGGAAGATGCACCACACACCAGTAATGGGACACACCTGGAGCCGCTGGTTTTACTCTGACTTAGCTGTACATATGCCAATTACTTCACCCTAATGACCTTCATGAAGCCCAAAGGTTCAAATTAAATTAGAAGTTTCAATCACAATATGTTCCAAGTGACAGCTGAGTGCAAAAGAGACACCCCCAAATCCTGATTGGGTAAAACACAAACCCCAGCAAATCTGCATCAGATTCAGGTATGACTGCTGTAAAAAGGTTGGGGGCTTTTAGTATTTGGGGCTTCTGGTATTTGGCTCCCTGAGGTATCAAGAGAGCAGAAGTCACCAGGCTGTATGGTATAAATTCTTAATTAACCATAGGCACCTAAGCTCGTTTGGTTCCCAGGATGTGTGTGAGGGCTTTAATCACCACCATGACATCAGAACATTTACAACTGAAACAAATGCTTCCAAAGGCTGGAATTAGCACACATCCTCTCGGTGGGTAAGCACTTCCAATGCTGGAAGTCTTCAAGTCAACCGTGTAAAAACCCCCAAATTCTTGAAATGGGCCTGAGTGCTGGAGTAGCACTGAGAGCCACGTCCTGCAGTCCTCAATTGGCATCATTGACTCAGGGAGAAATTTACCCCTCTGCAGAGAACTAGCACCATTCAGGTCCCAGCTAAGCCTTCACAATGAGGGTGAAGTGGGAATTAGGTGATGCATACCTTCAGCCAGCCCACTGCACAGGGGTGATTTTCATCTTCAGTGTGAGTTTTCCCTAAGTAAATGGAGCAACATTTCACAGTCACTGCTGGTGTCCATTGATCAGAGAGAAATAAATGCCTGAAAAAAATTCTGTGGATACACCCAGTTTTCAAAATGAAACTGAAGAGGTGACAGTTCTACAGATGGTATTTTATTGTCATGACGGGATGGAAAACTGAAATTTTAAGGCAAGTGAAAATGGAAACAACATTTTACATGTGTGCTTTATTAGTAACAGAACAGTGCTTGTGCGTTCAGCCAGTCAGGAAACAGTGGCTTACTGAGCCTAATAAAATCAAGCACATCATTAGAAAGGTGAGCACCAAACACCATGCACCTTCATGAAGTGCCATTCACCCACAGAAAAAATAGCTTCATTTTCATTAGAAACACTCAACAATGAGTCACCTCCTTCAAAAGCGTTACCTGCTTCCAGACATTCTACAAGCAGAACAGAGGTTAAATTTGTCAGGTGAATTATTCATCAAATCTCATTTGCTCAATCTACTTTTGACATACATTAGAAAGTGCACGTTCCTATGAAGTCACACACACACAAAACAGCTTCTGAAACGCTCAGATTTGAGAGTTCACTACGGTCCTGATCTTCTCAAGCATTCACAACTATTACTTTAACAACACGTTCTGTTTTCAAACTTAGTAAAGCACGTACTTCTCGTTAAGGACTATTTACATGCCACGTTTGAAGTGTCAAAGTTCAGCCGTTTTTGAGCTATCCCTGCGAAGAAAAATGGTCAGAATTTTTTTCAATGGGCAAAAAAATGGAAATTATTCACACTCAAAGAACTCAAAAGGTGAAGGCATTCTGCTGACACAAGACAAGCATGGATGTTCATCACCCAAATGCAAATGCTTTGTGAAGTTATGAGTTAGAAAATGGGACATTAGAGAAACTGTTCTTCCCAACTACAGCAGCCATGAGCTCCACTGCTGTGCCACAGCGTATTCTCAATCTGAGAGCATCCCACTGGCAATGGCATTTTTTCCAGATTAAAAAAATGCCATTTTTTAACACGGCTGTGACACCACTTGCCAGCAACGTGTGCAGCCTTTTTATTTCCCACTTAAGCCAGAGCTGTCCCAGTGCTTCAGCTGTGTCTGTGCTATGGGCCTCCAGCTTGCATTCTTGCTGCTGGCTGCGGCCAAACAGCAAACAGTTGACACTGAAGCACATAAAACTTATGCTATGCACAACACAGTACACCATGTCCCCCCCAGAATTAAAAATAAAGTAACAAAATACCTGACCTGCGCTGCTGTTTGGGGCTGAAATGTATTTGCATACCTGCAGTCCAGAGATCGCAGCAGGGTATGGGGACAGTGCAGTGGATCCTAAGTTTCGGCCAAGAAGAGGAGTCATGGGTGTGCTACTGGTGGTGTGTGTAGCACGCCAGTAAGCCTCCAGGTATTCTGCCAAGTGTTCGCAAGCATCTTCGAGCTGGTTTTCATCCAAAATTACATCAAACATTTCCTGATCACAACAACAAAGCGTGGTTCATTACAACGTTACGGGTGAAGTGAGAGAGGTGTTAAACAATTCTCATCATGCTAATACTTTAGAATTAAATACATAGCAACCAGAGCACAGCAAGTGCAAAGCAAAGTGACATGAGTGGGTGTGTTCAGCCTGGAGAAAAGAAGGCTGAGGGGTGACCTCACTGCAGCCTTTCAGTACCTAAAGGGAGCCTATAAATGGGAGGGGAATCAACTCTTTACAAGGGCAGATAACAGCAGGATGAGGAGAAATGGTTTGAAGTTGAAGGAGGGAAGATTCAGGTTGGATGTCAGGGGGAAGTTCTTTACTATGAGAGTGGTGAGGTGCTGGAACAGCTGCCAAGAGAGGCTGTGGATGCCCCGTCCATCCCTGGAGGTGTTCAAGGCCAGGTTGGATGGGGCCCTGGGCAGCCTGGGCTGGTGTGAAATATGGAGGTTGGTTGCCCTGCATGTGGTGGGGGGTTGGAGCTTCATGATCCTTGAAGTCCCTTCCAACCCAACCATTCTGTGATTCTGTGACCCAATGCCAAAGCTTTCCCCTCAGTGAGCCTCACCAGACACTGTGGGGCCCAGCATGTCTGAAGGCACAGGACTCCATCAAAGAGTTTATTTTGCTCAAAGCACCATAACAGAAGACAGGAACTAAAGCAGTCTGTCAGAGGAACACTGGGACACTTTACATTGCCTCTCACATCCCAGTTGAAATAGTTTCTGGAGTGAGGCACACTCAGCACACACTTCACACAGTGATGGCAGTGCAGAGCAGGGCTCTGCCCAGGCACAGTGCAGTGCCACTCAGCACCTCTGGGCCATGCAGGTCACACCTTTTTCAATTCACCCAGGATCATTACTGAAGCATTAATGCAAATCCTGGCATTTTGCCTCAGGCCTTTTCACTGCAAAATCCCAGAGGGGCATTTCCTTGTGAGCACAGAGGGATTCGGGGCCATGAGGCTCTGTGCTACCCAAGGAGCCAAAGGACACTACAGGCAGTGAGTGCTAGCGATGAAATGCTGATACAGAACCACAGAGCTCCTCAAGGAAAAGATAAATGTATTTTCAGCAGTGAAATGCTGTACTTCATCTGTGATCTTAACTCTCTCACCTCTGTGGAAAAAAAAACTATTGTGAAAACATCACAGGAAATGAGAAGTGCAGGTGATGCAGGAACTGCTACAGCCCACACCATGCTGCTCTGCCTTGCACAGACCTGTCCTAAGCTGACTTCTCCAGGATAAGACTCACAAGTGCAAGACCTTCACTTGCACCTACCTGCTGCCTGCAAGTCTGCTCCAGAACTTCAGTTAGCACTACAACCCTGATATTGATTTCTTCTTCCTTATCAGTTTGGTAGAGAAATGTTTCCTCCTCTGCCAGCAAGTGCAAAACACTCTTTCACTCTCAGTGTTAAGATCCCCTAACCACGGGTATCCAACCTTTGGGTTTCCCTGGGCCATGCTGAGTGAAGAGGAAACATCTTGGTCCATATATATATGTAAGTTGCTCCAAAAGTAATGCCTCCTATTTATTCCCATTGAAACAACAATGGCTACAAAGAGCTGTTACAACAACACTATTTGACAGAGCAAATTCTCACCTACAAAACAATATTTTTTCAACAGTCACCACCATTAGCTCTGCATTTTTGCCACAAGAAAAAGAACATGCACGCCACATTTGTAGAAGTCAGACCCACTGCTGCAATACAGCAACCCCTCACTGTGCTCACACCCACGGACCAGTCTCTATAAACACAAGCACTGATGAATGTCAGTAGGTGCCACGTTTCTGTACAGAGGACTTCAATGACAGCTTTGCTCCACCTGCACTTCCACGTCAGACTCCATTTGGTCACAGTGCCCCAGTGCTGCCATCTGTCACACAGCCACAGCACCTGATGGGATGCTGGTAGGAAGGTTCTGCCTCTGCTGCTGTACCACCAACATAATGAAACAGCAGCCCTCATAAAATATATAATATAGTTAATGTATATAAGGTAGAAAAAAAATGATTCTATTTTTAATGGTTTTTTTTATTAAAGCATGTTAAAAAGAATGCAGAAAAACCATAACAGCAGTGGGATACGTGACCGTGTTTTGGTGAAAGCAGTGTGCCACACTGTAAAACACTTTAAGTTCACTAGCTCAAGTACAGAGAAACCAGAATGGGATGCCTACGACCAGCACACCTAAAGCCAGACAATTAGTGCAGTTCACATTTCTGTGAGCCACATTTCTGCTTAACAGAGTCATGCAGTGGCAGCCATGGTCAGAGTGAAAGATTAGCAAGGAATTAATAATGAAAGCAGTTCCTGAACTTAAGAAAGAAAGCTATTTTTATAATGTCTAGACAATACAGCACCACCTGATTGCTTAAGACTGACTTGCAGCACATGAAACAGACTGTGGCTTTTATGGCTCACAAGTGTCTTCACTTCAAACAAATGCTGCTCTTGCAGGAATCCAGCCTGCAAACAGAGCAGGGCCTGGTGCAGAAGACAGGCAGCAACGTCTTTGATCTTAGCAGTGCACTTAATTAAACCATGGATCAACTCGGCCCTTTAAATTAAACTCAATCAAACCTAGTTGCTCACGAGCACAAACCAACACTTCCTGCCAGCACTGCACGCTGCCTGGGAAAGCCCTGCTGGCTTCAATACAGCCTGTGGGCAATACCAAAATAACCCAGGTTAGATTCCATAGCAGTATCACTGCCAGAAGATTTTTCCAGATAATTCAAATGCGGCTTTAAAAAAAACTCACACTGCTTAATTAAGGAAAACACTCATCCTAAACTACACAAAAGATTCCAGACCCTATTCTTTTCTTCCCAATTGCCAGCTAGGGCTATGGGATCACCCATAAGAGCAGAGTTTACTGGATCCTGAGATGCACAACCCCAGTGCTGTGATGCAACAAACCAGCTACAGCTCACACAACACGGTGCACAATGTGCACTTCAGTAACACAGCCACTGCTTCATTTCAATGGGTGTGCACAAAGCAGAGCGGAATGAGAGGAAGTGAGTGAATGAAAGAGCAGTTGAGGCTGTGGAACACACGCAAGCTTCTCTGCGCAGGTGGAAGAACAAATGCACCTTTCAAGATGTGAAGAATGAAAAATAATGTGCTGTGTGCAAGCTTGCAAGGACGGCTCAGTGTCAGCAGCACCAGCTGTATTCAAACAGGTGCAGGTGCAACTGCATTCACTTGGCTCGTACCCACTGCGAGTGAGGAAGGCAGATACTTCCACACAACTTGTTTTGTACTACAAGAAAGCGTACAGTACTGTTTAAGTTGATTGGACCTGTGTGGCTCCCAGGAATTCCCTGCTGTCCTTTTCAGACATAACAATTCAGTGTAAACTGTGTGTGAGAAATACAATATTGCTGACTTCTGCAGAACTGGAGGTAGCTCCGACATCTTTCAGCGCTGCTCCAAGTGGAAGACAAGGATGAGGCAGCAAACAACCTACAGTTACTGTAGCCAGAAGCTTGGAGAGTGACACTGTGCTTGGCAGAGGGCAGAAACAAGTCTCAACAGCATGCAGGGCTCTTCCGTGAGATGCCTTGCCCCATCCCTGCAGGCATTCAAGGCCAGGCTGGATGTGGCTCTGAGCAGCCTGGGCTGCTGGTTGGCGACCTGCACACAGCAGGGGGTTGGAACTGGATGAGCACTGTGGGCCTTTGCAACCCAGGCCATTCTATGATTCTACGATGCCCCATTTAGGAAACCCTGGACAAAAGCTTGGGGGGATAAGCAGAACACACACAAGGAGTCAGATGGTTCAAAGCTGCATTCAACTTGCTGGCTGGCTCAACAGCACAAGCAGCTGCACGTATATGTGCAGTCATCATCTTCCATTTCTGACAGTGGACAATGGCAAGGAGGAAGGCTTCTAAACACAGAGCTGACAGGCTCAGAGTGTGCAGCCTGGGCACAGTGAGCACTGCAAACAGCACATTTGGCAGCAGAAATCAAGATATGTCCCACAAATATCACCAGTACTTTTCTACAATATTTGAATTTCAGGTAAAGGAGGAATCTGAATCAGATCTGTCTCATCCTGGACATGTTATTAATCCATTCATTTTTCAGACAAAGACAAGTTTCAGTCAAGCCTATTACCTTTTTCCTTGCTTTCTAACACCTCCATGTAGATCCAGCCTGAACACACACCAAAACATTGTGCAAAACTCCCAATATTAAGTCTTCTGACAGACCTGTGTGAACTGCTCTTCCATTTCCATCTGGTTGGTGCTACTGAGCTAACTTAACTGGAGCTCCCTTGCAGTTTCAGTAGGAAACGGTGCTTTTCAGAAAGCAAGCCCTCATCTAAGCATGTCTGTACTTAACAGCTGTCTCTGTCACAGGAACTGATGGCTTTCACAAATACAGGCAAGTCTGAGCTGCCCTGTCCAAACTCCTGTACAGTTTGTCTGCACAGCACTGCCTGCTTAACCCAGTATCTCAGACCTGAGCTCCTTTAGGACACTGACTGAGGTGAGTATCAGCACCTGTGATACAATGGCCCTGAGCAGCGACCAGGCTTCCAGATAAAGCACCTGGAAGGGTTCCCAGGTGCTGCAGTGCCAGGAGGCTCAGGGATGGCGTGTGTGCAATCACAAGTGCTTCACGCTGTGCAGGAACTCGCTGCATGGCTGAAGGAAAGTCCCCTGCAGCCTCCTCCCAAACACGACTCTGAGACTTTGGCCCTTAAGACAGCACTGCTCCACAAGTGATGTAATTTCCTCGTGTGCTGCTGGAAGATCAGTTTTACCATACACGTCATTTCTGACCTGTCGTCTGGCCAAAGAGCAAAACAAACCCGGCTTTGGAGGCAGTCAGGAAGAAAGTACCACACTTTTTTCTTCCTCAGCAACAAAAACTGAGCTAGGGTTGCAGTGGTAGGGCTGTCCACAAAGGGAAGTGATAACATTTGAACTCTGCTATAATAAAGGACCGAGACAGCAGAAATCTTTCAGACTCCACACACCACAAGTTCTTTAGCCTTTCTTCTGTACTTACTGGTGGGCATTGTGCAAGTTTATCAGCTGCCACCAACTGAACATTCAAGTGTTTACTTTGTGACTTTCCTCTAGATTTAATCAGTCGCTGCAAAACCTGATAGAGGAAAAGAGGAAAAGGTGAGTTTAAGAATCACTTACGTCCATAAAGCTCAGAGACTGACACTGCACTGGAGGATTACCAATTTCAGAAGCTCTTTATTACATTTAACAAAATGGACAAAATATTCTCCCTGAATAGAAACATAAACCTTGCTGAGAGCCTCCCTGAGAGCTGGGCGTTTCCTTCTGCATCACATTCAATCCCTAGCAAATATTTCAATAGCAACGGAACGGCAATTTTGCTTTATTTACTTTAAGTGACAGGCTATTTATGACCAATGTCATCTTCTAGAAGAGCACAAAATGTAAATATACACACAGAGAACGACAGAGGACTGACTGCAGCACAGCAGTAGGAGCACGTTATGTTGTGTAGCAATAATGCTGTGACTGCATCTGTTCCAAGGAATGTTCTGGGTACAGAAGGAATGTTACACGCACAGTTCATAAATTCCTCTGTTTGCTTCTTCCACTATTAGAATTTCAGGGTCAAAACAGTTAGAGAATTTAAAGGATTTCCCTCTAAAGTCTCAAAGAAAATTAAAGAATCACAGAACAGAGTATTGCTGAAGCTGGAAGGACCTCTAGAGGTCTCTGTGCCAAACCCTCGCTGGATCACAGTGCTCAGCTCCTTGTCCAGCTGAGTTCTGGGGTAACCCCTGTGGGCCAGGACCAAGCACGTGCTCACACAGCCCAGCACACAGCCATGTCTCTGCTGCATGGGCACACTGCTCCCTCGTGCTCACACTGCCTGCCAGGAGCCCACGTCCCTGCCTGCACAACTGCCCCAACTGAGCAGGGGCTCACACCAGCCCAGGGGCAGAACTTGGCATTTCCCTCCGAAGAACTTCAGGATGTTGGTGAAAGCCTGCCAAGGTCCCCCTAAATGTCAGCCCTACCCTCTGGCACATTAACCTGCCCCAGACTTTGGCATTTCCCTCAAACGTGTACTCAAAGTGCACTGCATTCATCAGCCAGGTCATTAACAAAGACACTGAGCTGTGCTGCCCCACTATGGACCCCCAGGTGACCCCTGATAACCAGGAACAGTGAGACTTTGCACCCTGCACCCAGAAGTCTGCTCAGTCTTAAACCCTTTTGATAATTCACATTCATCCAGTGTGTATCTCAGCAATTTGCCTACAGGAGACTGCATCAAAGCCTTGCTGTAAAGGCCAGCAACACCCACTGCTCCTTCTATGTCCCATGACAACAGGCAGCCAGGTCGGTCAGGTGTCATTTCCTGCTGGGCCCTATCTAAACAGCATGCTGCAATTCATGTAATATTCACTGTGGAGACTATTTATTCTTAGACAACAAGATCTCCCTCTGCTTCCTACTTACCTGGAAAGACAGGGGAAAATCTGAGACAGATTTTTCTGTATACAAGCTTCTCAAATAGTCATTATTATCAGAAAAAAATAAAATGGAAGTTACTTCAGTGGTCAAAAAAAGGCACGATCAAAAGGAATACATGAAATACAAGGTGAAGGCAGATGTTTTCTTCCTATACACCTACACTTACATGAAGATTTGCTTTCTTTCCTCCCTTCCCCAGCCTTAGCCATCAGTCCTGTGGGATGTGACCCTCCTCCAGATGTGCCAGCAGTGCTACTCATCTGTACTGAGCTCAACAAGCCCAGCTGGAAATGAGCAAATTCCAGTTACCCAGGCTCAGTATAGGCTTGGAAAGATCACGTAGAGATGTGAGGAGCTCTGCAGAGAGCCAGTAGCAAGGGTTCAGAGAGAACAGTTCAAAAAGGGTTTTCTATACCACCAAAGTCGTCTTCTAATAATATGAACTCTGCAGGAGTTCCATCAAGCTCACTACACCTGGCAGACATCTCTGAAACTTCTCAGCCCTAATGGAATTCCTTTGGATAGTAACCAAATTGAATTCAGTCAATACAAACTGAGCTTTAAAAGCACTTTAAAATGCATCTTCTCTTACAGCGTGGGCATACAGACAGGGGCAGGGTATATCCACTCATCACAGTGCAATGCCCTGTCTATATACCCAAACCCAAACATAAGCCATTTATCCACTCCCTTGTGTCTAAAGCCTACTTTGGCTTCTGCTGCCCAGCCAGCTTGCTGAGCAGTGTCACACTGCTGCTACAGGGAGCAATGAAGCTGTGAGGAGCTCAGCTGAGGGACAGCTGCAAAAACCAAAGCCAGAAGGAAACAGTGCTGTGACCCAGAGCATCACCATGAGGGTATCTTCTCCCCCAGTCCTCACTCCAGCTCCAACAAGCTGGGAAGCACTGCTGCATTAGCAGGCTCTGCTTCAGAAGGGTAAGCTAGGTCAAGTGAAATGCTGTGCTAATATAATTAGGCTGCTCTAATGCTGCATTCAGTTTGTGCTGAATCTTATCCTGTGTAGCAAAGATAACTGTCTTAGAAAACACAAGTGATTTAATTATTTTCTATGTATTCTGTGACATAACTCTATTTTCTCCCATAAAGAACTTACAAGTCATCCTGAAAACTTTCATCACTGTGGGCAGCAGCACATGGTGCCAAGGACTGAACCCATCCTTCTCTTTAAGTGGCCTCTCCACACAAGAGGATAAAATGGGGACAATCAACACCTGCTTCAGGGGAAAACGGTGACTGTAAAATGCTGATTGGCATCTTCATGAACAACATGCCAAAGGCAGGATTAGCTGCAACGTAAATGGCAGCTTTAAAGAAACAGAGCTACGTGACCAACTCTGTCCTCTCCAGGGAGAGAATGGGAGGAAAGAAGTGAACAATATATGACAGACATTAGTCATCTTTTGACACACTTGTACTGCATTAAGGGTGGTGACAGAGCTCCAGAAGGATCTTTCAACCTCAAGCTCTGTACTGCTGTGATTGTTGGAAGAGTAAAACACCCTATCCTGCATACACGAATGCCATGCAGATGTTTAAGAACTCAAATGCAAATACTTTGAGGGTGAGATACATTACCTTTGGAGAAGACACTTTAACATGGACAATAATTGGTGCTAGAGATGTCTTGATAAGTTGTGCAGGGTGATTGATAGTGTCTGCATCCAGGACAACCAGCTGCAAGGACCGGGCCAGCTCAAAGATTCTTTCAATCTCACTCTGCACTTCAGCTAGAGGAGGAAAATAAAGCAATTGAAAGCCATTCAACCCCAGTGCTACTGACACAAAAATCCTAGAATGGCCTGGGTTGAAAAGGACCATAATGATCATTCAGTTTCAACCCCCCTGCTACGTGCAGGATCACCAACCACCAGACCAGGCAGCCCAGAGCCACAAGGAAAATACCATCACCCATTAGTTTCACAAACTCTATACATTCTGTAGATGAATTCCATACGTGAATTCATGTAATTTTCACACAATAATCTATCACTCAAGGATTTTTTAAATTAATGTTACCTTTGAGGCAATTCCATTGTCTGAAAACACTGCATACACACTACAATTAAACATACCTTTCTATTAACTCAAAATAAGTTCAGGCATATTTTTCAGATCTGCAAAATATTTCAGGAGTCATAAGATATGTATTTTTGACAGTAATATATTTATACTTCTTAGGACTTTTTTTGTTTGCAAATTGTAGCTCTGATTTAACTTAAACAAGAATCTGTATGAAGAGCAGAACTGTGACCATACAATCCCAAAAGCACAAAGATATGTTTATGATAAATACTGTCAGGGTATTATTTAAGAAGACACCAGTGGCAACGTTCCACCAAAGCACTTTTGTCTGAAGTAAAAGGAAGGAACACGTCAGAACTAGAAAGATGATGAATCTGACCTTTCTCAACCATGCCCATGCATGTGAGTAAGTTTAAATTGATAAAGTCAGCACAGGCTGAATAGTTACAGTAGCTGTAATCCTGCTTGCTCCAGCCCAGGCGTTGCTCCATGAGATGCTAACTCAACACACTGTGCTCTGTGCCACTCTTCTGTTAGGCAAATTCCATCACCCATCAGAGGACGTGAAATACAGAATTACACACTAAAATGCTGTGGATGCATTCAGAACTGGTGACAGTGCAGCCACGATCAGAGTTACAGCTGTGTCCATGTCTTACCTAAACTGGATCGTGTGTTTGACCGCTCAATTATTGCCCTCTTGCTTGGGTTATTCAGAACAGACCTCTTAGCAAGAGAAATGTCAGCTGTCACTCGGGTTATTGATATCCTACGAGCAAGAACACAGCACAAAACAAATCCACAGTCGTTACTTTTTTCCTGTGCCACGCATGATTTACAACCACATTTCATTCCAAAGTGCAAATCCAATAAAACACTACTCATAGCATCAGAGAACAGCTAAAGAGAAATGCTGACTAATTGTACAATTATTTGCTACTGCAGACCCTTCACACGGCTCCTGCTTTTCTGCTTAATCAGCTCACGTCTCCCCATCCCACCACCCACGTGGATTTACACAATACCTGGTTACCACAAGCTAAAGCAAGTCTCAGGGCACAGAGCACAGCAGCTCCTCCCAGGTGGCATAACCAAAGCTGGCACTGCCAGCAGGTAGGGAAGGGCCTTATTTGGACTTTGCCATTCACATCTGAGTCACCAAATGGAGATGCTGGCTCTGGGAGACCTCCAGCACACAGCTTCTTGTCCAGACAGGGCTGTGCGGGGGGCTCAGGGACTTGGCTCCAGGTCAGACAGGAGAAAAGTGAGTGAGCCACAACCACTGTGCTGCTGAAGCCTTCCCATGCCTTACGTGCGGGCATTCAGGGTGCAGAACAGGGCACTGCTATTTACCTACAGCTGAGAGTTTGTTCTTCAATCAGATTACAAAACAAAGAGCACACAATCTCATGTAAAATCCAGTGAGAAGGACTGTGATGAGCTAAAGAGCCATGAGTAATAAGAAGAAAATAGGCTGGAAATGACCAGCAGCCATTGCACACAACATAAGACAAGAGAAGCAAGCAGCAGCTGAGGTTCCAAAGAATGAATTTTACTGATTTTTCTTAAGTGATTCAAATTTAAAGTCAATCAGCTTGTACGTAGCACTGAACTTTTTCATAGCTGAAATGCCACGTGTCTGCCTAATTTAGTTGCCAACGTGTCTCACAGCAGGAAGGCTTCCCAGCACCACCTCACTCCAGGCAGGAGAGCAGTGAGAACACAGCAGTACAAGGCAAGGTACTGTTCCCCCTGGCAGCACTGCTGGGCAGCACTACATCTTCATCTCCCACACCAAGGCACTGCTGACCCTTGTGGGTCAGCCTCTGCTGAGCAGGCTCTCAAATATGGTTTAAAAAGACACTGCAGAGCAGTCACGTCCTGGTGACTCGACTTATCGCATCCCATTGCCATGGTTTCCCACCAGAAGCAGTGACTGTCAGTTACCAGAGGCACTCTGCAAACTGACAGGTGTGTGGCAGCAGCTGGAGGGAACACACGCAGCAGTTCTGCATCTGCCCTGATGGAAACGTGCACCAGAGCTCCTGTGCTGAGCTGCAGCGAAACCACATCAGTCAAACTGCTCAGGAGTGGGAGAAGGTGTCCTGACAGCATGCAACAAACACAGCAAACAGAGCTGCGGGCTGCCAGAGTCACTGCTTCGACTGTCAGACCTGGAATTGATCACTGCTTTTGTGCAACGTGTTAAAACCACTTCAGCTGAGCTATCAGGAGCAGGGAACAAACATTCTGCACAAAGGTTCATTATTAAAAGCTTTGTTTAAGCTGCGTGTGAGTTATTTCAGCATCACCACCTCTGTGCCACACCCCAAAAGGTGCTTTGAACATAAATCCTATTCCACCTCTTCTAAACAATGGAAACTTCTTTTCATCACCTTAGTGCCAGCGTTTTAGGCTTTACAAACTTTCCTTGCTGTCACAAACGTGATGCAGCTAAACTAGTGCAGCACAAGCACCCTGCTATGCAGGTACAACATGCTGAACATACTATGGTGAAAGAAGGGCCAAATATCCCAATGGCAGAGTACAGATCTGCACCCATGGGTGAGCTCCAGGGGTGAGGAAGGGACGCCATGGACCAACTCTCTCCTCCTTATGAGGAAATGCACAAACTTGTTCCCCATCGCAGCTCTTCAGGAAATATTCTTCTTGCTCCAGCTGAAGTTATAAAACACCTTTTTGTGTACCTCAGTGCTCAGCATTTCCCTCTTCAAGCTTTAATTATTTCTGATTACTAACAATAGTCAAGAATTCAATTCTTGCAGATGCTGGCCTGAAGCATCGTCACTATCTCCAGTTAAATGGGCTGTTTCTGCACATTTCAACATGGTACTTGCAGGGCTTGGGTGCAAGTAGTTTTATTTGAAGTGCATCCTGCTGGACAGGAGCCTGGAACTACAACCAGGAGCTGAGCTCTGCCCAAAGAGTTATTCACAGGTTGGCACTGCTCCCCAACACTCCCAGCTGTACTGGCACTGCATGCTTCCCCCACCGCAACGCTGAATACCCAAGCCTGGAAATGCCACCTTCAAAGCTATCCTGGCACTTCCCACGTGCTCCAGCCACCTTTCATCTAGATTTCTCCTGCAGCCCTACTCTTATGAGACACTGAGGCAGAATGATTCACTTAAATGAAGAAATCCTACGATGGACGTAGCAGATACAAAGACACATGCACACCTAGTGATGTATCAGCTGTGCTTCAACCCACAGTCAGCTGCACTTTGCTGCTGATACTATAAATCAGTTTGGAACATGCAACGTGGTCTCCTTTCATTAAAAAAAATATCACCAAATTGTTAGTAACACGTGGAAAAAAGCATGGAAAGGACAGCTTTCTCACCTCCCATCAAACCTGTGCTTCAGGAAGTCAAAGAGAGCTTTCTGCATCATGTCTGTCACCTTCGCAGAGGTGAGGAAGATTGAGCAGAGAGGAATGACAGGAAGAAAGAGAAGTCAAAAGCAAGAAGAAAGGTAAGCAAAAGGTAAGGATACTGCCAACAATCAATACCTTTTGTAGGTAGCAATCATTTAATTAACATGCCCTTGGAAGCAGCTTTGTAACAAACACTTGCAGGTTTTCTGACTCACTCACAAAATGTGGCCCAGAGGACATCAGAGCTGTTGCTCTGCTCCTGCCTCCATCTGCTCTGAGGCACTGGAGCACACCTCATCACCTTCCAAAGCAATGCCATTCCCAGCAGGATTCAGCACATGTCAGAACCACATGGGACTTTGGGTTGAACAAATCCTTTGCTTTTTCCCCACAGTAATGTTATTAATACTGGTCTAAGACTTCAGATACAAGATCTGTTATGTCGGATGACTGCTGTAACAGCAAAACTAATCTCCTAGAGGCCTACAAGGAGGAAAAAACATGTTTCCACTCCTGTAATAGGGAGAGCATCTGAGAGATGTTCAGCCCCAACAGACGTCGTTTGCTTTCCTGACTGTTCTTTTCAGTACAGCTCTACTGACACTTAGATAGGAACTGCACCAAAGCCCCAGGTCTTTGGCAGTTTAATTCTCCCAGGTTACCTTCAAAGTGCTTCTCAGAGAATTCAGTCAGAAAAAATACCACTGAACTTTTCCATACAGGTTGCAAAGTAAGAGCAATGTGTTTCTGTTGTGTAGAACAAAATTGGGATCAAAACACCCTAACTGCAGTACCATTTATACATCTTTATATGTTCAAGATGTCGGATTTAGTATTATTTTCTAACACAAAGAGGGGGAACACACTTGTACAGAGGTATGCACCCAACAGATGGCTCCTCTCCCCACCAAACTTGAGTGCCCAGACAAATTAAGCTGTGGTGGAGCACCATCAAAACCAATGGGTGACATTTACTCCTGTCACGAAACACCACTGTAAAATTAAAAGGCAGATGAAAATGAAGTGCCTCATTCCTGCTTCACTAAACTACACTTCTAATCATTCTTACTAAAAAAAATTAATGTAAGAACATCACATTATGCTAACATTACCCTGCTGCAACCTTCTGAAAAGAGCCATTCCAATGTTTAATAATATCCTATAAAGTACTAACAGCATTAATTAAGCTAAATGAAGCGTATCCTTGATTTTATGTTCATGTTAATTTAGATCTTAATTTGGCAAAGCACTTAACAGATGGATAAGTTCATTGACAGGCCCTGCTAAAAGCCTCTGGTCGTTCAGCATGTGCTAAATGCTCTTTTGAATCTGCAGCAACCTTGACAAATGGGCCTCCTGTTTATCTGTACCTGTTATCACACCCACCTCCACGTTGCAGAGAGGCAAATAGTTTAGAAGGGCTAAAGGTTTCCTTATATTTCAATACTGCAATGTTTTTGAGAAAACAAACATGAAGAAAACACACTGAAATGACATTCATTGGTGCCCATGTTCAGTTTCAGGTGCTGCAGAACAGACGTGAATGTGCTACCAGAGCCCAGCTATTTTGCTTGCCAGCACTGAGCTTTGTGAGAAGATGTGAAGTTTTCACAAGTGAAAACATGAGAATTACCTTACAGGGGAAATCTCTTCTAAATTTGGATTAATTCAGCTCAAAGCATGTGCTAGTTTGACTAAAATTGTGTATGTGCACGGACGTCTGGTTGGCTAATCAGGCCAAAACACCAAATGCACCAAGGGAAACCATGGGCAAGAAAATGGGAACTCCCTGCAAACACTGGGATACATACCTCATAGCCTTTCAGCGACGGCCCCACTAAGACAACGGGCCTCATAGATGGCACCACATCATATGGGGGAACGTGTTCTGTCTGGAAGAGGAAAGCATTCCTTCAGATCACTAATCAAAATGAAAAATCTGGGAATTATGCATTCAAAATAAGGAATATAGAACGAAAGCAGAAGGGGTACTTACCACTTTTTGTTTCTGTTTTGCTAAAAGACCAAATAAGAACTTGGTTAAACACACACTGTGCATAACAACCGTAACGCTTGCAAGCAAAACCCCACTCTCAGTGCTCCTTCCCTTTCACTCCACACTCCTTGCTTTCCATCAGCTCTACTTATATTGGTCACTCGTTCTGTTCTGGGCAGAGTTGCCCTTTTTCCTGAGGCTTTTTACTCCCAGTCCCTTAGCAACTTCTGCATGTCTGGAAATAGATGTCTTTCTCCACCTCTGCACATGTACTTTCAGCAGAACATCTTAATAATGTAAAGGGGGAAAACCCACACTTTTCAGACGTGACTTTTAAAATAGAAGTAACAGAAATAGCAAGAGTTGCCTTAAATAAAATTCCCCTTACCTGTGGATGTAGGTGTGGCTCGAAACGTGCCAGAAACCATTTCTCCAAGACTTGAAGAAGAATTTCCACTTGATTTCCTGCAGTATCAGAAAGAGTATTTAGTATTTTTAGCCATGCAGACTGACCAGCAAGGGGATGCGAGGCCAAAGCAGTGTTCTGCCCTCACTTTCCTGCCAGCTCTCTCTGGAGCAGGGACTGTTTGATGGCAAAACCATTCCATGCATCTTCTGGACACTGCTGTAACACTGGGATATTGTAAACAGCAGCAGTTCCCGTCGTTCAAAGACATAAAAACCTCTATAGGTTTGGTCTGTATTAACACTTCTGGGTCTGTTTGCTATGTAAAATCTTAATACTGTCCTATTTTATAATATTTCTCCTGTTTCAGACTGGGTTTTATTCCCAGTATTCTCTGCTGGTGAGATGAGATTGTTGCAGTGGAGTCAAGTCCACTCACACAAGCAGAGAACTCTTCAGCTAATATGTTATAAATGAATCACTATCCTGAGCAGCTCCTGCATGTGATACCCCTCCTTCCATGCACTGAGATACACTGGTTTCTGTGAACGCCTTTCAGAAACTGTAAAATCAATGTGAAATAAAGCTCAGTTCGTGCTGCTCAATCACTCCAAAAATCACCTCCTTAGATGGCTTACATTTGAGATGATTCCCAACCTTGATTCACTGTATTAATTCCCTGACAGCGCTACACAGGTGAAATCATGCTTCCCTTTCTGCTCACTATCAGGCCTAGAATCATTCATCTCACCTTTCTTTTCCCTCCTTCATTACAGTTTTTTGTTCTCCTTATCTACGTGAACATTCACGTTTCAATTTCAATTAGTGGGAATAATGTGCTAGTAGCAAAATAATCCCCCCCTCCTAAGAGAAAAGAGTTATCCATTATTCAGCCTACAGAAGAGAGATACTTCAATACCCAAACTGAGACCAGGAGCAATCAGTTTTACTCCCCAGTCCTGCACACAAGCCTGTATTCTCCCAGGCCTTGCTATCTCCAGATACAGCAGTGTGGAGAGGTAGAAGGGCCAGGCTGGAAGATGAAGAGGAAAGGAAGTCAAATGGCAAAACTCATCTCTATGACATCTGAAAAGTCTGGTTTGGGCAAAAATGGAGAGGGAAAAAAAAAAAGAAAAATCCCACAATCTTGCCAATATGAGAGAGCACCAAAGGTTTGACTCAGAGCCCCTGAGGACTCTCTCTCCCTTCAGAAACTTCTAGCGTTACCACTCATAACGTATAACTTCTCTTTTCTAAAGCCAAGACACATTTTTTCCTTCTCAGAGCCAACATCTAATATGCCTACCCTCTGCAAGCACATCTTTTCGCTTGGAATCCCAAATCAAACACTCATTCATACACAATGCAATAAAAAAGAATCAAGTGACCTTTGAAAGATATTGTCCAGTGTCAGAAAAGATTTTAAATTATTTTAAAAGGTTACAGCATCCTTACCCTCCATGGAAACGTCCTCTCTTCTGCTCCTGCTGGATGCGGATATTCTCCAGTCTGAGCGGGCTCGGAATGAAACCAATTTCGCAGCCCTCCTTCACCAGCCTCCCTATCCACCAGTCATTATTGTATTTCTGGAACACAGAAAGGTTTCTGGCCTTGCTTCGTGTCCAGAACTTCCTATTATTTTGTCTGCAATCCTCAACTTCATACCGGCTGAAAAAACAGGGCTCAAACTGAAGTCTGAACAGCGGACAGTTTGAGTAAGTTTCAGTGAAGGTAACTGTCTTCTAACTGTTCCAAAGCATCTTGCCATGACTCCTCCTCTGATATCACAACTATGGGGCTGAGGGTGATGGTGATGCAAGGAGCATGAGATGCTTCTGATGAATAGGTTTAAACCAGGCTGGAAGGGGCTCTGGACAACCTGGACCAGTGGGAGGCATCTCTGCCCATGGCAGGGGGATGGAACTGGATGGGCTTTAAGGCCCTTCTAACCCAAACCACTCTGTGATGGCATGACTCTCAAATCAGAGCCCTCTGAGGATTAACTATTTGATTTTGGTTCTAAATGTGTGGCTTGAACACGGGAACTTTTCTTCTACCAGCAGGACGTGGAGTTCTGAATGACACCTCTGGACAAGAGATCAGAATCAGGGTTATGCTGAGAATAACTGAACAGTACAACTGATAACAATGCAGTAAGGGAAGCAGGGCTATTTGCATTAGGTCATTACCTCCCATAAGCTATTCACTGCGTTCAGCATGTGGGAGGACTACAATTCATTCCTACTGGTTGCCATGCCCATGATTTCTTCCATATTGTCAGTAACTGCTGCACTTCTCTCTGAAGTAAGCACCTAACGTACAGTCTTGTAGGAGACACAGGAGACATACAGGACACACTCTCAATATAGCAACTCATCAGTTACTGCTGATGTTTCATCTTGTCAGCGGGGCAACCTGACTTCTATCTAGTCTGGTGTCATTTTAAAATCTGGATCTAATCTAGATCATGGTTATTCCTGTCCAGGCAAACCCATCACATCACTGAAAAACAAATTCTGCAAAGCCTTTTTCCATGAACCATTCCCCAAACTGTACTGAGTTACAGCTTCAGGCAGGCTGAAGGCTTCAGCGTTAACAAAGAAATGCTGAACCCCTAGCAGAGCAGGTGAACACCTGTGAGCCAGATGGTTTATGTGTAGAGGGAGTGTGATCCTGGCCATTTGCATCTCAGAGGAGTGCTCACAGAAAGTCATAACATGGACTTGTGACACTCCTGGGGAAAAATGTCCAGGGCAGCACAAACAGGAGCTTAGCACATTCAAGGCTGGACAGTGAATGCAGCCAGATGCTGGGAAACCAAGAGCAAATACTGTGCTAATGCTGATGCACAGAGCTACTGAACAGCTGCAACATGCAAACTAGAAAGACAGCACGCCAGGTATGGTACACTCCTGGTGTGAAAGGGAACATGTCAGGGAAGGCAGCTGAGAAGTGATCTCTGCTGTAATGCAGCTGTTTGCAACCAACTCTGCTCTGAGTGCAGCAAAGGACATTTTCCTGATGGGAGAAGGTTTCAAGGTGGGTTCAGGAAGGAGAGCTCAGGTGTGGTGCCAGACAGAAAGGAGCACATTCCTGGGCATGCAGCACAGGGGGAAAAGCAACTCTACAGAGAGAGGAGTAGAGTCAGACTTCACAGTGCTCTGCTTCCTCAGCATGGGCTTAAAGACTGTTCCACACCAATATATTAAAAAACACAAACACACTAAACAAGACAATGAAACCAACTAAAAATAAAATAATGTTTTTTAAAAAAAATCAAACTTCCATCTGTTTCCAGCAAACTTAGAAAAGGGAACATGCAAATCAACTGCCTCTCCTGTGCCCAGGGACAAAGAACTTCAAGCACAACTCCCCCACTCTACCACCAATCTCTGTCTCCAGAGATGAAGCAGCAGGTGTTTCCCTCCCAAATATGCTCAGACTCAGGGAGATGAGAGCTTTGAAGCAATGATGGGCTAATGTTCAAAGAAAGGGAAAAATTAGTACTGAACACCCAAAAATAAACACACAACGCAGAGATTAAAAAAAACATATTTGCAAGCTGCAAGTCTAAGAACAAATCTACAAAACAACAGGAGTTTATGCAAATTTGAAGGGCTCACTTCAGATAACTAATTGCAGAAAATATGCTCAACATGCAATAAAAGTATTTTCCTCTACAAAAGCCATATTCAGGGCTTGTTTATTCCCATTCCTTTTTCCTTATTTTAACAAATTTTTGTCCTGCAGCCTCGTCAGCATTTTCTTTTATTCTTGTATTATTCTGCCTCGTTCCCCTACAAGCCTTCCACAAATACCAGGTGTAAACTGCTGCTATTTAATGCCCTGACCAACAGAACCCCTTTGTGTTACATCAGATCCATCACAAACTTGATTTCAACTGTGGAAAGAATGAAGTGTCACCCCAGCACCACTAATCCCAAGGGCTGCACTCTCCTGTTCCTGCTTGGTTCTCAGTTTTCAGTTTTCTCCAGTTCAGTTCAGACATGACTGCTCCAACTGCAGCCCCTGGCTTCTTAAAGGGAATAATTGCTACACGTTTTTACCTCTTTAATGTGTAGGAAGTCCTTTGCATCGAAAGAGATGGCAGTGCTTGGGACAGGGACATCTTCATCCAGAGCTCCACAGTAACTCACATTGGTCTTAACAGCAAATGCTACTGGTTTGGACTGCAAACAGAAACAGACATCATATGAACAGTGGAAACCTTTCTGAATCAGGAATTCACTTTCTGTATCAAACTGCCAAAAATTTAGTAGAGGGTATTTGGCAAATACTTCAAAATTCAGACCTAATAATTTCACACAAGCCCAGAAAGTTCAGTTCCCTAAAGAAGATCCCCATTTATACAAGAATATTTACACTATATTCCCCCCAATTTTGCTTGCAGGAAATTTCACTTGATTGTCAACACACTTCAGAAGGTGCCATCACCATTATAAATCAACGGTATGAATCTTAACACCAGGCAAATGATAAATGCCCCATAACCAGTTGCTACTACAGTTTAAGAGAAAGCACCTTTGCCCTTTCAAGCTGTATCGCTGCTTGCTGCTCTCTCTCCTGGCGGATTGCTTCCCTGTCCTCTTCCAAAGACACATCAGAGTCTGAGGGTCTGCTTGTGTACGAATCTGCTGAGCCCTGAAAGGAAAAACACATTGCTAAGAACAAACCCGAGAAACAGAACCCCCAGCCCAAGTCAGATACAGAAAGTGCTTTTAAAACACGTTTCCTAATTCTACCTTGTGGGTTTGTTTATTACACATTGCTTCTAGCACAAGGTTCTGAAGAACTTAGCGGAGAAATGTATGGCTTTACCTTAGCCAAAGAGGAAAAGAGGAAAAGAGGAAAAGAGGAAAAGGAAAAAAGGAAAATTTCTCTCCACTTCCAAAGAATGCCTCTGCTTCCTCACTGACACAGTCACACACAGTCACATCCAGCTCGGTAGCAGCACTGTACAAACACCTTTACAGATTTGAAATCCTGTTTGACAACCTCAGACTGAGGGCTGGCAGGGGTTAGGTCACATCAGACACAATTAAGGTATCACAGAGCTTGGTTAGAGCCAGCCCTCCCTGTAAATGCAGCATCATTGTGCAGCACTTCCCTCCCTGCTGCGCGCTGCCACTCACACGCAGCACCATTCTTTTCTTCAAGAGCAGAAAAGTGGCAAAATCACACTATTAAAAGCTACTCCAGCAGGGCAACACAAAGGCTGTGCAATGCTATGAAGGCAAACCAGCAAAATGAAGCAGAACGTAACAGTGCGTTGGGAGGAATAAGGCATGACCTGCAGCGTGTGGGCTCCTTCCACCCAGCAACCTGAGCACGGCGTGCCACGTGCTCCAGTGTGTGCAGAGCCAAAGGCAGCCTTTCCAACCTGAAATCTTCTGTGATTCTACGAACAAATCATTCCTAAGTCATCACATTTCTAGCGACAGACTGAAGATACGCATCTTTCTCTCTACAAAGCTCTGAAATTTTTCTCTCTACCTTTGTTCCAAAGAACCATGGCAGCATTATGTCTTTCAAATGGTTGTTTTTGTGTTGTTGGCTTTTTTTTTTCCTTAAATTGCTTTATATCCTGCAGCACAGAGACATACTTTCTATGTAACCCACCATAACAGTCAGTCCCCTTATCATCCATAGAAACAGAATCCCAGATCACAGAATGGCCCGGGTTGGACGGGACCTCAAGGATCATGAATCTCCAACCTCCCCACCACAGGCAGTGCCACCAACCTCCACATTTGTACTACACCAGGCACATACTCTTAAATATAGATGGGAGCCCCTATCAGTTGGCAGTGACCCACTGCCAGCACACGCTCCCACTGCAGCTCCACAGCCCAGCAAGGGGCACTGCTGCCTTCCCCCACCAAAGCGGGGGACCAGGCCTAAAACGACAGCCCACTCTCCATCCATTGTTCAAAGTAATTAGAGCAAAAGGAAAGGCAGGGCTGGAGCTGCAGGCCAGGCACAACACGGCACGAGAGCAGCAAACGCTCACCGCTGAACGCGCTGAGGATGCAAAACGCCTGCTAGTGCTCACCACTGCCTTTCTTACTACGTAGGCAACAAAGCTTCAGCAGCAGCTAAAAGGGAGAAGGGAAAGTAATTGCAGCCTTTGAATAATAAATCAGAAAGCATAATAATAAGTACAGACAAGAAACAGCAGTCAGAGGGCTGCTTTCCAAAACACCTCTGAGTGCTGCCCAGCGCTGCAAGAGGAGCACAGGTCTGCGGGGAGTCCACCAGGGACGTCCTGGGAAGGGATGCCTACGTCGGATACACATTTTCCCATGCTGGCTTTGAGAGGTTTCTGGCTGAGCACTGACCTATTTGAAGCTGTCAGAACAAAGTAGCCTTTGCCAAAGTAGCTGCTGCTGCTACTTGAGACTATATGGAAAAAAGCAACGCATCTTGTATTTAAGTTTTGTTTTCTGGTGCAGGTACAGCACTAACAGCAGCAAGGTGGGCTGACAGCTCACATCTGTACAAACTGCAACAGATGTGATGGTACCAAAGCCTCAGATGCCTCCATGCCCTTGGGAAAGTGTGACTGCCTGACCTATGCACTGAGAACCAAACAGCTCCGTCGTCTACAGCAGAGTGAAAGAATGGAGGGGAGAAGGTAATTCCATTCCTCTGTACACTGAAACTTTATTCTAAAAGATCCCCTTAATTTCTTTATTCCTCTGTTGCTTAGTGGCAAGCTGCTTATTTGGGCATACAGCATGCATCCACATTCATCCATGAGACTGTAGGGCCAATTATCACAGCCACATAACCTCGGCCTCATCATCCCCCAAGAGACAGAGCAACCTTGGGAAGGAGCAGTGCATGCAGTGCCTCTGAGGGCCAGCGGGGTTGAACTGCTGCTGGTGAAGGAAAGAGTAAAAGAAAAAAACAACTTTTAGCTGTTAGGGTTTCAGAAAATAGCATATTTTTATTTCAGTGAGGTTGCAAATAATTTTTTCCCAAGTGCCAGAAATAGACAGATCTGAATTGCTCTCCATCCAGCCGTAAATTGTAACACTCTGTCACATAGCTTCTGCAATTAAAGCATCAATCCGTTAGAAGCTCCAGTCAGCCGATGACAAGCGGTTTCTTCTGAAAAGATTTAGGGTGCTACAGAGCCCACCATAACCCAGAAAGCATTTCTGAAACTGTGCCCTGATCGGAGATGGCTTCTGCCTCAGCCTTTAGCAGCATCCTCTAGCTGCAGGCATCCTGCAGGGGAAGAGCCATGGGAGCTTGCAAAGCATGCCCCTGCCCAGGAACAAGCAGATGCTGAGCACACATGGCAGGCACAACATAGCATGGCCAAGGCTGCAGAGCAAGGAGCCAGGGAGGCTGAACCAGACATCACTTCACATTGTTATGCTGCTGGGGACCTCGACCAAAAACTTGCTGGTAGACACCCAAAGCACAGTGGAAGCTTAGGAGAACAGTATTGCACAAAACAAAACTGCTGTCCAGATGGTTTCTATTGGAAAGGGGATGAACACAGCCTGCACAGCAGAATGCAACTTTCCCCTCCACGCTACCTTTTGTTGGCACGTTCAGGTTTGTGGGATCCTGGGGACAGCCAGCACGACCCCCAGTGGGACAGTGCACTGCAACAAGCTGGCTTCTTAATTAATCACAAGTAAAGCTTACATTTGAAGGCAGATGTGAAGGTATGGATATCTGTCCAGCGCTGCAGTGCATTATGTATTGCTTCTGCTGCATGGCAGCACCAGAACCGTGCAGGGTGGGAGGAGCTGCAGCCTCCCACACACCCCAGGGGGAGCGATTACACAGTCATCGGGCTTCTTGCATTCTGTGTGCTTGCTTGTTCACATTTGCCTTGCTACCAAAAATCAAAGCATCAGAAGCAGACCTGCAGGTAGAATCCTGAGGTGTCATTCAGTTTCCACATCGTGCACACCTCTGCCATTCTCATAGCCCAACTCTTGCTCAGCTTGTTGGGATTGGGTAACTGGGAAAAATGAGGTATTCCAGGGCAGGAAATGGTATTACTGAGTTTTAGAAAGGCAAATAAGAAGTTCTCAAGTATTCTCATTTGCTTTTAAACAGAAATCAAAGAACGGCAACAGACTCTCAGCAAGGAGGGGATATTTGTGGCATTCAGTGCTGTCAAAAGAAAACCAACAGCTGCAAACAGGAGTGCAGCTTTGGGATACTCAAGGGAAAATGTTCTGAACTCAAGGCTGTGATGGGAGAAGTCAAATCCCACTTTGCTCCGAGCACATGGTGCACTCACCTCTTCCCAGAGGAACTGAAGAGCAGATTGGCCCTGCAACACCAGCCCTGCTGCAGCTTTGGGAGATGCCTGAAGTCAGCAGAGCCTTCATCAGCACACAAACCTGGACACAACCTGGCACAACACAGCACTCCAGAAGCTCTCCAGGTCTATCAGCATATGGCAGATGGCACTGAGCAAGATGCCATTCTCCACAAGAGGGCAAGAGAATGGAACAAAACTGACCTGAAAACCCCAAGCTATCCTACAGAGGAAGAAATAGTTTCCATTCTGGCTCCCCAGATGCTCCTTTCCCACGTGAAGGCCTGCACAGACAAACATGCACAGAACTTGGCTTCTAACTGGCTGTAACACACACAGAATTCAGCTTGACATTTGGGGTCCCAACAACTAAGAACGGGAGCACAACTTGAAAAATGACCAAATGTCCTCAGCAACTTTCAGCAAGAATCGAGGTCAGCACATAGGGGGCTGCACATCTCCTTGGCAAGCCCCCAGAACTCACCAGCAGTGCTGGAGAAGGAGCACCAGCAGGCACAGCGCTGGCTGCAGGGCTGTACGCTGCCAGGACCTGTGTCTGCATTTCTTTGTTCATGGCAGTTCTGCTC
The DNA here is from genome assembly GCA_037305975.1 of Chrysolophus pictus. NCBI lineage: Eukaryota > Metazoa > Chordata > Aves > Galliformes > Phasianidae > Chrysolophus > Chrysolophus pictus. The sequence goes on along the minus strand of CM074582.1, from coordinate 1,950,455 downwards.
ATTACAGACCAACAGCTCACTCCAAGACCAACACAATCATAGTGTTTCTCGTGAGGGGACATGGTGTGCTGTGCCCAAAAACGCTTAGTTCAGGCAGGTTATCACTGTAAGCATGAGAGAGGGTAAGCGCAAACCTCTTTTTAAGATGAAAACAAAAACCAAGACCTTATGGACTTAGAATTAACCAAACATTTTAAATAACAACGGCCACTACTGTTGGTCACAGTTGGTGCTCACCTGGTCCTAGTGCTGACAGCAGGCAGGCATATTTAATTACATCACCTGCCCAATAATTAAGAGGCAAACCAGCGGGTATCTATTCATTTGGCATGAAAGCATTACTGCGCTGCAGCCAGATGGAGGGCCAGGAAATTGCTGTGTGCTAGAAGATCTTCCCCAGTGGAATACTGCAGAGTTTTACTGGGAGCCACCACAATCCCCAGCTTCACACCTGGAGCTGGAGAGAGGGGTGGATTTCACTTGGATTTCACTTGCTTTGTCTTTTCAATTTTTCATCCCTTGTTATAACATCTCTGATGCCACTTAGGACCCTGCAACCCTACACACCAAGCAAACCAAAGGGCTATTTCCATGCACAAAGGCTTTGCAGAACAAGGTGCAGGGATTACAGAGGAAGCACAGTCCTTATTTTGATTTAAGTGTCCTCCTGAATGATAAAATACGTTACAGCTGTTGCAATGCTGACCAGGGGTCAGGCCACCAGCAGGATGTGCAAGTGGAAGCCCACCAGGATGAGGGTCAGTTCCCAATCAAATCATCTTCTTAATCATCTATCATAACCAACACACACACACACACACACACACACACACACACAAGCCAGCTGTGTAACCATTTCTGAGCAGCGATTTTGGAATTAAGTGCTCAGTAATTAGTTCCTTCTATATGTTTGGTAAATTCATTTAAGACAACTCATTAGGTGTCTCAGCAATTTGGAAATTACTAGGTAGTTAGAACATGTTCCCTCTTTGTGAATACTAATTATTAGAAAATAGGGCAACTGTTGTAACATTTCTTTTCATGATCCCTCTCTGAATCTGAAATCTTGCAGTCACATCTCTTTTCTCAAACAGCCTTCAGTTCAGCACAGATTGTGTTTTCACATCTAAAAATTTGGTAAAAAAAAATAAAGAGTACTAGTAATAAATAGACTTACTGCTAAAATCCTACGGCTGTTGCTCTAACATTCAAATGAACACGCCAGCCATGCAAGACTATGCCTCACTTGAATTACGGCATGCATTTGCTGGGTGTTACACACAGAAGGCCCGCAGTTTAAAGATCTCTGGAAATGAAACTTATGTAATCAATCACAGAATCATTAAGGTTGGAAAAGACCACTACAACCATCTAGCCCAACCATCACCCCATCCCCACTGTGCCCACTAACCATGTCCCAAGCAACCTGAAAGATGAGCATCCACATCAGCAAGACAGCCAAAGGCTCACATCCCTCTTCTCTAAAATAATGCCTGAACCACAAGGTTTGAGTAACACGCAAACTTTTCAAATTCCATTTTTTGATTCAAGCTGGAGAAGAGTGAAAATCTGTCTGGGAACACTCTGATGTGTGTTTTATTCCAGCTGCTGGTAGGCAGGAGCACGATGGAGCCAACAGCTGAAAACCTCTAGCTCCGGTTTTGCTTTAATCTCTGCAGCTGGTCCCTCTTTTCCACAGTAGCTATTCAGAAGACCCAGGAAAGAAAGAAAGGTGTTTTTTCAGTGATAAAACGTACCATGCTACAGTTGAAAAAAAGCTGCTTTATTCTTTTCTAATTACTTTGGCTCTTGAAAGCATCAAGTGATCCTCACAAGGCTCCAGGGAAGCTACTGCTGTTGGGCTCTATGGCACCCGATAATAATACAGCAGCTAATAAAAATGCACCTGTTATCCTAAATGAACTCTGCTGGAAGCATAGTCTGTATCTGTCCCCAGGAGCACACTGGAAGGCAGGAATGTTCCTCACCCTCGTGAAAAGAAGAGCCAAGCACTGTCCCCAGACCACACATAACCGTGCTGCCAGCCATGCCAGCGGCTGGGCCAGCCTTGCAGAATGAAGCGCTGGTACTCAAACTCAGTTCCTCACACCAAAACTCCAGTATCCCAAGCACGTCTGTAAACATCAGGGCTGTTTTCCTCTGCTGGCAGTGATGGAGAGCTCCTGGTGACAGCAGCAGAGCACTTCTGTAGACACATCTACATCTAACTCCTTTCTACAACACCAAGGGCATTGAAGTCAGAGATCTGGAAGAGCATAATCTCATGCAATTATCTGCTTCTGATTAAGCTCATTCCTGACACCTTTTGCCCTCCTGACCTTGCACTCAGCCCCACGTGCCCCACCACCACCCCTCGCACACACCAGGCCACAGCCAGCCTCAGCTTGACTTCCCTCCAGGTCACAGCCAGAGGGGTGTTGAGACTTTTATGAACCACCCCCCCTCCTTTTTTTTTTTTCCAGTGAACAGGGAACCATGCTGTCATCGCCACAGGCACAAGACCACTCCAGCATATCACGTGTTTGAAGCCATTCCCAGGAAGCACGCCCCAAAATGGCGGCTGGGTGTGCAAGTGATGGGGCCCTGCCTGCTGCTGACAGCCAGGAGAGCTGGCAAGAAGGTCACCACCGACCCACAGGGGCAATGAGCATCCCACTGCAGCTCCCACCCGTCCATTGGCCACAAGGCCTTCCTCAGCCTTGCAGGAATACACAGCTCTGCTTGGATTACCAAGAGGCACACAAGACATCAGCCCCGAAGCAAGAACAGTCAATACATTAGCTTCAGAATATTACAAATATGAGAAAAGGAGTGGAATTTTCCTCAAGACCCCATTGCCAGGAAGCTCCTAGCCACCTGGCTGCTTTCATGGCATGCTTCTCCTTGTTCAAACACACTCAACAACTTGCATCTTTTTAAGGATTTTTATGATTACAGCGTCCCAATTTCCTTCTAGCGTGGTGTCACCACTTCCCACACCATCAGGCTTCGTACAACCAAAATAACCCCGAATATTCCTTTTTGTTTTTCAAACAGAAGCTGTTTGGAACACGCTGAACTGTCTAACAACGTGACACAAAGCTGATTCAATGCGACCACGGCAATGGTGCTCCAGCACAGGGCTGGCCCTGCCCACCCATTAAACACAACCAGAAAGGCAGACACAACCAGACCTGCCGTGCTGTAGGGTACCAGGTATTCTGCTCTGTACCATTTCACAGAAATCAAATGCCAAATAGCACACGCTTTGTGATCTGCCACTAGGAAAGCTGGTGGGCAGCCAAGCTCCTTTATTACCAGCGGGCCGCAGCTCTCTGCTGTGACAAGTTATATTTAGGTGGCAATGACTTCCTCTGAAGTCATCCCATCCGCTCTGCCTATGCCCACCTCTTACAGGTTTTGCTAAAGGCCCCACCAGGGCACAAAAAAATCAGAACCCAAACAGGCTTGCATCTTCAATGTAATTATAGGAAAATTACTTTGTTTAAAATACTCACGCTGCGTAGCGAATGGGAAAGAATTGTGCCACGCTGTTACGGTATTGTTGAAATGAATTTCACGCTGCTTAACTTTAGCCAAGCAACAGAGAGGGTTTGGGCTGAGGTTCGGTTTGTTGTGCTGCTCTGTGGTTTTAATTAGCTGCCTTTTTCCCCTCCACAAGCTCCCAAACTGGGAGGCTTAGGAAGCCAATAACCAACGCTTCTGAACAGAGTACTTTGCTTTTTGTTTCTCTGTACATTTTCCACTCTTTCTTTCCCAGAAACCTTCCTTCAGCTGCTAAAACCTCTACCTATCTTTATGTTATGGTAATTAGAGGTCTTTTCCAACCTTAACAACTCTGTGTTCCTTGCAGCAAGGACCAACTTCCAAAACAACACACCTGCAGAAGCAGCAGTAAGCTATTCCACATTGCTGGGAATGTCTCAGTAAGAAAAAGCCCTAATTCTCTAAATACCGTGCCCTCTGTAAATAGCAACTTCGTTCCCAAAAAACTTGCAATCTAAAAACCGTACATGCTGAGAGTAAAATAGAAGTGAAAGGGCATCTTGCTATCACCCACAGAGGTAATATTGGAGTGGAACTTAATTGCAGTGATTAGTGCAGGGCAACGAGGACTTCCCGGGCCCGGGGGCTGCTGCCCGCCTAGGCTGTGCAACAGGCATTGAGCACACGTTCCCAGCACACATTCCCAGCACACATTCCCAGGCAAACCGGGTGTCTAAGCACTGACACAAAACTGGATATTAGTCTGTGTTTAAAATGCATGAGTGTTTCGAGAGGTACACGTTCTCCTCACAAGCCCACCAGCTCGCAAAGTTCAGCATGGACAGTGAGACCCACGAAACCCCAAGGATACCGAGAAATCTGGGCATGCTGCTGGGAAAACCTCTCTGGATATGGATATCTCCACTGTTAGGGTCAACTGGGAATGCACAAAGTTACATCAGGCAGAAATGCAAAGCCAATGCCTCAAGTCTATGTCTACACTCCAGACATCATAACATTTTTTCTAAAGAGACAGCACGGTCCGAATGTGTTTTCCCAAATTTTTATGACTACCACAAATGTATGACAAACCATTTGAATTCTGCATTGTACAACAGCATGACAGTTATTTAGAGGGTTAATAAACAGAAACTAGAAACTCCAAGTTACAATCTCGTTTTTTAAGCATTATCTCAAAATGGATTCCTAATTAAATGGCTTGGAAGAAACAAGAGCTTAATACTTCCCATTACTGGCATCCCGTAAGCATTCCAACAAGAAGAAAATCCCCGAGGAATCACTACCGTATCCACAATGTCTGCGAGTTGGCAAAAGCAATACAAAAAAAAAAAGACATCGAGAGCCGACTCTGCAAAAAAGCTCCATCTCTACCAACATTCCCACATGCAATCAGCAACACAGATCTGCAGTAAGAGCAAACAGCTCCGGCTGAAGCACCAGGATAATATTGTTCACTGAAAGAAGAAAAAAAAAAGCATCGTCAGGAGAGAAACCTGCCAAAATCTTGAGACGACTTCAAGCCTGTATTTAGCCTTAAGCTTTTGCCATTATTTTGGGATATTCTGTAAGACGTACATCTGTTCCAAAACACATTACTGTGTCAGGGGTTTTGTCGATGTCCTACAAATTCATACTGAGATGTAAGCAGAAAGGCAGGCAGGGAACGTGTGTGGTGCTACAGTGAAGCCAAGGCCTGGGCGAAGGTCTGAGTATATCCAGAAATCAGCATTTAAAGATCCACTAGCAGAAAAGGAAAATCGCAGGTAAAGAACCAAAGTCCAAAAGATGAAACTCTGAAGCAGAGTGGCTGAAAGCATTTCTGCCTGTGAGCCCCACACACTGCCAGCAGGAATGGCAGGCTTCCATAGATGCACCCTTTGATCAGCACGTTTTCTGTGCCATGAACTCGGGTGCTGTCAGCCCTGGGGTTGAACCTCCTCTGGGAGCTGGTTTGTGTTTGGCTGCAGTGCCTGCTGTGCACATCCTGCTTCCCATAGCACAAAACCTGCAGAATTCAATCGCTAAAGAGCTCTCCCCCTGTCTGCTGTGTAAAGCCCTGTGTCTGCCATCGGCTCCATGAGGCTGCAGTGTCACCATGGTGTGGCAAAAGCAGCACCTCTCCCTGGGCCCAGCATCCTGCCAGCAGGCCGGACTGCTCCACACATCTGTATCCGAACTGCCCTAACACCAGCCCTACTACATCTTTCCATACTGCAGTCCTTAGGTCAGTCTGCAAGCTGGAAAAGAGCTGTGCAAATCACAGTACTGAAACAGCAAAGCCAAATTAGTAAGAGGTACCCAAGAAGTAAGCACTGAGCCTTACGGAAGAGCATCTCCCAGTCAGCCTGAAGCAGCTGTCAGCGGAGCACTGCTCAACAGCTCATCCAGATCCCCACCGCCTGACCAGAGGGACAAACAGCAGCTGCAATGAGGAGAAAGCAGACAGGAACGAGGTCTGGCTTGTCCCCATGGGCAGCCTCCGTTCCTTGCAGAGCAAAGCGCTCGGGGCCAGGCTGTGTCAGCAGCACTGCGGAGAACAGGCAGAGCAGGGTTTGCTCTAGGAGAAAAGAAAGAAATAAAATGAGAAGGGGGTGGAAAAAAAAAGCCTCCCGATCCCCAGAGACTGCAGCATGGATCCAGGCAGGCAGGCAGCCGCTCCGGAAACCACTCTGATGATTTTCTTCCTGGAAAGGTTTGATGGGTGAAGGATGGCTAATCTTCCTCCAGCTGCTGGGAATGAGCACTGCTATAAGCAATGCAGAACTGCAGCTGGGTGAAGAGGCAACACAACCAATGGGAAGAAGTATTTAATGGCTGGAAGAACTGAGCAGGAATCAGGACTTTGGGGCTACACCTCCCTGAAATACGTTAGTCAACTCCACTGAAACCTAGGCACTCACTTTCATCCCCTATCTGAGCTATGGCCCCAAATTTCAGAGTTAACAGGTATATGTGAGGCCAGCTCAGTTTGGAAACATTCAGCAGCAGCCCAAGAAGCAGGCCTAAGGAGGACGTCCCTCTCACAGAATAGCTTCCAGCACAACACCACCACAGTGGTTTTACTCATCTACTTTGTTGTTATCCCGAGGGTACAAAGGGTTCTTCTGCATGAAAAGGGAGGGATCATAACCTTATTAACAGTTTCTGTTGGGGAACGGAAAATATTGGGTTCTGACACTGAGTAAATTTCAACAATCTTTTATAAACAAGATGTTTGGTTATGAAGGAAGACACGAAATACCTGGGCAGATCTCCATTCACCTGAAGGCTTCCTGCCACTCCGCAGGTAGCAGCTGCACGCACAGCAGCTCAGCAGGAAGCGCAGCAAACAGAAGCTTCCTCCTGCAGGCCCCGAGAAGCACAGAAGTACAGAGTCATCGGGTGCACACCTGGGCACCTTAGTAATAGGTTTTAATATGCTGCTTAGGATTATACCGTCACTGCAATGACAATCACAGCTACCCCCGAGGTCTCATGACTGTAACTTCAAATTGGGTCAATGCTAGAGCACGCTTGGCCTGAAGCAGCTAACGAGCCAAGATGTTTTTGTCTTCAAATGTATAAAACCAATGGCTGAAGATCAACCAAAGCATTCAGAGCCCGGGGCCGCACGCACAAGGAATCACTTGATGCGGTGATTTCATTCCTGGCTGACCTCAGTTATCAGCAAAGCTCTCATCCTGCACGTGTCTTCTCAGTACGACATCAACTCATTATTTCCCATCTTCCATATGTATACAGAGCAGTTACTGGGAGGCAGGATAGCTTTCTCCATGAAGCACAGTGCTCTGCACATGAAACACATGGAAATGTGGGCACGGTGCTGATGGGTCGGGGTTGGTGATCTGAGATGTCTTTTCCAGCCTGAATAGTGCCTCTACGAAATACATGCAGCCTTGAAGCTGTCAGTGAGCACTCCTCCCATGCCAATGCAGCCTGGTCTGGAGAGTACACACAGCACCAGGCACTCCTCCCCTCTCTCAAGAAACAATAGAGGAAAATGAGAGGTTCGGAAAGAACATGGAGAATAGCCAAACACAGTGGGAAAGTGTGCAGACAGGGAGAGAGCAAAGCAGCAAGGAAAGCTTCTGTGGGTGAGGGACCCACCGTGCAAAGCCCTCACACTAATGCTGCCCAACACAAAGCCTACATCGTAACTGAATGAGCTACAAGGGGGAGATCCAATGCCTCTGTTATAAGATGAAAAGGTTTCACAGTGGAAAGGTACAAATCTGATAAAAAGCCACATGATATACTCAGAACAGAGGAGTCAAGCTAAACGTTTAACAGTGTCTTAAGTATTGTAACAGATAGAAGTCTTCAGCGTAGTTACAACCGATGGCAGCACCAGCACTAAATGACATCCAATGCCAATTTTCAAAGCCAAAGTCAAATTAGTAATTCAATTCAGCAAAACAACTTCTGTGTATCCACCACCACCCCATAAATTTTCTGTGTCTAACGGGAGACATTCCAGACTGCGGCTCTTCCTCTCCTACACTCCCACTCATGCTGCATGTTTACATACAGTAGACCTAATATAATAAAGGGAAAGATTACTTAATGCATCACTAAAAACCCATTCCGGAATGTAACACTAGGCACCAGAACACTTCCTACCACTCTGCTCCTTCAGACAGTACATAAACAGCAACAGATTATCCCCACCACTGGATTTTGATCTGCTGTGAGCTCGGCCATAACCGACAATTCTTCACCTAAGGACGAAGCTGGAGCACGACAGGTTGTTCTGGAAAATTAAATTTAGCTGTGGTATCTCATGACAAAGATACCTCAGCAAAGAGTATCTTGCCAAAATGTGCCTTTCCCAAGCAGAGAGCAGTATTCCTCAGGGGATACAGCAACCTCGGGAGGAACGCGGCTTAAAAGATATCATCACGGAATCCTGCACTGGATTGTAAAGAAATAGAAAAGAGGATAACCATTAGGAACCCAGTGTTGTTCTCTGGGTTCTTATGATAACAGATGAAAGGACAGAAGGCTCTAAAACAGCTGTTTGACTGCACAGGTGAGAGGCCTTTGGGTTGTACCCAGCCATCCCCACGGGCAGTTCATCCCCAGGAACAGAGTGCCGAGGGCTCACCGATGGCCATCACCCAACAGTGAGAGCCCATGGGGATCCATGGGAGAAGGGAAAAAGCCCAGTGTGGAAAAAAACAGGAGAGGACTTGCAGGGAAAAACAGATTTGGTTCAAGTGGAATTGTCTCAAAATAGAAAGGCCTGCAAAGCTTTATATGAAGTGTTAGCAGCTCGCTCAGACATGTGCTTCACCACTTCAGTGCTCGGCAAGATGATACATAGTGCTTTTTCCCCATGATTTCCTCCATGTTGCTGCAATAAATCACATCCCCCGCCAGCCCGCGTTCTCCACGCTGGTGAAAGAGCACAACCAAACAGCTCCAGACCTGTAGCTCATGCAGCTTCCGCACTACCTGATGTTCTTAAGGAAAACGCCACGAGGAACGAGCCTTTCAGACTACAACCTGTGGCCTGCTGTTCTGAAACAGTCCTTTCCTAAAAATAAATCACCCACCTTCTTGCTGACAAGGCCAGCTTCAGGCAGAGATGGAAAACGCAGACTGAAGACCTGTGCGTGCACAAATTCAGGGAGAGGGAAGGGATGCAGGATCTGGCAGCACACGCTGAGCCACGCTGCCTTGCTGGACGTGGAAAGCTGCCCAGCTCACCCACCCCTCTCCTGGCTCAAGGACTGCTCTCCCATGTCTTCATTTGTGGAGGAGAGATCCCTCCCGATGCTCAGCAACAGTGATGGGCACGAAGGGGTTCCCCAGCAAGCCACCACTAAGAGAGATGCTCCAGGTCTACAAAGCTCTGCTCTGGCTTATGAAGGAACAAGAAGCCCCAGTAAGGCACGGCAGACAAATGGCAGGGCACACTGGAGCAGTGGCAGGGAGCTGGAAGCAGGGGCACTGCTGGCACAACACAGCCCAGCAAAAGCACTGTGGAAAAATACAGACCGGGATCTGAGGGAACTTTGTGAGCAAATCTCGACACCACCTGCGAACTCAGCACTCAGCCAGCTGAACGGCGTTCTGAAGTTAATTACTGGATTCCAAATGACCACCAGCAGTTGTCAGGCTGTCCTGCTTGCAAAGCAATCTGTGTTTGTGCACGTGGCTGATTTTAAAGCCAGGCTCTACTATCTCTGTGAATGCACGCTCAAAAGAAAATCATCTAACAGCTCAGTATCTCACAAGCAGAATGTGTTTTGGGGAGATAGGAAAGCAAGCCATGACATCAGCAAATCTGAGGCTAAGCTTGTCCCCTTTCCATTTGTTACTTCTGCACCAAGAGCCACGCTCCCCCTCAGATGCCCTTGAGCTCAGGGAGCCGCTGACGCTTCTCCGCAGGCACATTTCCACGACCCAGATGAGCACACTTGTGAGAAGCCCTCATCACCTCACTGCAGGCCACGGTCACCCAAGAGGTCAGCAGGAGGGGTCCAGTGCAGGAGGACGAACCTGGCACCAAACGCCATCCCATCCAGTGAGCGCTTACACGCAGCTGAGTCTGAATGCATGCACTTAGCTACTCCCCGTAGCTTCTCCTTTTGGTTAGATGACACGATCACTTTGCTTGTGTTTTGTTTGCTATCCACTTCGATGTATTTTTGGTGGAAAAAAAAAAAAATCTCTATGGAAACAGCAGATGTTCATTTGTAAAAACATTATTCATACTGGAAGTTTTATTTGACTGCTGCACCATCAACAACATTATGCTTAACAGAGGAGCAGAGTCAGGTACAAAACCATTCTAGAAGTGAGCACAAACATCAGACACAGGAACAACAGCTATTGCTGGAGCAGCATAAGGACTTGGAAATTTTAGTAGGAAGGAGAACACAAACACCCAAGCAAACCTGCAAACGGCAAACAAGCCAACTTCCCAGCCCTGTCACAAAAGAAAAATGTTAGGCAGATGATGATTCATTAGTCGAGGCAATCTATTAAGAACTAATGGAAACAGATTTGAAACTACTTCGACCATGTAAAAGACAAATCTTGATGAGAATCCAATAGGCGTCACAGACAGAGGACAATCTCTCATGAACAGAAGTTATCTGACACATTCTCACTGAAGACAGACCTTAGCATGCACTTGAAACCAGAAGCACTGAGGAGGTAGCAGCTAGGCAAGTGATTCTGGAATGACCATGTCCTAACATCACTCACCCTTTTTGGACTCAGCATTACACAACTCACCTAAATCAGGTGGAGAAACAGAGCAGCTATGCTCAACAAGGAACCGTGTGCCAGCAATGAGTGAATGGCACTGCAAACACCGTTCTCCCCACTGGCACAGGCATGTTCACCTGCACATCCATCCCCCCATGAGGAGAACAACATGGGAATTCAAGCCCTGTGGGACCCCACAGAACCTCCACTGCTGCCCCATGAAATGAGCCCTCGTGAAGGACACCACCACCAGATCTAGATTACTAACTCGCTACCTTCAGCTTGAACATTTCAGAAGGGATCCATGGAAGCAATGCTCCCACAAACACCAGAACCCTTCTAAGCCCGTTGGAAATCCCCAATTTTATTTGACAGCTGTACAAAGCCTTCTGCCTGGTCTCAGCTACACATCACACAAAGGTGTTCCATAAGATGAGAATTCGGTGCTGCAGAACTCCCCATGCTAACTGGCTCTGGGATGGAAAGAGTCGAGTTTCCATGCAGCCCTACACAGCAGTGCTGGAGGGCAGTTTGTAAGCAAATGGCACGCAAAGCCAAAGCCTTAATTACACCAACAGGAAGAGTTCTGGAGTATAATCACCCAAGGCAAGGATGAAAAATATTTCTCTATATGTGTTTTTCTTATTTCTTATATTGAACCTACTGAAGTGGAAGAGATACCCAGGGCAATACAAGACTGCTTTCCTTCTGCTCCAGAGAGGGACCATGCAGAGACCCAACCACCACTTCCAAGCAGTGTTTGCATTTCTACAATTGTGATCTTCTGCTTAAGCAGCACTCAGAAATCTTCTGGTCTCAACTGCTATGAAAGAGAGCCTACACTAGCAAGAGAAATGACTGACCAGCATGAGGAGCAGTGTGTGAACTCAGAACGGCAGTGGAGCTCACAGTATTGTACTTCTGACCTGAAGACTCAGCAGTGTCTCAAAATCCACACGCAGGAACTGCAGACAGCTTTCAGATGGATGCCACAAGAAGCTTCTGCATGGTGGAACAAAGGCTATGTAAGTGCCCTGTGTCTCAGCAGCCTCTTTTCTGGCTCCTGGACCAAACAACAGCTTTCCCTCCCCCAGCTTGCAGGAAAGTGCACCACTGGTGCACATACAACTGGATGGCTCCATGCACAGCTTCCAAACAAGATGCAATGATGAAAGCCATCAGCACTGTGAATACAATGCACACCTAGCACACACGTAATGAGGGACCACGATGCTATACCCTGCCACACCATGCACTGCACTGCCAGATGCAGTCTCCCAGCTCCCTGAAACAACCCTGCCACGATGGGCTTCTGTATACAAGTCCCTCAGAGCACTTTTAACAGCAGCCTCTGAAGACTGCCTACCAGGGATGCCTCACAGCTGGCCAGGCCTTGTTAACACCGAAGGACTTCCAAAATCTGAAATGCTTCTGGGCACAAATCCCACTGAAACGTTTATTTAATTTGTTGTGATATGGAGCTTGAACTTGCACAGTACCTTTGAGTGAAGCAAGTGCATTGTTGGCTTACAAAGCAGTAAATGAGACGCCCTGCTTCCCCAGTGCCCCTCTGGCACTGGCAGCAGGCTGCAGGGATAGAAAGGAGACAAAGGGAAAGCAAAACAAGGCTGGATGCAGACTAAAGACTAAGAGGAGTGGAAAAAAAAAAAAAGATAATACAGATCGTATGCAAGGCTTAGGGACTGGAGAAAAAGCATACAGTTAAAGCAAGGCACAGAAAGACAGCTCAGAGTGAGTTGAATTATGTGCAGTCCCAAATGATGGAAGACGACAACATGAAAGGGGAACTGGCATTACTAAGCAGAGATGCACACATGCAGCAAGCACTGCAGGCCAGCACTGGCCGAGCCCAGCACTGTGGAGCTGGCAGCCACTGCCACAACTGCTGCTCCAGAGGAAATGAGGATTTTACAGAAAACGTGGTTTCTTACGGAATAGTTTTGTTAAAAGTTTGTTTCTGAAGAAGATGGAGTTCGTGCTGCAGCTGGGAGGTTCTGTGCCAACACACCAAGCAGCATGCAGATCTTTCCTCACCATAAATACCATCACAGGGATTAGTTCTCAACTGGGAGGGTAAAACCATGATTCTCTTATGCAATGGACATCGCTGTCTCAAGCACCAGTGCTAACAGCGTTCTAATGCCCTCTTCTCCCATAATCAAGAACGTAAGATGCCCGTTTCATACAAGGCAAATAAGTTTTCAAGCCCCAGACAGTGACCTTGTTTACAATAAAACTACCCAAAGCACTAAAACCTATCCCCAGTATCCCCCAAATCAGACAGGGCAGGGCAACAAAGCCACAACAGTCATTAGGATGATGCCTGAACTTTGTGTTCATTGCACGCGTACTCACAGCTATGCAAGTTGTTTACACCTCTTTCTGCTGTTCTTCAGCATGGCAAGTGCTTCTTGCATACAACCACCAGCATTTCTTCCAACTTGAACAGTGTAATTTTCCTCCTCCAAAAAGCCTCGCACTAGCTAGTGCATCATCTGCTTGGCATTAATCATCACAGCTGGTAATGGATTGTAATAGCCATGCACACACTGAACCCATTTCTTTCTCTAAATGTAATATAAATAAATACGTATTTTTGCATTCGTTTCATATATACACACAAACACACCATAATAATAACTTCAGCTGGAAAAAAAAAAAAAAAGAAAAAGAAACCATCACTGACATACCAGTTCACTCTTAGAAAAACACCATCTTTCCTCCTGGATTGAATAGGAAAGAAGGGTTGTCTGGGAGAGCCCCAGCATGCAGCCAGCTGCCCTCCAAGGCCAAGGGATCCTATGTGCCCCCCAGCTACAACACAGCCCCCACTTTGGAGAACACTATGAATACAGCCTGCCAGCAAAGCAACAAAACTCACCGCATCCTTGTGTTAGTTCACATTTCTTGCAATGTTCTCTAAGAGTTTTTTACACGAGGCCACCACGATAGGAAACTGCTGCATGAGTTTCCTAAGGGCAGATACCTACTTTAGGAAGACGCTAACTGTACTAGAGTGACTCATCTTGGTATGATTTATTTTGTGCTAAAAGTATTTCAAGTAGCACAAGTACTCGATCACACCTCCCTGTGCTTCAGGGGATGAAAGTACAGCAAGTCCAGGATAGCAGCTCCCATCTCACAGAATCACAGAATGCTTGGGTTGGAAGGGACCTCAAGGACCATGAAGCTCCAACCCCCCACCTCACGCAGGGCCACGAACCTCCTCATTTCATAGCAGCCCAGGCTGCCCAGGGCCCCATCCAACCTGGCCTTGAACACCTCCAGGGATGGACGGGGCATCCACAGCCTCTCTGGGCAGCTGTTCCAGCACCTCACCACTCTCATAGCAAAGAACTTCCCCCTGACATCCAACCTGAATCTTTCCTCCCTCAACTTCTAACCATTTCCCCTTGTCCTGCTGTTATCTACCCTTTCAAAGAGTTGACAGATCTCCCTCAGTCCAGCAGCTGCACCTTCCAGCCCCAAAGCCCAGACGATACTGACAGCTCTTCTGTCCTCTTTGCACACTCAGTTATTTTCCCTTAACCACAGGGAAGCACTACTCTACCCTTGATCTGGTTTTCGCTGTATTAATTCCATTACAAGGGCTCTCTCTGGCTAGCAAGCAGCGCTCCAGTGCCTCACCACTCCACCTGTTTGCCAGCATGCTGGCATTCCCAATTCACGAGTCGGAAGCCCCAAAAACAATAAGGTACAGTACTGTAAGTAAGCAGTGCGGGAGCACAGAGCAAAGCAGCACCTGGGGAACGGTACCTGCCTGTGTGTGTGCCTCCGAGGATTGTGCTCTCTGGCTTTTCTGCACAGCTACGTGCTGTTTTCAGGGTTTGCTCTGCCTTATTCTTACACAAAAGCTGAAATTCTCCCCTATTCCCACGATTCCAGAAGCCTACTGATAGCATTCTCAAATACTAAGAGACTGTAAAGTTACAAAAGCCGTCAACACCATCACCACCAGCTAATTAATAGAGCATAAAGAAACCTCAGCAATCACTTCTCCTTTCCACCGGCGGCCGCAGGCAGCCAAAGGCCCACAGCCCCATTCCAGCGGTGCTGCAGCCCGCAGGGCGGCTGTGCGGCCGCTCGTCTCCGCTCCACTGCCCTCACACAAACGGCTTTACCTGGATGAGGAGCAGGCGGAGCACCCCTGGCTGCGATACACGCGGGCTGGCACCTCGGCAGCGCCCGGAGCCCGACCAGCGGGGCCGCGCTCTTTGGAGACCTTTAAAACCCGACTTCTGCAGACGAAGCAGAGCTCCCACTGCCAGCACCACCCAGCAGCGAGACCCCTCAGCCAGGCTGCCGCGCTTCACCTTCTCAGGAGCAAACCCGCGCTTTGGGAAGGTCTGTTTTACCGGCACGTGCAGCGAGAAGCTCCCAGGGATTCCCGCTTTGCTTTCCGCGCGCAGAAACACCCCGCGGGGTCCCAGACGTGGCTCTGAAGGAACCGGCAGGCGCTCGGCACGGCTCTAAAGCAAACACAGTGCGGCCAGCCGCGAAGGCGACAGCCGCGCACCCCAACCCGCTTCCGAACGGCTCCGGAGCGGCGCAGCTGGAAGGGACGCGGGCACGGCGGCACGAAGGGCTCCGGCAGCCCGGCACGCCGCAAGCCCCGCACCGGCACGGACCGAACCGCTCTCCGCAGAGCCCGCGCGCCGCGCACGCCCGCACTGACGCACCCCCCGCTCCGTGCCGCGATCCGCCGCTCGGCGATGCGGCCGCGGCGCCTTATGTAACGCGGCCGCCCCGCGCCCGGAGCCCCGCGCCGCCGCCGCCGCCGCCCGGCCGGGAACGGGGGGCGGCCCTGGCGGGAGGGCAGCGGCGCGTTGCGTAACGGCGCCCCGCGGCACTCACCGCCTCCGAGTCTTCAAATCCATGCAGGTACAAATTGTCGTACATGGAGCTCCGCGGACGCCGGGCGCCTCTCGGGGTGCGGAACCGGCGGCTGCGAGGGGCCGAGAGCGGGCGGAGGCCTGTGCGGCGCGGGCCCGAGCCTGCCCTCTCAGCGCTGCGGACGCCCCAGCCGCGCGGCGCCGCCTCCCGCGCCCACCGCCGCAGGTGCCCCCGCCGGCGCCGCGCCGCCCCGCAGCCCCCGGCCCGCCTCCCGCCGCGGCCCGCTCCCCGCGCCGCCGCGCCGCCATTGGCTGAGCGGTACGGCCGCCGCGCCGCCATTGGTCGAGCCCGGCCGCCGCCGCGCCGCCATTGGCTGCGCCGCTCCGCCGTGCGGGGCGCCCCGGAGCGCCGCCGTCCCTCGGCGCCTCGGCAACCGGGCGGCGGCGCCGGGAAACGGGCGGCGCGGGGAGAGCTGCAGGGAACGGGGCGATTCGCGCTTTCCTCCCTCCCCGCCTCCTCAGCCGGCTCGGTGCTGAGGAGAAGCGGTCCCCCCCGAGGCAACCCAGGCCGCCCCCGTTGCTCCGCGCCCCGTTCTCTCCGCGGGCACCGCGCTCCGTACGGCTCCGAGCAGCGCCCCGAGAGAGCCGCCCGTCCCCCGCATCGCCTCTACGGCGGCCAGAGGGGCCGGCACCGGGACCTGCGCCTCCAGAGCCTGCAGCCCCACTCCATCTCTGCTCCACCTGCCTCCTTCAGGAAACACCGCGTTTGGGAAACCTTCGCGGCAGAGAGGGGGTGAATTATCCCCCAGTACGGCACCCAGCGAGGTCTGGGGGAGACCATGGTGCCAAGGACCGCTGCTACTGCTGTTGTATGCAGATAACAGCGTGAGGAAAGAGAATCACAGAACCACAGAGCGGCCTGGGTTGCAAAGGCCCACAACACTCATCCAGTCCCAATCCCCTGCTGTGTGCAGGTCGCCAACCAGCAGCCCAGGCTGCCCAGAGCCACATCCAGCCTGGCCTTGAATGCCTGCAGGGATGGGGCATCCACAGCCTCCTTGGGCAACCTGTTCCAGTGCCTCACCACCCTCTGCGTGAAAAACTTCCTCCTGATATGCAAAGAGCAACACAATGTGGAGCTTTCTGAGCAGAGCAGTGGGCAATGAGGCACAGAGCTGCTGCTCCTGGTGTGCTGGCATCAGTGCAGGACGTGCCCTGGCCCAACAGTGGCAATGGCAGGCCTGGTTATGGAGTTGCTGCACACCCCACAGAGCAGCAGCAAAGCCCATGCCAAGCTCAGCGTGCCCAGAATAGCAGTGTTTTCTGCCGGGCGCTGGGAGGGTGTCTGCTTATTATAGATTTTAATGTAAAAATAATGGTGTGAAGGCTTTTCTGATGAGTAATTTCTCTTCCGCTCTAGAAAACGAGTTTTCTCCTGATGTTCTACGATGGAGCTGCAAACAAACAAACAGAACAAACCCCAAGTGCCAAGAACTGAAAAACCACAAGTTTTGGCCTTATTTAAAACCAACTTGGAGAAACCAATCCAACCAGAGCTCTACCCTTTGTAGTTCTGCTTCTCCTGTCCAAGAGCCGTCTGTGTCTGTGGGTATCAGCTGCACACCCATCCCTCAGCGTGTCAGCGAGGTGAGCAATCCGTGTCTCTCAGCTTCTATTTCATACGTAACCACGCACTGCTTCTCCTTCCCCAGCCTCGTATGAGCCAAAAACTGGACAGAAAGTACAGAGAAATATTTATTTTCTCTATGTGTATTTCTGAATACTTCTGGAATAGTTTACCATTTACTTCCTACTGTTATTAAAAGCATTCCAAATCTCATCTTTCGTAAGACCCGATCAAACGCCCCTGCGTTCATCAACACTTCCCATCTTTTCCATTTGTTTCACCTTCCAAAGGATGAACTTCATTCTGCAAAGTGACCGCTGATGCCTTGGGAAGAGTCTGACAGACACCTCAGCAAAGCCAAAGGCATTATTCTTCCCATATCAGTTGCTAATCTCCTCAAAAACTCCCCAGCATTACAACAGATCTTACTCCCCATCTCCAACCTCCCTGTGCTATCAGTGCACTCCTTGCTTCTGTCCATGCTGCCCCGTGCTTTGCAGACACTGTGTGCCTGCAAGTAGAAGCAGTGCAGTGCTGCTGACCATGGGAGAATCTCACTGGTAAAGCTTAGCTCTCCTGAAGTGTTTTCCAGGGCTGAGCCCTCAGATAATGAACTCTTCCAAGGAGTAACTTCATCTCTAGGCCATGCAGAAAGCTCTCTGCCAATGCTAAACCAGCAGACAAAGCACCTGTTAATTAACAGAGATGCTCGGATGGCTTTTCAGAGGTTCATTTCAAACAGAGGCAGCATTTCTGTCAAGTGGAGCAGTTGTTGTGAGGACAAAAAGCACATCTTACACACACCTTACAGCCGATGCACCCGGCTCCTTCCCTGGCCATGGCTGCCCCACAGCCTGCCCTGCCCCACTGCTGCTCAGGGCTGTTGCCCTGTAGGTGGGTCAGGGCTGGAGAGCACAGCCCGCAGGTTTTGGGGCACCCCCTTAAGCAGATGGAAGAGGATTTCAGTTTCTAAGACTGCCTTTAAAGTTCTCTCTGAACTCCCTTTACAGGAGTTAATAGATGGATGCTTAGGGCCTGAGCTAAGCACCCGATCCCTCCTCCCCACCTTGAAGATCTGTGATGTTCCATCTTTAAAGAAATAAATACCTCAGCAGTGGGAGACTATTAAAATTTAAAATGGGAAGGAATTTCTAAGTGCAACATCAGAATCATTTGTCAGCTCAAAATAAAAGGCAGATCTGAAAATCACAAGGAGAAAAAAAAACCGTGTCTCAACTTCACATAAATTTGTAATGAAATAATTTAACTCAGAAGTCAGGGGAATTGCTGCTTGATTTCCAGTACTTACATTTCACACTGTCCTTTCAAGATACAGAGGTTATTAAAAATATATATTTAATGACTCAACTTGAAAGGCTCCTAAAAGACGCTATAAAAAACCACGCGGCTCATTAAATAGGGATTGCATTTTGCAAGATGTAAACAGAAGGGACATCTGCCTCAGCGCCCAAACCTCCCATCTCAATCCATGGGATCGTGGAGCAAGGGCTGGTTTGGAGAGCACAACCCTGGAAAAGTCAACTGGTGCTTCACCACGAGCATCATCTCGATAGACACAGGCTGCAAACACCTGTAATACGCAGGAACTCCAAATCAAGACAGTCCCCTCTCTTGGGTTTAACTTACAGCATAGCTTGGTGCAGGCGAAAGGGAAAACCAGCTGCAAGCTCAACCTTTCTAGGCAGCTTCCCAAACAAACAATCCACTGCAGTAACCAAAGAGGGGCACGCATTAACTGAAGGCTTTGTGAGATGAAAATCCTCCCCGGCCTGTTTCTGGGAGAGAATGCAGCACTCTGATAATACCAGGCAGGGAATGTCACCGCCTCAGGCCACACAGAAAATCTCTGGCAGCTGTCAGCTCTCCTCTTCATCTGGCTAGCACTGCAGTGATGGGCTACCAGCACCCATGGGCTGTGTGCACACGTGGGGCACACCTGGTGACACCATGCAATGGGCAAATGAGCTGAATTAAATGTTTTTAATCATATCACAGAATCACAGAACGGCCTGGGTTGTAAAGGACCACAATGATCATCTAATTTCAACCCCCTGCTATGTGCAGGGTCACCAACCAGCAGACCAGGCTGCCCAGAGCCACATCCAGCCTGGCCTTGATCAATGGTGTCAGCTGCTGCATTATACATCTTGCTTGTATCTTCCAATTTCGTTCCAGTATTAATCTTCAGAGAGTGGTAAATAAGTATTTTCAAGCAGCCTGGTCTCCACTTCTATGGGGTTAATCATGGTGCATTGCAATTAACACGTGGGCTATTCCCCAGCAAGGACTGCTGTCCTCTGGTGATCTCAGCAGGACTGCTGTGAATTAGGTTTCCTGTGGATTTACTGCAGTATTGCATGCAGAGAGCATCCATCATCCTTTGATCTCGGGCCACAGCTCTGCACGTCCCCATGGGCACCGACTTGGAACAAGATGCAGACAGACGATCACAAAACAATCTGGTTTCCATAGGACCCAGCTAGTGTGTCTGCTGAGGACGTGTAATGAGTCCATACAGCTCAACAGTGAAGGTATCATTTGGAATCACCTAAGGGCCACGTGCTGTTATTGTTGGTTAATTGAAAGACTCCTCCTTCTAAGGAATTATTACAGGCTTCATTGGAAGCATGCAGGTAGAAGGACAGGCTCAGTGCTAAGCTGCTCCCAGTACTTCGAACCAACATTAGTAGGCAATGGAAAGGAAGGGAATTCAGAGCATCCCACAAACCTCTCAAAGATGGGGTTCCCCCCAAGTCCTCTGATGCCATTTGGGATTATCCACATTCCCTTTTTTCTGATTGGAACTGACCCTTCTGGAAGCACAAAGAAAAAAGGACAAATCCTTTGTGCGACACACATCCATATAGCCTCAAATATTAATTACCCAGTCATTTCTAAGCTATCCAAAGGTGGGAATAGTGCTTTTCCCAGAGCATGAATTTTGTACAGAACCACTGGAAATAGTGTGCAAAGCCCAATCAAACGATTACACAACGCAATGGCAGCACTTGCACTTTGAGGAGATGTGGCAATGAACTCTTTGCTATTTGAATAAATGCACAGTAACTGGATTACAAAACCAAGTAAGTACCTCAGCACTGCAGCATGCAGAGCCAGAATGTAAGTCAGCAACTTCTCTCCCTTTTGTACTTTCACAGATTTCACTTTCACTGGGTGCTAAGGCAGCGTGCCTGGCGCTGCAGGATGGCACATCTCCGTGCCCTCACCCTGCTGCAGAGCTGAGGATGGACACGAGGATTCACCCCAGTGCAACAAACCCAAACGCTGCCTCCATGAGGATGGACTGAAGTTCCCTACAGGCTCTTCTACTCCAACAGTAAGGTTGCAATGCTGGCCTCGTAGCTTTACTTTGGACTAATGAGATACTAAGTGCAGAGAATGAACCCGCTCCTTCTAGCATCTTTCAGCACACAAAACCTCCAGTATTTCTCAGTATATTTCACCCAAAGCATTGGGTTTGACCTTTCGGTGCCTGAATTTTGGGTCCTGATGAAAAAAAATTCCTCTCCCCATATGTTGTTCTTGCTGAAATCAGCAGAACAGCCCAAGTATATATTTCATTAATATAAGGGAAGAGGACCGTCAGCATTCTCCAGCAATCCACCTAAGGCAGGACTTGCTTCCATCGCTTGGAAGGAGGCCAGCTCCTCACTCTTCTGTGCTACTTAGCATAGCCCAATTCCTCATCCTTCTCCCTCTACAGCAATCTATTTTTTTCCTCTCTCTTTTTCTGTTTTATAATACAGATTAGATAAGCACATGGTTGTAACAACAACAGCTTCTGCCTTGGGGTGGAAGTATGAACAAGACAACCTCTTGAGATCCCACTAACCTCCTTTTCTAACATCTCATGGGCAATGAGAACTGGATGACATCTGTGATGTTTCACAGTTCTAGAGATACCAGGTAAATAAGTATGTATTTATGCTCCGAAAGAAAGAAGCACCGTGGTGTTTGGGGCATGTCTTGGTGCATTTAAAGGTTTAATTCAAAGGGAGACCTGGATGGTATGCTTTAATTCCTTGAATTTCAAGTAAATAAATTAGCCTGGTAGGGTCTAATTTGACAGTTCTTCTGGAGGAAGTGAGGTGCCACCTAGACTGAAACACATTTATCTGACACTGTTACATAAAGGCTGCTATAATTAAAGAGAGTGCGAAGACTTCATTGTCACTTTCTCTCAGTTTAAAGCACCTGCAGTGAGAGAGGTAACCTGACGACATTTGTAGGTATCCTCTATATTTAACCAGTTGTGAGATTCCTGTTTGCTGCAGGCTCTGTGGAGGTTTGCAAAGAGCTGAGCTGTGGGAAATTCCAAGCCACAGCTGCGGCCTTCCAGAGCGTGTCTGATAAAGAAGAGTGGATTATCTCCACCTCCTGAGGCAGGTAGGGATGTCCTCTCAGGTTTTCATAGCACGAGACAGCCCTACTCTACTTATGGCTTCCAATGGTGTGCAGAAATGAGCGTGGCAAATCTGAAATGACCTGCAAAATATTGCAAGACACAGCCGATGGCCTTACACTGCATTAACGTGCAGTGCAATCCTCAAGAACTGAGGACTTGCACTGAAGAACCTGTGGATGTGTGGGCTCTGAGCAGGCACAGCAATCTCCCTCCAGCAACATCCATCTATCAGCAGCAAGCAGCATCCACCGGGTCAAAAAACCAACTGCCTTCACAGCTCCAATCCGAAATGCCAGTGCCTTATGGCTGGGGTTGTGCTGTGGTTCTTTGCTGGAAGGAAGACACAGGGATTGTTTTCAGAGGAGATGCGCATTTATATCTTCCATGCCAAAAAGCATCCTGGCCAGAGGATTAAGCATTTGTTTTGTTTCTTATTTTAAGCTCCTCTTCTCTTCTTGTGAATGTTAATCAATCTCCTTAACTGCTGCAAGTGCTGA
This sequence comes from Chrysolophus pictus, assembly GCA_037305975.1. Classification (NCBI taxonomy): domain Eukaryota; kingdom Metazoa; phylum Chordata; class Aves; order Galliformes; family Phasianidae; genus Chrysolophus; species Chrysolophus pictus. Next base: position 1,928,264 of record CM074582.1, on the reverse strand, counting down.
TGCTGAGTATTGCTGAATACCACTTTAGCCTGCAACTGATGAAATTATGGGAAACTATCAATAAAAGCCAATTAGTAACCTTATGGGAAGCTGGTGCTACTTTATCCAAGTAGCTGAAGTTACCCCTGCATTCTGGAAACCCTCATCAGCTCTGAAACACAGCCCTGCATGCCAAAGGAGCAGCAGTTCCCACCTGGGCTGGAGGAGGAATGCCCCACTGCTATGGGAGGCTGCAGGACAACGTGGTGTTCACGTCCTCCAACAGATGTGCAGCCCAGAAAGCTCCCAGACACTGCAGATTTCCCAGTGGCATTCAAATATTTGCAGTTCTCTCAGTAAACGTTCACACAGATGTGACTGAAATATCTTTCTCATAAATGACAAATATCCTGTAATAACTCTTTAGAGAAAACAAGGCCCAGGCTGAGCAGTTGGAGATGGACAAACACGGCCTTGCCAGCTAAAAACAAACCGCCAGTGTCTGCAAAAAAACATCACTTCACTGGAGAATTTTCCATTTAGAGAAATTAGTAAACCTACAGTTTCCATTTTGCGTTTAGGGTGGCTCAGACTAGGACAAAGGGTGCACAAAGAGGAGTCAGCCAAAGAGCTTTTAGTCCTAGAGCTAAGGAGCTCTTCTGTTGTTCCTGCTGGGGGTTAAAGGGGTAAATAAGTAAATAAAGCCAGGCAAACTGACAGAACCTTATCTGTACTTTGCTGCTTCTCCTTGGGATTTGACAGGAATGGCTTGATTAGCCTGTTGATTTTACTGCATCTCCTTATGCTTTATAATCCCATTACCATACTGCAAGACAGCAATTTGAATTTCATGGCAAGGGACTGTGGGAAGCTTCAGTTCGTTTCAGCAGATTTCCATGACACCCATCCAAACGGAGAAGCTGATGCAGAAACAACAGATCAATGAACGGGCAGCCACTTATCCAACCCTTTAAATATTTAGTCAGGACCACTGAGAACCGAGTGGAGAAAAGCAAAGATTCAAGGATTTTACTGCCTATTTAAGTAAGAGGAGCTCTTGCCTCTACAGTGTCTGAGAGACCTTTGCTCATCTGCCCGATGAAATCATCAATTTGGGATACTCTCGCCATCCTAAAGCAGAACATAAAGTCTGTGTAAGAAACCACAGAATCACAGAATGGCCAGGGTTGGAAGGGACCTCAAGGATCATGAATCTCCAACCCCCTGCCACATGCAGGGCCACCAACATCCTCATTTAATGCTAGACCAGGCTGCCCAGGGCCCCATCCAACCTGGCCTTGAACACCTCCAGGGATGGACGGGGCATCCACAGCCTCTCTGGGCAGCTGTTCCAGTACCTTGAAAATGTCTTGAAAATGATGGCTGCTTATCATCATCATGGAACACATAAGCCAGTACAAGAATCCTAAAGCAAATTTCTATCATGCTTCATGCTTCATTTTGAGAGGTGCAGAGCAGCCCCTCTTTCTCCCATCCCACATCCCTGGGCAGGGTCGATCTGCATAGAGATCCCACTTTGGTGTGACCTGAGCCCAGAGGTGCTCAGCACCAGCAGAGAAAGGCAGGCAGAACCCAGGATGTGGAATCATCTGCACGCAGGGTGACAAACAGCTGCAGCTCTCTCTTAACCAGTGATAGGATGAGAGGGAACGGCCTCAGGTTGCTCCAGGAGAAGTTCAGCTATTGGCACAGCTGCCCATGGAATGAGGGGTCACCATCCTGGGATGTCCCAGAGCTGTGGGGATGTGGTACTGAGGGATGTGGGCAGTGGGCATGGGGGAATGGGTTGGGTTGGGGATCCTAGAAGGCTTTTCTAACCTTATTGGTTCTATGATTCTAATTCCTGTGGCACCCCCAAGTGCTTTGCATGGCAGCAGAGCTGTGTGGGTCCTTGTACAAACCTGTCGGGAGCACTAAAAATACCTTTGACTCTCCCTTACAAAAGAGAACAATCGTAACTATAGAAATCCTTGCGGCAACGCAAGGCACAGGTATGAGAAGCCCTGTGTGTAAAGAGGGCTGATGCACGAGGAGCTGCTAAAATAGAATAGAATCTGCTCCTCAGCTTCCAGGCAAAGATGCCTGAATTCATCTGTGAGCCTTCAACATCCCCAGTTGGGAGCAAAGCACCAATGCTCATGGTGTTAAGATGCCAGTCTGAAAGCCTGGGTGTCATTCAGAAGCTTGATCAGATCACATCATTTCTGATGCTCTAAACATTTATACCAACACTACTCTTTTCCCCCTGCCTCTTTCGTGCAGTTGTTAGATACGCATCATCCCTGATCTCTCAAACCCTACAGGCATGCTTAAAAAAAGACCAGGATGATTAGTTGATTCCAGCCTTTGACAAGATCTTTTCACAAAGACTACTTTAAAAATAAGAAAGAAAATCCCTAAATAGATTGCTGAGAGGAAAGTTACGTCTCATATGTAAAACTGCCTACGAGACAGGAAACAAAAAGCAAGAATAAATGGAGAAAGACCAATATTTAGAGCCCAGTATTTGCTATGGTCCAAAGCAGACCATTACAATAACAAAGTTTTCCCACAAAATAAAGTCTTTTGGGAGTGAGCAGGGAAAAATTCAGCTTGAATAGCTAAGCTTGACCAATTTACAAATGGAAAACAGAATATTCTAATTGGAAGTGTTGAGAATAATAAATAATGGCAGCTCTGCCATCTCTACCATCTGGATGAGGAAGCACAGAAATAAATGGTTAAAAGAACCCTCAAAACTGGTAGGAGAAAATATTTATCCAAACCGTAGAAGAAATCTGAATATTAAAAATACACGATAGAGTAAAAAAACTTATAAAGCTTCTCTTTAAAAAATGGAGTCAGTCATTTATTTGAATACTACAACCACGACACCTCTGAAGAGATGAAAAACTCATCTGGCTCCAGTTCAGACTAAGTAAAATTAGGATTGAACCCTCATTACTGCTACAGAACGTTACACTACAGTAACACAGCAAATGCCTTAGCAGTGAGTCTTGCTGCCACCTCTTGGTTCAGCAGAAAATAATGGCAGAATCAGATTTTCTGCCTCGCGCTGTGCAGATGGAGCACCTGAGCAGCGTCCACTCATTGCCCAGCTGGCTCACCCTCAGCCCTGGGAAACCTCTGCTTTTAGAGCTGCTTTCAGGCTCTGCTGGGTACAAAAGCTCGTGCTATTTGTGTTGGCTTTGACTGTCAAGCTGTAAGCCAAAGAATTCCACCTGTGAACCACTGCCTTTACAGACACCCATGATTTTGTGTTAGAACAATAACTCCCACTAGGGTAACAGCAGCTCCCAGGGAGGCATTTGCTTTTAACTTGAAGACATCAAGGAAAAGACAAGTCCTCAACCTCCCTCTCCTCCAGGAGCAAAGGTTAACCATCTTCAGCAGCCAAATGCTGCCCACAGCTGCCATGGGACTCAGCTCACAGCCCTTCATCCTCTGCGTTGTGGGAAGTGCTCCTCACACCCAGAGCACCCCAAGCAAAGCTAACTGAAGATACCTGTTCCCTTCATACATGCACAGCTCATGAGGAAAAACCCCACTGAAACTTTCTGTTTTTCTAATCATTTGAACAAAAAGACAGGATGCAGAGCATTAAAATGGCACTTCCATGGAGTACTGCTTTAAAGAAGACTGATGCTGTTAAGGAAAACGTAACACACACCTTATGCTTCCCTTTGTGAGGTGGCTTTCCCTCCCTTTCTCTCACTGTCCATCCGCTCAACCACACCTCACACCACTCACCTTCCAGCTGCACCTTTGCAGCTGATGAGCGTTTTAATTCCTGCCCACTTTTATAAGCTGTCAAATGCCTTCAATGGGTTTCCCTGCCCTGCCCAGGAGTGGGACAGCGGCTGGCCAAAGAGGAGGAGGATTTCAGGATGATTAATGTGATGTACCACGTACCCAGCTGCTCCCCAGGCTGCTTTGCTGCTGCTCCCACTGCAGGCAGGCTGCGTCCCCGTCCCATCCTGCCTGCTTGGCTGGTGGTGCATCACTCACGCCTCTTCTCACTGCTGTGACTTCTTGAACGTAATGAGATGCGATTGCTTTGCAGGAAGCAGCATAATTAAGTATTTAAGTAAAATTCCCTGCAGGGACATGTTGAAACAGCAATACAGCCAGGCAGTACCAACTCCAGAATTGGAAGCAGTTTTTCAGGCAGGTGAGAACGTGCAGCATCTTCCCTGCAGGCATTCAAGGCCAGGCTGGATGTGGCTCTGGGCAGCCTGGGCTGCTGGTTGGCGACCTGCACACAGCAGGGGGTTGGAACTGGATGAGCACTGTGCTCCTTTGCAACCCAGGCCATTCTGTGATTCTTGTAGTGAGGCACCTAATGTGTCCTCAGTATTGCAACTTACAGATTTAGTCATGGAAAAAAGAAAAGACTTTCATGAATGTTTTTCATAGCAGCACGAAGCAAGCATTAAAGATCAAACAGCTTCTTTTGTCAGCAGACCTGTTCCTTCCCACACACACACACACACCTGTGCTCCCCACCAAACCCAAAAGCCCAGAACTCCTCACACAGCAAAGTCAGCATTATTCACTTTCATTCACCTTTTGAACAACCCACCTGAAGCTCGGGGTGGGAACGTAGGTGGCAAGGGCACAGGTGACAAAGGAACAGCAGAGCTGAATGATGCCCTGAACTTGTGAATGTGACTCAATAGGTGAAGCGTGATGGCTCTGACACATTCATGGAAATGTTTTCTTTAAATACCAAATGTCTTCAGTTCTGTGCAGATCCTAAAACAGACAGGAATGCCTTTATCTTAAATGATCTATGGTACAGGGTAATGAAAATATTCCTTCTACCTACACTAATTTTTGCTCTTCCCTGGAGCATTAACAGCCATCAGCTCCCAGAAGGTTCTCCCGTCCTGCTCATGTCCATAATGCAAAGCAATGCATCCATTTTCAGAAACTGAGAAGAACCATTTCCAGAAAAGCTTTTATTGTAGCAAGAGCCATAGGCATGGTCTGCCAACCACAAATAGCAAACAGCCTCAGGGTGTCCTCGGGTGCCAGTATTATCCTCACAGGTACTTTGCTGTAAGGCAATGCACTCATAAGCCTCTTGAATGAGCAATGACAGGCATTGGTGGCACCAGGGACATCTCGTGTGCTGTGCCATCTTGTTTCACATGAGCTAATGAGGCCTTTGGTCCCTGCGGAGTTTGGTGGGAAGCTGTGGTCACTGCCAGGACGCCCAGCTGCTGGCTTGCTTCTGGCATTGCAGAGCCATGGAATCACCTGGAATGACCTCATGGAGTGAGGAAGTGGCACCACTGACTACATTCACCACGGGAAAATAGCTGTATGCTTCACCTCTATCATTCAGTAAGCAAAGCTGGGGCAAATCCAAGTATTTCAAGAGCCTCTTTGCAAGAGGAGCACTGTGTGGTTTCAGCCAGGTTCTACAGTACAAACAAAGCAGCCTCCACATCTGTGTTCCAGGCAGAGCAAACACACACTGAGCTTCAACTTCAGGTATCAAGTGCTGGAGGCATGGTGCAAAAGCAAATTGTTAAAGGCTTTGTGGATTGCATTCTCATAACTACATTTCAACCTCACAGAATGTTTTCTGGGCATCCAGAGCCTCAAACAGCACTGCTCACAGAGCCTCCCTCCGTACTGCTGCCAAGTGAAGCAACTGGAGGATGTGAAAGACACCAAACACTCCTGTTCCACTTCACTGATCACAGAGAAACAGAAATCCACAGCATGCACCCAATTCAGTTTGTCCTTTTTCATGCCATCACATCCTTCCCATTCTCCTACACCTCGAATAATTCATTCCTTCCCCTGTTTCAAAGCATTGCCTGCTTCTGCTGTGCTCAGCCCAACTCCTTCACCTCCTGGTGCAGCTCTCCAAGATGACACCCGCATGGGATCCTCCTGTGCCACCCATCACACAGCCCAAGCATCCCAGCCTCAGGGATGCTGCAGGACAGCTGAACAGCTCTGCCTTCACCGTGCCCCCAAAATAGGCCATCCTCTAACCTGGGAATTCTGCTGGCAGCAGCCACTGTCCTCCCTCACCAAGTGCTGTTAGTCAGCAATATGAACACGCAGCACACCGCACGCAAAGCAGAAGGTCAGACACGTGGGGTTGGGACACGACAGCAACTAGAAAGGGACATGCCTCCATTTTAAGGATTCCTCTGCTAAAATTTATAGCGTGCATCAGCTAATAAGGGACAAAACCCCGTTTCCCTTCTGCTGCATGGCCTCATGCTGCTATTTTGGATGTGGGTTACCATGGTAATCAGCAGAACCCAGAATGAATTTGTGTCGTCATAATTGCTGCAGTTTTGGGCATGCAGCTCCATACTATCTTACTATTGCTTGCAGGAATACGCAGTGGCTGGAGCTTTCATGGAGCACAGGACCTAACGAACAAGCCAGCACCAGGAGATGTTCTCCTGTGCCATCTTCCACGTGCACTGCCCAGGGCCCAGCCAGCTTGGATTAAAAACAATAAAAACAACAAAAATTAGGACACAGCATACAAACCAAAACAACCTATGCCACAGCCCTGACCTGGAGCACACAGCCAAACATCTGAGTGTGAGCCAAACATCTGCCCAAGGAGGCTGTGGATGCCCCATCCCTGAGGCATTCAAGGCCAGGCTGGATGTGGCTCTGGGCAGCCTGGGCTGCTGGTTGGTGACCCTGCACACAGCAGGGGGTTGGAATTGGATGAGCACTGTGGTTCTTTGCAACCCAGGCCATTCTATGAATCATTCTATGAGCGCAGCATGCTGTGAACAACATCCTTTCCCCAACTAAAGCCCTCCTGGTGCAGCACACGGCCAGCTGGGCGCACTGCCTGCTGTGAAATTACGCTTCCAGGACTGCCTTTGTGTTTTGTTTGCTCTCTCGTTTCATTTCTCACCACTCTGCATTGCCAGAACAGCAGAAGCTGCCTCATTTCCAGCAGCAAATCTGGTTTCCTCTTCCAGTTTTTTTTTTTTTTTTAATAATTTAATTTAGCCAAGAGTTGATCGTTTTACAAATCTGCTTTAAACTTATGGAACTCCAGATCCAGACATCGTACCTCGCAGACCTGCCCTGCCTTGCCCAGCAGACAGCTGGGCAAGGAACTGCATAGATCGCAGTGCCAGGAGCAAAACAACTTCTGTATCTGCACTCCTTGCTTTCACAAGCTCCGTATTCAGAGGTTCACTGATAAATTACACGCACATTTGCGGTCCGATAGCACGCACTTTGCTTCCGAACGCGCGAGATGCAATTGCGCTCCACGCAAACGCTGCGCCGCGGAGCGCGGTACTGCGGCGGCGCTCGGGGGAGCAGCGCCACCCTGCGGCGCCTCCGGGAACTGCAACGCTTCCAGCTCTGAGCGGCGCTGCTCAGTGCTGAGCCGCTGGAAAAGCATTTTTGCATGAATTAAGTAAGACAATGAAGAAGTGAGAATCATATGTTTAATAAGTGACAAAACACCTTTTAGTTATTCTAGAGGAGCTTCTTAGTGGTGCAAGAAAGCCCAGCCCGTTGTCTTCTAAGTGGTGACCAAACAGTGACCCTGAGCAGCTCCATCCACACATCCCTATCGAAAACCAACAGAAGAGCAAAAGGTCTGCCTGGAGCACAGAGGAAAAAATCTGTGAAAAAAAGGTTTTAAAATATAGGAAAGGTAATAATTTGTGGCTTTCTACAGAAATGGTCAGCTCAGAAGCCTACAAGTCTCATCCAAAATACTATACCTATCTTTCCAGGATCAGATACTTAATTCCCATGGAATTAAATGACATTAATCTTTCCAAAATACCAGGACTGCACACCTGGCAGGTCTGCACAGAGGAGTTTGGAAACCCCATGGGCACATGAAGGTCTCATAGGAACACGCTGCTCCCTGCCTGATGCACAGCTGAGCCCTCAGCAGGGCACCAGTTACCTTGTGAGTAAGTAAGAATGCAACAACAACTACTATTACTTCTTAGGTCAGCAGACAACATTTTCACAAAAATCTATTATTAAAATAGAAAACTCTTTGAAATGTAATGGTTGACTGCTTATTTTTAAGCCAATGCTGCAGAGGATCACAGAATCATAGAATGGCCTGGGTTGCAATGGACCACAGTGCTCATCCAGTCCCAACCCCCTGCTGTGTGCAGGTCACCAACCAGCAGCCCAGGCTGCCCAGAGCCACATCCAGCCTGGCCTTGAATGCCTGCAGGGATGGGGCATCCACAGTCTCCTTGGGCAACCACTAGAACTGCCATAGGACCAAGAGTAAGGCAGCAACGTGTCATCGTTTAACCTGGGATGGTCTCCAAAAAACATCCTGGGAAACATAATATAAAACACAATTGTGGAAAAAGTGAAGAGAACGAGCAAAATAATTTAAATAATAGCTGCAGTGAAAGTAAATCAGACTTGAGATGGCTATGAGATGGTGAGGTGCTGGAACAGCTGCCCAGAGAGGCTGTGGATGCCCCATCCCTGGAGGTGTTCAAGGCCAGATTGGATGGGGCTCTGGGCAGCCTGGTCCAGCATTAGGTGGGAAGGTTGGTGGCCCTGCATATGGCAGAGGGGTTGGAGATTCATGATCCTTGAGGTCCCTTCCAACCCTGGCAATTCTGTGATTCACTGGGCAACATATGAAAACAAGTTGATACGGCTCTCTTCTGAATACACCAGATTGATATTTGTACGATATTTTAATAAAAGGACTGCTCTGCCAAAAATCAATAGTCTGTATTAAAGAGGTTACAAAATGCTTAATCGATAACCCTGAGCTTCCATGAGACTGCTTAATATGAACGTCAGGCCTCGGGGAGACACAGCTTCCAAGGGCACAAAGCAGCATGTGCCCCAACAAACTCCAAAATAAAGCAGCACTGGGGGAGAGATGGGAAGTGGAAAAGGCTGGCAGAGCAGTCAGAGCACATTGCTGTGCCTAACGAGGGAAACGCAGCCCTTGGGGCCTGAGCAGAACCAAAATAAACCCAGACAACAACAAAAGAGCATAGAGTGGCCATTGGAGAGACGCTGAGTGACCTTGCTGCAGGCGCTGCTGGATGTGCCATCTTCTATTACCCACATTGGGGATGGATGCCAAAAAATGGAAAGAATCCAGAAATAAAGTCCAGCAATCATCTGAGCTCTGAAGACACGTCCTGACAAGAGAGAGGTTAAGTAGTTTACATTGTGTATTGGTAAATGTGATGCTGCTGCTCCTTGGAGCAAACTGCCCCAAAAGGGGATTGCTCACTGCCTGCCGTGGTGCATTATCCATCCACATGGAGCCCTTAAAGGCTGAGCTGTAACACCCAGCACTATTTTTAGCACACCAATTAGCAACAGAAGGCCTCATCAGCCCGGTGCTACCTAGCAGGGCAGGCTGTACAAAAGCTCCTTCTCACTGCAACATGAGGAAATGCAAACGGTCAACTGCTGTCATACGTCGTCCCCCGCGGGCCGTTCATATTTCATTTTCCTGCTGTAATCCAAATTGCTTTTGGTGCCATTCCCACAAGTGGTTTCTCTTCATTTAGCAAAATGGAGATGTGCGGGGGCAGCAAACTTCAATTTTACTGACTATGGCAGACGGGGGACAGACTGTGTTATTAGGGTTGAGGGAACTGGGCTTGTTTAGCTTGGAGAAGAGAAGGCTCTGGGGAGACCTCATGGTGGCCTTCAGTACTTGAAGGGAGCGGATAAACAGGAGGGGGAACGGCTGTTTGTGAGGGTGGATGGTGATAGGACAAGGGGGGATGGTTTTAAAGTGAGACAGGGGAGGTTTAGGTTGGATATGAGGAGGAAGTTTTTCACACAGAGGGTGGTGAGGCACTGGAACAGGTTGCCCAAGGAGGCTGTGGATGCCCCATCCCTGCAGGCATTCAAGGCCAGGCTGGATGTGGCTCTGGGCAGCCTGGGCTGCTGGTTGGCGACCTGCACACAGCAGGGGGTTGGGACTGGATGAGCACTGTGGGCCTTTGCAACCCAGGCCATTCTATGAGTCTACGAACCCCTTGTCAAAACGGGGTCTGTGGTGAGCAGGACAGCCGTGAGAGAAGCAAGGGAACATCCGGAGCTGCGTGTTCAGCACAAGCGTACAGATGAGCTAAAAATAAAGGTGGGGCCAAAGGGAGACGTTTGAGTCAATGTATGTACTGTAGAAATTTAGGGCATGATTCATTAGCCAAAAAAAATCCCAACACCCTCTGTAGCTATTTTCAAGGAGGTACATGCATAATTGATGCGGAACAAGAGTGGGCCGCAATTTCCCCCACGCTGCTTCTGCATAAATTACACTGCCTTGTAATTCATCACACTCCTGTTTTTCCCCCATGTAAGCGGTAACCTCTCATTTAACGATCGTGGGAAACAGGATCATCTGCAAACGGGAGCAAAGTCTGTACTGGTGAAACAGCTGCGGGTTTGACACAAGTTCCTGGCCCAAGACAACTGGAAAGGGAAATATTTTTCAGTAGGAGGACCATTACGTGGTGACCTCCCACTGTTATTTCACTTTTGATAACCACAGTTGATGGCAGAATACAGAAGTGCTTCTAAACCAGCAGCACTAAGCTCAGGGAGGGCCCAAAGCACAAGATTATCATAGAATGTCCTGGGTTGCAAAGGCCCACAGTGCTCATCCAGTCCCAACCCCCTGCTGTGTGCAGGTCGCCAACCAGCAGCCCAGGCTGCTCAGAGCCACATCCAGCCTGGCCTTGAATGCCTGCAGGGATGGGGCATCCATTATACTGAAGTTTAAAGCACCAGGTGATTTGTCATGGAGGGATGTAAGCAGCTCGGTTCCTTGTTCATGCTGTAAAGCAGAAAAATCCTTAAAATGAAAAAGTAAGGCCCCTCGGCTCCTGACAAGGATAAAAGCCACACGAATCTGATGTGCAGAACAAACACAGTGATGTGAACAGGTACCCATTCTAGCAGCTTTGGGAGAAGGGAAGAACTGGAACTGCAGGCAATGATGCACTTGTTCAGCAAGAAGCCGTGCTGTGGATAGACAGTAAAAAGGAATGTGAAGCTTGCACAGAGATATACATCCACCAGGGACATCAGTAACACTTCTGCACCTCTGTGCCTGACAAAGGAGGACAAGGCATAGGAGCTAACCGGGACAGGAGCAGGTAAAAGGATGGAGGGGGCACACAGCATGTGCATGCTGCTCTCCTGCCTACATAATGGATATTTCAGCATCAATCACGGGAAGCAAGTTCATTATAAAGACTCTCAGAAGGAAGGCCTGGATGTTCAGCCAAACAGATGGGTGTGCTCTGCTCAGCAGTGCTTACTTCATTTTTTAATTTTTATTTTTAAATGCACTGTGGGGCTCTGAAAATCACGTTTGACAGCAAATGCCATCTACCTCCTGACTGCCGGGTAAGGCGAAGAATAAAGCACCCGTTTCCCATGAGTGTCCACTTCTGTATCAGAGCTTGAGATTGGTGTGAAGGGGCTCAGCATTAAGACTTGCAACTCATGTTCTCACTGAAAAAAAGGGGCAAACTCAGCAATCCGTGAAGAAAAGCCTCTGTCCTTCAGTGCACGCGGAGCTCCCTGCCAGGCACACAGCTGCAGCCATCCCTCGCTCCACCTTCGTTTACGTTGTGCACATCTCCATCTGCCGAAGAGGAATCGTATCCTTGGCTTTGTGCTGACCTTCATTCAAGTGCCTATACGGAATGATTCATGCAAACCTCAGTGCTGTTGAGCAGCACACATCTGGGGTTGTTGCTCCCTAAGAAAATTACTCAGGCTGGTTTTACCTTGAACAGCAGGTGCAAGACGAGGCAAAAACCCTACAGCAAAGTGCAGTGAGCAGAAATCCACTTTCTTCTCAGATGAAGGTGGTCAAAGCAACAGCTTCGGAGCCATGACCAAGATAGTGCGCAGCCTAAAAGGAAAGCGTGTGGCATTTTGGTCATCCCATGCATACGTTGCAGGAACCTGGATGAGTGTCTGACAAGGTTGGCATGCAGCAAAGGATCATTTTCAGCAAGGCTTTCAGGCTAAGCAAACTTTGCTTTGCTTTCTGGAGGTCTGGTCACTGGGTAACCTCGTTGTTACCATTGAGAAAACAGGATTGTGTGAGCTAAAGTCAAGATGCTGGGGAAAATCCCATTGCTTTGCAGGAGTCTCACAAGCTACATCCCAGATCTGGAAAAATACCTTGAAGAAACAGAAAGAGACCGTTTAAGATCTCTGTAGAGGGCCCCTAGGAAGGCCATCACTTGGTTGCAGGAAAGCATGTTGCTCTGGCTTTGCTGCTGTCTCCTTTTTGCCAGGATTTCTACCAATTCTATCCCTAACCCTACAGAGAAAACAAAGTGGAAAGGAGACAAAACCCAAGGAACTGCTGCAGTACGAGCAAACACGGCCAAGGCACGTCCAACTGCCAACAGCTCCTTGAAGGGAAAGAGGGGAGGCAGATTTTTTCTATCAGCGAAGATGAATAAAGTTGTAGAAGACAAAATTTGTGCAAAATTTACCCATTCTGGCAAGCCCACTAACACTGCTAGTTCTTGTTCTGCAAACAGCTACGGACACATTCTGCCCTCTTCCTTCCCCTTCTTCCTATTCCCTCTCTCCCTTCCTCCCTCCTACTGCCTCTCTCCTTTTTCCTCTACTCCTGTTTACTTTTGCTTTTTAATTTTTAAGCTTTCCTCTAACTCTCCATGTTGCACTGCTAATTTGATCAGCACCCTTCCCATCACCCAGCCGCTGCCCTCAGGCCTCCCCTCAGCCATCCTGACCCCATCTCACTCCTCACATCTCCAACTCTGCCTTTACCTCTCACAAAATCAGGTTACATTTGGAAGCCCTCGATGCCCTCCCCGGCCCTGCCAGGAAACTGTAGGGATGTGCCTCATTGCCTCCAGCACCTCGCTGCCAAGTCTTTCCTCTGCATCACCCAAAAGATCAAAACCAAAAAGGGAATATAATATTTAAGCCAAGAGGTGCCCTGAAGATTAATGACCGGCTGGAAGCTTAATGCATCTTGGGCCATTAACCCCAACTGGTCATTATGCCCTAAGAAATGTCTTGTGCTGAGGTCATTTTTATCATTTTAAGATGAATAAAAGAGGGGGGGAAAAAAAATAACACAACATCCCCTTATGGAACTTCTCCTAATGGGAATCTCAGCCTCAATTGCTCGGAACAGATCACCCAAGGAACGAACGCCCCTCCAGGCATGAGGATCTGTAAGGACTGGGCTTGGACTGTGTGCCCTTTCAGTCCCTAAAACATCTTTCCTAATTAAGAGGACACCAGCCCTTTGCTGTGCCCTCAGCTGCCCATGGGGACAAGACAGGAGCTGGTGGTGGCCCCTCCATTGCTTGCCAGGCCATCCCACCCTACAGAGGCAGCTGCTCTTCGGGGGCTACAAAACTTCCAGCCATGACATTCCAGGTACATAGGCTCCAAAACTGGAGTAGAACACATACGTATAATGTGTATTGTCACAAGGACCTGATACAGGACAAAATACTACTGAACCCACAAGGTAAGAAGAGCTCACAAGACCAATGCATTCCCACCCAAAGAGTGGTGTGAGAGCCCTTCGCTGATGGAAAGCGAAGGGAACAAAGCCAAGGGAGCACACAAAGCACAGAAGTACTGCACAGAAGTACAGCCATGAGGATGTAAGCTTAAGGATCCACAGAGACATGTGGAGTGCTTACAACACCCAAGAACTAAAGTACTTCTACATGGAAAACAAGCAAAGCTAGTTGCAGGAGGAGCCCTGAAACCTCATTTGAGGGCCTCAAGTTATCTTGCATTAATTAACCAAAAGCCATCAGAAGGCCGACTGGGTAACAGGCAGATGTGATAAAACCAGTCTCCAATTGGAGGTCATGTGAGCATCTGAGGTGGTGCTCAGGGACATGATTTAGCAGAGGGCTGTTAGTTAGGGTAGTATGGTTAGAATTTCAGGTTGTGGTTGGACTTGGTGATCTTTAAGGTCTTTTTCCAACCTGAGTGACTCTATGACCCTATCTGAGGTGGCTGAAGTTCCTACCCAAACCTGTGTGTAAGGAATTGTGCTAGAGATCTACTTCCACGTTTCTAAAAAGCAGGGGAAAAAAAAAGCAGAAATCTGAAGATTATACACATCAGGCTTTCCCACGTAGCCCCGAAGCCAACAGAAAAGAATCGAGGAGCTATTTATCCAACTCTGCAGGTCACCCGAGGCCTAATAATTTTAGGGAAAAGCTATTTCTGTCTCTACCATATGCTTTGCAGAGCAGTAGAACACATTTTAACAAATACAGGTTTGGAGTCCCATGTAATCATCTTTGCTTCCTCTACATTCAGCACAGACAATCACATCAAGATTGCATTGCACACAAGCCATCCGTGTCCATAGAAACTGCATGACAGCACACGCAGTCAGAGCCTCGCATGCCTTCAGTTCCCAAAAACCTGTGAAAATGGCTCCAGTTCTCATTGCTAGGCTGTAATCACACGGCTGGAGTTCTGCACGTGCTGTCAGCACACAGCAGTGAGGTCGGGTGGCACAGTGCTGCCAGCAGTGCTCTGGGCAATATTTGAAGGCAGCAGATAAACAGGAGGGGGAATGGCTGTTTGTGAGGGTAGTGATGGGACAAGGGGGAATGGTTTTAAGTGAGCCAGGGGAGGTTTAGGTTGGATAATAGGAGGAAGTTTTTCACACAGAGGGTGGTGAGGCACTGGAACAGGTTGCCCAAGGAGGCTGTGGATGCCCCATCCCTGCAGGCATTCAAGGCCAGGCTGGATGTGGCTCTGGGCAGCCTGGGCTGCTGGTTGGCGACCTGCACACAGCAGGGGGTTGGAACTGGATGAGCACTGTGGGCCTTTGCAACCCAGGCCGTTCTGTGATTCTATGTCCAGCAGTACAGCCAGCCCTGTGCCACAGCAACACATCTCTGCAGCCAAGGCTTTGAGAGCTGACCCATGAGCACCCCATGCACGGTGTGACAGCACCGCCATCCCCAGCATCACCAGCGTAACAGGGAAAGCACTGCACTGCAACCACACCGCACAACAAACAGAATTAATCTCACGGGTCACGCTAGGAGAATGCACTGCAACAAACACCCACGCCACACAGAGAGACGGGTAGCTCCAAAATACAGGAAATTTTGGATGAGAAATAGCCAAATCCTATTTTTTTGTTCATACCTACGCTGCCTCTGCTATTAATATCTGGCTTCTCTTGCGTGACTTGAGGCTATTTTAAAAACGAAACCTTGTTACCACGGAGACCATAAGCCGGTCAGCACATCTGCTGAAGAACAGCACAGCACGTTTTTAAGTGAGAATTTCAGAGCCGCCCCGGCGGCTGATCCGGGGCTCTGAACGCCAACAAACAGAGAGGATAATTCGGGGACTCTTATTTATTACTTATTTCAACACCACGCAATCAGGATCCGTATTTGCTTGCAAACAACGACGACAAAAAACCTTTTCCCTTTTCCAGCGGAACGCTAAGGGGGAGCTTAATTTGAGACTCAATTAGCGCATTAAGAAACATTCAATTAAGCTTCCCGGTGACACGGAGCGACGCCGCTACGCTCACGTTCCAGAAGCAGCAGCGAGCCTGGCAGGCACAGCCAAGGAGAGGAGCCACGTCTCCTATTCTTCTCTTCCCACCCCAGCAAGAAAATCCATCCACGTTCCCCTCTGAGCATTATGATGCTCATCCCCACCCACCTCCTCACGCAGGGAACAGCCCACCCAAGGCAAGACTTTGGGATGCTGGGATCAGCCATCATAAAGGCCAGCACGAGGCACATTGGGTGCCTACAGGAACGGAGGACACCTCCATCAGCCTCTCAGAGCACCCAGGGCAACTCCAGGACAACTTTCAGCTGCGCAGAATCACCAAGGTTGGAAAAGACCTACAAGATCATCCAGTCCAACCATCAGCACATCAACACATCCCAGCAGTGTGAGGTAAGCCGTGCCGGCAGCACGATGCGAGGCAGGGCACAGCTGTCATCTGGAAGCCACCAGCAACAGCCCACCAGTGTTGGGGTTGGGAGCTGCCCGGATACAACCCAGAAACCCAGCCCTCCAGCAGCACAAACACAGCCTGATTTGGTCTGACAGCCTCCACCGTGTCAGCATTTCTCGTAACAGCAGCCCTGTTTGTCTCACCAAGGTCACCACAGACGTGCCATCCCACATTGATCATGCCAGGGATGCCCACGGCTCCCAAGGATCAAATGCCCTCCAACAGCAGGCTATCTTCACAAGAAGTGTGTAGATACGGCACTGAGGGACACGGTTTGGTGGGTGCAGAGATGACAGATCAATGGTTGGACTTCATGGTCATCAAGATCTCTCCCAACTGCAGTGATTCTGCAATTCCAAGTTATCCTTTCCATTGGAAACAATGCACAGGCCGTGGGAATATCATGAAGGACACCTACCAGCATCTCCAAAGTTCACAGCACTTTCCTACACCTACCCAATGGTGCTGCACGCAAGAGGAGACCCCCAAACCAGCCTCAAAGTCAGATGGATATTGGTATGCTATAGATAAGATGCTCTGTAGAAATTTACTTGTGACGGTTTGCCTCTCTGCAAGCCTACAGGTTTAGGCTAAGCCAAAGCCAATTGGTCGTAAGGGTGGTTTAACCCACAAGATGTAACTGCTGTACCATTTAACTGCGCTGGTTTAAGAACAAAGGTGAGTTACAGCAACGCTGTGCTGCCATCAAGGCTGACGTTCTTTGGGGAAAGAGCTGAATCTTTTATTCACCTGTCAAATGCCTTAATGGTTGCTAAATGCTGTGTAGAAAAAATAATGATCCAGCCCTCTGTCTAAGGAATAATCATATTCTGCAGTAAGTTATATTTTAGAAATTAATGACTCATCGTAGAATTGAGCTCATCCTGTAAATTACTGAATTTCTAACCTGCTCCTTTGCAGATACACATTTTATCACTCTCATCAGCACTTGATTTTGAGGAATGCCTGGCTCGTTGCACATCTGCCTGGCTTGGACAACACTGCTCAGTGCCACCCACTGCTGCTATCAGAAAGTCTGTGTTTCAGAGGAGCAACAACTCACAATCATAGAACCATAGGATGGCCTGGGTTGCAAAGAACCACAGTGCTCATCCAGTTCCAACCCCCTGCTGTGTGCAGGTCGCCAACCAGCAGCCCAGGCTGCCCAGAGCCACATCCAGCCTGGCCTTGAATGCCTGCAGGGATGGGGCATCCACAGCCTCCTTGGGCAACCTGTTCCAGTGCGTATCATCATCAATCCATCTTTCCAAATCTGATATGCAAACAATTTTGTCTTGACAAAACCAGAAGATAACTGAACGCAGGTGCCAACAACCAACCAGAGTGCACCACCCCTCGGTCCTGCAGGAGGAGCAGCACAATCCCACATTGAGGGGCTGGAAAAACTGACCTAAAAACAAAGTCAAGAAGCTCTTTTGATTTTCTTTTCTTTTTTTGGAAGGGGAGACGGAGGGTTTAAAATGCCATTCTTTGTTTAAAACATTGCCATGGCTTGAGAAGTGCTCAAATAACAGCAGGACCTGTTTCCTTCTCCTCTAAGTATTGCAGATGAAAAAGCAGTGAGCACAACCAGAGATGCAACAGCGGGTGTAACTCAGCCTGAGAAGAAAACTGACTTTAACTCCAACTGTCTCTAAAAAAAATCAGCAAAAAGAGTTCCAGGAACAAACTGCACTTCTTAATGCCATTTTAGGTGAAGTTAAATGTGCTTGAAGTGGACACGGACAGTGTATGTGAAGACTTTGGCTAAAGCTCAGAGGGATTTCTGAGTGCTTCAAGACATTCAGGAAAACTTTAGCACCAGGCCCTGCTGCTATTCAGGTGCACACAACCCCGCGTTTCACTTCGAGCACCTAAATCACCAAGACATTTGCAATTAGAGGTAATTGGGCACACGACCACGCAGTAACAAACAAGAGCAAACCACCAGGTCTGCAGCCAGGCTTCAATTTTAGTTGCGTCTTGGAGAGCCGAGCTATTCAAAATTGACACCTCTCCATCAAAGAGGAAACCCACCCACCCAGCCTTCAGCTCACGAGACTCAACCCAACATCTCTACAAAGGAGGGCAGACGGAGCAGAGACCTTGGAGGAGAAGACACAGGTGAGCATTTTGTGCCCCAGGGCAGAGCAGCCCCCCGGGCAGGGCTGCATTTAGGGCAGCAGAGGGGGAAGGGACGGGGCCTCACATTCTCTGCAGAGCGCTCATCTCCGACTGTCAAAGTCTCTGCTTCAGACACTGACTATCCCTGGGGACTCCTAGTCCAGTAACACAGATACAGCCATTTACCATGAGTTTTTTCCTCCCCAGATTGCATTAAGGCATCCTGGCACACACACCTGCCTCTGCCCCGCTCCGCAGCCAGGACCACAGCACACCCACTGGGCACCTGCACTGGACAAGAAGCAGAGCTGTAACATTACCTTTGTGCTCCTGCTGTTGTTGCTTACCTTATAACTTTACTCAACAAAATAAATTCCATTTGAAAATGGCAGGTAATGGAAATTTAGTTACCAGAAGTCAAACCAGCAAGCAAACAAACCGCGTTACAAGTCAAAATAAGAGGTGGAAACAAAATCTTCTGGAGGAAAAAAACAAAAAAAAACCCCAATGAATTATTATTTCAGCATCTGCAAAATTATAAGCATATGTTTTCAGCTGGCCTACTTATTCCCTTACTCCACCACACTGATAATTGACTTCTGTCCCTTAAGGGCTTCTGAAACACAACCGAGCAGCACCAGCACGGCTGTCAGAGGAGTGGTGCTGCACAGCCAGCCTTGTTCAGGGCCCAAAGAACAGCCCCAGCTCTGGGCCACTGCTCCAGAACTGCTGACAAATCTGCACTTGAACTGATGGTTATTGGTGGCACGATGTGGTTTCCACATTTCCTCCCATGGATCCTCACACAGCGTGGCACTGGAGCTGGCCCACATCAGACACTGGCCAGCATGCAGGCACTGTCAGATATCCACACCTACTCTGCTGCCTTCCAAGTCCAAAAAGGCCTTTTCTGTCCTCATTCACAGGAGGCATCCTGTACACATCACATGTAACCTTGCTTCTGTGTTGGGCTGATGAAGCCCAGTGCTGGAGGCTCGCAGCTCTGCCACTGCTGACACACACAGCTCAAAGTGACATCCGTGATGCTGCCACGTGGTGCTGACAGCAGTGCCAACCCACAAGCTTGTCCGAGCAATTATCCTCCTGTAAATTAAACTCGTTGATGAACTTAAACCAGTAATTAAATGCAACGTAAAGAAAAGTTGTGTAAAGACTTCAAGCCTGGGGGACTCGTGCATCCGTCCCTTTATGCAAAAGGAAAGCAATGATAAAACTTCCACTGTAGTGTGAAAACTAAGTCACAGCTCATAACGCACAAGATCCAAAACAGACTTAAAGTCTTCAAGAGATATTAACGCTACTGAATTGTTCTTTTCTTTAAGGACAATAAGTACGCGCATACAGCCAGAGCATTACTTGAAGGCAATCCTGCTGTTAGGACACTTTCCCCCCCATGTCCTCAAAGCCGGGCTGTTAGCACAGGAGCCACACACCGCAGCACGCACAGCTCAGCTGGGACTGCTCTGCACACAGCTGAAACCCACAGCAACAACACAGGACCCAAAGGGCTCCTGCACTACAGGAGCAGCCGCACACGGCCGCGGGGAGGAGCGGAACCGCTGCACGGAGAGGAGCCTGGTATTAAACACACAGGGAGAGCTGCTGTGACCTTACCTGAGCGCTCCTTGGAGGCAGCTCCTCCGCTCCGCTCCCTCGGCACAGAGGTGGGAGGGAGCCCAGCAGTTATTTTCGGTGTGCAGCTCACACGATCCCAACGAGATCTTCCTACAGATCTCACACAGAGCACTACTGCGCCTGCCCGCTTCGTAGGGCTGCAGGGACACCGAGGGGCAGCGCTGCCCGAACCTCTGCGGGCTGAAAAGTCACCTTAGAAAGCGACTAAAACAAGCGAGCCGTCATTTTTCTGGAAGGACTGAAGTTCAGGAGCGCAGCTGCCCTCCTTCTGACCTAAAGGTGCATTTTCACACTGCTGCGTGAGCCTGACGCTGCCACGTGCACGGGCTGAGCACGGTGTGCGCACCTGAAGGGACCTGAAGCGCTGAGCTCGGAGCCCTGAAAGCCATGGCAGCTCCTGGGCATGGGAACAACCCTCACATAACAGCGTTTCCATCCCTGCAGGAGCACAGCGTGAGCCGCTCGCGGTCACCGCGCAGTTCTGACAGCGCCGCGTCCTAAGCTCGAAGTGCCGGCGACCTTTCGGCGCGCTCCGGCCGCAGGAGAGGCGTTGGATGCCGTGAAAGCCAACCTCGAGTCCCTCCTCGCTCGGAGGCTCAGCGGCTCCACGTGCAGCGCTTCCCCCGCTCCCGTAAAGCGGGGCCGGGCGGCTCGCAGCGCAGCACGAGCCGGGCTCCAAGAAACGTTTCGCCTCTTGGACTTTTAAAGCGAGCGGGCGACGCTCCGACACCGCGCAGCAGAGAGGGCTGAGCGCCCGCGGGCAGAGCCGCTTCCGAGGCCTTCAGCCCCACGGCTGCCGCCCCCGGGGCACCGCCGCTCGCACACGCCGTCCCCCCTCCTCCCCCCCGAGACGACGGCAACGCACGGACGCGGCCCGGCCCGACTCGGTCAGCTCCGCTCGCCCGGTTGGAAACGCCGCCCCCCCCACCTCCATCGCCCCTCACCTGCCGCAGGATGAAGCTGGTGGAGGTGGTGCTGCCGTCCGAGCGCTTCAGCCGGCTGCGGCGCGTGGCCGTGCCCCTCGTCACCTGCGCCGGGGAAAGCGGAGATGTGAAGGTCGCGTGCCGCCCGCCCCGCCCGCCCCGCCGCCCCCCGCAGCTGCACCCACCGCGGCCATAACGGCGAGGATCGGCGGCGGCCCCGAACCTCAGCGCTGCCGGGGAGAGAGTGCGGGAGGGAAGGGAGAGGGCGGAGGGAGGGGAGAGGGAGGAGCGGGGCGGGGGGCGGCGGCACCTGGGAGGCGCGGGGCGGCCCTGAGGCGGTGCCGGGGGGGGGTGAGAGATCGGCGCGGCTCGGCTCCGCGTCCCGGCCGGACAGCCGGCAGCGAACTCGGCACCGGGAGCCGCGGGACCCATCGCTGCGAGCGGCGGCAGCTCCCTTCGTGCGCGGTGCCGTCGCTTTCAGGAGACAAAGATAAAGCGAGAGGTGAAGCGAGGCGCTCTGCTGTGAAACCGGAAAGCTGGGGAGCGGGAGCTGGATTTCCCGTTTCCCACCGCCGTGCTGTGCCGCACCTCGCACGGAGACGGATGAGAACCCACCGCTGCAGGGGGAGGTTTGGGACACGAACAGCTGGCCCGGAAAATCGCTTCCGACAGCCGGGAAAAGCAGCACGCAAGAAGCCGAGAGCAGCACCCAAACTTCTCCAGCACGTGCGGTAATGAGTTTGTGTCCGTTCGGAGCTTACGGTCACCTCCCCACGCACCTGCCGGGACCCGCACAGCCAGCAGCACGCGGAGCTGCACCGCGGGCTCAGAACGAGCACAGCCCGCTACGGCCCGGGGCACAACGGGCTGAATGCCGCTCTTCCTCTCACGCCATAGGGGGTTCTTTTAATTCCTTGGATGAAATGAGGCAGCCTGGTTTCTTTATCAAACACGGATGTGGGTCAGGGATGCTGAGGGCTAAATTAACGTTATTTTTTGAATTAGCTTGAATCATTAAACTGGTACTAGCAAGGATGCTTTAAGCATTGTTCTTTAAATGCGGCTGACCTCCCAAGTTAAGATACTGTCCAGAAAAGGAATCACAGAATGGTCTGGGTTGCAAAGGCCCACAGTGCTCATCCAGTTCCAACCCCCTGCTGTGTGCAGGTCGCCAACCAGCAGCCCAGGCTGCCCAGAGCCACATCCAGCCTGGCCTTGAATGCCTGCAGGGATGGGGCATCCACAGCCTCCTTGGGCAACCTGTTCCAGTGCCTCACCACCCTCTGGGTGAAAAACTTCCTCCTCATATCCAACCTAAACCTCCTCTGTCTCACTTTAAAGCCATTCCCCCTTGTCCTATCACCATCCACCCTCACAAACAGCCGTTCCCCCTCCTGTTTATCTGCTCCCTTCAAGAAGGCCACAATGAGGTCTCCCCAGAGCCTTCTCTTCTCCAAGCTAAACAAGCCCAGTTCCCTCAACCTCTCCTCATAGAGAGGTGCTCCAGCCCTCTGACCTCTTAGTGGCCCTCCTCTGGACCCGTTCCATTGGCTTTGTACCATTCAGATTTATAGCCTGAAGTGACCTGAAACCAAGCCAGAAGGGCCAGCGACTCCACACAATGCTGTAAGGAAATGATGCAGTGCAGTAATTGCTGCCTGCTAACAAGACAGGTCCCAGGTGCACTATGCTCCCTGCAGACTGTTTTAGTGTCCACACACAGCTTTGGCAGAAGGCATCTCCCCAGTACAAGCATTTATCCTTACTTTGAGTTACAAATTGCTTTGTGGTTCATTTGTTTCCTTGAAAAGCTCTAATAAGCACTAAGCAGTTGAGGTTACTTCTTAGGATGTCCAATTCAATCACATTTAGAGCAGGGTATTTGTTTTCTGTATAATCAGTGTATTACCTTTTTCTCTGAGATCATTCTCTTCTTTTCCCCGTGTTGGTTTGCATACATATTGGTTGACAACCGACGCGTAGCAATGCTCTCCATCACACCAAGTCTAGCTTATATTCAATTAAAGGTAACAAGCAGTGGTTCCCAATAAGAGCAGCTCGTCAGCGTGGCTATGAAGTTGAGCTGCTTGCTCCCTGAGCACTGGCTGTGCTGCAGCACACAGGAACACGGGGAGGCAGGCAGGGGAGGCTGCAGCCAGGTTCCCACAGCAGGCTGCCCACAGCTGCTCTCTTGCCCCATCTTTCAAACAGAAGACTTTTCACCCATTTGTTAAATAAACTTTGTTTATTCACACAAGGCAATGCACACGTATTGCAGATGAGAGGCCAAATGTTCCATCAAAACAGATCCCCTATCCCTAATACTGCAAACTCTATGGTAATTTTTCTCTAAGAACTGTGATACCTCCATTAACCAGCACATATTCACCTTGAGCCCCAAGTCAAACAGAACCAGAACATCTGAAGTCCAAGCCCAGGTGTGCTGTGTTGGGGCCAGCACAGCTCTCAGCACTCCGATCACCCAGAAACTGCCCCTTCTCCATTTCTCTTCCTTCACTTCTCTTTTTTGTTGACTCAAAACAGTTTGTCAGCTTCATGTAAAATTGAACTGGTAAAAGCTAGGAGTTCTAAAAAGTTATTTATTCAACAATTCTGTCACAGTGTTCTATGTCAGCAAGAGTAGTGCCTGTTATTTCTTAGAAAAGATGCATAGATAAAAATAAGAAATCAACTTTCCTATCAGAAAATAATTACGGTAGGAGATTGCAGCCATGCTCTGCTCAGCCACTCCTTTCTGAAGTCTTCAAAAGAGTCACCATTCCACATGCCTATGGACATCTATGAACGAAAGCTGAACGAACACAGGACGATATTTTAAGGTCTACCTGCTACAGAAACAACTGCTTAAGACTGTAATCTTTATACCAAATTAAACAGACAACGCATGTGCCACGTGAAGGCCATAACAAAATGGCAGCATTTCTCAAAGCACATCTCTGAATGGTGATACTGCAGACAAATGGAACTGCTGCTCTCAGCTGACTGTAACTTAGACATGGGTTGCCAATTCATACTAGAAGAAAATGCATCTAGTATGGACGTTCTCAACATCCACGGAACAAATCTGTCACAAGAAAATTCTCATTAGAAAGTCGCACCGATTTCTATGTTAGCCATTGAGAGTTTATATGAAAAAGCTGAAGTTCTCTACCACTGATTCCTGATACAAAACAGCAGGTATAAACCTAACGTAGAAATCCGAAGTTAGATAAATCCTTTGGCAGCATGTTCAGTTACAATCAGGCCTAAAAAATAAATATGATAAAGTACAGAAGTACGCAGAGGAAAAAAAACAACAGATCCTCTTAACACCAAAGCCCTCTAAAGACACTGTTATAATAATAATTCAATTATTTTACACTATCTACAGGTTGCATATCACAGAATTTGGAATATAAGAGACGACAATCACAAATCTGGCCTTTATAAAATTCCAGGCTTTAACAGTATGCATATATGTAGCTGCGTAGAAAATCTCAGACAAATGAGTATGTACATTATTTATATTCCACAAAATAATTAACTAAAAGTGACCCGGCCATCTCCAATTAACATCCTGATGGTTCTGCTGGATCAAAGTTTGGAATCCAATCAGATCACCCACCCTTTCCTCTCATTTACTAATAAACACAGAATAACTACATAAATTACAGCACGGTTCAGTTTGATTACACACCAATTTGGAACAAAGTAAACTCTTACCAAAAAAAATCTCAAAACAAGAATTTTGAACAGCAGCATTGAAATTAATTATTATTCCTCTTAACAAAGGTGAGGAAAAAGTTATCAAAATACTTCAGTATTGCAACGTGTGTCATTTATACAAACTACTTCGGAGGGAAGGATACAGACAAAGTCACGTCAAAAGGAAAGACAGCTTCCTTCTAATTGCACAAATAGAAATAAAGGTGATTGAAAGAGCAGGTACTGAATGCCTCATTCATTCCATAAGCAAGAGGCTGCAAGTGAATGACATCCTGGTGCTGAAGAACGACATAAAATGCAAAAGAACTGAAGGTGGCAACGAGTGAAGGGTGGTTTAATACTCAGCAACAGCCTGCAGTCTGATAGCTCTCATTTGGTAGAAAAATGACACACCAGATGTGCTTGTTTAGACACATTTGGAGCTTCATACATTTAACAAAATGCTTTATCACTTATTTCATTGCGTTATTTTCCTAATGTAAAGATTATTACTCATCATAACAATGTTAAAATATGTAAATATGACTGCTAAGGTGAGTGGGTAAATAGGAGAATTAAGTGATTTTTTTTTTTTTTCCAGAGGTTTAAACAATAAAAGAAAAAAATCCCACATTCCTGAAGGATAACTCACCTGTTCCTCTTGTAAAAGGAAAAAGAACCCACTCATTAAAAAGTGCATCAGGGAAGGAATCCTTACATTTCTTTTCTTAGCCACCAAATGTGACATTTCCACAGTTCCAAGCAATTTCTTTTCTACAGACATCTCTCGTTTTCAGTATACAAGGATTCCTGCTATTAAGTGGGGAGCACAATCCCATCACTGCCCATATGTAGTGTGTTAAGCAGACATCTTTCACCTGGTTCAAGAGTTTCTCTCTGACTGTACCCAGTGTTTATTTAGACATGGAAATGGTGGCAACAAAAGGAAATCCAATAGAGGCAAGAACCCTCTGGTCTGGACAGTTGCTGTTCCACTTGCCTCCCCACTGGAAATGGAACAAAGGCAGAGTCTCACAGTCCTAAACATCAAACATTCTGGAGTCCTTCCTTTCACCACACAGAACTACACTTCTCCTTCACTTCTACGTACAACAACAAAGGAAAAGAAAATCTATTCTGTGCAAGTTCCTGGCTCAGCACCTTGTAACCAGAGTACCCACACAGGCTGCTGGGAGCATCCCTTGCATACTTGTGCAAAGGCAACACATGCTTGCTGTACCACCTGTGCCCAAAGCCACAAGAGAGTTCAAGCATCAACTGCCCCATTCCCACAGCTTCTTTCAAGAGAAACACATCAGAAGCTGTAGTTTCCCAAAACCTAATAGGCAGCACTAAAAAAAGGCATTTCTCCTATTTCTGTAGGTACGCGGTTCTCTGTCACAGTATCAAATCATTTTCTCTTCCAGCTCTCATCTGCTTCACTTGTGCAGCTGTTCCAATTATGCAGCACACACCATACTGTAAAGCTCACTACGGCAGCGCGGAGAGGAGGTGTCTGAATCAGCAGAGGCTCTGTAAAGCTACTTGGATGGAAAGATTACAGCGAGACACCAGAGGAGACGATGCGTAACGAGAGCAACACAGAACAGTGACTATGCATCCTCACATTTCTAGAAACACATAAAATTAATTTTGGACGTTTTTTTTACTTGAATTCAGACACATAAATGGCATTTCTTGAAACCACTGAAACAAGGGCTCAAAGCAATCTGAAATTATTTTAAATCATTAGCTCACGTAGTTCAAACTATCATTAAGGAAATGATTAACAATCAGATCCGATGCATACTGTTACTCAGCATCACCCTAAGTTGGGTTATTTTAAAGGAAAATGTATTTTGATATCTGTGACAGGTATTAATAACAACCATTAGATTCAGCAATCTCTCTTCATTATTTTGGAAACAAGCCTGTTTTTAGTCTGTTTTTAAAGGAGAGGCTGTTGATGGTAATTGGTTTGTTGCTGTAGAACGGAATGAGCAGGAACTGCCATGGGATAACCTGGTCCTTGAGGCAAACTTGATGTGTTGCTCTGGTAAGCTGCCATATCCACCGAGCCCATCTGCTGCTGGCTGTACACTGCTGTGTTGGCAGCTGCGGGGAGGCCGGGGCTCTGGGTCACAAATGTCTGGTTTAACACAGAGTCTGGTCCTGGGCTGTAACAAAACAAGACAAGCTCACATCTGGTTTTCTGATAAGCATTTTTTTCTTAGTCCAAAAGCTATCTGTATGTTTTCAAAGTGGTAAAGCAGATTTGCACATCACTGTAAATACCCCACAGTCACAGCCTCTATGAGGGTGGTGAGGCTGTGGCACTGCTGCCCAGAGCTGTGGGTGCTCCACCTCTGGAGGTGCCCCACACCATGCACAGGGCCCTGGGTAGCCTGGCCTGGTGACAGCTAGCCCTGCCCATGGCAGGGGATTGGTGCTGGATGGTCTTTAAAGCCCCTTCCAACTCAACCCATCCTGCAATTCTATGTAAAGTGTAACGTAAAAGTTTGCTGAAATGACTGATACCTTAAATAAGCAGTTTGTACAGGCTGAGTTGCTCCAGAAGAATTGATATTTTGAGGCAGAGACCTGAGCTGCCCCATCTGATCAGGTCCTAGGCCATAACCTTGGGAAACGGTGACTTGGTGAACTCCTTGGATCATGTAGTTCCCACTAGGTGGCTGTACAGGATACGACTAAATAATAATAATAAAAAAAGTATACCTTTTATTTAATTAGCAATAAATGTAGCACAGAATACAAATACACTGAATAAATACTTTGGGATTCAAAGTTCGAACGAACTGATTCTGAATTTATTTTCCTAACATGGTTTTAATAACAAAACATACAACTTCTCCTAACACATGTACAGGTTTGCAACAGGCATCCTTTATTCCGTCACTAGGCATCTCTTTCAAAAATGCACTGCTAACAAGCTCTATGGTGACTTATCCGAGAGAACAACCTTTTTGCTCACGCACGCCAACTCTGAACCTCCCAGCAACCTTCTTTCCTTCTCACCATTTGCCTGCTCTCTTTCAATTCTCAGCATATTTTCATGCACAAACACAGCTGAGTGGGAAGATGAGCACCATGCAAGATTTGTTATTTTATACATTTTGGAAATCAAAACTTAAGAATAGTCTCAGACTACAACAAAAGGAAAGCAAAAACTTCAGTTTCTCATATTTCTAGTTTAAGCTAAGCCTTCACTCAAATCTGGTCGAACAAGTGGTAAAACCTGCTAACACAAGGCTATGCTGCTCACTGGTATGGCTGTGTAGTGATACTGAAGGAACAGAAGTGTGTGTCAATATTAGGCCCAGCACAGACACCATTATCTTCTATTTTTCACTGCTGGGTGCATTTGTCTTGAAAGAAGTAGTAACCTCCTGTTGCCTTTTGGCTTCAGTTACTTTTTAACCTCCAAATATAACGATATTTTCCACCATAACCAGAAGTTAAGGACACAGAATTACTTTTAACTGACATTTTCAGATCTAGCAGTTGCTATAGCAACTATTCTTTTCCCAGGGAACAATTAACATTAAATAAAATTCACTAGAAGTAAAACCAGTCATTCTAAGCCTCCTGTAAAAAAAGATCTTTGAAATCCCTCTTTCTTCTCCATCTTTGTTTTCTTAGAACACCAGTGTAGCACCCTAGAGATACTGTAAATCAATTTTGAGCAACTACACCCACTAATGTAATACTCTTCCCAACCCCCTGCCTTAGGAAATCCAGAGCTAAAACCAGATTAAGGTTTTTATACTTAGCAAAAGTGCACTGCACTCATGATTAATGCACTAATATCAAAGTTCACTCACATCCCTATTAGATAAGAAGGCAACATTACTTTGAGAGTGAGAAAATGACTCAGAGCAAGAATATCCTCCAAACTGCTGAACGACACTGAAACACAGAATTCTAATGGGGTGGGGAGGAGGAAATCACAGAAAGAATCGTTTAAGTATTTTCAATAAAGTATCTTTCTAATTAGAGAGTAAAATTAAGACCCATAGCTTATTGCATGAGCTAGTAACTGCAAATTAAAATACTCTGTTTGACTGCTTAAATGCTATTTTATTCTGAAAGCTACAGAAAGTCACCAGGCAATGTCAGATTGTTCGTAGGCTAGCAGGAAGTCTACACTTCATTTTTGCTGTCATCTTCTTAAATAGAAAACTATATTAGGAAAGTCTCTATTTCCAGACAGGGATACTGACCTGCACTGAAACACCAGAAGATGTAGGTGGGTATTGTGCAGGATGATGGAGTTTGGAGTAGGCTGAATACATCGGTGTTTCATTCATCAGTTTGTTATAGAGCTCCAGAGCTTCTAGAACTTTCACATTCAGTTCAGATAATTCGGAATGTTTTCTGTTTCAAAATAAATACATGCAAACACTAAATTTCTCTAACATCTAGTGTCAGATAATAACACAGGAGTGATTCATTAAAGGGATCCGAGTATAAAAGAAAAAAAAAATCATCTTTAAAGGTAGATGGCAGATTTCTTACACATCTGTACTGCAAAGCTTCCAGAATCTACTCTGTTTCTTACACCATTGCAATGGAAGAAGAGTCAAAAAGGTGAACAATGATCCTTCCCTAATTATAATAAAGCAGGAATTACCTTTTCACCATCAAATATCCCTTATAGAGTTTGAGGGAAAAGGGGGAAAGATGCTGTTTAACCAATTTTTCTGTCACAGAGGACAGTGAACAGCAGACTGAGAATATCCAGACAGACTGCAAAAGCCTACAAGCAGTAAGTGCTAATACAGAATGCACCCAGTAACTTGTGCAGTAAGTTCAGGAGAGCAGCAATCAAGTTTCTGGACACAAACAGGACTTCTGTATCTAAGTGTCAAACACCAAAAGGCAGAATGGTCTGATTCTTTTTTGCAACACTTCCTACCTTGGGAGATGAAGGAAAATATAGAAAAAGAAAATGAATACAATGGCACGATTTGAGGTATTGGTAAATTATGCAGATGCTACGTTATGACTCACCTATCTATCTCTTCCAGTTTTTCATCTATCATTGGACCCATCTGCTGACAAATAACTGTAAAGACAAAAGAGCCAAAGTAGTTAACATACAGCACAGTTTTAAAACGTAACCAAAAAATACTTTATCTAACTACACTAGGAAAGCATTCAAAATTAGAGGGTGGATCTAGCTGTCACGGAAGTCCAAATCCTCCACCCCACACAGAGAAGGAAAATACATTCTTTATTCTGCTTTGTCATCCTTCATTGTCTTTCCCTCTCCAAATAAAAAACTATTGATGAAAGTCACACAAAATTCAGCATTTCTGCTTGCCATAAGCAAGGTCTATGACTTACCTCTTACTGGAATCCTTGGATTACCTACGAATCTCTCCAGATTGTCCTCCCACCTCTGCCCCCCTGGAAGTACACTTAGCTGTTCCTATATGCTTTGAACTGATCAGATCAGAAATGAACAGAACTTCCCCTTCCCTCTTAGCAAGCTGTACTTTTTTACATACAATGAATAGCTTATTTTCTACAGAGCTTAGATAGGTAGATAAATCCTGTAAGGATCAGGCAAAGCACTCTCACTAGAAGTTAAGCAAATTGCTTGTTTAAACACGGAGTTGGCTTGGCAACTATGAGAAAATGCAGAGGCATACATATAGCTCCATGCTCCAACTGTGAAATTAACTACTCTACAGCACACCAATAATACACACCCTAGTTTCTTTGTGCTTAAAATAAATACAAAAGAATTACCAACTCAATCCATGGAAAATAATCATAGGAAGCAATACAAGAGCTAGCAAACTCGGTGCTCAAAGTACCTTCTGAGTCTAGAAGATCTGAATCAAGATTTAGGTCTGTAGGATCTATACTCTGAAGCACCTGCAGTGTTTTATCCATCTTATCCTGAAAGGTGGAAGAGAAGATTAAGAACAGCTATTTCCAAAGCACGGCAGAGACCCTTTTCATCTTCAAATTAAAAGTCTTCTATAAAAATAGTTACCTTTTAACAGTCACTATCAAAATATGTTTTAACAATTTAAAATATCAGCACTTTTGTATATTCAAGTGACTGCATACCTCATCTATATAAACTGGCTCAGGTTCTGCTTTCTTAATTTCTTCTGTAGCATCCTCAGGAA
Source organism: Chrysolophus pictus (assembly GCA_037305975.1). Taxonomy (NCBI): domain Eukaryota; kingdom Metazoa; phylum Chordata; class Aves; order Galliformes; family Phasianidae; genus Chrysolophus; species Chrysolophus pictus. Next base: position 1,897,692 of record CM074582.1, on the reverse strand, counting down.
CACAGTTTTTATCTACAGTTGCTGAAAGAAGAACCAAGAGTAACACATCAGCAGAAAAGAAACTGTGTTAGCTTTATGCTACTTCGTATTATTATTTTTCCACCCACTCAGCATCAAACCTTTAAATATCACAGAAATTTGAGTAAGTACTTTAAGACCACACCTATCTGCGAGGGAAGTAATACCTTGCTCTTACATAAGGTTGTGTCAATTATCACAATAAGAAGAAAGTAACAACGTAGAACCAAAAGACATCATGGAAGCAAGCGACAGCAGAGGTAAATGTTTACTTGCTGGTTTGAAACAACTTCAGGATTTCTCCCAATTCTCTTCTCAGGCTGGTATCAGGAAATTATGCTGATTATGAGCTAATCAGCAGTTCCACCATAAACCCATGTTTCTAATGTAAGAGGTTAGCTTTTAGTAGCTTACTTACCTGCCTCAGGTTCAACGTTTAAATCAGAAGTCACAAAATTAGATGGAAACAGTCCCACTCCTCGATGATTTTCACCCTTCCACCAATTGGTGTCACTGGGGAGATAGAGCTGCATTACAAACTTGGAACATTAACACTCAGCATCAATGACATTTTGTGCTTTGATAGGAAACCTGTGATATCTAAGGCACTATTTCTCTGCATGCCCAACAACAGTGGCAGAAGAGAACCCAGGTACAGATTAGTATAGCAGCAAACCCAAAGCCAGGAGCTGGGAATGGGTTGTGGAGATCATTAATCACTTCAAGTTTAACGCACAGTTCTTTAGACTGACTAGATGATAGCCCATTATAGCTTCACCTCAAAGCTTACAAGAGGTACACAAGTGAGGACTAACATTAGAAATGTAATTGATCTGTCAAAGTCTATTAAATTAGAGCAGCATAAGCAATTTCTACTTCTTAGCTACCGCTGGAGGAACAGTGACAACAGTTAACAATAATTACTGAAGCATTTTTGTTCAGTTTTATTCCTAACACATGCAATGCTTGATAGCCAGAGATTTCAGTTTCTGGATCTAGCTAGAATTCAGCACTGTAACGTGTGTACGTATATTCTTATGACATGTTATAATCAATTAACATAAAAATTACAAATTGGACCTACACCATAGAATGAGTACCTAAAGGAACACAGAAGTAAAGAAACATCTAATCACTGGAGAAATGCATGAACTAGGGAAGGAGGGCAAGGAAGGCTCTGCAGGAAAACAAGATTCAGAATGTTTTTAAGGAATAAAATAATTCTGGAAAATGTATGTAAAGAATAGTGGATGATTAAGGGATGTGAAGAAGGCCAGAGTGACAATACACACCTGTGGAAAAGAAAGCATCAGGGGAAAAAATTGCTAGCCTAACACAGTTGCAGAATAAAGGCACCTTCATCTGAGTGTATTGTACCTGTCATCCAAAACAAAAATAATTTCTCCACTTTTAAAGGTGAGCTCATTGTCCTCGACAGCTTCAAAGTCATAGAGAGCCCGCACCTTCCTCAGGTTCTGATTGGTTTGCTGAACTTCTGCAGACGGGTACAAGGATTTGGTCTCCATTTGTTGCTGCTTCTGCTCTTGTAAGGACAATTCAATAGCTACAATGAGGAGAGGGAAAAAAACAGTTAAGTTTATGTATTTTATCCCTCTATACGAAGGTATTTTGCTTTCCTAATCAGAAGAAATATATATTTTAGCATTATGGTCTGTGCAAGTTTAAAATCTGTGCTCCAAACTACAACTGATGTTTTATATTATGACAGCTTTACTCTGTCCTGCAACAGAATTAAAAGACAAGCAGTACTCGTGCACAAGAAACATTTCAAAACCAAACTTCAATCCTCAGCCTGCTGAGCCCTTGATTTCAATTCTGTGCAGCAGAATAAAGTGCAGCTTCTTATTTCTATGCATTTTGGCATGACAACCCAGAGCACAAGTCAAACACAAGGCTGTGACTAGTAATTTACCTTTAGCTATATCTTCATCCTCTTTGTTTTTGCTTGATGAAGAACCATTCTTAGCAGCATTTGTGGTAGCCTGCAAATGTATTAACAATAGAATAACTTCATGTTAACAAAGGAGGAAGAAAGCTCTATAATTATATACTTTAAAAAAATTAGTAAGAAGCTGTTCCCTGTTAGCTGCCTATTTTGAGCATTTCAGAACTGACCCAGGATGATTTGTTAGAAGAGAAAAATTACTTCACTCTGGAATCTCATCCACTTTTAGTTTTCAGAAAGGAACCACGTAAAATAAATAATCAGATCTCATTTATTTAAGGATTTCATTTAAATAACAATGTTAGTAGCATTACTTAGATGAAACAACTCACATTTGAAAGACTACTCTTCCCACCTTTGTCCTCCACCTCACCTCTCAAAAGGGAAGAAAAGCTCTTTGCAGTCCTACGTTTGTGAAGTTAAGTTATTAACCAGGAGTTGGACTTGCTAAAAGGAGATTTCTCTTCACATGACAGCTAATAGCTACCCTCCTCCTCTGTTTCTGGGAGCATAAGAATGAAGAGCACATGTATATCAAGTTGGGAGTTTCTGACTTGAATAATTTGAGTCTCCACAAGAGCATAATGAAATCCTTCGCTTCAACAGGGAAGTCTTCTTGCAGGAACAAACTGGTTTCACATAGTGGGATTATCAACGGTTCTAGGAAACAATTCTGTACAAGCATACTAATAAACCTCAGCTTTGTTTTTTGCAGTGAAGCGTATCATGCAGAGACATCAAGATGTCATTTTTATATGCATCTGTAGGAAGAAAGCATAACTGGTTGCCAGCACTCTCCATCTTCTATGTTTCTGCCATATGTTTTAACACTTATCCTAGATTTAGAGGTGAAAACATCTTTGTGGAGGAAGGAAAGACTGTAGAATTTAAAAAAAAAAGCACACAAAAAATCCACCACCTGTGTTTAATACAGAGAAAAGTGAACTTCGTGGAAGGGATACGTAACTGAAGATAAGTTTCTAATTTTAAGGACTGTTCTTCACCTAACTCATTTTGAACATAATAATATTTAGAAGCATAAATAATAAAGCATTCCAAAAAAGAAAACTTGTCAGCATTACTGCCAGCTAGATGATCAGACATAGTATGCCACAAGTAAAATAAAAAGAGCAAGTGAGATTAGGGACTGGAGCATCCATCACTGCAGCACTGCAGAGATGGACAACTCCTGACATGGACAAAAAAATATGAACAAGGAAGGGGGACTCAGAAAAAGAAAGCATAGCACAAAACATCATTTTCAAAAAATGTCTCACTTTCAGATACTGCCAATTGTTTTGCGAGGCTCTGGGAAGGAAAAAATAATAAAGAAACGTGCTCCAAGTCAGCAATTAGAGCCATGAAACACCAAGTACAAGGTGTGGGTGTAGGACTGCTTTGATTTTTAAGGTATGACAGGTTGATGAAACTCTAAAAAAAATGATCTGAAGGAAAGACAGATCTAAAATGAAACAACTCAAAGACAGTAAGAAATAACCTTTAGTCTGTTCTCACTTTTCCTTAGTGGGCAAGGAAATTAAAAAGCAGAACGAAATGAACCTTGGTGTCAGGAGGCAACCAAACTATAACAAGGGTCCTACTTCCCTCTGATCAAAAGATCCACGCATGGTTTTTTCCTGCTGTTCACTGGCAGAGTTCTAACAGGAGAGGTACTCTGTATTCCTAATTGAGCTTTTACCTGTGATCCAGCTGCAGGAAAAGTGACACCTTCTTCTTTTAAAGATTTAATAGTTGCAGATATTAAGCTACATTGTGGGTCCTTCTGAAATTCTTCTGACCACTCCACCATTAGAGTTTTCAGCTTCTCACTCACTTTTGGATGAGCCTAGAAGACAAAATTGCATAGAAAGGGATGCTTATGCCTTAAAGTGAGCAGAAACAGTTTTCAAACATTGTTACAAAACCATTTTACTATAAATATCCATAACTGTCTTGAATAAAAAAAGATTTGAAAACAACCTAAATATATATATGCAAATTTTACGTGCTAACAACCTCGTGCCAAGAGATAACCCACCTGCAGAGAAGTCAGTCACGCATCACTCTGATATGGCTAAAGGACACACTTCTGAGCATACCTCAGCAACATTACATTGGAGCTGCTGTTAATCTCATAATAGTCTTAAAAATATTACAGCAACAAGTCTGACTCTTCATTACAGCAGCTACTACATGTGATGGCCATGCCAGCACAAGGTCAAACACAGACCAGAGCACTTCAGACTCCATATGCTTTTTGCTTTTGTTTCCAGTCAATGAAAAGACTATTGCCTAAACCCAAAGCAAGCAAACTAACCACAGGCTGATGAATAAGATTTCTGGAGTTGGTGAGTCACCTCATCTGTACAAGGCAAGTTAAAAAGATACAGAGCTTGGGACCACAAACTGCAGTGTATGACCAAGACTTCCCATTAGAGTGTACTTCAGATCACAGCATAAGCCTGTGGCTCACAGCCAAACACATGCTGAGCAGCAAGAACAGCAACAAGTTTGGGCTCAAGCATGCATTTAGTTGAAAGAAGACATTTAGCTCAGTAGGTTCATTATCAGCACAAAGGTATTTGTCACACTTGTCTGAACTAATTTTTTTTTCAGAAAAAAGGGAGAAAGCACAAATTTTACAGGCCCTCTGATGACTATTTCTCCAAATGGGTCAGGGACAGAGGAAAACACAAGTATTTCCCAACAACAAAATACATTATGCTCCTGTAGGCAATTCTTCAGTTGGATTTAAGGTTTGTTTTTACATTCACAAGCGCTGTCAGACCATGAAGGTCAATGTTCTATTTCAGAATGGACCGTGGCTAATGAGAATGAAGGGGAGGACTTCAAGACCTATTTTTCCACAGAAAGCGAGAAACAGAAGAGCTGTGAACTCATTTTGCTTCCCAGCAATTTTATTAGTTTCCTTAATTGCTTTACTCAACCTCTGATGTTTCCAGGCCTCCCATATACTTGAAGACTATCTTCTTTAGCCATTTTTGTCTTCAACTGGAGCAGTAATTATGGGAAAGCTGCTTCTACTTATTCAATTCATTATATCCGGATTTAGATCCCATCAACTGCACGACTGCAACCCTTTCGGTCTTCCTTTCTTGGTAACCTCCTCATTCAGCATTCTTATAATCTCTAGAAACTGAGAAAGTTGTCTGATATCTCCTCTTTTCTTTGTCCAAGTAGTTTTCAGTTTTCCTTGTGTACTTTAGCTTATGGATTGCATTAAAGCCAAATAACTTTCCAAAGAAAACTACTTCACTATGATCAAACTAATGAGCCTATGAAGAGTCACAGACTTTAATTAAAATGATTAAGATTAATAAAAATGCATTTAATTAAAATGTAATTTTGTAACAATTGGGAGCAGACAGTAACTATCAGCCTGTCATTTGCTTAACAGCAGAAATGAAAACACACAAATTCCACTGATGAAACAAACAGCCAGCAGTATCTGCAACTGCATCAAAACTAAACATCATTAGTACATCTACTCAGATGTCTGTTTTGCCAATTCATTATTGTGCTCACAGAAAGCAAAGCACTGATAAAAATAATTCTAACTCTCTACTTGAAGAGATAAAAAATTACCTTATTTATTATACCTCGAGCTTCACTAGCAAAATCACGAGAACAAACTTCTAAATGGAATATTCTTCCACAGTTCGATACGCAGGCTCCTAGAAGCTGACAACAGAAACACAATTATGAAAATGTCTGGCAACAACATCCAAAACAAAAGCATATAGAAAAATTAAATTTCACCCTTTGTTCAGCATGTACACCCTCACTGACTTCTACTGAAGATACACAGAAACTTTTAATTGATTAGGACACACTTACTAGCTCCATTACATGAAGAAATACAGCAGTTCTGGAAGACAGTGATAGGCTACTCACTGTAAGCGCTTGCAGGGCCACATGGGGAACTTTATGATTTACTCTCCTCATGATGGCTTTAAGGCAATCCTTTGCCCTAAAAGAAGAAGAAAGTATTAGTGACAAATATGACTTTGTAGAACGAATTTTACAGAACATGAGTATCTGGAAAACGAACAAAACTGGCTCTGCTGAAAAAAATGTAACCTAAGCCATACTTTTTCAGAACAAGTCTGGAAGAATACCTAGCACATCACTTGTTCTTAAAAGTGCACTGGATTGGAAGACTCCATTATTATGCTGGCATTCTATATTGATTTCCATAACACCAACAGAATAGGTCACAAAGAGAGCAACTGCCACTAAGCTGAGGAAATGGATTTGAAGGAGACAATGAAAGAAATGTCTACATTAAAAAAATAAATCAAGAGAAGCACTGATTAAAGGGTTGTTTAATTGGCTACTATAAAGGCTCTCTATAGATTTAATATCATAGCCACGTTCACAGGTTGTTGGCTCCTGGGTCCCATTTTCGAGACACTTAAGATACATCACAATTTCTTAACCTGATTCAAATTTGAGTTAAGTATTGAATAATAATTAACAATTCAAATCAATAATTAATAATTAGCAATTCAAAATCCTTCTACTAAGGAGCTCCACGTGTGAAAATGAGCATTAAAGGCACATAAGGGCTACAGGAGCTGATGCCTATGTTATTCCTGCACACTCAGCTCACAGTACAGTTCTGAGCAGGAAAATTAGACTGCTGTTGGAAGAAGCTGTGCCAGAAGTTCCTCTGTGCACACCACGAGCACTCCAGACTCCCAAGGAGCCACAGGGTCAGATCCAGCAGCAGGTGCAACAGAAACATGTGCACCACTGCCATTGTGGATATTCAGTTCAGAAGAATCGATGAAACCTGTTCTGAAGGAGAAAGAAAACCTCCAAATGCTCCACTGGATGGATGTGGTGGCCTCAGTACCAGCTACTCTGGTGCACCACTGCAGGTCTGGTGTGCTGAGTTACTTGCTGATGTACACGTGACCAGAGAAGCTCAGGTTTAGTTTAATATTGAGTACATTTACCTGTAATTCATGACCTTCAACAAGTTCAACAAACTTGCTGTTAAAGCATGTACTCATTTAAGGGTAGCCAATAATCCTTCCTTCTTTCCAGAATGCATAAAGACCTTTCTCAGTGTTGTAACCTTAAATATTACATCTAAATTACAAAAACAGAAATCTAACATCATTTATGAATTCAAGATAAGTACCAGTTCAAGATGGCTACAAAATCTACAACATTTTATAACTCAGAAAGATCACCTTAACTTTTATCAATTATAAGATCACTGAATTACCACTTTTTTGTGTGTCAATATTACCACAGAAGGTAAACTGATTCAAATGGAGTATCGATCCCAATTTTTACTTCTTTTTTCTCCTCCATCAATCCCACTCTTCCTAATGAATAAACAAATTCCCCATCATAAACAGCTAACTGCTCTCTATATTTTTTTTCCCTGCAAAGAAACTAGTTCAATTTTTCCTATCTGCACAGTTGCTTTGCAGAACGTATGGAAGATTATTAAATATGAATAATTTGGTCTACTGTGCAGAACTTCCTAAAATTGGAACACACTCAGCATCTACCAATTGCTCTACTGGAAGTCCTGGTGGAATATTTCTTTCCAAGAACTTTAAAGCCAACCACACACATCTGTAGGGCTCACAGAAGTGCTGGAGCTGTAGTGCTTTTGTGTAGCTGACTACGATGAGTGTTTTGAGATGTGTTACTTCTGAAGCAGTATTATTCACACCAACATGAAATCACATGTCACCAAGTACAGCTTACCCATTGGGAGTGCTTCCAACTTTGTCACATATGTCCATAATAAGACCCCAGTCCTCACTGGTGTTGTGTTCATTTGTAGCCTTTTCTATAAAGAAAACAAGATTGATTAAGCATAATGCTCTATTAAATTCAGATCCCTGTGAGCACATTTTTTGACAGTCATACGAAAAAAGAAATTCCACATAGAAGATATTGAGATTAGTGCTACTTCTTGGTATTTTATGAAGTGGTATGCATGTGTTTTCATACAGGAAGAACAGTACTGGAATAACAAATGCATTCAGTATTTATAAGATCTGAAAAACAAAACAACTCTAAGCGTAATGTTATTAAAAAAAAAAGAAAATTGCTCCTGCTCAGTTTGTTTAGTTACTGCAGGTTTAGGTCAGAGCCCTGATTTAGAGCTTGCTCAAGGTCTTCTCATCTTAGCACTCATGATGTACTCCACATGGGTGTTCCAAGAGAACTAGATAAATCTCTTGAGGTCTCTAAAGCAAAAGATCTTATCCTTAGAACAGCTTGCGAGATTTCTCAGGACATCCAAACATCACAACAAGTGTCATGAGAAATCATAGAGTCATAGAATGATAGAATGGCATGGGTTGCAAAGGAGCACTACGCTCATCCAGTTCCAACCCCCTGCTGTGTGCAGGTCGCCAACCAGCAGCCCAGGCTGCCCAGCCTGGCCTGGAATGCCTGCAGGGATGGAAATGAGATGAAAGGGTTGCAAAGATCCCAGAAGCAGCCAACAAAAACCAAACCGCCCTTTCAAAAGAATGTAACCCTACTTCCAGCATTTTAATCAATATACAAACTGATAAAGCTTAATGTTATTTATTTGTGCCCTCCCTTTAAGTTTTTGATGTTGTTTTCATGCCAGGTTAATAATGCAATAGCATCAGAATAACTCATAAAAGAAAATATTCCACGTATCCCATTTGCTGCCTTAAGATTTTAATTTTAGCCGTTTTAATATTTTGACTGAATTCCAAGGTAAGAGCTTCTATGTCCTACATTAATTCCATCAGCATTAATTCCATCGGAACTTCATAAACAATCAAGAGAGTACCTTAATCGCTACTTTAACAACACTTGTCTCAGCCTGAGAAGCCACAGAATCCCTTTGGGACCAAGTATGTGAAAGGCCATTTAGCAGACTAAAGCAGAACGTAATGGTCCCTCGCTATTAACGCGATGGTGTTCTGTGATAGGAGCTGCTTCCAAATTACAAGGTTTGCTGACAGCAATACTACCTCAGGACAAACCCATTTCTGGATGTGCAATTAAGCAACTCTTCCAATAATCAGCATCACTACTTAATTTTACAGTCAAAAGTTGCAGCAATCCTTGGCTGCAGAATGGCTTCCACAAAGCAAATACCAGCACAGCAGGGCCCCTGAAAATCTCTTATTGCAGGTGGAAGAGCAGATCAAAGAGGAGGAATGGAAGTGTGCAATTTTGGCCGTACATTATCCTCACAGTCTAAAATAACTATTTAAGGAAAGCAAATGCTGTGCTGAAAGCATGTTCCTACAGCACTAACCTTAAAATACTTATCCTGGAAAGACACAGTTGTTGAATTTTCTTGTAGGTACATTGATATTTTTAGGGCAGAACCACAAAATTCATCGCTCGTTCTTGAAACTAAATGAGCGCCTGCAATTTTATACAGTTTAAGGTGCAATTTAGTTAAAAAAAAATCAGAAGAAAACAAAGAGTGCCTACATGCACAACACTTCCTGGCTGTGTGAGCTGCATGTGCAGAACAAACACAAAGACACGTGCAGAACAGGCAGAGCACAGAGCTCAGTGTACACAGTGCACATAGATGCTGGCTCCAGAGCTCTGGCAGCTGAAGCTGCTTTCTAACAGCACGGCCATGCACACCTCCACCCCAGCAGCACCAGTCCTCCCAGCAGAGCCCATCAGTCACAGAATCCATCTCACTGACAAGAGCAGCTGTCAGCTATGCAGATAATGATGACAAATGGCACCAATACCAACAGCACAGAGCTGGCACGTTATTTAATGCCGCTGCCTGCCATCACTCACACTGATATGAAGCCTGTCTTCCTCTGAAATCCCCAACACTGCATTTTGCTTTTTCCCAACCTCAGCAATGCCTGCTGGCTCAGGAAGATGAAAACTCACTGTAACACCCGAGTGTTTTGTTACAGGTGGGCACAACTAGCAAGCAGTTACAGGTGGGCACTGCCAGGGGTCTGTGCTCTGTTCATCACACACTCCACTATACTTGGGCACAAAAGCATGTAGAAAATTCAAAGTGGGTTTGTTTATAAGCCAGTGAAGTGCAAGCCTGTAAACTAACCATGCAGCATAAGCAGTGTTCAACCAAGCACTTCTCTTTGTACACAGTCACGCAGATCCAAAAAAAGTGCTTGCAAAAGCATGTAGTAATGATTTCCTGACACATAAATCTGGATACACAAATACATGGATGTGTATCAGACTCCTCCTTCTTATATCCATGTTCATTGCTCTAAGAGCAGATGTGGTCCTGCTGGAAATAGGAAGGCTGCCCCATGGCAAACTCTTACGACTTCTGAGGTTTTCCTCCTTGCCAGCATGACAAATCTAACAGCATCTGTCGCTTTGCTTAACATGAGCTCCAGCTGCAGAACGGTCCCGAAGGATAAGTACCTCACAGATGCTGGGACACAGACTGTGATCAGAGGAAACAGATGTGGGAAGATGCATTTTCCAACATTTCCTCTGTGCTAAGGGAATATAAAGAAAAAAGTCACATCTTATGCTCCAGCTGATGAGGGAACACTAAACTCAAGCTTAGCTCTGCACACATGATGGTAAAATTACAATATATTTATTTTTACTGCTAAATTTTTAGTTTGAATACTAAAAAAAAAAAAAAGCCAAACCCTACCACCACCCCCAACCCACAATTAATCACTTTCAACTGGATCAGTTCCCTGATCTGATCTGCCATGCAGCTGCATGAGAAATCATGCCAACGCAAGAGAGGAGATAGCACTAAAATGAGCTGCTGGGAGGGGATGGGAACTGGTTCACTGCTTTTACTGCCAATAGAACTGCCTTAAAACACAGCCACCAGCTCTTCACGGAGGGAAGACAATGCCTCAGCATGGGGGGCTGCTGGAGCTTATCAGGACCCTCCCTGTACCACACAGCACCCAGGAGAACTGCTGCAGCTGAAAGGGGAGCTGAAGGCACTCATCCCAGCCTGACAGCACCCACTCTGTTTCCCTCATTTCCCAAGCAACAGATGAGTAATACGTTGAAATAACACCAAGAGACAGGAAAAAAAATTACTATTAAGAGTGCAAAAGAGCAGTGTGGCAAACCTCTAAAAGCATTCCTGGTCACATCTCATCAAACATCCAGTCCTCCATCTCTAAAGATCCTGGCACAACGTCAAATCATGCGTGCAGATCAGCAACAACTGAGTGCTGGTGTACGGTCACTGTTAGGGCTTGGATCCACACACGTCATAGCAGGAAGCAAGGGACATCACATGAGCAACTGGGGGAACTTCCAACACGTATGTGAACATAAGAAAGAAGATAAGGGCACTGTGGGAACCTCACAGCTCCCAGGCATTCCATGGTTCCTTAGAAATCTCTGCCACCATAACCAGCACAACATTACGTCCTACCAACACGCAGCACACCTCACATACATCACTGACCAATGCTGCCAGAAATCTCTGTCCCACATAGTGCACATCACACAGTCCTGTTCTGCTGGCAGCTCTGCCTCTACATGCTTTGCACACACAGCCTTCACACCTGCAAAGGATTTTGTTATTTCCTATGAATTCCCTTGAGCAAAGCCTGCCAACAACGCCAAACCACGTGTAAGCCAAAATACAAGAATGCAGCCATTTTTTTCCTCCTGTCAACTTTTATACTACAGAGAGAAAAGCAAGCACTCAAACACTGATTTTGCAAAGAACCTTTCAGTTTGATTTGCTGTTCATTACAGCCTGATCACTAACTGACAATTTTCTAGAGACCGATCTGCATCCTAAAGCGATGTGAAACAGAAACTTGTAGGGGCTCACATATTTCAAGTTTTACTCAGTGTCATCCCATGTATGTAAAAACAGCGTTTGTGTAATAAAAGTGAAAGATTGGAAAAAAAAAATTGAGAATTACTCCAGATTGCTGTTTTTTTTTTTCCCCAAAGAAAAACCAGAGCCACATAAACGAAATTTAATCTTGCACACCTTCTTTTGCTTACTTTGCCCTCGTATATCCAAATTAATGAAGAGGCAAAAATATAATAACCTCGCTTTGACTTAACTACTGATTAGAAATGTGATCACTACAGACATGCAGTGATCAAGGCAGGGTTGAGGCTGGAAGCAGCAGCCTTGGTAATGACAAAGAACTGACGTGAAATTGCAGATTCGGAATCCAAGAATTTTTATCACTCCAATCAAAATCAAGTCACGGATTGAAGGCTTGCAAAGCTTTAAAGAAGAGAAAAAGACCTGAGCAACAACAAAAACCCCACACCAATTAGCTTGTACACAAACATTTGCAAGACCTTAGGCCAAACGTTAAAGACATGAATTATTGCTGAGATGAAATGGAACCATGGTGAATTTCAACAGAAGGCAGCTATTCCTCCAGGCAGGACACCTTACCAAAGGTTAATTTAAGCATCAACCAGTCTGTCCAGCACTCAGTGAAATATTTCTTAGGAAGCCATCTGTGAGTTATTAGCTACAGTTCTTGGATCACTCCAGATTGTGAGGAAGACACATTGTGATGTAAAGCTCTCTAAAGAGGGCAGGGAGCTGAATGCCTTAAGAATTAGTCTTGAAATGAATATGTTTTGGCAGGCACTGACAGCAGGAGTAAGGGTCTGCAAAGGAAGCTAACGAAGTTGGAAGGTATTATCAGTAACAGGGAACACTAGAACATCACATAAGGAGAAATGTGAACTACTGATGAGTGGGTTAGACAGAACAAGATAGCAGCAGGACAAAATGCAAACTCACACAGCCAGTCTCTCAAAGATTCTCCTAGGAACAAAATGTCAGTGGTTGGAAACAAGAGGAGAAGCACAGCACACCAAGTGCAAGCACAAGAGGATGCAGAACACCACATGAAGCAGATAGAAAAAGGCAAATATAACACTAGGATAAAACACAGCAGGTAAACATTTCAGCAAAGAACAAGAAAACACAAAATGTGATCGTACAAGTTACCAGCAACCCGTGACATGGCATGCAATTCTGGATGCCATTCAAACTACACAGAAAAAATACTTCCCACCCCGTGATTGTGTTCACAACCTCACAAAAGAAGGCTAACTAAACAAAGGATGAAAAGCAGTAGGCTTGTCCTCTGCTGGAGGAGCTACTATACTACTTTTAGAAGATGAAGGTTATTTAAGAAGGCTTACAGTGGGGGGAAAACAGCAAATGCATATGGACTAACAATTAACAGATTTAGGTAGGAAATTAAAATGCTTCAAACCCTTTAAAGAACTGAAGTCTTGTGGTATTCTCTCAGCCAAAATAATAATAATAATTAAAAAAAAAAAAACCACAGGTGAAAGAAATGGAATTTCTGAAACTATTCCATAGGTTAGTCTCATGGAACTGCAACCACAGACAAAGCAACCAAAGCAAATGCTGAGGAAGTAAGACCCTCCACAGATCAGCTGAAAAGCAAACACATGAGTTTAGAACTAAGAAAACAACAGCTGTAGCTGTGTTTATCTATAATTTCTAAAGGCCCCCTCCCAAGAAAGCTGCAATACCAAAGGCATGGGCTGAAGAGATATGTGAACCAACCCAATTTCTCACTGCCACCAGAAGCAGGGCTCCATTTCCCCCACCGACCTTCCCAGGGAGCCCTGCCCCTCCTTCTCACTGCCACTTCGCAGCCTCTGATGAGCTGATTCAAGCCACCAAACTTCATCGCCTTCACAGATGATCTCATCTGTCAGCCAAACACTTCTTTGGAATTTGTTTTCTGCTGAAAAGAATGCACTGAGTCAGCCCAAAGAGCAACCCACAACACCTGAGCAGACAAGAAGATGGAAGAGCTCTTCTTTCCAGTAGCATCAGGACAGCAGCAGAGCTCAACCACGCTCTTGGCATGCACCTTTATTTTTCTAAATCAAAAAGATGAATGAGAAAATAATACCTCAAATCATAAAGTTAAAGCTCAGCAGAAGCATGAGCAGCATCAGGTGAGTACCACCAGTGAAAGTACAGAGCAACCACATTTGACACTCCGTGTTGTCTGATTTACTAATGATAACTAAAAGAAAAAAGCTCCTGGTGGCAGAAAGTAGATTTTCCTTGGCAAGGGACTGTAAGATTTAGCCTCAATTATTATGAAATTCCCACTGCACTTGTTTAATTGTATGTGTGAGCAGTTCTACTCACTGTGTACAGTACAGAGTTTAAGAAACTACAGGCACACTGACAATCAGTTTGCAACAATCTTTAGAGTTGTTGCAGCTTTTCAGTTGGGCAAACAGCTCTGTACAGCTGTGAGCCTCTAGTTCAAGAAGTCTTCACTTGTGCAAATACATCAGAGCTATGAGAAAGGTACAGAACACACATAAGTTCCTTGAAACAAGCGTACTGGTTAAAACTGGCCTAGCTGGTTGCTACTTCATTTTAGCCACAGGTCAACATCAAAGTCAACTGAAGGCAATGCCTTCAATATACAAACTTTGAAGGCACATGAAGAAAACAGTGCACCTTCTCACAGACTCCTTAGAGTTGGAAGGGACCTCTAAGGGCCATCTAGCCCAGCTCCCCTGCAACGAACAGGGACACCACAGCTAGGCCAGGCTGCCCAGGGCCAAGTCTCACCTTGACAGTCTCCAGGGATGGGGCATCCACCACATCACCGTTCCAGTACTAATGACTGTGAAAGACTTTTTCCTTTTATGTAACCTAAATCTACCCTTTTTGAGCTTGAAGCCATTTCTCCTTGTTCTATCACCACAGACCCTACTAAAGAGTCTGTCCCTTTCCTTCCTGTGGCTCCCCTGTAGATACCAAAAGGCTGCTATTATCATGTCACCTCAGAGCATTGTCTGCTCCAGGCTGCACAGCCCCAGCTCTCCAAGCCGCCTGTCCTCATAGGAGAGGTGCTCTATTCCATGGATTGATCTCATGGCCCTCCTCTGGATGCTCTCCAACAGCTCCATGCCCCCTCCTGTACTGAGGACTCCACATCTGGATGCAGCACTCCAGGTGAGGGTAACCAGCACAGAGTAGAGGGGCAGGACTTACACTCACAAGAAGGAAATGGGGTGTTCACGTGAGCTCTGGCAGCCACCGCTTCTTCCTGTCAGTGACCAGAATCCTGCCGTAGGGAACCTGCAGTGTGCTCTGGGAAACCAGCTTTGGGGGGACTGGACTGGGGGATCTCCAAGATCCCTTCCAGCCCCTATGGTTCTGTGATTCCATAATGATGAATTCTTCTCATACCTAAAACCCTGGGGCTTTAGGCAGGTGAAGAAAATGCAAGTCTGACCCTGGTATCTAGCCTATTTTAATTGCTTTCGCTATGGTGCAATTCAGAGTGTGTCCAGAGAAGGGCAATGAAACTGGTGAGGGGTCTGGAGCACAAGTCCTATGAGGAGCAGCTGTGGGAGCTGGGATTGTTTAGTCTGGAGAAGAGGAGGCTCAGGGGAGACCTCATCACACTCTACAACTTCCTGAAGGGAGGTTGTGGTGAAGAGGGGTTTGGCCTCTTCTCCCAGGCAACAAACAGGACCTGAGGAAATGGCCATAAGTTGTACCAGAGGAGGTTTAGGTTAGACATGAGGAAAAACTTTTTCTCTCAGGTGGTGGTCAGGCACTGGAATGGCTGCACAGGGAGGTGGTGGAGTCGCCGTCCCTGGCAGTGTCCAAGAGGCACCTGGATGAGGAGCTGCAAGATCTGGTTTAGTAGCTTGTGGTAGCAGTGGTAATGTGAAGATGGTTGGACTAGATGATCTTATAGGTGGTTTCCAACCTTGTGATTCTATGATTCTATGATTATTATGTAACGCTAGAAACGGGCCTTTAAAAACCAGAAAGACAAAAACAAGGCACGTTACAAACTGGGCGTCCCGGAGAGCAGCGCTGTTTCGCAGCCCGACCCGAACAGCCCGGCTGAGTCACGGCCGCACCGCCCGGCCCGCGCTGCCCCCGCTTCTGCAATGGGACGCGGCGCCAGCTGGGGCCGAACCGGGGCCGCGTCCCTCCGGACACCCAGCGGGCACAACCCGACGCAACAAGGCCGATCTTCGCCTCCACGACTCCCAGCCCGAACCGACCAGCCGCACGCACCGCAGCTCCGAGAGGCGGACGGCCGCAGCCGCCGCTCTCCCCTCGCAGGCCCGAGCCGCGGCCGCTGCCCCAACACCGCGCCGAGGCGAACCGCGGCCCGCCCGCCGGCCCGCCCTTCCCCGCTCGCTCACCCACGTCCTGCTCGAAGGGGTTGGAGGCGAAGAGCGGCATCTCCACAGCGGCCGCGCAGCCCCGCCGCGCTGCGTCCCCTCGCCCCGGCCCGCAGCCGCCCCGCCGCAGGCCCCCAAAGCCGTCAGCGGCGCCTGCACGGGTGGCGCGGGGAGTCAGGCGCTGGTTGGGGCAGCCCGGGGGCCTCGCGAAGCCGGGCTTTGGGCGGGACCCTCACTTTCCCGCCTCGGCCGCGCCCCTCCGCTTCTGGCGTGTGACGTCACGGGTGGGCGGGCGCCATTTTGAGGCGGTCCCTGAGGCGTGTGGGTGTGCGTTTGCTGTTTGCTTTGCTTTTTTTTTTTTTCCGCTGTGGAAGCTCCGTCGCGGGGCGGTTTTTTAACCCCCTACTGTTCAGAATCTGGCTTTAAAAGATATCTGAGCGCCCGTGCGGCGGCGGTGTGCCAGCGGGTGTGGGGAGGCGGGAGGCGCGGCGCTGTGGGGGTGTGGCTGTGAGGAGGTGGCGGTCCCCGAGGGGACGTGGGCACAGAGCGCGGGCTGCAGCCCCGCCGTACGGCTCGAGGCCTTCACCTGCGAGCTGTGCCCTGCAGGGAGAGGGCTGCCAAAATCCACACAGCGCTGTTGAGAGCTCCACGGATGGCTGCGCTGAACGGCCTGTGGGCGGCCTGTGTGCAGCCATGGCCCCCGGAGATCCCAGCCGTGACCTCACACACAGTCACCGCACCGCGCCCAGCACGGGGTTCCTGGCCACGTCTCACTGTGTGAGCCTGAGTCACCGCCTGCTCTGACTCCACCGTGGAACGGTGACACGGCCGAGAACGCTTTCCTGAAAGATTTCGGTATGATTCAGTGATACTTTGTGCCCCTTTGTTTCACAGAATCACAGAACGGCCAGGGTCAGAAGGGACCTCATGGACCGTGGATATCCAACCCCCCTGCCACATGCAGGGCCACCAACCTCCACGTTTAATACCAGACCAAATTCAAATGTTTCACGTGTTTGTCACCACCGCTTTTGTCTCAGCTGTGAGATACATGCATAAAGCCTAGTACTGTGTTACACAGAGGGTTGGAGCTGGATCATTTTTAAGATTCTATCCAGCCCAAGCTGCTCTATGATGAGAAATGAATTCCTTGAGTGTAGAATAGAATGACCTGAGTTGAAAAGGACCACGATGATCATTCAGTTTCAATCCCCCTGCAGGGCCACCAACCAGCAGACCAGGCTGCCCAGAGAAAGGTAGAAGAAATTGTTTCGTATTTATTCATTTCATATTTGTACATCATGTTTTATAAAAAGGCTTTGTGGTAAAGACATCTGCCCTCACAGGCAGAAGTTCATAAAATGAACAATCTCAATAAAACTAATACTTTCAAGGAATTCTGGACCGTATATGAGAAATTGAGTGTAACTTGAAGAAAACACTGCTGTTTCTTGAAAAATGAAGGCAGTTTGCGTTTCCTGAATATTTCGTCGATCAAAAGCGTTTATTTCAAACCTCATAGGGCTTATTATCAAATGCCGTTTGGCTTTGCTGGTGGTGAGGCTGCGTTAGAGCTTAAGGACTCACGGGCTGCAGAGCTTCCGTTCTGCTCCGTGTCTGGGTTGGAGCGGTCTGCAGGTGGCACCGCTCCCCCACTTTGACGGCCAAACGGAACTAGGAATGAGCTCGTCAGATTTTGAAGGCAAAATGGAGTGCTTTTCCCTCGGCCCTAAATTTACAAACTAAATTGAAACTTATAATTTCACTCAGTGAATCAAGCGGAGTAAAAATAGCATTAATTTGTTTAATTGCCTTAAAAAGGAAGGATGAATCAATTTGTACAGAAATGCAATAAACACTAATGTTGCCTGGCTGAAATAGAAAAATGTAATGAGTTCTGCACAATGAGTTCACATTTTTATTAACTTCAGCTCTGTTCTTCTCCACAGTATCGCGTGTGGTGCAATTATCGCAGCAGCTGCCCAGGCAAGTAAATGGATATCTTTGTCATTTCTTACCATCCTACAGTGTTGGTATAGTCACCTTGATACTGCATCGAGTGAATCAGGTCCTAAACATATGCTCCACTTTCTACCTGGCTGTGGTGGGGCACCACAGAGCTGGCCCACTTCCTAGAAGTGAAGGATGGGGCAGGGCCTCCGGTGCTGAGTCTGAGCCCCCCTGGCTCCAAATACTTGTGCCTACTGAACTCCTGCTCTAGGTGACACCACAACCAAAGCCGCAGGGTATTTCCCAGTGGTGCTTAATGAACCTGAGTTCCTCAGTAAATAATTAAATCCACAATAATAAGACATGGGAAGAAAAAAATTAGGGCACTGCCAATTAGCTTGAGTCCTGCAGGAACAAATTATTCATTAAAAACTCCTAGGAAGCACTGCTGAGGAGGACAGAAAAACTACAATTTAAAAAAAAAAAAAAAGTTATTTCTGAACTTGTTTTTCTTGACTCCATACCTGGCAGTTTCTCCCTGCCACTGTGATGTGGATATTTCACCATCACTGGGGCTGTTTGCAAGCTCTGCTGTCTGTACCCTTAGCAGATCTGTAGGGCTTTGGGGAAGTGGGTACTGCTCCCTCCGGGTTGCCATATACACATCAAAAGGGCCAACTCTGGTCTTTCCACCTCGCTTCTGTAACAACGTGTTGTCATAATATTTAATTTCAAACCTTAGCTTTTGTAATGGGTATTTTAAAGGACAGTTGATATTGTCCAAAATGTTTGCTTTTAGAAAACTTGGGTGGCTCTGTAGGGAGCTTTTCCCTAGTGCCTGAAAGCACAGAAGTGGCTCACTAGGACTTTGACTTTTGTTTTGTAACTGACTGAGTTCTCTGTGTTTTCCTGGCTGCCCCCTAGTTCACTGGCCAGTTTTTGTGGTTTACTGAAATATTTTTTCCTCTTTTTATAATGGTCTCTCTCCCTTGGTGCTCTGTGTAGGAGTCATGCAAACAGAGGAGCTGATTAAGCAGAGAAATGCTGAAAATAATTCTACATAAAGCATTTCAAGATGTGCATGAGGACTCTCTCCCCCTCAGTACTGATTTTGCTATTAGGTGAGGCTCGTGATGAAGGAAGCCAGATAGAAGCACACTCTTGCAAGTGTTAGCAGTCTGTGCTTTTACTGCTTTCTGCTCAGCAGATGAGCAGACTTTGTATCCCCTGTGTTCTTGCATGCAAAAAGATGCTGTGTTAAACAAGTATGGAAAAGTCTGAGCATTTTTAATAATAAATTTCACTTTACACATAGCCTGATGCCACTTAGATAGAACATACCCTTACCGCCTAAAGACTTTGATTCATTACTGTTAAGTTTCCTTTGACTTTTGTTATTCAGCTCAAGCAATCAAGTTTCCTCATACAAGCATCTTAGGCACATTTCATGGATGGCTATTGCAGTACACTTGGAAACAAGCTGGTGTAACTGGCATACATACATTTATTTTTCTAAATAGCTAAAAAAATTATTTTCTTGTACTTTTCCTTGTACTTGTTTCACAAAGTTACTTGTCTTTCTTATACCTGCCACCGCGGAAGAAGAAGGAGATTTGGCAGCCAGTGTGCATGCATCCTGCTTTCTCCCCTTTCTTTCATGCACAGCACTCATCCAGCATCTCAATGCACACATCCAAGTGCAGAGAGGCAATTTAAATGGAGGTCATGCAGGGAATTCCATGCGCACCCCATATGGCAATAGATGCTAAACAGTTGCAGGTTGTGTTGACAAATCTTTTTCTCTGGGCACCGTATGCCTCCAGCCACGTCCTGCTGCTGAACAAAGGCATGGCCAGCCAGGAATGTGGCTGCGACACATTCCCAATTGTTTCATAGTGCCAGCCAAGTTTTGGATCAGATGCTTCCTCTCCCCAGCTACAAAGCTGACTGTGCTTTCACTGCAAGCATTTGGGCTGTGAATGAAAGCCACCTCGTTACCCTGGGCAGTGTGCGCCTAGACAGCACGTAAGCAATTCTTTCTGTAGATTCAGAGACTGGATTTGGGTCTGTCTGCACCTCTGTTAAAGTCTGAATGTATTTGGAGTGCTGGGAAAACTTCAGTTTTGCTCTGTTCCATGCAAAACACATCCCTAACAAATAACTGCTAAGAATCCTTACAGGGCTGGTTCGTGCTTTTCAGAGCCATGGCAGCAAACAGAAGTCAGTGCTGGACAGCAAGGCTGTGCATTACTCTGAAATGCTCATCCTAACACAAGATCGAATGCCTACACATTCTTAGTGTGCCTTGAAGCATGGAATCAATAGCATACAAGAAGACAGCACACAACATGCAAATGTACATTTTTAATTATTTCAGAACACAAACACTCCACCCACATGGATGTTTATGTGGAGAGAAAACAGCACTGGGACAGGTAGTCACCGTGTCAGAGGTGCACACGAGTGTGTCTGTGTTATGTATGCCTAGCAATCAGCTGACTTACAATTACAAAATGTATCTGGTTTGTGCTGTGCATCTTGTTCCACTCCTTCAACAAAACAAATCAAAACAGAACTTTGTCAGAAAGACTTTTGGGGTTCATGAGACAGGGGTTGGGACAAATTAGCAAGTCTGACAGAATGAACCTCTGCATGTAACCAGTCACACAAGTTAAAACTGCATATGTCAGAACAGGGAAATCCCTCTGCACGCCCCGGACCCTTGTTCCCTGCTTTTCTTTGCCCATCTTCCATGGGGCAGCCTTAGACTGAGCGTAACCTGCCAAAAGGCCTCCCCAAAGTGGTCACCAGATGACAAGGAAGCAAACAAACTTGCATCCAGCAAGACATCTAGGCTCACTCCTGCATTAAGGAGAAATCCCAGCTTCTAGCTGCACAGCTGCTGCTTCAGTGCTGTGAATGCCGCAGTATTTACCTGAGTTGCTGTTGTCTGTCAGCCTCGGTTTCTGGTGGAGGCAGTGATGTCCTGTCACTGCCTGATACCTGCAAGAGGACCCTGAGAGCAGAGCTCTAGTACCCATTGCTGGAATGTTCCTAGACCCATATCAGGATCAGCAATGTTACTGCACTGTATGGTGTGTAATTAACATTGCAATTAACATAGCACTGAAGAAGATTGCCTGCATTTCCCATAGAAGTATGTCTTGGAGAAGATATTTCCTTCAGTTTTCCTGCCTTGCCTTTTTTGTAGTTCGGACCTGCTGTGGTACGACTTAAGGAGATTCTCCCAGTTGTAAGGAGATGTCCTTTCCTGTGCAAATCCTGTGAGATCTATTTCTGACTGCACGCTCGTTCAACAGGTATGATGAGGTAGGGCCTGCTTGGGCGGCTAGTGGCTAAATTCATGTTTGTAAACTGCTCTGAGATCCTCAGATGAAAAAGGGTTTACGAGCACAAATCAGCAAATAAGCATCGCCGGCCACCTGCATTCCCGAGGCAGCAGCCAGTGCTCACACCCCATTAGGATGGGGACCAACAGAGCAATTCTGGTGGTTTGGCCGCCGGTGATATTCATTTTTATACAGAAAATTCTTCTGCCATTTGTAAAAATAGAAAGAAAAGGCATGGTGCCAAGGGTTGTTTAAATTACAGAGAGGCTGCTGCTGCTGTGTTGTTTATATCACCAGGAAGGCTGCAGCTTGGATGCACCCAGGGGGCAGCTGCAGCCCTGATTCTAGCAATAGCCACTCTGCAAGTCCTGCTGCTCCCTGCACTGGGTCCTGCCTTAAGCACAGAGCCACAAAACTTTCCTGAGCACTTGGGGGGCTGTAGCTTGTCCTATGCCATGCAGGTCACAGGGAGCCCAGCAGTGTGCACACAGGTGGGTGTGCAGTGGCTGTGCTTGTAAGAAAATGCAATGAGCCCTCAGTTGGCATTGTTGTTATTACTGCTCCTGTCCCTACTATCATAGCTATCGTTAATGCATCACAGAAGTTTGCTGAAAGAACACCACTATTACAGCAGTGCTTTTTAGGCTAAATAATACCAGTGCTGATGGGTGGAGTGATTTGCATGGCTGATATTTCAGGCAACGAAATCTACTTTGGTTTAGCACTGGGCTTGAGGGGTTCATGAAGAAGACCCTGGTGGGATGGAAACAAGGCTCCAGGACTGTGGCACCAGTGCCAAGCCCAGAGCCATGCCACAATGCCAGAGGCTGCAGCATCACTGTGCTAAATTATCACTGTGCTGGGACATCACTGTGCTGGGACATCACTGTGCTGGGACATCTCTGTGCTGGGACATCCCCATGCTGGGTCATTGCTGTGCTGGGACATCGCTGTGCTGGGACATCTCTGTTCTGGGACACAACCATGCTGGGACATCACCATACTGGGACATTGCCGTGCTGGGTCACTGCTGCACTAGGACATTGCCACACAGGGATATCACCATACTGGATCATCACCATGCCAGGTCATTGCTGTGCTGGGTCATCACTGTGCTAGGCCATTGCTGTGCTGGGTCCCCGTGTTGTGGCAGTCCCGTCAGCCATTGCTACTGCTCATTGACTGTGGACAGGAGAAAATGGGCTGGGAAGGCTGGAGGAATGTCCCTGCCTGCCTGCTACATCTGGTACATCTCAGGATAATTTATTTTAACCTCTGAAGAGACAAGGGAAAATATTTGAAGGGGATGGAGACTTGCCAGTATTTCCAGTTCATTATAAGCAAAGAACTGTTGCTTATAGCACTTTTTTGGAGCAGAGAGTAGTCTGGTTTTAAATCCCTTAAGCAACGACGAATTATATACTAGCCAATGTAAATTCTTTGGTAAAGAATTTACTAATTAAAAAAGTTTAGTTTTTAAATTCAGTCTAAATTTTCCTCTCATTTCCTCCCTTTACATACATGTTCTGCCTAGCTTCTGTGGGCACGGCCGGATCCCATCTCCCTCTGCCGGGATTTACCCCAATTTCCCACTGATTCTCAGAGCAGTGGAGCTGGAAGGCTCAGACGGAGCAAGACTGGGGCCTGTGGGAAGTGGGCAGGGCTGGCTGGAATGCAGACTGCCACGAGAGAGGCCAAACTGGCCCAGACTTCTCTAAAACCACCCAAAATTCTCT
This sequence comes from Chrysolophus pictus, assembly GCA_037305975.1. Classification (NCBI taxonomy): domain Eukaryota; kingdom Metazoa; phylum Chordata; class Aves; order Galliformes; family Phasianidae; genus Chrysolophus; species Chrysolophus pictus. The sequence goes on along the minus strand of CM074582.1, from coordinate 1,874,500 downwards.
GTTGAGGGGCAAAGGTGAGGCTGAGAGCCAGCAGTGACCCATCAACGGATCCAATGGGAACAGCTTGCCTTGGGGATGGTGGCAGATGTGGCACGCTCCATGCTGGAGGCTGCAGAGATGCAGCCCCAGCTGTGTTTTGTTTGCAACAAAATGCAAATTAACTAAAAATCGCTACTTTCCAGCTGCAGGTTTTGCTTGCTCAGTAGCACCTTGTGCAAGACCAAGACACAACCCTGTTAATTGGAGTGCAGGGAAAAGCCATTTCCTCTGCAAAAGGGACGAGGACAGCTGGGGCAGGACTGGGTAAACAGGCAGAGTGACCAGAAAACGGAGCGTGGGGAGCACAGAAACACTGAGCGTGAAGGACTTTGCCTTATGATCACGCTGTGTAAGCTGTTATGTATGAGTGTTAGCACAATTTTAAAGTTTAATTAAATTCCTGCAAGATTTTTGGGTCTTCATAAATTGCCTTTGAGCTTTCTGCCAACTAGGATATACTCTCTGGCTTCAGAAATGAAAGCAAATGTTGTTGTGTTTTGCAAATGTATTTTCTAATGCATGCAACTGCTGACTATGCAAAAGCCTCACAGGTTTCCATGATTAACAAAATTACAAAAGCACAAAGGGTAGCAGCTCTTCTTGTTTTTGACTATCCTTTGCAAACAGGAGCTGGATCAAAGTGTCCTGTGATTAAGTTCATTAATCACACCCACGCCATGAAAAACCAATGAACCCATTTTTCTCAGAGGAAGGCATGGTTGGAGCTGGCCAGGGTGGATTCTGTTTGGGTTTGGCTGTTTTCCTGCCTGCACTTCTCAGAGCAGGACACGGCCTGTGGGAAGCACAGTGGGACAGACAGACGGACAGCGATGCTGTGAAACCATCCCAGGAGCAGGGACACCCCCTAGGTGTGCGTCTGCTTTGCTCTGGTGTAATGCCTGCGTGTTTGAATTTGGCCATAAAGCCTTTATGGCCAAATTCTGCTCTTCCATCCCCAAGAACAGGGACCATGGTGGGGCACGGGTCTGCGGCTCATGTAGACTATGGAGAGCGATGGGAACAACTCAAAAAAAGTTCAGAAATGCTTCAGCAGTGCTGGGGCTGATCCAGGCACGTGGCTTTTAGATTCAGTGAGCAGTAAACAAGAGTAAAATGGTAACTGGTGATGATGTCTCACCAGGCTCATCTGAGCTGCAGGATCTGGTCATTTTGGCTGGAAAAGTGATTAGGACCTGAAAGGGCAGGAGCCAACCATCCAGCCAGCCAGCTTGGTACCTCTGGGAATGGCCAGCAGGGGATGAGCTGAGCAATGTGTTTATAAAACAGAGAGGTTCCCCTAGTGATCCGCCACCTGGAATATCCCAGCCCTGCATTCCAGCACCTTTGTGCTCTGAGGCTGCACCTGCACCGCTTTGTGAGTAACCCTTCTCCTGTTTGCAATCCCACCACAGAATCATTGTTGAGAATTAGCCAGTAATATCCTGAGCCAGTCCCCAGGTGGGGACCCCAACCCAGTGTGGGCTCCATGCCCCTGGCACCCCATATTTCTGCCCCATGTCACGGTGAGCCTTGACGTGACACCACTGCTTTTGTCGGTGCAGAGTTACTGATGGGATAGAGACTGCAGGGCTTGTGTCCTAGTGCAGCATCGAAGGGGTTATACTGATAAGCCACAGCTCCACGTGGAACAAAGCTGGCATTTCAGAGAGACGACAATGGATTGTGTTTTCTGTATTCATTTTAGTCATCCATTTGGCATTGAGGCTGAGGTCACCCACCCAGCCGTGCACTGCAGCATCTCTGTTCTGGCCAGCAAGGAGAAGCAAAACAAAGAGGAGCTGAGTTGGCAGAATCAGGCACCAGTCATGGACGGAAAAGTGCTCTGCTTGATGGCTTCGGTAACACTGCTACAGTCCATTCCAGGACGCTACTTAAAACCCTTCCGAGCAAGCATTTTCCCTGACACACATCCGAGCACTTTGCACAGCCACTGGTCACACTCAATTCCCATTTTACATCGCCAACAATAACTGCCAGCTCTGCCTGGTTTTCTGGCTGACTGATATGATTTGCAATGCAAGCACTCCTACACCAGCCAAAAGGGTACAGTGACTGCTGTCATCTGTGTTTTCTCTAGCAACAGATTCATTTCCTTTGAACCATTAAAAAGGCTGAAGATCTAACATGCATGCAGATGCAGACACGTGTCTTGAAAAAATATGCAATGGGCACACACATCCACTCACCTCTGTTCAGCCCAACTTCTACACTATGCACAGAAAAGAGCTGATTTGTCACCCCATCCTCTGTTTTGAGAAATGTGCTTTAGTTACCCTGCAGATAGCCAGGCAGCCTGTGCTCAGGTTTTGCAGCCTGTCTGCAAGCCCTGACATCCCTGATGCTCCTCCAGATGCACAAGGGCTTGGGATGCAACTGCCCAGTGCTGTGGTGTTTCTGTGCTGGTGCTGCCCTCACACATGGCTGTGACCATCAGACAGAGATGTGCTGTATTTTGGGATGCTACTGGGAACTTCACAGGTGGGGCCTGCTATTGGCAAACCCTCGGGGCTTGTTTCTTTAAAAAGCTATTAAAGAAGCAGCAAATCCTCCTTACCCTCCCTGTATCCATTCACTCTCATCTGGGTTCAGCTGTAGCACACCAGGCTGCCTTTAGCCCTGTTTCACCGAGGCAGTAAATGATTCAGTGTGAACTTTTGCTTTTCAGCCTTGAAACAGAAGTGGGGACATTTAAAACTGGTTACAAAGGGGAAGTTGTATGGGAGAATCTGCATTGTTGACCTCTTGTTCCATTTAGCTTCGGAACCAAAAGTTGTGCTGAAGAACATGGTGGGCATGGCAGTTTGGTGATGACCAAGGCTGGGATACTGGTTTTGCTCCTCATGGTCTTGGGGCAGGGCAGAACCTTGTGGGCTGCAGCTGCATGTGGAGAACCTGCATCCCATCCTTAACTGGTGATCAGGTTGGTGGGACCCAAAAGCTCTGCCAACAGAGCTCACATCATGTTCCTTGAGTAGGTGTGGGTACAGGCGTCCTTCACTGGGCAATCTGGAAGTCTCTACCTTTAGGGACATGGCTTAGTGGGCATGGTTTGATGGCTGGACTTGACGACCTTAGAGATCTTTTCCAACCTTAATGATTCTGTGGTTCTACAATTCTAAAGCGAAGGCAAAAGGTGTGCTGCCATGCCACGTTGTCCCAGCAGCTGCTGGGAGCTCAGAGCTCAGTGAGATCTTGGCACAAAGAGCTGATAGGACCTGGGAACCCACTTCAGAATGCAGGCTCTAGTCATGGTGTTTGCAGTGATAAGCAATCTCAGTGCTCACAAAGCTTCCCCCTGCTTGTCGAGAGAGAAATGTTATTCATCAGCCCTGCAAACTGAAATCTATATTTTTCTCGTGAGTTCTGAAACTCATTTAAGGTCTCTAAACAGCTTCTATCAGCTGAAAAAATTGAATTAATTTTATTCCTATTGCCTAACAGTCCTGGGGAGTTCTTTGTGGAGAGCAAAACAATGGAAACTTGTGCTGCACTCGCGCCCAAGCGCTGCGTGGAAGCACCCTGAGCCGCGCTCCCATCCCGGCACAAGGACGGCTTTGTCCCACGCTGGGGCTGTGGGGCAGCTCTGGGGCCCACGTGTTACCAGACGCACTGGGAGAGAAGGGAGAGGAGAATATTTTTGCAATTAATGAAAACAATTCACCGAGGCTAAAAGATGTCCCTGCCTTAAAACTGACTCTGACACTTCTTTGATAGCCACAATGTTTGCAGCCGGTTTGAAGCTGACAGACGGGTACACAGATATACATCTAGCCTGCCCTTTGCCCACGTGCATGCAGAAAGTGCTGCTTTATGTTCAGATATGAGCACTATTAAATATTGACTCATTCCCTCCTATTGTTTTCTGCTCCATTATCTCATTTTCACAAGCATTTAAAATTCTTCGCCTTTCTGCTCATTCAGAAGTTGCATTTTGTCTGCCTGCCCTCCTGCCCATCAGTAATGGAGAGCTCCCAGCCAGGGCACATTGCACCCCAAACAACCCCATGAGGCTTTTGCTCGCAAGAGGGATTCACTGAGACTGGTACTGAGCTCCTGTGCACTGCTGCTGCAAATCTGTGTTTGGTGCATGAAACATCCAAGCCATGAATTGCACTTATTTCTAAGGATCCTGAAGGAGCGTGACAGATGAGCGAGCACACCGTATCTGTAAGGACATCTCCAGGGGAAATGTTTTAGAGCAGATATCTGCACTCCATCCCACAGAACAAATGCTCATGCTGTTTTCTGAAGCTGAATTTTCCTTCAAACTGTGGGCTGATTGCTCAGGCTGGCTATCCTGGAAAGCAGAAAAATAGGAGATTCAATGAAAATGCCCTAGGCTGGATCTCCACCGCCCACAGTGCTGGGCAGGTTTGCCCTAAGTGCAGGCACACAACTGTGCTTTTGCTGAGCCAGCGCTGTCTCACCTGCAGAAATCCAGGTCAGTAAACCAGCACTGCAGAAATAGGTCTTTTTGCCATTACTGCAGTTTTTCCACCAAGCTCATGTCCGTGTTCAGATTTGCTCTGAAAATTACACTCTGTGAACTCTAGAGAGAGCTCTCACCGCTGTGTCTCAGATGGCTCTGCTGCCGTACAGCTCTGCACTGGGGTCTGAGCCTAAATATTTCTAAGGAGCAAACCAACAGTTGGAAGAAGGATACAAAATCACTGTGCCACGTGTCTATGCTGCCTTCTTTGCATCTCCATAATGCATCTCATGCTGAGAAAGTGGCACCCAGCTGGCCCCTCCTGGTCTGCACCCCCCTGTGCGGCTGGCAATGGTCATGGGCTGGATGGGCACATGTTTCATGGGATGTGGAATTCGGTGCTGTGGGAGATGGTTCTGAGCACAGGCAAGTGCTGTTAATGTCATGGCATGGCTTCTGCAAGCCACTGATTTACCCAAACAAGTGTTGGAACTGAATCCAAGGACGTCAGCACAGTTGGTTACAGCGGAGCGTAGATGCTGCAAGTAAATCAGATTCAAAGTTAATAATTTAATTTCTAGCAAACAAAGAAAAATCAGTGGGCTAATGAGATATGAACCTAATAACTTGGTGTACCAGAACTCATCTGCATCTGTTATCACAAGCTCAGATCTCAGCACAAGATGTAGAAGCTGTGCAAGGAGGAGGTGGATGCTGGCATAGAGGGAGCTGTTAGCAGGCAGGCAGACTCAAGCCAATGTACAAATGCTTCTAGGAGAGATGGCAGTGTGATGAGCAGTATGGCCCTGCAGAGTGACTGCGAACTTTTCAGGTTCTGGGTTGTTTTCAGATTTGTATTGAATTAATTTCCAAGCCAAACACATGCTGTTCTAAGACAACCTGCAGTACTGTTAAGGCTGACAGGTCTGGCCATTATTTTACAACTTATTTCTACAATCTGTTGAGGCCAGATAAGGCAGGTTTCTGGTACGTGTAGGAAATTGCTGTAGATACAAGACTAGCAGGCACATATCAGTAGGTACGTTGTACTGGATAAAGCATGGCAAACCTCAGTGAAACCTCCTCCAAACAGCCGATGTGCACCAAGATAAAGATTATCTGCCAAGTTCCTGATTTCCCTTCATCAGAATATCACCGCAGAGGCTGATTTTCCTCAAGAAGACTATTTTCAGAATGCAGCCTATTTTGTTTTTTTTTTTTTTGGCATGCATTTCAGAAGAAGTCCTCTGTAATCTCCCAGGCAAGGTCAGCTGTTATTGTGCTGCCATCAATAATCTCTTCTTAAGCGTACACCGCTCAGCTCAGAGGGGAGTTTATGGCTGCACTACATCTTTATTAGGAATGAACACCACCTTTGCCACTGCTGAGCTGGTTCCTAGCTATTTATTAAAAGCTGACACTGACCCTCCAGCTTCACCAACATTAAATCAAATTGTCCAGAACTCCACAGAAGCGTGAGCCGAGGATCTGTCTGGAAATGCTGAGCATTGAGGCTTCACAAAATGACTTGTTTTTTCCCTTCAGATTTTCTCCCATAAATAGATATATAGACACTGGTTCAGAGAAATGTAAGCAAGACCTGAACCCAAACTTCCAGCTTTGTTGTAACACAGAAATGTTGGTGATAGAGCACTGCTTTGCTGCAGGTTGAGAAGTATTTGTCTCACCGTGCAGCGAAATTCCACATGTGATCATGGCACGGAGCCCTCGCCAGGCTGCTGCAGCCATCAGCCCTGGCTCAGACAGTGACATCACCCGGTGAGAGCACCCTGCACGCCTGGGATCAACTCTGTAAACTGTGCAAGGTGTAGCTGGTTATTAAATAAATAGTTGCAAAAACTCAGGTCCTGTTAATTTTTATCCCAGAATAATTTCTTTAGCTTAGGCACGAGCCAGCTAAATAGCCTTCAGTTCAGCAATGCTGCTGTGCTAATTTTCACGCTTGCAAACATTGACATCCCACCAACAGACTACAACAAATTGTTCAAAAATCATCTTGTTCTCTTAAAAGAATTCCTTCCCTTTGTGTTCTGTTTATGTTAAGCAGTCAGCATGTATGCATGGTTAAGTTTCATTAAAAATTTTGCAAGTCTGGTTTTGAACTGAATATGCCTTACAGCATGATTTTGAGCTGAAGGACAGCTCTCAGCTTCCAGCCTTGGCGTAAGCCAAGGGATCTGGTCTGACCTGCAGTTATCCTTGCCTTCCCCAGGTATCCGTGGCCAGCAGCAGCTCCCGGGCCCCAGTGTCTTCCTTCATCCCAAGGGATGTACAGATGCTGTGATGATTTTCTCTCTGTTCAGAAAGCAGACCCTGCTGAGGTCGTGCTCTGCGATGGCACAATGAATGCCCGTGGCCAGGGCTGGCTCCATCACCCCCAGCTCACACCCACTGTCTGCAGGCCTCCAACACTGGGTGTCCTAATGCTGAATGGACTATTGATCTTTCAAAGACCTTTGATAGTTTTTGATAAGTCTGTGTTACTTTTTTCTTCACTATCAACAGCAGCGCTGTATTAGATCCTAAAAGCCAGTTATCGTTTTAAAATGTGATCTGTTAAGGTTATTGTTAGCATTTTAGGCTTTTAGCAAAGCGGTCTTACGAAATTCTTGTCCACTGGACAGAAGCGCTTCCAACCATGCCACCCTCTCCTGCTCCTGAATAATAAATAATGCATCTCTTCTTGCTCTTCTTTCCCCAGAATGAATCTCCATGTGGATGGCTGGGATCTCCTACCGGGTGATGCCACAAACTCTCCTGCAGCAATGGATGGATATGGCTGAGCTCACCTGCTGCGTGCAGCACGCTCACTGCTGCCTGCCAGGTAGTGCTGCTGTTAAGTCCTCGTGTCACAGATTCCTGACATGCACTGAACTTCCCAAACCAGGCGGCAGCAGAACACAGAGCTCCACACACAGCAGCTGCGTGCCTTCAGTGCTGCTTGTGGTGTTACTTGTAACCTCAAGCTGTGTGCCACAGTGAGTGCTTCCAAACCTATCCTAATGCTGAAGCGGGAGCGCTGCAGGAAGCCTGCCCTTATGGGGCAAAGCTCAGTGGCAACTGATCCTCACTGGAAGGGTGTTGGAACATGAAATCAGATGGATGCAGAGCTGCAGCGGGGACAGAGTTAGGGCTCTGATGGAGAACTACAGCACTGTTGTCACCATGTGGGTGGATGCCATCCTCGGCCGATCGCAGAATCAGAATCGCAGAAACACCAAGGTTGGAACAGACCTACAAAACCATCCAGTCCAACCACCCACCTATCAGTAATAGCTGTCACTAAAGAACTATTCTGCTCCAGACCCACGGTGGGGTGCAGAGCGGCGAGCCGCTCAGCTCTGAGCGACGGGGCTCGGCTTTGGCCTTCGCAGCGCTCGTGTGGGAACAGCGATGGCAGGAAAGGTGGGAAAGTCGGACAGCAGCATCTGAGAGAGCGCCTTCGGTGCGCGGAGAGAAGGCTGACCCGCAGGGTGGGACAGCCCGGCCGTGCTTCGGCAGCCTCGCGCTCAGCTCTGCGGGATTTATCAGCTCGTCGTGCCGACTTCGAACGTGCAAAGCGGAGCCGCCCGGGAGGATTCCCGGAGCGCCCTCGGCCATCACGTCGCAGCCCCGACGGGAGCCAACCTCCGAGTTCGCGGCAAGATGGAGGCCGAGCCGCCCGGCCCCGGCCCCCGCCCCGCGCCCCCTCCTCCCATCCCTCTCTCGCACAGGCCGGCGGCGGGACTACGAGTCCCAGCGCGCCGCGGGCCGGGAGGGCGGAGCGGGCTTTGTGCGGGCCGCGCGGCGGCATGCGGGGGAGCCGCCGCCGAGCCGGAGCCGGAGCCGGAGCCGGAGCGAGCCCGCCCCGGGGGGAGGGCGAGGGCGGCGAGCCATGACGGGCGGCGGCGCGGCGTGCTAGAGGGCGAGCGCGGGGCGCGCAGCAGCGCGGAGGGGCCGCCGCCGCCGCCATGGGGAACGCGGGGAGCGTGGACTCGCAGCAGACGGAGTTCAGGGCGCACGGCGTGCCCCTCAAGCTGCCCATGCCGGAGCCCGGGGAGCTGGAGGAGCGCTTCGCCGTCGTGCTGGTGAGTGCCGGCCCCATTGTCTGCGGGGCGGGCGGGCCGGCGGCCTCCGCGGCGGCGCGGGTGGCTGCGGGGCGGCGTGGAAACGGCCGCGAACGGGAAAAGTTGCGGGCGGGGCCGCCCCGAGTCGCGCCGCGGCCGCAGGTGGGCTCGGGTCGGCGGGGCGGGTTGGGCAGCGGCCGCGGGGCTTTGTCTGGCGGCGCCCGGAGCCGCGCCGCTCGCGGGGAGCGCTGCCGGGGGGCGGACACCTGCGGGCGGCTCGGGGACTTCGGCTCTCGCCGCCTCTTTCCCTTCACCTGCGGAGCACAAAGGGCCGGGCGACCGGAACGGCGCTCCTCCGGCCGCTACCGGGGAAGGGCAGCGCTGCGTCCGGCGGCAGAAGTCGCGCTGCGTTCGGGCGCTCGATAGGTTGTGCCGCTGGGTCGCGGCAACGCGTCGCTCCTCGGTGGGACTCTTCGGAACGATGCGAAACGCAGAAGCGGGGCTGCGAGGAGCCCGGCTCCCCGGGCTGCGGCCCCCGCCGGCATCCCCGCTCTGCCGAGCGCCCCGGTGGGGACCGCGCGGGCGCGTTCGGGATTATTGCCGGTTAGACCCAATTAGATTATCGTGTCTAAGAAAAGAATAAGCCTATTCAGCCGGGAACCCCCACTGGTGAGCCAAATGGCGAGTGAGATGTTATGATTATTAGTGTGCTGGAAAAAGCCTGATCTCATCCTGCTTTGTCGGGGAGAGCGACGGTGGTTGTGCTGCTGGGATGTGTTGGAGGCTCGGGTCGTCCTGTCTCCCAAAAGGAGCTGGCTAGGTCCGTGTGAGCAGAGAAGAGCAGTGGTTTTGAGTTGGGACTGAGTGTCTGGCTTGGTTAAGTGTGGAGACGTCATTTGGGGAAGGTTTATGGAGGAGCAGACTCCTAGGCTGTGATTAGTTGGTTTTCTCTGCAGCTCAGGGCGCTGTGCCTATGGTTAAACCCCAGCGCTGGGCAGGCCATAGGAAAGCAGAGATTAATGAGAAAGGAATGGCAGTTGGGGGCAAACCATAAATGAGTATGTTGTGCAGCAAGAGTGCCGAGTGTGGAGGCAGGAAGGCTGAAGTGTGCAGGACTACATCTCACCTCTCAGCACTGCTTTGGGAAGTCAGCGTGGCACAGCCGTGCCTTGCACACCGCCGACATCCCGAAGGGCTTTGCTGACAGCAGTGATTTTCTTCCTGCTAATGGCACTCCGAAGAGCGTTTCTGACGCTGACGGACGTGCAGCTTAGTGATGTTGCAGCTGCGTGCTCCATTTGTGTATAAACAGTGGGGCCATGCAGGAAAGGTTCTTCCCGTGCTGCCTTACCAAAGCTCTGGGAAGTTTCATTCTTCTGTGAAACCAGCGTGATGATCCATAGCCACCAGAACCACACACGCACCATAAAGAGGGTGCAGAATGGCAATATTCGTACTGGAAATGCTGTGATCTTAGCCATTATCTTACTTGTTCCACGTGGAGCATGCTGCCCTGACCTTCTGCAGTCCCTCTGTGGTCTGTGCAACCAGCAGCTCAGCAGCACGGTGCCTGGACATGGTCTCTGCTTAGCTCTTAGCAGCCATCCTTTGGAGGAAGGTCTCTGGTGAAGAGTTTGCCCACCTCCAACACACACAGTCATCTTTTTGGCCTCACGCTTTGTGGTCTGAGGTGCACACGTTGCAGGAGGTGATGGAGAAGTGCTCCAGGTTGCTGCTTTTTCAGTAAAGCTTCCAAATCTATTGGTGCTGATGTGCTCCTTCGCATGTAATGGTGCTGTTGGCATTACTGAGGATGGGCTGAGCGTGTGTGCAGCACACAGGTAAGGATGTCAGTTCCAGCTCTGGCTGCCTCGTGTGGTTTACTGCAGGGACAGGAAGCACGAGGATTTTCCCTGGGATTGTGTTGCCTGCTGAAGTAAACCTGCTTCCCCAGATTCCCTGGGGCGACGAGGTTTTTCTCTTTTCTGCTTGAGGCAGCGTCATCTCCTGCTGTGTTTCTAGAATACGGTGCATATGATGGGACCCACTTAAAAGAGAAATGTGAAGGATAATCTGAGGGAGATCCAGGTTTCTCTCTGTGAGCTAAGTGTCATTTTTTCCATCCCATCCAACTGACAGGAGTTCTTCCCTTTCGTTAGAACATGAGACAACCCTTTGGTTTCAAGCCTGTGCAAGAGGGTAAGGTCCATTGTGGTGGCACTGTGGTTCCAGCCTTCCTCCAGCGCGTTCCCAGGTTCCAGTGAGGGGTGCAGGACAGTCCAGCAGCACCAGCACCACCTCCTGGTGTCCATTCCTTGGCACCCTCCCTCTTCATCTGTGTTGGATTTTTCTGCTTTTCTGCTACGGACACGTGGGCAAGTGTGCATAAATCAGTAATTGTATTAAGCAGCCCTGATATACTGAATAGGAAGCCGTTGTGCAGTGTGTGCACGTAGACTTGATGGCACCAGTACCTGATGTGGCGAGGGGAGAGTTTGGGGTGCAGGAACGAGGAGCTGCCACAGCAGGGTGGTCTGCCTTGAGCCGGTAACGGCTTCACATGTTTGCAAATGACACATGGTTCAGAGGAAGCAGCCAGGACGAAGTTGGCAGGGTGAATTGTTGCCTAATGAGCTGTGATTGACATAATTTGACTGCTGGATTACATATCTGCAGTGAGGTTAACAGGAAATATCCTCTTACCCCCACCAAGCGGTGCTCCGCTCTACAAAGGAGGTTTCTGTGCCCGGTGCCGGAGGACAGAGCGGCGTGTCTGCGGGGCTGCACGGTGCACTAGGTTCTGCTCTCCTGCTCCCTGCTGAGGGGATGCTCCTACCTGAGAGCAGTGTGTCAGCTCTGCTGCTGGGAGCTTCTTCGTGTTGGCTCAGGTTCCTCCTGCAGGGAGGTGCGTCTGAGCATCATTTTCCAATCCAGGCAGGAGTTTCGTAGCGTCTATTGCTAAAGAATTTGAAAGCTCGGTGTGAAAAGTCCATAACGTTTCCCAGCTGCTCTCCATTCTTTTCCCTAATCCTCTATCAGCTGTATTATGCATTGTTTTATAGTATAGACAGTTTAGCATCTGCAAAGCATTAAGGAGTGTGACATTGTTGCAGGAGATGTCTGGGCGGTGGCATTGCTGGGGCGCTGGATTCTGTGCTGTGGTTCCTCAGCACGGCAGGGCTCACACATGGGTGGCAGTCACCTGCTCTTGTATCAGGTGAAGTTTGTGCTGGGTTTATGGTGTTTGTTCAGAAAGCAATACAGTGGAGACTGAGGGCTGCTAGGTTAGTCTTAGGAACAGCATTGGGAAAAGCAGATTCCTAAAATTTAGGTATTGGAAGGACCTGTTGTGTTTTCTTGCTCAGACCTCTCTGGCTGATTTCTGCCTCTTTCCTCAGGGTCTCAACTGAGTGATTTGAGCAGTGACGCTTTTTTTTGGAAGAAGCAAGCTAATAAATCACATTGCTTAAAACCAGATATTTCTGATGGCTTACATTCACAGGGTGAACTGTCACTTCATGGTAGAACGTCTATTATGCTGGCATGTGAGTAAATGACATTTGTGAGTCTTCCTGCCCAGAAATTGCGGTAGAATATATATATTTTTTAATAAAACTGCAGCTCTCTATTTGTTTGGGTGGCTGAGACACAAAGGTGGTCAGTGGGTGCTCAGCTACCAACAGGAGAGTCACCTTGCTGAAACTTCAGTGCCTGGAACGTGAAAGACTTCAAAAATGGCTAAAAGGATGCATATGTACATATTTTCCAGCGTGCTGTACTTCCACATAAAAATAATTGCCTTAATTTGTCGGGCCTCTGTGACAGAGGTATGAACTCATTCTGTCAGACTGCGTGTGTCACTGCCCTGTGACTGCGCTGTGCTGGGGGCACTGCTGTGTTGGGGGTCCTGCAGGGTGCCTGGGGTGCTGGGCATGGAAACCTCCCCCCTGGGCTCTGTACAATTAGCTCACGGTGGGGGAGAGCTCTCCTGATCCTTTTTATGCCATCACCACATCGTATTTCCTTCCAAAAGATGCTGTGGTTCGGGTGCTCCTTGCTGTGACAGGTGCTTCCAGGCAGAGCTGCACGCTGCCCTGAGCCCAGCCCCGGCTCCATAGAGCAGTGTTCTTCCCAGGCTGCTCAGAAGGGTGGGTGAAGGTGTTGTCAGCCAGCAGCTCTGACTGCAGGATTGACGTGCAGCAATTCCTGGTTTTCCCATTGCAGTGAAACCGAGCTTTGACATTCACTTTCTGATCACTTGTTTGGTTTTTGGAGCGTTACTGAATAGGAGATGTAGTGCCAGCTCTTAACGTTTCTCCCAAATACATTCTTAATCAGGAGCAGTCAGGATTTCTGCTTGTTTCCCAGCATTGCTCCTTCCAGTAATGTAACAGAAAAGTGAAAATGAATCTGCTCTACCTCTCCTTTTCAGAAATAGGAAATCCCCTGTGGGCTTCCAGTTTTGCTTTCCCTCTGCTGCTCTGGAGCAGCAGCCTGGGAGCAGGGCTGGCCGTGTCCCATGGGGGCACAGTGGTGTCCTCAGCTTGGCTTTCTTTAAGCTGCTTTTAAGTCGAGTTGCTGAAGGGCTGCTCCTAAACACCATTCCTAAATAACAGAAGCTGCAAATCTAAAACCATTTAACAAGTGCTAAGTCCTGTGTTCTGCCTGTCTCTTCCCAAAGAGAGGCCTTCCAGTGGGCTGGGTTCTGCTGGGCTGTGTGTGCCGGAGCTCAGCTCTGCCTGCAGCACGTGCGGGAGCTGCACCCTGACCTTGTATGAAGCGCCGACTGGAGAGCTCTCCACAGCACAATGAAATCAATTATGCAAAACATGCTAATTCAGCAACACTCTCCAGCACCAGTTTATTTTTAAGCATCTGGGCTGTCTCACGCGTTTGAATGAAGCGCATTATGATCAGGCTCCAAACGCTTTCTGATGTGGGAGACCATGAAGAAAATAGCAAGAGCAGTGGTTGCATTGGTCCGTCCCCTTTGGGCTGTGCTGCCAGGAGCCGTGCGATGCCACAGGGCAGGGCTGCTGCAGCATTTTGCCTCATCTCTGTTAGTGGCCTCCAAGTGGGCCTGTTGGTGGGCCTGGCACATGGAGATGGAGCATTTGACGCTGCTGAGAAAAATGCAACACCCTGACAGAGGAGTTTTCTCTGGTAGCTGCACAGCAAGCCTCAGAACTGGCAGAGAGGCAGAAGTGCACGCTCTTTTTTTCTGAAGGAAGGCTTCCCAGAGGTTGCAGAGTGGTGGCTGTAGCTGGTTGAAAGGCTTCTGCAGCCAGCAGTGTGGAGCTGCATTTCAGACTGAGTTGAATTATTGTTTGTTTTCTTTTTTGTTTGTTTGGAAGAGTCCGTCTGGGAATTTGGGATGAGGAAATAAGTGACATCAACTCACTTAATTTGATTTATAATTGTGTTAGAAAAAAGTCTGGCTCAAACCTTGAGCACCTCAGAGCTCCTGCATCACCGGAGCTGAAGGCCTCAGCCTGCTGGCCAGGTAAAGCCAACTTCAGCTGGTGCTGTTTGGAAAATACTGGTTTCCACATAGCATACCCTGCCAATTTCCGTTCTGAAGGGTCACTGTGATGAAATGAGGAGCGTTTTGGCTCTCGGGCTTCATGTGATTTCATCAGGTGCAGCCGAAGGGCTGAACTCCTGATCACGCTGCCGTGCCCTGACAGATGTTCTGCCCCAGCCTCGGGCTGCTGCAAGGTGTGCTGACCTGCACTGACTGTAATGCCTGTAAGTTGTGTCATAGGGGGGTTGGGATGGGTATGAGGAACCTTCTCCAGAGAGCAGTCAGGCAGTGGCACAGCTGCCCAGGGACTGGGGGTCACCATCACTGGGGTGTCCCAGGGCTGTGGGGATGTGGCACTGAGGGATGTGGGCAGTGGGCATGGGGGGGTGGGTTGGGGTGGATGTGGGGATCTGAGAGGGCTTCTCCAGCCTGAATGGTTCTGTGGTTTCCCTTGCACTGCTTGTTCTGACCTTGAGCATTCTCTTTCTAGTTTTAAACTCTAGATGCACAGCATAATGCGTGGATATGTTTGAAAATGCGAGCATTAATTTGTCCCAGACACTATCTCTTCCTAAAATAGTCTTTTTGCCTTTCTCAAGTGTTTCGTTGCATAATGACTCAGATAATGTATAACTTGATTCTGTGAACTTGCCCGTGCTGTGTTGTAACTAACATACTGTAGAAATTAGAGACATGTTGGTTTTCAATCTACCATGGGATCCCTTGTAACAAAACAAGTGCTTGTCTTCTGTGACTGTGCATCTTTAAACATATATTTGGGGAGGATATTCACAAAGCAGCACAATAGTCATATTGTGTTGGAAATGAATGGTCTTCAGATGAGCGCTGTGCGAGGCGTGGACCTCCAGGGCTGTGCCTTGCAGCTCCTGAGAGTGACTCTGTGTGCTGGGACGTGAGCTGGGAGCGTGCCCAGCCGTGCTGGGGACAGGGGGACACCTCTGAGCGAGCAGGGCTGGCTGGGGTAGGCTGGGATTCATCCGATAGCACCAGCAGCATGCAGTCCTGCAGGGACATGGCTTAGTGGTGTGGGGGCAGCGGGTTGGGAGCTGATCTTGATGATCGTAGTGATCTGTTCTAACCTTGGTGATTCCATCACGGAATGGAATGTATGAGATGGTGCTGTCGTACAGTCCTGTTCTGCACATGGGTGCACGGTCAGCACCCTGCACTTCTCTCTGGAAGCACACAGGGAGAGGTGCGGAGCGTACCAGGAATGCAGCCTGCCATGCTGCTCAGGTAGAAGAAAGGGTCAGGTAGTGAGAGGTGCCCTTCGTGCTCTTGTTTCTCCCCAGCAAATGAGTGCTGGTTTCACTTCTGCAGTGCCTTCCTGCATTTCTTGGAAGTGGACGTAGGAGGATGCTCCAGCCTGTGTGCATGGACTGTGGCAGAGGTGATGAGGGTCAGCACAGCCTGTTCTGTGCCCTGGACAAAGCTCCCATGTGAAAACATGGGACCTCAGGCCAGAAACTGCTCCCAGACAGAGGTTGCAGAGTCCTATGGGAGGCAATGAAGAAGCCTCGGTCTTTTTTAGGGTGTATTTGTGTGTTGTGGGAGATATCTTAAAATACAGAAATTAGTGTTGTTGTTTTCTTCTTTTTTTTTAATACGCATTATCTGGCCAGAAGTCATTTTACTATAAAAGGACTTGGGGAGAGTATAGATTGTACATCTGTTACTTGTTTGCCTCCAAAATGACTGCACGGTTGAGGCCAAAAGCAAAGAATAGAGGGTTGCACAAACTGGCAGAGTTTCTGGAGGTTTTCAGAAGCCAGTAATTGAAATGAAGAAGCAAAACGTTCGCTGCAGACTTTCTGGTAGCTCACCCATCTGATGCTCCGTGAGCTGCTCTCACGGGAGGCAGAGCTGTGCAGTACCAAGGGTCTTGGATATGATGGAGCTCATTCAGCAGAGCTGGCATGCAGCAGTTCTCTGACAGACCTTCCCAATAGCTCTCTGTGTTTGGGTGTGCTTCACAGGGCTCTGCCCAGCTCTGGGAGCCTCACAAGTACAGAAGATCAAATAAATTAACTATCACAAATATTTAACTTAAAGTGTGGCTGAGTAGGAGCTTTGATGTGGTGTATGAGACCCTCTGCATGGCTGCAGATGTGTTACATGACTGGTGTGTTTTCCTTCCCTCAGACGTAGGATCGTAGATTGGCTTAGGTTGGAAGGGACCTTAAAAATCATCTAAAATAATAATAAGCCTAATTTTGTGGGTGTAAAGGAGTTTCCATATCCATAGGCTGGTGTGATGCCTGGCCCCAGAATGGAAGGTGTGCTGGGGGTCTGGATCCACCTGGAGCAGCATCAGCCTTCTTGGGAGAGGTTGGCCCTGAACAGGTTATGCCCACACTGTCACAATTCTTAGGGTTGTGGGGTTGGCTGGCATGCCACTCCTACAAAGGGCATTGCCTTGGAGATTTATCATAGGATGGGATAGGTTGGAAGGGACCTTAAAGACCATAGAACTGCAGAATAGCTGGCTTGGAAGGGACTGCAAGGATCATAGAACCACGGAATGGTTGGGTTGGATGGGACCACAAAGATCATAGAACCATGGAATGGTTGGGTTGGATGAGACCACAAAGATCATAGAACCATGGAATGGTTGGGTTGGATGAGACCACAAAGATCATAGAACCATGGAATGGTTGGGTTGGATGAGACCACAAAGATCATAGAACCATGGAATGGTTGGGTTGGATGAGACCACAAAGATCATAGAACCATGGAATGGTTGGGTTGGATGAGACCACAAAGATCATAGAACCATGGAATGGTTGGGTTGGATGAGACCACAAAGATCATAGAACTATGGAATGGTTGGGTTGGAAGGGACTGCGGAGATCATTCATTGCACTTGCTTACGGTGTTTACTCAAGGTAAACGAAGTTGATGTTGCTTTGTGATAATTATAAAGATATGCTGTGGATTGAGCATGGAGGAGTTTGGTGCTAACATTAATCCTTTCATGATACAGATAACTCAGGAATTGTCCTAATCATCTGAAAATTCGGCTCCTTGAAGTAACCCAGGAATTGTCACATTTCCTGCTGCTCCTCTCCCTCGTAAAGTGGCAGTGTGTCTCTGAAATCACTGTTCTGCTCCATTTCGGAGCTCCAGATGCAATTCCCTGTTCTCCTGTTGGTGACAAAACGAACATCTAAATGTGGTAAATGTACAGCGTTCTTTTTGCGTTCTTTCTTCTCTTAAATAAAACAAGAGCTTTTGTACTTGACAGCATTTTTCACCTGCGAATCTCTTGCAAGCCTTGGTGAGCTGCACCAGGAAGACAAGGAGTGAGTTATTGTTGTTATCCTTTGAAAAGGACCCTCGGATTGTTGTGACCACCCCCAGAAAATGGAGCAGCAGAAGGGAATGACTGTCTCCCAACTTGCTGTAACCACCAGGGAAGGAAAATGATTCATGCTGCAGCCCCCTGGGACATGTGTTGGACACATTGGGAAGCCTGCTGTGCCTGCAGCTCGCGTGGCAATGTGGGGCCTGGCAGCTGGCATTTGGCTCTTTGAAGTCACCTTTGCAGATCCATATGAGCTTTCCTTTCAAGTCTTTCGTTTGTCTCGCTCCATTACACAGAAGTTGAAGAGCAGCATTTTAGTTTATTTTCTGGCATTTTAAGGCATCTTTTCTCTTTGATGTATTTAAAAATCTCATTTTGTCATCTCCTCTGGTCTTGTTTGCTTTTCACCTTCTGTTCCTGTTCTTTGTTTTCTGTTGTATCCGGAGGTGAAATGTTATTTTTTGTCCCTCTGTGTGTATGCATGTGTGCTGAACCATGTTTTTCTGATGACCTCAGGCATATGTTGTGTTTTTTGGACCCGTGAGTCCAAATGAAGGTGGGGGAGGCTCCGCTGACCTGCACAGAGCTGTCTGGTGCTGTGGTTTCTCTTCGGGAAGCAAAGGCAGCACCAGAGCTGTGTTGGGTCCCACTGGGAAAAAGGCGATGGTGAGGGTCTGAGCAATCGTCTTGGCTTGGGAATTAGTTCTGTGTTTTCTTTCCAAAGAGGAACAACCGATTTCTTTTTTAATGCAGAGGCATCAGAGCAGATGAATGATGCGCAGAAAGCAGTAGGGGAAAATGCTTTTCTTTGTAATTTGAAAATATCCTTTTATATGACAAATCCTGGGCATTAGAGTAAGCGTTCAGGTTTTTTTTTTCCATACGCGTGTTTCTTGTGCTGGTAGCTTTCAGGATGAGATTCAGCTGGGTTGGATCAAATGACAGGAGGAGAAAGGGAGAAGTTTAGTATGCAGAGGTGTTAACTTCGTGTTCATTAAGATGAAAGATCAGCACACGTGAAGTTGCATACTGAGATACCTGCCTGCTGGCCTTCCCTTCCACGTGAGGGTAGTGGTGCTCCCAGCAGTGCTGGTACCTCACTGCAGAAGCAGCAGAAATACACCCAGAAATGAAGCTGTGCAAGACCTGATGTGAGCTGGGTCCTTCCCAGCACTGCAGTCCTGGCTCGGTGGGTGCAATATGGGTGGACTTGCTGCTGCAAAGCAGGGCAGCAGGAGCAGCTCGCAGCTCTCATGTGCTGACACTGCTCCTGCAGCCCCGGGGATGCAGATGTCACGGGGTAGCAGCTGTATTTTCAGTTAAGTGAGGATTTCAGATGCCCACAGACCTCTGGGAGGCACAGATGGACTGAAGGCGAAGTTCCTTTCACAATGGGCTCAGAGAGGCAAGATACACCTGTGAGGGAGAAGGACTTTTGGTAAAGCTCACGGCTCTGTTTGTTTGCTAACATTTATTTCTGATAAGAAATCTTTGCTAAAGGCAGATCATCTCCTGTTTAGTGATGTGAGAACTACCCTGATGCACTTGGGCAGCGATCGGTGAAGCATTACAGCAGGTTGCTGTTGGGAGCTCCAGCTCTGAGCACCACAGAAAGTCCCGGTGTGGATTTACTTTGTTTTCAGAAGCGGTCAGTTTCAGAATGACGTGCTGGGAAAACTCCCCTCCCCAGGGCTGTGTGCTGGTTTCACAAGGAGCCCTCTCGAGGCTGTGCTGGGCCGTACGGAGCGCTCACTGTTTATTGCAGCAAGAGCTCTTCTCACACAGATACCAGTGCAGAACAGGGAGCCTTCTGCTGAGCTGCAAAGCAGCGTAGCCAAAACACTGATGGAGGCCTTGAACGTGGCTGTGCTCGTCCTGCTGAGTGTGTGGTGTGAGCTTGTGCACCATGGACAAGCCTGCATAAGCTGTCTGGTTCTCAGTGATCCCTGTGTTTGGCTACAAGATGCTGCTGCTTACTCGAGGTGCCAGGAGCTGCTGGTTGCTTCCAATTTTGGGTTTGACACATTGCCTTTCTTTACAGAAGCGGGGGTGGGACCTGGGTGCTGCTCAGCATCACATAGCTGCACACTGAGGGCTTTGGGCAGCGCTCAGCACAGAGCAGCTCGAGAGGCTGATGGCTTTCCCTGGCCAGGCTCCATCCTTGGATGTGTCTGTGCAGGTCCCTGTGCAGCTGGCAGCAAACTTTGGTTCTCTGCAGGTGCTGTGTTTGCATGGCTCTCGCTGCTGTAGAACCGTAGAGTGGTTTGAGTTGGAAAGGAGCTTTTAAGGCCATCTGGTGTAGGGGCACCTGCAGCTCCCTCAGGTGCTCAGAGCCTGATCCAGCCTGACCCTGAGTGTCTCTGGGCACAGGCCACCACTGCTGCTCTGGGCAACCTGTTCGAGCACCTTGCAATCCTTATTGTAAAGACCATTTTTCCTTAAGTCCAATCTAAATCTCCCCTCTTTTAGTTTGAAATCGTTTCTCCTTGTCCTATCACAGCAGGCCCTGCTAAAGAGTCTCCCCATTCTTTTAACAGCCCCTTTAGATGCAGAAGGGCTGCTCTCAGGTCTCCGCAAAGGCTTCTCCTCCAGGCTGCACAGCCCCAGCTCTCAGCCTGTCCTTGCAGGGAGGTGCTCCTTCCATTGCATCATCGTAGTGGTCTTCCTCTGGATGCTCTCCAGCAGGTTCACATCTTTCCTGTGCTGAAGGCTCCACACCTGGGACACAGTGCTCCTGGTGAGGCCTCACCAGCACAGAGCAGAGGGGCAGGACCAGCTCCACACACTGCTGGCCGTGCTGCTGGTGATGCATCCCAGGGTACAGTTGGCTTTCTGCACGGCTGTGCAGCTGCCAGCACAGCGTGGGGACTTCCAGTAGAGATCTGACCTTTGTGTCTGCGTGTCCTCCAGGAGCTGTGCCACGTGGCATCCTGCGGGCACTGAGCAGCACATTCTGCCAGTCCTCAGGAGCAGGCACTATTCAGCAGTTGCAAGCATTACTTACTGTCTGGGTGGGACCTCTGAGTGCATTTTAGTACTTCTGTGAGCGCTGGCCTAAACACAGGCTAGGCTTTGAGGCTCTGAGCCTTGTTTGTGGATCTGTGCAGTGCTGTGGTCTCGCGTGGCAGGGAGGAGCCATGCTGCAGGCTGGCACACCTTGTGTGCCCATTAGAGCAGCCAGGGGTGCCCGGCTGCACTGCAGGCACAGCAGTGCACTGGCAGCTCAGCTTGGGAGCTGCCTGCGCTCTCTGCCCCTGGTTATCTTACAGGCATTTCTGACTTTGTGGGAGGGAATGTGGCTGGAGAAACATCAACATGCTGTGAGCGAGCGCTGCTTGGAGTTTTTGTGTTAGTGGGAGGCTGAACTGTGGTGTTTCTGTCTGGTGGACGATGATGGTGGGAAGCTGGGGGCAGGGCCTGCCTGCCGTGCTGCTGTTTGACAGCACTTAGTGCAGCATTGTACTGATGGGCAGAGCTGGAGGTGGGAATGCCTCAGCTCAGTGAGCGGCATCCTCGCTGGCGTGTTACCCTCCTGACACACTGAGCCGTGGATGCTGTGCCACCAGGGCCCTGCAGACACCACCTGGTGCACCATGGGCTGGCCCCCTGCCCGCTGCTCACCCTGCCCGTGCTCCTTGCTGCTGTCATTCTGTCCTTTGCAGCGCAGCTGTGTTGCTGTGATGGCACTCAGTGCTGTACAGGTGCCTTGATGCGCTCAGGAGGGCTTTTTTGTGTTTTGTTTTAATTACATGGAGGCTGTGTGTGTCAGTGCTCCGTGTGTAAACAAGATCAGCTGAAACAAACGTTATTCCCCTGCTCTGATGGCTTTTGTTGGGTGAAACGCGTGGCTTGCTTGGAACATCTGGCGGTTATTGCCTTGAATTGGAATGCTGCTGATGTTTCTGAAAGATGCTTTTCATTACGTTCACAGGGCCTGGTTTCAGTGACATTAAAGGCTCTCCCACTCCGAGAGCGATACAAAGGCGTCTGGGGGGGTACAGGAATTGGGCTCGGACTTGATTTAGAGTTGTGCTCTCTGGTCGTGCCTGGGGCTACGCCTCAACTTGTGAGAAGTCTTTGTGCCGAGGTTGGCAAGGGCGGTTGGTGGTGATGTGTCTGGAGGTGCAAACCTGAATCTGTTGTCCTCGTCTGCCATACCCAGGAGGAGCTGCTGGACCCCAGAGGTGACCTCTGCTCGTCCTCCTGGGTCAGCAGCTCGGACTCCTGTCACAGTGTGGTAATGCTTGGGATTAGGGAGTGGGCAAATGGTTTTCCTTCACTTGTTTGGGTACATAAGATGAAATTGATACCCACCGTTCTCCCAAAGAACTCTGCTGAGACAGTTGAGGGCAGAATTTGCTCTGTGTTTTGTTAGTTTTAATGTACCACACACCATATTCTTAAATTGGAGAGGATTCATTCTAGAAATGCATGCAGTCGGTGCTTCAAAATGCACCAAAGCTCTGCATTTTCTACGTAAATTATATATAAAAACAAGTGAAGTTCAGACAGCTGAACTTGCACCCAACCCTCTTTCTCACAGATGACAAGCTGCTGCATGGAGCAGCTCCAGGCAGATGGACCCCCACACCCCAACAGGAGGGACAGAATGTTAATTAGTGCTGTTAGCCTAGCAATAACGACTTTCAAATCATTGCAAATAGCAATCTAATTGAAAATTTAGGAGCATAACCAACTCCTTGCTGTTTGGGATATTATCTTCTTATAGCACATATTGATTTCTGAATACAGCATGTTCTATATGAACAACTGTGAAATGAGAAGGTCGTTGGTTCTATGAAAAAACATAGCCATGCTAACGATGCTCCAAGAGCAGACAGCTCTGGATGGCGTTTTACAGTTGGATTCTTCTATCTTTTTGTTACGTGCTCAAGCCTTCAGACTGCAGGAGAATATAGTGCTTCCATTTGAATGTCTCTTTCGAAGATGGCCCAGAGTTGCAGTAGCTCCACGTTGCATCTCCCAGTGCTGAGAAACTCCCTTTTCCTGCTGAGCTTTCAACCCCTCTGTCTGAGCATGGCAGCCCCACGCTTCCTTTCTGGAGCCTGATGTTATCATAATGCAAAGAGTAAGCAAGCCCAGAGCTCAAGTTCTCTCCCTTTCTTTCTATTTAAGTCTTGTCACTGAGAACTGCTGGGCTGGTGTCTGCTGGTAGAGGGTTTGCAATGGTGGATGGGGACAGTGGTCTGCTGCCCGGCATGCTGATGGCTGTGGATGCAGCTGTCCAGCTGCAGTCTGTGGGTCCAGCTACCAGGCTGGATGTCCTCTCTGGGTCACCCATTAGAAATCACCTGAGGGCTAAGGGTGCTCTCAGCCCCAGCCACAATCATGGAATCGTTAAGGTTGGAAAAGACCTGTAAGTCCACCAACCCCAGCCTATGGCTGTTAATATACAGAGAGATTTCTGGTTAATGCATTTCTTTGGATAGGAGTGTTAGTTTCAGTAGCACGGTTTCCAGCCATCGCGGTGAAGTCCAGCCGCTGCAGTGCAGGTCTCAGTGCCAGCTGGGTGGTAACCTGGGTTTGGCTGGAGCTGCATTGGTTGCAGGTGTGACTGTGAACCCTACTGACCAAACTTCTTATGTCCAAACCTGAAAAGCTGTCCTTCTAAGTGCCAAGTAATTTTTATTAATTTATGTGTCGAGAAGCCACTAGAACCTCAAATGAGATTTAATAAACTGTTACCAGTATTTATGTGTAAGATGAATTGAATAATAGAAAAAACACAGAGCTTTGTTCATGTATTCCCTTTCTTCTTAGTATCCTGAAAATGAGTTAGAAGGGTCGAGTGTAGTAGAAACAACACTTGGAGCGGAACAATGTATGCTAATTGGCAGCTAATGGATTAGCAGCCTTTGAAACAAAGACCAAAAGCAGGCAGTCTCACATTCCCTTAGGTCACGTTTGATAATCACTTCGGGGAGAAGTCCTAACGAGAAAGGAAGAGGCTGTGAGCAGAAGCTATGAGCAGCCCGAGGTGCTTTGGTGGCCATGGCTGAGCGCATTGGGTGCTGCCCCAGCAGCATCGCTTCCCAGCACAGCTCAGGATGCTTTCTCTCTGAAGATGTGTGATGTGATTGCTGACTGCCAGCTCTCCAGTTAGCGTGTTGTGTTTGTTTTAACTCAGAATGGAAGAGCTAGAAATGCACCAAAGTTTGTTTTTGTGAAGGACAGATCACTAGGAAAAATGGTAAATACTAAATGGGACGTGTCCCTCTTAAACCTTGGTGCTTTGGGGAGTGTCCTGTAATGTGTTTGCTGAGGAAACTGAATGAGCAGGATGGAACCCAGTGGGGCTTTGGGCCGGGGCTTTCCAGGCCCAGGTGAGCCGTCAGCTGAGCTGTGTCACAGTTCTCTGAGCGTGCTGGGGAGCTGGAGCCCATCTCCAGCATGGGTTGGAGAGAGGCTGCCAGCAATTAGTGCTGGGGAGCTGTGCGCCGTGCTGCCATGCTGTGCCTCCAGGGAAACAAGTTGGTCCCTCAGCCTGGGGCCGCGGGGATGCTGGGCAGTACTGCTGTGCATGGAGGGGAGGGCAGGGGCTCTCTTGGGTGGGAGGAAAGAAGTAAAGCTGTTAGATTATGCAGCACGTTTCTACACGAAACTTTGCAGCGGTGGTTATCATCACCAGTACGAGTGTGCAGCACTGGGATAATTCTTTCTTCCTCCTAAGCTGCTTCACTAAGTCTGTTAAAACAACATCAATTACTTCCAAGCAGTAAATACCTTGTGAATACATTGAACTCCTATGAATTATTAAATACCCATCATGTTCCTCAGTTGCAGCAACAGCTTTATCGGCTTGTTTTCACGTTTGAGAAGACAGGGAAGAGATTTGCTATTGTCTGTTCCTTTTGTTGAATTTCTCAGCTGTATTTGTCTTGGATGCCCCCTTTTTCTTTTCTTCCTTCAGTGACTGTGAAAGGCTCTTTCTTCCTCCTTTTCCCTTAAGGGGAAGTCCATCCCTGCCTCATCTCTGCCCTGCCAGGAGGATGCGGACTGGGTTGATGTAAGCATTAAGATGAGTAGGGCTCCTGCACTGTAAGTGCTTGGATGCCATGTGCCACCTCTGGCTCTGTCAGCTGCTGCCTGGTGATGCAGTAACTCCAGTGTGTGTGTGTGCCCCATCTAGTCCCTGTGTTCTGCATCCCTGCAGCTGCACACGGGGAGCTTTGCTCTAACCTTAATCTGAGGGATGTAACTTACCAACGTTTGTTCTCCCTGAACTCAGGTAGCAGTGTGATGTCTGAAAACTCCCTTCAATTTGGGAATTCCCTTTCCATTCCTGACTGCCTGCCTGCCCTCCTCTCCCCTTCTGCCCTCTCCTGCATCCTCACCATGGGTGCAGCACCGTCTGATCTTCTCTCTGCTATGCAGACCTACAGCAGGCTCCTCGCACAGCTTGCACACAACAGTGAGAAGAGTTTTGCAGCAGTTGCCACAGTTTCCCTGCTGGGATGTGCGGTTGCAGCCATTTGCCCGTGGGTTGGTATTGCACAGCAGGGCTGGCCGTGGTGTCTCGGGGCGCAGCGCCCTGGGCTCCCTGCACTGCAGAGTGCAGCATCACTTCTCCGTTCTCAGAAGTGGTTGGTGCTTGGCTTTGGGGTCGAGCTCACTGCAGAGAGGTGCTGGTGAGCTGCAGTGGGGCTACAATGTGTGCAGTGCAATGTGTGCAGTGTGAGCAGGGAACAGCGCAGGGAGGCAGAGTGTTCTGAGCTGCAGCTTGCTGCTGGCAGGAGCTGGGCTGGTGATCGCTGCCCTTCTGCCAAGAGACCTGGTTGGGAACCAACCTAAACACGGCACAACGTAAAGAAGCGTGCCTCTGGCTCACACATGTTCAGAATGAATCACGCTGCTTGTCTTTCCTTCTCAGCTGGGGTTAACTCCTGGACTATGGAAAATAAAAATGGTCTTTTTATTGCTTTGGAGGCTGCGTTGTTGAGCTGGTGCCACGGATGCTTGGTGATGAATACTGTAGCACCAAACAGCTGTCTTTGAGAGCGATACAATTGTGAGGCAATATGCAGTTTACTCGTCCAGCTCCAGGACGTGATTGAATCACGAATAGATACACAGAACTTTGTGTTTTCTCTGTGTTTTCTGAGCAGGGCTTCTCTTCCAGTGATTTCTAAAAGATCAAAACTTAAAGAAACAAGCAGCAGTTCAGCCAAGCAGTGCAACACACCCAGCTGTGCTCATCCCTGCCACATTTCTTGCGATGAATCTCCGTGCGTTTCTTTGAAGGCAGCAGCATTAATGATGTAGTGAGGACTCAAAAGCAGCAGTAATAATCTTTCTGGTCATTAATTTCGGACATGGATTGGAAAAGCTGGGATGTTCCTTGGTTCCATCTGCTCAGTGCTGGCTTCTAACAGCACCTGGCCTTTCAGGTAGGGGTGCTTCAGTGATGGAGGAATATATGCATAAGTGTAAGCATACATAATTAAGAGTTGATTGACTTCTATTATAGCATGGCGGAGGCTCCTCTCTTCAATAAATGTTTGGCTGTGGTTTTTGGCAGTCGTTGGCTAGGCTTGGCTGTAAGCACAGGGGTGGCACAACCTGGATCCTGAGAGCAGTTGTTAGGGAGGGTGGGAAACGAGTGGTTAAGGGCAGCTCAAGGCAAATTGGTGATTGAAGGTGGATGCAGTGACAAGAGAAGGCGTTATTTCAGCAGTATAAAAGTTACCTATTTTGGCCCATTTGTAGGAGTTGCCCGGTGATGGAGCTGATGGAGTGGAGCTCTGCAAAAGAGGATTCACAGAAAGGTGCTTATTGTTGGGCATGGGAAATGTTAATCAGGAAAATGGGACATTCTCCTAAAGTAAATTAATGTAATTGCTGTTCAGATTTTCTGCACAACGAGGGAATAATCAACGTAATTTTACTGAAGTAGGGTGCAGCGTGGAGAGGCATCTTTGTGGCAGGCAACAAATCAGTGATGGTTAGCACGGAGGACCTAGCTCCAGTAGTCCTGTAGCCCGGTGCTCATTGTGCTACACCATTAGACTTTGGGACAGACACTTCAGCCTAATTAGGCCTTGTTTCCCAACCCGCCATCTGTTCACTGAGCCCTGCCCCTGCTGCCCTGTGGCCCTGCCAGGCTCTGGGCTGCCTTGTCAAGTGAGACAGACCGGGCTGTGAGCCTACCCGGACCTGTGAGGAGCTTGCGCTGCAGAAGTGCTTTTGGATGAACTTAATAAATGAGTCTATCTGGACAAGAAAAGGCCCAAAAGACACACATGACAGCAAGTTAACAAACCGCTAGGGAAGACAATGGTCTTTTGCTCAGCCTCAGACTGCGTGTCTCTCTGGCTCAGTTTCTTTTTGTGAAATGCCAAGGTTCTTTTCTCTCCTTTTTCCTCCCATTTAAACTCCTTTTCTGTCCCAGATCTTCATTTGACTCCCAAGGCAAGGCTTTTACCATGCCTGCTGCAATGTTGTTTGCAGGCGGTGCATGCACTGCCCATTAGTCCAGCTGATGAGCTTTCCCGGAGCACAGTGGGAAATGTCTTTGCTGTTATTGCTTAACAAAGAGCAGTGAGCACACGGGAGGTTTCCCCTTGCTGATCTGTGCTCATGGCAGCCCTCGGAGCCTGGCTGCTGGGTGGGCAGCCCCAGCTTACTGCACCTTCTGCAGGCACTCTGCATGAGTGCATCTCAGGAATCGTCCCGTGCAGCAGCAGTGTCAGGTCTGTGGATGCCTGCAATCTTCTGGCCTTATGAACTCAAAATGTGTTTAATAATGATGTGTTTTTTTTTTCCCTTTGCTGTTTGGGTGCTGCACCGAAGGAGCTGCATAGCTGAGTTTTGCTGGGAGG
The DNA here is from genome assembly GCA_037305975.1 of Chrysolophus pictus. NCBI lineage: Eukaryota > Metazoa > Chordata > Aves > Galliformes > Phasianidae > Chrysolophus > Chrysolophus pictus. The sequence continues at coordinate 1,847,256 of CM074582.1, read as the reverse complement.
CCTTGCCTGGCTGACAGGATGGAAAGCAGCACACGACTTGAACATCATCTAGTACAGTAATTTCTTTTTTTCCTCACAGCTTTTCCTTTTTTTTCCTAATTGTTGCAGACAGGAGAGAAAAAGTAACTGAGTAGCAGAAAGACTGCAGGTCATTGGACACAGAGGCAGTAATAGCTGGTTCTGCCTTTTCTTTTAAAACACAGCAGAGAGAGGATATAGAGATCTGACAAGCAAACAAAACCCTGAACAGAGCTTTTCTGACACTGGATTAGAAGAGGTGTCTGTATGCTGTGTCTGTTTTATAGAATCCTTGTTCAGTTGAGACAAACACAGGAGCATGGTATGAAGTGATACCCCGGGCCTGGAGCAGAGCATGTCCCTCTGCCCAGCTCTGTGCCACGTGCTGCTGCTGGCACTTCACTGCTCTGTTCCTCACAAGCTGCCTTCCCTATGGCTCTGCTGCTGGGCACCAGCTTGAGCAGCCACCTGGCCTTACCTTGGGGCCAGCTCTGTAATCACCAGCCATCTCTGCAGGCAAAGGCCTGGAGGTCCTGGTTCAGGGAAAGGGAAGGGCAGTGTTGCAATGGCAGGGCATAAGGGGGGCTCCTCAGCATTGCAGAGGAATGAGTTGCTTTCCAGTTCACAGAATCACAGAATCACAGAATTGCCAGGGTTGGAAGGGACCTCAAGGATCATGAATCTCCAACCCCCTGCCACATGCAGGGCCACCAACCTTCCCACCTAATGCTAGACCAGGCTGCCCAGGGCCCCATCCAACCTGGCCTTGAACACCTCCAGGGATGGGGCATCCACAGCCTCTCTGGGCAGCTGTTCCAGCACCTCACCACTCTCTCTGTAAAGAATTTCCCCCTGACGTCCAACCTAAATCTCCCTTCCCTCAACTTAAAACCATTTCCCCTTGTCCTGCTGTCACTCACCCTTTCAAAGAGTTGACTCCCCTCCTGTTTGTAGGCTCCCTTTAGGTACTGAAAGGCTGCAATGAGGTCACCCCGCAGCCTTCTTAGTTCCGGGGCAGTAGCTCAGTTTGTAGGTAATACAGACCTTTATCCCAAACGAGTCGTGTCCTAAAGTAATTTAGTTCTGTCCCTTCAGACTGTTGGTGGCTTTACTGTTCGGTAGTGCCTGAGAGGTCAGGTGAAGGTGAGGCATTCCCCACTTCTGTTAAGCACACGTGGGCCTGCTCATGGTGATCCTTGGTGAACATTTCTGTGGCCAGGTTGGATGGGGCCCTGGGCAGCCTGGGCTGCTATGAAATGAGGAGGTTGGTGGCCCTGCCTGTGGCAAGGGGTTGGAGCTTCGTGGTCCTCGAGGTCCCTTCCAACCCAACCATTCTGTGATTCTATGGTGACATCAGTGATATTTGCATTGATTTTGTCGCTTTTTCTTTGCGACACGTAATAACACATAATGTAACGCTGTGCAGGTGATCCATACACGCTGGTTCTTGTGGCTTTTCCTTTTTTTTCCTGCTGTGTCTTAGCAGTGCTTTAAGGTTAGACTCTTATCCCAGGCTTTTGCAATGTGCTCACCCGTTCTTTAGGAAATGATGGATCGTGCCATAATGAAAGACCATTTTTTCCTTCATAACATCACGCTGTACCTTGTAATTGCAGAACTGTACAAGAAGCAGCTTAGAGATATGTACCAAAGGTTTTATTTCCTGACCGCTGCACCAAAGTTACATTTGTGCATATACAGTTGGTGATTTATTTTCAGGAAGGATGGAAGTTTTGTCCCTCTGGTGGCATCTCCTGAGTAATCAGTTTTATCTTTTGTATTTCCTGTGTTTTCCTTTCTAGCAGAATGCAGCCTCCTTAGAGAAGAGCTCAATTTACATTTAATTCACACTGGGCTCTGTATATATCCGTGGTCAAATTCTGTTTCCAGTTAACTTATAGACAGCTTCATTGACGTCAGGAGAGGCTGCGCATGGAGCAGTGCAGCTCTCCGTGGTTGTGCACATTTACTGCTTTCCTTTTGGCTCATGGAGAGAGATCGCTGGTGTCTGTCATTACAAAGAACAGATGCCCCTCATTTCAGACCCAAATTTATTCCTATCCCACACAGATCTGGTTAGTGTTCCTGCCCTGTTATTGTTGCACGCTGCGCAAATGCATGTGAAGTGGGAGGTCGTGAAGCCAGGCATACGAACGATGATAGATGTTTAAGTTCTCCAGTCTCCCAGCATTAACAGTTTCTCACTCTGTTCTTTCCACATTCTTAATTTGGCATCGTTACAGCCGGGAGAAAGCTGAAGCAGACTGGGGGCTGTGTTCCTGTATGTGTGCAGGGTGAGGTGGGCTGTGGGTGCCCTGTCCTCTGGGTGGCTGGAGGAGCATGGGCTGGCTTCTGCTCCCTGGGTTTGTACATGAGCGAATCAGGAATTGCACCTTTCAGCTTGGATGCTTTCCTGCATCTTTGATGTCTTGTTTGTGAAGCAGAGAGAGCTGCAGGCGCTGCCCTGGTGCCCTGTGGGTGCTGCGTGCGTGGCAGGCAGCGGTGAGCCCTGCTTGTGGTGCTGGAGGTGTGCTGGCAGATGTGCAGGTTCTTAACCTGCTGACAGCCCATGCGTGCAGCCTGACAGCAAGCCCTGGCTCTGCTGGTGGGCACGCTTCAGGAGCAGCTCTCTGCTTGGAGTAATGACAACTCCTGCTGTATGCTGTATAGCTGTGCTAAGCACCGGCCATCAGAAACCAAAAAAGAGCTTTTCAGACTTCAGTTTATTTCTTAGTAACGCTTTGTGTTTGAGTTGTAGTATTCCTGGGGAAGAGCAGGATGGGATCTGCACCTCTCTGCTTTTGCCTTTTGATGGGAAGATGGAGCGGCAGCAGCTCTGTGGAGGCTGGGAGATAAGGGTGAGGCCAGGTGAGGGCAGTGCGGGCGCCTGGGGCAGGCAGGCTGCCTGCTGGGTGGACCAGCTGGTGGGGCAGCCCCCAGGCATGGCCATGGAGCTCACGCCAGGCGGGCTCTGTCTCAGGCTCCTTCCCCTCTCCTCTCTGTTACAGGGGTGATTTATAGATGCCGATACAAAAGCTCCCTGTTGAAGGCTCATTGAGTTTAATGAAGTCAGTTTGCTGTGCTTGGAAATGAAATAAAAACCCCAGCAAGTCAGTAACCTTGAAATAAAGGAAGAGGGTGATTAAAATGCTTTATCCTGAAATGTCTGGGATTCTGAGCCATTTACTGCCAGGCTTGCTGATTAAATAGATTCCTAACTAAAAATTAAGGAGATTGTATTAAAAGTAAATATATGCTGATACCAGAGGAGTAACATCTCCTGTGACTCACTGCTCCAGAACCACACCGCAGACATATCCCTGCTTCCAAGTCAGATCACATGTCTGAACATATACTTTTTGCATTTTTGTGCTGGGATAATTGTAAATACCTGCCTCTGTTCACGGAAAGGCGTTTCACAGGAGCTTCTTCCTTCTGTGAAATTACAGCTTCAGTGCTGGACTTGCTGAAACACATTCTTGCCCTCAAAGCTGCTGCTTTTTCCCCCCTGTTCCAGCCTGAGCTGGTGGGGAGCAACCACCCTATGTAGAAGGGGTATGGCTGGGGCTGTAAGGCTCCTTCCAGTCCAACTGTTCTGTGGTTCTATGATCTCTGTGGTCTCTTCCAACCCAACCATTCTGTGGTTCTGTGATCTTTGAGGTCCCTTTGAATCCAACCATTCTGTGCCTCTATCATCGTTGAGGTCCCTTCCAAGCCAAGCTGTTCTGTGGTTCTTTGAAATCCTCATCTGCAAAGGTAAAACAAGCTTAGCCTTCCCTGCTTCACCTCAAACTCACAAAATGTTGTATATCCCCATCTCAATAAAAAACATTTGGGTGAAGAGCAAAATGTGAGTGCAAAATCTCACTGCTGCCATGTCACAGCTGTGCTCAGCAGGCACCTGGGCTCCTGTTGGCCTCTCAGTGAGTCGGGGCTGCTGCAGGATCACTGGTGCTGCCTTAATTTAAGCCACGTTAAAACACATCCCAGTTGGAGCTGTTGTTGAGTATAGGCAGGGAATTGTTCCTTGGCTTTGGCTGAAGGGTGAGCTTCTTGCAAAGAAGTAAGAAAACACAGTGTAATGTGAAGAAATATAAATGGCCTGGAGTTCGGGTGAGCTGAAAACAGCTTTGTGAATTCTTTTTATTCTCTGAATGATTCGGTGTTGCTCAATTTTGGGGTATTTTTAGATGCAAACAGCTCCGCTGTATTGCTGAGGAGACGAGGTTCTCATGCTTTGATGTGGCTGTGGAACAGGCTCTCGTGTTTCACTCCGAGGTGTTTGGCTTTCTAGGAGCCAGGTGGAAGAAGGGAAGCAAGCCTGGTTTTCTTCAGCTCCTTATGGGAGAGGAGACGTTCAGTTGGTGATGGGCTGACAGCTGGGCTTGTGATCTCGGAGGTCTTTCTCAACCTTAATGATGCTGTGATTATTTTTAATTAGCTGCACGCCGGGGAAGCTCTGCTACCCATCCACCTCCCGTGTGTCAGCAGTGCCAGGCGCTTCCAGCCGCGGTGCAGGGCTGCATGCAGCAGTTGGCTCCTTGGGACGGCAGGCCGTGCCATGGCAGGAACGCACCTGGATCTCCTTGTTTTGGAGATTATGCTAAGTGTGGCTTCAGCGAAAACTCTTTATTTTCTTACGCCCACATGTGTGTTTACTTCCTTGCCGTACCTCTCAGAGTTGAAAGCGCTCTTTCGTTAAAAAAAAAAAATCCCCCTGCAAATGGGTGCTTTTGTTGTGGTTGGTGTGGTGATGGAGCAGCAGGCGCCGGGCTGCGCCTGCAGGCAGAGCTCAGTGCTCCAGGCTGCATCACTGCCTGGCTGTGTGTGCCTGAGCTGAGCTGTGGGGCAGCACAGCACAGACAACACTCCTATTCTGCTCCTAGGGAGCATCCGAGTGGGGGCTTCCATTAAATCCCAGGGAAATGACAGAACTCGGGCTGGTTTGGAGGGTTTGTGGTGCAAGCTCCCATCTGTCTGTTCGATTTGTCATCGCAGAATGTGAGAAAGCAACAAAGACACAAAGTGCGTCTCTGCTGTGCTGGTGACACACACAAATTAAGAAAATGAGAAAAGAGGTTAGTGCTGATATTATTCTGGGTGCACTTTTGTCACTGGGTACGTGGATGCTTTTGTTCCTCTTTGGAGCAAGTTGCCTGCTTTGTAGATTGTGTCTACAAATAAAGGGGGATGTTTCTTGCTGGAGCACCCAGACCTCACCAGCGTCCTGCGCAGTGGATGCCCAGAGGTGCTCGAAACATTGCAGTGTGATCATTGCTGGGTGGGGGCTGTGCAGGTGGATAGCAGCCCATCTGGCAGTAAGCTGTGCTCCATGCACACAGTGAGCCCCGTGTCCATGTGCCAGTGCCGTTGGGCTGTGTGAGGCTGTGCATCCCAGCACCTGAGACCCGTGGCTGCCGGCCTCGTGGTGCTGCACACGGCCTTTGGGCAGGGTGATGTCGGTGCTCCGGGAGCTGCTGGCTTACCCTGCTGCAGGGAGTTGCTGATTGGGAGAGCTTGATTGCAAACGAGCCAGCAAAGGCGTTTCTGTGGGAGCATTGATAATATATCGGGGTAAACAACTTTGGAGTGTAGCTGCAGAGACAGAAATACTTTTCTTCCCATGTCTGCTGGTGATGTTGCAGTAGTCCTTATCCCAGAATCAGCAGCTGCCTCAGCCTCTCCATTCATCCTTCAGCGTCACCAAAAGGCACCCTCTGCCTTCCTTCACAGCCATGCAACCAGCCCTGTGCTGTTTGTGGTCACGGTGTCACTGGGTCAGCAGCACGTCTGCATCCTCAGCTGGCCCCAGCACTGCACTGTGCAGCCCTGCTGTTGTTCTGGACCGTGTGGCACTGTGCCACGGCTCCCAGGCTGCCTCTCACTCTCCTGGCTGGGTGCCGGTAGCTCCCTGGAGGATTTATATAGGAATCTATAAGCTGGTAATGCGGTCTGTGGGCAGAGTGCGTTGGGCATCCTTGTGATCAGAGCAGGGGAGAAAGCTGTGTGAGCACACGTGGTGCAAGCTGGGGGCTCGTCTGCAGGGCTGGAAGATGTGCTGAGCATCAGTGTGTGTGCCCTTCTGTGTGCTGGGCGAGAAAACCGGAGCTGGGCACTTCTGCAGCGAGCTGCCTTTGTTCTGCTGCTTCCCGTGAGCAGCAGCTCAGGTTTGTTTGTAGAGAAAGGGCTCTGAGATGTCTGCCTGTGAAGTGCTCGGCCCTCGAGGGTATAACAGAAAAAAGAAGGGCTTTCGTTGGAGCTGCGCACCTCTCCTCCCTGCTTGTAAATTGCTGGCGATGCACTTTCTTCTGGGTTTTAAGCCTTTGGGATAAAACGGGAAACAATCAGAGGTCAAGTGAAAAGAAATAGTTTTGCTGAAGAAGTAAAGAATGAGGCTGGGATGTAGGTCAGATGCACGCAGCACAGGACTCGAAGAGCTATTTTCTACAGCTATATTGTACTTGGAGACTTTTTGAAGTTCACATCTGGTGAGCAGATTTAAGGTACAAGCCTTCAGTGTTTGCATAGTAGTTTCTTTGCTTGCTTTCTAAAAATATGACCTGGAGACCTCCCTTTAGTGAAAAAGTTCACAATCTTGCTTTCTCCTCTCCCCTGCACGTCGCTTAAATGACTGCAAGGCTCCAGAAACGCAGCCAGTGGGTGGAGGCATTTGGTGTCCATGCTGCCAGCCACCTGCTTAGGCTTTGCTTAGAGTCAGATAACCAAAGGGCCATTAAGGCTGGAGAAATCCCCTGGGATCCCCCAGCCCACCCCACCCGATGTCCCTCAGTGCCACATCCCCACAGCTCTGGGACACCCCCAGGGATGGTGACCCCCCCTCCATGGGCAGCTGTGCCACTGTCTGACTGCTCTTTGGATAAGGAATTGTTCCTCATACCCAACCTGAGGTGCAGATGAAGAGGGTGTCAGCAAGCGGGAGCCATTTTTTGTCCTACTGAACCCCAAACCAGTCATCTGCAGGAGTGAGAGAGGAGCCGCCGCTGGGGCAGCAAGGAGCAGAGGGCGATGGTGTCCCCAGAGCTCAGTGGCTGTGCTGGTGCTGTCTGCTGTGTGGTGCAACCAGGGGCAACTGGAGCATCCTCAGGGACCCAGGGATGCGTTGGATGGCCCAGCACTACTGCCCAGTGGGGCAGGGAAACTGATGGAGTTCTGGAGCAGCAGTGAGAGGGGGTGCCAGGGGCGTGCATGGTTGTTCCTGCAGTCTTGCTGCTCTGCAGCATGGGCCTGGCTGGAGGTGCTCCAGGCTGCGTCAGGCAGACAGTTTCAGCCCTCTTTTCTCTGACATAAATCTGGAAGAGCTCTGTTAAGGCAGCGGAGCTGCAAAAAAATATTTATAGACAGGAAGGGAATCTGGTCTCCCCCCACCCTTTGGCAGAGTAACTATCAGTTTCCTTAAGATACGCGCTTGGCAGCAGTGAAATGTGCTTCATCCCATTGAGTATATTTCTCCTTAGCATTCATCAGATGTAAAATGTCATGGATTTGTCATGTCATTTAATTTCTTCCATTCGGATGTATGCTAGGAATGAAGTCAGCCAAAGGGATCACAAAAGGAGCATTGATGTTGCGGTCCTTCAGCGCATCTGAAGGATCTGATTTAAATGGAAGCATCTACATTGTGTGTGGGGCAGTTGGAAACTGTCGTGATCCTCTAGATGGTCAGTAATCCATAGCTGTGGGTTCATGCCCTGCTCTGCCTTCGTGTCTAAGACCAGGCAGGCTGGGACTTGGTGATGTTCTGTTGCCGCTTGCAACATTTAAGGAAAAGCCCTGTACTGTTTCCTCACCTGTAAGAGGGTTATCATTCTCCTTGAAGCGACGAAATACGTCAGAACTGACGTAATGCGAAAAGTTAGAGCAGTGAAAACAGCATTTTCTGCTGCTTTTAGAAGGGATGCTGTTGTGTTTGTGTGTAGAAGCGGCCTTGCAAGATGTGCGGTGAGGATGCTCTGAGTGCTTGGTCATTGCAGTGAGGGGCAAGCGGTGTCTCAGAGAGGGGCTGAGAAGTGAGCAGTTTTCTGTGGCAAAGTGTAGTAAAGCTGCTTGCCATCCTGGCTCAACCAGAGGCAGTGAGCTGAGGCTGGGCTGGTGGAGGCACTTGGCAAGTTCAGGCTGCCAGCCGCAGGGCCGGGCTTCGCCAAGACCTATATTTGTTTGGTTTTGGTTGCAGTGGATTCAATGTTTGCTTAAAGCTTTTGTGTTTTATATAAATAGTCTTCAGCAGGCTTCAGATGAGGACATAATCTGTTTTATCGCTGCCATCTCTTCCATGCCTGCCTGCCCCTCAGCACTCCCACTTTCCAGACTTACCGCTTCGTTGAGCTGCCACCATCTGGGGCTGAGAGACAGGAGAGGGCTGTAAAGGCACAGAATAAAAGCCAGAAGGTGCCGTGGCTGTGATGTTCTGCTGCTGGGGACAGCCTGGAGCAACTGCAAGGGCAGGAAACCAGAGCCCCATCTCTGAGGATTGCAGTGATAGGCTCCTGCCAAGGGATGTGGTCACAGCTGACACCAGCAGTCTTTCCCAAGGCAAGTGCCCAACCTTAAGTCAGCATTGCCTTTTTGCATGCTGGTAGGCTAGCTGTGGGCTTGTTTGGTATTCTTTTTATTTAAACATGCAGTGCTGGTGTAGACGAGTGTACCTGATAGTGCTGGGGGCTCTCTGGGCTGCCCAGCCACTCTGCCCTTTCTCAAGCTCTCTGTTTTCCTGCATGGCTGCCCTTGGCAAGAGATTTTCACCTGTGCCGGAATGTGTAGGGATTTTGTGTTTGGATGGAGGAGAAACCCTGCTGCCTCTGTTCTGATCATGCAGTAGTCATGGAATAGCAGAGCCCCAAAGATGTAATTAGATGCTGTGGGATGATGCTCATGGGCTTTCTTCCTGGAGATGATACGTTTTTTGAGTAATGCCATTGTGCGTATCCCTGAAAGTAGCCCTTGCACAACCCTTTCCAGGAAGGGAAACAGAGCCCAGCTTGCCTCCCACAGCCCGTTGGAGGAGTTTAATATCTTAAATTCCCTTTAATTAAAGGTGAGGAAACTGAGATGTGGAGATTAAGGACCAGTTTTCTTAGGGAGCGCAGCGGCTGCTCAGGACTGGATTTTCCAAAGAGCGCGGCTCCCATTGAAGTGGTGAAGGAGCAGCCAGGTCTCAGAGCACCCATCCATCACACTGGGCACTGAGCTGGTGGGAAATGGCATCGGGGCAGAGCGAGGGCCTTCCTGTCCCTCTGTGCGTGGCTGTGGGGACGGTCACATCCCAGCTGGGCCTGTGTGGTGCAGGGAATGACAGGTGCTTGGGGCTGAGTGCTTGGGCTGCTTTAGTTCTGGGGAAGGGAGGGAGGCAGGCACTGAGTGCCCTTTTCCTCTGCATTGGCTGGAGCCTTGGAGGTGTGGGTTGGTATCATAAAACTATGGAATCATTAGGGCTGGAGAAGACCTCTTAGATCACCAGGTCTGAACACCAACTAAAACCAAGCCAGTAGCCATAAGGGAGCCATCATCTACAGAAGACAGAGAAGACACCATAATCTAATTTGGAGCCTTTGCTTAATTATTACTGGAGATATTTTTTCCCTGAAAGCCATTGAATGCTATGGAAAATGAAAGGGCATGAAGAGGTCTGAAAACCAGTATGCCAGATTACTGTTGTTATTGAAAATACTAAACAAAAAGACTATAAAGTGACACAGAGGATCTCAAAAGCATTTCTTCTCCGTGGTTTGTTTTGCATGGAGACCTCAAATGTGGCAGAACTCCCCGAGGAAGGAAGGCAGACTGTGGCATGCAGTGATATTTGAGGGAAATAGAGGCGTAGTAAATGAAAGAAAAGCTGTTTTCCTGTCGAGGTGCTTAGAGTTGTGGTGTGGAGGGATGGCAGGAAGCTCAGTGCCGCAAAGCAGCGATGCAGAAGGCAGACACTGCCCTTGTGCTGATTGCCTTGGTCCCAGCACTCAGCGTGCCTCCGGGCTGTGACAGCTCCAGCCTGGTGCCAGCGGGAGCTGCTCCCCCCTTCCTGCTCCCTTCCTTTTGGCTCAGCTTTGCTGTGGACCCCTGATGGCTGCTGCCTTCCTCCCTTGATGTGGCTGCGTTCAGATGGGTCCCAGCAGCTCCTGCAAAGAGCATTGCAGCTTTCTTTTATTAACAGGCACACGCAGATGCCCACAGAAGTTGCTGAGTCCCCTCGCTGTTCTTTTCTAAAATCAGAGTGCAGTCCCAACTTGTGGTGCAGATGTCAGCCGTCGCTGTGCCGCACAGCTTCAGTGCAGGCATTCACGTGGTGCTTTGAGTTAGCATTTTTCCTTCCCTTTCTTCTTCTGTGTCTTACTGTCTGTCCCGATTAGTTGTCCTTTTCTCCTAATTCCTCATTTCTTTAGAGAGGTGGAACAGTTCAGAAGGAAAATGAAGAGCACTGCCCGGGCCCGCAGCTCATCCTCATCCTTCCTGCAGCAGAATGGCTCCTGCTTCCAAAATTGGCCCTTGAGTGGGGATTGCTGGGACCATCCTCAATTCCATCAAACCTTCCCTTTGCTCGGGTGGTTGTGCAGTGCTCTGGGCTCAAAGAGCTGACAAGGTGAGCTGGAACAAGGAGCTGCTGTGTTCCGGCACAGCTCTTGCTCTCCTTTGGCAGCACAAGGTGCAGCTGTGCAAAGCTGCATTGCCAACCCCTGGTTTTCAACCGAGAAGTAAAAGTACACAGCGCTGTGGAGTGGTGGTTTTGGGGTTTTCCTGGGAAATGCACTGGCCGAAGCTAAGAGAGGAAGGTGTTGGGGCAGTCGCGTTTCTCTTGGCTCGGTTTCCAGCAGGGCTGCTGCAGGTCAGCGCCAGCCTGAAGCTCTGTGCCAGCAACCTGAATCTGACCGGCCTGAAGGCAAGAGAAAACGTTACTGCTTTCCTTCTTCTTTCTTTCTTTCTTTCTTTTTTAAGAAGACCTAATTTTTTTCCTGTTCTGTGTGCGTACCCTCCATCTCAGAGCAGAAACCTTCATTACAGTTGTGTTAACGATGCAGCTTGGTACCACATGATGCTGCTCTCCTTGAGGCAGTGTCCCATACAGATGCAGTCTGTGGTCCAGCCGTGCTTGCAGCAGCCCTGCATGCAGCTACCAGGGCAGAATTTGGCTCTGTTGGTGGAAAAACACATCCCTTACGTGTTTCTGAAGGAGACCTTTCGTTTTAGACTGGTGGGAGAGACCAGCCAGCATAAGGCCAACTAAGCTGAGGTAACGCTGCATTGTTTGCCAGATGTTTCCAATCAGTGTATTTTTTTGGCCGCCTCCAGGAATTGACTCGTCTGATTTCACTGCTGGGCGCAGGAAACAGAACTGCCTGCACCTCTGCTGGGGCTGTGCTGCAACTGCTGCGCTCCCAGCTGGCACCCAGCAGCCCTCCAGCACTCTCTGCAGAAATTATCTTTTGCATTTCCATTCTCCTGTCTTGTATTCCCCCAGGGCTGTGCCCTGAAGCAGGGAGTGCTGATGTGTATTGCTGCAGCTCACAGCTGCTACAGGCACTGATGCATGCAACAGGAAGGCACAGCCAGCCCTACATGAGGCACGGGCTGCTCCGTGGCTCCACTGTCACATAAACAAGTCTTCCACGGAGGGGAGGGAACAAGGAGAAGAGGATACCAACAAATCAGAAGTTGATAAAAAGGTATGGCAAATCTGTGGCTAGGTTGGGAGGGATGGCCTTTGTGTATTTCCTTTCTTTCTGGAAGTCACATGTACCAACCTCTTATTTTAAACAGGAGCATAACAAGCACAAACCAAGCACAAAAGAGTAACAGGACCCATAGACCCAACAGACCCATTCTCATAGAATCTTGTCATCATTAAGGTTGGAAATGACCTTTAGGAGTCCTCCACCCACCCCCCCATGCCCACTGCCCACATCCCTCAGTGCCACCTCCCCACAGCTCTGGGACACCCCCAGGGATGGTGACCCCCCCCTCCATAGGCAGCTGTGCCACTGCCTGACTGCTCTTTGGAGGAGAAGTTGTTCCTCGTACCCAACCTGACCATTCCCTGGTGCAACTTAAGGCTGTCACCTCTCATCCTGTCACTGTTACCTGGGAGCAGAGGCTGTCCCCCACCTCACTCCAACCTCCTCTCTGGAGCTGCTGGGAGCTGTGAGGTCTCTCCAGAGCATCATCTGCACCAGCCTAAACAATCCCAGTTCCTTCAGCTGCTGGTGCAGATGAGGCTCAGGAGAGACCTCACAGCTCCCAGCGGCTCCAGAGAGGAGGTTGGAGTGAGGTGGGGGACAGCTTGGATCCATGGCTGCTGCTCCCCATAGGGCTTGTGCTCCAGACCCATCCCCAGCTTTGTAGCCCCACCACATCAAAAGGAGGCCTGAGCTGGGGAAATGAGGAGCTTGAGCAGCTCAAGCACTTGTCATGGGTGCCTACAGCACGGCAGGAAGGTGCAGGTGGCTGAAGGAGCTGCTTGGAAATAAGTGGTGTTCTGTTGAGTCACTCTGCCTTGTCTTGTGAGTTGGACACACTGCTTCATAGGTATCACAGCATCTGTGGCCATGTGGGGCTTTGGCACGAGTTGCAGCAGGGTCTGCACACGCCTTTCAACAGCAGCAAAAAGACAGAAGGGGTGAGGATTATTTCACAGAGCCACGTAGCCTCATTGTGTTCCTACCAGCAAGGTACAGCACACTGCTGCAGGAGGGAGATCCCATGCATGGTGTGCAGTAGCTGGAGCCCAGGGGTCTCCTGCAGTAGTCACAATATTGCAAGACTGTGTTTACTCAGGAGAGCCTCTGTCACCTGGTTCTGGCTGTGCTCAGTTTGCATTTCCACAGCTTTGTGTTTTTGCTCCAGGACTGAGCTAAGCAGCAGAATGCCAAAGGCCCAACGTAAAGTTGTTGTTCTTATTTCTGTCCAAAAAATAATTGTTTACTTTACCATTGCAAATGTATACACATGGCACCAGCAGCTGCCTGCAATTATTTGGGAGCAGATTCTGCTTTTGTTGAAACTGGTGAAGCTTCCAAATAATTCCTTTGTCCTCTGCTGCAGGCAGCTCGGGGCCCCTCGAAGCCCCTCGGATCTCGGGCAGCTCCTCTGCAGAGGGCTCTGCGTGTGAATGGGGACAATTCTGTGTTGGTGTACAGTCACAAAACACACTGTTTGCTCTGGGCAGCAGCAGTGCCCAGCAGGATGCACCCCATGGCCTGGCCATTGCCGTGCTGGGGCTCAGCTCATGCAGCCTGGAGCCCACTGGGTTATTGTGCTTGAAAGGCAATGGGTCTTATATGCTAATTATTTATGCAACTGGAATTAAGGATGGAGCCTAACTGTGGGAAAGCAGTGCGGAGGAATATGCCTTTCTTGGGTGGTTTCAGGCACGGCGCCGTACTGTAAGTGCATCCTGTTTTCAGTCTGAGATGCAGGGCTTTCTGAAACATCCTGCTGCGTGTCCGTAGTTCCAAAGGGCACGTCGTAGGAGAGTGCATCCCTCAGGGCGAGCTGGGCAGGACGCAGCTGAGAAAGGATCTGTAAGGCGGTGTGGGATGCACGCTGGTTTTGCTAAACCTGATCGATTGGAGCCACGAGCGAAGGATGCGCACCGGACAATTGCAGGTTGTTACTGTGTGTGTGCCAGCCCCTAGCTGTGCTGTCATTAGTTGGTGTTGTGGGTAGGCAGGCAGTGCTGGGATGGCTTGCCCTGGCCGCACCGCTCCCTACACCCACACTGTCTGCTCACCGAGCGTGTTAAAGCTTGACATCACCGCTCAGCCCCATTCTGGTTTCGCAATAATAAAAAGCAGAGTCTGGAGAGAGGGCTGCCAGTTTTAATAAGAGGAGAACACGCCCAGCCAAGTTTACTTTATTGTTCTTGGGATACACAAAAAAAAAAAAAAATAAAAATTGTTTGTACAATAACATATTTCGGAGGGTTTGGCCCATTCCAGCCTTTCCTGCCTCCTCCTTTGTTTTCCGGATACATCAGCAGATGTCCATGGAAGTGCTAAATCTGCACCCTGCCTGACCTCTGCTATTGAGGAAGGTAAATCACTTCTGGCAGGAGGCTGCCCAGAATATCTGCATTGCTGTTGTAAACAAATCTAATTAAAGAAGAGTCTTACGAGGGTTTTTTTTTTTTTTTTTTTCTTCCTGCTAATATTTTAATCAGTCAGCTATATCGGCACGGTGTCTGTGTGAGATTCTACATTCTGGTGCTTTCTCAGGAGGTGGAAAGTTTTGCTGTTGTTTCTTATAAAAACATCTTTTTGGCAGAGGATAACTTGGAGATTTGGGCCATCAAAGTGAGAGAGAATGTTGAAATATGACTTGCAGCAAGGTGCAGTAAGCCTGCAGTCTCTGGGCTCTCCTAACCCCTTCTGTGGCTCTGCAGGACCAGGAGGAGCCTCAGCTGGAGGGAATGGGGATGGAGCAGCATCCATGCTGATGCTCAATGTCTGGCTGATGAGGCTGGCTGCTCAGCCTCCTGCTGTTCTGCTTCCATGGGTTGTTCTCCTATTAACAATCTTAATTAACAATTTTGGTGGCTGTTTCACTGGTGGTTAAGGAATCCTGCTGGGATCTAAAGGTAGGCTCCTAAGTCTACCTGTATTCCTGCATCTGTAGGATCTTATGCACCGACCTGGTCAGCACCCAGCACTCAGAGCTGGCTTCTCACCTCCTGTGCAGATGTCCTCCACTGATCAATTCGCTGCACTAATTAATTCTGTAGAATGTAAGGGTAAGGAACTGCAATTGTCTGGAGTGCTGGTAGCGAAAATATTGACTTCCTGCTGCCTTCAGTGGGAGTTGTTGGCTTGGGCTGTTTGCAACATAGCTCTTGCTCTCATGAAATATAGTAAAATTATTATATTGATTAAAAAAATAAATAAATCAAACCACAACTTCTACATATTAGCAAAATAAACACCGACATAAATATCAGGCTTTGTACTTTGGCTTAAAACAACTCAGACAGGAAGCTAATACCAACGCCCATGTCAGCAGGAGTCGTGTGCCAGGAAATCAATACGAGGCATTTCCAAATAAGAGCCACGCTCTGTGCAGGCAGGGAGCCATGAGGGCACGGCGTCGTGCAGAGCTGCAGCGCCTGTTGGAGTGCTGGCTCTCTGGGGCATGGCACTGCTGTGTGACCCTGTGCTGCGGGCATGGGGCTGGGAGGGAGCATCAGGGCACAGCTGGCTTCTGGGAGAGAGGAATGGTGCTGCAGGGCTGGGGAGACAGGGGCAAGCTCTGAGATGTGGACAGGAGATAAAGCGTAGACGTGGCATGGTGGCTGGGAATGAGGGATGTGGTGTGCACTGATGTGACCTGATGGGTGCTTGGTTTCCATGGGCTGCTTTTAAGGGATGGGGGCAAATGCCCCACAGGCATCTATGGCTTAGGATCCTCATACCTTAGGGGTACCCAGACAGAGGAGGCCCCTCACTGTGCAGCATGTCCCCTCGACATCTCTTGTCCCTGGGCTGCTTTCCTCTGGCCTTGTAGATCCATGCTGAGATATTAGGAATGATTTCTTCTCCCAAAGAGCTGTCAGGCAGTGGCACAGCTGCCCAGGGAGTGGGGTGTCACTGTCCCTGGGGCTGTCCCAGAGCACTGGGGATGTGGCACCGAGGGATGTGGCAGTGTTGGAGCTGCACCATCACTCTGCTGTCACCTGCATGTGTTGTGACACGGTCTGCATCAGTGCCTGCTGGCTTTATGGTAGGAGTTCACCCAACCAGTTCGTTCTTTAAGCCCTTGGCTGATGTTCTTGCATCAGGAAATCAAAAGAGCAACGTGCTGACATGCTGTGCTGTTTTTAAAATACTTGACTGGGGTTGTGGGATGGGTTGGGTGGCTCTGCATGTGTACGAGCACTGAGGGCAGAAGTTCAGCATGGGTTGGACTTCCCTAAGAACAAAACTAAACTGTGTGTGGGGAAGGATATCTCCCTTAGGGCCGTGTGGAAGCCAGGTGACAGTAGTGCTAGGAACTAGTTCTGCAGTCTGCGTGGTAACATCATCAGAAATTTCTTCTGGCATTGGGAGAAATCAGGATCCTGCTGCATCCTAACCCTGTGCATGTTGTGCAGAGTTGTGCTCTGAGAACTGTGCTTGTGGGAGCAGCACAGGGTGGGAAGGAGTGCAGTGCTGGGCAGTGAAGTTGTAAGTGCACCCAAATAGGGAAATGGATAACAGAGAACTGTGCTTAATTAAACTCATTGAAACGAACTTCAGGGGGTTCTGAAAGCCGCCTTGCAGCCTTAGAACAAAGCACCTGCAGCTTCAGATGGTGCCTGTAAAACTCCGGGATGTGCATGAGGTTTTATTAGTGGCTTTCCTGCTCTGCATTAGATATTTTGGTGGATATCACAAGGTCTTAATTGGTAAAACATGTTCTGTTTAAGCAGCCCTCTGCCCTCATGCTTGGCTGGCTGTCCAGACACTGTTTGTCAGGGAACATAGGAGGTGCAGGAAGGCTGACATCTCTTTGCAGCTACGCCCTGATGGTGCTGGAGCAGGGTTTGCTGGGTGTAGCTGCAGGAAGATGTGGCCCAGTGCCCGTAGGGTCCTGCAGTGGGTTGTGAGAGCTCCTCTGGGCCTCTGGTGGGTGGGCTGGAAAGGTGCTGGGACAGGCAGTAGGTGCCAGCATCCGCCACCAAACAGCAAACCTCTCTCTGCCTCCTCCCATCCGGCTGGGACACCGAGCATCTCCTGGTACCCTCTTTGATCACTCCAATGTCAGACTTAGATTTGTGACTGCTGGGTGGGATGTTCCCAGCCCACTTAGCACACAGTGATTTGAGATGGTCCATGGGACATGCCTGGGTCCGTGGCTGCTGCTGCCCGGAGCATCGCCGTGCCGGGTTTGGCTCCATGCTCTGGCTGCTTTGCGGATGAGCTCTGTTTCTGGGAGAGCTGGAAGTGAACATCATTTATTCTTTTTTTTTCTGAGCAATTGAGTGATGTTCAATTTTGGGTGGTTCTGTTTTTCTTCTGACAAATGCTTTTGGAAGAGAACGGCTGCAGCAGAGGATTGCACAAGAGGTGCTGGCCGGCAGCAGTGAGGACGCAGGGGCACCTCCCGGCCAAGGGGAGAGGCTGTGTGTGTGCTGCTGAGCTGATCCCAGCACTGCCTTCTGCTCTCGGTACCGAATTGCCTTGGATCTGGAGGCTCTGTGCATGCACTGAGAGCATAGTTGCAGAGCAGTGGGAGAGGTGCTGCTGCAGCCTGACTGCAGGCAGAGGTGCCAAAGGAGATGCAAGGAACGCACTAAGCATCCTTCTGCTCTTCAACAGATACTTTTTGTCCAGTGTGACCTTTTGTGTCTGGTTCTGGGTGCCTTCTGGTACTCCTTTCCCATTTTGGGACGTGTGGACTCTCCTTTCGCATGCAGATGTCCTTCAGCTGCAAAATTTGAGGCTTCCACTTGGAAGATTTATAGCTGCTGCTTCATAGAATCATAGGACCACAGAAAAGTTGGGTTGGAAGGGACTTAAAGAACCTAGAACTGCAGAATGGTTGGGTAAAGAACCTAGAACTGCAGAATGGTTGGGTTGGAAGAGATCTCACAGCCCTCAGCCCCAGCCCTGCCGTGGGCTGGCTGCCCCCCAGCTCTGGCTGCCCAGGGCCCATCCACGGCCTGGGGCACCTCCAGGGATGGGTAACCACAGCTCTGGGCAGTGCCACGGCCTCCCTACGTTTGGGTAAAGAATTTCTTCCTAACATCTCCCCTCTTTTAGTTCAAACCCATTCTCTCTTGTCCTATTACTGTCAGCCTGCTCCCTGCACGTTGCTCTGCTGCTCTCAGAGGGGTTGCTGATGCTGGTGGACATCACTGCGGAGCTGATGGTATGGAGGACGCAGGCAGGAGGGTTCCTGCAGGGCAGCACGTTGCTGAGAAGCCCCTGCTATTGCTCCCAGTCATTTGCTGCAGGCTGTTGGCCATCAGCTGTCAGAGCCTGGTGCCTTGGGAGCAAACATGTTTGCCTGGAAGGAGCATTAATTACCGCTTTTTGAGCTGTGTGATTCGGGAATTGATCATCTTTCCTTGTCTCTTGGTGCTGTGAAGGAGCTGGTTGCTTTGTGTTTTTCTTGGCGCGGCTTTAGGATGGGCATTAGCCAGCCAGATCTGCACTGGCTCCTGCAGAGGGGAATTAAGATGGATGTGGTGCTCGGGGAGTTTCACACCAGCCTTATAATGCTCTCTTTCTGTCTCATTTTAAACTAACAGCGCGTCATTTTGGCTGGAATGAGAGGTGTAGCTGAGCAGCAAAGCTGCCCATTTTAATGGTACCAATTGCAGTTAATGGCAAATACTGGCTGTGAAACAGTAATGCTTACCTCTGAAGGCGCCTCTCTTTTCTAGCCGCCCCACTAATGAGTATTTGGGCAGAAGCGATGGCTGGACTTCCCCCAGGACATTCAGTGCTGGCTGGAATATTCCCTCTGGTTGGAAGGTGTAGGGAAGATGCCACTGGTTTGCCATGACCCCGTCCAGCTCCTGTACTCAGTGCTCACCCAGGCTGCTGCTCTGTGCTGCTCTGGGGAGCTTCTGCTGGGTGCTCTGTGCTGTGTGTCTGCTCCAAGCGGGTGACCTGCAGTCACTCGTGCTCCACACCCCTTCCTGCGCCTGGTCTCACAGGAGGGCCCGACTTGTGTGCCTTAGGGGCTGATTTTACTAATGTTTCCTACTAGACTTTAAGGAAAGAAGTCTTCGTGTTGTTCTTTTCAGCATTCCCCAGGACGGCCTCTGGTCTCCTCACCCTTAGGATGCTTGGATGTCAAAGCCTGCACTGGAGCACAGCCCTGCTGGGCTGGGAGGGGCCTTCTGGCATGCAGCAGGGAAACACAGTGATCTCATCTCCCACTCCTGAAGCAGCCTGTGGACTGAATTACCCACCCGCTCCAGAGATGGGCCCTGAGGATTGAGCCCTGTGCAGGGCTGGGGCAGAGCACTGACGATGGATAGAGTAGAGCTGTGGGGATGGATGGGGCAGAGACCTGAAGATGGATGGGACAGCTTTCTGTGCTCAGTCCCTTTGGCCCTCTGGAACCCCACGGAGTGAGATGAAAGTGAGCTGAGGAACAGAGCCTCTCCCAGCATCTCAGAATCACAGAATCACAGAACAGCCCAGGTTGGAAGGAACCCCCAAGTTGGAAGGGACCTCAAGGACAATGAAGCTCCAACCCCCCGCCACACGCAGGGCCACCAACCTCCACCTTTCACAGCAGCCCAGGCTGCCCAGGGCCCCATCCAACCTGGCCTTGAACACCTCCAGGGATGGACGGGGCATCCACAGCCTCTCTGGGCAGCTGTTCCAGCACCTCACCACTCTCACAGTGAAGAACTTCCCCCTGACATCCAACCTGAATGTTCCCTCCTCAGGTGCTTCAGACCTTTAGAACAGGACTTCATTGCTGCTTCCAAGGAAGGAAAAATCTTTTGGATGTTTCCGTTGTTACCAGGCTTTGCAAATATTTATAGAAGAACGTTGTGAAAGCTCCCAGCCTGCAGGCCTGTGTGGGGAGCAGTTCCCCTCACACTGTTCTCATCACTGGGTCCCTCATAGCCTGGAAGCACTTGTGTGTGAACATGCACATCTTGACACAGCCATTTCTTGGGAATGTTTATGCTTAAATCCCAGTACAGCAGGAACTGCTGCTGTTTGTGCAGAAGTCACTGCATGATGCTGCCACTGCTGGCTGCAGAGGGCTGCTTTGCCATCTCTGTGCTTTATTCTGAGCTAGACCCAACTGTGTTTTTTCCGTAGAGCAAAATACTTCCATCCCACCAAGTGTAGCTGTCAATATATATTTACTGTTCTATGGGAATTAGTTGTGCTAAGCAGTTTTCACTGTTCTGCTCAAGCTCAGGGATTTGGTCTCACCTTGAACTGCAAGGAGCTCACAGCACGATTCTCATGCACCACGGCCGTGAGGTCACCTCAATCCAGCTGGGATTGGCTGGGCAAGGACAATCCTCAGTGCTTGCCTGTATGGCAAACCTCTGTGCAATGGGGATGGAAGCAGTCAAAATACTGAGCAACCTGGTAGGTCCTGCTGGTCCTCGTGGGGTCGGGGAGCTATCTGTTGCAGAAACGTGCCATGTTGGAAGCATACTTTCATCTTGGCTGCAGTGTCCCATGTTAGGGAGAAGTGACTGGACTCAGGAAGGCTGCAGTTCACATTCACAGCACAGCCCAGACTTCTTGTAAGCTGTATTTCAGTTTTGTACATAAATGGACACAGGGGATGGGCAAGAAACCATGCAGCGTGTGAGACTTGGCCTATTAAAACCTGAATTTACTGCCTCGTTTGAAGCAGGTAAATCTTAGAAAGCTTTCACTCATCTCTCTGTGCCTTTTTGATCTTTCTGTAGCAGAGGTGTGAGGATGCTGTGCTGTGGTGCCCGTCAGCACCTTCGGTCCGACCCAGTGTTCCCTGTTGGTGTGAAGCAGCACCTGTAGGACTGCTGCTGGCCTGTCCTGCTTCTGCTTTCAGAGCCCAATCTCCATCAAAGGGTGAGGGCTGCCTGCGGCTGGAGCACAGCACTCTGGGATCCCCCTGCCAGGGTGCGGGGCTGCAACCACCTTGCTGGTACAGAAGTGTCCTTTTTTCTTCCCTTTTTTTATCCCTTTTTGTGGTGGATCCTCCTTCACCGTTTGGCAATCTGGGGATGGGTGGGGGCAGGCAGCTGAGCCCTGTCCTGTGGAAGCCTTGTGTGCAGCAAAAGGCTTTGGAGATTCTTGCACCAATTTGCATGTGCTGCTTGCTCATACTAATACTTCCTGGTGAGTTGTTGCTTTAAGGAGGAAAAAATAGATGTAACTAGATCCCCTGAATCCCTCTAATAAGTACCAGATGTGCTTCCATGAGAAATTCAGGTTTCCTGCTCGGCAGCCGGTCCCTCTTTTTGCTCCATGGTGCCAGGCAGGATTCATTCCGCTCCCAGCTCGGTGATGCTACCCGAGAGCCGTGGCTCATCCTCATGCAGTGCCATGCCCGGTTCCTGTGCCAGTGGTTTAACCTAATTCCCATCCAGTGTGGGAATCTGTGGGGAGTCAGGGCTCGGCTGCACAGCGACGTCTTCATCCTGGTGTTCCAAAGGGCTCTGAGTGCGTGCAACTTGGCCATAGTCAGAATGTCACTGGTGCTGGGCGATGCCCTTGCATGTAGGTGCCTCTTGGTTTGTGTAGCAGGCTGTGTGCCTGGGAAATAAACGTGCATCCTCCACGTGGATGCATGATGTGGTGTGCAGCAGGGGCTAAAACGTGCTCATTAGCAGAAATGAGCCCCTTGGTAGATACCTGTTCTCAGTTCTTGGTTGTCCCTATGCCCCACAGCCTGTGACTCCAAGCTCATCCCAGACACCTCTGCTAACAGTGCTGGCGTTAATGGGGGTTAATCAGAAGAGCATTAGCACTTAATTTGGGGCTCTTAATGAACGGCGGAGCCTTCTGGAGAGGTATTAGGTAGCTTAGCCTCCTTTTCTTCTTCTTTTGTTGATGTTTACAGTGTCAAGGTCGTAAAATGAGAACTAGAGCAGAGGCAGGGGAGGGCTGCATGCTTCCTGCTCCCTTCTGGAGGGATGAGCTGTTTGCCATTGGTCTGAGACAGCGCTTCCCAGGAAAGCTGGTCTGGAATGAGACCGTACGTCCTGTCTGGACGGTTGTGCAACAGCCCTGCTGCTCCCTGCTAGCCGTATCATTTCCCACTGCAGTGACAAGGCAGTGGGTTGAATTTTCCCCTGCTGTGAACCTACAACATCCCTCGCAGTCCGCAGGCGTATGGCAGCCTGTGTGAGCTCAGGGCTGGGGAGCAGTGCGGGGGCACTGCTGGGACCTCGAAGGAGAGAGCTTTACCAGATGACAGTGGAAGCTGTCTGATCTCCACGTGCTGTAAAGAGCCCAGACTGAGCTCTTGTGTGCCTCCACACTAGCTAAGGGATGGGGCTCTCATTCCTTGGTGGATTGCCAGCATGAAAATAGGAATATGGTGTTGTATTAATGGTTGATATGAGCTGGGGTTGGTTTGTGGGACTGCGGGGAGCAGCACATCACAGCCAGCACAGCTCACTCCCCAGTAAATACACACAGTGTTATGATTAACTCAGCAGAGATTCATGGGCAGGTAGCAGGCAGCTTTCACAGCATAAGCTGGACAGTTATAAAACGTCTGTATATTCATCAGATGTAAATATGACCTCGGTTTTGTTAACACCTGTGGATTTTCTCCATCCCCTTGGCGCTGAGTGGGGAATTCTAGAAGGATCCTACAGCGCAGTCACTAAACAAAGCTGTCCAGCATCTCTCCAGTCACTGTGGGTAACCTGCCTTCCTGCACCAGCTCCAATGTACCCTGGTTGGTGCAGCCAGCCCTGCTCTGCCCCGCATCTCCACCCTGCCCATGGCTGCTCCAGGCAGGAGGTGCAGTGCTGCAGGCGGTGCCCTTGGACATTTATGGGTGCTCTAATTCAAGTTTATCGACGTACATCAAAGGGATTTTTGATGAAATACAAAGTTCTGTTTACAGCCTTCACGTACTGCGCTGTGAAGTCATGAGGCAGATATCTTGGGGAAAGATCTCTGAGATGAGAAAATGAAATGAGAAGCGTGTTTGTGGATAAACAAAGGCCATTGTAGCATGTGTGTTATCATCAGGTGAGAAAACCTGCGGGAATCAGGAATAAGGAAGACCCTGGAAGTATGGCTGGAGCCAGAGAGAAATTGTTCCTCATATCCTGTGTACCTTTCCCCTAGTGCAACTTGAGGCCATCACCTCATCCATCATACTCACTGCTACACCCATTGCAGTGGCTGTGCCACGACCTGACCTGCCTACAGCACGGGGCCTTTGCAGAGAGGGACCCTCGTGGAATACACAAAACGCACTTGACTACTTTTATACGGCGCGTTTGAAGAACAGAGCTGTGTTTCTGGCTGCAGGTGTCTGTGTTGGCGTGGTACCAGTGCAATGCTTCGGATGTTTGGTGTTTGGCCTCTCACAGAGGTTAAAATAGCATCCAGAATGGTCCACTATTTTCCAGGATCTGAGCAAAATCCTTGAATGTGCACAACTCTGCATGAATTACGCTTTATGTGGTTGATGTCTGAGTGTGACATTAGGTAATGCGTGCCGTGAGTGACTCAGTGACATCCTGTGAAAGTTTGTTGGAAGTGGATTAGAAGCAGCACAGCTTTTTAGGCTCTGGAAAGATGAAATCCATGAAGCTTCAGTGACTGCGGTGTGCGCTGGAAACTTCAGCGTGCTGATCATAAGCAGAAGCCCAGAAAATGTGATTAGGGCTTTATTTGGAAAAAGTAACCTAGTAGAAGCTTTTATGGAGAAGCTTTTATGGGTCTAGCATTGAACTTTAGGATTGGTTTTGGGATGGCCGCAGTAAAAGTGTTTAAAGAATAACCAAACCTGTGCAGTCGCTCAGTTGCTGCGTGTCTCCCAGGGGGGTTTTGTCCCCTGTCTCAAAGCTCAGAAGAATTTCTGTGTTGCTGCAGGGGTTTCAGTGCCAGGCTCCACATCTTTGCTTCCAGATTCTGGGAGGAAAACCACGCAGAGCGCTGCTAGGCCAAGAGATGTGGCTGTACACGTGGGGATGCGCAGCAAGGAGACTTGATAATGTTCCTGTGTTGAGGAGGGCATCGTGGGGCTGCAGGGATGGTGCTCATGTGGGATGAGTGGGGAAGGCTGACACTTGGAGAAACTCCGTTTCCTTAACCCAAAGCTGGGGGCGGTGAGGTGCGTTGGGTCACTAGGTGTGCTCTGTTTGCTATGGCAGCAATTCATGGAGCAGTAAATTGTGGAATCATGGAATCGTTAAGGTTGGATCCCCAAGTCCAACTCCACCCACCTCGCCGTGCACACATCCCTCAGTGCCACATCCCCACAGCTCTGGGACAGCCCCACTCCCTGAGCAGTTGTGCCACTGCCTGACTGCTCTTTGGAGAAGTATTTCCTAATATCCAGCCTAGAAGCAGTGTTTGAGGCACATGTGCACATCCCTGCTGTTGGGCTGTGTTGGCTCTGTGCTGTGTGAGTGCCCTGCAAGGAGCTGTGCAGCACTCGGGGCTGCCTCTGCCTGCACCAGCTCCTCATTCATCTTTCATGCCAGGGTGTCTGGCAGTGTGTGTGCACTATGTAAGAGCTAACGTAGTGCTCAGCTTGACATTGGGAGTGCTGTGCAATCTCCATCTCACGATGGGGAGTGAGCTGGGAGCAGAGGAGGAGCTTTGCAATGAGGTTTACCTGGCTATGGACATGGGCAAGGGCAACCTGTGGCTATCAGGAAGGGAATGGGCTTTGCTCACAGTGCTGTCTTTTTGCAATCAGTTATATTTCCCAAACTAGGCCAAGATAATATGAGGGAAAATGAAGGCTGCTGCTTGGGAGCTGTGATGACAGTACAAAAAGAAAGAGCACTGGTCTCTTGTCAAGAACATCACTCTGCCAAAGTGATGCAAAGTGATGCAGTTGCAGCAGGAGGGGTCCTACATGCACAGGGGGTCCTGGCTGGAAGGGCAGGGGATAGGCAGGTGTTGGTGCCGGGCTCCTTGCTCCTTCCCACTAACCAAGGCAAAGGGTTGCTGTTGTCTTTCAAAGCATGCTGCACTTAGCTGAATTTTGTCTTCACTTTCACAGCCTGTCAATTTTATTTTATTTTTAAATGTAGTTAGTTTTAAAAAACAGCCTTAAAAGTAGCCTTGTTCTGATTTCTCTTGAGGGCGAGACCCCATCGGTTGGTAGGGAGTCCATCCCATTACTCCAGCAGCTTGATGAAAGCCTGCAGTAAAATGGCTGTGAGCTTTCCATTAGTGAAAAGGCATCCTGGGGCCTTGGTGGGAGTGCTGGGAGGGAGCTGGGACTGCCCAGCACAGAGCAGCCTTGTTTGGGACCGGCCCTGGTGCAGTGTGACCCTGCCATGTCTCAGACCCATGCAGTCTGCTGCGGATGGTTCATGTGTTCAAAGTGAATATTGAGTTCTCACAAACACAGCCAGTTGCCTGATGGTGTCTGCAGCCAATTGTGTAAACAGAGTTTTACTGCTTTTTGGTGATTTGCTTGGTGCAGGCGATGTTTAATGATGCTGTGGGGCGGCTGTGTTCTCTCGTGATGCTCTCAGGCTTCCCCGCCAGCTACAGCTCTGCCTTCGCCTTGGAAACAGAGGGATCTGCTCAGCTGATCATCCAGGCAGGTCCTCATGCCACTCTGCAGGAAGCTGCCAAGTCCTTGGAGCTTAACACTTGAATACTGAGGGCAGTGGAAAAAATACAGGAAGATCCGTGTGAAAATGCGACTGGTGAAACAACAGATATCTGCGCTGGTGGTTTGGAGACGCCTGATTTTTAGGCATGAGAATTACTCATGTGATGTGTAGATAAGTGTGTGTGTGCCGTATGTTTGTAGCAACTCTTGCTGTAACACAGGCAGACGTAGTGTAAGGCAGGAGAGCCCTGGGGGTCAGATATTGTGGAGTGGGAGACAGAGCAGCCTCAGTGCATGAGGAGTTTCTCACTGTGGCTAGAAAGTCACACGGCTGTGGTTTTCTTTGGCCATTTGCCTCTTCTGGTGGTGCTGGCAGTAGTCAGGCCTGTAAATATTTCCAGTATAAACCAGAGTTTATGGCACGTCTGTAAAAATTCACATGGGTTTGGAGCCTGGCATATGGGAGCCTTTGCTCGTGTTTACATTTTTCAGTATAACAAACTTTCAGATAAATTGCCTTCACAGTTCATCAAGTACTTGAATGCAGAAAAGAGGAGGTAAATAGTTTGCAATGTTTAAGAAGTGCTTATCACTTCTGCTTGTTTCACTGTTTATAGCTTCTTGTTTGCTTAGTCTAAAGCACCAAGTACGCCTCGTGGACTTCCTGGTCCTCCTGAGCTTTGGCTTTCTGACACTGAGATCTTTTGCAAATTGGAGTTATCTAAGAATGTCACCAACATATGCCTTGACCCAGCACATGAAGAGTGGTTTGTTGGTGAGCATCCCCTCCAGCTGATGGGTGCAGGGCACAGGGCTGGGGAGGGAGCCCTGAGAATCATAGAATCATAGCATGGCCTGGGTTGCAAAGGCCCACAGTGCTCATCCAGTTCCAACCCCCTGCTGTGTGCAGGGTCGCCAAGCAGCAGCCCAGGCTGCCCAGAGCCACATCCAGCCTGGCCTTGAATGCCTGCAGGGATGGGGCATCCACAGCCTCCTTGGGCAACCTGTTCCAGTGCCTCACCACCCTCTGGGTGCTGCATCTGACAGAAGAGGTAGGCCCAGACTGGACACTTGCGTGCTTTAAACTGTGACAACTAATTCAGACTGTTTTTTAGTACTGTTAATTAACTGATGAAGTGTTACGAGCTGTGGTTGCAACACGTCATCTGCAGCACCCTCTGTGTTCTGTTAGCTGGTTGATGGGCATGGGATGGACGCAGTGTAGTGCATCTCCAGAACGAGGATAGCAGGTTGGAATATTTGTTGGTGGTGGGCTTAGTGTGAAGCAAATGGTGAAGTGGGAAGTGAATCTACCATAATTAGGTTCTCATGTGGATTATTACCTAAATAAGTGGAAATCCAGAGCAGTGACATGGATCCCTGCTGGGGCTGGCCTGGCTCTGGCCGATGTTAAGGAAAGGCCATTAGGAAAGGTAAGCTGCTGGTGCATGGGTGAGCACACAGGTGCTGTTTGCTCAGGTAGATCAGCACGAGCAATCCTGGCTGCAGTGGGGCTCTGCTGCTGCTTGCCCTGTGCAGTCACATTGGGAAAACACTTCTCCTTATCTCTTAGTAGCATGTTATGATCTTTGGCTGCTTTTAAAATTTCAGTTAGGGGAAATGTCTATAACTGCTCTTTTATTACTTTGTTGAGAGCTGCAGCTCTTCCCCAGCGAGGTGACCTCGCAGCTTGCCTGTGAGCAGGGCAGGAGCTTTGTTGGCCAGGAGAGTTAGCAGCAAGGTTGGAGGTGATGCACGACAGACATCCTCTGCAAACCACCTCCAGAGTGCTCCAGTGTGTTGAAGGTGTGCATGGGGAGCATTGCTCTCACTTCATCACCTGCTGCCCGGCTCAGCGTGGTTAACTTCAGCCCTGCACTGAATGGTGCTGGGGCAGGGATGTGGGGCAGGGTGCAGGGCTGGGGCAGCGTGCACAGGGTGGGGAGTGGGGCAGGTGCCAGCATGGAGGGACTGCCTCTGTCCTCACACTGTGGTTCAGCTGCAGGATGGGGTTCTGTGTGAGCTCAGTGGTCTGTTACACTGCATTGGGGTGTTTGGGAGATGAGATTTACACCTCTGGATAGAGCGTGGCCTCCGAGCTGACTGTTCCTTACAGCTGCTTTTGTGCTGAGATTGTGCAGTCCTCTTGCACAGATGGCTTTTGACAGTCACTGATAGGTGCTGCTGTCTGTGCTGTTAATTTTTCCTTTTCAGCAGAGTAGTTGATAGGCAGCTATTCAGTTACACAGCTGGGTCTGCAGCGTTTGCTCTGGGGGCTTTGTAGTGAACAATGTCGTGCAGGATGGGAATCCTCTGGTTAGAGTAAAGCTTTTTTTCAGTGGAATCCTTATAAAGCTGATAAAAACTAATAAATTGTAAGAAGAAAAGCCCATCAGCAAGTTGGGAGCAGACTGTGATTGTCCCAGTGCTCAGCTTTCACCTTGTGTTTTGCACTGCTATGTGCTGGCAGGGGATCAGGAAGGTGCAAGCCTACAGGCAGAAGGAGGCGGGTTGCTCTGGACAGCATATTCAGCATTTCATGGCAGTGGGAGAAATGAGATGTCCAGCACATCTCCTCTGTGCATCTCCCACCACGTCCCAACATACCGTGCCCAGCAGCTGGGTGCATGCTGCTGTACTTCGGCTCCCAGCTCCTGGCAGACGTGAGCATAGGCTGGAGCTGGAATGCACTTTCCCAGACATTTCACTGAAAGCTCTTTAATTTTGGATTCTGTGGTGTGCCTTATCAGTGGTGAGTGCATTTGAATGAGTGAGTAAAGCAGTGAGGCGGTGATCTTCCCGGATGGGTGAGTCAGCTGTGAGCTGGGCTCTGGGGCTTTTGCAGCGTGAAACGGTTTCTCAGTGTCGAATTAATGAGGTTTCAGCTTTTCCGAAATCTGAAAAGTATTAGTCTGGGTCTGAATTTCTGAATGGTATAAACAGCCCTGTGGTGAGAGCAGCAGTCGCTGGCCACCAAGACGTTCGAGATGCTTCTCAGATGGAATTTCAGCAGTGAATGTCAGCAGCACCCGGCTTGGCTCACACCTCTGCTCCTGCCCCGGGGCTGCAGCTGCAGCTCCCAGCGCTTGCTGGGAGTAGTGGGAAAGAGCTGAGCTCCCCAAAACGTGCACAAGCTGTCTGCATAGGATCCCCATGTGTGCGTGGTGAAACACATCCCGACCCTGCTCTTGTTTGTGCAGTGCTGATGCTAGCAGGGGTCTCGGTGGAGCAGTATGAGATTCACATCTCCAAGAGCTCTCAGGTTAGGATAGTGTGTAATCAATATGCATATGTTACTGCTGATGAAGCAAAGAAGTGATCTGCAAAGCAGCACAGCAGCTTCAGTGGGGACCACGGAGGAGGGAGCAATGAACGATGTCAGGTAGGATATGTGGGGTTGCTGAGAAGTCCTGGGGTGCACACAGGTGTGTAAGTGAGAGTCCTGCACTCAGTCCCAGCCCTGCACACGGATGTCTGCAGGGACAGCTGCCTTGCTGGGAGCATCTGTGTGCTGTGTGCTGGGCTTCTAGATCAAAGAATGGTTTAATAAGGAAAAAAAAAAAGGGGGGGGGAGAAGGAGGATTAGAACAATAAGTAGATTTAGTTTTAGCCTTGCATGGATTCCTCATAAAGTCAGCACACCCAGAACTGCCTCACTGGCCTCTAGCTTTCCTAAATAAACACACCGTAGCAGGACTGAGAAGTGAAGCCATGCAGAGTTACAGAAAGCTGAATTTTAGTGTTATACAGGAACATGAAGGGCTCTTTTACTGTGGATCCTGGAGTTAAATTGTAACGCTGTACCACAGTACAGAGGGCTGCCTTAGTAGGCAAGCTCTGAAGTTTGCAGCAGAGCTTCGCCGACCTGCAGGGTTCCCTGCTGGAAGGACGCCTGTTCTTTCTCAGTTCTACAGGTTGGGAGGTATGGATTTGACTTACGGACCAATTTTGGATTTACTTTGTAAGAACTCACTAGATGTTAAAAAAGCTTGCAGCAGTTCAGGCAGTGCCATAAAACAGTCATGACCGTAACACAGAAAAAATGAAGGGTGCAGCTCATCATCGTGGAGGCAGCAGAGGTAGAGCCAGCAGTGCTGGAGGCGGAAGGCGATAGCTGAGCAGTCATCAAGTGCTGTGCACAGAGCCTGCAGGGAGTGCCACTGTGAGCTGGGAAATTCCAGGTGAGAGAGAGTCAGCAGGTGAGGAAATGAACAAGGCTCAGCTTAATCTGAATCTAACGAGACCAAGGATATTGTTGAAGCTTTGTCCCATCAATGCTACCATGAAGCCAAAAACGTGCAAAGGTTTGCTTTCCTCTCTCCTGTGGTTGTGCAGATCGGAAATAATCCCACTCAGAGGAAGGAAAGGAGGAGAAAGTGAGCTGGGAATTAGGGCTCAGGAATATAAGCTGCTCTGCCACGTCTCAGAGAGGAGCAGGCGTTAATTGAGGGTTAATTCTGCCATTGCAGCTGTGGGAAGCTACGTGGGTCTGCGTTCTCCTCCGTTTGCATTATGCCTGCCCCAGGCTGCTGCTGGAATTCAGGGGATGCATTGCTGGCTGTGTGTGGGGCTGTGTGTGATAGATGGCAGCGGTCTCTGCAATGGGCACTGGGTGCTTCCTCTGCTGCCCCTATCCTGCTGTCCCCAGGGCTCTTCTCAGTGACCCACCCAAAGGAATGGATGGCCGTGTCCTCGGGCTGCTGGCCACGGCTCCCCTGGAAGCTCCTATGAGTAGGAAATGGTTTTCTGTGCTCGGAGGCTGGCGGCAACATCTTGTTTTTGGGGATGGATGTGCTGTAATTGGCTTACTGATGCACGCGGGGCCTCTGCTGTGAGCGGATGGATTAGGAGGAGCCTGTCCTGTTTGATGCTGGCACGTTAATGTCATGATTCATAAATAAAAAGGATTTAGACTTAAAGATCATAAGATTAGCAAGGAAGAGCAACAGCTTAATGCCATTAATTAGCAACGCTTATGCTTTTAAGTCACTCAAGATGCTGCCACGTTTGTTTTCCAAAACAATAAGCCTGTGCATTGTCATTAAAATGAAGAATAAGTGAGAAGAAGCTGAGTTCTGTCCTTGCATGGCAGCAGGGAGAGGTTGGGGTGGTTTGGGCCGGGCTGGGGGTGCAGTGCCTCTCTGCAGCTTGGGGATGCTGCTGGGGTGCTGAATTGGATGGAGCTGGGCTTTGTCCAATAGGTTAAATGTGTATATTTCCTTGATGCGCTGCTAGTTTTATTTTTAACTCTTAGGCAATTTAATATTTTGTGGGCCTGCTAGTATTTCCCCCTGGTTTTCCATCTGCTACTGTGATTAAATGAAGTTGTAGCTTTATAATGCCAGTCCAGAGCAAACGAAATGGAAACCTTACCTATATGACTTGGCACGTGGACAGTAGACATGAATAACTTTGGAATTTGTGGGGAAAAAGAGAAGTTATGTGTGCTTGGAGCCAGAATATGGCCGGGAATCGGCCCCTGCAGACAGGATCGAGCTGCGGCTGCTGAGCTGAATGCCAAAGGCTTCCGAGCCCGAGCTGCGTGGAGGGGGAAGGTGGGAGATTGGCAGTCCTGGGCCTGCAGGTAGCCAGAAAGTGCCGCTGTGTGTGATGCCCCTAACCAGAGGACCTGGAAGTGGCTAAGAGACGCCTGGGAGTCGTTTCACCGGGCTGCGGGGAGCAAGAAATACAGACTGCAAATATGTGTGGTTAATTGTAGCGGGAGCCAAAGCTGTGCAAGCAGAAGGGTCCAGCCAAGGCGATGGAGCAGCCTTCTGTGCCATAGCTGCCGATGCAAGAGATGCAGAGTGGGGGAGTTCACATTTCAGAATGAAATCAGAATTAATCTGTTTTGAAGTGCGTTCATCCAAATCGCTGTCTGGGCCTTGTTTCCATCCTTCAGGCTGCACTCACAGAATTGTTAAGGTTGGAGAAGACCTCTGAGATCCCACCCTCCCCCATTCCCACTGCCCACATCCCTCAGTGCCACATCCCCACGGCTCTGGGACACCCCCAGGGATGATGACCACCACTCCCTGGGCAGCTGTGCCACTGCCTGACTGCTCTTTGGAGAGGAAATTGTTCCTCATACCCACCTGACCCTCCCCTGGTGCAACGTGAGGCCATCACCTCTTGTCCTATCACTGTTACCAGGGAGCAGAGAGGACCTGCACTTTGCTCCAACCTCCTTTCAAGGAGTTGGAGAGAGTAACTGGGCTCTGCAGAGCTCTCCAGGATGGCTTCTGGTCCCAGCACCAGCTTGGGTCCGTGAGCTGATGAGGTGGAATAGGATCACAGTGTGACAGGGCACGCACTGCAGGTAAACAGCTTAGGCCCAGTGGAGCTCTGAAATATGTTTGCATAGTCACAGGTAAGGAATGGCACTTGACAAAGCCCCAGGAAAAATACCAAGGAGTGCATTAAAATGATAAGCAGAACTGATAAGGTGTATGGCGAGAGACTGAGAGGGGAATCAAGGGCAGATAGCATCACAGCCTGTAAATACTATCGACATGACAGCACAGATGAGCAAAGAGAAGAGTATTTGTTATCTGATAGAAAACAAGCTTCAGGAAGAGCAGCAGCAGAGTGGTGGAAAAGCTCTGGGAGTGGGTGACACTCATCCATTGGTGGAGGTGGTGAGGTCTGGTGAGAAGGCAGCAGGGCCTGGGGTTACCTGTGTCCCAGAGTGAGATATGTGAGCTGCAGCTGGAGAGATGCTTCGTGCTCTGGCATGTGGCCTTCCTGTGCTGCACCCTGCTGATAGGAGGCTCTCGAGATGTGGTGCTTGCAGAGCTCTCCTTGTGCTGTGCAAATAGCTTCAGAGAGCTGCCCAGGGGTAGGCACCCAGCTGGGCTGTCCTGCGCTGTGTTGTGTTGGGCAGCTGTGCTCCCAGCTCCAGCATCACTGCAAGCCAAATAGGGCTGCGTCTGGTGACATTTGGAAACCTGAACAGCATCCTGCTGTTAAAATAGAATGAAATGGATTTTAAGGACCTTGTCTGGAGAAGAGCATGCTTGTGCAGTGCCCAGCACTGGGTGCTTGCTGTATGAGTGTGCTCAGGGCTGGAAGGCTCCTGCTGCATCCCAGTGCATCCTGCAGCACGAGGGGCATTGCTGGCACTTCTGGGGCCAAAGGCAATGCTGAGAGGGAATGTTTCTGAGTAATGCTGTCAATAGGAATTCGCATAAAACGATGAGGGTGAGTGCAGCCCTGCTGCCTCAGTTCACCCACATCTGCTGCCTCCCAAACTACCACTACCTGATGCTCCTTTCTCTCTCCCTGCAGAATGCGATGAACTTGCCTCCTGACAAAGCCCGGCTGCTGCGGCAGTACGACAATGAGAAGAAGTGGGAGCTCATCTGCGACCAGGTGAGGTGGTTGGGGGGCTGATGGCACACATCTCGTTAGGAGCACACATGGGGTTTGTCAGTGCAGGACCCTAAAAGGGCACCTTGTTGGAGATGAGCATTTGTGTGGTTTCTGACGCTCGTTTCTTTGGCCTCATGCTCCATTGTTGGTAACAAACTCATGGAATCTGTGTTCAGTAGGTGGGTTCTCACCTTGTAAGTAAGCTGTGTGATGTCAGG
This sequence comes from Chrysolophus pictus, assembly GCA_037305975.1. Classification (NCBI taxonomy): domain Eukaryota; kingdom Metazoa; phylum Chordata; class Aves; order Galliformes; family Phasianidae; genus Chrysolophus; species Chrysolophus pictus. The sequence continues at coordinate 1,814,431 of CM074582.1, read as the reverse complement.
GAGTGATTTTGATGCAGTTGGGTGCATGGCTTTCCCTGTCCTGAGCCATTGCCCCATATGGCCGTAGCTGTCACCTTCAGTGAAAGACAAATGGCGATGCAGCCTGAACTCCCCTTCACCTCCAGAGCCTGAGCAGCAGCCTGGGATTAAGCAGCACCATATGCTGAGGCATCCCTCATGCACAGCTCTGTGCAGGGCAGGCTTGGCAGCAGTGTGTAGCAATTAACAGGTTGGTCTGCTGTAACAAATGGGCAGAAACAGCATTCTTTAGAGAAAGTGAAGCATGTGAAATGCGGGGTGTGCATCTGTGAGCCAGCAGCAAAATCTGCCATAAACTTCAAAGTGATTGCTAATGAAAGTGATTGATCCAGGGCTGAAAGAGTGGGATGCTTCCTTGAGATGGCAGTACAGGTACCAGGGTGATGGTTCAGCAGAAGGCATAGTCATGCTGTGAGGTTAGAAGTGTCCTATAAATAGGTTTGTGGGACACTTCCTTTATACCCATTACAGCGGCAGAGCCTTCAATGAAATCCAATTACCAAATCCACCCTTCCCAGGGTCCCACTGTCCCAGGGGATGTGCTTAGGGCTGCAGTCTGCAATCTGCTGCAGCTGCCCCATGTCCCTGCTGGGTGCTCGCCAGCCACTGAGGACTGGAGCAGCATGGAGCAGGTGTCTGTAACAGCACCATAGCACAGCATATGGTGTGTGAAATATTTATATCTGTCCGTGTAATTATGGTACGTGGCTGCAAACACTTCTAGAAATAGATTCTGTATGGAACGTAAGCTGTTAGAGAGGAAGCAAACTTTGATTACTGTTTTATATAATAATGAATTTTGTATCTGCTCTGACGAGGTGGATGTGCTTTCTGGTGAGCCAGTGCAGGGGCTGCAGTGCTGGTCGTGGGGACTCAGCCAGGATGGTGCTCTCTCTCCTTTGTCCTTGTAAGTCATCCACACTTTGCTGCAGCTTCTCTATAAGCTTGCTCCCTGCCTCTCTGGGTCGGTGAACAAGGAATACATCTAAGGAGGAGGAGAAGAATGAAACCAGCTCTGGAGGATGTGATGTGAGCAGCCGACTTCCAGGCAGGGAGTGGAGACAAGGTGCCTTGCTTCATGAACCAAACCACTCTCATGGAGTGTTTGGTGGCACTGCTGTCATTTCGGTCCAGCTGTGTGCATTGAAGTGTTGGGGGACACGAATGTTGAGAGGAGAGGTTGTGAGCATCTTAGGAAGTTCTTCATTGCCCTCTAATGGCAAGCTGTGGCAGGGGTGGAGATCGTGTCCTGTCCCTTGGAGGTGCATGGAGAGTAACTATGAAGAGCACCAAGATGGAAGCAGTGTGGTGGCACCCAAACTTCCAGCCCTCAGCTGCTGCTGGAGCTCTTTCCCAACAGTGCCTTCCAGAGGAAGGAAGGAAGGGCAGTTTGGCAGGCTGGTGGCCAGTGTGGGGTCACAGGGATGGTGGTAGCTTCTCCTGGGCTTGCAGTGCCCAAGGAGCAATGCTGCTGGTGCCCGTGAGCCTGAGCCCAGAAATGTGCTGTGTCAAGGTTTCGCCATCAGAAACAAAGTGCTCCAAATAGCCCATGGAAGAACATCTGAAATCACAGAGGGACCCTGAGACTGTCTTCATTGACACTGAGCTGAAAGGAGCTTTGGCTGTAGTTGTTAGATCATGTTCTTAGGAGGAGAGAAATGTTTATTGCTGGGCCCTCCGTCCTGCCAGAAGATGCATGGTGACAGAGTGGGTCACAGCAGCTCGTGCTGCCCAGCCTAGCCTAGACGTGCTTTTACACCCTTCCAAAGGGAAATGGCACACAGCTTCCCCAGCAGTGCCGAGTCAGACCCACTGAATGCTTACCTGGTCTGTGTGAGCCCTGAGAGCGGAATGAGCCAGCAAGGGTAACAATAATAACAGATGTCATTAACACAGAAAGCATCCTGAATGTTTTTGGAAGCAGAATATCTCTGGAAAAGCCACAATTTCCTGGTTTCAGAATAAATACATTTCCCAGATTGAGGTGAACAAGGGATGTATCGAGTTCTTCTTAGGACTGCGTGGAAGGGGAAATGCAGGAATCCAGTAGTTCCTCCTCATTGCTGAAGTGAAACCCCTGGCCTCCCTTACCATATCCACCAGGAGAAGGTGCTGATGCAGGACAGCGTGGGAGCAGTGCTGTGTCCCTGAATCATTCTCCATCATTCATTCCTCTCAGGGAGGCACAGAGCAGCTCACTGCAGCGTTGGGCAGCGCTCTTCCATTTCAGCCTTTGGGCTGAGGTTCCCCAGCAGGTTGTAAATAAGAAAGGGCCCATTATTTCTGCAAAATGAATTTCCACACCACGTGGTTGGACAAAGACAGGGCAGTTACTGCTGGTCTGTGCCTTTCTGGTGTCGAGGCTGCAGATAGCAGCAGTGCCTCGAGTCTGCACAGCGCAGATAAAACAGCTTTTGGTTGGGATTTATGACAGTGTTGTGTCTGCACGGCTCTGCTCCATGCAGCCACCTGCCTTCTGCTTGGTGAAATTTGGGGAGGTGAGTTCGGGTTGGAAGCACTGTGTGTCTGTGAGACTCGCAGCCTGATACGTTTTTGCTTTGAAAGCAGATTTGGCCGATGAGCAGTTATGGATTGCCAAAGGAGGAGAGGATGGGAAAAAGCAACAGCTTTAGCTCGTTATTTCTGGTTCTTAAGGGTTAGGGGAGGATAGCAGTGGGTTTGCCTCCTCAGGGTATGAAGAGCTGAGGAAGCAGAGGAAAGGACCAGCATTTCCCTGCGTAGGACCTGGTGATGACTGCAGGCTTCAGTCCTTCGGCCCAAATAATTCTGCTGTGCGATAATGAGCAGTTTAATTTAATGACCTTGCTGTAGAGATCGTTACACAAGTACATAATTATGGCTGGTTTTAAGAAAACAAACACACAAAAGCGTGTGCTATCTGCATCACAGACTGCTGGGCTTGCTTGCTGAGTCTCTTCAAGTGGTTCGTGCTGAAGACTTCAGTTATTAACCCCAGGGCTGGGAAGGCTTGTGCCACTCAGCAGATGATGCCCCATTCCTGAATGAAAGAAATAACCCTGAAAAAGTAAAATAGCTTCTCTAGAGGATTATGTATAACACATCAGAGCCAAGGTAGCATTAGGAGCTCCCCAAAAGGAGGATCGATCCACAGCTGTCCCTTTGCTGCCCACAACCCCCACACTGCTGCCTCCAGGGATGGCCCGGCCCTCCTGCAGCCCCAGGGCAGTGCTTGGGAACAGCAAGCACACTGCTACCCTCATGGCTCAGTTGCAGAGGGGGACATCAGTACTGAGTGCTGGGATACCTCCAGAGCTCACACAAAGCTCCAGTGGTGGTCCTGAAGCTCTGGTGACTGCTTAGGACGTGTCCTCGTTCCAAGCAAAGTGCTTCTGTTGTCTGTCTGCCAGAGTAAAGGAGTTCTAAAATGAGTTAATGGATGGAATTACTTCTAAATCACTTCTGTGCATGCCCACTGCAAAGCCATGGTGGGCTCTGTCCTGGGGGAGCTGGATGTCTAAGTGTGAAACTGTCCCAACTGTTCCATAAGAAGCACTTACACCGAGCTAGCAGTTAAAGACCTTTGAATATTGACATGTTATACTTTCAGATGCTTTACTTTCTACGCTTAAATCTTCTGTATTCTGAAGTCCCCAACAACATGCTTGGGTTCCTGCCCCTGTTGTCTCTCTCCATAAGCAGCAGGGTTGCAGCAGGTGCTCTGTGCAGGGCAGGAGCTGTGCTGAAGCCTTACAGCCATCTGCAGCCCTCCCTGCGATACCATGCTGCCTCTTGCACCTGGCTCTCCCAGCACCCTGGCAGTACTTCCAATTAGCAGCAATTTAACCACAATTGTGACATTTCCTCAGTGGTCATATAGGCTCACGGATAGAAGAGTCTGATGAAGAGAGGTTCTGTGAACACACGAGCTTCCTTGGCCCCCTGGCAATGCACCAGCCAGATAATGAGCTTGTAGCAGTGATTACCACATCTCTCAGCAGTTAGATTGGGCTTCTTGAAACCAGTCCCCCACTCTTATGGGCTGGGTGATCCAAATGTTCCCTCCTCACCTCCATCACCACAAATTGTGTTCATTTCCCTGTGGTTTAAAGGGAGTGAAGGGGCTGACCCTGGGCGCCAGGAACCCCTGCTCTGTGGTTCCTGAGCTGTTGCTGAGATAAAAAGGGAGTGCCAAGTTCCGGGGCTTGCAGCTTGGCTCATCCATCTTTGAAGGTGCACAGGAAGCAATCCTGCTATAATGCAGGGCAGAAATGTCTGCTTTCTATCTTAAGAAGCTACGGCTCGGGGCTGCTGGACCCCAGGATAGATTTGTGAGTCCATTTTTCCTCTCTGACAGTGATAAATGGCTTTTTTTACAGCAAGTAGCAAGATAATAACAGAAACAAGTTTGGTGTTCAGACAGTTTGTTCTGGTACTGGCAGCAGCATGCTCCTTGGTAGGAAATAACGTCCAGATAATGCAGGCAGAATTGCATCCTGACCTCATACGTGAGGGTTTCAAGTATCAGTTACAGAATGCAAAGCTGTAGCACCAGGAGGAAATTGTTATGAGGCCTTTCCTCAAGAGAAAGGACAGAATAGTTTAAAATTCTTCCAGGATGCAAATAGTATCAGAACTTTTGGTAATGCTCTTACCAGGTATGGACACAGCCTGCTCCTTGCAGACTAACTCATGTTTCACCGGAGGTGCTCCCCCCCCTCTGCTCTGCCCTGGGGGGGCACAGCTGGAGCACTGTGCACTGTGCTGGGCTCCCCAGTTCAGGGCAGACTGGGAACTGCTGGGTCAGCTCCATGAAGGGCTGCAGAGCTGCTGGGGGCTGGAGCACCTCCTGATGGGGACAGGCTGAGAGCCCTGGGGCTGTGCACCCAAAGGAGAGAAGGCTGAGGGGGTATGAGTGGTGCTGACCCACAGCTGAAGGGCAGGGGATGGGGCCAGGCTCTGTTTGGTGGTGCCTTTCAATCCAGCATGGGCAAATATTTGCTCCTGCAGCACTTCTCTTGCCCTCCATGCTCCTGCTGAACAGAGGCTCTGCAGTCCCAGGTGTGTTTGTTTGTGTCTGTAACCGGAATTCAAAACTGTAATTGAATATGTAAGCCATATTTTTATGCATCCAATATAAATATCAAATTTCAGAAAATCAAGATACATGTAAAGATGGTTTATTTGCATGCATATGGTATATGTGTAGATTATAGATGAATATAGGGTATGTACGTATATATTTATAGTGTGTGTTCTGTTGAAATATGTACGTGTATGCATGCCCTTCATGCATATCATAAGTAAATACAGAAAATGTTATAAGATGGTTGATGTTTATTCTTACATCCTTTTCAGGAGAGGTTCCAAGTGAAGAATCCCCCACACACGTACATCCAGAAGCTGAAGGGCTATCTGGACCCAGCTGTCACCAGGAAGGTGAGGAGCATCCTGTTTCCTCCTGGCTGTCCTTTGTTCGTGCAAGAGGAGCTCCTGGGGTCCTGATTCCTTCCTGCCTTTGTGTGCAAGGCCCCATGGAGCTCTCAGAAAAGTCCTGGAGAGGTAACAAAATGCAGAGGAAGGTTGGGAGGACACTGCGGCTTTTGTGGCTTAGAAAGCAGAACAGATGTTGCAAAGAAGAAGGCCATCTGACACATGAAACAAATTGTTTTAATATCTTTAGCTCCAATAAACAGACTGACAAATTGTCACTGAGCTGTGCTCCAGGTCTGGCTTCCCATGTGGGCAGTACTGGTGGCAGATAAATCCCATGTCCATGGCACCTCTCTCACCCCGTGGAGGGGATGTTGCAGCTCTGTGTCTTGTTCTGTGGGCATGCACATGGAATGACTGCACACAGCAGCCACCTGCTGCTGGCAGAGCCATCAGGAAGCCCCATCTGTATCTCTGTAGAACATCTCCAGAGCTGGCTGGCTGCTTCTGACACTTCTGCACCACTCCTGTAGGCTTACTAATAGCCTCTACGATTTCAGAAGAGCATAAATTCACATCCCGGTTAGAGTACCATCACTGAACCTTTGGTATTCTCTCACGGTGGACATCAGCTCATATCCTGTGCTGATTGTTACAACAGCCTAAAGAAAAGGCAGCAGGGCAAGCAGTTCTGCCATCGGCTGGCTCTCTGTGCTGCCCCGACAATTGCTGCTTTGTGTTGCTGTGCAATTAGCCGAGCTGAGTGCCCTGGGGTAAGATGTGCATCCTGGCACTCTGCTGGGGCCGGGGCTGGCTGGAAGGGCAGCAGTGCACCCTGCTCTGCAGGCACAGGAGGTGGGCACCCTGCCCTGCTGCCCACACCTCCTCGCTGCTGTCCTGGGGGCTGCATTAATGCCTTCCGACAGCGCTTCTCTTGTCAGAGGCTGCAACAAGGAGCTGGAAACCATTTAGGAGGAAACCTTGAATCGTGCCCATAGCTGGTTATGTGGGTTTGGTTTTGTTTTGTTTTTTAATCTGAACAGGGGTCTTTGTGTTTTTTTCCTGCAGGGTTTTTGAAATTCGTTTAGTGTTTGGCTTTGCTCTGTGCTGAACGCACATTGAAGCCTTTCTTATCCTAATGCTGCTCTAAGAGTCCCATGACAAATGACAAAACTGAAGGAGCCTAAAAATAACTGCATTGACTTTCTCCCTTTTGTTGCATTATTCTGTACCAACAGCAGCCTTTCCTCAGCCGGGGCCTCGAGTGGGAAAGATTTCCAAGGGAACCTCTGGGCAGATGCTGTGGGGAGAATTATACCCCATTATTGCTGTCATTGGGGCTGGATCAGCTTTTAGGAGGAAGTTTTTCCCCCAGAGGGTGGTGAGGCACTGGAACAGGTTGCCCAAGGAGGCTGTGGATGCCCCATCCCTGCAGGCATTCAAGGCCAGGCTGGATGTGGCTCTGGGCAGCCTGGGCTGCTGGTTGGCGACCTGCACACAGCAGGGGGTTGGGACTGGATGAGCGTTGTGCTCCTTTGCAACCCAGGACATCCTGTGATTCTGTAACTCCCAGCGTGACCAAGAGAAAGTCTATCCTGGCACTGCTGTTATCTGTGTGCTTGGGGCTGTCATTGGGACCCTGATGACTTCCCAGGAAAGCAATGACTTTCTCTCTGAACTGAGGTTGGATGCAGAAAACTTGAAGTGTGGAGATCAGACATTTTAAAAGAAATTCCAGTTTGGAGGTTTCTAGGGGCCAGTAAGGCACTAAGGCACTTACTGCTGTGGCTACAAAAAAAACCCCATGGGATCAGGCTGCCTATTTCTGCTGTGCTGTACACTGGCTCCTGTCTCTGCCCCCTGCTACATCACTATTTTACCCTTACTTCTAGAGATGTAAGATTTTACTGCCTGTGGCTATATTATATCAGCTCTCTCTGAGAGGAGGCATTGGGTTTTTTGTTCTCCGAGCTAATTCTCATCGTGCAGAGAAACCTTAGGTCTGATTGCAACCATCTATTTCAAAGTGGAAATGAACAGAGCCCTGTGCCCACCAGGACCTCGCAGTGAGACTCATTTTGGGCCGCCCGTGGTTTTCTGAGCCCAGTAAGCCAGTGGTGCTAACTGGGCTGTGCCACAGCCCTCATGAAAAGGGCTGCTGGTAACCTTCTGTAGGCCATCAAGGTGAGGTGAGTCCTGGGCTTTCACCATTCCCACCTCAATCCGTCCACTCCTGAAAACCATTCAGGGCACAGTCCTGGGAGCATCACTGTGTCTACGAGCTCATAACCCTACCAACCTTCCCAGCACATCACGTCTGTGCGTGCTCTAATGGTGACCAAGTTGGTTTGTAAATGCTGCAGTTCCAGGGTGATGCTCATTATCCATCTGCTTCCATTCTTACTCACTTCTACTATTCTGGGATAACATGTGTGGATGGGTTAGGATAAGTCAGAGTAAGGCCCTCTCATCCTGGGGGCTGCTTTGGTACACTTCCAAGCACAGGGAGCACAAAGCAGGAAAAAACCACAGGTAATTAATTCCCAAGCTGGGAGAAGAGCAGGACTGCTGTGCTCTGGGACAGCCCTGCTGCAGGCTCTGGGGATTCAGGGGCCCACCTGGCTTGGGATGAGGCATTTAATGTGTGTGTTTAGAGGACCTCTGCCTCCCCAGTGCCTGCTCTGAACCTGGGACTCCTGCTGCATTGCTGCTCCCACGTGGAGGTGATACCAAGCATCTTTGTGCTGCCCAGCATTTCACTGCTGCCATTTGAAGGCCTCTTTCCAGCTTCTGATTTTGCAGATGCTATTTTGGGTGCACAAATTATTACACTGTGCAGATGGGAGCACATGTGTGTTTCATTATCAACTCGCACCTACAAGTTTGGTAATTATATAGAAATTGCAGCATTTTTTTGGTGTGGGTATAGAGTTGCAAAAACAAGATTAAAGCACAGGGCTGAGGGTGAAGTCCACACACTGTAGCTCTCAGTGGACAAAACTTGTACTGAAACAAAGCTTGTTCTGTAAAGAATTGTGTATTTATCTACAGGGTTTTCATTTTCTTAATCCTGGAAACTCAAAAATGTGCATGGGACCAGAAGTTATTTTTCTGAATTTGTTTTTGTTGACTGCCTGGCTATTGTTGTTTCATTCCTGAGGATTTAAAGGGTTCTCAGCTTACCCCAGCGTTGTATTTGTTCAATCTGTGCCGTATGAGATGCAGATATTTTTAATAGCATCGTGGGAGTCCTAAGAGCTATTTTTGCCTCCTCACTCCCTTACAGAAATTCAGGAGACGAGTCCAAGAGTCTACCCAAGTACTCCGAGAACTGGAAATTTCTTTGCGAACAAACCACATTGGGTAAGAAGTTTTGATGCCCTCTGCTTTCATTGGATTTACGTCTGCTAGTAGATGGCTTTCAGAGGATGTCTCTTTGCATGCTGAGCAGTGATAGCTCCGGTTGGTTGTTGGAGCCTGAAGGGCCCAGGGAAGGGATGGCTGGGCAGCCCTGATCCTTTTGTGCTGGGGTTAATGCACATCTGCATTAGGCCATGAAAAGATTGCAACCAACTTCTGCTCACCCTTGGTAACTCAGAGCAGGAGTCTGAATAATTGGCTCTCCAATGGTAATAGCATTGCAGCTATAAAAATATGTATATTAAAACATGCTGGTTTATAGCTTTCACACAATATGGTTTGTGAAGCCTGGCCATAAGTAATGTTGCCAATATTTTGCTTTCAAAAAGCAGAAAATTCTTCTCACATAGCAAAAGTAAAAGAATCACAGGGACTTCAGACTCCACTGAAGAGGGTCACATTCTGCTGGCTGGTTCCATCTCAGGGCCTCAGAACCAGAAGCCTCAGCGTGTTGGCTGTATGGTTTCTTTGATTTTTGTGCTGTGATCCCAGTGTGTGCCCATTTACAGGATGCTGCCCTCATTGCCAGGAATGAGGGCATTTGTGGCACCCCTGGGCTGACTTCTGCATTGCTTCCCTCCTTTTCCAGCACAAAGGGTTTCCCACTAGAGATGTGCAGATCCCAAATGAGACATTGTGAGGCTTTCTGATGGCTCATGGGCATGCAGAAGGAACCCATGCAGTGTACCAACTCAATGAAGGGGATGGGCAAGGGCAACGTTTATTTATCTTGCTCACCTGGCTGGAGGATGTGTTTCAAAAGATGTGCTAGAGAGATGCCAAGTTGTTTATTTTAGCATGTAAACTGCAAGAGACTGAAAGCCTGAAGGCTGGAGGTAACAAACTCACACTGTGCTGGGCTGAAGGAGCCAACCTGACTGCAGTGTGGTCCCCCCCCAGCTCCCTGCCTGCTGCTGGGGCTCACAGCTCCTGCACAGCCTGGGAGTGGGTTTCAAACCTACCCTGACATGTTTAAGTTTCTGAAAGCTTTGGAAAATAATCATTTTTTCTGAATTTCAGATTAATTTATATAGTTGGCAGACTAACATTTACAGCCATAGGTCACGACTTTTTAAAAAGAGGAGGCAGGATTAGTGTTAAGATCTGACCCTGGCTGCCATTGCTCCTGCCTGGGTGTCTTTCCTGCGATGGATGTGTCTCCAGTTTCTCTGAAAAGAACTCCAGTAGTTGCACAAACCCAGTGAAATGCTCTGATGTCTCCTGATTTTTCTAACAGGTGGGTCAGGGAGTTCTTGAATGAAGAAAACAAAGGCCTGGATGTTCTGGTGGAGTACTTGTCGTTTGCACAGTATGCAGTCACGTAAGTAAGGCTTGCCTCTGCTGGGGCATTAAGGTCTCTACCAAACTAAGCTCTCCCATGGTTCTGTGATCTTTAAGGCCCCTTCCAGCCCAACCATTCCATGGTCCTGTGACCCTTAAGATCCCTCCCAACACAAGCCATTCCATGGTTCTGTGGTTATATTTAAGGCCTGACATGGATTTTAGCTTTGGAGCCTCAGACTTAGGGTGCAGTGCAAAACCAATTCAGGCACTACCTGCAGTGTTCCAAGCCACATCCCCATCCTGATCCCTTCCCACTTTGCCATTCTGACACCCAGCCAGCTTGGAGTTGGATGTAGTCATTTAGGTAACAGATCATTAAATATACTCTCTTAAAACAAATTAAGAGAAAATCCATTTTCATTGGTCGTTAGATCACACAATTAGAAATAGATGCTCAGATGAGGATCTGGCTTTGTGTGTCCACACGTTTTCCTTTCAATATATTGCATCAATAAGATTTTTTATAAAAAATCGTATGAAAATAAGTGATGAGTTAAAGATACCATTGTAGTTGGGAACTTGAGCAGAGCTGATGGTTTCTTTTTAAAACGATGCCATCAGATGTACATGTACCATCACACAGAAATGAGATTCTTGGTGGAGCAGCAGTAAAATTAATGAAGGAAAATTATATGTTTAAAAACGTTCCTAACACTGGAAAATACTGCACAGCAAAAAGATGGGTTTGTATAAAGACTTTGTTCCTAAAATTATACGAATGCGTGCGTGTTATCCTGCTGGGTTTTTCCCTCTCTAACGTGGTAAACATGAGTAATAACCTCAAGAGCTGCAAGGGGAACAAGCAGTTTTTCCTTGCAATGGCAGTATGGTGGGCACAGAGTCAGAAATCAAGGAGAATCTTCAGTGATGATGGTAATACATCACACATGCTTGAGGCTGGTGGGGGCTGATGGGCCAGTGTGAGCGCTCTGTAGGAGAGGAAACTGTACTTTTACAGCATATCCATTTATTAGAATAAAATGGAGACGACTTGGAGCGTTCTTTCTCTTTCCTTCAAGGCAAGGCTGTTCATCTGCAAAGTTTATTTTACACTGAAGTACAATAACGCATGGCTGTTTGATCCTTCTGAGCTGTGGTTAGCTTCCCCCTTTTGGCAGGGGCCGAATTTGCTGCAGCGTGGATTTGAAGCTCGCTCTGAACTGCAGCTGAAGGGAAATTAGTCTGCATCGCTTTCTTCTTTTCTTTTCATAGTCTTTTGGGACCTACAAAATCTGCAGATGTTTAACAGGAAGGAAAACGCTATGTGCATCTTTGCTGTCTAACCCAGCTCCAACATTTCTATTTCCTTTAGGTTTGACTTCGAAAGCTTGGAGAACAACGTGGAAAACTCGATGGACAAATCCAAGCCTTGGAGCCGGTCGATAGAGGACCTGCACAGGGGCAGCAATTTGCCCTCACCAGTTGGCAGCAGTGCGTCGCGCTCCGGCAGGCACTCCACGCTGCGGTAAGGCAGGAGGCCTGCAGGCACTGAGTGCCCCATGCCCCTGGGGCCTTTCAGTTAGGCTGGCTTCCATCTTCCCTCTTTGCACGGAGCAGGCTTGGCACATGTAGGAAACTTGTCATTGCAGTGATGGTTTTGAGGTGGAAGGAAGTGCTAAGCTCATAGCGCAGGGCAGCAATTGAGGAAGTTAGATGAGTTGTGCTGCCTCTGTTTCCAGTGGCTGAGTGGTTTAAGGATGCATGATACGTTTCCGTCAGGTCCGATGTGCCTTGCCCAGAGGAAGCACTTACTGCTCTCCAAACAGTATGTCAGCGTTTCCATGGGCCCAGCCAGGCTGGAGCTCTGACCTGGTGCCTCATTCAGTAAGGGCTTATCCAAAAGCATATCCATTCCATTCTGTGCTGAATAAGGTTTATTTGTTAAAGGCCATTTCCATCCTTCAAACCTTCTGGTAATTCAAGCACCACCTCAGGCCTTCCTTTGAAGTCTCCCTTTCTGAATATTTGTTGTTATTGTTCTTTTTTTCAGTTTGTGGAAAAGGCATGATCGCTTCCCCGGAGTGAATGGCAGTCAGCTGTGTTACAGAACTTCATGTTCTTGCAATTCTTCACTCCTACAAACCAGACTAACTAGCATTTATAGCAGCACAGTTCATTAGGGCCACAGCTCAGAGTGCTGGATGGGGCTGTCTTTATGCATGTTCTGACTCTTTTGGCTTTTGTAGAGCTTTGTTCCATGGTGCTGTGAGCACAAAGGAGTCCTGCAGAGATGGAAGCAGTGAGCAGATTTTTGCTGCCTTCCAGCCCAAGCTCAGCTTTGGTTTGTCACTGCTAATGTGGGCTGTGTGGTTTGTGTTCAGGACTGCTACCCACAGCTGAATGGTGGTGGATGTGGTATCTGGAAGGTATCAAAGGCATCAGGGAGAAAGGAGAGAGGAGGAAGTAGGCACACAGCGCTGGCAAAAAGATGCGGGCTGTGGAGTGCAGCAGAATCAGTTGAGTTGTTTTTATTTAATGCTGCAAAGGTGATTTCAGTGCTGTTGGTGTGCTTTGATTGTTGTGTACTTCAACAGAGGAGGTATGGCCTTATGTTTGCAGGAGGAGGTCTGATGCTGCTCTCTGTCTTTGGGAGGCATGTCAGCGGTTAGTTGTGCCAAAAATATGTCAGCTATGCATTACATGTCTCTTACATTTTTTTTCTTCATTTCCTTCCACCTTTTTTCTCTTTTCACATCCCCCTCTTACCTTTTTTTATTTTCCATTTCCACATCCCCTTCCTCACATCCTCTTTTTCCTTCCCTCTTCCAAACCTCCCTCCCCAATTCATCCTTTTGCATCCCTGACTCCCTGACCCTCCTGCCATCACATGCCATCAGCATGGTCTCCCTACCTGAGCAGCTTCAGCTCAAACACCATCAGAGCTACTTTTCTTCCGGCTGCCTCTGGAGTGGCTTCGCTTGGCGCTCTGCTGATGGGGCCTCGAGCCAGAAAACCTTGTAAGTGCCAGGGTGAGGTGACACCGTATGGGGCTGCCCTTGGTGTGGGGCCCTGTGCTGCTCCCATGCCATATAATCCCATAATCACACTGCGTGGGGAGCAGCCCTGAGTGCTGGGGAGCCTCAGCCTCCACGCTGTGTGGTTATCGCATTATAGCTTCCCACTGTAGTCTGCTTCCGTAGAGTGGGCTTAGCTAGAAGGGAATAAAGCATGTTTTACTTTGAAACGAGATATTAGTTTGCTTGTCGTGTTGCAGAAAGTTTTATCCCTGAGACACCTAGCTTTAATTGTTGTGTGCCTTGGTTAATGTTTTAAATAGAGCTGTTGCTGGAGTGTTGGCTCTCTCTTAGATGTAGGCAGGGGCTGCTGGGTTGGGGGGTGACCTGGGCTGGGGCCCCAGTGGTGCCCAGCACGTGAGATTCTCTGACAGCACCTCTGTGTGTTGCCTCGTAGCACGAAGGCCTCTGTTCTGCAGGGGTGGGTTTTCTGTGGATACACAGAAATACGTGTAATAGGAAAAGTAAAAGCATGAGATGTTTTTAAGAGTTATTTTTTAATATTTTTTTGATGAATTTATAAATACTGTGTGCCACACACGCATCCCAGATGAAATGCTGACATTTGGTTTGAACAGACACATTTTGTGCTGCCTTTAGCATGTGGTTCTCTCATATTGCTGCCTGTCTGCAGTGTCACAGTGCTGCTCTCTGCCTGCCTGCAGCTGCAGTCACTGCAGCCCTTGGGATGTGTGCACACGGAGGTATGGTAGCAGGTGATGAGCACAGGATCACTCTTGGAGTGCTGGGCAGGGCTGCAACCTTGCATACTTGCAAGCGACTCAGCTCTGTTGCAGAAATGGTTCCCTTGCAAGTAGCTATGGTGCCCCACTACAAAATCATAGAATCACAAGAACCTCAAGGATGACGAAGCTCCAATCCCCTGCCACATGCAGGGCCACCAACCTCCACATTTCAGAGCAGCACAGGCTGCCCAGGGCCCCATCCAACCTGGCCTTGAACACCTCCAGGGATGGACGGGGCATCCACAGCCTCTCTGGGCAGCTGTTCCAGCACCTCACCGCTCTCATAGCAAAGAGCTTCCCCCAGACATCCAACCTAAATCTTCCCTCCCTCAACTTCAAACCATTTCCCGTTGTTCTGCTATCAGCTAGCCTTGAAAAGAGTTGACTCCCCTCCTGTTTGTAGGCTCCCTTTAGGTACCCAAATGCTGCAGTGAGGTCACCCCTCAGCCTTCTTTTCTCCAGGCTGAACAGGCCCAGCTCTCTGCACCTGTCCTCATAGGGGAGGTGCTCCAGCTCTCCTGGATGTGGGGTGCCCTGTGCAAGGTGCCTGCTGCCAAGTGCAAAGTGCCTTGTGCCAGGTGCCCTGCTGCATAGAGCCAGGTGCCCATACAGAGTGCCAGGTGCCCTGCAGCACAGCCCTTCTGGAGCCTTTCCATCCATCCCTTTGCAAGGCTGGCTCTCCATTTTCAATTTGTAACTTTTCTTGATTTCCTGGAGCTCTCGTTAGCAGTGTTAGACCTTGCCAATTCCCTGCTCCGTGTTTCCTTGGCAACTGAGATTTTTTTTTTCAAGAAGAGGCACAGGGATTTGGGAGGCAAACACCAAAATGAGGGCAGAAGGATAAAAATGGGGATGAATCTTAGGGGATTTTGTTGCTGCTTTTTGGGAGGGAAAAGAGCAGTACTTTGACATGAGAGTCAGACTTTCCTTTTGGATAAATATTCATACAGACTTAGCAATGTCCCAGCCCATTAGAAATTCCCTTTCTTCTGAGTCAGATATTTCAGTTTTTATGTGGATTCAATTCAGAAACTTAATTTTTTTTTTTTTTAATCCAAAAATAGGCTTTGAGCGCACTGAAAGATTGGACTCCCCTTGGCACTGCTTCTTATGCTGCATGTTTGCATTTGAACACTTCCATTAACGCTGTGCAGCTGCATCCCTGTGTCAGGCTCTGTGCACTACTGCTGGCTCTGTGCTGGTGCTGTGGCTGGGGAGGGAGGGGGAATCCAAAGCAGGCTGTCTCTATTGCTTTTCTGGCTTTTTCGAAGCAGCAAAGTTCTCTGCAGCTTTCCGGATGGATGACTTTCCCAGATTCCGTCAGATAAGACAAAAACTGGAGGCTCAGGGTCATTCATTTTCTTCACATTTGTGGCTCAAAACCTTGTTGCCTTGGTTTGGAATGACAGAAGGGAAAATGTTGGGCACCGTGGCCACCTGCTCTGTGTCACCCAGCGTGTTTGTGCCCTGACTGCAGCACAGTCCTTGTGGGGGCCCCCGGAGGCCCCTGCATCCTGCATAGGGAGCAAGCTCAGGATCCCCACAACCAGCAGACCCTTCTGCAAGAGAAGAAATCCCCAGTGTGCAGCAAACAGCAGGGCCTCCCCCTTTCAGAGCCCCTGTCTGCCATCAGAACGGCGTTCCTATTGCAAACACCTCCAAAACCCCAATGGAACCAGGAGTCCCACTGCATGCAGGTGCACTCTGCTGGGCAGGGTGGCAGGGCAGCAGGGAATAAGGTTGTGGTGCTGGCAGAGAGCTGCTGGAGCTTTTGTTTGCTGTGAATGCTGTGCAGTGGAGCCCTGTGCCATGGGTTGGGTGCATGTCCTCGTCCCCTGCATGCAGGTCCCCTCGAAGCTGCCGGAGGTGGCAGCAGCTTGGTTTGAGCTGTGTGCACACTTACCATGCTGGGAAGGGCTTTACTTGGAGCATCCCCATTTGTGTAGGTGTTTTAATGAGCTGTACGTGGGCCTTCAGCGTCCACATGAGCTGTTCTGCACCCTCACACGTTTCGTTTCAGTACAACTGATGAACTAGTTCTTCCAGAGCAGCCCTGGGCGAGGAGGAGGAGGACCTGGCACTGCATTTCAGCCTGCCTCGATCCTCTCCTGGTGGTGCTGCTCTCACGTGGCTGCAGTGTCCCTCTGGGAAGCACTGGGTGCCAGCACAGCCCTGTCCCACTGCCTGGCACTGTGAGGTGTGACACAGCCACACGTGGTTGGGTTTCTGCTGCTGCTGTTTTCAGAAGTAGGGTTTTGTAGTTCTCCCTTAAAGGAGAAGTGGAGAAAACAAAAGCGGAGCCATCTGAATTGAATTAGCAGAATAAACACGCTCTTGGTGACGCATCTCTGACCTGCAGCAGGCAGGAAATCAGAAGCAGCAGCTCGCCCAGATGCTTGATGTTTGCTAGCAAGAAGTGAAATAAAGACAGGAACAGATCGTCCACACTGTGTGAAGGGAGGTGGTGGGGATTGCTGCTGGCCTGTCCTGCCCAGGGAGGGAACAGGCCCAGGGTGTTGCAGTCGGCAGCAGAAAGCATCACAGTCCCTGATCCCATCACCATAAAAGAGTTTCTGCACAGAAAAAAGCCCATCAGTTCTTGGCACTCGTGCCTGTGAGAAGAAATTTGCATCTGTTCAAGGAAACCTATCTGAATGTAGGGCAGAATCCTGTCTGTGCTGGGGATGTTTTCTCTGTGCTGCAGCTCTCAGTTGCAGATTGCATGTGGGTTTCTCAGCCTGGCCACACAGAGGCGTGGATGGGCACAGGGAATGCTGCCTGTTTCCCAACCCCAGAGCAGGAATCTCTGGTGGGCAGTGGGCTGGAAATGCCAAGCTCCAGCTTCGTGCTTGGTTCTCTTGGCTGGGGGAGCCCAGCTCCCACTTGATAGGTGTGTGAAGACACTCTGAAATGGGGGGAGATGGAGCAGCAGACACGGAGAAGGCTCCTTTCTTCTTGATATAGATCTCATTGCTCTGCTTATTAAAATTTAAAAGAAAGTAATGTATGCAGCCTTTAGCAGTTCCAACCTGAGATAAGCCATTATAGCAAAGAGCTCTGTACGACTGGAAAAGGCTTTCCATCTTCTTATCAAGGCACTTTTCATATTTAGGGAGTTGCCTGTGGAAGCCATGCGTTGTGCTCACATGTTGTGCAGCTGTGTGTTGACACCCAACGGTTATAGGCAATTCAGGAGACTGTCACCTGAACAGTATTTCCCCAAGTACAGGTGTAGGTAAGCCTTCCTTAGCTCTGCTCCTCACGGTGTGGTTAAAGGGAAAATCCCATCCGCCTGGAGAGAATTGCACTGGAGGATCTGCAGGTCCCTTCCAACCCCTGTGATTCTGTGATTTGGTGACTTGATGCTTGCGGTTTTTCTGTGTCAGTTCTGGGAATGCATTGTGGTTTTGGGGACAGCTGGAGGGAAGGGCCCATAGCGGCACCCAGCGTGGGTTCTACCCTGCAGCATGGCCATCCCTGATCCCACAGGGAGCAGCAGCACAAAGCATCCAAGCACCCCAGTGATTGGGATGGGATAGGATGAGAGGTAATGGCCTCAAGTTGTACCAGGAGAGAGTCAGGTTGCTATTAGGAAACATTTCTTCTCCAAAGAGCAGTCAGGCAGTGGCACAGCTGCCCGTGGAGTGGGGGGTCACCATCCCTGGGGTGTCCCAGAGCTGTGGGGATGTGGCACTGAGGGATGTGGGCAGTGGGCATGGGGGAGGGTGGGTGAGGGTTGGGTGTGGGGATCCAAAAGGGCTTCTCCAACCTTAATGATTGTATTATGGGACATGCTGCAGGCAGCTTGGTGCGAGGCTGCTGGCCTCACAGAGCCTTCCCTGACACAGGTGGGAGCGAGCAGCAGGGTAAAGCCAGCACCTGTGGGGTTTTGTTCACCAAATCCCAAGGTACCCAGATCTTCCCTGCATTACTCTCCTATTCCCAGCTCACTGCCTCCCCTGTGCGTGTGCTGGGCTCCTTGGGACTCGCTGACAGTGCACTGAGTGCTCTCTGGGGCTCAGGCAAAACTGGGTCGAATTTCCCACAAACCCAAATTGTTCTGGAGTGCCCCGAGCTGATTTATGCATTCATATCTATGGGAAAGAAAAAAAGGCTGTTTGACTGAATTCTGCTTTGAATTTTGGGGTTTCTTTCATGCCAGTGCTGCTGGGGAATGAAAGCAAAGTGCAGGCACAGCTCTGCGCAGGCAAAGCTGGTTCTGTGCCATGCTGGAGCTCCCTGTGCTTCCCCTTTCCTGCCCTGTTACTGCTTGTTCCTGTATCTATTATTAACCTTGGCTATTAATAATGACGTTAATCATTGATTTTAAAGCTACACTTCTAAGCAAAACAAGTAGCATGAATGAAGCAAGTAAGTGCACAGCAGCACTGGCAGTAAGGGGATTGCTTCTCTTCAGGTACATTCTTCCATCTTCCATCTCTGGCAGTTCAGATTTACTTCTTCCAACCTAAGGATGATTATCTGTCAGCCCATCCTGTGTTCATAGCTTCCAGTGGCTTTTTCCTTTGTGCTTTGGTAGCACTCTGTGGAGCCGTACAGCGAGCAGGTTTGCTTTCATCCCATCACCTGGAAATGGCATCTGATGCCACTTGGTTCCCACACTTCAACTCATAAGGACAGCTCCTTCCCCATGCACTGCCTGCACGTTGCCCACACTTGCATGAATGCAGCAGCTCTCGCTGCCTCTTCCAGGCAGAGAAATCCATGTCAGAGCTCACCTTGCCCTGCTTTAGAACATGTTTGCAGCTGTGCTCTGGGTCACTGCTGGGTACCAACATTGCTTCATTTACACTGAGGTTGGGGATGTGGTCGTAGCTAGGGATACTGAAATCCCTAAGTTTTTTCCCATATCCACACAAGAGAAGCCTTTCTCTTTAAGAGGGCAGAGGTGATGGCGTCTGTTTGTGCCAGAGGGTGGTCAGATTTGGTAATAGGAAACACTTCTTCTCCAAAAAGCAATAAGGCAGTGGCACAGCTGTCTGTGGAGTGGAGGGGTCACCATCCCTGGGGGTGTCCCAGAGCACTGGCGATGTGGCACTGAGGGATGTGGGCAGTGGGCATGGGAGGGGAGTTAGGTTTGGCCATGGGGATCCTAGAGAGCTTTTCCAGCCTTAGTAGTTCTAAGATTGCTGTGGATGTTGCCCAGGCTACAGAATGGCACTGGTGGAGTGAAGCTGCAGTCGTCTGAAGTAGCCTTGGCTTTACCAGTATTTACTATACCAGTCAAGTTTCATCTGCAAATTTCTTTTGTGTAACAAATGCCAGAATTTGCAGAGCTCTCAGCTGCACATGCGTCATGCTGCTTTCCTTTCTGCCTGCCTTTCAGCAGAATTTTATGCTTGCTTCCTCGGCTTTCAGTTTGGAGTGTGACAATTTGCAGTGTGTCGGCGCCTTGCCCCTCTGCTGGGCTGCAGCTGGGGACATGCAGGACCAGCCTCAGGCTCTGTCACTTTGTTCTCACCTCTCTCTTACGTAGGAGTAAGTTAGGATTAAAAATTTGCTGCTTATTCAACACCATACGTGGCTGTAAGAATATACATGTATTTCATATGGCAGCCTGTCTCCTTGTCTCCAATTTCCTGTGCTCAGCTCACGAAGCATGGTTTTCCTTAAAGAAAATAAGCAGCATCTTGGGAAGAGCTGAAATGTGGGTTTCATTTATTATGCCGTAGAAGCAGCAGATTGAAAGATTTCCCTTTGTTTTATTCCATGTACTTATTGAATTGAACTCAAGGTTGATTTACCAGCTAGGGGTTACAATTAGGATAATTAATGCCTCTGTTTGGGGACGGTTCCTAAAGGCTGGGTTTCCTCAGTTTGGAGAGCTTTCAGGAAGCTCAGCTGCAGAACAGAATAGAGGCACAATTCTTCAACAAAATGCACCAGAAATTAATACGTTTGCTGATGCCTACAAACGTTCAGTTTCATTAAAAGCCTGTGCAGTTGCTTGTATGGGTCAATGTGCACCATCAGAGCACAGCTGGAAACGCAGAGCCCATCTCTGTCGGGATGCTCTGCACTTCCCTGATATCTGCTGCTTGGATTTTCCACACAACTGAGAAATGTATGCATTTAACCCAGTGGAGGAATATTCCTATTCCTTTCTTCCTCCCACCTAAGAATAGCCCTGTGACTGATGGAGGCTGTTTCTGTTTGCAGGTACAATACTTTGCCAAGCCGAAGAACTCTAAAAAATTCCAGACTAGTGAGTAAGAAAGACGACGTTCACGTCTGCATCATGTGTTTACGTGCCATCATGAACTACCAGGTATTGCCCTTTTCATTCTTCTGGCCCACGGCACCGCTGTCGGTGGGGGGAAAGGTTAGCTGCACATGGTACAGGTGAAACTGATGTGAAGGATGAAATTCTTATTGTCAGACAGCATAGCTGGGAGCTGCCTGGCACAGTCCTTGTGCACCCGCACGGTTGGCACACGTGAGGACGCAGATAAGAGCACATGCATGCTCCTGTTTGCAGTGCTGGGCTCTGTTGGCAATAACTCATTGGACATGCACCTGCACAATAACTGCTGTCAGAATGTAGCATTAACCTGGAGGAAATAGGAAGATTTTTGAAGTGTTCTTGTTCTTGTTAGACATTGCTGCATGTCGGTTGCGAGGCTGTTGTGATAACTGCAGGTCAAAGAATAAACTGCACCAAAACTAATCGTGTTTCCATGAGTTTCTTCTCTACTTGGAGGTGTGCTGTGGTCACATGGCATGCCCAGGTAGCTTCTGAGATGCTGGATTTTTTGCTAAACCAGTAACGACTAACAGTTATGTGCTTCAAGGAAAGCCTAGCATGAGTTGTGTGGTCTTACAGGGGGCTTCTGGCACTGCTGCACGGGAGTTCTGACAGAGCTCCTTACCTCTTATGGGAAGGTGGCAAGCAACAGTGCAGCTGTGTAATAACCCATGCTGTGTTTTCCAAAGCAGTTCCTTTCTTTGGATTTGGAAGCAGACCCAGCAGGGCTCACGCAGTAGCTGCATGCAGCAGTTGCTCCGTGGCAACATGCATGTTGTAGAAGCGAGTTTGGCAGCTGAGCTGCACATTCCCTGTTAGAGAGGAAATGGCATGCTGGGCTGTCGGTGTTAACAGTGCTGGGGAAGGACGGACAGGCAGAGGGGCTGGCAGTGGGGTGGGATCAGCACTGGGACCCTTTTGAATGGCCAGTCTGAGCACTTTGGGCACGGTGGTGACAGGGGAGCTGATGGGCATGGTGTGAGATAGGAATGTGCTGAGTGTGTCTTGGTGATCTCAACAGCCAGATCCGGTCAGACACGGGTAATTTGTTGGGATTTAAAACTAATCATCTCCGTTTCAGAGCAGAAACAATGTTTTCCTCTTCTCTTTTCAGTATGGATTCAATATGGTCATGTCGCACCCACATGCCGTTAACGAAATTGCACTAAGCCTGAACAACAAGAATCCCAGGTAGGCTGTGCTTGCTGTTAGAGAGTTTAAGAAGCAGACAGGTGAAGAGTAGAGGGATTTTCATGGATTTATGTACAAAACTGTAGCGAAAATCAGCCTTTGCTCTGACTCAGATTCAGTTTGTGTTACAGTGCAGTTAGATGGGTGATTGCCGTTTGACTCCATTGGTCTCAGAAGCACTGTGCAGCTCTGCCTTTGCTGCTCAAGTTCAGTGCTGCTGCAGTGCAGAGGAGACCCTGCTGATCAGGAGCAGCTTTGCATGGGATTTTCCTGAAGAAACTAAATTTTCTGCAGTAAATTTTGTTGAAGCCGTCTTCAGGTTTGAGCTCCTCTAAGAGCACATTTTATACTCGTTCTGCCTCTGTACAGTGCCTGACTGAGTGTCAGGTGTTTCTTCAACCACAGCAGCAGTCCTGTAATCACACTGTAGAACTGATTGCCGCAAGGTTATATCCCCTCTCCTCGCTGCACATTTGTGAGCTGGCACCTACATCCAGCCAGATCTGGAGCTGCAGGCATCCCACATACCTGATGATACCAGAGCTGAGTACTGGTGTTTGCCAGGGAATGGAAAAGCAGGGATGAGACAAAACTAAACTGCACCATTATAAAGACAGCTCCCTTGCCTGGGCTGCCTGCTTGCCGTGCAGTGTACTGCTTGAAACCTTGGCCTGATGGAAGTGGGTCCTTCCTTCCTCTCTTCTATTTAGGCTTAAGTCAGCAAGCATGGATGGGAAGGATACAGGAAGTTTGTTGTGATCATTTGTGGTGTCCTGTGTCTGGAAATCAGGTGATTAAGGGATGAATGATGCCAGCACAGCAGTGTCCTGTCCCATCCCTGCCCCATCACAGATGCAGCAGGGGAATGGGTGCTGCACCTGACGCTGAGACCTGGGCATCCTCCTGGCATCTCTGTAGCTCACAGCCCTTCAGAGGATGTTGCCAGTGGGCCATAGGGAGAGCTCCACAAGCCTGTCTGAAAGAGCTTGGGTTTTCTTCTTGTGGCAGGACAAAAAAACGGATGAGTAAGAATTGAAAGTGATCCGTGTAAAATTTCCTGGGGAAGTGAACATTTTATCTGGTTTCCAAAGATAACCTTGACACTTTGAAAGCCAAAAGGTATTTCTTTTTCTGCAACATCTGGTTTAATGCTCAAGCATGAGACTAATTTCATGTGTGTCTGCATGGTTTCAGTATCTGCTCCCAG
Organism: Chrysolophus pictus; assembly: GCA_037305975.1. Taxonomy (NCBI): domain Eukaryota; kingdom Metazoa; phylum Chordata; class Aves; order Galliformes; family Phasianidae; genus Chrysolophus; species Chrysolophus pictus. The sequence continues at coordinate 1,791,793 of CM074582.1, read as the reverse complement.
CTCATCTGGCTGTAAGATCCCATTGGTGCTTTTGCCTTATGTGAACTGTGTAAGAGAGAACTGGGGATTATTTATGTCAGAGCTATACCAAGTGTTGCATGCTTTTCTTTCAGCAATCAGTTGTATCCTCCCCTCCCTGATATGCTGTGTTAGCTGTCAGTCAACACCCAGATTTCAGATGCTGGAGGGAGAGGTGTGCTAAGGCACCCTGCGTTCACTTCAGCAAACCACATCTTGCATTTTTTGTGCCTGTGAGTAACACAACTTGTCACAGAGAATAACTGAGACATGCATCAGGGCAGTGCACATAGAACTAAAAGCCCTGGCTGTAGAGGGGCTGAGGCATGGGCTGCTCCTAGCAGCGAAGCATTGCCCACTGTGCCTCCCCCTGGGGGTTTGTGCAGGAGAGCTCTCACAGTGCCAGCTGCCAGGCTGATGCAGACACTGTTGGTTTGCTTGGATTTCCTCGAGTACAATTTGTGATGTAAATGTGTGCATCTTTTGGGAAGTATTAAAATGGGGGAGAGTTGCACGATCCTGGGAGGCTCAAACTACCCTGGATCAGACGCTGCTCAGCATTCTGTGTCCTGCAGGTTTGCTTGTCTCAAGAGGCTGAACCTCTGGATGCAGAGTACTTCTCCCGGTGCCTGCACAGCACTTTGCAAACAGGTAGAAGGTATTCCTCACCAGCTTGTCACTGACTGCTTTGGCTTGCTTTCTTTGCAGGACAAAGGCCCTTGTCCTAGAGCTCCTGGCTGCTGTTTGTCTCGTCAGAGGAGGGCATGAAATCATTTTGTCTGCATTTGATAACTTCAAGGAGGTACGTGTTCTGCTTTGTAACAATTTCATGTGTGTGTCTGTAGTTCTCCTAGCTCTTGGCTAGAGCTTTCACATTCAGGTCCATTTCTTAGACTAAGGGTTTTCCATAAGCTGCAGATTTTCCCTGCATAGACAGCAATGGTGTCTGTGCCATCGTTTTCTGCACTGTTGTGTTCTAGAGCTGTAATCCCAGCAGGGTGAATCCTGTCTGTGACTTGCTCCCTTTCCCTTTGGCCAGTTGAGCTGTGTCCCTGAAGGGTAAAAGTAATGGAGATTTGAGAGCTTTACTGCAGGTCTGATTCTGAATGTGTTTGTATGTTTTTAGCTGAAATAACTGGAATTGCTGTGTAGATCCTCCATTTTCAGGGCCGTTTGCACAAGCCTTTGAGATGCAGAATTCCTGGTTTTGTTATCAGTAATAATTTTTATTTGTTAGGAAATTCAAAAATCAAGTTTCTGTACTCCTGTCTGCTGAAATTAACACAAGCATTCTGGTTTGTTCAGCTGGTGCAAAACTGTCCTTTGTGTCTGCATACATCCAAGTATATCACGTTTGCATACAGTGGTTAATGGGACTTGAGAAGGTTGTATTCAGAATTACTGGTGTGGGAATGCAGCTCAAGCAAGCTGTGCTTCCAGTTGTTGTGAATATTGGGTATAGGTGTGGATTTATTATCAAAGGGAAAATGAATCTAGTCTTACCAGCTCAAAAATGATTAAACTTGATGAGTCCAGACTGGACTGCGTATGAACATGCAGCAGGTATTTCCTTATTGCTGCTGCTACCATAGGTGGTTGGTGCAGATGATAAATAAGGCAAGTTGTTTCTTTTTTTTTCCCTTCGTTTTATATTCTGGGAATTACTTCTGGTGGAGAGATACCAATCTGTTTTACATCTACTGTATTTGCCCAGCACACGTCCCCACTGTAGGTGTGATGCTGGGAGGATTGGCAGCACATGGAGATGGAGCAGAGCATCATCACCAGGGTGTGCTGGCTTGCAACCTCAGCTTGGTGGGACCTGCTCAGCAGGGATGGTGAATGTAAGGCGTTCAGTTTCCAATGGGATAAGGTCTGCAGGCTGGAGCTTGGAGTTATAGTTTGTTCCTCCTTTGGTTTATTCAGTGGCAGTCTTGGGCAGAAATTCTTACATAGCCCCATCAGCTTGTCTGCCAGTATTGCTCTGTTCTGTTGCTGCTGGTGCCTGGTTGGGCTGTTGGTTGTGGAACTGCTGGATGGAGCAGGAGAAGCAGCTGTGCAAGGAGGGGAATTCCACCTTTCCAGTTTCCTCCTTCAGCTCTTCTGCTGTTTACCCAATTGTTCTGCTTATTCTCACTGTGTACTGTTATTTTCCAGTTTCCTCCTGGGCAACTTTCAGTATGAGTTTCAAGCATGTTTTAAATTCATTCTCGTGGCACTGGGATGTGGTCAGTGTGCACAGTGGGGGTGGGATGGCAGTGGGACTTGGTGATCCTGCAGGTCTTTTCCAGCCTTCATGATTCTGTAGCTGGCATACTGAGGACCTCCGAGCAGCCTGGGCTGGAGGTTGTGTGTGCAGGTTTCCATAAGCCTGTGTTGCAGTGTGCCTTGTTTCCTTCATCCCAGCCACTGGCATTGTCAGACAGGATCTCTGCCACCATATCTCCTTGCCATGAAATAACTTCAAAGGAAGCCAAACTCCTGTCTCATGCTCACCCTGCAATAAAGTCAAGAGGAAAACAGGATACTTCAGACCAAATTCAACTCTCATTTGCATCAGGGTGAACATCAAATATTTCATTAGGCTTTGAGCTTTGCAGTGATGTAAATGAGAGCAGAATTTGGTTCTCAGGGTTTGACTGAGCTGGGAAACCACAGCTGATCTGAGTCTTGTTGATGACTCGTTTTGAAAATGGCTTTTCCTTTGAAAATGATTTGATGGGCCAGGTTTTTTCTGTCTGGGGTCAGGATGTTCACATGGGTGGTTTTACTTCAGGTGTCTCTTGAAAGGGATTCACCTACTTGAATTGAAACCCTCAGTTCTGGTGTGCAGGCTGTGTGCCCTTGCAGGGACCCAGCTCTGCACGCTGCCCAACGCTCTCTTTCCAGTAAATAATTGGGATAATGTTGGAAGGGTCCCTTCTGGAAATGGAATCACGTGGATATCTTGGAGCCGCCAGGAGTGTGTGACAACCTAGGAGCTCGAGGGGGTATTTGGTACAGAAGATCTCAATGGGGAAAAGTGCTGAAGTGTTGTAAGTAATGGGAAATGGGATCTGGGTGGGAAAGAGTAGTTTGGGGCAGAAGAAGAGGTGGGAGCTGGGTGATGCTTGGCTGGATGCTGCTGCCTTTTTGGGAATGGTGAGGAGTTCTGTTGTACATAACCCATGCTGAGGGCCAGGGCCATTCCTGTGCCCTGCTGTGTCTGTGAGCTCCTGGCCCCGTGCTGGTGCTCCCTGCAGCCCCTCCTCCCAGCACTGAAGCATAACTCTGTCTGCATGGCTGTGGCAGCTTGGGCTGCCCGAGCTATTCAGCCCTGCCACCACCCCTGCATTTACCCACTTGCAACTGGGCTTCCTTAGCAATATTCCTGGGTCCTTTGTGCTTGTTTCCATGGATTTGTGAGAACTGGCTACACCGTTTTATCCGAGTTGCCTGGGATTTGTGTCAGAGGATAAGCAAATGCACTTCAGCAGAATGCCTGGGGGAAAATGAGGAGAGTTAGCCTCAGGATGGCTTTGCAGGAGCTGTGGGTCACAGAGAAGATGCTGAGAGCCTGATCCCCATTTAAATTGAAGTGGGCTGAGTGCACTGTTGGAAAACAAGATATTTTCCTAGTGCTTATTCAGAGGAGTTAACTCACTTTAATAGTGTGAGTGCACATGTGGTCATACAGAGAGCACAGCTGCTGTCTCCTACTGCTAGATTTGCTTTGCTGTTGTATCATTACTTGCTGCCCTGCCAGGATGATGTGGGGCCATATGGCTGTGGGCATTGGGTGCTTCATTGTCCTGATGAGCCTGCAGTGGCCATCACGAGCTGTGGGAGCCTCGTGGTGCTCATATACAGCCCCTCATCACCTCTGCTTGCTGCACACAGGCACTGCTTTGTGCACCACATGTCTAATCTGGGATGCAGAGAAGGCAGCATCCCAAAGCTGGCCAGCTGTGTGTTATTTCCCTGACGTTCTGCCATCGTCAGAATGCCTTTCTTTCCACTGCTGCCTTCTCGAGGAAGGATGCTGTCTTGTTGATGAGACTGTACAACTTGAGAATGTCATTTAATCTTCCATGCCATGGAGCAGATTGTTCTGAAGCACCTGTATGCAGAGAATAGATTGCATAGGAAACATCTGGCTGCAGTTGGTGCTTGCTGGAAGATGAAGCTGGGAATCACAGAACCATGGAGTCTTAAGGCTGGAAAAGACCTCTAAGATCTCCAAGCCCAGGTCACTCCATCACCACTATGCCCACTAAGCCATGTCCCTAAGAACAGGAGAGTATCCAACCTGCAGTTCCATGTTCTGCAGTGAGGTGCAGGTGCCATCTCCCATTCAGACAGCACTTCCACACCCAGGGCTGTGGCTGGGGCAGCCTGCATCCTGCCAGGCCTCCATCCAGGGGCTTTGAGGTGAGTGTGGGAACGTGTGGCACTTCATGCAGGGATCCGAGAGGGCTTCTCCAGCCTTTTTGTTTCTATGATGCTATGATCTACATGTATCTATGTATATGTCAGTGGATATATATGCACATCTCTGACCATTGGGTTAGCTTTAAGGACCTTGTGCTTACAGAGGAGTCTGGGTATGAAAACTGCTAAGAGCATCCAGAAATAGAACTAACAAAAAATTCTCATTAAATGAAACTTACATTCTCAGGCTCAACGACCCTTAAAAGCTGTTTTCTTATGTATTGTGACTTTTCTTCCAAATCTTTTTTCAGCATTTCTAATTAGCTGTCTTATTGGTATGCTTTGTAACTCTTTTAGTAAAGGTGAGGTATCCAATAAATGAATGACTTCCATACATTTACAGATATGATGAGAAAAATCCCAATCCAACAGCTCTAATGAGATTGCATAATGGAAAGGGTTACAAAGAAATTGTGGGTCTTTTTTTTGTTTGCAAATATGATTTCCATTTTTGTGAAGATCTGAAAGTGACATTTTTTGCACAGCACACTGAATTGCATTTTGTGAAGCAGAACCTTCCACCCTTACTCAGCTTTTCATTAATCTCCATTTTAAATACAGAATGTACTTTAAAAACAAGTAAGCATTTCTGAGGAAGGAGCAGAGATCTCTACCACTCTTCTATTTCTCCCTTTGCAGTAGGCATAATGGTAGTTTTAGAACGGATCCAACCCAAGGAGGGAGAAGATTTGTGTGTGATGTGCTGTGAGCCAGAAGGGCAACCTGAGCAGTCCTGACTCCCTGCAGGAAGCACTGCCCGCTTTGGCTCTAATCCAGCAAAGCAGCTAAATTGATTATTACGTAAGCATTTACCAAAATAATTGCATTTGGAAAGGTGAGGGTATGCTTGTGTGCTTCTCCTTATGGGAAATAATTTTAGTACATCAAAGTAGAACAGAGGTGCTTTTCCTAAGATGGATTGTATTTCTCACGAGACCCCTCGTTTTGCTGCAAGACGAGAGGAAATGCCAAAAAGACTCTTGGAATTCAGATAATCCAGAAAGCTTTAGGGCAGCTCATCCTTTGGTGGTTGTCCAACATCTGGACTCTGCTGTGTGCTCTGCAGAGAAGAGTCGGCGTGGTTCCTTGGGGAGCTTGGGATCAGAAAGGAGCAGACCCGGGATGCCCTCTCATTTAACATCACTTTGATTGACTTGTGCAGTACCTGACAGGTGAGAAGAACTCACACTGTCTGTTTGTGGCTCTGTATGCATACCATGGCAGGTGGGTGTGCAGTGAGCTGAGGCATGGCACAGGAGTGCGTTGTTTGCCTCCCTGCAGTCACTCCAGCCAAGTGAGACCATGTTGTTCAGCCCTAACTTTTCACAATACCTAATTCAGAGTCACATTTCCCTATTAGAATAATGACTGACAGCAGTGAAAGCAGCAGTTCTGAATTATTCTTGCTGGCTATTGTAACAGCTCAGCGTGAGAAGAAACAGTTTGCAAGTGCTGGAAAATGTAAATACATTTGTTGTCTTTTCCCCCCCAGCAGTATTTTGAGAGTGCCTTAACCCTGCTGGTAGAGAAGTACAAGGTATTTTAACCTAGTAAGCATGAACAACTGTTTACTTAACCAGTTACTTACGAGAAAATTGCTTTGTTGTTCTTCAGCACGCTGCAGAAATATCAGCAGCATCAGTCAAAACAAAGTGCCCTGTGAGCACTGCCTGCCTGCGGAGGGGCTGCTGCCCACAGAGGGCTGTTGTGGGGCAGAGAAAGCAGGCATTGTGCTGCTGGGACAAAGCAGTGCAGGCAGGAGGAAAGGTTTACAAAGGCTGCAGGAATTTTGGGGCTGCATATCCATCAGGCTGTTCATAACACCGTGCCCAGCATGGGCTGTGTGCTGCACTGTGTGCGTTTGCAGTGGGACGGGGCTGCTCTCAGAAGCTGGGGAAGGAGGAGGGAGCAGCTTCAAGTGACCCTGGGCACTTGGGTATGTGGGTAGGTGGCCGGTTCTACGACAGAAAATGTCTTGTACCACAAACCCCTGCTAAAGGTTATGTGCTTTAAATCCCTTGGACGATTGCTCTCTCTGGCTCGAGGTCCTTTGCTGTGTCACACCATACTCACCTCAGCTGTAAATGCAGACAGAATGATTTCATTTTCTGCATGGACTTGAGGCTGCCAGCTGGGTGAAGGGATAGAGTCCCTCCTCAGCAGGCTTGGTGATGGTGTGGTGCTGGGAGGAGTGGCTGTGCTGCCATTCAGCAAGACCTGGGCGGGTGGAGAGGAGCCTGATGAGGTTCAGCAAGAGCCAGCGTGGGTTGTGCATCTGAGGAGGAGCAGCCACACACATCAGTATGGGTACCAGGCTGAGCTGCTGGAAAGGAGCTCTGCAGAGAAGGACCTGGATGTCCTGGTGGCCAGCAGGCTGACTGTGAGCCAGCAGTGAGCTAACTGCAACAGGGAAAGTTCCATGCAAACATGAGGATAAACTTCTTCACCTTATGGAGGCAGAGCGCTGGCACAGCTGCCCCGAGAGGTGAGGATTCTCCTTCTCTGGAGATATTTGTACCCACCTGGACAGTGTATGCAGCTGCTGTAGGGAGCTGCTGTGGACTTGGGCTCGTGAAGCTCCAGAGGTCCCTTCCAACCCCCGCAGCTCTGAGATTCTTTGCTGTGCTCTCCAGCAGAGCAGTGGTGCTTTGTGCCATTAAGCAGCAGTCGGGACAGGAGGATGAGATGCTCCCATCAGCCTGGGCTTTCACTTTCTGACACCACACAGAAAGCAGTGCCCTGTTTTCAGAATAGCCCAGCTGCCTTTCTGGAGCTTTTTAGCAGCGGGGCCACGTGAGTGGGAGCACTGCGAGGGCTGGGGGGTTGAACTTTGCTCTTGGGTGGTCTTGGGTGAACGGTGCGACCCGAAAGCACTGCTCAGAGGGTATGGGTATCATTGCCACTGCATTTTTCATAACTGATCCTATTTGCTTCCTCATAGGATCGCATTGTACCTCCGTAATGGATCTGAGCAGGGTGTACCTCGTTAGTGCTCAGAGCCCATCCCAGGACAGGACCCTTCGTGGGTGGTTTCCCATAAAGCCACATTGTTCTTCCAGAATGACGTGGGCTTGATGCAACCTAAAAGGATTTTTTTTGCAACCTAAGTGGAGACAGAGGTTTTTTATAGCTGTGGTAGCCTGTTTAATCTTTCTTCTTACACAGAATAATGCTAATAAAAGAAAGATCAGTCTTTCTTAGTCCCAACCATACTTTCAATGCAAATGACAGACCTTGGAAATGTATTCAAATAGAAATGGCAACATATGGTTTCATGCGGTGGGATTTGATTTCAGCATTCACGTTGGATTTGGGCCAATCTTCAGGCTGGAGGCTTCAACTACAGTTTCACTCCCTTTAATCTTCCAGGATAAATTATATCATTTCACGAAAGTCAGCTCGCCGTCTCCTGAAGCGCACATGTTCCCAGCTCTGACTCATCTGATGATGGTGTGAGATAGCTGCCAGCAGCCTCCAAAAGCTGCAGGTTGCTGCTGCTCCTCCTGTTGCTGTCAGCTGCCCCCAGGCAGGGCTGCTGGAGCCCGGGGTGGCAGCGGGCTGCTGTGCTTGGGGCTGCTGCTTGCTCCATCATTGAATTCCTCAGCCCTGAATGGCTCAGACTTGTTTGTGTCAGTTCTTCTCACCCACGTGTTCACATTAGATTTCCCAGAAATCAGTCCTTCTGGCTTTTACTGTTGAGTGATCATGTGTGCCTTTTCTTAGGTTCCTTCCATCGTACAGGAAGGACCTTTTTTATGTCAGTTCCATTTTTTCTGAATTGGGTACAAGAGAGGCACGGTTGTTTTGAGCTCAAGCTTGAGATGAGCCTTTCTGTTCTTCTCTTGTACCAGCTCTGACTGCTTTGTGGGGATGGGAGGGAGCATAGGAAGGCCTTGCAGTTGGTTGGACTGAAGTGCAGCATTCAGCTGTGCTGTATCAGGAAGTAAATGGCTTGGCACTAATGCAGGGGTGAGTGCAGCTGAGCAGCCCATGGGGCAACTCAGGGAGAGGGTTCTCTGAGTTCAGTTGGAGCAGGGGCTGGATCAGGCCCAGGGTACACCTCCAAAGTCAAACTATACTGTGGGAGCTGCTGCCTTTGATGCTTGCAGAGCGTGTGGGCTCCCCAGGCTCTGCCAGCTCCTGGTTTCCTTTTCAGCTTTTCCTGGTGGAAGCCTCCTTGCAGCCCTGAGCTCAGCACTTGGCCAACAAGAGCATCTTTTTCTCAAGGTGCATGCTTTGTAAAGTGTGCTTATTCTGTCTTCTGAGTTTTTAGGGTTTAGCTGGAAGTATTTCTAAATACCATGTTTGTGAGTGTCTGAGTGCACCCTGAGCACCCTGCATACAGGTGCCTGTGGGTTGCTGGGTCTGCACAGGGCCCACAGGTGCAGGCTGTGGGATGAGGCCATGAATATTGATGGTGTGTTATTGAGTGGTTCATTGGAACTGCTGTCACCAACCTCTGATGGAGATCTTCTGGCAGAATTCCCACTGATGTCAGTTACTGGCCACATAGAGCTGAATAATAACCCAGTTAGGAAAATTTTGCATAGGAACAACAGAAGGTGAGTGATTTACACTGGAAATATATTTCATTCAGCCGTAACGGACAGCAGAACACATAGAGGGAGATCACCCAGCAGCCCACTGCACGAGGTGCTTTGCAGGTGTAATGATCAGCTCCATTCAGCTTCCAGTGAAGTCTGTGCAAGAGCTCCCCCTGAGCTCAGAGCCTCAGTCTCTGTGGAGATGCACACTGCAAGGCCGATGGAGATGAAAAGAGAAATCTAGTGGGGAGATGGTAATAATGATGCATATTTTGTAAAGAGTTTGGTTTTGGGGAGTGAGTAGAAACCTGCACTGGGGATTTGGTTGCACTGTGGGAGATGCTGTGGAAATCCTTGCTCTGGAGAGTTCAGCTTCTAAAGAAGTACCTGTGGCTGCCACCAGTCCTTCCTCACCTTCCATGGGGTCATTTCACAGGAATTCTGCACGATGAGCTGCTCCTGAGGGAAGCAGCAGCTGGTGTTCTCAGCTGGGAAGCGAGGAGCTGTGGCAATAGCTGGCTGGAGCAGCTACCAGTGTTGGAAGTGGCTGGCTTCTAGTTGTGGTGATGGGGTTTGTGTTTGCCTGGTGGGAACACCCAGCACTCCCCAGATGTTTGGCTGATATCTGGGTAGGAAAGGAAGTTCCCAGGAGTTTGCTCTTCACACAAAAGGAGGGCAGCAGCGCCCTCTCATCGTCTCATTGGCTTTTCAGCTTATTTGGTGCTTTGTGATGTTGTTGTGAATGACTGCAGGTCATTCATCTGAGAAAACTAGGGCCAAACCAGGGAGGCTCTGGGGAAGTAATAAGATTTAAGCAATATCCAGAGACCTGCTTTATCTTAGATCTGATTTCTCCCTCAAGTTGGATGTGTTTCCTACCACCAGGCCTGTGTTACGGCTCTGTAATTCTGACCAGCTGATCGTTGCACTGATGCGTTTTGCTCCTCATTTAGCCTGTGATAACTTTCCTTTTTTCCTCTCTGTAATCTGGTCTTCTTCCTAATTACATTACATTACAATGGAGAACCAGTTCTAAACCATAAGGAGGCTGAGGCTTCCTGTGGCATAGCCTGCTGGAGCTGCTGTGTACGTTTGTGCCAGCAGTGCTGTCATTTTTAGGGAAAAGAAAGGTAGGCAGAGACCTTTATATATAATTGCAGCACAGGTGCTGATACCTCAGCTGGATTTGTCACAAAGAAGAATATTTTTAACAGGGAAAACCTGCCCAGAGAGGTACTGAGCAAGCACAGGGGTTGCTCTTAAATGTTCTTAATGCTCTCTCTTGCAAGCTTAGTTTAACAAACAGATGGGGATTCTTTTGTAGGTGTGTGGAGAGAAACAGCGCTTTGAGAAGCTGATGGAGCACTTCCGAAACGAAGACAACAACATAGACTTCATGGTGAGCACTCCTTATCTGTGGACTTTGGCTTTGCTGCTGGCTCTGTGTGCTCCTGCTGTCACGTGCAGCATTCAGATGCATATGACTTCTGACCCTTGGCCTGAAGTTATTGCGGTAGCATTTTTTAACGTGCCAAACTGCGTAGTATAACTCTCATGCTTTAGCTTCAGTTTAATTACCTCCAAGAAATGTCGAGTGCCATAGAGAGGTTAATGGGAAAGAAGCTTTTGGCTGTGTGTACTGTTTCTATGTGGCAGAATAGCAGCATCTGCAGTATCAAGAAGCATATTCTGTACGTGTGCCAACATCCTCAAAATCACAGACAGGGAAGTGTGGGAGAGACTCATTGCAGCTGTCTGTCCTTATCTGGGGGTAAATATAGCAGTAGTTTTCACCACTTTGGTTCCTTGTTGTGCATGTGCATGATTATTCACCAAATCCACTTCCCTGGAGCACAGCAGAAAACAGCAAGAGAGGAAGATCTTGCTGGCACCCACAGATGACAGTGCCAACTTGCACGTTGCAAACATGTGAAAGACAGAGGGTTGGGACAGTGAGGACAAGCTAGCTGGTTACATATTTGATACCAGAAATACTTCTGTGTCCGTTTCTTTAAGTCTGTGGCAAGTGAGTGGTCATGCTGATTAGAACTTCCATTTTTAATTACAGACCAGATGCAGCTCAGCTATGGTCAGCGCACTGCTCATTATTATTATTATGTCATGATCCCATTTGGAGGTGAGAGAAGAGCAGAAGGGTTTCCCACCTGGTGACATTCACTATTCTGTTGTCTCTGTTAAGCATGCATGACACTTCGTACTGTTCAGGTGCAGGCTTTTTGTTAAAGACATCTTTCTGCCAGCAATTAGGTGTAAGATCATCTGGTGTGGTGCCTCCTGTGGGCCATGAAGATGTGGGTGCCAGGAACTTGCAGCCTCAGGAGGATGGCAAAATGGAAAGAGCAAGATAGGATGACCTTTTTTACTCGTAGTCCAAAAAAATATATATGTTACAGAGATCTCTGCAATTGTACTAAAGTTAGCAAGCTGCTCTCTGTGATACGTTACATTGGTTTTGTTCCTTATTATTGCAGTCCCAGTAAGGACATGTTGCTAGTCACAGTGTTGGTTAAGTATTCTCAGATGTACGTTCAGTTAGCCTGCAATTCAGCAGAAGGATTTGTCTGTCCCCAGTGCCTGACTCAGTCGTTTCTCCCATGCTGACAGGGCAGGTCTTTGAGAGCAGTGCAGCTTAGTGCAGGTCAGAAGCAAGACAGTGGCAGCAGCCTGCAGCTTGCTACCTTGCCCAGTGTTATTAAGAGTATCCCTTAGCATTCCTCACCTTTAGTTAAGATGAGAAGTGGTGTAGTGATAATGATGGAGTAGGGAGTGTGAGCGTGAGCCCAGTGAGCCGTGAATTTCCAGCATCCATCTGGGTGTTCTGTTTCATCTTCAGGAAAACTCTCAGGCTGTAGGCTGAAGGTAGTGGTGAATTGTTCAAAAAAAAAAAGGATGAATACATTTTTTTTTGAAACTTGCCCACATACTTATAAAGCCTGCATCTTTGTGTTGCTTATACCAACCGAGGGCTTGAATGTCTGGCAAGGCTAAAGCTCGAAGAGAGAGCTCATGATAAATGATTTGGCAGGCCTGCTCGTTCCTGTCACCATCTGGCCCTGATGCACTCCACATGCTGCTGTGGGCAGCACCCGAGGAGTGCTCCTGGGGGGTGAGAGGGGCTGTGGGGCTGTGAGGAGCCATGCTGGGGCTCCTATCCACCCCTCTGCTTTGCTGCACTGCGGGGCTGCACCTCTTGCCAAGGGTGTACTAAGGCAGCAATCCTTCCTTTCTGCAGGATGGAATCAAACAGGTCCTGGAGCCAAATCTCCAGGATGTAATGTGAAAGCTCGAGTAATTCAAGTAGTTGCAAGGGCTGAACACAAACAGAACTATTCCTGCAGGAGCTGGCTCTCAGGCTGCCCTAGATGGAGGAGACGAAAGCTGTCTGTGAAGTTGGAGCTGAAAGGGGTTGCAGTTAATTGCATTGATCTGATGGGAGGAAAGAAACAAAAAGGCAGAAGTATTTTAGGGAAGGTTCCTGTTGTTGACATTGACATACTTCATTTTAAAAGCAACTTTCTTAGATTAATTTTTTTTTACTTGATAAATTCCTTAGTTGTATATGTAAGGATCTGAGAAAGGAAATGAGACTTTGGCCCCAGTGCTGCAAGAGCCAAAGCAAGTATAACAAGAGCACTTTTGAAATACGGGAACTTGGCAGTGGGTGATTTGAGAGGACAGCAGCGTTCAGCTGGCCAGGGCCAGCTCCAGCACCAGGAGGAACCAGAGCTCCCCAGGGGAACTGGAAAGAGTCTTCTGCTGTGTACAGACTCAGAAGCTAATGGCATGAGCAGCATAGTTTGTGTAAGAAGCAGGGATGTGCTGAGGGACAGGAGAAAGACATCACAGAGCTTGTGTGTCCGTATGGTCCCTGATGAACCCAAGCTAGCTCAGGCTGGGAGGAGCACTGTGGGCATCCCAGCCAAACCTGCCATCAAAGGCTGCTGGGCAGCAAACACCTCCCCACGAGTTTATTCTCTGGGAAGAAGTATCTCAATAACTGTTGAGAAGTTGGCTTTACTTCTGTCTCTGCATCTACAGTGGTTGGGTTCTGCCCTGCTCAATGAGGACGGGGCAGACTACTTCTTCTTGCAGATTGGAGGTGGTCACAGGAGAGGTGAAGGAGTGCTGGGGATGTGCAGAGAGGGATTTGGCTGTGCCTTACATTCCTCAGTGAGGCAAACCTTTGTGGGGCTTCAGGCAGGATTCCTGCCCTTCTGCAGGTACCTCACCCTGCACCTCACCGAGGGGCTCTGGCCCTCTTTACTTGAGGACCTTGACTTGCCTGCACTGTGCTGGGATGCAAACCACAGTTTCAAAAGTATGTTTTCTACAAATAACAAAGCACCTTTTATGAAGTCTTTGCAAGCCTGAGTCCAGCACTGATGGGGTAGAAAGCTGCAGAATAGCAAACAGCAGTTTTCCTTTGCAGTAGCCATAGCAAAATGCAGTCCCTGGCAGTACTGGCTGGCCCAGGGGGCCTGGCATCCCTTTGGGCTCCAGTGCTTGGGACTGGGAGCTTTTGGGGAGGTCCAGAGGAAGCCATGAAGATGATCAAATGGCTGGAGCTCCTTTCCTATAAAGACAGACTGAAGGAGCTGGACTTATCTGGCCTGGAAAAGAGAAGGCTGTGGTGAGACTTCGTTGCAGCCTTTCAGTATTTAAAGGGAGTTTATAAACATGAGGGTTATCAACAGGTAGATAGCGATAGGACAAAGGGGAATGATTTTAAGCTAAAAAAGGAAGATTTAGGTTGGATATCAGGGAGATGTTCTTCACTGAGAGCGTGGTGAGGTGCTGGAACAGCTGCCCAGAGAGGTGGTGGGTGCCTCATCCCTGGAGGTATTTAAGGCCAGGATGGATGGGCCCTAGTGCTTGGGCAGGGGGTTGGATCTTGATGGTCCTTGAGATCCCTTCCAGCCCAAGCCATCCTATGGTTCTATGACTCAGGGCTGTGACATGTTGATGTGTGGTGGCTCCTCTTGCAGGTGGCTTGCATGCAGTTCATCAACATCGTTGTGCACTCGGTGGAGGACATGAATTTCCGGGTCCACCTGCAGTACGAATTTACAAAGCTGGGCCTGGACGAGTATTTGGATGTGAGTATGAGCAGGTTCCTGCACATGGTCTTTGGAAATGACTGCTTTTCATGTATGATCTCAGCTAATGCTGAAATGCGGAGCGTGTTCCTGAATGATGGAGGTGGCCAAACTCCCACTGCTCTCCCTCCCCTTTGCACTGCGGGCAGTTCTGGTGCTTCAGGCTGCTGCTGGTGCTGAGTGACATCTTTTTGTTCTTGGCTGTACAGAAACTGAAACACACAGAGAGTGACAAACTGCAGGTGCAAATTCAAGCATATCTGGACAACGTTTTTGACGTGGGAGCATTACTGGAGGATGCTGAAACCAAGAATGCAGCCTTGGAAAGAGTTGAAGAACTGGAAGAAAACATTTCCCATGTTAGTACAAAACTGAACTCACCTTTTCCTGTGGAGTGATGCACAGCCTGCTCTGTGTGTGTGCTGCAGTACTGCCCTTCTCTTTTGGGAGGTGGACGTGCAGGTGTAGCTAGATAGAATCTCTGGGGTGAGAAGTGTTCAGGGAAGCCTGTGAACTACTGTGCTTTCTTTATGGGTGATGATCAAATATTTGGCAAATGAAGGAAGTCTCGTGCAGGTAAACTTCCTGGGTGTTTCCTTGCTGTATTTTGAACTTCATGTGGTGCATATTTGTGTTCATGGGTTCACTGCTTGCTTCAAAGGTTTGTTCGTAAGATATTTATTGACTTGATGAGAAAATGTCTTTTTTTTTGCCTTCTAATTACTTTCCTGTTTCACTCAGTCCCCAGGTAAAGTACTGTAAAGTACTAGAATGGCCTTGTTAATGTGGGGCTCACCATGCATTAGTATGGCAAGGCACAGTTTGGTCTGGGCTGTGCAGTGCAGGAACATCGTGGCTTTCAAACCCCAGGGGTTTCTGGGGCAAAAGATACAAATAAATGAAAAGACCACAGGGAAAAAAATAACATGCAAATTCTCTTTCATTCATTGCTTATTAAATTAGCTCTGTTGCGAGAAGATGTATTTATAGGTGCATCAGCACCTTTTGACTTTGCAACAGTGCTGTTGTAGTATTGTGTGTTTTGGATCAAACTTCAGTGTTTTTCCAAATAATTGCATTTTAAGTTCTTTATTATAGGATAGACTCTCTTAACTGGACAGGGTCACGAGTGCAGTCCAGCCAGGTTGCCTGTTAGTCATAGCTGAAGGGTAATGCTCATCATCACAGGAGCCTGCAACTGGGCACTCAGTGCCACCTGCCTCCCCGCACACAGGAACCCTTTCCCTTTCAAAAGAAGAACTTCAGGATTTGGTGGGATATCAATAATTTACCACATATCACTGCTCCAACAAGTGTTGATGACGTTTTGTTTGAGTAAGATGTCGTAACTTATAGAATCTGTTTCTCTATTTTCTGATAGTTATCTGAAAAACTCCAAGATACGGAAAATGAAGCCATGGCAAAGATTGTGGAACTGGAAAAACAGCTTATGCAGAGAAACAAAGAACTGGATGTGATTCGGGTAAGCGTGATGGGAAAACTCTGGCTGGATGCCACGTTTCAGGAGGGATCTGGTGTGCATTTTGTGTCTGGGAGGCAATGGCTGTTTTAATGGGCTGAGCAATTTCTGCTAGCTTTCTAATTTTGAACAGAGCACAGACTCCAAGTAGAATGTCTTGTCTGTACTCTCAAAGATGGGCATTTAACTCGCTGAATATGCCAGCAAATCAGTGAACCAGATGAGTACATCGTATTGCTCAGGTCTGTAGTGTTTCTGGTTGAGTTTTGTACATGTGCTTGGCTTTGGAGAGGAGTTCAGGGTGGAACTGGAATCTTCCAGACTTAGTTTGCAAAGCATCTAGCACAACCTGCTTTCTGTGTACAATCCAGACATTATTTCTTGGTATGGTATTTTAATAACAAAGATTACTAACATAATATTAACTAACCTCAGCCTAGATGTTGACCCAAAGCACGACTGGTATCTAGACTTTCTTCTATATTTCTGCCTTGGCTACTTGCAGATTCAGTCTCCCCTTCAGATCAGGAGCTCTGTTCCTACTTCCCTTTATGGGTCAACATCTGCTCGTAGGCAGAGCAACCAGCAAGGCATCCGATACTCTGTGTTAGAGGAAAAATTGTGGTAGCATCCTAATTCTATATATTTAAGATTAACATAAGAAATGGAGACATTATAACAATAAAACAAATAGCAATCAGAAATTCTGTGTCCTCGGGTGTTGGTACCTGGTGAGATTTCTCACAGGGCTCAGTGCTGCACACAGCCTTAATGCCGGCGTGGGAAAAGCATAAAGCAAGTTCTTCCTTACCCATGAAGATGTATGGTTTGCATGAAAATGCCCTGTTAGATAATGCCTGGCGCAGTGCACAGTCTGGTGTCAGGCTGCCTTCTGTTTCTGGTGCTGGTATTCTGTTTTGTGAATACAAATGCAAATCACTCGTTTCTGTGGCACTTGCAGGAAATCTACAAGGATGCAAATAGCCAGGTTCACACCTTGAGAAAAATGGTGAAGGAAAAAGAGGAAGCCATCCAGCGACAGTCGACACTGGAGAAAAAGATTCATGAACTGGAGAAGCAGGGGACCATTAAGATCCAGAAGAAAGGCGATGGTGACATCTCTATCCTTCCTGTTGCTCTGGCCTCTGGGATGGTGCCGGCGGGGGCAGAGGCTGCAGCTGGCACGTGTGTCACACCAGCTGCTGGAGCTGCAACTTCTGTACCACTGCCACCTCCTCCACCACCATTACCAGCCTTAGCAGCAGCATCCGAGGCAGGTAAGGAGCGTCGTGTCCCCCAGCCACAAGTTGGCTGTGATCTGGAGGTGGTTTGTTATTCTGGAGTCAGTCACAGTGGCCTTATGCTGGAAAAACACCATCGGTTGTTGTTACGAGGTTGCAGACCGCATTTATCTGATCCATTTCTGAGCTCTTAATTAGGCATTGGAAAGTACTGACTTCCCTTGTGAGGGTGGTTTCCTCCCATGTTTGTATGCTGAGGTAATTTGGTGAAGGGTCCAACAAATACTTGGGCTATCAGGGAGGTGCAGTCGGGACAGGGAGGGTAGTGGGCCCCGCTGGGAGTTGTTCTGCATCTGCTTGTGCCACGTTGGTTCCTGTTCACTTCAGTACCCTTCTGTCCTCTCCTTTCCACAGTGCAAAATGGCCCCGTGACAGTGCCAGTGCCACCTCCACCTCCACCACCGCCTCCTCCGCCGCCCCCAGCGCCGCCGCTGCCAGGTCCTGCCTTGGACACGACTCCTGCTGCCCCTCTGCCCCCGCCGCCCCCACCATCAGCACCCCCCCTGCCTGGCACCGCCTCTCCCACCGTGGTTTTCAACTCAGGACTTGCAGGTAAAGCACCCGTGTGTCTGCCAGGCACGTGGAGTGTTGTCTGAGGGGGGACAGGATGCAAAGGTGGGACTTGTTTTCTCTTAGTCCCCTGGGTAATACTCGTCATCTCTATCTGGTGTTATACTTAGAAGGGTTTGCGAAAGGAAAGATGATTTATCAATTAAACAGATTTGGTTTGATCTGTAGGAGAGAGCTTCTTCAGTGAAACTGAAGCTGCTGCCAGAAATATTTTTCTAACATGATCATTTTTGGCTTTAAGTGAGCAAAAGTGCAGAACTTCATGGTTTTGATTTCTTCCCAGTGCACAATGAAGAAAAATCTGTGCAGAAGAATAGCAAACTTTTTGTAATGTTTTGGAAGGAAGGAAAATTTCCTGACCGTCTTTAATCATGTTTTTATGTACTCTCTATCCTATGCCAAACATCCCATGCAGCAAATGGCTGTTAATTGGTATCACTCTCCTTCCC
This sequence comes from Chrysolophus pictus, assembly GCA_037305975.1. Taxonomy (NCBI): domain Eukaryota; kingdom Metazoa; phylum Chordata; class Aves; order Galliformes; family Phasianidae; genus Chrysolophus; species Chrysolophus pictus. The sequence goes on along the minus strand of CM074582.1, from coordinate 1,773,844 downwards.
CTCCAGGAAATCTCGAGAGCACATTATGATTTCAGAAAGAGAGGCTGAGGAGCCTTTACTCTCCCCAATGGGCTTTGCAGAGCAGCCCAGTGGTTCTGCAGCATGCAGAGCTCATTGGCACCATGGCTGGGGCAGCAAAACAGAAAGCTGGCAGGCAGGTGTGCCCTTCTGCCTGGCAGTTTGCTGTGCTGATGGGCTGGGAAGGATCCATGGAGGGGATGGCATCAACATATTCGTGGTCAGAGCTGTTCTGCCTTGCTGCTTTTTCATCCCAAAGCTGCTGGCTTGATTTTTTGTTGTGTCCTTTACTATGTGCCGTGGGGAGAAGATTTATCAGAGCCATTTACAGTGCCCCTCTGGTTTCTGCTGCCAGCTTTGCACCTGGACTGAGATGCTGGGGTGGTATGTCAGACTGTAGAATGTTTAAAACCCAACTGAGTATCCAGAAGGTTCCCCAATTATGTATGCAGAGGCTGATGGCAGGGGCTGTTTGATGAGGCTGCAGTAGAGGTGGGACATGTCCATAGGCAGGCAGGGTGGGCATTTTGTAGTGGATTAGAACTGAAAGGGAAAACGAAAGCACCTTTTCTTGATAAACCAGTTACATAGCAAGTAATGTTTCTCAGGGCAGGACCCTTCTGGGCTGGGGGGAAATGGGTGCAGCGATAAATCCTGCTGTTCTGACCACTGCTAACATATTTTTCTCCATTCTTTCTGCTTCCTGGTAAGACGGGCCGATCAAGCTCTTCTGTAGGTTGCTTTCTGCTAAGTATTTAACTACCTTCTCCCCTTCCCTCTGTCCTGCTTTGCTGTGCCCTGTGTGTGCCCGTGACTGTGTGTGTCAGTCCAGGAGGTGGTGGGAGGGCCGAGGCGGATGCAGAGGGGTTGCTGGACACAAGGCATGTGTTAGCTTTGGGTTTGCTGCAGCCAGCAGGATTTGGCCTTCCAGCAAAGCACTTCAGCACGTAATTAAGATGTGGCTTCTTTTGGGCTGCCCTCCAGCCATGACCGTGTCCCCACTGCGCTGCCCTGAGCAGTGCAGTTCTTGAGGACATCACCTTGCCAGCTGACAGCATGTCTTGGTAAGGGAGGAGATTTTGAAGGAAGAGATTTTGAAGGCATTTTGTTCAGCTGCACGAGGGAGCTGTCCTGAAATAACCTGGGAGCAGTTACTAATCTATTCTAATGTATGCATGAGATGAAGATGTGTTTTTCATGGGTGTTTTAGCTTGGAAAAAAAGTCTTTTATTTTGGGAATTACTTAGGATTAAACACATTCATTGTACAAAGTGTAAAACCATTTGGTTTAGATGAGCAGTTGATGGTGTGTTCATGTCTTCCAGTTGGACAAATATATTTCTCAAAGTATTCAGGCTTTCAAGCTGAATACTGTGTACATTCCCTGTTACTCACGGACATTTGTTTTCAGCAAATTCTCTTGCTGGAAATTTATTCTTTGCAGCATCCTTGCAAAAGGAGCATGACTTGGAATGTACATGGACACGCAACTCAACTGTTGCTTTAGAAGTGGTAGGACAAAGCAAGAGTGGTGTTTTCAGCACTCAACTGGTTCTGGTGCACAACAAGAGGCTGTGCTCTGAAACTGGTGATCTGTCATGGCAAAAGCATGCAGCATCAGTAGGGGGAAAATAAAATAGTTATTTGCTCAAGTGCTTTGCAAGCTGGGAAAGCGTCTTCTGAAATCAAGGAGAAAATAATCTAGCATCTCTATGTAGCATTGAATCGTTAGCAGGGTGCCCCTCCTATGGATGCAGGGTAGGCAGCAGGCAGGACTTCCTTGGAGCAAGCACTGAACTGAACTGAGTCAAACACAAACTGTTCCCACCCTGGGGAGATGTGAACCTGCTGTAGGGTGCAGGGAGCCCAAAGCTGGATGGGAGGGTCAGGACGTGGGCATGGTGCTGCTCACATGCCTGGCCCTGCTCACAGGGATGGAGCTCTTTTCTCCAGCACTGGAGATGAAGGGGCTTCTGTTTCTTCTTTGCAGTTTGGAAAGAAATGGTTTCTTTACTATAATTTTGGAGTGCCACGTTCATCAATCACTGTAATGAAGATCCTGAATTTGCAGCAACTAACAGCCATGTGTTCTCATCAGCATACAAAGAACTGAGCACTGAATTAACAAAAATGTTCATGTGCCCTCCAGATCTGTTAGGAATAGGAATGAAGTTGTTTTCTTTGCTCCTATGTTACTTTTTGTACTCCTTTCACTGATGAATGAGAGTGGTTTCTTTAGCTTCTCTGTGTGGGTTACTGAGACACTAATTCTGCATGACCTGAAAAGATGAAACCCATTATTTAAACTGTGTGAAAGCTCATGTGTGCTGCAACCCCCTGTTTTGGCTTTAAAAGACAGCCCTGACCCCTCTGAAAGAGCACTGCCCCATTGCAGCAGTGGGACCTTGGGAAAGGAGCTTTTTTCCTTCTTGTCACCTATTCTGGGTTGAATTTTGTGATGCGTCTACTGCCAGTGACACATCATCCCTCTACCTCAGTGATGGAGATGTGTCCTCAGTTGGCAGCTTTAGTTGCTGCTAAAGGCTGAGGCCACCATGCCTTCATTGGTGTGGATGGTGCTGCTTGCTGTGCTGCTGTTAGCAGCTGGGTTTGGGCTGCACGTGCTCAAGCAGCCCTACTCTGTGCATGGCCATGCACCAGCTTGTGCCGAGGTGGGCTCTGCAGCCAGTGGGACAGGGTTAAATTTGGCTGCTCCATCCGTTTTCTTTAGTGTTTAAAAATAGCATGGGCTTTTAAAGCAGCCCAGACAACATGGGGCAATAAAAGTAATAACACATTTCCTTTTGTGTAGTTTTCACAGCCTCTGGCGTTCAGTCCCATTCTGCAGGCGCTGGCCCTGAAGCAGCCAGAGGGTTGGATAAAAGCCTCTCTGCACTGCCTGCCTGTCAAGGCAGCAGGATCTTTTCAGGCTTCTCAGGGTGATCGTTTAGCTATGGCCAGTTCTTCCTCCAGTGCTGGAATGCAAACTCTAGAGAGATCACGGTCTGGGCATGTGGGGTGTTTTTCAGCTGCTGGGGAGCTGATCATTTCCTTTCCTCTGGTGTCTTTAGCTGTGAAAATCAAGAAGCCGATCAAGACCAAGTTCCGCATGCCAGTGTTCAACTGGGTGGCCCTCAAACCCAACCAGATCAACGGGACAGTGTTCAACGAAATAGACGACGAAAGGATCCTGGAGGTACGAGCAGTGCTTGCTGCCTTCCGCTCCCCGTGTCCGTCCACAACTCAGTACTGGCCTTTGCAGAGGCACCCCCTGGCCAACAGCTAGGGGTTGGGCTGGTGTGTGGCACTGTACCAGGGAAAGAGGCCTAAAGCAGCCCAGAGCAGGGCTGAGCACTCAGGTGCTGTGTGGTCCCTGTGCTGTGAGGTAGATGTGCGTGGCTGGATAAAGTCTGAGTGCTAACATGAATATTTGCCTGAACTTCTGAACATGCATAGGGCTGTTGGGGCTGGAGGCCAAATTTCCTGATTACTGACTCAGGAGCTCGTGTTTACTACACTGTGCAACCCCTGGCTGAAGTTCTCTGCTGTAGCCACAGCAGCCACAGGGTCTTACTGCAGTTCTGGTACGATGCTGGGCAGTGTGGGATTTAATACTTACCGTGGGAGGGATAAATCACTTTCTTTCCTTTTTAGGATTTAAATGTGGATGAATTTGAAGAAATATTCAAAACAAAAGCCCAAGGTCCGGCCATTGATCTTACATCAAGCAAGCAAAAAATAACTCAGAAAGGGTCGAACAAAGTCACGTTACTGGATGCAAATAGGGCCAAAAATCTTGCCATCACTCTAAGGAAAGCTGGAAAGACAGCGGATGAAATATGCAAAGCTATTCACGTGTAAGTAAAACACTTGTCAGCAAAGAAATCATATTCAAGATTTACTGTGGTTTTTGGTAAGTGGAATGGCTTTGAATTGGCAGTTGATGTAAATGTTTTTGCATCTGGAAAAAATCCATCAGTAAGGATGGAACCAATCTGAATTCCCTCAAATCAGATTCCCTTGTACTACAGTATGTTAACTTGCAGTTTTGTGTTGCTCTATCACTATATGGCTTAACAAATTAACACATATTTTATTAAATAAGCTAATTCACATTCATCCACAGTATGCCATTGCATACTGAATTTCTTATTTGATGTACATGGTATTTTTTGTTCTAATGAACACTCCAAAGGCAGAGTATCAGGAAGAGGCAACCCCTGCAGCTTGCTGCACAAAGCACAAGTTGAGTCCAAGTGCACTGGAAGCATTTTGCATGCAGTGAGGTTTATGTAATCGCCCCATGCAGTGCCAAACCCAAATGTGATACAGGTGTGTCCGAGCATAACTGCAGCATAGGATCCTGCCATGCCCCAGCCTTCAGGGTACGGACCCAGACTTCCAGCTCCAGCTGTGCCAGCTCCTTCTTTGGAAACAGAATCAAGGTGCCAAGCAGCGTTCACTCCAGCACTTGTCTGTGCTGTCTCTGTGCACTAAACAGGTTAACATTGTCATGTGCAGACAACTTAATGGGCAGGATTGTGCCCACAGCTCTGGGACATCCCCAGGGATGGTGACCCCCCACTCCCTGGGCAGCCTGTGCCAGCACCTGACTGCTCTTTGGAGAGGGGATCGTTCCTGTTATCCAACCTGAGCCTCCCCTGGCACAACGTGAGGCCATCACCTCTCATCCTATCTCATAGGTTTGACCTGAAAACGCTGCCTGTGGACTTTGTTGAGTGCCTCATGAGGTTCCTGCCCACTGAGAACGAGGTGAAGGTGCTGCGGCTCTACGAGAGGGAGAGGAAACCCATTGAGAACCTGTCTGATGAAGACCGGTTCATGATGCAGTTCAGCAAGATCGAGAGGCTGATGCAGAAGATGACCATCATGGCATTCATAGGCAACTTTGCTGAAAGCATCCAGATGCTGACTCCGGTGAGTGGGAGACAGTCCCTGGAGATGTGTTAGCCGTGGGGAAATGGTGTCTGGATGTGGGACATCATTTCCCCATGCGTGGGAAATGTGGGAGCTGCTCTCTGTGGTGCAAATCAGGCTTGCAGGGCACAGTGCAGCCAGGTGCTGGCGTGGGGCTCCCAGTGCAGGTTGTAGAGATCTTAATTTTCCTTATGCAGTGATGGTTTGAGTGTCATGGAGTCATTCTGAGTTTTCACAGAGGCAAAATGAGAAACAAGTGCATGAATGGAAAAGTGCTTTTCTAGGTATATTTTCATCTAACAGTGACTCAGAGATCTCAAGCACTGTTTCTATGGCAGCCTGTACCCTGCGCTGTTCCACGTCATCCTATTTCTTTACCCCATAGAAGTTTAAAACCAGTTTAAATGAAAATCTATTTGTCTGTGCCATCAGGGAAAATTACTTTCAGTGCTGGTCTGAGGACTCTTTGAAGTATGTCCCATGCATCTTTCACAGTTTTAAGGGCTGAAATATAAATACAGTTTTCCTCAACCACATCTGAGTGTTAGAAATCTGCAGTGCAAATTAATTTTTTGAAATCCTGACATGCCAGGGCAGGATAGCATTCATGCTGGGACGCACTGAATGGATTAAAAACATTGTTGTTTTTTTTTTTTGTTGGTGTGGTTTTTTTTGTTTTTTTTTTCTTTTTAAGAGTGGAAGTCTTTTGAATTTAATTTTACTTTCAGGTTCATTGTGCATTAACCAAAATTCTCCCTGTGTTTACTTGCAGCAACTTCACGCCATTATAGCTGCATCTGTCTCAATAAAGTCGTCTCAGAAGCTTAAGAAAATACTGGAGGTACGTCTGACTTTTGGCTGTGCTCAACCACTCACCAGTGCATCCCCTTGTGTGTACTGAAAGTGCATGTGGATGCTTGCATGCAGTCTCTCAGAGGTTTCTGAGTGCATTTGCCCTGAAAATTCCCTCTCTGCTCTGTTTTGCTCTGGCAGATAATCCTGGCTCTCGGTAACTACATGAACAGCAGTAAGCGAGGAGCGGTGTATGGATTTAAGCTACAGAGCCTAGACCTGGTGAGTAAACCAGAGGCAACGAGGGGACACGAGCTGAAATGCATTTCTTTTAAATGGAGAGTGGCTGCTCGGGGCTCATCAGTGCTTCCCAGCCAATAAAGGCAGAGGCAGCAGAGCGCAGCAGTCAGGGAAGGTGCTTCCCTGCACTCTGTTTGAGGTGTGATCCTTACCAGCATTTTGGGGGCCCCTCGCAAGAAGGCCACAAATCCTCAGATCACTGTGAAAATCCACCCACTTACGTGGGCCTTTACAGCCTTCTCTGTCAGATGGAGAAACGTTCGGGGGAAAACAAACACCCCTTCAGTCACTTTGTTTGGTGTCTGCTGCACCTTAACCCAGCAATCTTGTTGCTTTTTTCTCCTCAGCTCTTAGAAACAAAGTCAACAGACCGAAAACAAACCCTGTTGCACTATATTTCTAATGTTGTCAAGGAGAAGTACCAGCACGTATCCCTCTTCTACAACGAACTTCATTACGTGGAGAAGGCTGCTGCAGGTACTGTAACCACAGCTGTGTCCCTAGTGCACCTACTGGGCTCCCAGTGCTTTCCCACTTGGACCATTCTAACAATAAAACCTGCTGGTTTCAGTGTTATCTATCAGTGTGGTAGCAGAGCCAATTTAGGGAGGGACCCTTAGTGCCAGCAGGTTGCCTGGCCTAGCACACACACCAGGGATTGGTGCTGTTAGCATCACAGCACTGACCTCCCCTGTTTGGTGAGGGGCAGTGGCAGCCACTGCTGTGGTTGGGGGCACTTTGTGGCTGGGAGCTGGTCATGCTGTGGGTTGGGTGCTTGCACAGCAGGAGCGATTCAGCAGTTTTGTTTTATTTCCTAGTGTCTCTAGAAAACGTCCTCTTGGATGTGAAGGAGCTCCAGAGAGGCCTGGATCTGACGAAGCGTGAGTACACCATGCATGACCACAACACGATGCTGAAGGAGTTCATTCAGAACAATGAAGGGAAGCTGAAGAAACTGCAGGATGACGCCAAAATTGCCCAGGTATTTCTTAATTCTTGGGGTGTGAATGACTTGGAGAAGCAGAGCATGCTCTGTGCATGCTCAGGGTGTTTTCTGCTGACACTGAGTTACTCTGCAGTGGGGTTTGAGTGAAGAGGCACAGTGTCTCCATGGTTCTCCTTTGTTCTGATGTGAATGTATAAAATGTGCATTACTTGTGAAATGAGGAATTATTAGTCTGTCATGGTGTATAAAAATTTTTCCCATGATGTTACCCTCATGCATTCTTACCATTCATTTTTTCTCCTTTGTGGTGAGGCCAGCCTTAGGTTATTTGCTTGTGCTGGTGTTTTTCCTACCAGTTCTTCTAGCTGCAGATATGTCTTACTTCCATGAGCTTGGTGACAGCCCTGCACACGTTCTTGACAAACTCTGGTTCAAGCTCTCCTGCTCACTTCTGAGGCAGGCTTTAGCCCATGAGTGAATAAGTGACATGTCACAGCAAGTGCTTGCTTTTATATACGCTGCAGGGAGGAGGAGGTGCAGTTCTGTGTTTGCTCCTGTCCCTGTACTGGGTGTAGGTGTGCTTGTGCCAGCCTGGGATTCCAACTCAGAGGAAATGTCGACCCCTTACACCGAGTTCTGATATGCTGGTGAGCATATCTTGAAGTGTGTGCTTTTTGTAGGATGCCTTTGATGATGCTGTGAAGTATTTTGGGGAGAATCCGAAGACAACGCCTCCCTCAGTTTTTTTCCCAGTGTTTGTCCGATTTGTGAAGGCCTATAAGGTAAGCAGGAGCATCCTCCCCTTCTGTCATTCTCAGCATGGTTTGCTATCTGTTGTCTCAAGGTTCCCAACAGCACAGCTTGTAGCTCCCCCTAGCTTCGATGCAATGTGAGCACAGCAGCACCAGCCCAGGGCTGCACAAATAGTTGGTTTGGGATTATTTTCAGGGCTGAAAGACAGCACTGCTGCCTGAAATGCCAGAGGAGTGCTCAGAAACAGAATGTCTGTGAGATTAAAGTTCTCAACCTTCAACCCTCACCCTGTCCTTTGTGGTCAGGGTGAGGGGCTTTGTGTGACCTCTCCCAGCCCACTGATTTCAGACTTTGTTTAGCTGAATTGCTGTACCCTCAGTTTGCCTCCTTTGAAAGTGCAGTTCATTTGTAACATTCAGGTTCCTTGTAGTGATTTGAAGCTGTAACTTTTTGTGTGTGTGATAAATAGCAAGCAGAAGAAGAGAACGAATTGAGAAAAAAGCAGGAACAGGCCTTAATGGAAAAACTTATGGAACAGGAAGCGATGATGGAGCAACAGGACCAAAAGGTATGGAACAGATAGGTCTTACAGGTGGGATGTGTTCATCTGTTCTTCTTCACAGCTCAGAACCTGCAGCTCTGTGCAGTTCTTGAGTTGCCCAGACTTAGAGCTACCCAGAAATGTGATCTCTGAAAGTTTTCTCCTTTTGTGGGGAAAGCTGAAATTGACTGAAAGAATCCAAGCGTGTACTGATTCTACTTCAAAGCTTGCAAAATTCAGAAAGCTAAACAGACAAAAAGTCACCTAGCCCGTGTTGCAGTTGGCCACACTTTTTTCCTGCTTTGGCGTTTTACCTGTTTTAAAAATCCCATCTGTATTCATTGTGCAGAGCCCCCCATTGCTTGCAGGGATCTCCAGATCTTTCCCTGTTCGAGCATCCCAGCAGGAGTCTGCCCTGCGTTACCACTTGATAGGAATTTTCTGACCTTTTCTTTGTTTTTCTTTTTTTTTCTCTAAGTGAATACTTTAGATATGTTGGAGCTTTTCCACAGCTCCAATGGCCCATGTGTTGGCTGAAGCTGCTTTGTGCAGCTCTCGTGCTTAACAGGTGCCCTTAATCCCAGCCAGGCATTTTCTGTTGGATGGAAGGCTTGTTCTCCTCCTTCACTTAATGCTGCTTGGAGGAGAAGGCTTGGAGTTTCGGTTTCAAGTGAGAGAAGGCTTAAGATGGAATTGCAAACCTAAGAAAGAAAAACAGCTTGGCAGCCAGTTAGCTTGTAGTTAGCTCACCCCCAGGACCTGAGCTCACCATGCCCTTGTGCTTTCCTGGGCTTGTAAAACTGGGCAGAAGGGTGGCAGTTACTGGTGTTGATTGCTGCAGGTGGGGAACTGGAGCAAAGGTCCTTACAGATCCTTACAAATCCTCTCTTCTTTGCTTTCAGTCTCCTTCTCATAAAACAAAGAGGCAGCAGCAGGAGCTAATTGCAGAGCTCAGGAGGCGGCAGGTCAAGGATAACAGGCATGTGTACGAAGGGAAGGATGGTGCTATCGAAGATATTATAACAGGTAAAGCCTTTCTCTTCCATAATCTCAGAGGCCCTTTCACCAAGGTTAAAAACGTGTATCTGCCTAATAGCCTTTGTGCGTGAGTTATGTGATTCTTGTAGAGCTGCTGGAGCACAGCTTAGGAGATTGTTTACATGATGTGAATCAATTATAGAAGGGAACAGGCAAAGTCCAGTAACCTGCTTTTGTGTGTTCACTGTCGGTGCTGCCTGTGTTTGTCACAAGCACAGACTTTGGGCACGTGCTGTTTCTGACCTCTTCTCTTTCAGCATGTTGGGACACACTTGGTCTCTGATCTCTAGAGTAGGCAGCTCAGATCTCAGCTGATATTTGGTGGGGATATGCATGCTGTGCAGATCTTTCCCAGAAATCTTTACTTTCCCATAACTGGAATGAATGACAGATGTTTAACATTATTAAGAGCCTGCATTTTCATTAAAATGTACTAGCAGTAATTGCACCACATTATTGCACACTTACAGGAAATGGTTTAGTCAAACCTGAATGATGGATGGCCCTGAGCAGCTTCTGGTTTTACTGCTTTTCAGTTTGGCAGAAGTCTGCCCCGATCACCACCGTAGGGCTGCAGGGCAGGGTGCAGAACCCACTGTCAGTGCTAGGGAAGCAGGGACGTTGTGTGCTGCTAGAGCTGTCTTCTGAGTCGTGCTGTGCTCAGCAGTCAGCTCCTTTTGCTCTGTGCCACTGCTCTGGTTGCAGTGCTTGGATTTTAGTGCACTTCTTCACCTGTGGTGTGGAAGGAGCAAGACTGTAACACTTTGATGGCTTTACAACAATTGAGTTCTGTTGCACAGAAAGTCAGCAAAACAACCTTTGGGCAAAACGGCCTTGACTGCTTCTCCCAAATGTTTGTCATATTGTTTCTTTCCTCTGCTTTACCTCTCAGTGAGGAATTTTTGCCCAGCTACATGAAAGGGTTGGAATGCTCGTAGTGAAGCTTTCACAACTCCTTCTAATGTTTAAGAGATTCCTATGATAATGTTCTCCATGTAAGAGGCAGACTTGCTGTAATACCCAATCACTTCTGCTTCTGCATCTCCTTTGGACTCCTGGAAGCCATGTAGTTGTTATAGTGGCTCTCCTGCTCTGTGGGAGAAACAGATGGTGCAAATGATGCCAGCCTGCATGCAGCCCCGTGCCAGCGTGCCAGGCTCAGCCAACCTGACCATCCCCTGTTGGTGCCCAGCCCTTCCAGCTATGGGGTGCCCCGTGCAGTGACACTTGAGGCACAGAATGTCGGGTTGAACTGAGGTCACTTGGCTGCAGCCTGTGACAGCTGGTGCAGTGGCATGGAAATAATCAGAGGTGTCACTGGATGCTGGCTTAGTGCCTCATCAGGTGCACGGGGAAGCCCTGCTGGCTGGGACAGGATGGGATGCTGTCTGAAGCCACGCTTTTCCAGAGTCACAGCCTTTAGCTTTAGCAACAGTCTTTCAAAACCAGGGACAGATACGTAGTGACTTAAAACTGCCTCCTTACCAAATCCTCCTGCACTGCAGTGTCATGAGTTGGTTGGAACGTGCAATCCTGTACCTGGTTGTCCTTAACCACGCGCTAACCGTGTACTAATGCCATCGATCTGTGCTTCTCACTGCTCTGTTTGTTTGGCTGTTATTCCCATGCAGTGCTGAAGACTGTGCCCTTTACAGCTCGAACCGCCAAGCGGGGCTCTCGGTTTTTCTGCGAACCTGTTCTCACTGAGGAATTCCATTACTAAACTATTCCTCTTTCACATCTGATGCTCTTAGACAAAAAAAGGTTGCTGTAGATTTTTTGACACTTCTCCATTTGTATGGACCTCAGCCAGGATCGTGTGAATGTTGAGTGTATAGCAATGTCCGGCGTCCGCCTGAACTCGTATCGATGTCACCTTCATTGCATGTGTTGTGTTCCAGTAACGTTGTATTTCATCCCATCCGATCTGTGTTGGATGCTTTTGGCCATCCTCACGTTTCATAGGCATTGCTAACCCTTGTGACAAGCGCCATAGAACAGCACGTGGTGGAAGTCACAGTAGATTTGGTGCTGGCTCCACGGGGTGGACAAGGCTCAGGCCAAACACAGCCGTACTGTGACAGTTCACTTGGCTTTTCTATGTCATCTCTGCTGGCTGCAGATCTTTCTCTGTATACGCAAATGTAGCTGAGTAGTCTGCATGTAATAACTGAGCTGTAAGCCAGAGGGAACTGTCTGCATGGCTTCGGTGGGACCTCCTTGGGCTTTGCTTTACTTGGTGTGGAAGGGTTACCTGTGGTAACGTGTCCCCTGTGCGAGGAGCATCGTTTCGGCCTTTCTAACCCTTGCCTGCATGTTTGCATGTCAGACGCAGAATGGAGAACATCTTCTCTCATTTGTTCACATCCATGTTTAACTTTTTCAGTTCCATGCCAACTTTTATCAAAATAAAACTGGTAATGTTAATTGAGCATTAACCAATTCTCCTGGAGGCCGGCACGGTGCCGTGGGCTTTGTAACAGCGTGGGGGTGAGAGCTGGGCTGGGTGGGAGGCAGCAGGGCTGGGATGTGCCAGCCTACAGCTGTGGGCACGGGGCAGAGCTTGGCATGGAACTGAGCACCATAATCCTGTGGTGTGCAGTGTCAGGAGGGTGTGCTTAACCCTGCATGTCTCTTAACACTGTTGTCTTGAATTAAGGACGGATGGCTTAAGAAGACAACAGTGTTCACTTGGCAATATGTATTTTTATGAATGCTTCTAATAAAATTGCAAACTATAATCAGCTCAACAGTTATTTGCTCTTTCAAGTTAATTGCTGTATTATCTTCCTGGAGCCAATCTTCAAAGCAGCTTGGAATTTGGTTAGCAAGAGGGAAGGGTGGCCCTCGTGTCCTTTCCTCTCCTCCTCTAACCTCTCATGGCCTCGGCCTCACCCCTCCTCTTGCTCTGCTGGCTAACATGCCTGCCATTTTTGAACGCTGAGTTGACTTGCTCTCCATTTCCCATCCCATTTTTTACTTAACCATCATTTTTTTTTTTTTTCTGTTTAGCCCTAAAGAAGAATAATATCACTAAATTTCCAAATGTTCACTCGAGGGTAAGGATTTCTTCTAGCACATCGGTGGTGGAGGATACACAGAGCTGGCAAGCATCACTTTTTACTTAGCTTCCTCCTCTCTCTGTATGCCCGAAGCCTGGCAGTAGCTGTGGCTAAGCATAGTGCTGGTGAGGGCCTGAAGGCAGCGGACATTCAGCCCATTGGTTCCCACCTCTATGTGGCAGGGGGTTGCTGAGCTGCTGGCTGGTCACCACCTTCCTGTTCTCTCGATTTTGGCCCTTTCTCTTCCAAGTTGAGCCTGAGGTAGGCAGCCTTGTCCCAGGTTGTTTCAGCCCGTAGATCTCCAGCACCCAGCCCCTGCTGCCCGGTGCTCTGCAGGTGTGTGGTGCTGTGGCCGTGGGAAGGGCACCAGTGATGGACAGCGGAGGCTGGGAGCACAGGGCAGCATGGGTGGCTTCTGCTGTGCTGAGAGCTGAGGAGCTGGGGAGTGGGGCTTAGAGCGAGCTGTAAGTCAGCCAGGGAGTGCATGGGAGGGGTTTCCCCAGCAAAGCACCCATTTTATTTTTTCCCAGCAAAAAAAAATTCTACCTCAGTTACACGTAAGGTGCACCAAGCATGCTGTGTAGCTCATCTCCATAGCACAAGAAGCCAAGCAGTCACCTGTCCTCACCACGCTCTTAACACGGGCTTTGTTAAACTCCCACCGCCGGCTTTCTCCATTGTTGGCTCCATCGCATGCTCAGTCCTGCCCTCCTCTCCCCTCCCAGCCCCAGCAGCAGCCCAGCCCCGCACCCCTCGGGTGGCAGCTGTGGCTGCAGGCTGGGCGCAGGGGGATGCCTGCTTTTTCTCAGGGCACCTTCTGATAGTTGAACGGGTGGATGGGCCACGTAAATGCATGCTTGTTTTGGTGAGCACTTATCCCATCGTGTCCTGTGTTTCACATTCGCTGTGTTCCATCCTGCATCAGGGAACTCGTTCAGCGCGGGGCGGCGAGGCCCTGGCACTGCTGCCCAGTGCTGTGCGGGTGCCCCATCCCTGGGGTGCCCGAGGCCGTGGGGTGGAATTGGGTGATCCGTAAGGTCCCTTCGGAACCAGGGAATGGGGTCGAGTCTCTCACCTCAGGGATTTAGAGGCTGCACAACCAGTGTTAGTGAATGCGAGCTGCCCATGGGTGGGCAGACACCCAGCCCAGCAGCACTGCTCCGTTAGTGCCCCCAGCACTCGGGGCGCACACCAGCACCACCTGCTGCTCGGTGTGTTGCCGTAGGGCCCATCAGCTGTTCTGGTAGGACCCACTCCCTCCTCCCGTTGCTACCCAAGCTGCTTTGACTGGCTTCCAGCAGGCACTATCCCTGCAATGCGTGCTGACCAGGGCCGCTTTCCTCCCTGCAGATCTTCGAAACCAGCCGTACCGCCGGGCCGACGCGCTGAGGAGGAGCGTGAGGCGGCGCTTCGACGACCAGACCCTGCGCTCTGCCAACGGCACTGAGATCACCATGTGAGCTTGAGGCCTCTGCAGGGCCGGGCTGCCAGCGGTGCCCCTCCCTGACAGCCTTGGGAACAGTACGGTTACCCCTAAAGGGCTCAGACACCTAGAAATGCATAGGAACGTCAGCGATGGGCTCTCCGCTCAGCCGTAGCTAACAAGTGCCTAAAATGGAAGTACCTGCTCAAATTAATCGAAGCAATAGGACTTGATTTGATTGGGTATCTTTTGACACCAATACGTTATTCAGTATTTTTAACCAAAAAGTAAAGTATGTGTTGTTTTTGGGTGTTTAGTTGGGTTTGATTATGTGAAAACTTAGCGATCGGTCTTCTGTTGGCCGGACCTGGATCCCGACTGGTTGGAAAGAGGTAACTCTGGATGTGCTCTGCTGCTGGGCTTCTACATGCATTCCTCTCCTCGGCCGAGGGCTGACCTTGGCTTCAGCTGCACTTACTGGCTTTTTTTTTTTTTAAGAAAGAAACAGAACATTTAAGAGCTTTCTGTACCTAGTAGGGAAATAGCGACAAGAAGAGCTCCGTACCTCGTTCCGCCATACAGACTCCATGCGCCGTAGCTGGACGTGGTAACGCAGTTCTGTGGTGAGAAGATCTGTGGGCAGTGAACCTTTTGTTTGCTGTAAGGTTCTGGGTTTGGTGGTGTGCAGTGCAGGGCTGAGGCACGAGGGGTACGGGGGAAGCGGTGCATCGCAACTGCACAGCGTGGGAATGGCAGAGAACGCATTGCCTGCCAGTTAGAGGCACTTTCATCTAACAAACAGTGTATTTATTAATTAGCACTAAGGTATTAACATCTCAGTAATCAGTATTAGGGTTCCGAGGACCATTACAGCTCAGTACTAGCACAGAGATCGCATCAGTGCCCCGTTCCAGCTGCGCCGTGACCCCACAGCTCCCTCTGACAATCCAGCTCCAATGAAGTCCCAGGGCTCACGTGTCCATCAGCTGCCCTGCAAGGTTTGGTGTCACACTCCGAAAGCTTCCAAAGGGGAGCAGCACCCTCTGCACCCACAGAGCCCTGCAGCACTGCCTGGAGCCGGCGGTTGTCCGGCCCGGAGGAGGAGTGGGACTGCAGCTCTGTTTGTGCTTCCCGAGCTCCTTGTGCTCACAGCTTCCCCTCCTGGCATCGCCGCATCAATATGTTAATTGTAAAATTTATTGTATAGTATTTAACCACTGAATTTCTTTTCTTTTATGTTGTGC
Organism: Chrysolophus pictus; assembly: GCA_037305975.1. Lineage (NCBI taxonomy): Eukaryota > Metazoa > Chordata > Aves > Galliformes > Phasianidae > Chrysolophus > Chrysolophus pictus. The sequence goes on along the minus strand of CM074582.1, from coordinate 1,758,789 downwards.
TTATGTGAACCACTGGTGAAGGTCCCATTTTTTTTTTTCTTGGATAATGTGTAGTTATATGATAATCTGTTTTTAAATGTACAGATATTTTGCTACAAAATCGGTGCCGTTTTTTTTATGGTTTTTACACTTCTTTCACTCCCACTTTAGCCTCTGGGTAATATTGTAAATATTGTTTAAAAAAAAAAAAAAAAGCATCAGCCTGTGCTATACAATCCGAATGTTATTTTAACTTATAGTTTTTGTTTTTATATTTAACTAAATGGACAGCTGGGGGCTCAGTTACCGCGTTGACCTCTGCTCACCCATTTCCAGAGCGTTTCCTTTATCAGCAGCCACCCCTGCACTCGCAGCACCGTGTGCCCATGTGCTGAAGGGAACATGCCACTGCCTCCCTGCGCTGGGAGAGCGTTCAGTCGGGCCGTCAGTTTGGTACAGTGGTGGTCAGAGGGCTCAGAGCTCCACTGCCTCATTCCTGTGCTCAAAGGTATTTTGTTGTTCGTTTTGTTTTTTGTTTTTTGTTTTAAATTTAAGACAGAAATGATCATTCGACTGGAATGGAACGCTGGCATGTTCTCTTTCATATTTTTCTAGTAATAGATCTGCTTCTTAGCAATATTAGAAGTGTTTTATAAAAGCAGTTCATGTTACTTTCCTGGTCTGTTCCTGGCATAAGAGCAAATAAACTATTTACACTACTACACTGTAATCCCTCCTTTCCTTCTTTTTTAAGTGACTTTCACAGCGTTTTCTTGCCCTCCGATGGGGCTGTGCCCCATTGCCCACCACTGCTATGGACAGAGAGGCTCCAGCCCTGCAGTGCAGTCACCCAGGGCAGGAACACCGTTGTGCCCCCAGCAGCAGTTCTGCAGTCAATGCTCCGTGCAGAGATAAGCACTGGTGAGTATTTCCCCTAAACATGCAAAAAAAAAAATGAGTTTTGAAGTCCTAAACTTAAGAAACCAATGCTATACCTGAGCTGCAATTCAGATGTAATTGTTAGGAGGGTTTAACAAAATACAGCAGAACCAGGGAGGGTGAGTTACCTGCAGCTGTCTGTCCATCTGTACATATTCCAGTCTTTCCACCCGTCCATCCTTCTGTCTGTCCATCCATTAGTCTGTCTTTTGATCAGTCTGTCCCTCTGTTCTTCTGTGTTTCTGTCCATCATTTCATCCCTGTCTGTCCTTGTCCATCCATCCACCTGCCTTTGTTCCTCTTAACATCTGTCCGTCCACCTGTCCTTCCACATTTCTGTCCATCTGCCTATCTGTCTTTCCATCTGTCTTCCATCTTTCCGTCCCTTGGATGGCAGAAAGACAGGACAGACCTACAGAAAGACAGAAAGATGGAGGGACAGACAGAAAAAGACAGGACAGAGGGATGGGCAGGTGAAGACAAATAGTGATGGATGGACAAAGGACAGGACAGAAAGGTTTCAGACAGATGGACAGAGAGACAGACAACAACCAAAGCAAACCCCCCCCACATGCTTTGTCACAGCCTTTGAATTAAATTCTGCTTCTCTTGCATTGGAGTTGTCTCGTTTGAAGGTGCCAGAGCTGATTAAAAGGTAGGAAAAAAAACCCATGAAAGACCCCACACCCAAACAACAGGGACCCCCAGGAGCACTTTGCTTTTTATTAAATGTGAAAATAAAGGTAAACCTTTCCAGCGGAGCATGGAATGCACTGAAACCGAAAGCTAAAGCTGGACTTGGGAGTATTTTCCTGTAAGCAGAGGCTTAAATTCAGAAATCATTGACAGAAAAAAATCATCAGAGGTGTACACGGCCTTGAAGTAGAAATAAATACCAGTAGACAGCAGAAGACAAGGTTTAATAATTGATAGAAATGTACAAAAATATTCCAATCAAAGGTTGCAGAAGGTGTACCACGGCAGCGCGGCGCTGCGAGGAGGGCTGGGCTGACGCTGACGTCCTGCACGGATGCTGCAGCTGCTGTTTGCGTGGGGCTGGTACATTCTTCAGCAGGTTTGTAAGGCAACGTCTCAATTTACAGTTTGATTTTTCATTTTGATAGTGAAGATAAGCACAGAGAGAACATCCGTAGCTGTTCCGTAGCGGATTTATGTGAATACAGAAGGCGGCTGTGAGCGGCAGCACCCTCTGCTGATGCCACGGTGGAGGGCTGAGTGCAGTCCCATCAGCCACGTCTGCTTTTAATTACTGTACAAACTCACTTGGAAGTGATTGTTGGACAGGAATCTCTCAGCAGTCTTCTGTTTCACATAAGTGCTTGGAACGGGTTGGGTAGGAACGCGGATCACGAAGGAACAATCCCAATAGCTGACAGGTTTTTTTTGCAGTACAGAAGAAATGAATTCATTACACCCATTGCCTTCCCCCTTTCAAAAATAATAACAAATTCATAAAACAACTTAAGCCACAAGAAACTATATTAAGAATCTTTCTAAAAAATGAAGCTCTACCTGCCTGCACGGCCGGGAAGAACAGTTACTGCCTTTCTAGGAAGGAGTGCACCGCAGCGATGCTCTGCTAGAAAGGTGCCGAGGCTCTGCTCAGCCTGCAGGTGAGGTCCAGTGAGACCCGAGGCGTCTTCCATGGCGCTGTTCCCTTCCAGGACTCCCTCCAGGGGAGCAGAGCACCCGTGCTGCCCAACAACATTCAGCCTTAACTCAGAATTTCATTCACTTTTGTAGGTTTGGTGCCGGGCCCGTAAGAGTACTTGGATGTATTTATGTGGTAACATTAAAACCCACCGTAATTTCAACAATGGAACTCAGGATATCAGAACCCACATCCTGAATTAAACATTGGTTTCTTTTATTATGCCACAATGTAAACATATTTGGTATAAATAACGTTCTCATTGATCTTCATCCAGTTGTTCCAAAAGAGTCCGCCTCTGCTTTTCCAACTCCCCTTCGCTCAGCTCGCTGCCCGAGGTGTCCCAGTTGCCCTGCAGGGAGAGAAGGGGTGGTGAGAGCCTCAGCCAGGCTGCCCAGCTCCCAGCTGCAGCCCTGCTGCGTGCCCCCACCCCCTGCTCTGTGCAATGCACACCTCTGCAGGTATTTTTAATGCCATACATTCAAGCGTGGTGTTTCTGATGTCACCTCCCAGAGCACACAGGGCAGAGCTCAGAGCAAGGCACTGCAAGGGGAAGGGCTGAGCTCCTCCTCTGCCTGTGTTCACGACCACAGCTGAGCTCCTGCTCCTGGCAGATGTCTGCATTCAGCACAGATCTGGGCTGGCCAAAGCGGATTACTGTCAGAAGGCACAACAAAATGCAGCTGTCTGCCTCCCACCTCTCCAAGGTGAATCGTACAGGGAAGGACAGCACCACCAGCACAGTGCAGCTGAGCTGGGTGAGGCAGGGCACTGCCCCTCATCAACCCAAAGACAGTGCTGTTCCACTCATATTTTTCCATTCAAACACATCTTTGAAACACTGCTCTAACCATCCCAAAACAAACAGTACACAGAACCATCACAGCAAAGAGTCAGACCATGGGCACAGCTACACTTCTGTGTGACTTTCCAGATCAAAAAGTGCAAGAATTAAGATTTTCTTCCAGTATGAGACTAGCAGCAGCCCAGCGCTACTACAGCAGTGATAAGAGCACTCAAATTACAGAATGGAGGAGCTGCACAATCATTTCAGTGTTTAACCAGCTGTCCTGCTCATCTCCTTTGAGATCAATCTGGCAAATTGGATGGAAAAAAGAAAAGCAGTCTGATCATAAACAGTACTCTGCCACGCTATGGGCTAAGCTTCAGTACCATCTGTAAAACAGACAGCCTCATTCACAACTCACCTCAACCAGCAACAAGTAGTATTGGGCCAAATAATAAATCATTAGTAACAAATACTTAAGTGAGGGCATAGAATCTGCATGATTCTGCTCTGTTTGAACATCTGGTTCTTTTTTTATATATGGAATTGGAACATAAATAAAGCTTTAACTCTTTATGAAGCTATAGAGCTTGCATACTCTAGCATCCCACTGATATACAAAGCCCAAAGGCATCACATAAAAAGGAAATAAGAAAGCTTACAGAATCTTTTCCAGGTCGTTTTTTAGTCGGAGATTTATGTTTTGATTCAGATCTTTGTCTAGCTCTATCCTTTTCACTTTCTCTCTCTCTTTCTTTTTTGTCTTTTTCTCGTTCAATATCAGATTCTGGTGAATCCTTTGTAATAAAGGGAAAATATTAAATATTATTATTAAATGTATTAGGTATTATGGTTTATAAAATACACCTCAGAAATGTCCGATTTCATTCTAATATAGGCCACATTAGAAAGAAACTGCTGGAAGTGGCTGTGAGTTTAACACATCCTAGTAACCAGGGCAGAAATAAGTAATGCAGAAACATTACTGAAATTATTTCAAAAGGAGAGAGTCCTAAAGAACGTTCACCATTTTTAGTGCATGCAAAGACAGGGCATGCTGGATCCATGCAATAAATCCCTTCTGTACCCAAGTGCCACTCATTCTGTAACAGCTTTGCCAAGGGTGAAGTCTGCTAACTGTTCATCTGTTAACGTGGCTGCCTTGCCACATCTGAATGCTCCCATGCATTCTTTTTCTGCTGCACTGAGGACTCAGATGCTGTGGCTGTTTTCATTCTGCATTTCATCCTAGCTACATTGATGTGACCCTGTCTGCGTTGCAGTCCTTTGGCACTGGCACATTACTCAATGTCTAACACTGGTATCCACCTCCTCTTTGTGAATGCTGCCCCTTCGTGAATGCTGTCCACTGAAGGGCACAGCCAACTGCTCAGATATTAAAAAAACAACAGAACATCGCTGTTTTGAAAAGTTCTGCAGCAACCTGAGTTCAGAGACACCAATTTCCTCCTTTACCTGACACCAAAAATGCACTCTGGCCTCACGTGACGTACGCAGAGGATGAAAGCTCTGTTTCTACTCTTTAGGTTCTGCTGATGCTGCTGCTCATTTGATGTCAGAGCTGCTAACTCAATCCTGCTACTCAGGCAGACGAAAGGATTGATGCTCAGCATGAGGTGAAAGGAAAAGATGCTGGGATTCTATCCAGCACTCCACAACAGAAGTAACTCCAAGACATGCTGCGATGACAAGCAGCCAATAGCAGGGTACTGCTGTCCTTCATATTTGCTTCTGTAGATGCAGTTTAAACCCCCCCATGTTACTGTTCTAAATGGTTTTAAGTTACACATAACAATGTCTGATCTAAAGAAGTGCTTGCTATAAAGCCAGCTGGTAGCTGCCAGTATTTAACAAACAGGATCGCTGTGGCTGACCATGAGGTGTCAAGCTGAGCCTTAAGCCAACTCAGAAAAAAGTGAGCTGTACTTACAGACTTATGTCTTCTTTTCTTGCTCTTTTTCTTGTGTTTTTTTGATTTCTTGTAACTTCTCTCTGCAAACAAAAGGAGGGAAATCAAGAAAATTATAATTTAATTATAATTTAATACTGATCTAGTATTAAATGTGAAGCCCTGCCTGCAGCAGGGGGGTTGGAGCTTCATGATCCTTGAGGTCTCTTCCAACCCAAGCCATTCTAGGATTCTATGACTATAGTCTATGACTACCCAGCAGTAAACCAGTAACAGTCATTTTAAAGCAAAGAAACAAAAAGTCTCCTACCAGATTCTGCACTGGAAGAACGCTCAGAAGCAGATCTAGATTCTGAACGTTGCCTTTTCTTCTTTGAATGGCTATCATCATCCTCAGACTCTGAGCCCTTGAGAAACAAGATGTGGTTAGCAAGAGGACAGCAACACCCCAGTAATGACAGGAGCAGATGTTAAGGCATCATGAAACCCCTTACCGAGCGAGAGCGAGACCTCTTCCTGTGGTGCTTTTTGGATTTCTTAGAATGTTTCTTGTTCTTTGAATGATGATGCTGACACTCGTGCTGCAGTAGAACATGAAAAGACAAATGTTAGTCTGCAGGGCACACCATGAAACCAATGGCAACTCTCATCATCCACAAGGCACCTATAGCTAGCAGTGATTAAAAAACAGTGTTACTAATAGTAGTGCCACGTTAAAGTTATAACAAGCTTTTAGTAGCAAGGGAACAGACAGCTTCAGGCATGGATGCACACAGCTTCTGTTACCCATACCCTTGCTTCAGTGCTTCCTATTTGAAGTGATTGCTCAGGTTGGCCAAGGATAGGGTGCAAACCTTGCTTTGCAACATTTGAAATTCTGAAAGTAAACCATTTCAACATGTACAAACTGCAGTGAGTGAAACAAACACAAACGTATCTCATTACCTATAAAAGGTAACACCTTTCTGAACAAGACTGACATGCCAAGATTTCTGCAAATCAACTCTTACCACGGCTGATCCAAAAGTTAAGGGTGAAGCTACATTATAACCCTCCCACACACCACCAATAAGCTATTCACAGTCAAAAATCAAGCAGACAGAATCTGAACTCCCCACAACTCTACAATAAATCAGGGAATTCTGATGTTAACTTTTGAAAATCCTCACAGTGCACATCAGAACAACAACCATGGATCAAATAATTCTAACTCATTTCTTCCCAACTTATTTTCAAGATGAGGTTTTAATATCCATGCTTTTTGGTAATGCAGAACATCCCTTTCTATATAATTTAAGAACCAATCAACTAAGTATTGTATACCGTATATTCTCTCACCAGGAAAAGATAAAATAAGAATTACCTCGAGTACATGCATGAAATCTTTAAATATTCTTTTCCTTTCAGACTCTAGAGTGATATCTTCAAATGCTGGTTCCTTCACAAACCTGTCTCTGATCTGTCAGAGAAACAGCAATGAAATACTGACATGAAATGAAGTTTAAAGATGACATAACTGCACCAGTTGGGAAAGCCACGGTGCTGTTAAAGGCTCAGATTGTTTCTTGTCAGCTTTATAACCAGCAGGATCTTTAACACAACTGCACAAATGGATACACATGCATGCAGAATTGGTTTTTTCTTTCTGCATATGCCTCACAAGCTCGGTAAAAGCACACTGTCTGCCATGAAGTATGCTTTGACAGGAGAGGTTTTAATCCTACCAGAACAAAGTTAGACTTTTAACTAAGCAGAGTGCTTTTATCTCCTCTTAAACCATTCACTTAAAAATAAACCAGACAGAGGTACTGATAGAATTTAAGTTTTCAACTCCAATTCTGATGTCTGCTGAAGAGGTGACTCATTCCTATGGATCTGTGTTGTACAGACAGAAACAACGAGCATAAAGAATCTAGGCTTAGTTGTTAGCATGTATCAACCTGAATAGATCTGGAATGACTTCCATAATAAAGCAGCAATACATACATCTTCCCAGACAGCATCCAGCTCAATGGGAGGAGTAGCCTGTTTCAGCATACTCTTGAAGGCAGACTCTTTCCGCTTCATTTTGCGAGCTTCTTCTTTTTCCCTTTCTCTTTCACGGGCTTCTGCCTTTTCCAGCAGCTGCATGATATTGAAGTTGTGAGATCATTTGAAGAATATCAAAACAGAAGATTAATATTTCAGTTTCATGCAATTTTTGAAAAGCCCAACGACAGTTCATCTTTGGAGTTTTCTATTTATCACTGCCCAATACTTCAAGCACACAACGGCGTTTCTCAAATAGAAACAGTTGTAACAGCACAGGGAACATAAGTGCTGGTTTTTGTTTTGCAGGGATTTTATATTGTATTCCTATTATTCATACTTACACTATTGAAAGCTAGCTTGATATTTCCTGCATCTAAAGTGGTGGCTCTCTTAGTTGAACTGATGACTGTAACAAAGTCTTCAAAAGAAGTATTCACTTCAACTACAAATCCTTTATCCTGTAAATAAACAAACAAACAAACTTACTTTCTTGGCAAGGGGGTGAGTCAGGAATTGTCACACTAATAGCACTGCATGGGACTTCCCACTGTGTTCATGGCATATCTTCCAAAAGAAAGGGAAATCTGTCATTAGAAGAAAGATACCAAAACGGGACAATTTCCCCTCTCACCTTTAAGATATCTTTTATGATCTTCTTTTCATCATGGTAACGTGCTTTTAAGTCTTCAACATAGAACTTGAAGAGGTCAAGTGCTGTTGATCCTGATGAAGAAACTAGATAAGTCAAAAGCTAGCTCTAATAAAAGAGCTGCGTTTTTTAAATTATTTTTAATTTTAAAACAACGTACAAACAACCCTGCTTCACACTGCCCACACCTGAGAGCTTTACGCCTTACTTTTTACAGGGTTGGAAAGATTCTTACCAGGCTGACCAAGCATATTAGTGAATCTGATGTCAGAGCTTATGGTTGGGTACAACTCCATCCAAGAAGACATTGAATGTAACTGTCCGTGCTCGTGCAGCTCATCTAAAAATATCTATAAAATACATAAACTACTCATTAGCTTATCCCCAAGAAATAGAAAGCACAGACTGTGCAATCATTTGACATGTCTAAGACAAACAGCAGGTCCACCAACCTGAAAAGATTCTCTGTTTTTCCTCTGCCGCCTTCTTTCTCTCAGTAAACTTTTCTGTTTTTCTTCTTCCTCCTCTTTTTCCAATGCCCTGATGTGTTCCTCAAAGCAGATCAGTGCATCCTCCTTATCCATATCTAGCACCAGGTAACAACAGAGTAGTAAGAGTAAGTGTTAAGTAGTGATACTAACTCTACAATGTTTCTTAAGAGATAACTAACTGCTGCCAAATTTATTATTGATGGAGTGAAGGAAGATTCATTGACCACTGACAGACCTGTGCAGCAAATAACCCAACAACAACTAAACCAAACACCAAAAGCAACACAAAACCAACCCACTTCCCCTCCAACCTGCCCAAATTCTCACTGTCAATACAGAGCACGGAAGTCTTGATGAGAAAAACAACCTCCCTTCTATTACCCCAGGTATCTTACAAACATGAGGAAGAAATCAGAACACAGAGCCTCTGTCAAATACTTCTGTGGCTGTACAAATGCATAGGCTGCTCTTAAAATACAGGATCAACCCATTTATGAGAAAATCAAGTCAGAATGAAAAAGCCTACTTTCTCACTCTGGAATAATGATTACTTTTAAGTAAACAAACACAGCAGGACCTAAGTCTAGCAGAAGGAAGCCTAACTATCTGCCACTGGTTGTGCTGCCAAATAATTCCTCAAATTTCAGGGGGCAACAAATACCAAGGTAGTTGGATCTCCAGGAAAAGGGAACCCCTTGTTTTATCACTGAGAGTACATCAATAATGCTTTCTGATGCTGACACAGCTGCCCTGAAAGTAAGACACCAGATCTCTTCTCTATTCCTGCTGCTCACTGGCTGTCACAGCCCTCCTGACTGGAAGAACAAACCTTAACCAGGAATCCTCACAAATCCATTCCCTCATTCACAACAGATGTATGGACTTTTTACATACTCTGAAGTTCCTCATCTTCTGCAAAGGTAGGGTTGTCCATCAGGTACTGCTGAGCCTCTGACCAAGTAGTGCAGTAAGTGACATTAGCCATGTTATCAAGGATGTTCTTCAGAGCTTCCCAGTTTCTCTTCCGTAACTGTTTGGCTTGTTCCTGCAAAGACAAGGCAACAATGCAGCAGTGCTCTCACCTGCATTGGTTCATTTTTAACCTCATAGGTTCTTCAATGCCTATCCTACAAATTCTTTCCCTTCTGCCTGCATTTTAACTGTCCCCGAGCAATGCACAGAACTGCACTGCTTGCAAGATTTCTGTACTCAGTGGAATTGATCAATTTACTTGCAAGTCAAAAGAACAGCTCTGAAAGAAACTTACCTTCTCTTTCTTAGACAGAAAAAACAGGACATCTTCGTAAATCTCCAGGCGATCGCGCTCAGATATTGCATTCCAGACCTCCATCTCCCCAAACATTTGTTCAGCTTTTCTGTACAAAACAAAGAAAAAGCATACAATAATTTATTGGTGATGATTGATTTTAAATGCCCCGCTGGCTTGCAATCATGTTAATCAACTGCTTCATAAGCAGTAATTCTTTTGTGCAGCATCTCCCTACTTCCTGTCATGGACAGCCTGGGTGACAGCTTTCTCTCTTTGATATACAAACAAAAAACCAACCTGAATTTTACTTACATTCTTTCAGACCGAGCATATCTATCTTCCTATAAATATTTTAGTTACAGGCTTTACAAGGCTGAGCACACAGCAAAGTAAGCACTGCCAGGAGCAAGCTGGAAAGATTTAAGGACAAACTTGTCGAGTTCATAAAGAGCAGAACTTGATTTCAGGATGCCCTTACTTGTATCGTGTTGTGGATGTCATCTTCTCATGGTTTTCCAGAAAACGCTGGAAGGACTCTTTAGCTTCTTTGTATTTTGATCTTGCTTCTTCTTTTTCTTCTTTTTCTGTTTGAACTTTGTAAGCATTAAAGGCTTGCTTTTTTTCACTCAGCTTTGCCAAAGCACTTCGTATCAAAAAGAAAACATGAATTACAGGCAAGGTAATTACATTTAAAAATCAAAACCGAAGACCCAAAGCACGAAACAGATTTGAATAACCCAAATCTTTGAGACAAAATTAAATATGATCCAGGCGACCAGTCATGGTCCTGCCTGTCCCTTCAGGGTTACTACCAGGTTGTATTCACCCATTTCACATCGTAATACTACTTTTACAGTGGATATAAGCCACTTTTCTGTGAATGTTTATGGCAGGCACCCATTTCAAAATAACCTAGAAATATTTATCTCCATCATGATCAAAAGTGTGTCTTTATTACTAAGCAAACCATATCAACTGTACAGAATAGCACTGACAAGTGCCACATCCTTCCCATATCAGGAATTAATGCTAGGAGTTGTACTTCACATACGTGACACCAGTCCAGTCCCCCATTTACAGAGATAAATTATGAGTAAAGAACCAAGCAATACCTGTATCTAGGATCATTAATGATCATCTTCATGGCTTGCTCCCAAGAAGCATTGGATGGTACTCGCTGTCAAGACATTACATCATTACTGATCACATTTAGCATCAGCATCCAACAATGAAAGAGAAATGCACTACACTTTTGGGGTCAGGAATACATTCTTTGTTTTGAAATTGACTTCACAGAAAAAGAGATTATCTCTAAAACAGACCAGCTTATGGGAATGCTGCATCCCAAACTTCAGTTTGCCATCCTTCTATATGGATCTCTAACTTGTCTCTGAAGCACCTAGTGAAGGTGCCCATCATATTACTCACTGCTCCAGACTGAATTCTGGAGAAACACCAAATGGTTACACACTGCAGTGGTTATACATTACAGTGGTTAGTTTACATTACAGTGGTTATGTGTCATGTAAAAGGTAGAAAAGAAAAACAACTGAGAGCTCTGATGAAAATCAGACACCTTGTTCCTCATTCAAAATGCTCCTGATAAAGGCTTAAACCATCTATACTGGTTTCACAGTATTTTTCTTTTCTCAGATTTCTTGTCTAGTATGTAAATCCTTTTCCCTCAGTGTGAACAACTCTCAACAACAGATCTTGAGCCATTCCTGGTAAATGCAGCTTTGGTAGCTACAAAGCGGAAAGCTGACTGAAATACCTTTTCTTTTAGGAGTTCTTTAAATGCCTGTTTTGCTTCTTCTTTTGTATTCCAAGTGTAGGTTTTTTTAACTGGCTGCGCATCATCGCCCTCCTTCTTTGAAGCACTATAAATAAAAATTAATGATTTTAGTATTTAAGCATTTTTAGAACCACCAAAGAGCCATTCCAGGTAAACATATAATGTTACCCCAGAGTACTATGGAAAGTTTATGAAGTGTTTGGAACTACAGACAGTTCTCTAAGAGCTTTAGGGGAAGGCTGGTAAGAGGAAGGCATTAATTTTTCTAAGAATAGGTTTAATACTCCCTCCTCTTACTCATCCTTCTCCGCTGCCATTGAGATTGATGCTTATGTTTCACTAGCTAGTTGTCAAAGCAGACCAGCCAGCTGGAATGGGAGATGAACCAAATCTGCAAAGAAAGAAACTGCAGAAGAGCTGAATCCCACACAACAGGACTTACTCTGCTGAACCATCCTGCTTGGAGTCATCGGCTGCGTTAGCAGCACTTTCTGCACTCTGTTCCTGTGCTGCAGGTGCTGAAGTTGCTTGCTGCCCCTGATCCTCAGCTGTGGCTGCAGCAGCACTCTCGTTTTCTACCACAGCAGAGGCAGCAGTGCTTTCTGTTTCGGAGGCTGCAGCAGTGCTGGCAGCACCAGCTGTGGCAGCCTCAGCAGCAGCCGTGGCTGTGGAGGCTGTGCTGGCTGCATCAGCTGCAGCAGCAGTTGCTGAAGCAGATTCTTCAGTCTTGGTGCTGCAGGTATGAAAAATGGGAACAATCACATTCAAGCTCAGGAAGAGGTAACAGCTTAGGGAAGGCTGTAGCTTAAGGAAGTTAGTGATGTTCAGGAGCTGTTACAAAAGGCATACCTCAGAGGAGCTCTGAAATAGGAAATGCTTTACTGAACCTGCTTATCTATGTAGACCAGTCATTTCACTTCAAAAGAAAGCTAGAACATATAATTCACTGAGATGAGAGGGCAGGAGCACTTCTCCTATGAGGAGAGGTTGAGAGAACTGGGCTTGTTTAGCTTGGAGAAGAGAAAGCTGCAGGGAGACCTCATGGTGGCCTTCCAGTACTTGAAGGGAGCAGATAAACAGGAGGGAGAACGGCTGTTTGTGAGGGTGGATGGTGATAGGACAAGGGGGGATGGTTTTAAACTGAGGTTGGATATGAGGAGGAAGTTTTTCACACAGAGGGTGGTGAGGCACTGGAACAGGTTGCCCAAGGAGGCTGTGGATGCCCCATCCCTGCAGGCATTCAAGGCCAGGCTGGATGTGGCTCTGGGCAGCCTGGGCTGCTGGTTGGCGACCTGCACACAGCAGGGGGTTGGGACTGGATGAGCACTGTGGGCCTTTGCAACCCAGGCCATTTTATAATTAAGAATTTCTATATATTAAGGCACTATTTGGAATGAAAATCTGCAAGGGCCATGTTTTAGAATTCAAAGACAGGATTCTACTCTTAAAAAAGTAACAGACAGCCTAATATAAAAGACAACGGTAGCATCAAAGTGAAAACACACCTGCTTTCTTCAGCTTTGATCAGGGCTAGAAGAGAAATGGAAAAACAAACAACAATTAAAATACAGCTTCAGAAAAAGATGTTTTGTGCATTGTAAAAAGTTGTTATAGGCACAATTTAGCTTTAAATATTTTTGTTCCTATTCCCCTTTAAAAACTGGAAGAAATACCATCTAAAACAAACTGTAGAAATCCCATGAGTAAAGATTAAGGGTACATTTCTCCATTTAAAATAATTATTTCAACTTCAACAGGCTAGTTTAAAGAACAAATAAAGTCAGGCTTACTGGAATACATCTTTCTTTTTTATTCTTACAGTCACTGATGCTTATTCTATGCAGACCTTTATGTGCTCATTTCATACTCAGCTGATTTTGTACTTTTTCTTTTTTGTCAAGATCTTATTTCCCTCACAACACCAAACAAACTGTGCTAAAAGTGAAGAACAAGAGCACATTATGCTTGGAAGGCCAGAAAAAAGGGACATTTTCTTTACAACAGGGAAGAGCAATACAAGTGTACCTACCAATTGCATTCACAGCTGCTCAAAATAATTTCAGAAAACATAAGCAAATAACACCAACGCAAAGTCTTACACACAATTCTGCCTTTCAGTAGACAAACTCTGTTTTCATTATAAAGCATATCACTGTTTCTCAAATTCTTCCAAGAAACCACAACAAAGTGTAGGTAATTTTACTCAGTTATGAGCTACACAGTATTACAGAAATCCAGCACCTTTTATCCTGTTTTCCCAATGAATGTGGATTGCTATAGTGGCCCTTTAATTCTTGCCTTCCCTCACCAACCTGAACGTAAGTCCTACTAAAAGTTTCTATATGTTTCCAAAGGACTGACTGCTAAGTGAGGGAAAATGGGTCTGCAGTGGGTCTGAGATGAAGAAAGAGTTGAAGCACTGCCTGATATAATGACAGAGTATTCACCCAGCCCTGAATAAGCTTAATTACATACGAATTCAGTTCCCGTTTATGGACACGAGGGGGAGCTGCTGCTGCTGCTGCCACATAAGCAGGGAAAAATGAAGGGTATAAAGGAAAAAGGGCACTTAGGTAGAAGACACAGTGCTCCATAGATATCTCAGGCTACATTCTAACGTGCATGACTAACACCTAATAGCTCCGTAACTCCTATGCTTTGATAACAAGGTTTTGCCATAGCACAGCTTGCAATCCTCTGCCACCCCCTCCTCTGCTCATCCTTGTCACAGACATTACCTTCCAGATCTTCGAGTTCTTTGGGTTTTGCCCAACGTGATTCCTTAGTTTGGGAATTATAGTAGTATGGCTTTCCAGAATCAGACTTGTACTCTTTCCAGGGGCACTTAGACAGCAATTGCTAATGGACAAAAAAACAAAGACAAAATCAAACTTACAGTAATACTTTAAAACTAAAAAGGTTGCTAGAAGCGAGCCTGTAATACTTCTAAGCCAAGTGATAATTTAAGGACCAACAAACAAGGGTTCACTGTGTTCACTGACCCGTGATACACTCTAGTGACACAAATACATCACTGAGATACATAACATCCTTACAAAAAAGGAAATTTACCTTAGAATTGAGGAAAAAATGCTTAGAATTTTGTTTTGTTTTGCAGCTTTAAGTTCCACCAATGTATGGAAGGGGGTAAAATTGGAAAAGTTGCAAAACAACATTTATAGGAATTTGCCTGTATCCATTGGCACAGCTGTGCCAGGTGGTAGCCATGGTAGTGAACTATGCCTTCACACAAAGTCACGCAGCAGTCTGTCTGAATTGTTACCTCAGCAGGTGTTTTAAGATCATCTGGCTTCTCCCACGTGGACTGCTTTGTTTCAGTGTTGTAGTAATAGGTTCTTCCATCAGGTGATTTGTGCTCTGTCCACGTCGATTTCTAGGAAAATTAGACAGAACATTAATGATGAATGCTGACCAAGATGCTGCTGAAAGCCACTAAAATAAATTCAGTACAAATGGAAAGGAGATAAACCTGTTTAGAGTGCTCCTCACTGCCTGAACTGTTGGTCGTGGCTGTTTGCTGAGCTGCACAAACCACGGGATGTGTTGTCTGAGGGTGAAACAAAACAGAGCTCTGAAAAGACATTCTGGTTACTATTTGTTTTTCATTTCAATGTGCATATTAAATATACTAAATCATTCAGTAGCGACAGAAAGGCAGCAAAACAACATCTAAACAAATTTGAGTCAGCACTGCCTTCAGTAAACATTCATTTGCAAAGCACACCTGTGTTAAGGAACAGCATTGTAACTGCAGACAGATTCCTACCATGTGCACTGGAACTGCCAAAGCAAAGCATTCATCAGTATGGAAGATGTAAAAAGCTACCCCAACATAAGATAAAAATCTGCTTATAAACTGCTCAGTGATACAAAGAGGGGATTTAAGGATTAAAAAAAAAGGAACAACTTTCACTCTTCTTCAGTCCCTTGCAAAGACTTTAATTTGAAAAGAGTCAGCTTTAAAGTACCTAGGCTATAGTTCAGATGCTGTGCAGGTAGGTCAAAAATACCTAAAGAAGGTCACATGGAGCTGCCACATCTACTTGGAAAACTAGAAATAAATAATTTCATGGTTAAAAAATGGATGTAAATACAGCAGAAAACACCTTCTGCTTTAGCTCCAGCTCAATCCCTTTAAATGAAAATGCTAAGGTCACAAAAACAATCGTGGCAACCATCTGTACTTGACAGAGCAGAAGAAAAGCACCAGGAGCTATTAGTTTTAACATTAATTTCAGATTGATAATTAATGAAATCTTAAGTCACAAACAGAGCAGCAAGCTTCGTATAAAGAAGAAAAAACAGAAAGACAAGTTTTTATTTTACATCTGTAAAGCAATGTTTGCACAACACCACACTTAGAGATGTCCAGAATTTTGGTGTTCACTTACCTGAGTTCCAGGAGGTGTCACACCTAATGAAACAATAAAAATAAAAAGTTTGGTTGCTTTATTTTTTCATATAAGAATGCAAAAAGACTTAAATGAAAATATTAAATGTTTTTATAAGAAACAATGAAGATAAATGATGTTTTACAGAGAAATGTATATATTTTTTCAAGACTTGACCTAACTTTGGGAAATGCTCTGAAACAGTGACAAAGAACTTCTACTTACCTACTTGTGCATCCATGCTGTTCACCCCTGGCTGTGGAAACAAAGGACAGATATTTAAGTTCTGACTGCACCTGTAACTTCATCAGTACATACAGTGCTTATCCCAACAAGGGCAAGTGCAAAATAAATCACACTGCTTCTCATCAGCTGCCTGGAAATGACTGCTCACATAGATCATGAAACAGAGTCAACCTGCACAGCAGTGGGTAAAAGATCATCGTACTCCTATGGAACAAAGACACAAATCTAATAATCCTGCTGGCCTCTGTGAGCTTCAGATCACATTTGAGACTTGGAGATGGCATTATCCAAGAGACAGCCAATATTCTAACTCAGTCAGTTGGAATTTTACCAGGGAAGTCATCAAGGTAATAAAAAAGTCACAGTTTTTCGTTCACCTACAGATTATTTTAAGCTAAGAAACAGTAAAAACTTTATTTTGCTTTAAAATGCTTTGCAGGCTGTGGTGTGCTTGCCACTGCAGAGAGGTACAAGGGTGCTGCTGTAACAGACACACTCTGTCTCACACGTGTGCATAAAGGTGTGAGTGAGCTCCTGCTATCTCTGCCAAGAGGGTTACACGTGCAATTAAAAGCTGGAGCCCTCTGTAATGCTTTACTTTGCCTCATGAACATCACATGTTCACCCACGTAACAAAAATTTGGCCCTGACTGAGTTCCAGAAAAGCGATCTGCCTTCATGCCAGAATATGTAAAAACAGCAACAAGAACAAAAAAACCAGAACATATATAGAATAAATTAGACCGAGTTTAGCATTGATTCCCTCCCTCCCTTTCCCATTTCTTTTGGCACCAGCATTTTCAGATTCATCTCCAAATATCTGAATTTTTTTCCATAAGCATCAGTTATCAGAAGTCTGTAACGACTTCAGCATGGGGACTGAGGAGAATCACCAACATCCTCTCTGCTTGGTAGCTTTTAAAACACTCAGCACATTAGAAAGTACTTATATGAGCACAAGAACTAACAAAGCACTGCTGCCATGAATTTGCCTCAGGAGTTATTAAACTTGACTTGAATTACACTAAGAGTGTAACACACAACTCATTAAACAACAACCAACAGCAGCGAGAAGCAGACTTGTAACTAAGAGGAAGGTACTTGATGAAGGCCCAACACTTCAGTTAACATCCTTCCCCTAGCATCAACACTTAGCCACCCAGTACACCTCAATGTGAGCAGCGTCCTCTCTATTGCTGCCATCAGCAACACCTTTCTTGTATCCAGTTGAAGAAAAACAAAGACATACCTATGCTAATCCAAGAGACATACAGACAGGTTAACGTAGGGAAAAGTGAAATTAAACTCACCGGAACCGTAGGCTGCATAGCAGCTTGGGACATGTGAGACATCATCATTCCAGGCATGACTGACTGCATCATTCCAGGCATCTACAATTAAACAGCATTTCAGTACACCTTATGGTATTGCCCAACGAGGCTGTGGATGCCCCATCCCTGAGGCATTCAAGGCCAGGCTGGATGTGGCTCTGGGCAGCCTGGGCTGCTGGTTGGCGACCTGCACACAGCAGGGGGTTGGAACTGGATGAGCACTGTGGGCCTTTGCAACCCAGGTCATTCTATGATTCTGTGATATTTCAGACATTTAATATGATAGTTCTTTTTTGGTTGGTTTTAAATAATTAAATGATACTAGATTTCAATGCAAACAATCTTATAAAGAATTTGGCAACATAAGTTAAGCTTGCAGAACTCTGATTCCCTTCTGATTCCTACAAAATCTACATGAGGAATAACAACTCCCACATTTAAAGTCGTGTATGAAGTAATAACAAACACAACTACTGTAACTACAGAAGAGCAACAATAAATACAACGTGCAAGCCTTTAGATGAGCTGTTACTGAAATCCTAAGTTAAAACAGGAAAAATAAAGGTTTGCAAAGATCTCCTCAAAACTCCGAAGCCACATGGAATTAATTAAACACAGGAAAGGTAAACTCTGATTAGTTCTGCTCACAAGTTTTTGCTGGTTTCAATTTGTCTCCCTTTCCTCTTAGCTCTGCAAGAAGTACAAAGAAACACTTGACAGGGACACTGGAAGAATGAATTTCTCCAAATAACTTCAGTAAGAAGAGATCTATTACATTTAAACATCAAAACCTAGAATGTTTCTGAGCTTTTTTTTTTAGACATCTGAACAAAAACCCTCAATATGGACATACAATACGAAGCCATACACAACGTGAACTTGGCAATGGGGATACATATAGTCTCACAGAAAACAAATTTTGAGTCTAGACTTGTATCTGAGTTTGCTGGGAGGTCCGATGAGACAATAAAAAGCCACAGAGCTGCCACCCAGATAAGCTAGCCGTTGCTCAGATATTTCTGCTTACAGTCTCAAAGGGATGGTTATGCAGAAGTTATGCACTGAAGTGATATATACTGAAAAGATGCAACTTCCAGTTGTACTGGAAGTTTAATATTTTGCATGCTTACCATTACTTTTTTGCTGATGTGGCTTCTAAGAACTACTAAGCCATTAAAAGAAAATGACAAAAGGAAGAAAATATTTAATTTAGGTCCCTTCCTATGGGATTTTTGGCCACTGATCCCAGATAGACCTCTAGAAGTCAACCCCCTTCAACCTTTCAGTTCTGTCCCTTTACCTTTACTGTCCTAGGAAGGCTGGCCAAGTGACCCCATCCCCCTGTATCTTCAGGAAGCATCAGAGTACCACTCTCCTCATCTTGCACCTCATGCAGAGAGAAGGATATGGGGTAGAGCTACTGCTCCACCTTCATTCCATATGGTTTTCTTGGGAGGATGAGGAAGGAAAGAAAGACTGGAAGGCAGCCCATCCTATTCCTCGCCATCCTGTAGAAGCAGGAGAAGAAAACACTCTTGCCCCCCTGCTACTTCCATCTAAGAGGGCTCTGAGATTGTTGCAGCTTCTAAAAGCCCTAGGCCAGGTCCTCCAGAAACCCTGAATGTTGTTTGGGCTCTGTGTGGTGCCAGCCCAACAAAGGAAAGGAAAAAATAAGGCCTTCCTCTGCACGATGCTGACAGGAGGTCATACTGTTGCTATTGCCTGTGCAGTCACTTGCCCTGCAGTGGTTCTCTTCAGAAAGGAGAAGAACAAGCTACAGGAATGTTCCATCCTGCAGCTTTACAAATAAACCTCTGATAGATGCTGGAAGAGAGAGGTTATCATCCAAGAAAACAAGCCAACATAAGCTGACACTTTCACACTTTTGGTGTAAGTGTATCACTGTCCTGTCCCATCCTCAAAGCCATGGGATAACTGAGCCCCTCCCTGCCAAGCCATTTACCTACAGCTTTTTACTCTACAGTAAAGCTTTTTACTCTACTCTATTCTTGAGTTCTCCACCTCTATTGCTCACTAAAATACTGTAGACTGAAATACTCACAGAATGAGCAAGAATAGTGGAAGAGAAGTTAAGACAAACATACCTCTGAAGCAGAGAAATAGAACTGCTGTTTGAGTTCAGTAAGTACAAACAAAAGTGCACACTATTAACTGTCATACTAATGGTCAAGTTCTCCTAATCTTCTACTACTGCATTATTTTTGCCACTCTAGCAGGCTGCAAAACCATGCTGAAGATTCCTCTCATGCTTTTACAAACAAGCAAAACAAAAAGCCCCATCCACAGGCTCTATCCAAGGTACTGCAAAGGAAAACA
This sequence comes from Chrysolophus pictus, assembly GCA_037305975.1. Taxonomy (NCBI): domain Eukaryota; kingdom Metazoa; phylum Chordata; class Aves; order Galliformes; family Phasianidae; genus Chrysolophus; species Chrysolophus pictus. The sequence continues at coordinate 1,738,920 of CM074582.1, read as the reverse complement.
AGCAAGGAATTGCCTGCATGAAGGGCCTGAGGGCTCTTCTCAAAGCATTAATCACTCACATCACCCTCTCACCAGCTTAATCTTCTCTACCATCTAGTTGAAAACCCTCGGTTTCTCCTAAAGCAAGCTGCTATGACAAACAGTAGTACTGAAGCATTTCTAACAAACAGAAAGAGAACTGCTTCCTTCAGAAGTTCAAAAATTAATCAGAAAGCACAAAGGGAAGGCTTTTTCATTATTGGGAATAAAATTTTAAATGTGCAAAAAGCACAGCTCTGATTCTGGCTACTCTATCTGTCAGCTTGCTTTCACTGGTGTTGATCTGAATGGCCAAGTTGCTTTTTCAAACTGCATAATATGTTAGCAACAACAGCATATTACACAGCTACAATCCATTCTCTACGATTCAAGAGGGAATTCTGCAAAAACTCAAGTCTTAATTAATTCTTCCCTGTATCTCCTTACAGTATTTGTCTGCAGGCACATAACAGCCAAGAATTAGAGAAACAAGCAGCTCTCTTATTTCAACATCTGAGAAGAACCAAAGCTTTCTGGTTCCAGTATGTATTAAGATGACATTTTTACTTCTTCAAAATCTAAAAAAGAAAATAATCTAGCAGTAAGCTTTTTACTAAAAAGTAATTGAAAAAGATTAATACCTCCATCTATTTACAACTAAAGCTCTAAACAAAGTGCACCAATTACTTGTTACAACAGGAAGAGTTTTAGCATTCTGCATGGATAGGAACAGTGGCACAGAACACCCTGAATTATTAACCTCATTCACAACTTACCTACACTGGATGACCTGACATCATTATGGGAAGAAAGAAGAAAAGAAATCATAAAAACGGCTCACCTGCCCCATTGGTGGTCCTCCCATTGGGGGCATCATCTGAGGCATCATGCCATGTGGAACAGGAGGCATGTTTGGTGGCCTCTGACCCATAGGGTGCATTCCCATGGGTGGGTAATGCGGCATCCCCGGGTGTCCCATCTGAAAGACAGCAACAAATAAAAGGTGAGCATGAAGCCAACAACCCCCACGTCCCTCAAAGAGCACTGATAACAAAGAGATGCTCAGCGCTGAGCTGGAAGTTATTTACTTCATTTTGGCTTTTAGCTCAAAACTGCCTGGCAGCAAGCAAGGTAACAACAACAAAAAATAATGCTGCTGTTCCATTCAGTCTCCTACATCCCCCCGTCAGAGTTTGAGAACTAACAAGGGCATTTAAATTTCCAAAACCAACATGCAAACAGGAAACAAAACTCAGATAACCATTTCTCTTATGGCTTGTCACAGAAAAACACCCCGAACTTAGAGCTTCTGCATGCACATCCACACAGCTCTGATCAATGCAAGTCACCCTGTGGGACGAACAACATCTTTCTTGCTCCTTGTAACCAAAATACATCAAGTTACATCAAATATCACAGAATTGCCAGGGTTGGAAGGGACCTCAAGGATCATGAAGCTCCAACCCCCTGCCACATGCAGGGCCACCAACCTTCCCACCAGGATGCCCAGGGCCCCATCTAATCTGGCCTTGAACACCTCCAGGGATGGACGGGGCATCCACAGCCTCTCTGGGCAGCTGTTCCAGCACCTCACCACTCTCTCTGTGAAGAACTTCCCCCTGACATCCAACCTAAACTCCCCTCCCTCAACTTAAAATCATTTCCCCTTATCCTGCAGTTATCAACCCTTTCAAAGAGTTGATTCCCCTCCTGTTTGTAGGCTCCCTTTAGGTACTGAAAGGCTGCAATGAGGTCACCCCGCAGCCTTCTTTTCTCCAGGCTGAACAAGCCCAGCTCCTTCAGCCTGTCCTCATAGGGGAGGTGCTCCAGTCCCCGATCATCTTCGTGGCCCTCCTCTGGACCCTCTCCAACAGCTCCCTGTCTTTTCTGTACTTGGGGCTCCACACTTGGATGCAGTACTGCAGATGGGGCCTCAGAAGAGCAGAGCACAGGGGGACGATCACCTCCCTGTCCCTGCTGCCACCTCTCTTTTGATGGAGCCCAGGACACCATTTGCCTTCCGAGCCGCAAGGGCACACTGCTGGCTCATGTTAAGCTTTTCATCTATCAGAACCCCCAGGTCCTTCTCCACAGGGCTGCTCTCAAGGACCGCTCCTCCCAGTCTGTATGGATGCCTGGGATTCCTCCGGCCCAAGTGCAAAACTCTGCACTTTGCTGTGTTGAACCTCATCAGGTTCACCCTGGCTCACCTTTCCAGCCTCTCGAGGTCCCTCTGAATGGCATCCCTTCCTTCAACCGTGTCGACCGCACCGCTCAGCTTGGTGTTGTCAGCAAACTGATGATCAAATATGATCATCACTACCTTCTTTTCCTTCAAACATGGGGCCTGCTGCTGCTCCAGTACCCGGAACAGTGATGTGGAGATGTTTGAGATATAAATGTATGTATATGTATCAAAATGCAGCAAAAGCCTTGCATTTGGGTGGTTGTGCTGGGCTCGATGACCTTCCTAAATGAGGATGCTCGACGACTCCATTCTACCACCGGCACCAGCTCTAGTAATGGGACAGCTGCTGGAAGGGATTTTACTCTGAAAACCCACAAGGCTGAGCTATGTGCGTAAATACCCTAAGACTGCTAACGGGAAAACAACCCCTAAACAAACCACCACTCCAGAACGGTTCTTTACAGGAAGAATAACACAAAACAGTGTCACAGAACCACGAAAGTCGGACACCCGAATCCCGCAGGCTCCCCGCCCCCATCCCTCCGCACCGCGCACGATTCGCGCCCCGAGCCCGGCAGAGCCGCGCCGCCTCCCGGGGCGGAACCGCGCCGTGCCCTCCCCTCTCCTCCCCTCCCCTCCCCCCCGCACTCACCATAAGAGAGCTGCGGTCCACGGCGCCGGGCCGCATGGAGGGGCTGAGCAAGCTGCCCCCGCCGCACCTGCCAAGAAGGCGCCCTCTGAGTGGCTGCCGCGACGAGGGGCCGAAGGGCATCAGCGGCTCGGGCTCCCCGCGGGGCGGGAGCAGCGGGGCCAGCAGGCTGACCGGCTTGCCGGCCGGCCAATCGGGGCGGCCCGCCAGCCGGGTGCCCTTCGGTGATTGGTCGGCGGCCGAAGCGACGGGACGGACGGCGTCCCCCGGCGTCAGCTGCATGAGGGGAGGGGGCTTCGGCAGGGAGAACGGCAGCGGCTGCGGGGAGGCCGTGGCCGCCGCCGCCGCCGAGTCCCCTCCGGACATCCTGGCCGCCGGGTCCGCCGCCGGGAGCCCTTTCCCGCCCGCCCTGGCGGCCGCCGGCCGGGAACGGCGATTAGCGGGCGGTTAGAGAGAGGAAAGGAGGCCCCGCGGCGGAGCCGAGCGCAGAAAGCGGCGAACGGCCGGCGGCGGAGAGCGAGCGCGGGGCCGGGCCGCGGAGCTGGCGCGGGGGGAAGCTGCGGCGGGGGCCGGGCGCGGGGAGCGCTGGGAAAGCGCTCACGTGGGCTGCGGGCGGGCGGCACCAAGAGCGCCGCACAAACAGGGGTGTGGCGCAGCGCGCCGCCCGCCTCGCCCGCCTCGGCGCGACGGGAGGACGCGGCCGCCTCCCCTCCGCCTCGCCGCGGTGGTGCGTGCCGCCACTCGGCGCCTCGCCGCGGCCCCCCCCGTGCGGCGCCGGCTTGGTACGCGCCGGGCTGCGGCAGCGCGGGGAGGCGGGCGCGGCCCCCGGCGTCAGCGCGGCGTGGTTGGCGCCTCCGGGGCGGGCTGCGGGGCGGTGTTCGTGCGGCTGCCCGGCTCTGGGTCGCTCCGTTGTAGCGCTTCCCGCTTTGGCTTTTCCCGGCTCTGTTCGATGGTACGGCCGGGCACGGTGTGTGTCCTGCTTCCTGCTGCTGGCGGAGCTGCGGAGAATCGCGAGGTTTCGTGCTTTGGAGCCCTGTGCTGCCTGAGCCCGTTCTGTGCTGGAAGGGAGCGGGAGGGCACGGGGAGACCGGAGGCACGGAGAGCTGCAGGTTGGCACGACGTCCCTGCGTGGTTAACTGAAACTGGAAAGGTGTGAAATGCCTCTCTTGGTTCTTCAGTGCTACAGCATAGAGTCATAGCATAGAATCACAGAACGGCCTGTGTTGAAAAGGCCCACAGTGATAACTGAGCTCCAACCCCCTGCTGTGTGCAGGTCACCAACCAGCAGCCCAGGCTGCCCAGAGCCACATCCAGCCTGGCCTTGAATGCCTGCAGGGATGGGGCATCCACAGCCTCCTTGGGCAACCTGTTCCAGCGCCTCACCACCCTCTGGCTGAAAAACTTCCTCCTCATATCCAACCTAAACCTCCTGTCTCACTTTAAAACCATCCCCTCTTGTCCTATCACCATCCACCCTCACAAACAGCCGTTCCCCCTCCTGTTTATCTGCTCCCTTCAAGTACTGGAAGACCACAGTGAGGTCTCCCCATAGCTTGTTATAAGAACACAACTCCACTAAAAACATGGAGTTTATGCAAATAAAAACCATATGCATTGTGGTAACTGCCTTTTTACTCGTGTATCTCCAGGTAGCAGCACGCCAGCACTATTTCCTAGTACCTGGCACTTACCCGTGCAGGTGAGCTCAGTGTAACTACAGCTGTAGTTTCTCACAGTCACTTGTGAGTGTGGCCCTTTAGATGTGCTATCCCATATAAGCTCTGCTAGAAGTGTGATGGCTTCTAAATGTGGAAGCATTTCTGCAGGTGTCCTGCTCTTGTTGTTTAACAAGTCTGTTCAGCAGTAGGCCAAAGTTCCCTTTTGCAACCAAAATCCAGGAATGAAGCTTGGCAGCACGAATGGCAGATCAGAAAGCAGATATTACTTTATTGCAGCGCTTGGTGCGTGAGGGATCGCTCCTCTCCATCTGAGGGCACACAGATTTTGTATGTTGTAGTACATAAATATTTATAGGATTTTCTCAGAGCGCCCACCTGTTCCTAGAACTGCTATACATATTCAAATCTAGTATTACATGTGTGCTGTGTTAATATGGGGTTTCTGCAAGGGGGTCTGTGGTGGTTGCAAGGTTCCACTGGGAGGGTTGTGTGAAGGGTTGTGTGTCATGTAGGCCAGCTCCCATATTTGGTCGAGGACTTATTTACAAAACCACGACGATTGACTAAGTTTCTAATGAGCACATCAATCTTGTTATGGCATTTATATCATCAACGCTACAGCGTACCTCCTCAAGGCTGCTGAAGTGCTGAGGCTCTGCTTTTAGGCTCCAGATGTCCTGCTTATCTAGGGGATACAGTCTTCCCTAGACAAAATACCAGTTTGCTGAAGAGTTTGAATTCATCGCTGAAGGCTCTGAATTTATTGCCAGATATGAGTATGAGGATTTATAGGGCTTTTGCAAGATGGGATCCCACAAAGATCGCGAGCTCTTTTGTGACTGCAACAAGACACTGCTGCTGCAGTGGCATTCTTTTAAGGGAACCTGAAATCAGTTGATAAAACCGTTTGTAGCTCTGCCACTAGTTTTCATTAAAGCCAAATGTGTATTTTAAAATACGCTGTCTCCAGGCTGAACAAATGCCTCGTTTCATTGGGCCCACGTGAGAACATCTGATTAGGAGTTCTCGTCTGAATAAGGTGTAAAATTCCCAACCAGCTCCCCAGTGAGAGCTCAACACATGTGAAGAGAGCAGCAGTGTGTGCATCTCCATCAGATTTCTGTAGGTAAGCATTATCTTGACACTTTCAGCTGGTTTTCACAGGTGTGTTAAAGATAATAAAGACTTTAAGATACGAAGCACATTTTCACATTCTTGTTTAAAGATGGACACAAGTATTATGCAGATGGTACTTGAACCATATGCCTTGGCTTCTCACCTTTCCTGTCTTTTTGATTGAGTCTTAGCTATCATTTTACTATGACGTATATTGAATATGCTCAAATTGGTGTTAGCTTGTATTGCCACCAAAGAAGGAAATGTAAAAGCATGAATAGTAACACAGGAAGATTGAGCTGTTGATTTGTAATGGTGATTTTGCCTTAGTATGCACTTTTGTGAGGTTGGAGTTCTGTGAGTTTAATCGCTGTGCGATAAGAAGAGGCAGCTTGTGGACAGGATATTAAACCTTGATTTCTATCATACCAAACAATTGCTGTATCTTCATCACTTCTTAAAACTAACATCCTTTTCTTTCAGGTTGATGTGTCCTACTGTATTATTTAAGACTTGATTATTACAGTTGAAATTGTTTGTTTTTTTTTTTTAGTGTAAAACTGTGTACTTAAATGACTATATTTCATCCATCTTCATTGTGACTCTAAATCTAACTTTCTGTCTTCACAAATTGCTCAATTGATGCTTTCCTGGCCAAGTTTCCATGTAAATAGGGTGAGCACACAGCTATGTAGTGTGACACCAATCCAATTGCAGGCAGCACAGTGCTTGGGAAAAGCTGTTACCTGGTGTTCATCAGGAGAAGGAGTCGTCCCCACCTGTGAAGCCTGGGGTCCTGATGGAGAAGTTGCTGATCCTCCTCACCTGTGTCATCTGAGTGGTTTAGAGGTGAATAAAATATCTTGGTCTATATCAGAAGAACATTGGAAGTTTGGCTTCAGAATTATTTATAACTGATATCTCTTGGAGATGTGGCCAGAGCAGCTCTGAAGATGCAAATATTGATGGTAAGGAGTGTCTGTGTGCATGGGCAGGTGTGCAGGCTCTGCTGGAGGCTGAGGAAGTGATGACTGCTCTTTAATAGTTTTCTAACACTTACAAAACACTATAAAGAACTACCACCTCATTCTCAAAATTTACGAGGCAGATGCAGGTGATGCTTGTAGAAAATGTCCTGGAGGCAGCAGAGGTAGGAGTGCTCCTAGACATGAAGAATTTATTTCATCCCTTGTTTACAAATCTCTTGTAAAGTTGAGTGGTTTGTTTGACTGGCCCACTAATGCTGCAGCTGATAGTGTGTTCTTCTTAATCTGTGGAGTGTGGGCACATCTTTTGCTGATTATGCTGATACATTACATTAACCTGGCAGCTTGATTAGCAATCAGCTGGTCAGTGCCCCCCCAGGAAGCCAGCTGTGTTGATTAGAGGTGTGGTAGAGTTGGCCATAGGGGCTGGAAGCCTTCAGGGTGGTTTCTGGGGATTCTTGGTATCTCTGATATGTTTGCTAATCATGTATTCTTCTTCATTGCTGGGGAAGAGAGCCATTTTTGCACTCTGCTTCTCACGTGTCCCAGATGTGTTGCAAATGATGTGAGATTCACACGTGTTGTAACAGCGCAGGAACTGAGCAGGCAGTGCTTTTGTTCTTTCCATCCCACACCAAGCTGGTTTGTCACTGCAGGATGGAGCTGCTGAGCTGCTTGTGGAATAGCTCCCCAGTCACCATCTGACAAAGTTCATACCTTCACGTTAAAGTGCTCAATTTATATCCTAGGGACTCCAGCAGAGCCCATATTAAGTGTCCTCACACATAAAAAGTTAAAAGACCTTGCCTTCATCATTTTTTCCCTCCTGTGGTGAAGTTAAATTTATAGATCTCACATTTGCTTTCTAGTGCTAACGGTGTAGCTAAAGCATCCTGCTCTTTTTGCCCAAACAAGGTCTGATTACCTCCTGCAAAGGGAAGAGCTGCCCTTCTGGGCTGGGAGCAGAGGTGTTGGCTTCCTCTAGTGCTGCCCAGCAGGGACTTTGCTGGGTTACCTTCTTCAGCCATATAACTTATTATGGTACGATGCTGGTTTAATTCTCTAGCAGCAGTTCCTGATTTCTCTGGCGTATCTTCCCAAAGAAGGACATAGGAAAGATGTCCCCTCTTGTGCAGGCATCTCATCCTCAATTTTGTGTGCTTTCACCTCTGCAAGCCACGATCCTTCTTGCATCTGCTGCCTGCTCACATCCCCCAGCAGCTCCCCTCCCCAACACTGGTGGGAGTGTTTAGCACAGGAATCCCAGGTCTGGAATTTTGAAATCTTTTTTTCCTCCCTTCTTGGGACCTTTTGCATTTGTTTTATGTTTATACATATTTGTCTTTCACCACACCTTCCTCTCTGGCCTCTGTGTGTGAAGCAAGCAACGGCTTGCTCCTGTTTCTTGGTCACCCATGGCCAGCAGGGTGAGACCTTGTCCATGGAATGGGCTCCTGTCTGCCCAGCTGAGGGCAGCATCAGTGCTGCTTCCAGCTGGGTCTTGGGATTCAGTTTATAAACCAGGAGCAGTTGTTAAAGGGAAGAAGAAAAAAAAAAAAAAGAACACTTCAAAGATGTATATTTTTTTCAATTTCAGAGGGAAAAATCCTGTCCTGCTCTGTGTGCACTGGTGAAAATGATTTTGGTTGCCATCATGTTAAGCAATGAGCAAATGGGTCTGAAAAACAAGGTTGCCTTAGCAACTACAGCCTTGGTTTCTGGATAGATTAGAGCTATTGGTTTCTAATAGATTGAGTTCAATGCTGGGCACTAGGGAAAAAAAAATGGGCAAAATGGCATTCTGTGTGAATTTGGGTTTTTGTTCTGCTGCAGTCTGGTTGCAGCATGGCACCTGCAGCACAGCTTGTTTTTCTGTTGGAGCTTCAGCACTTATTCAAAGATCAAATTGATTTGATTTGTATTTATAGTTTGAACTTGATGTTGTGGCAAGGTTCGTTTTTCTTTTTTGGGGGGGACAAGAAATAATGCAGTTTGCTTTGGGCAGCTTGCTGCAAAGTGAACAACTGGTGTGTCTGCAGAGCTTGTGTTCCCACCCGTTGTGCTTTTAGTCCTCGTTTAGGTTCATTTTGGTGCCTGGCCACCAAATTTGATACAGCTAATAAGGGATTTTACGCTAAATATTGCTGTGTCCTACGCTATTGTTTTCATGTGCTTGTTTTGTAGGAATCATGCCATCAAACACAGATCAGTAATGCTTGTTGCTTGATCCAACTGCTGTATAGCTGATGAATTCATGGATTTAAGACAAATAATCCGTATTTCATTACTAGCAAGTGCTAGAAATAAAAATGTACTCTGTGCTATTGCTTGAAAAAACAAATCCTGAAGTCATAAGAGAGGATTAAAGTTGGAAAAAAAAATCTCTCAAGAGAAAAACGAAGGCAGTAATGACATCTGTTTAGTAGCATCCAGCCCCTCAGCCGGCTGTAGGGACCTCTGGAGCCTTTACACACAGAATTAAAAGGGATGCAATGAGTGAGGAGCAGCAGAACAGCAAGCAGACCAGTGCTACTGGTATAAGATGGCATTTTTGGTCTGATGGGTCATGGAAAGTAGGTTCTACCACTCATAATGCTGTTGCCTAAAAAGAAGCTGTCTTATTTTTGTTTCATTTCCTTCCCAGGACGGTGTTCTACAATGGCAGTAAACAAAGTCATTGGTTGCAGACTTCTACACCAATTCAGGTGGCTCTATTGAAGATGTAAGGTTGGAGCACCGGTTCCTCAGCAGTGGGATATTACCTAGCAGTGAGTTGGCCTTGCTCTGGTGGGTGTCCTGGCGTTCCCCCACAGTGAGCTCTGTTCCGGTTCTGTTGGAGGCTGCCTGGTCCTTCTGCCACGTTTATATTCCACTTAAATGTCTGGCTATTCAGGAGTGTCTCATTTGACTTTGACTTAAACTTTTACTGCTCCTACCCCTTCCTACAGAGGCTTTTTTATAGATGGCCTGTAGCGCCGTGAAGTTTTTGCTTAATTGAGTTGAGCATTTTCTTAAGCTTATGGGGCTAACCACAATTACAGGAGAGTTCTTGAAGAATTTTTGAATTTAATGCTTTTATTTAATGTTTATAAGCAAGTTCAAAGGTGTCAGATACAGACGTCCCAGTGTGGCACGAGGACAAGACATGGCGTTGGGGATTGAGCTGTTTTGTTGCTAGTGCACAGAAATGTGGCAATGAACTTTTTCCCTGGTGCTTTAGAGCATTAAAACAGCTGTTTTGGATCAGAGCAAAGTGGGCAGCAGCTGTGGCAGTGATCTGCCCATGATTAGTGGGCTCAGGCACTCATGGAGTCACAGATGGGCTTTTTGCTCTTAAGGGCACTGTGCTTTTAGGGCTCCTACTTTTGCACCGGCGTGCTTTTTAAAGTGCTAAAAGTTTCCCAGCTGGAAGTCCTCACAGCATCACACAGCAAAGAGCTCTTGGTTACAGCATCCACGCGAAGACATTGCACGGTCTGCCTGTGTCCCAGTGGGCACAAACAGCACTGATTGCATATTAAAGCCATTGTCACCATCACAACCTGGGAGGAGAGCAGAGTGCCAGGGAGCTGCAGGACCCTGAAGATAATGTCTTATAAATAAACATCTCAAATTTGTCTGAAGCTGCAGTGTGCAATGTATGGAGCATTGGATTCTGACCATGTTACACAAAGATTGCTGCTAATGGCTTTTGGCAGCACAGTCACCAAGTCAGAAAGCTGAGATGATTGCAGATTGTCTGCTCCCATACAGATCATACAGCTGCCTGGAAAACGGTGGAGGGAGAGCTTAATTGGTGTTTGTTCTTGTCAATGTGTGATCAGGTTTGGATGCAAGGTTCTCCTCTTTTGTGCTTTTTTTGGTCAAATTTGAGTTTAAATTTGTATTCTGTGCTAAACAGTAGCGCCAGTGGAACCATAAGCATCTGCCACCGAGGAGTTTAAATTTAGGATGTGTTGCAGAAATCTGAGAATGTTTTATTGTTTGGGTAAAAGTGTTTTCTGTGTTTTTCCTCTTTGGCTGCTGCTCTGGGTGCCATAAAACAGCAATCCGAAGGGTTTGCTCTGAAAGCATCTCTGTGCCCTGGGCCAGTGACCCCACCGCTGTGCCAGTAAATCATGGCAAGCTGGAGGAATCCCCCTGATTTCTGAGCTCCTAATCCTGCAAAGCCTGTAAATGATGGCTGGCTTAGCTTTGTTTCTGATAAAACAAGGCTTATGAGATGATGACATTTGCTGCCTGTTTCTCCTCTGTTCTGTTCCGTGTCACCACCCAAGAGATCTCTGGAGCCCATCAGTGCAAGGCTGTGCTCTTAGTGGTACAACAGTACTGTCTGCTGGAGACCAAGGAAGGAGCCTGGGTGAATGTATGTGAATGAATCTGGCTGTGTTATCGCCCTGATTCCCTTCTGCACGACATGCTTCCTGTGTTCTGCAGTGTCTGATGCACTGGGTCAGCCCAGTGATGTTTGCTTCGTGGAGAGCATGCATGGAACCTGCTGATGAAGTTTGTTAACAACCCTGCTGTTCCTTAAGCCAAGCTGGGCTTTTGCTTTGATAAAACCTCTGGGCATGGAGTGTGGCTGTACGGAGTGTGAAAACTCAGGGAAAATTCTTTGCTATGAGAGTGGTGAGGTGCTGGAACAGCTGCCCAGAGAGGCTGTGGATGCCTCATCCATCCCTGGGGGTGTTCAAGGCCAGGTTGGATGGGGCCCTGGGCAGCCTGGGCTGGTGTGAAATGTGGAGGTTGGTGGCCCTGCGTGTGGTGGGAGGTTGGAGATTCATCATCCTTGAGGTCTTTTCCAACCCTGGCCGTTCTGTAATTCTGTGAAAAGAACCCTACAGAATGCTACCACTCAGTGCATCATTTGCTGGCTAGCCATGTCTGAGCTTCAACATGCATTTTAATAGAAACGCCTTTTGAAATAAATGAAGCAGGCTGTAAAATGTATTTTTACATCAAATGTTTCAAATTAATGAGAGTTAAGAGCCGTGAACCAGGAGCAGCAGTTTGTTGTCCCACCTGTGACCTCTGCAGCTGGGAAAGAACAGGACAGAACACGTCTGGCTGCTCTGGATAAAAGCACAAAATGTGATGCGAGCTTTCACAGACTTTGCATGTATTCATAAAAATGTACCTTTCTACCTTCTAATTTGAGCTGCCAGTCACAAAATCCCTGCTGTGATGGTGGACGCTTTTGTTCACATCTTTTAAGAAGAAATCCTTTGATGGATGCGTTGCTGGCGGGTGGGACAGTGACTGCAGCACTGTGTGGTGGGACCACTGCAGGAGGAAGGCAGTGCTCTCTCCCCACAGTGCACACGTACTTCCCCAGCATTTTCATAGAATCACAGAATGGTTGGGTTGGAAGGGACCTCAAGGGCCCCATCCAACCTGGCCTTGAACACCTCCAGGGATGGATGGGGCATCCACAGCCTCTCTGGGCAGCTGTTCCAGCACCTCACCACTCTCATAGCAAAGAACTTCCCCCTGACATCCAACCTCAATCTTCCCTCCCTCAACTTTAAACCATTTCCCTTTTCCTGCTTTTCTCTACCCTGGGGATGTTAAACAGTCTGTAGCTGCCTTTGGTACCACAGAACCATGCCTTCCACTGATCCTTCCACCCTTCTGAGCACAGTAAGGTTCCTGCTGTAGCTTGGATGCATCTGCCCAGCTCATGGGAGTGCAGGGCTGGGGGAGGTGCTCTGAGATCACGGAGCTGAAAGAGTGGAGGAGTAGCACCATCGTGCTCGCACAGTGCTGTACCTTTTTTCTTTCTCTTTATTTTGTAGCTCAGCTATGGATGGAAATGTGCTTTCTCAACCATCTCCTCCTCTTGGACAAGTTTGAAATGGTTTCAGTGTTTGCAGATGATTCACTGTTTCTGCGTTACGCAGTGTGTGAAATTGTTGCCTGTGCTTGGCCAAGCGTGCCTAACATTCACTGGGGATTTTCATCGTTTATTTTTAGCTTTTCTCAATAATTCACAGATTTGGATTAAATTTCACTCTATGGAGCAATTTAAAGCAGTTGCTGTATGCTAAACGTCTGTCACTGCAAACCGTGACCTACAAAAACTCTGCTATAATATCCTAAGCAGTGACTTACTCACATCCACATACATGCTGGAAGTGCATTCGGACCACGCTTTGGTTGGCATCATTGAGGCTGTGCTCTGCTTTCCTTGGTGGGAAAGGAGAGGAAAGGCCAAAGAAGTTTGAACCAAAGGAAAAGCAGAGGATCGTAGAACTGTTAAGGCTGGAAAAGACATCTGAGGTCATCAAGTCCAACACCAACCCTTCCCCACTGTGCCCACTAGCCATGTCCCATGGCTTTATGCAAGGAAAACACATTAGGTTGACACTTCATAGCACTGCTGTCTCTGAAGAGTTTACTTACATGCTGACCAGCCCTGCTGCTCTCTTGAAGCCAGAAAATAGACAGCAGTGCCGTAGTGCTGTTTGCAAGCAGGGCGTCCCAGATAAAAAAAATCCCCCCTAGATGACTTCCTTCTACATTTGCAAAGTGATTTTGCCTCCTCTGTCATCCAAGTGCTTGTTTTTAATCTGAGTCCTGCTTGTGCTTCCATCCATATTGTACAGAGATCATCGAAAGGGACTGAGAAATGCAGGCAGTGATCAGTACACCTCGGTGGCATCCATGGCAACAATTTTCCTGTTGCAATTAGTTTGATTTGGGAGACAATCAGACCATTTACCACACTCGGGGGATTAACAGGGAACAACCTGCCACCTTTTTGGTAATGCTTCCCACTCTGTGTCTTTCATTTTTGCTGGATTAACATTCATGCTTTATCTTTTGGAATGCATTATCTCCCTGATGTGTGTTTTTTTTACTGGGATGCTCATCTTTTGTGTTTGGTGGCATCTGGTCAGGGTCATTTCCCCAGCAGTTTCGTAAGGTGTGCACCCCAATGCACTTTGTGTGCCTAAGAGATAAGGCACTGGTCTATTTCAAGAAGCATAAGCTGCATAGGAAACATATTAAGCCAATAGCTTAATGCAAGGATGATATTCCTTTAAATACAGCGTATTATATTTGTGTATGATGTGTATGTTTTTAAATAGAGCATATTCTATAGTTTATAGTGCTCTGACCTGCCTAAAAGCCACCCTGTTGCTCCAGTATCTCACACCACAATGGAGGGATGATTTCTGGGGCTGGTGCAAGCAGATCCCTTGGGTCTGCTGGTGCATGGGACAGCACTTACCCAGTGGCCAAGGGCCCAGTGTGTGCACATCCAGGCTGCTCCACCCTGCACTGAGTCAAAAGTGTTTGTATCAACTGGGATCTGTCCTTCCGATGAGGGCTGCTGGGACCTGCAGTGCCTTGGGCTGATTTACAGATCTTTGTTCTTCTTGTGCTGCAGTAAATCAGCTTTCTTTTGCTCCAGCAATTGAGATTGCAAGCTATAAAACCGGTATTGGCATTTGCAAAGAACTCAGGAACCTGAGCAACTTTTCTCCTCGATCTTAATGGAATTGATTCCAGACTTGGAGCAATCATAAAGGAAGGGACAGGAGCAGCCTCTGTTACTGCAGTGCTGTTAACTTCATTAAGTCTTAAAATAAATATCTCAGAAGCTCGCCGTTTTGCCTTACAGTGAGCTGTTTGTAACAGCCAGCTAACATTGCAGCCCTTGCAAACTGTGAGGCTTGATTAAAAGACTCTGGGCCATCAAAATGATGGGATGGATGTTTGCAGGGCTGCTGAGTCCTACTGAGAGCAATCAGAGGGGCGAGTTGTGCTGCCCAATTAGCAGGCTCAGGAGCAGAGTTTCTCACTCACTCCCTGTTGCTGTGAATACCAGGAGGAAACAATGGAGATTTATTGTTGAAAAAGTTTGTAATCAGGCTTGGCTGCAGTCCTTGGCATAAGGAAAGCTACGTCTGTGTCTTTTAATTTTATCTCCATTGTAAAGGCCCTAAAATTTAATTCTTTTTATAAAATTTGCTGTTAAGCCTAATGGAATTCCATCAGCAGAATCTAAACAAGAAGGAGCTGAAAAGCCACAAGTAGAACAGCACTTGTATATTCAGCTGTAACAAAACAGAATGTGTTTGTGGGAGACAGAAGCAAACCAGAATCTGCAGTGAGAGGAGCGAATGCTGACACACAGTCACAGAATCACAGAATGGTTGGGTTGGAAGGGACCTTGAGGATCACGAAGCTCCAACCCCCTGCCACACGCAGGGCCACCAACCTCCACATTTCATAGCAGCCCAGGCTGCCCAGGGCCCCATCCAACCTGGCCTTGAACACCTCCAGGGATGGACGGGGCATCCACAGCCTCTCTGGGCAGCTGTTCCAGCACCTCACCACTCTCATAGCAAAGAACTGGGCAATGTGGGCTGTGTTGGATCCTGGCAGGAGAGCTCAGCTCGTCCCCTTTCTTACAAAACTTTTTAGTGGAGGGATTTATTTTCCTGTCCTTCTTTGTGTTTCCTCCCTTTTCCTCCTAGTCTCCCTGTGTGATGCACAAGAGCAGAGCAGAGGAGTGCTCTCTGCTGCCACAGGGGTCCCTTGCTGTGCTCCCAGACCTGTTGGCAATTTAGTCAGAGCTGCAAATGGATGTGTGGACAGATTCAGTGATAAACGAGAGATGACCATCCCTCAGAAGGGCTTCACCTACAAATTAAAGCCTATATGACAAAGGGATATCTTGCTCACAGTCAAATCCTGACTTTATTTGAAGATTAACTGCATAATAAAACTGATTCTCCATCCCTGTTGGCTGAGGAGCAGTGCCATGGTGGTATGCTTTTGGGGTGGCTATTAGGAACAATTTCTTCTCCAAAGAGCAGTCAGACACTGAACAGCTGCCCAGGGAGTGGGGGTCACCATCCCTGGGGGTGTCCCAGAGCTGTGGGGATGTGGCACTGAGGGGTGTGGGCAGTGGGCATGGGGGGTGGGAAGGGTTGGGGATCCTAGAGGGCTTTTCCAGCCTTGATGCTCCTATGGTTCTATGAATATTGGGTGCAAAGTTCATCAGCAATAACCTGAATTGGATCCCAGCATCAGCAGTTCCCACCACGAATCTGATGCGCTGTCAGGGAGGGCCAGGCACACTCATCAATGCTGCTGTAGGAACCTCTGGGGTCTGAAAATGTCTGGAGAGTCTCTGAGTGGGAGAGGCCTAATGCTGCTTCATCACCACTGCAATAAATAGCATCGATGCAACCTATTTGTTTATCTCTGGCTCTTCTGCCCTGAGCTTAAATCCTTCACTTGTGCACGCGCTGCTGGAAGGAGACCCAGAAAGCAGTCTGGCTGGGGTTGCTGGGTTGGCTTGCTGGCTAATACAGCAGCAGTTCATTTTAGGCACAGTCTTGGTAATTTAAAAAACTCCCAGCTTTGTAGCAAATGATTGAATATGGACTTGCATGGGAGTGTAATACATGCACGGTGTAAATAAATGTTGCAGTATATCTGATATACACTAGGGCTGCGTTAATATGATGTTTTTGGTTAGGTTCTTCTCCCAGATTTGAGAGTTCAAACATCTCTGCCTGCAGTCCCAAGCTAGCAGAGTTGGCTCCTGGCAGGTTTTGCAGCTCCTGGGAGCCCTGAGAAGCAAAGGGGAGCAGTGCCACGGGCACAGCAACACTCAGTTGGAGCTCAAGGGCACGTTTGAACGAAGGGAGTGAAAGGATTTGCTGGGCACATGCTGCCAAAATCCCATAACAATATCCACGATCCTGAAAAGCAGGCTTACTGCGTGGATCAGATTGGGAACGCTTGCTTTCCATCCACAGCCTTTTCTGTTGCTGGGTTTTAATGAGCTATTTGATTGTGCTTTCATTTTGACTTCTTTCACACCCGGCTGGAAAGCTCTGAGCATATCAGCATCACCACAAAGAAGCTATTATTTTCAATTAGCTGCTAAAGTCATCGGGTTGGATGCAGCCTTGCAGTTCAGCCTGCCAGTGTTTCTTGTGGGCTTTGGGCTATCAAATACTGATTACTGGCTTTGATCAAAGCCCAGTCCAGTTCCTAATGAATTATTGAGTGCTCGAAGAAGCTACTCGCTGTCTCCAGTGCTCTGTGTGCCCCTCCAGCAGCTCCTGGTGTATTCCCAGTATTTCCCCAGGGGAGTGGGTGCAACATCTCAGTGCAGTGAATCACAGAATCACAGAATGGCCTGGGTTGCAAAGGCCCACAGTGATAACTGAGTCCCAACCCCCTGTTGTGTGCAGGTCGCCAACCAGCAGACCAGGCTGCCCAGAGCCACATCCAGCCTGGCCTCGAATGCCTGCAGGGATGGGGCATCCACAGCCTCCTTGGGCAACCTGTTCCAGTGCCTCACCACCCTCTGGCTGAAAAACTTCCTCCTCATATCCAACCTAAACCTCCTGTCTCAATTTAAAACCATCTCCCCTTGTCCTATCACCATCCACCCTCACAAACAGCCGTTCCCCCTCCTGTTTATCTGCTCCCTTCAAGTACTGGAAGGCTACTATGAGGTCTCCCTGCAGCCTTCTCTTTTCCAGGCTAAACAAACCCAGTTCCCTCAACCTTTCCTCATAGGAGAGGTGCTCCAGCCCTCTGACCATCTTAGTGACCCTCCTCTGGACCCACTCCAAGAGTTCCATGTCTTTCTAGTGCTGGACAAGCCCCATGTTGGCTTCAGATCTGACCTCCTGAGGTGGGATGTGACCTGATCAGGTTGGCTGAAACCTTCAATGCCTTCCAGTGATGTGTCTTAGAGTTAAGTAAGAGAGTGGCCTTTACAAAGGCAAGTCAAGGGGAGTGTGAAATCTAAGACAAAGCTTAACAAGAGGGCACGGCGTAGCATACGTCTTTGGTACACCGAATTCTCATTTTCATAGTGGAGAGCATAGGTTTGGATTACTGATGTGATTTTTTTTTCTTTCTTGAGTCTCTAAATTGAAAGAATAAAACCTGGACAGCTGCCTTGGCATCTAGCAGAGACATGAATGCTCAAGAAACCCTTTGAATAATGTATTGCTGCTTTCCTAGCTGGTGTCCTTAATATCAACTTCCCCGCTCTCAAGCAGATTGGCACGACTCCTCTGAAGTGTTATGTAGGCAGACCAGGTCCGCTGGGGCAGCATCCTGGCTGGGACTCAGCTGGTCCTTCCTGCTGCCCCCGCTGAGCCTCTGCAGCATCTTGCTACAGCATCTTCTGCTTCTCCATCTGTGCAATAGAGCACAAGCAAGGGCCAGGCTTGCAGCCACACCACGGGTGCTCTGATGCAGGCAAGCTGCTTGCTAGTTCTGCTGCAGCATTTCACGTTGGACTGCATTTTACCAACAAGACTTTTTTCTAGAGGTTATTTTTTACTGTGGCCAGGTGAATTATCTTTGCTTTGTTTCCATATGTGTTCATACTGAGTGCTCTTCAACCCTGTATAAGCACTGGCATCTTAACAGTCCCTTGGTTCCCTTGAGACTAGTGGAGCAAATGCAGCCATGCACTTAGTGTCAATAATTAATCTGTTTGTTAGTGCACACAGATTTGGTCCTGGGTCCCATTTAAAATGATGCTTAACGAAATGACAGCCTTTCTTATTGTGAGCAGGTGTTACAAACACTTCTGTCAGTGCGTTGTGGCTTCAGCTCTCAGTGCCTGCAGTTTCCCTGCTGGTTTGGTACACGACCATAAGGGACCTGAAATCCCCTCTTGCTGACTGCAGGCACAGAACTTGGGCTCATGGGGACATCGTTGGGTGGTGGTCCTGATGGTGTGAGGCTGATGGGTGGTCTTGGTGATCTGAAGGGTCTTTTCCAGCATAGATGGCCCTATGATTCCATGATCTGTGATTCTATGGTGTGATCTCAAATGTGAGGGTGGGCATTCATTGCTTCCTTCGTAGCCATGCTTTCTCCAGTGGTGCCCAATGTGCTCCATGTACCTGGCTCTGATGGTTGTGTTGGCACTTTGCCTTTGGATAAGCAAGAACACTGCAGTTAATCTGAACAGAGATTTACTCCATGCTGACTGCATGACTACCTCGTCATTTACCACGTCTGACAGCTTGCATGCCAGAGATAGATCTGCATGGGCACACACTGGGAGGAATATGTCCCAAAAGAAAAGATACCAGAGAATCACAGAACCATGAGGGTTGGAAAAGAGCTCTCGGATCTCCAAGCCCACCCACCCTGAGTGCCACGTCCTGCAGACCCCAGGAGCAGCCAGCAGCTCCCAGAGCACTGCCAGCTATCCAGAGAGGTCGGTGTGAGGGATGCAGGCCAGCAGGAATGGAGATGAATAGTCAGAAAGGAATAAAGAGAGAAAGGCTGCTCTTCCTAATGAGTGCAATAAAACAATAAAAGTGCAATTATGCAGTAAAACTATTGTCATTTTGGGTTTGCAAGATAGTGCACTAGGCAATAACATTCATTTTAGCCTGTGTTTTCAGGCTGTTTTACCCTCTGACATTGTAATTATGCACTACTATCTCATCCCTGCATCTCTTCATTTTTATGGGTCCTGAAGCATTGCATCAGGATGCTGTCAGATCCAGAAAGTCTGTAACACAGCCAGTCCTCAGCACGGCTCTGTTCTGCCAGCCCACTGAGGTGCACTCATGTAATGGAGTGGCATGGAGAGAAGTATAGCCAACATACAAGGTGCATTCCCAGGGCTGAGCCCCACGTATCTGTTCCTCTTGCACCTGAAATCTAGAAATAGTAACCTCCTGCCTTTGGTAAAGCACCATCCTTCAGTCTGTAATTGACTGGGCTCTAATCCTTAACAGTGCTTCATTCTGAACGCAGGGATTTAGTCACTGCTTTTCTAAAGGTTAATATAAATCTGTAATGAATGGTACAGATTAAACACTGGTGACATTCTGTTTCCCCATCTCGTATAGATAAAATATTTACACTTTAACAGAGATCAATTTAGAAAGCAGGTGCAGCTTTGATGTTTACATCTTTTAATCAGCAACCTTAATTAACAAGTTGTTTGCTAATGATTAATCACCTGCACAAATACCGTGTGGGTCTGTAAATTCGGAAGTTCCAGGCATCTTGGATGCTGGGTTTTTTTTTTTTTTCACCTTAAGATGAAAAATGACATAGGATGATGATGAGCATGTTGTTCTAGATGCCTAAGGGGAAGGCATAGGACAGGACTTGGTGCTTCCTGAGTGTTGGGCAGCAAATCAGCCCCACTCTGTGCCAACAGCTGCCTCTGGTAGTCATGAGGGAGGAGGAGGTGGGTAGCAGCTCTGCACAAGGAGTCAGGATGGGGGGCAGGAGGGCTCCTGGATGCAAGACCTGCACCTCTGTTGGGCTTTCCCAGTCAACAATGCTAAGGATATGGGTTTGTTTTGTTGGTGTGTTTGTGGGAGCAGCTGCTCCAGTGAGTCTGGGTGTGTTTCTGTGCTAAGTGTGTGTGTTTAATGTGGGGACCTGAGGGTGCTCTCACCCACGCTGCTGGTCTGTGTCCTCTGTGGGCTGAGGGCTGTGGCTGCTTTTCTTGGAAGCTGAAAGGATGCTGTTGGCTGGGGAGGAGTTGAGAGAGCAGCTCAGGTGGTAACCTGGTTGTGTGCTTCATGTTAGAGGCTGTGGAGCTTTCTAGTGGCAGCGTGATGGGATGGTGGAAGGTGTCTCTGAATGGAAGGATACGCAGGGGGAGAAGAGCCCTCTGTCTGTGCACAGCTTTGTGCCAGGCTGCCCCCTCCAAAGCAGAACTCTGGCTTCTTGCTCCATCCTGGAGCTGGCAGCACACCCTTTGTTTTAGGCACAGAAAAGGGCTGTGGCCCCCCACGTCAGCAGCTTGAGGTGCCTGCTTGTTTGCTGTAAGCTGCCATCGAGAAGAGCAGGTTGACTTCTGGAAGCCAGTCTCCGTTGGTCACAAGGAGATGCACCCCAATAGTTGGGCTGCAGAGCAGGGATTGCTTTGGGCTATTTCCTTAGCTGGGTCTGAACAGTCCCCAGCAGCTTTGTGGCTGAGGCATCAGGTGGGAATAAGAGGGAATGAGAGCCTCCATGCAACCTGCAGCTCTGAGCACTAACAGCAGCTTTCAGCCAGCGTGAGCAGTGTTGTTCCATATGGTGCATAAGGATTTGGTCTGTTTTAAGGGGTCATGTGTGAGTATTGATTTACCAGAGAGACAGCAAAGCTGCACACAGTGTTAGCAATGTGCTCCTTCATTTCCATGTACTGTGATATATTTTCTTTTTCCTCCTCGTTTGCAGTAATTTAAAGATTGATGCGTAGTAATTTAAATACAGCTTATAAAGGGACTATTTTCTTTTAAATGCGTATCTAAATCTTCAATGAAAGTGTATTTAGAGATGGTATTTCTAATAGGGAGTAGCTTTTCATTATTTCTGCTGTTTAACTGGCAATTAGATAGCAGCTAGTCTCTCTGTTGTTGGCTTTCTTCACCAACCCACTCCTCTGGGGTAGACACTCTATAAAGCAAAGCCTGACGTTCCAAAAGATTGTAGAAGAGAGAATAATTGAGCACCCAGCTTTCCAAAATGGAGTGGTCTTACGGTAATGGCTCCAAAAGTAACGCCTTGTATTTCATTACATTGGCTCACGCTGTCAGAGGTGGGTGCTGGTGGTACAGCAGCAGAGCAGAACCTTCCCACCAACGTCCATCCCATCAGGTGCTGTGGCGGTGTGACTGATGGCAGCAGAGAGGCACTGTGACCAAACGGATTCTGACAGGGAAGTGGATGGGATTGAATTCTTCTGTGTGGAAACATGGCACCTACTGACATCCATTGGTGCCTATGGGGGCCATGTGGTGGGTGTGAGCACAGTGAGGGGTGCTGATTTTCAGCAGGGGAGGCAGCACCACTGGGACTGACTTCTACGAGCACACCATGCAGGCTCTTGTTCATTGCTGGCAAAAATGCACAGCTAATGGTGATGCAGCGGAAGTGCTGAGTCAGGGCTTGAAGCAGTGATGGAGCACCTGGTGGAAGGCAGGGCCAACCCAGGGAAGCTCAGGTGTTTGCAATGAGCCTGAGTGACTGGAAGGGGTGGAGCCAGGATCCAACCCTGCCTAGATAGACCTCATTTAAGGGTTGGTCATAGAGGTGAGGGTATCTTATCTGACATCTCCACATTCCTAAGGACTGTTTGGGCCTTCCTGAGGTAGGCAAATTCATTTTCCTTTTACTCCCTACTGCTATTACATCTGAGCGGACCATTTCTCACCTTGATCCAATTCCTTGCTGCTGCTGCTCCTTGTAACAGGTGATGACTGTTGAAAAATAACATTTTGTAGTTGGTAACTTGATCTATCCAACAGTGTTGTTGTGTTCTTTGTATCTGTTGTCATTTCTGTAAAAACAAATAAGAGAGGCACTACTTTTGGAGCAATTCCTCTTCATTCAGTGTGGCCCTGGCAAGCCCACAGGTTGGACACCCATGTGTTGAAGGTTCTGTAAGAGGAGTTTTGGGGTAGTGGCCTTTCAGCATTTACAGCAACCCTGAGGAAGTGAAAGAAGAAGATATTTGTTGCTGATCTTGCATCCCAAGTGAATCTGTAGTTGTTTCTAAGGACTACATCACTTGCCCACATCTCTCTGTATTCATGCTGGCTGAGTTGGACCCAAAGAAAGGCTTTGGGGATGCACTGCTGAGCTGTAGAGCAGTGGGCTTTGCTTTCAGCCTTCTGGGTGCTGGGATTGATCTGAATGCTTCTCCCTCTACTGGGGGAGGTCCCAAGGCGCCCTGCCTGCCCCTCACTGCTGCTGGGTGCTAGGAAGGCTGAGCAGTGGATGGTAGGGCTCTGCCATCCTGCACCATTCCTATCTGGAGAAACATGACAGCAGGAACGCTGACTGCTGCGCAGAGGTGGCTGATTAGGCAGTGCTAATGAAGATGTTAAAAGGCTCTGATGTTCCCGATGAGGCTCTCAGTGGTACGAGCAGAGGGGAGTGGTGAGCAGGTGGAACGCCAGGCACGTGCCTATAAAAGGATGTTAGAAATTGCTTTTCTTGTTCACCCAGCTCTTGCCTCGCTTTACTGTTACGCTCCGCTTCCTGGAGCTTGAGACTCAAGTGACCATCACAGCACCAGCAGTCTGCCAGTAATCTGCTCTTATTTCTCAGCATAAATGTGCTTCCCGAGCAGACGATGGGGGATCTGGACTCTTTTAGAGGCTGCTAAATGATAATGAAGGGGTTCATAGTTTCTTTGCTGAGATCTCTCTGAATGCCGTCCTGGAAACAGGGCTGCTGCCATCTCTGTGCAATATGGAGCGTGATGAGCAGGGCTATCTTGTTGGCAGTATCATTGTTACAGAAAATAGGCTTCTGAAGCTGTGTAAGGCTAATGCATGCTTGGGGGGAGGGGAAAAATCGTTAGATTTCTCCTGTAAGATGGATGTGTAGTTTTGAGGAACTATTCTGGGATGCGGATACCGTTAGCAGCTGCTGTAATAATTCTTCTCAGGTTATAAAGGAAGTGACAAGCTCTGTGGGGTTTGTTTTGGTTGAAGTCCAAAAGGGAAGAAAACAGGGCTTCAGGCATCAGTTTCATCACTGGGGCTGGAAATGAAGCTCTTCTCCACCCAGGTACAGCAGGAGAAATTCTTGCAACCCCTAAACAGGAAATGCAGCTCCAGTGGCTGCAGTGAATCATAGAATCACAGGGTGGCCTGGGTTGCAAAGGACCACGATGATCATCCAGTTTAAATCCCCTGCTGTGTGCAGGTCACCAACCAGCAGCCCAGGCTGCCCAGAGCCACATCCAGCCTGGCCTTGAATGCCTGCAGGGATGGGGCATCCACAGCATCCTTGGGCAGCCTGTTCCAGTGCCTCACCACCCTCTGCATGGATCATTGGTCAGAGATGCAGACTGGGCTGGTCACAGCTCTTGGACACTGCTTTGGCATAGCTATAGGTTCTGGCATGCTCTGCTGCATTGGTTAAGAAATCTTTACTTTATGACTATGTAAGTATGGAGACAGTAAGTCACTTGTTTTAGAATGAAATGGAGGGAGAATGGTTACAGCCACCTCATTCTCCATATAGTCATGTGGCTGCAAGCTCCTGTGCTAAATTAACACGATTTCATAGCTGGCCATCACTGTAGCAATGCACGTACGTCAGAAATCTTAACAAAAATCCTCCTCCCACTCCTCCCTGAAACAGCCCAACTGGAGGAAACGGAGGTTAATATATTGCACAGCAGGTAGCACTGGTAAAATGGTAAAAATGGTTAAAAAAAAAAAAAAAAAAGGCAGAAAATAGCTGAATGGTTTCTTCCCCTGTTCCCCAGGGAAGGGATGATTCAGAAAGTGATTAGAGATGGATGCTCTGAGCCTTAGCAGTGTCAATAACTGAGGGGACAGTGCTTAATCTACCTGCTTGGTCTATGTGGGCAGCAAGCGTGCTTTATTTTTAAATTTTAATGAGCACACGTAAGTCACATCAGGATTCCAGGAAAGCCTAAATCATAAGAATGTTCCCAGAAGCTTTGTTTCCTACTTGAAACCCTCTGCTCAAAGCTAAGAGGGGGGAAAGTGATAAAGCTGGCAAATGCTCTACAGCTGTCTGCTCAGGGAGTGCAGATCCACTCCTGTGCTGTGGTGGGAGAGAAGCTGAAGGTGAATTATTCCTTCGTAATTAAGGGCATCTTGTAACGAGCCTCTCTAGGGACTGCTTTGCTCTGCCTGGCTTGTCTGCCCTCAGCTCAGCTGTTCAGCTCTTGGTTGTGTCCCCTCTGTCTGGGTGAGGCGGTGTCCCTCTGTGGAGCACGGGGTGGCTGTCTGGGTGTAGGTGAGGGTGATGATGCTGTTCTTCTGACAAACTGCTTCTGGGATGGAGCACGAGTGATGGGAAGTACTCATCCTTGTGTGAATTCATCCTAACGCGTAGGATCTACTGATTTCACAATGTAATTTGACTTTGAGTTCTATGGAGCAACAGGTTTAGCCAAAAAGTGGTGTAGTTCTGCATGAGATTTCTTCTGGACTCTCCCAAAGCTTTGGCTATGAAGGGCTGTTCTGTGCTCATACAACCAATGCCTGTGTTGTGTGGTCCCCAGCTGTGGGTGAGTTGGTTTGAGCTGAACTGCTCTTCACTGCGGTGCTCCTGGACCAGCCCAGGCACAAACTGACCACAAAAACAGTCTTCTGTGCACCACGTGTAGCCTTCTCCATGTAAAGCCTGGGGAGAAGCGGCGTTTTTCAATTCCCACTGCACATCTCTGTTCCAGGAGCAGGCAGCATGCTTGCGTCTTCTCAGGAATCCATTTGGCACTTCTTGTGAGCAATAAAAATCAGATGTGAATCAAAGGACAAGGTAAGCGAGGACAAAGAACAGCCTGTTGTTCTGGAGTGAGAGCCAGAAGCAAATATCCTGCCCAAAGTGGGCTTCTATTGGGACTTGGCCAGCTGACACGAGCAGTGCAGAGCTGCTTTCAGCAGAGGCTTTAGAAAAGAGGACCAAGTGCTGGGTTGAAGCACGCCTGGCTATAGAACTCCCGGGTCCTGGGGGTCTGAGCCACGTAGGCTGGCACAGAAAGCCTCTCTGCCATTGGAAATAAACAGAAAAGAGGCTCCTGACCCCAGCCTGCTTTGGCATCGTGTGCATTATGGAAATGATGGGATGGCGTGTTGCATCCTTTGTGCAGCTCAAGAAGGCTTTTCTTAGTCCTAAGGCTGTATGCATTTGTTTGAATCTTTTCAGCATTATATTTGATCAGCTCTAGTAAGAGTAAGTTTCACAAGTTAATCAAATTCTTGAGCAGCTTTTTTTGCTTCCCCCTGGCACAAAGTTTGTACTCTCATACATCCCCTGTAGATGCAGAGCCTTAGAATGCATGCGAGTCCAAGGTGGAATTTATTTTATGACCAAACAGGAGATACTTGCAGCTGAAAAATAAATACCAAGAATAAGTCATGCATTTTTCATCTCAAGTGGAGTGCAGAGAGGTGAGCAGTCTAAATAAAGTGAGCTCTCTGGTAGCCAGCACTCCTACTAAACAGACCTTCTCTCTGATCAGGATCACTTGCCAGCCATTGGGATCAATGGTCACCCACATCCACTGACTGGTTGAGCAGCTCTGAACTGTGTGTAGGTTCCCAGATTGTTGTCATCACAGTTTCCTCCTTCTCTTCTACACACTTTTCCTCATCAGAGGTAATGTGCCTATCTGCAATGGAAGCACTTCTGCCTTTAGCTGTTCCCAGAAAGCGGCCAAAACACCTGCTGGTGCTAATGGCTTTTGAAAAAAGAAAATCAAATGTTGCCTCAGCCAGAAGGCGGCTCAATTAGCCCTTCCTGCTGGGGATTATTAGACCTGAGGCTGGGCTGTTGGGAGGAATTGGTTCTTAGCATCGATGCTAAATGAATTAGGACTTCGTTGGCAACAGAGGGGAACTTATCAGGACTTGACAGGCAACAGCAGAGCACTCGAATTTTAAAAATAAATACACAAAAATCAGATGGAGTTCACCTTCAGAACACCACAATGTTTTACTGAGAAATGTCGTTAAATGAGAATGTCCAAATATCTATTTGGTTTTAAAAAAGAATTACAATCCAGTGTGGCTCTGGGCAGCCTGGTCTGCTGGTTGGTGGTCCTGCATACAGCAGGGGGTTGGAATTGGATGAGCATTGTGGCCCTTTGCAACCCAGGCCATTCTATAGTTACTTCTCCAAAGCAAGGCTCAGCAGCAGAAGGGGTGACGTGCTGCTCATTGCTGGCTTGCACTCACAAAGTGGGATGGGGAAGGCTCAGCAGCTGCACTTGGAGCTTGTGGGAGAGCTTTGGGCACACTGCTTTGAGGACTGCTCCCAGGCAATAAAAACATGTCACAGATCATTTCTATAGGCTGATGTGGGTTAGCTGAGGGGTGACATAGGGAGGGGCAGAGCCCTCAGTGAGGCCAGAAAGGAGGGGGAGAATCGCAGCCTCTGTGCAGTGGTGGTAATGGAAAGTGCAATTAAGGCATGGATGTCAGCTTCTTCTCTAATGGAGTCTGTGCTGCACGTATAGATGTGTGCTTGTGAGTAATGGTTGTGGCTCTGCAAGCTGCACGCATCTGATGAGCAGAAGGTGCCAGAGGAGACCTTCAGACTGAGCTGCCATTCAGATGCTTTGAGCACATCTGCCCTGATTTCTGTGACTTGTTTAGATCTGGGATGGGGATGTTATGGGGATATTCCTAATGCATTGTGCTGATGGCATGGCTTCAGTGTGGGCTTGTGGTGCAGCAGCATCTGTGGGTGTCGCAGGTGAATGCTCAGCCAGGGCTGCTGGTGTGGAGGTTTGAATCTGGGGGGCACACCTAATGAGGAACTCGTTTGCCCCGAGTGGGAATGTCACAGTCCTTGTAAATCAGCTGCAGTCATTAAAGCCTGTACTTTAGAAAGCCTGGAATCAGAGGACAGCACCATATGGTTTACAGCTCTGCTTCAGCCGGGATCCAACTGCCTTACTCGGTCACGGTTTGCTCAGAAATCCCACAGCTGTGTGTGAGGTTTATCACAGAGTGTGCCGGGGTGGTTGGTTGCACTCACTTGGCTGTCCCAGGTCTGATAAGGCGAGCAGAGCCAGACAGCGTGGTCTGAGCCAAGCAACCTGATAAATCCCTGCTTCCTGCATTAGCTGGGCAGGAAAGCACAGTGTTTTCCACGAAATGTCCATTAGACAGAGCTGAACAAGGGGTTTGTTCTCTCCGAAGGGAGCAATAACTCCAAATAGCGTGCGGTGCAGCCTGGATTTACTCTCTCCAGCATCTCGTAATGACAGCCGTGTTGATCGAAGGGAGATGATGCTCCCCATGGCTTGCATCACGTTTGTTTGGTGAGGAGGAAAAGTGGATTTATTAAGCATGCTTTGTTACTGTGATCAACACTTCCCTTTACTTTTCAGGAATGAACTTACGCTAACAGATTGCTCCTTTATTAGAAGATAACGAACGTGAGTGCAAGAAGTGAAAGCTGCATGGCGTGGCCTGGGCTGCCCCTTTGATGCCTCTTCTGTAATGGCCGTACCACGAGCTGAGGAACTTGAGTCTGTGCTGGAAATCTGTTGGGAAATACAGGATCAGCCCTCTTGCGAGGGAATGGAAGCACTTAGTTGGGTGCTTGTCTTTGTGGATGGGAGAAAGATCAGCACAACTCTGTATGTCAGGGGAATCTCTTGTGTGAAAAGTGTGAGCTCGGGAGTCCTCTGCAGTCTGTAATCAGCTGGAGGAACTCTGCTTGGATCCAGAGAGCAAAATTCCTTCCTTCTGTGTTTCAGGGACGCCTCACTGAGCAGAGCAGATGATATGATGGCAGTTGCTCATGTCAAGGCAATGTTCTGCTGTTGTAGGCTGGCTTTTGCAATAGGAAGTAACAGGAAAATGGTTGTATTAAAGGTTAGAAGATAAAACCCACGGAACTACAGAATTCTCCTTTTTCCCAGAGTTTGATAAATGCTGGTCAGGGAGCATCTGGGGCTCTTTGGGCTGATAAGGTGATCTCAACATTAAGCTGGTTTTCAGCTTGCTTTAGTTTTTCACATCCTTTTTGGCTCCAGGATTCAAAGCGCTGATCTGATAGAATCAGAGTAATTGGGTGTGGAAGGCAGGGATGATGGTGGGACTTGGGAGGCTGAGCTCATTTTTGGAAGGACCAGAGCTCCTTACTTCTGCAGCTACCTTTCTTTCCCTGCTGCCCAATGGCTGATTGAGATAATCACTAATTGCCCTTATTTCTCTATGGAAATGAGCCTGTTGTCTCTTACTGTGACCCTTTCACATGCGTTTCCTTTAATTGCTTCATCTTTTGCACAGCTTTCTTGCTTCGTTTTTATTGCATTTATAGATGGAATCTGAGATATTTAGAACTTTGCTTTAGCATGACTGGACTCTAACAAAGTCTTCGGGACATTTGTGCTCCAGATCTGGATTCCAAGTTCTGGGATCGCATCTTTGTATTCCCAGAGCACCTTTCCAATGGACTGCATTCCTTTGTTTTTGTTTGTAGCTGATTATAATTAATGGTTTGGGCATAGAGTTACCTTCAGATGTGGAGTAATGAAATATGGTTTTCATTGCAATGGACTTCTGCAGTGTCAGATTTTTGCACTTGTTAGTTGCTTTTATTCTGATAAGGCGATCTTGAAGGATGTGACATTTCATGTGGGACCCAAAATGGAACGTTTCCTCTGCAAATGAGTCTTGTGGAACTGATCAGAAATGAGTGCTGTGGATAATCTGCTGCTGCTGAGCGCTGCGATATGGCAAACCTGGCTCCAACGTCCTATTGGAGGTGATGGAAGGCCTTCACACAGACCTGTGCTCACACTGTCTGCACTCAGTGCAGGGACGGTCATTGGCTTCAAGGGAGTTTTGTGCATAATGAATGTAATCCAACCTCTGGGGGCTGCACTCACACACAGCAATTTCAGATCGATGACGAGGAGCTGCCTTTTGCTTAAGCCTTCGAAGTGTAGTGTTTGATATTTGTGGCTTTCTCAATGTTCCAGGTGTCTCTTTTATTTCCTGCTGTCACGAAGACCATGCAAGATGTAGGACAAGAACCAGCTCTCAGAATTTCAGGCTTTAAAACCAGTTTGCATATGTCAGCATGTGCACCACTAGCCCTCCCATACCTGCATTTGGCCAGGTGGGAGACACCCTATGCTAGCCACGTATGGCCCTTTGGCTCAGGTTTTATTTTCAAGCTCAGATAACTCGTCTGATTTTATGCCATTCATTTTTCAGTTTGCATTTGATCTGTATTCTTTAGAGGATGTTGGATGATGTCCTGGTGTACCAGCCTTTAATGGGTCGTCTTCATCATCTGGTCTCCCTTAGGTTAAGAGAGCTGATGGTCATCAGTGTAATTAACTGTGATGTAAAAGGTTCTTCTTCCCTTCGCAGGACAAATTACACCAGGGATGTGTCACGGAGCGTTCAGTTATTGCTGCTATCTAGTAACTTTTGGTGAATAAAATCATAAAAACGAGCAGTGATGGAAGGGAAGAAGAAGCCATTTCTGTGTTAGTCTTGATTTAATAGAACTTTCAATCAGGAAAAATACTTGCTTTCCTGAGAAGAAACTTTCATAGTCCATCAAATGAGCTGGGTGCAAGTTGACAAGACCAAGAAACAAGCTCGTACGTGTCAGGATCTTTGGTTGCTGTGTGACTCACCTTGCTGCAGATGAGAACACTTTGATGGACAGCTTGTCAACTGTGAATTTGATTATAGGAGACCTATGAATAAATTGCTATGTGGTCTCTGAGATGAAAATGTGAGGAAAATAATAATTTCCAGATGCTCTGAGTAAAATAGGGTGTAGTGGTTTATGGACTTTCATTTCCCTAAGTAAAACGTCCGTTTGGCTGAAATAAGAGCTGTAATTCATAAAGTGGATGTTCTGGGATATGCAACCAGCAAACAATACAATAGTTTCCCTGGTGTTACGTGGAGTGTTATGTCCTTGACACTGAAAATTAAGGTAAACGGGGCAAAATGTGTAATGAGTGGGAAGGAACCGTGCAGATATGAATGCCCCAAGCAGTGCATGGCTCCCACCATCTGCTCCTTTATCTAATAGCATCCCTGCAGCCTTTTTGTGGTATCCTACTGGTGGTAACCATCAACTGCTCCCTTCTGCACTGCAGGGCTGCAGTGATTTTGTGCTGTCCCAGTGGATTCCTCGCTGCTCCTTCTGACCCACGGTGGTGGGGAGGGCATGGAGCTTTGCCCAGGGCTGACACTGTGATCCTGGTGGTGTTTCAACACTCTGTTTTGGACCTGCAGCTGGCTGGGACTCTGTTTCCCTATTGCTGTTCTGCTGGTGGGGAGCTTTCTTCATAAGGCAACGAAGTGTGCTGCTGCTGGCTCTGTTCTGTACCTTACAGCTGCACTGTAGGGGGTTGTAGTGTACTGACCATTAATGAAATTCCCCCTTGAAAAAAAGGGCCCAAAGTCATTAACCAGCCCCATCGATCGTGTCAGGATCGATGGCTTCTGCCAGCTGCACTCAGATCGGTGCTGCTCTGCTCAGCAGCTCTGCTCAGCACAAGCCTCTCACATACAGCGTGGGTCTGAGCTGGGTCCCAGCAGGTGTTCTCCTGGTGCACCTTCACAGCTCTGGTTTTATTCTCCCTTGTATTTAGCATTTGTTTTGTGTGTGAGTGAATTACAGCGGTCTGCAGCTTGGTTGGTGCTCAGAGTGCTGCCTATTGACATCCCTGCGGGTGGCAAAACGCACAGCAGAGGGGTGTGCAGAATGCAGGGGGGAAAGGAAGAAGAAAGAGCAGGTGAGCAGTGCCATGAGGACCTGGCCTTTCTCAGTCTGGATAATGAATAACTGCTGTTTGGTGGAGGTGCAGAGCTTGGCTCAGGTTTTGCGTGGCTCTTTTGTTACAGACAGGCTTGCTTATGTAGTAATTGTGGACATCATAGGCTTTCTGCATTTTGTTTTGGCTTGGTACGCTGTGTGGTGCCTCAGCCAGCTCTGAGCATCACAGCTGGGAGCAGGAGCATGACCCCAGCTCAGCCACCAGGGGCTCGCTGCAATCCCATCGACTCATTTTGTCACAGCTGTAAATAAGCTGCAGTCTCTGCTTGGGCTGAATGCTGCCCAAATCCTGCTTCAATCCCGAGCCTTCTGCCTCCTTCCAGCGCAATCTGGGTGGTGTAGCAGTGCTCCCCTGGCATGGGATGAGTTCCACTATCCTGGTGCTGGGACGTGAGCTGAGCATTGCCAGGGCTGGCTTCATCAGATCAGCCAGTGTTCAGCTGGCTAATTGGGTGTTAATGGTCAAAACCTCTCAAGCAGCATCATCTTATTCCCCTTTTCTGTTTCTAATCCTGGGGTTTCATTTGCAGCTACCTGGGGACATTAAGAGCAGGGGGGAGGGAGCGAGTTAGGAGAGCAGGCTCTCTGAAGCTCGGTGGAAAGAAATTTCAAGGCATCAGGAATTTATCTGACATTCTTTAATAGCTCAAATTACCTGAGAATCTGAAGGAGCACTCAACAGGGGATGAAGGAATAAGGGTGATTTATGTATGACTGACGAGGAGGGAGCAGGACCTGACCCGGTATGCCTTTCAGCAGCATCTTCTATTCTGCAAATAGCAGGATAAAATATTCCTTTCAGAGCCCTTGCCAAACAGCAAGTTTTCCTACATCCGAGCGTCCTTGTAGGAAAGGACTCCAAGGAAACTTCCTGTGCTTTAGAAATAATTTGCTTTTCTCCTTCTTATGTAAATGCTAATGGAACGGGCTGGGAAAAGATGGGATAAGCAGTGCCAGTGTGTTCCCAGACAGCAGCGTGCGTGGGATCCCTAAAGCAAACCCAGCCCCTAAAGCAAAGCCAACCCTAAGCTGTTGTGGAAGCAAAGCTGATCTCCAACCACCACCATGGCTTATGCTGCCTAACATTAAGAGGGAAGGGGAGTGACTTCCAGGTGTGTCTGCTGATTGAAACAGCACAGAGCTGCTTGTGCCATGGGAAGGTACGTTGTAATACAGAAAACAACACATGGCTCTGCTTTTATTCACCCCCAGAGGTAATAAAGTAGTCCGAACAAAATGTTCTTTTACTACAATATCTCCTCTTGTTTTTTTTTACTCCCAAGATGTGATGTATTCAGCGAGAAAGCTAAACATCCATCTTCAAATTGCTCTCAGTGGTGCCATGCCAACATGCCCTGATAATGTGCATGGGTTTTTTCTTACTCTGTTGGTTCTGCACTGTAAAACAGAGCTGTATTTACACGTGTCTCAGAGTGATCTACACACCAAACTGCAATATGAACCAAATCCCATGAGCACAAGGCAGGCCCACTGCTCTACCTCTGGTTCTGCCGTTCCTATTTCAGTTGTTTATGCCATAGTTTGTGAGGGGGAATGGAATTCTTTCCAATGCATTCTGGTTCTGCTTCAACCTTACTGCACAGGTGAAATTGTGCCAAGCATGTGCCTCCTTGCAGGGCAATGTATTGTGATGTAGTTAGTTGGACTTATGCTGCTCAGCATGATGTGGAACCTCTCAAGGACATCCTCTGTGCCCACTACAGCAGTGCACAGTGTCAATCTGACAGCAGCCCTGCTGCAGGTGGTGCTCATGGTTTGGTGTGTCAACTTCCCTTCATTAGCAGTAATTTGGTCACACTTTAACACCTTCACCACCTTCCCCCTGCCCCACTCCATCCTTTAAGGTGCTGCTGACAGTGGCTGGAGGGTTTATTTTTACACGTGGGGATGTTGCCAGGTTGGAGCTGTTCTGTGGCAGATGCTTCACGCTGCCCGTGTGTTTATTAAATCTCGTGCTGGCTCTTGCAGGTGTGCAATTTTTCTTCTGGATTACGCACTTAAAGGGAAAAAAAAAAGGGAGAAAAAGGCACAAAGTCTCGAGGCATGATGCAACCCTTGGTCCGTGTGGCTGTGGGTAATGTACGACCCGTGTCAGGGTGCCTGGTTTAGTCCTGGCTTACGGCACCATCTTCTCATAAAACTGAGATGGGCCTTATCTCTTAAATTTTATTTGTACAGTGCCTTGGGATGTAAGGCAGAAAAAGCACTTTATAGAGTTTATTGTGTTTTACTATAGCCACACGAGGCCGTGGAGTTGCATAACCCTCTATCCCACAAGGCAGGAACAGCGGGCAGTGGAGCTGTGCAAACAGCTGCTGAGTTATGGTGGAGGATGTGGCTTCCCTTGGGTGCTCCTGCACCACAGCTCCATGGGCTCCAGCTGCTCTGGGCTACCTGGAAAGTGGCATCTCCCCAGCTGGGTGCCCTCTGGGGAGTCTGATGCAATATCGCATCATTGCAGCTTGCTGTCAGTTGTGAAAATGGCATTAAATTGCCATTGGGAGCTGAGATTGGAGGGGGAAGATGGGATTTGGGCAAATTTCTCATGAAGTGAGAACATGATACTTGGAAGGTTGGTGGTGTTTTGCTGATGAAGTGGTGGATTCAAGCTCTGTGGTGCTCCATGGGCTCTTTCCTTGCCCCATTCCTGGAGGTGCTGAAGGCCACTGAGACATGCTCCTGCCCAGGGCTGGGGTTGGGTCTGGGTGGGCTTTAAGGTTCCTTTCAGCCCCAACCACTCTGACTCTGTGCTCCTTGAATCACCGAATCATAGAATGGCTTGGGTTGGAAGGGACCTCAAGGATCGTGGAGCTCCAACCACCTGCTGCGTGCGGGGCCATCAAGCTCCACATTTCATAGCAGAGCAGCAGTCCATGTGCCACAAACCCTTTCTGCGGTATAGCCCTTCTTTTTGTAAGAAGTGCTTCTACAAAAATGGTTTTATCAACGTTTTGATATTGGGCAGAAAAGTATTGAATTTAGTAAAGAAGAATAGAATACCATTGACTGGAGAATTTCAGTTTGGCTGTGAACTTGCATGTAAATTAACCAAAGCCAGAACTGGAGCTCTCACATTTCTTTCAGCAAATATAGGATTGATTTAAAAAAATAAAATAAAGTAAAAAAATTCAAAGCATTTACATTAAAACATTTTTGGGTAGGTCAATGGTAGCAATTAATTCTTAAGGATAGGCAGTACGAACAGGCTAAATTTAACATCAAATATTTATTCTCCGAGCGAAATATATCCAGATCAAATCAAAATAGAAAAAATTAATCCATGCTGGTTGAAAACAGGTTTTATCCTGAGCTGCTTCCCGTTGCTGTTAAACCAAAATGCAAATTCTTTGCCCTAACGCTAATAATTCCGTACTAGATAATTTAAATGTTCACTTTCTCTCCAGCCTCTCTGTATCCATCTGGTGGTGGAGGGAGGTGTTCATTGCTGTTGGATAGGTGGAAGCTGAGCTGGGGACACGGGTTATGAGGCATGGCACAGGAGCAGCATCATGGCCTGAGCGTGGTTATCCTGCTGGAGCTGGATGTCCAATTCATCTCCCTCCAGCTAATTGTTATGGCTATTTAAAGGAAGTCCTTCATTAAATTAAATAAATGCAGTAGGTTTTCAGTTAGACCAGACTGAAGACTGGGAAGGACGTTTGTTTCTCAAAGCCTTCGTGAGGTGTGATAAGATTTGGGTTTTGCTGTAGGACTGAATCACTCCTCCTCTGCAGCACCCGGAGCTGCTCTTAAAGGAATGAGATTTGTTTTCTGCTGCTAAAGTGCTGCCTAGCGGCCCCAGTCAGTTCCATTAAAGAACTACTCCTTGAACTTTATCTTAATTTGAATGTGAATGTTTTCCTTAAAGCAAAGCTCAGGTAAATCAAGAAGACAGTGGTATAATGAGAAGGGCTTTGGAGGTCGGGGAAAAAAAAAAAAAAAAACAACAAAAAACCAGAACAGTACTTTCTGGAAATGATGAATTTTCATGGAAAATGAAAATTCAGTGATAAAGGTGATGCCTCTGATGTTACTGCTGTGATTCCTACAGCCGTTCGTTTGCGTCAAGCCGTTCCGGGAGGGAACGCGCCTGTCTGACCGTAACGATAAAAAATTAATTTGTCATCTTCATCTGCACAAACGAGAGCTGCCACGAAGTAGGAGGCACTAAAGGACATCGCCTTCAGCCAATGGCAGTAACCAACAGAAGCAACATCAGACGTCAGTTCTGCT
Organism: Chrysolophus pictus; assembly: GCA_037305975.1. Lineage (NCBI taxonomy): Eukaryota > Metazoa > Chordata > Aves > Galliformes > Phasianidae > Chrysolophus > Chrysolophus pictus. Next base: position 1,703,757 of record CM074582.1, on the reverse strand, counting down.
TCTGAGTCTGAAGGTGGGTTTAGTTGTGTTATTACTTGTTTGCTTCTCCAGATAGCTGCTTCTCCAAGGATCCCCTTTTCCAAAGCAACCACTTACCTTTTGTTTTAGTTTATTCCTTTTTTTTTTTCAACAAGGGAAGCTTTATTCTGCCATGTAAATGTGAATACTCTGTAAAGATAAAATCTATTTTTAAGGTGCTGGGTTTTTCCCTCTGTTTCAGCACTCTCCAAGCAGCAGTGCTTGCAGCATCTGGCACACCTGTAGCATCTCTGCCCTGAATGGCTGGGACATATAGACAGCAGGGGGAATGGCTGTTTGTGAGGGTGGATAGTGATAGGACAAGGGGGGATGGTTTTAAAGTGAGACAGGGGAGGTTTAGGTTGGATATGAGGAGGAAGTTTTTCAGCCAGAGGGTGGTGAGGCACTGGAACAGGTTGCCCAAGGAGGCTGTGGATGCCCCATTCCTGGGGGGATGCCTATTCAAGGCCAGGCTGGATGTGGCTCTGGGCAGCCTGGGCTGCTGGTTGGCAACCACTGACACCAGCAGTGCTCATACAGCCATCTGTAGGATTGATTCCAATCTGGGGTTCAGTCCCTTTGCTTGGAAGTGAAGCACTGGCAACGGGATGGGGAAGGCAGCTATTTCCCTTTAGCAGAGGGGCTGGCAGCTGCCTGCTGCATCCGTCCCGGCCATTGCTCTGGGCGTGGATCCAGGGATGAGCTTGGCACCTTTCCCATGCTTTCACCTGGGGGAAAAAGCACTCTTCTCTTCCAACAGCTATCTCTATTTTTAGTTAGCTGGAGCATAAGCGTGATAAATAATTCTGTTTTTACACACGAGTTTCTTTGCATTACTGTTGGATTTTTTTTTCCCCCCTGTGGTAAACGCTCTGACTGCAACTTTTAGAAAAATATACCCTTATTGAACTTCTTATTGGATATCTGATGGTTGGTACTTTATCACAGCCTGATCTCTCATCTAACCTCTGCATTCAAAGGCTCTAGAGGCAGCTGTGCCTTGCTTCATTTGTATTGTTGAACTGAGAGGTCTTCTCCAACCTTAGTGGTTCCACATTCTCTGCTATGAAGCTGGGGAAGGGACAACTGCTAGGATGTCATGGAAAGCCAAAGGTACTGTTATCCATTGGAAGTCAGAAGAGTTTCAACGCAACTTTCAGCAGGACAAGGGGAAATGGTTTGAAGTTGAGGGAGGGAAGATTGAGGTTGGATGTCAGGGGGAAGTTCTTTGCTGTGAGAGTGGTGAGGTGCTGGAACAGCTGCCCAGAGAGGCTGTGGATGCCCCGTCCATCCCTGGAGGTGCTCAAGGCCAGGCTGGATGGGGCCCTGGGCAGCCTGGGCTGCTGTGAAATGTGGAGGTTGGTGGCCCTGCGTGTGGCGGGGGGTTGGAGCTTCATGATCCTTGAGGTCCCTTCCAACCCAACCATTCTGTGATTTTGTGACCTTCACAGCTTTGTGGTTGGGAAGGACGTGTTGTGAAGAGGAGCAGACCCAAAGCAGGAGCTGCTGTAGGCAGGTGATGTCAGGACCTCAATGTTAATTTCTTTTTCCAAACAATACTAAGTTGTTTTTGTTTTTTTTTTTTGGTATGATTGAGAGCTTACACCACATCTGTAGAATTTCTCAAATAAAGCCAAATGGAGGAGGTTGTGCTCCAGGTGTTGCTCTGTTCATCCCAACTCCGTGGCACATCCCAGCTTCAATTCATGGCCTCAGATGAGAAGGAGGAACTAACTCTGTTGCATTTAGATTTTGTTTGCACGGGGAATAGCTATTTCTTTAGATGAACAATGGAAGCTTTACCTCATGGCTTCTCCAGACTTCTCTTAAAAGGCGCTTTGGGATTCTGGACTTGCAGCTGTGACTGCAGAGGTCTGTGTTTGCATTGAATTCTATGCCTGCTCGGATGTGAATTGTTCTTATGAATTTTCTCAGAGAATATAACCCTGGTTCACGCTGCTATATGGATTAGGTCAAGCTCTGTAGTGCTGCTCTTGATTGCTTTCTTTATAAGATGTCATTGAATAAATTACATTCTTAGAAACTTGGTAGAACTTCTATTTTTCATGTTACTGGGCTTCTCTTGTATTTTGCCAGTGCCCTTTCCTTCCTCTTCCAGGCAAAGCAGAGGCTCTACAGTGCAACCTCTGCTTTGCTATAGGGCAGCTCGTGATGTGAGCGCTGCTCTGGAAAAGCACACGTGGCATTGAGCTCTGCTGCTGTAAACCAGATGAGTGATGTGTAAGAAATTATTCCTGTTTGGATGCAGGCTGACTTTGTTTTTAAAGTTGATGGTTGCTGCGATCCACCCCAATAGCTGTTGGCCCCTCTGGCATGCCCCACCATTGGGGATGCTGGGTGCAGCAGTGCCTTGGTTGTGCTCTGCTTGCTGCTCTGCTCCAAGCCCCGCCGGTGAGCCATAAACCTGTCACAGCAACAGGATTTCCAGTTAATTTTGCAACTCTAATGAGGCTAAAACAATGCTCCTGTGCTCAGCGGAAGAGCGTTATCTGGATGTTCTCTGTGTCACCTTCTGATAGAAAATTAATCTCCATATTCAGCAGCTGCCAGAGGTCTCGCTGATTCTCCCCAGAAAAATGCCTGCATCCTCTGGCAGAACGTGCCCACAGCAATCAGGGATGGCTTTGGTTGAGAGCCATCCCAGAAACAAACATTGCATCCAATAGGCAAACAAACAATCAGCATCTGAAGGCTTTTGAGTTTTCTTAATGAATGGAGAAGGTCATTTTTAAGTGAGATTGGACAAACCTTAAGTTCCCTTTATGGTCTTAGGTAGCTCACCTCCATGTATATCTTGTCCAATGAAGAAGACAGTTGTGATGCATTCTTCATGCTGACCTTGAATAATCACACTGACTTCTTCAGCTCGTTGCTGAGATCTCTATTAATCATGGAATCGCAGAATGGTTGGGTTGGAAGGGACCTCAAGGATGATGAATCTCCAACCCCCCCCCCCACATCCAGGGCCACCAACCTCCACATTTCACACCAGCCCAGGCTGCCCAGGGCCCCATCCAACCTGGCCTTGAACACCTCCAGGGATGGACGGGGCATCCACAGCCTCTCTGGGCAGCTGTTCCAGCACCTCACCACTCTGGATATGTTTTAAGACCCACTTTGTGGTAAGTGTTCATGCTTCTCCTCTTGTGACCGGCAAGAAAGGTCAGAGATTTTCCAGAACTCACATAGAATCAGCCTTTCCTCTAGGCTAACATAATGCTGATGGTGTTACTGGTTCTGAACCTCAGCCCTGATGTCTGGAGAGAAGAGCTGGCCACAGTGTGCATGTATTCAAGAAACACTGCGTTCAGGAATGCTAGGGGCTGCAGTGAGGGATGTGGTTTAGTGGCTGGCAGGTGGATGGTTGGGCTGGATGGCCTTGGAGGTCTTTTCCAACCTCGGTGATTCTATGATTCTATTCCAACCTAGGACAAAATTGACAGTATATTTTAGTACATTGTTAATTTGCAAGGCAAGAAGAACTTGTGCATCACGTGTGCCTGTTTCTTTAGCGGTCTTCCTATGTACATGAAAACAAATAGATAGGAATTTACCCCGTGCCAAGGCTCCTACTGCAGATTGCTGCTGCTCCTGCACACTGTGGGGCCCTGACATATAACTAAAAGCAGAGAAAGCTGTCAAATGCAGATAGTGCAACATAAGGGGAAAATACACTTAATATTAGCAGAGCAGATTGGTAAGGGTTTTGCTCGTGGTCCCTCTGGATCAGGAGAGGTTCTCGGGCAATGGGGGCTGCTGGTGGCAGTGTGTATCCCGTGTAAAACAAACATCTGACAGCAACAATGAATTTTTTCTCAGGAATTGCCTGCTTTCTTTCTGCAATGTGAAAATAATCGAATTTGAGTCTCTTTTTATTAAGTAGTGGTCCTTGCTGTAGAAGAGGGGCTTTAATTGCTCCTGACTTTCTCTTCTTTGTTGAAGAGATCCAGATTCATTTGGAGAAGAGAAGGCTCTGGGGAGACCTCACTGTGGCCTTTCTGTACTTGAAGGGAGCGGATAAACAGGAGGGGAATGGCTGTTTGTGAGGGTGGATGGTGACAGGACAAGGGGGAATGGTTTTAAAGTGAAACAGGGGAGGTTTAGGTTGGATATGAGGAGGAAGTTTTTCAGCCAGAGGGTGGTGAGGCACTGGAACAGGTTGCCCAAGGAGGCTGTGGATGCCCCATCCCTGCAGGCATTCAAGGCCAGGCTGGATGTGGCTCTGGGCAGCCTGGGCTGCTGGTTGGCGACCTGCACACAGCAGGGGGTTGGAACTGGATGAGCACTGTGGGCCTTTGCAACCCAGGCTGTTCTGTGATTGTGTGAAATTCCGAACCTGTCAAAGCATACATCCCATCATGACAAAGCAGTCTGGGGGTGTGCAGTGATTGAAGCCCCCTGGTAGCACAGGTGGTGAATAATTGGAAGATCAGAAAAATGCCAGCTTGTGGGTGCCTCTCTGCTCTCCAGCCATGGGCAGAGCACTTTGCTTACCACATCGAAAGCTCTGGAGAGTGGCTCAGGAAAGGGTTGGTGGTTAATTCCCACCTGGCACTGGAAGCTGTGGGCCCACGGAGGGGTTGTTGCCCTGGGGCTCTGGGTTGTATGCAGGAGCCGTGCTTTTCAAACAGACATCAGCATCAGTGTGAAAAACATCCAAGGGAAGCAGGGATGTTCTGTGCTGACAGGGCCCTGGAAAAAATAATTGCCCTACAGCAGTATTGAAACCAAATGGATTTTTCTGTGCAACTCCAAGGCAGGCAAGGGAGGAAAACCAGTTTGTTGCAGCAGTGCTGTGCCATTCCCTATGAGGCCGTGCTACAGCTGTTGTGTGCTTCTGTGCAATGCCTCTGCAATAAGGCAGGTTCTCTGTTTCTTTTATCCTGATATTGGTATGTAAAACAGCAGAGAAACTCTGGGACATCCGAGTAGCACAGAGAATGCCATCAGTCTCCGCTGTTACATAAATTCAGGTTCTCTCCCTCTCTAAAATCAATTGTCCTGGGAAGCTGCGCTGCGTGCTGACACATGGAAGCACTTTGTCACAAGCAATTATGCCATGCTACAGTAAATTGCCACACAATCTATTACGTTATGGGGCACTCAATGCGCGCAGCGTTTTTTCTCTAATCAGCCTGCCTAATTACCCATTAGCAGAAATGGGATTTGTAAGATTGTCCTAAGACTTTTCCAAAGGAAGGGTATTTTAGAAAGGAAATATAACTCAAAACACTGGATAGGGAAACTTATCTGTTGAAAAGACTGTTGTTTCCTGAAACTAGAGAAGCTGTGTGGCTCACAGCTGTGTACCAGCTGAAAATGACTCAATAGAGACTGTCCCCATTTGTCACAACTAGCAAGTGTGGGAGGGTTCGTGGTAGTCCAGAAATGTCTATGATTCCTCCTGAGAGCTGGGGCCATGTTTTGTGATTTCATAATGCTGTTAATTTGGTGTTGGTGTCCTGTATAGTGTCATTCAGGACAAGAGGTGATGGCCTCAGGTTGCACCAAGGTTGGGTATTAGGAAGCATTCCTTCTCCAAAGAGCAGTCAGGCAGTGGCACAGCTGCCCATGGAGGGGGGGTCACCATCCCTGGGGGTGTCCCAGAGCTGTGGGGAGGTGGCACTGAAGGATGTGGGCATGGCGGAGGGGGGGGGGTTGGGTGTGGAGATCCTAGAGGTTTCCTCCAACCTTAATGATTCTGTAATTTAATGATGCTATCCAAGACAACTAACTCTGTGCTAAGGCCCTTTGCATACTGGAGAGTTTTGCTGTTCTCAATGGAGAGCGTTCTATGGCCACTTTTATGGCGCTTTGACTTCCTAAAAACTTGAGATGCGTCTTCCGTTTGTTTCCAACTGTGTGTCCTTTTGGTGTGCCAGCATCCCCAGACCAGCTGCGTTTGGGCACCTCTGCGATGGGAGGCTGTGAGCAGCTGCTGACCAGCTGTGGTGTGGGGCCGTGCTCCAGCTGTGCTCCAGCTGTGCCCAGCCAACCATAGGGCTGCATCTCACACAGAGGCAGCAGCCCAGCTGCTCTGCTGGCAGCACTGCCTGCTCGAGCAGCCGGGCAGTGAGACAGCATCTGCTCTCTGCTCATGGGCAGAGACAAGTGCAGAGCAATCGGGGCTATCGCTGCCTTCCCCTCTGCTGCCTGCAGATCACTTGTGAACTCCTTGAGCTGTTGAGTGCTGCACTCCTAGCTGCTTTGTCATCGCTTCTGGTAAAGCGTCCTTTCCTTCTTGCCCTTCACTTTCTCATTACATCTTTGTATGTCAGCAGCTCTTTTGGCACAATCAAAGTCAAGTTTAAAGTCAAGACTTTGAACTCTGCAACTCTGCTTCTTTGGATCATTATTGCTTTTATTTGTTATTGCCCATTCTGACTGTCTCGGCAAGGACGTTAGAGAGCTTTGCTTGTTTTGAAGCCTTGCTTGGGTTCTTATTTCATTTGGAGGCCTCGTTTTCACTCCCTTTCACCTTAGGAGCAGGCATAATTTTGCAAAACTTCATTTCTTTGTTCCCCCCGGGCAGTGGGGAAATGCAATCACAGCAAGGTTCCTCTGGTAGCTCCCATCTGTGGCTCAGACCTGCTGCATCCGTGCTCATTTCTGGGAAACATGGCAGCTTCACCTCCTCTCCCAACAAGGTCCTCGAGGCAGTGGCCGTGTTTAATTAAGCGGCTAAATGAGATGGATTCCAGCAGCTGCACTCGGGGTCGGTGGGAGATGCTCTCCCTGCAGTGCTGTGGTTCTGCATCTCCTCCAGCACTGCCCCTCTTGGCCTCCCTGCGAGGGATGGCAGACCAGCATTAACCTTTCCTTCTGACCTGTGCTCCCTCGCCTGCCACTAATTGCAAGGCTGCACAGATACATAACTGCGATCAATGCTGCTGAGGAGTAAAGGAGGATAGAGAAATAATTTGGGAAGCAAACAGCGAGTGCTGCCATATGAGGCAGCCAAGTGCTCTGCTCAGTGATGCCTGGCCATGTATTTGGAGTCATCTGATTACTTCTAGAAACCACCAGGTGTGATCCTCCTCCAAGGCAGGACCATAACACCTGTGTAAAGAAGTGCTAGTTGCTTGGTTTGTTGGACATTTTCCAAGGATGCACAACCTGGGTGATTCCCCTCTTGCCAGGCCTGACCCCTCCGTGTGCTCAGCCAGCAAGGTGAGCTCTCTACTGATCCCCCTCCCCACAATTGTGGTGTACAAACACACGTATGGCTGTGTCCGCAGGTGCACACTGCCTGAGCTCTTTGTGCTCGTGCAACAGAGATGGGATATTTTTAAACTAAGGGGGAAAAAAAGCTTCAAGAAATAATTATGTTAATAAAAGCTGATTGGTTCCTGACTTAATTAGAGATGGGAACAGGGGAGTCTGAGTGACATCTGTTACTTCTGCCTTATTTTTCCCATGGACGTCACTCAAGGAGAAGTGTGCTCCTTGCCCATTTGTTTTGAGAGGCAGTTTCACTCGCTTAGCAAATAATAACAGAAATAGCTATCGTGAAATGAAGCAAACATCGAGATCTTTTGCACTGTGCTGTTTTTGTTCATTCTACCTACTGAGCATTTTTATTTCCAATTAAGCGCTAGTTAAGACGTATGAAGCTCAGACCAGGCTGGTCCCGTGTTAATGGCTGCATGCTGGTGGTTCTGCGTGCCCACTGTGCAGCTGGGGCTGGGGGCAGAGGGACTTGGTGGCACTGCTTCGTAGTGATGCACAGGGGATGCTGTGAGATCAGTAAATACTGCTCTGCAGTCAACTGAACAACTTGAAGGATGTTCGTGTTGAGCAAATCACGTTGCGTGTTCCAGAGCACTACCTTGGTGCTGCGTGCTCCCCTTCATGCACAAACCCTCTCTCTCTCTCCTTCCCTCCAGTACAAGGCATCAGCTCCCATCGGTGGCACTCATTTACCATAAATCAGCTGCAATCAGAAGCCGGGCTCGGGATGGACTCCAGAACCCCAAGTGCCATCGATCTGTGCTGTTACCGCAGGCACCAAGCCCGTCTGGCGGCGGTCTGCAGGCTCCCTCCGCCCATCCTCCCATGGCTCCTGCAGCCATAAACATCCCACTTAGTGCACAGGCTGCAGGAGGGGCTGTTTAACACGGCCCTGAACAGCAAGGGGCTGCGATGGGCATGGCTTCAGTGCACAGCCTCACAGCACAGCGCCAGGCTATGGAGTTTTGAGGAATAGGGTGAGTACCAACAGGCACAGAACTCCTCTTTATGGAGGGGGAAGCACTACAGCAGCAGTTTTCTTCTTTATAGCATGGTACAGCAAGACTGAATGGGAAATGGTGATTTGTGAGAGACGGGTTCTTTCATAGGAACGTGGAATTATTAAGGCTGGAGAAGCTCTGTAGGATCCCCACGTCCACTCCCACCCATGCTCACTGCCCACATCCCTCAGTGCCACATCCCCACAGCTCTGGGACACCCCCAGGGATGGTGACCCCTCATTCCATGGGAAGCTGTGCCATTGCCTGACTGTTCTTTGGAGAAGGAATGCTTCCTCATTCCTACCCTGACCCTCCCCTGGCACAGCATGAGGCTGTCACCTCTTGCTGTTACCTGCAAGCAGAGGCTGACTCCCTCCCCCTGCCTTGCTCCATCCTCCTCTCAGAAGCTGCTGGAAGCAGTGAGGTCTCCCCTGAGCTCATCTGCTCCAGGTGTTCCTGCAATGTGCAGACCTACAGCTGCCCCAGTCCACACTGGGCATCGTTGTCATTCAGTTAATGATTCAGAAGGAGTGATTTGCACATCCCCAGTGATGTTAAACCGGGAGGAGACCAACTGGCATGGAGTGGTGCTGGTGTGGGACGTCACCTGCGGGAACTATTATCTCATTTCTTGCAGAATCAAGGCAGCACAATGCCCCCCAGAAAGCACAAAAGCAGGTTACCATCAGTCACTTCACCTGCTTTCTACACAGTTAGCAGTCTATCGGGATGGCCGTCCATCCATAGCAGCGCGGGTTTAGGACCTCAGAAGGAAGCATGGGAGAACTGGTGGGGAATTCCAGCCCCCAGGCTCAACAGTGGGTGTATTAGTGAAGCTGCTTCGAAGCACGGCAGTTGGCAGCTGGTGGAGGTAATTGGTTTGATAAAACATTTTTCCCTTTCTCGCTGTGTGCTATTTGTTTTGATGGCGGTGTAAACGGATAGCTTAATGAAGCACTGGAACCAATGCCCAGCTGGCAAAGCATGTGATCTCCGAGCAAAATTCGTCACATTTGGAGAGCGTGTATTAAAATTAAGTCTCGCTGGTACGTTTTTATGATGATTAATATTTACAGTGCTCTGTTTACAACTCGCTGCGGAATGAATACCCGCTTACTATTTTTAAAGGCTTAATTTTATGAATCATTTCCAGCTACAAACCCAGAATTTAGAGCAGCATGTAACTTCTGTGCAGCTGGAACTCTTCTGCCCTTCATCAATTCAAGCAGCCTTGCCCCAAATCTCTGCTTCCTTTGGCTTTCAGCAAACCCCAGCCTTCACCATAGCGGTAGTGCTGGAAATCATAGAAAGGAATCATTAAAATTGGAAGAGACCTTTGAGATCCCCAGCCCCACCATGCCCAGTGCCCACATCCCTCAGTGCCACATCCCCACGGCTCTGGGACATTCCCAAGGATGATGACTTCAACTCCATGGGCAGCTGTGCCACTGCCTGACTGCTCTGTAGAGTAGAAATGGTTCCTCGTACCCACCCTGACCCTCCCCTGGTGCAATATGGGGCCATCACCCATAGATGTGAGCAGTGTGGGTTTGCCACTGGTGTGCTCACTGCGAGGCAAAGCTGCTCACAGAGGGCAGGATCTGGCTGCTGGGTGGTGACCTCCAGTAATTAATGCCCTGGGTAGGGCTCAGCCCCCTAGCAGTGCTGCAGCCAGACGTGCTGCCAGTGAGGTGCTTCATCTCAGGGTGATGTATTTCATTTCTGCCGGTCGTTTTTTCCTGACAGAAAGCAGAAATGTTGCCTCGGAACAGAGCAGGGCTCCTCGCACATGCTATTCTTCTTGTTTGCACTCAGAAGAGCTGAAAAATGCTCAGGTAAAATGCTCTGCCTCGTTTGTGAGCTAACTGATCATCTTAGTACTCTTTGGTTTGGTGTTTATGCAAGGTTTATGGATCAAATCCTGCAACTTTTATTACTTTTAACCAGGGGTTTGAGTGGCCACTGAGGTGGATGGGAGTTTTTATTGCACAAAAGTGTGGTAAGGATGCAGGTGGCAAGAACCAAATGTGAGCATCTTCCAGCAGAGGATTTGTTCAGCCCTGATCAAACTGCTGTGGCTTCGTCTGAACGAGCTGCAATCAGCTAATTACCAATCACTAGCAGATGACAAGTTTTCTAGAGCTGTTCTGCTTCAATCCGGCCTGAATGAATTGAATGGACTCAGGGAGGGGCATAATGGTGTCCCTTACATTAAGAGCCTTAACAGCTCGCTCAGAATACTGCAGGAGCCTCATGGCCAAGAACAAAATGACAGCTAATAGGAAGTGAGTGGCATGGGGACATGCCTCGCAGGGTTGTGTGTTCCATTGGTGCATGGAGGCATCACCTCCCCTCCAACCCAGCTGCACGAGGTGCAAAGACCAAAACCTGTGCTTCCATAGTTCCCCCACTTCCCTTTGTTGGGTGAAGGCAGGGGTTTGTTTTGTTTGGAGTTGAAGGGAAGGATAACACTGTAGTGTGCATCTGACATCATTTCATTAGAGATTAGAAAAGGAAGGAAGAGGGAGAAGGTGATTTTCAGTCATTTTCTCATTAAAAGACAGGAATCTTAGTGAAATTCACTCTTGTTGTTGGACATTAATCTCTTTCCGTTCTCTAATTATGCTCTTTAGCCCAGCTTCTCTATTTAACCTGATGATTATTGCATCTGAAGAAAACCTACCAATGCGTGCACTTTTTTCAAGTCTGGGGTCTGTGAATGAGCCAAGTAGAATCTGGATCATTTTGGTTGGAAAAGACCTAGAAGTAAAGACCCCCCATTGCAGCCCAGCACCACACCATGTCCCTAAGCATCGTGTCCACACATCTCTTCATTACTGTCAGGGATAGAGGTGAGACTGGACGTGGCACTGGGCAGCCTGGTCTGGTGGTTGGCGACCCTGCATGTAGAAGGAGGTTTGAAACTGGATGATCTTTGTGGTTCTTTTCAACCCAGGCCATTCTGGGATTCTATGATAAGACTCCTCATCCCTGGGCAGCCCATCCCAGTTCCTTACACTCTTATGAAGAAATGCTTTCTGGCTCCCACCCTAAGCTGCCCTGTGTAGGGAGCCTGGGCTGCTTCCTCACTTCTGGGTGGGTCGTCTCTCCCTGTGTCTGTCAGTGTGGCTTAATCCAAATGGAAAAACATTTTGCATATGTAACAAAGATTTTCTCTTATTTCAGACAGACTTGGGAGAATAGCAATAAATGCAGACAGCAGCCTGGCTGTATGTGTGCACCCTTAGTGACAATCGGTTTGTTCCTTTGGATTTCCCACAACGACATTAAGCAGTGATTTCCATGCACAGCATCACCAGTGCTCACAGCCACAACCACGCTCCGCTGAGCCACCAGATGGGAACTGAGCACAAATCATGGCAAAACTGGGCAGGTGACTTGGAAATGGCAACTGATGGGAGAGCTGGGATGGCTCCGTCTGAAGCAGAGGAGCTCGAGGGAGACCTCATCGCTCCCTGCAGCTCCTGAGAGGAGTTTGGGATGATGGGGGGTCTGTCCCTGCTCCCAGGTGACAGCAATAGGAGCACAGCCAGCAGGCAGCCTTCCTGCTGCACACCGCCCCGCGTCAGCATCGATCAATCCAAGGCACAAACAAAGCAATTAAAAATCGATAGCTGTGCAGCTATTAGAGAGCGGAATTTCATTAGGGTTAATAATCGCAGAAATTAAGGAGCTCATCAGCCCTGGTGATCTCCATGAAGAAGCCATCGCAGGCTTTGCCTGCATCCAGCCTGCCCACAGACCTCAGTTACTGTGCCAAACACTTAGGATAAATGGCTAGGTATTATTTCCTGACTAATGGTCACCGTAATGACTGAAAATCAGACTAGTAGCTGATATGTTCCTTGTGTGCCTGGCAGCAGTCCTGCTGGGTCGGATAAGTGGGAGCAGCATGCAGTGTAGTGCTGTGCTGGGGAGGCACAGCTGCTTGGGCTCGGCTTCTCTGCACCTGGAGAGAACATTTTTTCCCCCAAAACCAATTTGCAGGTGCTTCCATCTTTGTCAGTTCACACCCAGCTTTATCTCTGGGTGGGATCCAGGGTGCCCCCAGGAGAGCTCTGCCCTCTCCCCATTCGATCCAGCCTATGGCATGTCCATCATCTCTTCTCTGCAAGTTGAATGGGGCCTTGGAGGCTGCTGGAAGTCTCAGCAAAGCACCCCAAGCACTCAGGCATCAGCTGTGTTAGTACAGACCCTCTCCTGTACTACTTGCTTTGCTCATCATTTCCCAAGCACACCGCTGGGTTGTTAATTATAGCCCGTGTCTGAGCTGTCCATCAAATCAAGACTGCTTTCTTTTTCCCCTTTTATGAAATGAGCTGGAGAGCTCATTTCAAAACATCTCGTAGGAAGTCTGAAATGCAATTCGTGCTCCAGGAAAATGGCAGTGATGGCCACCAGTGTGGGGTTCACATACAACCTTAGAGCCTGCGGCAGCATTTGCCTCTGGGTACATAGCACTGTGCTGCTGCTGCCAGCTGCTGCTTGTAGGGGATGACCAGGGCTCGTGGCAGGAACCGACACCTCTGAGTCACTTAACAGAGGCAGTGATTTTAGTTATAACAACTAACATGAGCCAACATCCTGCTCATCCCCATACCACTATAGCTGAGGACCTCTCCAACCTGCACTGCTTTGGGGGAGGACTTGCCTTGGTGGGACCCAGCAGGGGCTGCACAGCCCTTCCAGGGCCACCTCCAGCTGTATGCTGAATAACTCTGAGCGGGGAAATGCACTTGTTGCTGTGAACAGGGAATAGTCCAGCCAAAGTGCATGGGATTGCTGAAATGCTCACAGATGTGTACATGTCTGCACCATTTTTCTGGATGCAGCACTGTGATTGCAAATTAATGAGGTGACCTGATTTTAATTAGACTAACCTTTATGGATCAAACGATAGGCTTGAATATTTGCTTACATTAGCAGACAGAAGGAAACGGGAGTCTTTTTGCATAGTTACAATTGCCAAGGAAACCACTGCTGGTATCCATGCTGGGCATCTCCTCTGCTTCTGCACGTGGTGCTGGACAGCCCTCTGATTTTGGAAACAAAATGCTGCCAGTCTGACCAGATTGCTTCAGCATCTTCATCAGTGAGATGAGAGCAGTCAGGCAGTGGCACAGCCACCCATGGAGTGGGGGTCACCATCCCTGGGGTGTCCCAGAGCTGTGGATGTGGCACTGAGGGATGTGGGCAGTGGGCATGGGGGGTGGGTGGGGTTGGACGTGAGGATCCTACAAAGCTCTTTTCCCACCTTCATGGTTCTGTGATTCTATGATCATTTCCTATCAGCTCATCCAAGAGCTGCTGCCATCCCACTACACTCTCTGGTCACAGGGTTTCATTTCTTTAAGTATGTGCAGCCGAGTTTGAAAATGTGACCCTTGATGGAAAGCCAGGAATTGTCTGCACTCAGAATGCTTTCCAGTCCTCTTGTATCTCTTCTGAACCTTATAACGATGCGATTTATTTCACTCTTCGGTTTAAAGTAGGCCATTCTTAAGATTTTCTACTGCTTGAAACATTTTACCAAATTGACAATTCTAACAAATGCTAATTGGACTTTCTGCTTAAAAGTATTACACCTGGAAAAGGAGTTTTCTGCAGCTGAACAATGTGTTTAAATGAGCAGTGACAAAAACATATGACCAGCTTCAGCTCGGGAGTCCCTTGGGGATCTCAGGTGCACTTAAGAGATTGAAGAATAAAGCCCTAATCCAAGAGGCAATCTCATCTATTTAGGGGCCAGCCTGGCCCTCCTCAGTGCAGACAGAGGACAGAGCCTGGACCACGGACAGACTGCAGTGAGGCCGTGGCACTGCCCAGAGCTGTGGTGCCCCATCCCTGGAGCTGCCCCAGGCCATGGATGGGCTCTGAGCTGGGGGACAGCCAGCCCACAGCAGGGCTGGGGGCTCTGAGGTCCCTTCCAACCCAACCATTCCGTGGTTCTATGATCTTTAAGGTCCTTCCAACCCAACCATTCCGTGGTTCTATGATCTTTAAGGTCCTTCCAACCCAACCATTCCGTGGTTCTATGATCATTTAGGTCCTTCCAACCCAATCATGTCATGGTTATTTGAGCTCATTTTTCACCCTTTTGTCTCTACGTGTGCTAATGAGTTGTGATTCAAATCAGCTTCTGATCTGTGATTTTTAATTCAGCTTAGAGCAGGCTCTCTGTAGGGGCTTTGCATTTGGGAATATTATTCAGTAAAGTTATTGCAGGGAGGCTTTCAGAAAGCTGTGTTCACAGCAAAGATAGCATCTCCATTCCTCCCGTGGTGCTCATCAGCTGATGTGAGCCCGCCATAGGCACAGCTTTCTGACCATGCCAAACTCTTATGAAACAAACACTTCAGCTGCAGTTATCAGCCAGCAACATGCCTGAGAAATTACATTACAGTCAGCAAAAAGCCTCCAAAAGCACAGATTTGCCACCTCTTTCCCACAGAGAGCCGGACCAAGCGGATTTGTGTTATTGTTCATTTTTTCTCTGTCATAAGATCTATCTTTTATTCATCTCCTCTATATCCTGGACAATTTCTAATCCTTTTCTGAAGACCACGCAGTAATAGCTTATTTTTCAGTTTAAAATGAAATACGAGAGCCAGCAGGCTGCCCCAAACTGCTGGTTTTCTTTTTTTTCTCTTTTGCTCGAGCTGTAGATGTCCCTGTCCATTGCAGATGGCCTTTAGGGATCCCTTCAAACCCAAATGGTGCCATAATTCCACGATCCTGTGATGACTTTTGCCATCCAGGCTTTGCTGCTGCATTAGTGAATGCCAGGTGAATGAAGAGTGACAAACTGCCCGCAATGGTGTGATGGCATTGTCAAAAAGCATCAAGAGGGCTGATGGCAAACTTCCCCGGCACTGTGATATGCCTGAAGCTCCTTCTGTAATGTTTGCAAATGGTCTTTAAATATGTGCTGAGAAGTCAGTGGCACAAAGGAGCTGAAAACTGTGTGTGCTGCACAGATGCACCGTATCCATTACAGGGCAAGCTGACAGTGTCTGGCTTACAAACAAACAGTTTCCATCTGCTCCTCAGATTAACGATTTCTAACTAGGAAAAATACATTATTTCTCTCATGTGAGTCCAGCAATGGTTTTACAAATGCAGCAGGAGCTGGAGGAAACACTGAGGGATATGGTGAGTGGGCATGGTGGGGTGGGTTGGTGTTGGGACTGGGGATCAAGGCCAGGCTGGATGTGGCTCTGGGCAGCCTGGGCTGCTGGTTGGCGACCTGCACACAGCAGGGGGTTGGAACTGTATGAGCACTGTGGGCCTTTGCAACCCAGGCCATTCTGTGATTCTATGATGCTGGAGACCTTTTCCAGCCTTAATCATTCTATGGTTCTATAAAGCAATGCAAGGCTGCCAGTCTGGGAAGCGCTCCTTTAAACATCCCCGTGTATAATTATGGCAACTGCAGCCCATGCCATGCCCTGGGATTGCTCCAAGAGTGGTGGTGGTGCAGGGATACCGGGTGATGCTGCAGGCAATAGCCCATGGGTATGGCTGGGAGCTGGGGGCAAGGGCTGTGCTGTGGGTGCATCAGGGGCATGCTGGGGACACGTTAGGGACACACTGAGGACATGCTGGAGGACAAATGACATTGTTTGTGGTGCAAGACTCAAGGAAGAGGGGGCAAGAACACTTGCCACAAGCTGAACAACGTGGGAGTGGGATGGGGTGTTGTAGCTGCACTCAGTGCAGCACCTTATACTTTTCTTCTTCCTTTCTACCTTTTTTTTTTCCTTTTATTTTAATCCGCTTTTTTAATCAGCTTGTTGGCTGCTTTGCTCAGTTTCCCCATCTCCTGGCATTGCTCAGTGACACACCTCACCCCATATGCTGTTCCACCAGCTGCCAGTGGGATGGGGTGCTCTCTGTGTTTATTTCCGTTGTTTTAAACCCCTGAAGACATGCACTCCCATGATGGCTATTGCAGGTCAGGCACCAACACCTAATCCCTTCCGAATTGCTTGTCAGAACGGGTGACAAAAAGCTTCTCAGAGCAGGAGCTTTTCCTCCAGCCCATAGCACAGCCAGCCCAGCCTGCTGCTGGCTGCAGGCAGCTCCCCTGCAGTTACTGCTTAGCACTGATGTGCGATGCAAAGACTGCTCAGCATCACAGCCATCTCAGCCCCAGCAGGCACCGTTTTCCTTTCTCAGCATGCATGTAGGCATTTTATGTATCTCGGAGAAATATTCATGCCAGTCCCCTCTTAAATCTATTTTCTTACACAGTCCTTTTCCTCTTTGGAAGGTATGCATCTCTAAAGTCAAAGATTTGGGCACGCTGTATGCTTTTATTTTGATGTTTGGTGCTCTCATCTTATTTCCTGCGCAGCGCTCGCGGGGCAGAACTGGAGGAGAGGATCTGCAGGTGGGAAGCTGGTTGGTATCAACGTGCTGAGCCATTCATCTCAGCCTATTTGCAACACAGATTCAGTACAGCTGATATTGGTGTGGCTGCAGGGAGATAGAGAATTTAATTTTCAGTGTCAGTTCTGGTGACAGGTTCATCTGTAATGGTAGGAATTAGTTACAGCAGCTTTACCTGCAACCGTTGTGCATACACTGATTGTCTGCCTCTTCCAAACACGTAAGCCAGCTCTTAGAATCAATGAGTCAGTAAGGCTGGAGAAGTCCTCTCAGATCCCCACACCCAACCCAGCCCACCCCCCATGCCCACATCCTTCAGTGCCACATCCCCACAGCTCTGGGACACCCCAGGGATGGTGACCCCCCACTCCCTGGGCAGCCTTCACCACTCTTTTGGAGAAGAAATATGGATGTCAATCCAACTCAAACCTCTGCTGGTGCAGCTTGAGGCTATCCCCTCTCGTCCTCTTGTTCCTTAAAAGCTTGAATTTTTTCACTCTTATCTCCCAAAACTATAAAACTCGCTTTCATTTAATTGTGGATTTATCTTCTTGGGTTGCATTTAGCCTTTCTATTCCCATCAGAACGTGTTTACTGGTGGAGATGGAACTCTGCTCACTCCTGCTTCTGTGGCCATGTGTTGTGGGCTGCTGCTTTAGGGTGGAAAAGAAGAGATTCCTCCTTTGTGTATAAGCACCAGGACCAGAGCGACATTAATTCTCCCCATTTAATCTGCCTTGGGGACTGGGGGATGGCAAAGCTCTTGCTGGGAATATAAACAGAGCTCGAATCACTTTCCCAGCGCAGCGTCCATCCGCAATACACGGTCAGAGTGCTATGCTCTCATTTGGCACGTTCCTTTGGTCATTTTTGTGAAACGGTCATCAGCTGATTTAAGATGTTTTGCTTTCCTTCCTGCCTGGAACTGGGGGAGTGGGCTGGTGCAGTTTGCCGTGGTGTTTCTCACTTTCCCCTTATAACCCCTATCCCACCACGTACTATTTCTCCATCAGGCCTCATTGCTCTCAGAGCTGGGAGCTGAAATGGTCTCCCCTCACTTCCCTCACCAGCCAGCTTTGCTATGGCACCATCCATCCCCCTGCCATCAAACAGCCCCCGGCCCACTCCCAGCTGGGTCCCCTCAGCTGGTGAGTCGTGGAGGAGGAGGCAAAGAGACCCAAGGCTCATGGGGAGGCCAAGGCCACCCAGCCTGCACGCACATCACCACTTCTGTCTCCATTTAAGGACTGCCACGTTCTGCCCGCCAAGCCCTGAGGGGCCTCGTTCAGCCCCTCTCCCATGTCCCGGTGCCCCGCTCTGCACACGGAGCCATAGATAGCCCTCTCTCTGGGAGGAATTTTTCCAGGGTTGCTGTTCCTTGGAAGGGTGCCTGGTACGTGAGTGTGACCATCCATCACCTCCATTCCAGCATTCCTCTCTTAGCTGCGCATATCCTGCTTCCCAGGGCTGCTTTCATAGAATCACAGAATGGTCTGGGTTGCAAAGGCCCACAGTGCTCATCCAATTCCAATCCCCTGCTGTGTGCAGGTCACCAACCAGCAGCCCAGGCTGCCCAGAGCCACATCCAGCCTGGCCTTGAATGCCTGCAGGGATGGGGCATCCACAGCCTCCTTGGGCAACCTGTTTTACAATTGCCTGCCACATTTCTCATGGAATAATCGAATCATTAAGGTTGGAAATGACCACAGCACGGTCATCTAGCCCAACCATCCACCATTTTTCCATTTTCCCACTTTGGATTTCCATCCCCAGCAAAACAGTCGCACCGCAGAGCTGAGGCTTTCATCATCAAGTCAAGGAGGGCAGCAGCTTTCAGGTGGCTGAATGCATGATGGATCTTAAATGAACTCTGGCTCCAGCATATTGTTGTGGGTACTTTGTGCTGTGCTCCTATCAGGTGGTTATAGCAACGCAGTGTGTTCGTTTTACAGTCTCATTAAGTCAGCGCAGGGCTGGATTAAAGTCTCCATCTTATCAATCATTTCTCTAAAATGTATTAGAAATGAACAAAATCTGGACTGGAAGGCAAGTATAGCACAACACTGTAATTACTGGCCAAGTTCCATGATGCACTGTGGCTTTCTCATAAGCAACACTTGAGATGTTTTCTTGCTATTTGGTGAGTAGTTTTACCCTTAGAATGGGAGGAACAAAATATGCTTTTTTTTCTGAAACAAAATAATCACAGCACAGAGGTTTGTGATTATTTCACATTTCTGTGGTGGGAAATAGAGCAGTGCCTGTTTTGCAGCTGCAGTACCACATTGAACATCTGGAGGAGGGATGTACCAGGTTGGGTTATGTCAGTGCTCTAATATTACCTTTGGAAAGCAG
Source organism: Chrysolophus pictus (assembly GCA_037305975.1). Lineage (NCBI taxonomy): Eukaryota > Metazoa > Chordata > Aves > Galliformes > Phasianidae > Chrysolophus > Chrysolophus pictus. Next base: position 1,684,720 of record CM074582.1, on the reverse strand, counting down.
TTTATTTACCCAGATCTAAGGTCCATGGTGGTTGGGAACAGCCCCAGCAGTGCTGTTACACCTCATGCTGCATACATGGGTTGCGTGCCCGAATTCCTCTGTGGTCTGTCCATCCAAGGACAGCCCACAAGGGAAAACAACGTGCAGACCTTCCAGCACAGACTGCAGGATTGCTGCTGGCTCTGCTTGCATGTACCACACCGTACAATTTGAGCCTGACCTAGAGACTGGTGACAGCAGCTGCATAAAAGCCTGTCTTAAGCAGAAAAACTGTATTTACTGTAGGAATGGGAAGAGTTGGAGTCACTGTAGTACAATAAAAGACAAAAGGCATTTAGAAACAAGTGCAGCAAAGCTTTTCCAAGGAAAGTTTTCTTAAAAGAAAGAATACTGCCTATGGAATTGTTACTTGATTACTAGATAGGAACAGCACTGTTGTTATTCACTGGGAGCGAAGGCAGAAATGTTAAAGAAATTTGTGATGAAAAGAAGCACTGAACTTGCTCTGCATGTTGCCAGAACAAGCTCCAGCCACTTAGAGAACCCCAGAAGTATAAAATGAAATTTCACATCCAACAATGCGCCAATGCTTTGAGAGCATCAGAGGAGAACTCCTGAGAACTATGTGTAAGGCAGCCAAGCATTCAACCGTCTGTCCGTCCGTCCATCCATCCATCCATCCCTTCCATCCATCCATCCGTTCATCCATCCATCCATCCATTCATGCACCTGTCCATCCATCTGTCCATCCATCTGTCCATCCATCCATCCATCCATCCATCCATGCACCTGTCCATCCATCTGTCCATCCATCCATCCATCCATGCACCTGTCCATCCATCTGTCCATCCATCCATCCATCCATCCATCCATCCATGCACCTGTCCATGCACCTGTCCATCCATCCATCCATCCATCCATCCATCCATCCATCCGTCCATCCATCTATCCATCCATCCTTGCATCCATAGCATGGTAGAGGAATGTCAAAACAAAGAAATAATGGATTGTAGAAGACCAGACAACTGCTGCTGATCTACATGGCTTTACACAAGACAGAAATTATCAGACAAAATTTACCCTTGATGCAATGCGCATTTTGATGTTGTTTAGTATGGGAAATTTATTTAAGGATTAAGTAGGCTAGATGTGTAACATCTTGGACTGTGTCCTAAGAGCCATGGTTTAGAAAGGTTTTCTACGTCTCAGCAATTTAATCAGCAGAAGGTAAGAGTGAAGTGTGGCACTGAGACCAAAAGAACAGCTGGCATCCATGCACTTTTTAGAACAGAGGGATACAGATTTGTGTTGCAGAGAGGTTGTGTTGTCTCTGTATCTGATTTGATGAGGCTGCTCCTGGAATGTTGTATCCAGCTTCCAAGGCTTTGAGTTTGCAAATCTCATTCATGAAATGCAGATTGATGACAGAGTGCCTTTCACTGTGGCTCTTATTAAGAATTAAGAAGTCTGTGATTGACTCTAGGTAGTGTGTAATTTCCTGACACCAACCACAGCTGGCCTTTGGAGTTGTTGTGCTGAGTCTCCACAGTCTGGAGACAAATTAAACTCAGTATTTAATATTTTTCTAGACGTGATCAAATTTTAAAATGGAGGAGTTAAGTAAAGAAGGAATGATGATACCTCTGTGGTGTGTGAACACATAGACTTCAATACACACCTACAGAGATGCTGTCACCTCAAACAAGGAGGTGCTCCTTGGCAAGAGCTTCCCAGGACTCAAATGCTTGTTAAAACATGAATCAGATCTACTTATATCCACATCCATGGGTTGTGGATTGGTATCTCAGGCCTCCTGGCCCTTTGTTCCTCTGATTCCACATGGCAAATCCTATTGTCTGCAGGCAGATTGCTTGCATGTTGCTATTAGATGCTGCATGTTCCTCAAGGTTTTCCAGCTGGGGCTACATTGGGAAAGATCTCTAAGGTCATGGAGTCCAACCCCTGACCCATCACCCCATGCCCACCAAACCGTGCCATCCAGCACACACCTGCAGGTGGAAACATTTCTCTACAAGCATCCTAAATCTATTTGGAGGCCCATGGGCACGATGTCCCTGCCTCCCACAAGTACTGCTGCGTAAAAAAGAAGAGTGTTTCTAATCTTCTGACAACTACAAAGCTCTCACTTTGCTGGTACAATGATCACTGCATCCCTGTTTGGATACTAGGCACACTTCTGCTGGTTGCCTCCTGCACCCCATCTCCCCTGGCGAATCAGGGGCCATTGGCCCCACTTGGGCTGGTTGACAGCACGACAGTCTTTCAGGACTTTCAAAGCACGAGGTTGAATCAATGGCAGTCACAATTCTGAGGGGTTGGTGCCTTGCTAAAACCCTTCCTTATAATCAGTCCAAGGGCAAGAGACGGGGGGGAGCTCAGCATGGCTGAGATGCAGGATGCTGCTTGTTCATCAGCTCCAGAGCTATTGCATTTATGGCACTTGTGTTGTAGCACAAGTTTATCCTATTTTCCCCAAAGCCTGCATTTAATTAATGTATGTGGTTTCATTTTCTGCCCAGGATACGACAAATGTTAGGTATCATTAGCTGATACCTGCTGTGCTCCGTTTCTCAATAATGCTGTATATTTTTCCTAAAGCCATACATTTCTCACTCTACAGATATCCCGTGGACAGGCTTTGTCCAAATTAAAGGTGGTATTTATGTATAAAAGCAGTCACAGTGTACCGTTGGGACAGGAGGCAATGCAACAGCAAGCAAATGGAGCATGCAAAGACAAAACTGCTGAAGACAGCACACAGTTTCCTCCTTTCTTTGCCCTCCATGAACTTCAGTGCATTGGACTTAGGTGATGCTTACAGGGTATGGGGCACATAGGGAACAGCAGCATCGTGTTGCTCAGCTGGTGGGAAGAGAGCCAGGTCATCTCAAACGTATACTCTCCATCATCTCTGAGTTTATATTTGGCAAAGGGAAAGGGAGATGAGGGCCTTGTGAATGACGCAGGGGTTGTAATGAACGCTGGGCTGGGTTTGTGAAACTCTGAACACATGTTTTGAATGCTGTGAGTGGCAGTTCCATTACACACACAAATGCCCTCATTGGCAGTCGGGTTTGAGAGTGTCTTGCTTGCTGTCAAACAGCCACCGGTGTTCTGGGGAGCCGAGGGAATTAAAGGGAACGGCTCCTTCCTCCCTGTGCTGAACTTGCTGGTTCTGATTCAGCTCGTTCTCTTTGCTTGAAAAGCTTTGAGTAATTCTTACGTGTAGTTAACATTTACAACACGGTTAGCCTTTTTTGTTCCTGTAGCTTCCGAAACACAGCAGTCAGTTGAGTGGTGGGATGTCCTAAGAGTGATGGAGAGGTTGGGTCAGAGGAGCAGCTTCTGGTGAATGCAGTCTTGTAGGGAACATATTCTCAGTGTAAAAGGATTTTTGTGTCTTTCCAACAGAGGTTACTCTACAACCTGACATTTCCCATTGTCAAGAATGTCATGGAATCGTAGAAATATAGAATCCTGAAAGCTGGAGAAACCCTCTGAGATCCCCACCGCCAACCCCACCCACCCCCCATGCCCACTGCCCACATCCCTCAGTGCCACATCCCCACAGCTCTGGGACACCCCAGGGATGGTGACCCCCACTCCTTGGGCAGCTGTGCCACTGCCTGACTGCTCTTTGGAGGAAAAACATTTCCTGGTGTCCCACCTGACCCTCCCCACCCTATTAACCCTTAGCACAAGGACTCTGCTCCTTTAAGTGCATATGAGGTTTCAGCTCAAATGGGCATTTTTCTTTCTGTCTGCAATGTTTGTGACAAACGGGAAATGAAGGCAGCTAAAATGAAAGCAAGAAACGGGTGCACTCTGAGCAGATGCTGACACAGGGCATGAGCACAGAGCAGTGCCTGGTGCAGGGCAGCCCGGCTCCCATTGGGCATAAGGAGCCCAGAGAGCAGCAGGGCCCAGCAAGACCCAACCTGCCTATGCTAGAATAAAGGACGTAAACGTGATAGATGGCTTTGTGTATTTTTCATATCATGTGCTCATGACACTTTTTTTCCATGTGCTAAAAATACCTTCCATAGCTACTGAATGGGTCCCCAGCGGCTCACGGCCGGGCTGATGGATACGCTTCGCCCTGAGCCAGCCCAGCTCCCTCCAGTTCCTTCCCTTGGGGTCTACCCAGCTACAAGCACTCTATTATTTGGCATTAAGAATAATACAGGTGGGCCATAAAAAGAGCTGACCCCCCAGATCCATAGCAGAGGATGAATTGCATGGCCTCCAAGGTCGCTTGCTCTGGAGGAAAGAGAGAAGATGGAGCTGCTGAGACTGCATGTGGGTGTGCATCGTCCTCACCCAAGCACTGGTGCCTCAGCTTCCCATGGATACCATTACTTGCTTGGAAACCCACTGTTTTCCCAGCCATGGGCACTGCTTGAAGTCACCGATTCACCAGGCACTTTTTCAACATCACAGAGCTGCTCACGGTGCTTTTCCCGTGCTGTCCATTCCTTGCTGCTTGCTGGCTTCTCTTGTCTTTTGTCCAAGAGCCCCACGTTGTCATTTCAGTGCTGGGAAGGGTTGGTGCAGAGGAGGTGGGAGCAGTGCTGGGCTGGGCTGGCTGCAGCCCTGGACACACTGTGGTGTGTTTGTGGAAAGTGAGCAAGTTTAAACCCTCATTATGGAGGGGGTGCTGCTACATTATGATATCAAAGAGCTGGGAGATGTGATGTCCCTTGGGGCCACGCATCACTGTCTGCTGAAATCAGTGCAACAGAAAGAACCGTGCATGCACAGAGATGGGAGTGAGGAGAGCTGCAGTGGTTCATTCCTTAGTGGTACATGATAAGGGCTCAGAGCCCGTGTGTTTGGAGGGGCTGATCCCCTGGATGTGAGCTTGAGTGTCTGCAGGGGATGCAGGATAGAGTCATGGCCTGAATGTGAACCCTGCTCATGCAGATCTCAGCTGCTGATGTGCACCTTTCCAGCACTGTTTGATTATGAAGAAGATGTGGGAAGCATACAATTAAAATTGTGTGGCCATCGAGAGGGATTGAGCCTGAGTACCTCCAAAGGGTTATCTAAAGGCAATTGCAGCTGCCAGTGAGTTTGTAATATGTGTATCTCTTTTAAAGCATTGAACACCACTGGCTGAGGGGAAGTGGCTAAGATACATCCTGGTCTTTGTTCCGGGTGCACATTTTGAGCTGAAAGAGTGAAATCCATTATCTCATGTTTCCCAGCCTGTTATCCCAGCCATTTGGAAGCAAAGGAGGCTGCTTGTGAGCCAGGGATGTGCAGACCCAGGAGGATGCTCTGTAGATGGGCAGCAATGCTGAGCTTGGCCCGAGGCTCTGCTGCATGGGCACCTCTTGGGCACTGCTTTCAGCCAGACAAAATTGCTGTGCTACCTTTGAGAGAGTAAAGCATGCCAGATGTGCACCAGCCTAAGGTGAGGCTGCTCCAGCCCTGCTTTGGGGGAGTTGGGCTCATGCTTTTTAATTTGTTGCATCAATAGCTGATGCTGTGCAGCTGGGGATGCTCTGCCCATGGAGGTGCTCAGGGCTGTGCTGGATGGGGCTTTGGGAACCCAGTCTGCAGGAGGTGTCCCTGCCCTCAGCACGGCTTGGGGCCAGATGGGTTTGAAGGTCCCTTCCAACCCCAACCACTCTACCATCCTACAGTTCTCAATGAGTGACCATGAAAGGAATTACCCCAGCTGCCCCTCTCTGGTTGGGGCTGTATGGATTTTGGGACTCGTTGACTCCAAACCAGCCATTGAGAGGCTGCAGCGATGTCCTGCTGTGAGTCCTGTGAGAAGATCCTTCTGCAAGCCCCCCCCCCCGAGCCAACAGCCATCACAGGGCCCCACACAATAGAGAGCTCACAACCAAGGGCCACTCAGCCCAACCACTGCCCCTCTGGGAATGCCACCACTGGAAACATTACAGAGGAACCAGAATGCTCATCACTGAATCACCCCTTGGATGGTGATAAAATCAAGTGCATTCTACCAGGGATAAGCACAAAGAAGTGACTTGGTTGTCTGTATTGTCTTGGAGCCAACCGTGATATGACAGGATCCTCCTCTGGGGGCTCCTCTGCTCTGTCACAGGAGCTGGTGTGGCTTTGGCCATCCAACACCCAACGCTTACCAATGGGTTGGAAGTGATGGGTTGGAAGCACTGTGCTGGATGGAGGCTCTCATGTTATACCTTTGGGCCACGGGCAGCCACGTCCTGGGCTGACTGCACTGCTGCAGAACCAGATCCCTCAGATTTACAGCATTGGAAAAAACTGTGGCTTCTGGCGAATGTTAATTAAAATGTCTTACACTTTGCTATAATTAATAAAGAATACTTAATGAATCTAGCCCTCAAGCAGTGCTCAGGTACACAGTGCTCTGCTAGCAAGGCAGGCTACAGACTGTGCTGCATTACCACCAAGTGATGCGAGTTAACAACTTGGAGGTGTTTTGTAATCAGCAAAACATCCCTATTAGGAGTTCTCCTTCTTACTGTATTATTTAATGCTGCATTATCCAGCATTAAGGGGTAAAGAAGGGAGGAGAGCTTTGGTTACATTTCTCCCCACTGTTTCAGTTGATGGATAGCTCAGTAACATTTCCTTTGATTTAATGACAAATTCCACAGCATATTTGTTCCCGGGAGAACAGGCAGATCTGTTCTTTTTCTTTCCCTTAAATGAGTACACAGCTGAGATTTCTGCTCATCTCGGGGAATTGCACCACATTGCGAAATCCTGCTTGGTTTCATTTGCTACCAAAAGTTTACTCTCCGTCTGGAGGCTGCCTCAGGCTCCAGCTGGATTCCACTTCCCAGCCCAAAAAGGACCTAAGCCCCGGTGCTCGTTGTAAATGCTACATTTCATAGAATCAACAAATGGCCTGGGCTGCAAAGGAGCACGATGCTCATCCAGTTTAAATCTCCTGCTATGTTCAGGGTCGCCAACCAGCAGCCCAGGCTGCCCAGAGCCACATCCAGCCTGGCCTCGAATGCCTGCAGGGATGGGGCATCCACAGCCTCCTTGGGCAACCTGTTCCAGTGCCTCACCACCCTCTGGGTGAGATTGTTCCCTTCAGCCACGAACCATCAAAAAGGGAACTTCTCTCAGCATCTCCTGCCGATGTCTGTAATGATTTGTGCTCTGATCAGCCCGGGATAAGCCGAGGGACAACGGGGCATCCCCAAAACCCCGCGGCTCCGGCAGGAACCTGCCCGGCCCGGAGCGGTGCTGCGGCACAGTAGGGGTGCCGGGAATCGGATCCCTCCCGCACCCATCCCCAGCGCTTCTGCCGCGTCCGCTGCTCCTACAGCAAATGTGGCCGCATTGATTTCTTGCTGGCAACCCTGGGGGATGTGACAAATAGCTCTGCCAGCCTCTCACAGAAAGATGCTATCCCTATGAAGGAAATGGACGACGGAGTAAAAAAATTCAGAGCGTGAATATCTCCCCCTTAAACGCGGCTGTAAGAAGTCACCTGTTGGCGAGGCTTTCGGCTGCGTTAATAAAAAGCGTCGATGCCGCTGGCCTGGATGGGCAGCACGGCCATTTGCGGGGCCGGAGGGGTCCCGCCGCATCCCGACCGCTTCGCGGAGCCGCCGCCGCCCCCCGCTCCCTCCCGCATCCCCCGGCCGCGAGCAGCCCGGCTCTTAACGCGAAGGAAAAGAGCAGCCCAGACCTGTTGCCATCAGAGCGCGTTTTACTTCGGCACCGCGGCTCTCCCCGCACCTCGGGGCCGCGGTGCCGCTCGGAGCGGGGCGCGGACGGGCGCGGGCAGCGCTGCGGCGCAGCGCTCCGTGCGGGGCCGCCTCGTCGGGGCGCGGGGAGCGGCGCTCAGTACGGTCCCACCACCACCGCCTCCACCTCCTTGGACGGCCGCCGGTCCTTCACCAGAAAGTTGATCATGCCCTCGGACTTGATGAGCAGGTTGCAGCCGAGGAAGAAGATGCCGAAAACGACGGTGAGAGCCAGGACGCACATGACGGCGATCTGCACCACCCGCATGATGTAGAGGCTCCGCTCGTCCGCCGCCGCCGCCGCCGCCGCCGCCGCCGCTCCTCCGCCGCCGCCGCCGTCGGTCACCGCGGAGGCGGCCGTGCAGCAGCGCAGCGCCCGCTCCAGCTCCAGCGCCGCGCTCCCGGCGCCCGCCACCAGCCCCGCCGCCGCCGTGCCGCCGCCCGCAGAGCCGTTCATCCCGCCCGGCCGCCCCGCCGCCGCCGCCGCCGCATGCAGCGGGCCGGGCCCCGCCGAGCCGAGCCGAGCCCCGCCGAGCCCCGCGCCGCGCTGCTGCCCGCTCCGCCCGCCCCGCCCGGCCCCGCCCGGGGGGTGGCACCGGGACTCGGGGTGGGGGGAGAACGGGTTTGTGAGTCGGGGTTTGGGGCTGCGTGTGCGGGAGAGGGATCTGGAGGAGGGCTCGCGGAGATGGGGCGGAGGGTTTCGGGGATGGGGCTTAAAGGAGAGAGTTCTGAGGGTGGGTTTCTAAGGGGTGGGGTTTGGGAGGGACGGGCTGGCACAGGTCGGACTTGGAGGAGCGGCGTTTTGCGGGTTGTTTTGTTTTAGGAAGGAAGTTTTGGGATTGAACGGGCAGATAGTGATGGGACGGGTGGGAACGGCTTTAAACTAAAAGAAAGGAGATCGAGGTCAGATGTTAGGGGGGAATTTTTTATTCAGAGCGCAGTGAGGCCGCGGCACTGCCCAGAGTTGTGGTTACCCATCCCTGGAGATGCCCCGGGCTGTGGATGGGCCCTGGGGAGCCTGAGCTGGGGGGCAGTCAGCCCACAGCAGGGCTGGGGCTGGGGGCTGGGAGGTCCCTTCCGACCCAACTGTTCTATGGTTCTGTGATCTTTAAGGTCTCTTCCAAGCCAAGCCATTCTATGATTCTGTGATATGGTTGCGTGCTGGGACAGCTGGGACCAGCATAGTAGGGCCAGGAGCGATGTTTGGGATATGGGGTGATAGGGGACAGCTGCTCCTCTCCTCAGGCTGAGCCACGGCTGGGGTATTTCAAAGCAGGGATGTGGATGTGGGCAGTGCCCACGGCTGGCTGGGACCATGGCCATGTTACACCATGGGAATGAACTAGCAGGGAGCTGAGGGCCAGGCCAGGGAAATGGTGTTTCCTGAGCCCCTTGAGGTAAATTCATCTTAAGCTTGGGGGGCTTCAGCTGCTCATACAGTCACCCAGGGCTGGGGGTGCCGGTGCTGTGGGTCCCCCCCGAGGCACCTGAGGGCTCTGCTGGCTGAGGCTTGCAGCCTTATCAGATGGGACACGAGGAGAACATTCTGTTTTTACTGCTGGAGGAAGAAGATAGTATTAATTCTAATTAGCAGCAGGAGTGCTGGCAGTTGTTTTAGCCAGAGGAAAATGCTGGAAAAGAAGTTGAGCTCCGCACAACTCCTTTGTGCAGAGCGCAGCTCCCTCCTTCTCCATTTGGAAATGTTTCCTAATAACAGCCTTCGCTTCCCGAGGCAGCAGCAGCATCAGAACTGTGGTAGAGATGGGGCTGCCACAGCCAAACAGGGCAGTTGTGAGAAAATGTGCAAATTGTGTCAGGAAACTGCAGAGGACATCTCTGGTTGTGTGTGTGGTGTCTCTTAACACTGAGATGCCACCTACTTTGGTGTTCTGTGGTGAAGAATAGATATAAAGAAAAGTTCTTGCTCTGAACAGCACAACTGTGTGCTTGCCAGACCTCCCCACTGCGATCTAATGGCAGGGTTAAGGCAAGGTGTGCAATTTAACCTCTTACCATTCTCATCATTGCCTTTGTTCTCATGCTTCTGATTTGCAAGCCGAAACTGGAGGAGCTTTGAGGAGCGAAGTATTTCAGAATGTCCTTTGGAGAAAGTTTCTAAGAGGTTTGGTGATGCAGATTTCAGGTGATGCAGAGCATTGGAGGGTCAGGATAGGGCTCGCTCCTCTCCCCTGCTTCAGGCTTGGAGGTGACCCCAAATAGGGGCACCCAGAGCTCACCTGCAGGGCAGCCCCCAGCCTAGGAGTTTGGGATGGGATGGGGGTGGGCAGAGGAATTATAGGATGGGGATGGGAATGGAGGTGGGAATGGGGATGGAAGTGTGCATGGAGTGGGGATGGGATAGTCCAGAGAGGGAAATTGAGATGGGGATGGGTGTGGGATGGGTATGAAGATGGGGATGAGGATGGAGATGGAGATGGGGATAGGGATGGGGACAGAGATGGGGATGAGGGTGGGGAGGGGAATGTGATGAGGACAGGATGGGATGGGGATGGGAATGGGGATGAGGTGAGGTTGGAAATTGGATAGAAATGGGGATGAGCTGAGGATGGGATGGGGATGGAAATAAGAGGAATGAGAATAGGATGAGGAAAGAATTGGGATGGAGTGAGATAGGGATTGAGACAGTACGTGAGTGGGATGGGATGGGGACGGGTCCTGAATCTATCCCTTAGGCAGCGGCTGGCTTCCAGGAGCAGTCACAAAGACACTGATGTGAATGGGGGGCACGGGCCGAGCACTGCCTGCACCTTGCAGCACCGGGACCACGGCAGTGAACTCGGCAGCTCCTCTGCCCGCTCCTGCCGCGGGTCCGGGCCCGGGACACAGCAGTCCGCGGGGCGGGGATGCCCGAAACCCCATCCACGATGTGTTCAGACCGGATCGGGGCGAGAGTCGAGCGCGGATTTCATGTCGCGCAGTGACACCTAGCGGGGCTGGGGGCCGGGAGGGATCGGCTGCCTGCGCTTCCCATCGGGGAAAAGCTGCGCTGCTTTTCCGATGCGAGAGCCCATCCTCAGACCGCTCCGCTTCTGCAGAGCGTCGCTCCTCGCCGCTGTGCGAGATCCGCTGTGTGAGATCGCTCTTTGTTCTCGGAGCGGTTCCAGGGAGTGTCGGTGTCTTCCCGGGGTTCTCTCGGCTCAGTGAATCATAGAATCACAGAATGCCCTGGATTGCAAAGGAGCACGATGCTCATCCAGTTCCAACCCCCTGCTGTGTGCAGGTCGCCAACCAGCAGACCAGGCTGCCCAGAGCCACATCCAGCCTGGCCTCGAATGCCTGCAGGGATGGGGCATCCACAGCCTCCTTGGGCAACCTGTTCCAGTGCCTCACCACCCTCTGGCTGAAAAACTTCCTCCTAATATTTGAGGGAGGGAAGATTGAGATTGGATGTCAGGAGGAAGTTCTTTGCCATGAGAGTGGTGAGGTGCTGGAACAGCTGCCCAGAGAGGCTGTGGATGCCCCGTCCATCCCTGGAGGTGTTCAAGGCCAGGTTGGATGGGGCCCTGGGCAGCCTGGGCTGCTATGAAATGTGGAGGTTGGGGGCCCTGCATGTGGTGGGGGGTTGAAGCTTCATGGTCCTTGAGGTCCCTTCCAACCCAACCATTCTGTGATTCTGTGATAATATCTAACCTACACCTCCCCTGTCTCAGCACACAGCTGCCCCTCAGCAGCCTTCTGAAAATTTCACTTTGAAAGTGCTTGTAGCCATGGCTGTTCCATCCCAGCCTCCAGCCGAGCTCCGTGCCAGCAACCAACACCTCCCAGGACCTGTCGGGTCCTAGGTGCAAATAGTCACACTTTCATCCCCCTCCATTTCTTTTATACAAAGTGCAAAAACTGGTCATAACTGCAGGGTTTGATTCCATTCACAGCGAGGATGGTGCAAAAAGGAGTGTGAAGAAATCGAGCAGAACCAGTGCCAGATTGATGCAACGGGCTTTGTGGTTTATCTATAGGGTCTGAAATTAGCAGCGTACAGAAATGCAAATGCAGCTGTGGTTGATCCTAATGCATGCATCTCTGCTACCAGCACCCCTGCTTTGTGCAGCCCTGTTTGTACATCCCTGTATGTGCACCCCTGCTTTGTGCACCCCTCATTTGTGCATCCCTGTTTTGTGCATCCCTGCTGCATGCACCTCTGCTGCATGCATCCCTGTTTGTGCATCCCTGCTTTGTGCACCCCTGCTGTGAGCATCCCTGCTGCATGCATTCGCTGCATTCACCCCTGCTGCGTGCATCCCAGCATGCAAAGCAGCGATGCTTCTTAAGGTCAAGACCTGCTAAGATGAGTTTACAAGTGGTATTTGAATGGAACTATTATTAGCAATTAAATGCGAAGCCATCGAGTAGATTTTTAATAAAATTACTTTTAAAAGGGGATTTCAAAAGGGCATTTTAAATGAAACCAATTTCCTCCAACCCAAACAGGAAGCCCTTTGGATAAAAGCAGAGTTGAACAAGCTGAAGTGCAGGAATGTTAACATACAGATGAGGCATTTCTTGGTGTGAAAGAAGGCAGCTCTCTGCAGGATGGAGGGGTACAGCCCCTCTCCTCAGAACGGCCCCTCTCTCAGCCCTGCTTTCTGCCACGTATTGGAATACATGGAATATTGGAATAGAGTGGTTGAAGCAATTTTCAGTGCTGAGTTTTTGATGCTGGCTCTGCCTCACCAGGATGCAGCCTCAATTTTAGCCCTGGTTTGCTCTCCTAAGAGGACGTTCCATGCAGCCCAGCCCTGACAGCCCCAGCGCAATGCTTAGTGGGCTCCCAAAGCATGAGGAGTGACTGCAAGGCAGGCTTGTGGCTGTAAATGTGATTCTGTCTTATTCAATTGGGCTTTTATTCAGTTTTTCAGCTCCTCAGCGTGACTTCATTCACAGGGCAGTGGAGGAGCTCTCTGCAAGGAGTGGAAGCTGCTGTGCTGGTGAGGTGAGAGGGGAACCTCAGCTTCCGAGCTTCAGGACTTTCTGTTCCTGCACAGCTCTGTGGTGGGCTGACCAGCAACCGTGGCAGGAATCACTGGGTTAAACCTCAGCCTTCTGAAACAGCCAATCGATCCTCTCAGATCTCGTGTAAGAAGTCATTTAGAAGGTGATTAATGGCTTGTGAGGTCTTGAAATGGGAAAAGGATGGGGAAAATGGGGAAAGGATGGGAAATAATGGGAAAAGGATGGGAAATAATGGGAAAAGGATGGGAAAATGGGGAAAGAATGGGAAAATGGGGAAAGGATGGGAAAAGGATGGGTAAGAATGGGAAAAGGAGGGAAAAAGGGAAAAGGATGGGAAATAATGGGAAAAGGATAGGAAAATGGGAAAAGGATGGGAAAATGGGAAAAGAATGGAAAAAGGATGGGTAAGAATGGGAAAAGAATGGGGAAAAAGGGAAAAGGATAGGAAAAAATGGGGGAACGGTGGCAAAAAATGGGAAAAGAATGGGAAAAATGGGAAAAGGATAGGAAAAATTGGAAGAGAATGAGAAAAGGACGGGAAAATGGGAAAAGAAGGGGGAAAACAGGAAAATAATGAGAAAAAATGGGAAAAGGATGGGAAAATGGAAAAAGAATGGGAAAAGCACAGGAAAATGGGAAAAGAAGGAGGAAAACAGGAAAATAATGAGAAAAAATGGGAAAAGGATGGGAAAATGGAAAAAGAATGGGAAAAAAATGAAAAGGATGGGAAAAAATGGGAAAGGAATGGGAAAAATGGGAAAAGGATGGGAAAAAATGGGAAAAGGATAGGAAAATGGGAAAAGAATGGGGAAAATGGAAAATAATGTGAAAAGGATGGGCACTGTGGGCAGTGCTGTGTCCCTGGTGGGAGCCATGCAGAGCAGCCCCTGAGTGCCTCGAGGGGGCTGCAGGAGTTGAGTTGTTGCTCTCTGGTTAAAAATAGGATTCTTGGAAAGCACTTTGTAGCTCCCCATTAGGCTTACGGGGCCATAAAAATGCTTCTTTGCCTGTCTGAATGTAAATGCATGCATCTCTCAGGCTGCTCCCATCCCACTCCAAGTGAACGGGATGCCAAAAACAAGGATTAGTGTGCAAGCTGCCCTGCTGGAACCTTATGGCTGCGTGCAGAATGGGACATGAGTGACGTGCAAGGAACCTGAAAGCTTAGGTAGCATTTATGATGTGATGTGCAAGGAACCTGAAAGCTTATATAGCATTTATGATGCTGGCTGGGGGCAGCCCAAAGGCATGAGCAGAAGCCCTTGCTGTCGTTACACATTTTACCCCTTGCAACAGCTGGGATGGCAGCAGTGAGGTGGCCTGGCAGCTCCTGGGCTGCTCCTCTCATGGCAGTCTACAGATAAGCCATAAAAATGCAGCATCATCAACAAAGTAAAACAAAAACGCGATCAATGTGGTTTGTGTTTACTTAATTAAATAGTACCTGATGCCTGACCTCCAAGTCTTTCAGACTGAATTAGGTTTGATATCTAATTATCAGTCATGTATTGATTTAAAGCAAGGATGTTTAAGTGGTCTGGTTGCCAGATGTATTTAAAAATAAATCACAAAGCTTTCGTTATTGTATATGGTGGGTCCTGGAGAAAGCTTGAAGAAAACCAAAGCAGCGTTAAGGTAGAATACTAGAAAGCTAGAGGAGGAAAAGCTGTGCTGAGACCGATTTGTTTTGCTGGCTCTGTTGTGGTTTTCTGCCACTTCTTTGCTTTTTTATTTGTTTGTTTGCTTTCCTCAACGAAGAAATCTGACAAATGCACGTTCAGTCATGGAATCATTGAGGCTGGAGAAGCCCTGTAGGATCTCCAACCCCAACCCCACCCAGCCCTCCATGCCCACATCCCTCAGTGCCACATCCCACAGCTCTGGGACACCCCAGGGATGGTGACCCCCCATTCCATGGGCAGCTGTGCCACTGCCTGACTGCTCTTTGGAGAAGGAATTGTTCCTCGTACCCAACCTGAAAGGAAGGAAGTGAGAAGTGTGCTTTTGCTTTGGCTCCTCTTGCCTAACAGCTTATTCATTTTTGTTTCGTGTTTTCTTGTATAATGGCTCTATTGGAAAGCACTTGAATGGCAGCAGCACAGTGCAGCAAATGGAATTAAAGGATAACCGTAATTAAATCATTAGAGGACAAAGAGCCTTTGGCTGTGGGCTGGGCACATCTGGAACATCCCAAATCAGGAATGCGGTGGTGTTGAGCAGCCCTTGGCCATGCAGCTCTGGCTTTGTGGGTCTGCACAAAGCTCTTCTGGTGGCTGTGTGCTGTGGCAAAGCAGGGCTGCTTCCACCCCCAGCAGTGCTGGGTGGCATCGGGCTGCAGTCAGAGGGGGGGATCTCCTGTAATTGCACAGCCCAAACTGGCAAGGAGATGTTGGTGACACAGGAGCAGAAACCACAGCACTGGTGCTGGGAAGGCTTCGTGACTTTTGTGCAAAGCAGTGAAAGAAATGGGTATAAAAAGGCAGGGCTGTATTGATGTGGTGCAGGGTTGATGGTAATTCCCAGTCTTTAATCCAGCTGAGATAATTATTCTGGGTCCTGTGCTGCTGGATGTGCTGCTGCCAGTTCCTGACTCATTGCTCCCTTTGGGTACCGAGGCCTGGCAGCTTGGGCAGGGGCAGGCAGCAAATAGGAGCCAATGCATTGTTTTTTTCTTTTTTTCCCCTGGAATCCCCCCCTGGCTCACTTGGTGGCAGACGAGCAGTGGTCCCACTAAAGCAGAGTCTGGATTTTGAAAAGTGAATGAGTCTTACACAAAATAAGCAGCTCCTTTGCTGTGCTGGATGACAGCTGGTCTCAGGGCCTCGTGGAGCAGAAAGCAGGAAGGTGACCTGATGAAGCATCAGACGTGCAGCTATGGACATTAACTATTAACATAAGAACTCTAGGAGTTCAGCACAGGGTTTGCAAGCACTTAATGTGCTTGAGGAACTTTAAAAATTAAATCAAAGACGCTGAAATATTGAAGCAATGCATTTAGAATGGAACCCATGCACTGCTTTCAGGCTGTGCCATGGGGCAGCCAGCTCAGCACCCAGCACTGCTCTGCATGCAGCAATGCTGGGAACATCCCCAGCCCCCACAGGCAGGAGGTGCCACAGTAAAATAAATGCACTTTTCACACCTTCTCATAACTTCTTATAACTTCCCAAAGTAGGTGGGAAGAGCACAAGAGGATCAAACTAGAAAAAAAAAAAAAAAAAAGGTTGCATTTAAATAAGTTCCACTCTGGGGAATGGGGCTGGGGGGGGGATCACCATCCCTGGGGGTGCCCAGAGCTGTGGGGATGTGGCACTGAGGGACGTGGGCAGTGGGCATGGGGGGTGGGGTTGGGGTTGGGCGTGGGGATCCAAAAGGGCTTCTCCAGCTTCTATTCTATGATAACAGTATGATAATAATAACACAAACATATTTAGTGACCCTATAGGGAAGCCAACAGGTGCATCTTAAAAAGGGCAAAAGAGGTTTTCCATGTGCTCTGCTTAGAAGAGGGTGTGAATGCTTTGCCCTCCCAGACCCAAGCTCAGCTGTTCTCTGCTCGCCCTGCTTAGCTGAGCAGAAAGTGGGGACGAGTGATTTATGTGGCTATTGACATTCAGACAACGAGCACGTGCTTTTAATTGTACATTTGTATACAAAGAAGGACATGCATGAGAGACCATCACCCGCATTTTAATTATGTGAGAAACTGCAGCCCTCCGAACAAGCATTTGGAGCCAGAAAATGAGTAGTCTGAGTTATTTCATCTTCTTAATTATCATTAAAAATGTATTTTTATTAAGAGTCAGTTAAAAGGTTAAATTTAAGGCAGTCCTGCCACTCTCTATCATTTTTCAAACAAACATGGCACGGCAGCAGCAGCCACAGCCCTTCCAGTTTGCTTATGGAAAGCTTCACTGCTGTGCCTTAATTCATCATTTTTAATTAGCGCTTTGAAGCAATGAGCCGTCCTTTGCATGGCAGCTCTTGATGTTAGATTGCATCTCATTGCACGGTGCTACCAGGGAAGGTCACCTGGCACATTCTGGGTTTTGCTGCTTCCTGGCAGTTCTTAATTCCAGCATAACATCGATCTTTATATTCTTCAGCATCCTCTCAGGGTTGTTTGTGCCCAGAGCTGAGCATGATCCCAAGTTGTCTTTGTGCAGAAGCCACGTAACGAGCAGAGCTAATTGAGTGCTGGCCATGGCACCACGAAGTTGTGCTGAGAGTGGGACACAGCAGCAACCTTCTTGGAAGGGCTGTGGGATGCACTGCTGGTCAGGACGTGGGGTTTTCTCCTTGCAGCAATGCGTGCATGCAGGTAAGGCAATTTTTAGTCTCAGCTGCATAGTTGTGGACACAGTGAGGAGTTTCCCATCACTTAAAAGCCTTCCTCTGACTCATGGAGGAGTGCTGTGCCATCCAACCCCATCCCAGCACCAGGGTGGGCACATCGTGAAGGGAAATGGTGGTGTGTGACTCTCACACCGCCTCACCAATTAGTGAGGAGCAGCACCAATTAGTGAAAAGAAGCACTGCGTCTCAGAAGTTTTGTTTTTAGACCCTCGGAGATTAATCACATGAAAGTAGGTCTCATAAATTATTCACCGTTGCTGACTTATGCCTTTTTTGTGCAAAGGCCAATTATCAAAACAAACATTCAGCCTTATGGTGATCAGTAAATGAGAAGAAGTCATTCCCTCGACATGTAATAAATGTTTCCATTCCTCCATCCCACCAGCACTCACAACTTCAAGTGTCTCCCCTACACTTTTTTAAAAGGTTCCATTAAAGAATAATAATAACAAAAAGGAAGAAAAGGATGTGGTAAAAATCCACCTGCCAAGAAAGACAAAACTTTAAAGGTCATGACAGCTGGCTTTGCCTCCAGATTAATGCAACTTGATACTAACCAAACTTATTTTACTGGCTTCTCTGAACCCAATTTTTTGCTCCAAAATGGATGCATGTCTGAGAGTTGCCCACTACTGACCCAGGGAGATACTGCTGGCCTGCCCCAGCCTATTTCATGGAATCATGGAGCCATGGAATAGTTGGGTTGGAAGGAACATTCAGGATCATAGAACCATGGGATGGTTGGGTTGGAAGGAACACTGAAGATCACAGAAATATGGGATGATTGGGTTGGAAGGAACACTGAAGATCACAGAAATATGGGATGGTTGGGTTGGAAGGGACCTCCCAGCCACAGAACCATGGGATGGTTGGGTTGGAAGGAACACTGAAGATCACAGAACCATAGAACGGTTGGGTTGGAAGGGACTTCCCAGCCCCAGCCCTGCAGTGGGCTGGCTGCCCCCCAGCTCAGGCTGCCCAGGGCCCATCTATGGCCTGGGACACCTCCAGGGATGGGACACTACAGCTCTGGGCAGTGCCACAGCCTCACTGCCTCTGGTTAAAGGATTTCTTCCTAAAAGCTGATTTAAATCTCCTCTCTTTAGGTAAAAACTTCCCCTGTACATGCCCTCAAGGGAACTGAGGACAGGAGCTGGGGAGGACTTGTTTGACCCAGTGGGGCTGGACAGAGCTGGTGGGTTTTTGCCCAGGGATCTAGGTTCCATCTGCCTCCAGTTCAACTGCTTCCAAAGATCTCCAATAGGGCACTGTAGCAGAAATGCTAAGTCATGACTTGAAGCAGTGATGGAACACCTGGTGGGAATGCAGGGCCAACCCAGGGGAGCTCAGGTGCACGTGATGTACCTGAGTGGAAGGGCTGGAGGCAGGATCCACCCCTTCCCAGACCTCATTTAAGGACTGGCAGTGGAAGTGAGGATATTTTAGTGGTGAGCCCTGTATGCTTGAGGTCTTCCAAAGGTGAGCAGCTTCTTTCCTTTATTTCTGTACCTATGTTGTGTTTGAGCAAATCCTTGCTTGCTGCAGTCTTGGTTCTCGCAGCTCTGCTGCCATTCCTGTGCTTTCCATCATGTTGCAGGCACGTTCAATGTGAAGCAGTGAGAAACACATTGGGCTGAGTTATCTCACTGTGGCTGATGTGGAAATGAACCTGGGGTGTGTTACACTGAGATGTCAGCAGGAGATCTGAATCATTTACAGGTTTAACCTGGCTGTGGGTTTGTGGGAAGGGACAGCTCTAAAACTGTATGACTTTGGTGCTTAGTATTCAGGGAATTCCTTTCTCTTAAGCAAGAAGTGATGGGATCTGGGGGAGCTTCTGCTTTCCTAGATGAGGTGTTTGAGTGATTTAAGTGACTCTGTTGATCTTGCAGAAGAGGCTTTCAAACATCCTTCACTCCTCTGAGAAATATGTGGTTGTGGAAAGCTGTTAGACTTTTACCATTATTGTTTGGGTTGTCTCGTGGAAGGATGGATGGCCTCGTTTCACTGATCACTAAATCAGTACCATAAACACTGTGTTCTGTAATTGCACTCTGTGTAATAACTTATAGGTCCTTTAGTAAGAACGTGCCTTATGGCTCACAAGACAGAAGCAGTAGAAATATTTAGCTAATGGATTTCTCTAAGCTGCTGCAAAAAAAATTTATTTGTATTATAAAAACAGAGGGTTTGGAGAAGTTATACTTGTATCCATTGCCAAAGCAGAGCAAAATGATTTTCATCAGGTCCATCACTGAGGCTTAGAAAGTGGAGGGGATGGGCAGGAAGGGCAGGTCGCCGTACAGCTTGGATGACTGGCTGTGGTAGGAGGGCACTTTACAAGCTGCCTATTGCACTGGGGCCAGGTGCTCTGGTGTTTCTTTGCAGCCTTTCCTAATGACTTTCCAACCTTAATCGTTCTGTAGTTCCATTGCTTGTTTTACCAGGAAGATGATGTTTATTCATCAAGTGTAATCTTTGGAATCTTTCCCTACAGATCAATCTGTCTTGCTCTGGTTATCTTTCCCATCTTTGGGCTCCTAAGACAGGCTGGTAAAACTTCAGCTATAGCAGAGATGGTTCTGCTTGAGCTGTTGACAGATGCAGAATATTCCATCTAATTAACAATTACCAGGAACAATGGTGCTGTGCTTGAACTTCACCTGCAGGGCTGCCTTTGGTCTGGGCTACGTCTCCAGGATGCACTGCTGCCCATCACTGCTCACCCAGACACCTGCTGGAGGTTCTGTGGCCATTGGGAAATACCCCGGAAAACAAGCACCAGAATCATTAGCTGATAATGGTAAAAGAAATAACCAGCTGGTCCTTACTTGTCTTCACTTCTGTTGTCTCCCCTGTTCGTTGCTGCTCAGTCTCAGCAGTCCTATCTAGGTTAGGTGTTTGGGGATTCCTCTCTCCTGCTGTGATATCTTTGTGCCTGAGTTTCTCTGCTGCCTTTCTGTCTGTGGCTGGCAGGGCTTCTGTACAGGGGGACAGGCTTTCCTGCCCCTGCCTTTGCCTCCTTTCTCCCCAGTGCCTCTTCTCTCCTTGGCCAGTCCTTTCTTCCTCCACGGTGGGCTCGTCTCACTTCTTTCTCTTTCATTTTCTTTTCCCTGCTACCCCTGTTACCCGTGGTTTGATTTGTCTCCTGTCTTTATGAGATGTTTATTCCCTTGCTGTCTTATGTGATGAAGTTAGGGGGTAGCTTTGGGTGCTCTGGGGGAAAATGAAGCTCTACATGGAGCAACACAACCAGGAGCAGCAGGATGTCCATGCAGCCATCACTGTAAGGTCATCCCTGTGATCCCCTGCAAAGGGAAATTTGGAGAGTAATTTCCAGCAATCTGATTTGTATCAAGTGTTGTGTGTGCAACTTGCAGCACTAGGGATGTAATAAGAACCACCAAGCTGTTTCAAAAAAAAAGCTGGTAAAAAGTCTCCATTTTAAAGCTTTATGATGTCCAAAAGTTGGTACTTATTGTCTTGCCTACCTTGGACAATTCTGCTCTCTCTGTTGCGGTCTCCAAGATTTAGGTTGTGTTATGGCAATAAGGAGTACAACATATGGAGTGTTTCAGAGATTTGGGCTCAGTAGCATCTAGATCTTTTTTTCTGAGAACAATATCTAGGGTTTCATCAATGTGCAGTCTCTGCTTTTTAGAACATTCAGACCCATAGTGTTGATAAATAAAGACAGTCCATCAAATTGATGACTTGGCCAGAGGCTCTCAATTACAAAGCTCTGGAGTTTGACAACGTTGTATTTTGTTTATAGTTCAGGTTATCCTAACAGATTTTCACCCATAATTTCCTAGGTTCTTGTAGGTCTGAGTGCTTTTTGATGCTGGAACTGTGCAGCACTTCAGTCTGCTGGTTTGATCTAACCTCTGTTCTTTCACTTCCAACTGTCTCATCTTGTCTGCCTCCTTTAAAAGTCTTCTATAACAAAACCTGCATGGATGAGTACTTCAGCTTCTCAGGAGAGTCTTTAACCTACAAAATTACTTCCTTCATACCCTTGTGGCTATGCCATCCTCTTGCAACTTGCCTGCTCCTGAGGTAATTAAAGTTCCCCTACTGTTGACTGTCTGATCTTTGCATTCTCACTTGGCTCATCTATTACATCCTATGCTTAATTACTGGAGTTTGTTACTTACACATCTTTGAAAGTAAAAGATGTGCCACATAGCTTGTGCTGTTGGCATGATGACCTCCAACCTCTACCACTCCATTCTCAGCTGTTAAGCATAAAGAAAAAGATATCTTCTAATACTCCTGCTCCTTCAAGGGTTGAGTGATTTTTGTCTTTATTTCTTTAACAACATGTATGTGGATTTTTCATATGTCTTTCTGTATGCAGCAGGGGGAATTTCAGAAACAGAACGGGCATCTTAACTGCTGTGCTGCGAAACATGGCATTCATCTCAACTGGGGTGACACAGCATCTTTCCACTAAGGAATCAATGCTTTTTTTCTCTCCCAATGGGCATTCTTAACATGTGAAAATCCTTTACAATGTTATTACGGTGTTGGAAAAATGCTTATTTGTTAAATAGATAAACAGGCATGTTAAGCCTTTAGTATTTTACTAATGCAAAGCTCCCTATTGGAGCATCTCTAGAGCCCTTTCAATCTTCTCTTTAGAAAAATATTTTATTTCTTAATAGAAAATTAAAACTGGAAGTAGACATTGCTAAAAACAAATAAATATTATGAAAAATAAATCTTTAACATGGCTTTTCACAAATAGGTAAGCAAAGTTTTATTATGAAGATGATGGTCTGAGGCAAAGACTGCCCCAGATATTTGGCTGAGCAATTTTTTTCCTAAATGTTGAAATTTCAGCTCATGTTTTCTCCCATACGTTTGACCTGCAGCCTAGCAACTCTTTCATGTGGACGTTTGTACCCAAAGCATTCCCAGCCATGTGAGCCTCTTCTCAGCACAGGAAGGTACAGAGGTAAGCAGTCTGGGGAAAACAAAAAGCCTAAATCTGAGTTTAAAAAAATAATAATTCAGAAAGTGAAAAGAAATTGGCTTGCAATAGGCATGCACATGAGAAGACAATGGAAACAAAACTGCAATCCAATCTCAGAGCACGGTATGAGAAAGGAAGTTAAGGAGAGGAAGAACTTATGGAGAATTCAGGGAACTGCTGCATGTTTAACTGCTGGTTCAGAAGGAAATAGCAGAGCTGTTTCAGCAAGAGGTCCTTAAATTAATTCATTTATCCTTAATTTCCATCCACAATAGCGTGGCAGTCGATCTCTCCTGCCCACACTGTTTCATTCCCATGACACTTCTCTCCTTTGCGGAGCTCACCCCCCCAGAACACCCCAAGCCATGTGCATGGATCTGTGTAGAGCACAAACCTGATTTGCTTTGATATAGTGGCAACTATCGCTGCAAAATTTATCTCTGAGAAATACAACCTCAGGAAGCAGCAGTAACATTGGGATCCTGATGTTTTTCAAGTTAACCCATGTAAAGCTGCAGGGTGGAACACCACCTCCGTTTCTCACATCGTTACTGCATGGTCATGCCTACCTAATGACACTCTAATAGATTCCCCATTAGAACTCCTTTCATTAAAAAAAAAAATCATAAAATCTGACATATAATCACCACAATAGATGATGGTGGTATTTTTTAATGTTTCTGGGGTGCACTAAGCATGAACAGACAATTTTTCCTTCAAACCTTTCAGGAAGAGGCCTTTTCTCCTTTACTGCTTTCCCAGAGCAGTGATGAGCAGACCCATGGACTCGGGTCCCTTAGGAACAAAAGCACTGAGCCACTTAGAGCACAGCCCATCGATTCCCCAGGCAGTATATATGGAGGAGTATATGGAATACATATGTATAATGGAGGCTTTGCAAAGCTGTTGCTCACACAGGATGAGCTGTAACATTAAAAACCCCTCACGGTAATGACTGGTTTTGTCAATTTGGTCCAGAATGCTGTACTACTGTACTGCAGCAGTTAAAGCAGTAAATGAGGGAGAAATTGAGTTGCTCACAAGTTATGCAACGCAGTTAATGTTTGCTTAGTTTTATGTAACAATATTGCATTTTTAATGAAAACATCTATAAAATGTAGAAATGGATGCAGCCATTGCTCTTGTGCGTTAAGGTTTTGGTCCCCTTACTCCATGCCAACAGCAGAGGCACCAGGTGTAAATGGTTTCCTCAAGTAACACTGTGCTCAAGAACCTATGTTTTTTCCACTTCAAAGTTAATCTCAGATGATAAGCACCCAGTGGGATGTGTTTACTCATGTCTTTGAGTAGGTCAGACATTTCTCCTGGGCACCTATGGGTTTGTCCTCTGTTATTAGGTTTTTATTCCATCAATAACTCACTGTCATTTCAGACCCCACTGGATTGGGATACCACATGGGAGAGATTTCCAGGAGGTCTCCAGGTGAACCTTAATTCCTACAGTTTTTTTTGTTGACTCTTGGAAAGCCTCCATGTCTTGAAAAATAGGGATGGCATCAGCATCTCCTGTCCTCATGCAGCAGTGAGCAGGCTTGCCATCCTCCTGAGTGATTACAAATAATTAAAAGCATGCTGCAAGTTCTGTACTTTCTCACTGTTATGTTAGCTCAAAGTGGTTTTGAAGCCACCAGATGCAATGAAATCCCAGTGATGGTTTCACTGACAGAACAATAGCCTACGCGTGCTATTCTAGAACAAGAAGCATCGAGCAGCTTTTACAGAATATATGAATTTAACGCTACAGATAACTCGCAGCAATGGCACTACGCTACGGCTTGTGCCTGTGTAAGAATAGCAATGTAATTCTAGAATCTTACTCTGTGCTCATAACAGAGACAGAATCCCTAACGTTAACTCTGTGCCTGCTGACAGCTAAGATGCCAACAAAGTCTGCTTTGAAGCCTTCAGAGAAGGGGCAGGTTAATGCCACGTTCTCCTGAACTCAACCTCAATTTTTTTCTGAGCTCACTCCTGCCGTATTCCCCAAACCTGCAGAAGGATCAGTATCACAAAGTTCCTGAGGTGTGAGGATAAGATTTCAGTCTTCAAAGCTCTGTGGGCAACTCGCTGCCTGAAGAGCTTCTGCCCATGGGAAGGGAAGCTGTAGCAGAGGCTGTGAGGATTTCTTGCACTGACATTGGGCAGACATAAGAGTAAGGAAAGGAGGACAGAAATGAAATGTGGATGCTACTGGCAAATCACACAGATGCAAAGGAGCACATGATTGGAAGAGGAACAGCTGTATGTTGTACTGCTGAGCTGTGTGTTGTGAGAATGACCTGCTTCGGTGTGAAGGCTAAAACAAAATTTAATGGTGAAAGGACACCAAAAAAGTGGGATTGAAAGAGTATTGGAAGAGTTTTCTTCAGTATCTTTTCCACGTGATAACTATTAATCGGAGAAATTAAATAGGGCAACCAAAGGTAACAGAAATGATAGCAAGTTTCCCTTTCCAAAGCAAAACAGAGTATTGAGGAAAAATAGAGAAAATGCCAATGGTCCTTGAAGATTGGAAAGGGAGAAAGGCATGTTTGCAAGGACATGGTGTGAAACACTCATCACAAATAAGTACTGAATTTGTTTGGGGAAGAGCTCTTCATAGATTTCTATCACTGTCTGCTGTGCTGTTGTAACTGACAATTTCTGGGGTGACAATAGGTTACGTATGATGAAAAGGTTCCCAAAAGCTATGGGAAGTAAAGTTCATCTTTCAAATATTCAGAGACATTTGAAGGTGTTTCCTTTACTAGCAGTTGTAATTTGGTAAGCGCAGAGTGATGAGATCAGATGGGGGTATTTTATTTCTGTGTGTCTGTGCTGTCTCGCCACCCTGACAAAAAGCATTACAAAGGAAGAAGCGATATTACAGCTTTGAGGTAAGAAATCACATTTTGGGTTCAGATGCCAACAGCGTTCTTTCAAATCGGAGCTGATCAACACAAAGAACACGGCCAGGATTAATTGGCTGTCGTGGGAGGCTAATGACTGCAGGAAGGAAAGCACTGTCAGAGCTGCTAGCGGGAAAGTAAAACCCTTGGGATTCTGTAATATTACTGAAAAATAATAATTATTAAAAGAAGTTTCTTAAAAGGAACAACTGGAATAGAAACAACCAGCAGAGGCATCTGTTTCTTAGAGTAAGAGACTGCAACTCTTTACAAGGGTAGATAATAGCTAGATAACGGCAGGACAAGGGGAAATGGTTTGATGTTGAAGGAGGGAAGATTGGTTGGATGTCAGGGGGAAGTTCTTTGCTGTGAGGGTGGTGAGGTGCTGGAACAGCTGCCCAGAGAGGCTGTGGATGCCCCGTCCATCGCTGGAGGTGTTCAAGGCCAGGTTGGATGGAGCCCTGGGCAGCCTGGGCTGGTATTGAATGTGGAGGTTGGTGGCCCTGCCTGTGGCGGGGTGTTGGAGCTTCATGATCCTTAAGGTCCCTTCCAACCCAACCATTGTACGAACTGGAAATCTGGATGTGAGTGAGCAGAATGGAGGCTTGGTCCCATAAAGTGCTCTTTTGCCACATAACCCAACCATAAAACCAGTGGAGTCTGGCTCCGTACTGGTGTGTCTCTGCTAGCAGAGCTGCAGCAGTGTGTGCTGGTGTTTGGAGCTGCTAGCTGACTGCAGCCCCTTACAGCCCTTTCCATTCTAAAGATGGAAATGGGGAAATGCAGCTGTTAGAAGTACCCTAGGCGTGCACCTATGGATGTCACAAGTATAGAGTCTGCATTAAGCTTTCCAAGTCCTGCTCCTAAGGAGAGATTTGTAAGCGGTTTGTGTGCTGTTTTATGCTTACATCAGATAGAATAACTTTGAATGAATACGCTGAAACAGTTCTCTGATTTTAATTAATTGATGGAGAGGAAGAAAAAGTCTCAAAGTAACCAATTGTTAGTTGTAAATAACACACCCTGTTTTGTAAGAACTTAATTAGGAAGCTTTTCCTGTTCAGCAGTGGAATGCTCATAATTCTAACAGCCTGAAATAAATAAGCTCAGAGTTGGGCAGCTGTGCACAAATTAGCACTGTCACAGAGCTCAGCTTTTTTTAACCCTTTTGTTACACGGGCTCAGAATGCGCTTTAACCCACAGTACACTGCTGTACTTGATGTTCAACTCCTTCCTTGCTGTGTGCTTCTTCAATACAACTGAGTGCACACAGCCACCCTACTCTGCTCAGGGCACACAGGGATGCAGGAGAAAGCACTGCTCTCCCCTTCAGTGAATCTGCAAACTTCCCCAAGCAAGGGATGCGTTAATGGCTGACAGCAGCCAAGACCAATTCATCAAGTGCACAGTGCTGGGAGCAGTGCTGAAGGAGGCAATTAAGTCCCTTCCAGGTTGGGATGCTACCTGGGGGCTGACTGCAGCACTGCTGATGCTCTCCTAAGGTGTGGGTAGCATTTTCCCACTGCAAGAGAGATTTCAATGAGCGGCAAGGTTTCAGATGGATTCCTGTAGTACCTTGCAAAATTAAACCAAATGAATGCATATTTTAACATGGGGAATTCTGCAAGCAATACAGATGGCATTTGGGTACCACCTTGGGAAAACACTTGGAAAGTGCACTCACAAAGGGAAACCTAGTTTCTGCTTTCATTTCCTTTCACTTCATTTTCTACAAATAATATTTTATAGAGTCATAGGGGTTGGAAGGGACCTCCAGAGATCATTGAGCCCATCCCCCCTGCCAAAGCAGGTTCCCTACACCAGGTTGCACAGGTAGGCGTCCAGGTGGATCTTGAATATCTCCAGAGAAGGAGACTCCACTACCTCCCTGGGCAGCCTGTTCCGGTGCTCCTCACCATAAAGTTCTTGCGCACATTTGTGCAGAACTTCCTATGCTCCAGTTTTTGGCCATTTCCCCTTGTCCTGTCTCCACACACTGCTGAAAACAGTCTGGCCTCCCCACTCTGCCCTCCACACCTCAGATATTTATAGACCTGGATCAGGTCCCCTCTCAGTCTTCTCTTCTCAAGGCTGAACAGACCCAGCTCACTCAGCCCTTCCTCATAGGAGAGACGCTCCAGGCCCTTCATCATCTTTGTGGCTCTCCGCTGGACTCTTTCCAAGAGATCCCTGTCTTTTTTGTACTGGGGAGCCCAGAACTGGACACAGTACTCCAGATGAGGCCTTGCCAGAGCAGAGTAGAGGGGGAGGATCACCTCCCTTGTCCTGCTGGCCACGCTCTTTTTAATGCACCCCAGAATGCCACTGGCCTTTTTGGCCACAAGGGCACACTGCTGGCTCATGGCCAACCTGTCGTCCACCAGGACACCCAGGTCCCTCTCTGCAGAGCTCCTTTCCATCAGCTCATCCCACAGCCTGTACTGGTGCATGCAATTATTCCTCCCTAGATGCAAGACTCGACACTTGCTTTTGTTAAACCTCATCTGGTTTCTTTCTGCCCAGCTCTTCAGCCTGTCCAAGTCTCGCTGAATGGCAGCACAGTCTTCAGGCGTGTCAGCCAATCCTCCCAACTTCGTATCATCAGCAAACTTGCTGAGGGTGGCCACTATCCCCTCATCAAGGTCATTGATGAAGATGTTGAACAAGACCGGACCCAGCACCGACCCTGGGGAACACCGCTGGTTACAGGCCTCCAACCAGACTCTGCACCGCCAACGATGATACTCCGTGCTCTGGCAGTCAGCCAGTTCTCAACCCACCTCACTGTCCACTCTTCTATCCCACACTTCCTCAGCTTTGTTATAAGGATGTCGCGGGAGACAGTGTCAAACGCCTTGCTGAAATCAAGGTAGACTACATCCACTGCTCTCCCCCCATCCACCCAGCCAGAGACAACATCATAGAAGGCTACCAGGTTGGTCAAGCACGACCTCCCCCTGGTGAACCCATGCTGACTACTCCTGATAACCTCCTTTTCTTCCAGTTGTCTGTAGATGGCATCCAGCACAAGCTGCTCCATCACCTTTCCAGGGACAGAGGTGAGGCTGACTGGCCTGTAATTACCTGGATCTTCCTTCTTGCCCTTTTTGAAGACGGGAGTGACATTGGCTATCCTTCAGTCCTCAGGCACCTCCCCCATACTCCAAGACCTCTCAAAGAAGACAGAGAGCGGTTCAGCAATCACCTCTGCCAGCTCCCTCAGTACTCATGGATGCATCCCATCGGGTCCCATTTCTGCTATTACTGTTGGCCAAACCACTCTTCATTTAAATGGAGTAAATGCAAATGTGCTGTGAGACGCTACGTTTGCACCACAATGGGTAATGACTGTTCATTTATTCGTCAAAAAGAACATTTGTGGTTTACTTTTGAGCCAAAAAGATTGCTGGCCGTTGTTGCACATACAAAAATGTGATGTCTCATTTAAGATGTGGCAGCAGTTACTGACAGAAGCAAAACGAACCCCCGGAAAGCACTGCACATAGATCTGTTTTCCAAATATGAATGATGTGATCTATGTGTTGTTAAAATCAAAGATTTCCCCGGGCAGAAAGCCATTAAGCCTGAATTAACGTCATAAATATCTCACAGCTCCTTCAGGTGAACAACTGATCAGAATACCGCTGCGGTTATCTCGAATCACGCTCCATTTGTATCAGTGTGGAAGTGAGCAGCACAGTGCTGTGCAGGTGCTGATGTGCCTGCAGGTGCTATGGTGGGCAATGTGCAGTGTGTGTCCTTGGGCCCTGGCACAGCCTCAGCCCAGCGGCTGCGCAGGATGCGAGGATTTGGATTCCATTTCCTTCCCTGCCTCGGAGAGCTTCGACCTGCAGCTCCCATCTCTCTGGAGGGCTGCCTAATGAGGCAGGAAGGAAATCTCTCTCTGTCCATCTTATTAAAGCCGTATCGCTTTGTACAGAATCATTAAGTATTAATTGGGCCAGAAAGAAGGCAGAGGGATTGCTGTGGATAGTGGAGTCCCAGGCCTGCCTCCAGCCAGTGTTTAATTTGCTTTCATTAAGCAGCCTTCAGAGCAGGGACCCAGACGTGGGCCTGCCCTCCTGCGCAGGGATGAAGTGACCGTGCCACGCTGCTGTGTGCAGGGACACGGGGCCTAACGCCAAGCTCAAAGGAAGATCCAGCTCCCCATTCACTGCCTGGGTTGCAGCGTGGCTGTGCTGAGGCCTGCCAGCCTCCCCCTCCCATGTGAATTATTTCTTTTGTGGGTTGTTCCAAAGCTGGATCACACTCCTGTTACCATTCCACGCTTCCAAACTTAAGACTGCCGTTGCTATACTGTTTTACTTTAATTTCAGGAGCTCTAATTGAGTTTGTAAAGCATTATTTTTCCTCTGAGCTGAGAGCAAGATGACAGTAATCTCCCTGATCGATGCCTGTGAAGTTTCCAAGAGAACATGCTGAAATCCCAAAGGCAGTTTTATGGTGTGAATTCAAGACGCTTCCTATTTCTAACAAGAAAGCCTTATGACTTCAAGTATTCATAGAACAATATTTCTATGTAAGATTCTGAAGTACAGTTTGTCCTTCATGCAGATATAGATTGGAAACACAGATTAAGGGGAAAAAAACCAACTGATGGGATGATGCTGGCACCAAAGGTTTTAATTTAAAAAAAAAAAGACCATTTGAAGGGGAAAAATAAATGTATTATGGGAAGACAAGAAAAGGGTCAAAGAAAATTGAGTTGTACTAAAACGATGTCTTAATTCATCGCGTAAATTTTACTAAGAGCCAGTCAGATAAATGGCTATAGGAGATGTGAACAAAATTGTTACTGAGGTTTCTCAAGGCGGCAGGTCCTTACAAAGCCCCTGACAGTGTAAAATGTTTGGACTATCAAAAATAAGTGTTCCAAACGCAAAGAGGTGATGCATTTCGGGACAGAGGACCAGATTCTGTCATGCGTAGTTGAAGGCCTGTTAAACTTGCTTGTGACATAAGGGGCTACGATTGCTCCTGTGGTGCCCAACAAAAATGACTTTTATACAGGTTTTTTAGAACCTTTACCCCAAATTTAGGATTTGGAGGTAGGTTTCTTGAGGCTTCGTTTGTACTGGTACGCTAAACTTTCCTAGGACCGTTCTCTGGCAATGCAACCACCTGGCATGGGATTTAGCATGTCTCTGGGAGCAAGGATGTTCCTCAAGGAAGCACTCTGTTAAGGACTTGTGTTGGTATCATCACTGTCACGGTGATACAGGCGCGAAACCATCCTGTACAACATAACCACTTTACTCAGTCTTCTCGGCAGTGATTTTTATTCTGCAGCACATCAGAAGAACGACTGACACAGCTTCCACCAGGGAAAAAACCACGTTAACCTTCCCCTCCCATCCCAAATGAGCTTTCTTAGCTTAATTGACTTCAAGTACTTTTATGCCGTTCCTGTTTTTAACAGCTAGTCAAAATGAAATCACTTCTGGCCTAAAATGAATGATAAGTTGCAGGTAATGAAAAATCTGTACTTCAGACACTCCCACAATGAGTGAAAAAGCTTCGCTGAGGAGGGTATAGAAGTAATAAAGTTGTAATAAATGTCAGAAAGATGCGAGCTCTTTATTGGAGAAAACTCATGTACTGCTTTTAACAACTGAACCTGTCAGTTATATAAATGATAATGTGCACTGAGGGAAAGTAAGCTATAAATCCTTTATTTCTGAAATGAAATTCCATCAAACGTGAAGAAATAGGTTGGCGACAAAATTAATTCTCTGTTATGTCAAACATAGATGCATCTGTGTTTTGAATTCAGAGCAAAAAGAATCATAAAATCACAGAAAGGCCAGGGCCCCATCCGACCTGGCCTTGAACACCTCCAGGGATGGACGGGGCATCCACAGCCTCTCTGGGCAGCTGTTCCAGCACCTCACCACTCTCATAGTAAAGAACTTCCCTCTGACATCCAACCTGAATGTTCCCTCCTTCAACTTCAAACCATTTCCCCTTGTCCTGCCGTTATCTACCCTTGTAAAGAATTAACTCTCCTCAGGGATTCAACCAAATTTGAATTTTCCCAACAGTTTTCTTGCCTCACAAATGCTCTGCATCCAGAAGTGCTCTGCATCCTTTAGATCATTCTCATTTTCAAACTGTGAACAGTTTGGGAACACTATTTTTACCATCACTAGCTGGTTCGGAGACCTGAGTGCCAGTTCCAGCACACACACATAGCCAGACAGCAGCAGGCTGCTGCACTCGAGGAACCCTGAGAAGGAAAGCTCTTTGCCATCCGCAAGGCAGGCTGTAAATACCTCAGGGTGCTCCGTAGCAACTTCTCATGCACTCCCCTTCCATTCTAGAAAGGTAGGACCACTCAGAGTAGCCTTTAGACATAGAGAAGGTAAGACAAGGGCAGTTACTAAGATGGAAAAAATATAAATTAAAAACTCAAATGAAATCACAAAGATGACGTGTCTAGGAGGCTTGAGGAAACCGAAGTCTAAAGCAACGGAATCAGTGCCAAATGTAGATAATTTATCATTACACACACCTGCTATATCAGATGAGAGGACTCAGTGCCATATCCTGCTTTAAAAAAGCTCTAAGATTTGTGTTCAAGGCGTAAAGTATTTAAATGCAAGGGTATTTAAACCTTCTCATATAAGGCAGGGAAATTTATCTCAGAGGTTATCCAATTTGTTTTCAAGTGGTAAAACCAGGCAGTGCAGTTGTAAAGGAAGCCGCTGTCGGAGGCGGTGTGGGATTAACGGGTGCAATAAGTGTGATGGCTTTAATATTACAAACGATAGTTCCATGAGTTTGATGAATAGTTACTTTTGGTTTACCTGTGGTGCTGCGTTTGAGAAGATAATACAGAAAAAGCAATAAAATTGAGTAAGTAGAATGGTGTAGGCTGCTGTTTGCTAAAAATAATAAATGGATTACACTGAAAGGCAGCACACATGCAATAACTGTCAGTCGGTTATCTATCAGCCCATTTTATTTCCATTAGGTGCTAGGAAAGAATACTGTATTTTGTGTAATTATCGATGTGAAATTCAGATGGAAATGAATTGGCTCTTCCTTCAGCTTTGTTTTCCTTTCTGCATATGACCATACACAAGTCAAAGGATCTGCTCCAGGAGATAAATATACATTAAATTTGCCTCCAACCTCATCTGCCAAGAAGAAAAGGTTACCTTCTGGCATGACAGATTGGTTGGAAGGTCACGGTAGATTTTCCAGTAGAGCTAGGAATACATTTTTTTTGGCACAACGATATGTGTATACATTTTAAATAGCACAACACAATATTTAAATGTACTTGTCGAGAAAAAACACCGGTTGTATTTCAGTGCTATTGGGTTCCTGTTCAAGCTCAGTGGATGTGAAGTTAGGCAGGGCAGAAAGCCAAGCTGCTGATGAGCTGCTCATGTCTCTGGGCAGCAAGGGGTGGTCGGCATCCCTGTTTTCTCTGGGTGGGAAAAAGTGCTAGTGGGAAAATATATGTATATAAGGAAAGAGGGGAAGATGAATAGTAGTGAAGCTGCAGAATGGCTTCTGCATAATGGGAAACTGATGAGACCTGGGCTTCCCTTCTGACTGGCTAAGGGTGAGGAAAGATTGGAGTGTATGAGATTACAGAGACGTTTGTCCACTGTTTTCCAAAACACAGAATGGAAAGCCCATCCAATAAGAATACTAAGCAGCAAGGATAAAGCAAATGTGAAGCTGAAGTGCTTTCATACAAAAGGTACAATTATTCTTGGAACTCTGTGGCTCAAGCTGGTATTGAAACTAAAAGTTAAAAGAGACTAAAACAGACGTTAAAAGACAGAAATTCATAGACTTTCAAAAAATAGATGCTACGTGCAACGGTTTGAATCATAGAATGATAGGGTGGCCTGGGTTGCAAAGGAGCACAGTGCTCACCAGTTCCAACCCCCTGCTGTGTGCAGGTCACCAACCAGCAGCCCAGGCTGCCCAGAGCCACATCCAGCCTGGCCTTGAATGCCTCAGGGATGGGGCATCCACTTGGGAAACATCTTTCTAACCTTTCAAGAGCTCTACTACCTGACGTTGTTGTTAAAGGTGAACAGAGACCACTTGGCTCTTCTGTGGGCAATGTACACCTCTGCATCTCCACACACTGTACAGAAAGCAATTAATGCTTACAACACCCGTGTGAGGCTGGAGATAAGAGCGCTGCAATGCAGAGGAATTGACTTGCTCAGCCTGCGAGAAGCACAACACGATGGATTTCGTGTCCTGGGCTCTACGCGCCACACAAAGTTCTCTCCTTTGTCCATACCAAGTCTGCATTGGGAATAATTTAATACTCTAAAGGCTGTGCATCACACGCACTGAACTGCCTTCGCACCTCTGCGGAGGTGTTTTCTCCGAAGAGCAGCCAGGCAGTGGCACAGCCGCCCATGGAATGTGGGGTCACCGTCCCTGGGGGTGTCCCAGAGCCGTGGACGTGGCACTGAGGGACGCGGGCAGCGGGCATGGCGGAGCGGGGATCCTAGCGGTCTTCGGAGCGCTCAGAACCGACTCCCACAGCGTGCGCGCGGCGGCACTGCGGGCCGGGCTAACAGCAGCTGCCCACCTCCTCGCCCAGCACAGCGGCGCGGAACGCCCCCCGCCCGTCCTTCGCTCCCCCCGCCGCTATCGGCGAGGCGCCGCCCCGCACCTGCCCGCCCATCCCTCGCTCCGCGGACTCGCCGGGTCCGCCGTGCCGGGCCGCAAGTATCGCGGGAGCCGGGCGCTGCCGCAGCCATTGGGCGGCGCGGCGGAGGAGAGGCGGCCGCCGAGCGCCGGGCAGCGGCGACCGAATCCCCGTCCCGTTGCCGGCGGCCATGAGGAGGAGGCGGGCGGCGGCGCCGCGCTGTACCCCGAGCGGGGGCGGCGCTGGGGGGCGGCGCTGAGAGGCGCTCCGCCGCGGGTGAGCGCTGCCCGGAGCCGGGTCGGGCGTTTGACAACTTTCGGTGCTGCCGCCGGCTCAGCGCTTCCCCAGGTACGTCTGCACGGATGCGCCGCGGCTCGGTCCCGTCGCGGGTTTCCCCATCGTGAGCCGCCGGTGTCTCGGCCGTCGGAAATAGGCTGGGAGAGGACGCGCGGGCGTCCCCGGGGAGCGCGCTGCGTGCGGCGGGCGCGGGGTGACGGCTTGGGCTGCGCGCTGCCGCCTCCTGGACGGCCGCCTCGGGCGCTGAGCCGGCAGCACCGGGCGCAGCGTCGGCCGGAGAGCCGCCTGCTGAGAGCCGCGTCCCGCTGCAGGGCTTGGGCTGAAGGGGCTCCGGAGGTCCCTTCCTGCCCGCTCGGCGCTGCGGTTCTGTGCTTTGCGGAGCACCGTGGAGTTGGGTGTCCGCTTCGCTCTCCGCTGCGGAACGGGCTGAGTGATTTGTTCGGGCGCTTCTGGAAGCAGCGAGAGGAAAGGCGAATGGGTAAGGCGCGCTTGGGATGATGCAGAAGAAAGCAGGAGGGCACCGTGCTTTGTGGGGAGGGAATGGGCCTTCGGTGTCGGGCTGCTGTGGAAGCAGGCTGTGTCAATCCCTCCGCTGGCCGTGCAGTGCGTGCTGTGCTGCTGGAGCTGTGCACGGCTGCCGCAGGAGCTGCTCCCAAACTGCCGCTCCCCTTCCAGGCAGCGCTCTCGTTTGGCCTGTTGCTGCGAACCTGGGTTCCCCTGGGATCAGCTGTGCGAGGTTTAGGAGTGATTTCTTCACCGGAGCGGTGCTGGAAGAACCCGGATCTGTGCTGTGCCTTCCTGTGGCTGCGTCGGAGTGTGAGAGCTCAGTGTCTGCAGGTTGCGGAGGATGAGTGTGCGTTACGGTGAGAGCTGGTGCTGGTGCGGCAGGGGGAAGCAAGCTGGCAGCCTCCTCTGTAGGTGAGCGTTAAGGAAGGACTGTGACCAGCTTTGCTTCTCAGGCACAAACGAAGGTCTGTGTGAATGCAGCCCTGCGTGGCTCCAGGATTTGTGTTGTTTGCTCCTGCTTCCCCCAGCAAGAGAAGTCTGATTCTCCCGAAGCGTTTAGGAAGGGGAGAGGTGGCATATCTGTTCCCACTCTCTTTGCCCCGAGGACCCTGTTGTAGGGATTAGTGAGTTGTAAAATCATTCCTTACCGTCTACAGCAAAAGCTCACTACCATTTTATGTTTTGAGCATTGCTTGCAGAATCAGAGTGTGCTGCTTTCCTCATAATGCAAAGTGCTGCTGCTTTGGGTTGAGGCAGCGTGCAGCAGAGTGCTGCCTGTATCCAATGATGGGAAAATT
Organism: Chrysolophus pictus; assembly: GCA_037305975.1. Taxonomy (NCBI): domain Eukaryota; kingdom Metazoa; phylum Chordata; class Aves; order Galliformes; family Phasianidae; genus Chrysolophus; species Chrysolophus pictus. The sequence goes on along the minus strand of CM074582.1, from coordinate 1,649,509 downwards.
AAGGCAGAAGAAGGAAAGCAGAAACACTTGGAAAGAAGAAACTTAGAAACCTGGAAGCTGCCTGCAATTCATAGACTCATATCACAGAATCATAGAATGGCCTGGGTTGGAAGGGACCCCAAAGATCATGAATCTCCAACCTCCTTCCCACAGGCAGATCCACCAGCCTCCACATTTAACACCAGCCCAGGCTGCCCTGGTCTACTATTAGTATAGAATGGCTTGGGCTGGAAGGGACCAGAAGGATCATCGCCCAACCCCCCTGCTGCAGGCAGGGCTGCCAGCTGCTAGGTCAAGTACGAGATCTGATTGCCCAGGGTTAGTGGTGGTGTTTGTTTGTTTGTTTTGCTTTTTGTTAATACTAGTTTTTATTTTTTTGCATGTGTGACATTGGTGGATGAATTTGAGAGAGTACTTGCACTGAAAATATGGGAAAGTCATTTTTATCAACAGAGGAAAGTATGGTCTACGATTTTTTTTTTATTCAGTGTGGTGAGGCTCATCTAGCAGGTCTGTTTTCCTTCAAAAACACTGAGATTGTATACTCATTCCTTCTTTCTGTATATTCTACTACCTCTTGGTGATTTGCTTTTAAGTTAGAGCGACTATGAAGTGAAATTAAAATCTGGATTGTCAGCAATGGCCTTTTCAGTATTCACAAACATTGCTTTTTGAGGACTTGTTTTGTGCGATTGGCAGTGAGAGAGCTCTGATTTCTCAGCACTGGAAATGAGTTTCTTTGGTGTGTAGGGAAATGAATGAAGAGGCCATTCAGTTCACTAGGTGCGCAGACTACATGCTTCCAGGTGATGCAGCTGCTGTTGTTCCTCGCATTGAGCTCCCCAGGTTCACACGGGCACAGCACCTAGCAGAAAACTGATTGCATCCAGGCCAGCAGCTCTTGTTTTGGTGTCAGAGGAACGCTGCTGTTGAGCACATTGGTGGAGGCTGTCCCAGCTGGGCAGCTGGTTCCACATCTCTGTGGGATGCCTGGCACTGCGCTGGCGTTGCATAGGAAATCCTTTGGTACGTGGCTGTGCTGCTTGGGTTGTACCATTCCCCGGGTGCTTGTCCCATAGCTTTTCCCCTGGCTGTTGCCTGGCTTGTTGTACCATTTCATCAGCGTTTGAAGGGCTGGAAAACTGGTTCTGGGTGCTGTCAAGTCGTCAGTACCACTCAAGTACTTGTTACTTCTTAATTTCACCGGTCTGTGTGGGAGAGCACCCACCATCTGAAAGCAGAGCACATGCAGGCAGGTTTCTCTGCTAATTAGCTGCAGGGAGGCTCCAGCAGCTTGCAGGGGGATCCCTGCCTGTTTCCTGCTGGGGAGGGTGCAGGTTTGGGGAGGCACCACCTGGCTGAGTTGGTGCCTGTCTTCTTTTAGGTCAGCATTTTAATTGCGTTTCCAGTTTTAGTGCTTTGTGCCAGCAGATGTGCGGAAACAGCATGTCTTGGTGCAAGAATGTGAAAGTGTGGACTAAAGGCAAAGGAATCCTTTACCGTTTTGCCATCATTTGCAAGCTCAGTGGTGTACAGCGAGTTTGCTCTGAGCACAGAAAGCTTTTCTTATCTGGATGTTGGGAACCTGGGAGGTTCACTGCATCGAGGTATTGATTCTGGGAGAAGCTGGTGCTAGGCATATTGCTTGCCTCTAGTCTGAACAAAGCAACAGAAAGTAGAGGGTAGATTAACAAATACGTTTGATTAGGTGAATTAATAAGCCTTTTCTACTTTCATTTCAGAGTCACGGAACCGCTTTTTAAAATGAAGAATAGGTTGCCTTTTAAATGTCAAGTTGTCTATTTCAGGAGAGGAAAGAGGGGGAGAAACTCAATCTTCAGACACAAAACGCTGGGTAGCTCTAACCTGATACACCTGATTTTCTTATTGAAAGTGAAAGCTTCCTGTATTAATCTCTGAGACTGGCAGTCTGAGCATTCTGAGTTGTTCAGGTAACTGTACATGAATTAATAAACGGTATTGGGTGATGATTCATGCTTTTTTTTTTTTGAGCTAATAGTTTATATTTAGGTTTGGTTAAATGAGTGTTAACTCTTGGAAGGCAAAATGTCTTTTAAACGTATTTAGTATGTCACAGAAAATAGGATTGCAATCCTTAGTAGTTTTTTTAAGCAAGTTTGCTTCCTCAGCTTTTTAATGATTATTTCTCTGGAAGCAACTCTAATGGATTTTTTAATTTATAATGCAGGGTAGCACATCTTGCACCAAAACACAGGCAGTGGGCTTTGGTTTGTGAGATCTGGTTTTGTGATGTGCTGGCCCTGGCACACGTGGGTGCAGTTGTGTTTTTGTACTCTGTCACTTCCTGCTGGCCAGCTGCCATCCGGTGCAGTGCTGCCCATGTTGCATTCCGGGTCTGCAGCAGAGATTGGCAAAAATAATAACACCAAACTTTACTCTTAGAAGTACTTAAATGTAGTCAATGAGCTGGTTTTCTCATATCTTACTCCTGTGATCAGTATCACAATGGTGTCTGTGGCCATCCTGAGCTTTCTAGTTCTTAGCCTCTAGGCTGAATTTGCTGGAATGCAAGAGGAGAGCTGAAGGCTGTGCATGGAGATGGCTTCTGAAAATACAGAGATGTCAAGCAGGGTGAGCTGCAGCCCCAAGTGAGGTGGTGAAGTTGCGTGCCTCAAAAGCAAAGCCCGTGTGATAGATTCACTAGAGAAGGCAGCATACCTCGGTTGAATAATGAAAAGGCAGGAAATTTCCTCTGGAGTCATAACAGTAATGCAATTCCATCCACTTACTCATCTTCCTAAAGCACCTGTTATCTGCAGTCTGCATGTGATAATTGAAACGTAGCTCTGAAGGTCAGTGGAAGCAGTTTTCTGCCCCCCAGCTCCTAACAGCATGCTTTTCCCTCAGTGTTCATAATTCAGAGGGGTGTAGGAGAATAGGAGAGGTTGTTCTTGTTGTGTGATGCTGTTGGAGAATAGTCTCTGTGTAGCTTTATACAAGGATTTGGGCACTCCATAAAGCTGTCGCTGCCACTACTAAGAACAGCATCCACCTGAAAAAAATGGTGTTCACCTCTATTTTACGCTCAATTCTATGAGAAATTAGCACTTCAAAATTTTCCATACAGTGCTAATTTTCAGTTTTGCATCCCTTCTCATCTAAGCACCTAAATGTCAGTGCAGATGTGTTGGTGAGTGTTGGCACCCCACTGGCTGGCCCAGGCAGAGGTCAGGGTGTCCTCACGTTGCTTTGGAAGATGTGGCCCCAGTTCTAGGAGTACCCCTAGCATGCAGATGCACTCTAGGACTCTCATGGTACTTTTCCTATTAAATCGGTGAAGGTGCTTAGTGGGCACTGGGTGATACTTCTGATTTTCTTTGGAGGATCTTCTGTGCTGTGTTTGAGTCTTGCCCGAGGCTTAGGAAACCTAATACATACTCAGTTCTAAGAGTGGCAGTAGATTAAAGGGCCATTCAAGGGCGTACTCGCACAGATTGCAGACACTGGCCATTTGGAAATATACAGAGATAAAGCTCCATACATTTTTCTGGATGCAATTTTTGCTTGCAGTGCCTCAGGTGCTGCCGCTGTACCTTCCTCTTGCCCTCACTCCCACGTTGCTGAAATTGCTGTCTTTGCATCCACAGCTGAGCCACGCTGACAAAAGGTGAGAGCAAAAAGCAAAGTGAGAGGAAAGCGCTGGGCTGTGGAATGGATGGATGCTTCAGAGAGGAGCCCGGCTTGGGATAATCAACAGGTGTGCTGCAAACAGCACTGGCAGGAAGATGCTGGCTTGAGGTCTGTGGTTTGTGGTGGGATCAGTGCGCTGGTAGGGCTGTGTGTCAGCTTTGGGCTGTGTGGATATAACAGGGAGCAGAGCCGGTGCTGGATGCTCCTCAGAGCCCTGGCCCCAGTTGGTGCTGCCATTATTTTTAACGAAGGGGTGATTCTTTTGGTTTGTAATCTCATAGAGGTGGCATGAAATTAAATGAAAAGCTTTTTAGGCAACTGGACAGAATAGTGCTGAACACCATGGTGTCAAATCCCTGAGGAAATGAAGCAGGTAGGTTGCAGGGAGCAAAGCTGAGCGTGTGCTTCATGTCCCCAGTGCTGTGTGCTGGGTGGAAGCAGGCTCTGCAGGGGACTGTTTCAGTACCCAATAAAGGTGATGTGAGCTTTTGTCTTTAATTCTGCCAGTTGTACAGAGCTTGAATTTATAACCTCCGTAAGATCCTCTTAGTGCTGCGTTTTGCTGTGGCAGTTTTAGGAAAGCCTGGCAATGCAGCTGAATTCTAAATTTGCATCCTGTTTTCTATTACAAAACCCTGCCTTTATTGCTTCCAGCACTGCCAAACTGCAGTGTTTTGGGGCAGGGATTTCCCTGCTTTGTTGCTGCTGCCTACTGTTTAAAATTAGCTTTGTTCTTTGCAGTGGTAGCTGGGAGACCTGGCATGTTTCTCTTCCCCTTCATCCTCTGAAGCCTCGGTACTCCAGATTTTAGTAAAATCCCAAATCAAAGCAATTTAGGGCCGGGGTAATGGGCAGAGCGTGGGGCCAGGGCACTTGGCAGCTGGTGTGTATTGCTGCATAGGAACTTGGTGGCCCAGCATTAGCTGGGCTTCAAGTGCTAAAGCAGGTCTGATTATTATTATTATTATTTTTTTTTTTTTTAAGTAGTGGGATGAGTATTTAATTGAAATGTTAATTATTAAAAAAAGTCAACCCAAACTATAATTGCCACCGACTTTATAATTGCTTGTCTGGCTGCCTTTATTTTAACCCCTGCAAACTGCATAGCTCCTGGCCACGCTGTTACAGAGGCGGTGGTTCCTGCACACTTGGTTTAGAAACTGCACAGATTTGGGAATAGGAGATTTTCCCACTCATCCCTCCGACTGCCACACCGCCGAGATTCACTGGGTTGTATTAAACCAAGAATTGATGAAGAAAAGAATTCCTCTGTATGATGGAAGTGCTCGGGGAGGACGTGCTTTTGTGTCAGCTGGTGCTGAACAAATAACTGTGCTACTCAAGGCTACAGAAGCCAATTACAGCTGCTGCGGTGACGGGCTGCGTGGGGGGGTGAGGGCTTCTGCATGTTCTTCTGCTTTTTTCTTTTCCCTAATAAAGATCTATGTCATTTTTCTGTTGTTTTGTTTTTTTTTTTTCTTTGTAATTTTCTTCCTATCACTAAACCGTTCCTGTTGACTAGCATGAAAATAAATTGTGCTAACTGGAAGCAAGTGTTCCAGAGCCCATACAATTTTAAATCAACCGGCCCTGCGTTGCTCTGGTGAGAAAAGGAGCTGCTGGCTGTGTTTACGTGGCACATGAACAGCTTCATTGATTATTTCATAGTAAAATAGCACTTCAAGCAGATTTCTAAAAAGCTGATTTAAATTGTTCTGTCTCCTCCATCTCATTTGTTCAAATGAAGTGAAACTTAAACATGAGTTTCTGTATAAAATGTGTTGGAACTAAGATAAGTGGGTTAAAATGCAGACGCAATTTATGAGAATGTTCTTTCTGAGAATCATAGAATGTCTTGGGTTGGAAGGAACCTTCAAGATCATCCACTTCCAATCCTGAAAGACCCTTGGCTGCGTCCCCTTTCCCTTCCTACTGTGCCCCAGCACATTTGGGGCACCCCTAGGAGCTGGAGGCTGCACAGAGGCAGCAGCAGGCAGCATTGATTCCTTTCCATCCACCCCACAGCCGGCTCAGCCTGAAAGCAAATACTCTGCGAGCTCCTTGTTCCCATCCTAGGAAAGGCAGTGGAGCAGTAAGACCTATCCTGTGTTTTGTTTTGCAGGTGCTGGGACTGCTGTCCTGTGGTTTGGCTCTGAGGCTGTGTGTGGGGACGTGGTTGAAGCACAACTCCCAGTGCTGGCGTGGAACACGGCGTGTAATGGTACGAGTGAGGTGTCCTCGTGTGGTCATCTGACTTAGCAGAAATCCCAGAGCTGGGGGGGCTGGGAGGGACCTCTGGAGCTCCCCCAGACCAACCCCACAGCAGTTCCCTACAGCAGCTGCACACAGTGTCAGGCAGGTACAAGGGCTCCAGAGGAGGCTCCCCCTCCTTCCTGGGCAGCTGTGCCAGGGCTCTGTTCCCTCATTGCACTCCAGTTCTTTCTCACATCCCATTGGGATGCACAAAGCAGGGGTGCTGGTAGCAGGGATGCATGCATTAGGAGCCAACCACAGCTGCATTTGCATTTCTGCACGCTGCTAATTTCAGACCCTATGGATAAACCACACAGCCAGTTGCATCCATCTGGCACTGATTCTGCTCGATTTCTTCACACTCCTTTTTGCACCATCCTCGCTGTGAATGGAATCAAACCCTGCAGTTATGACCAGTTTTTGCACTTCGTATAAAAGAAAAGGAGGGGGATGAAAGTGTGACTATTTGCACCTAGGACCCGACAGGTCCTGGGAGGTGTTGGTTGCTGGCACGGAGCTCAGCTGGAGGCTGGGATGGAACAGCCATGGCTACAAGCACTTTCAAAGTGAATTTTTCAGAAGGCTGCTGAGGGGCAGCTGTGTGCTGAGACAGGGGAGGTTTAGGTTAGATATTATCACAGAATCACAGAATGGTTGGGTTGGAAGGGACTGCAAAGATGATGAATCTTCAACCCCCCTGCCACATGTAGGGCCACCAACCTCCACATTTCATAGCAGCCCAGGCTGCCCAGGGCCCCATCCAACCTGGCCTTGAACACCTCCAGGGATGGACGGGGCATCCACAGCCTCTCTGGGCAGCTGTTCCAGCACCTCACTACTCTCACAGGAAAGAACTTAAATAACTTTTAGTGAGAACTATTCGATGGTTGGACTGGGTGATCCTGTGGGTCTTTTCCAATCTTGGTGATTCTATGATTCAAACGTAGTGTTGCAAGAGCCTAGAGAGGCGGGTGGGTAACTGCTGTATTCTTTTGCAGGTGTCTTTGGTGCTGTTATGACAGCACATTTTTTCCTTCAGGAGTAATTAAAAAAAGTAAATTGCTTCTAGTCCTTGCAGGACATATTTATAGCAGCACTATAAACACAGTATTTGAGGCAAAAGAAAACTTCTTTGTGTTAATGTCTAACGTTCAAAGAAGTTCCTGGTTAGAACTGTCTGTTAGCACTACTTTGACGTTTTGCGTGCTCTTTATTAAAATATATTACATTGTATTAGAAGATCATTAAAATGATTGAGGTATACATGGTGTGCTTCTAAATAAAAGCACTATGGAGACTGCCTATGAAATCTGTAAGTTTAAATGGCTGGTATTCATGGACGAGGGGGGAAAGGGCTTGGGTTGAAAAATGAAAAGTGCCTGCATGCTTCGTGTGTAAGTACAGTGTTGAAATGTTTACTTTTTTTCAATTCAGACTGTATTTGTTAGCTAATTCAGCCTTTTTCTTCTTTTAATCGCAGTGGGATGCATGCCTTTGCTTCCATGTTGGATTTTAGCTGTGGGAGTTTGGTGCATCTCAGCAACGGCTTTCTTTCTTTAGCACTTTAGCTGGAAAGGAAGCAAAGCGATGAGGAGATTTGTTTACTGCAAGGTGGTGCTGGCCACTTCTCTCATGTGGGTGCTTGTGGACGTCTTCTTACTTCTGTACTTCAGTGAATGTAATAAATGCGACGACAAGAAGGAGAGGTCCCTGCTGCCTGCTCTGAGGGGTGAGTGCCAAGTCTGAGCCATCTCTCGTGGCCACAGATTTATTATTCTTTTAAATTATCTTTCTCATATCTTTCTCTGTGCTTCCTAAATTATTTTTCCAATTCAGACAGAATGCCAAGATCTGAAGTACTGTTTTATTTCGCTGGCTTCAGAATTGCAGATATCTTAGTGTCTGACCTTTTACCATATTGAAGCCTGAGCCTTGTGGCCTTGTGCATTTTTTTTTTTTTTCAGCAAAAGCAATATAAAATGTCTGGTACATAGAAGAGAAAAAAACAAAATAATTATTATTTGGTAATCCAGTATTTGAAGTCATTCTCGTGATTAGAGAGGAAAGATTCTGCTTGTGTAGAATGTACATGGAAGTAAGAGGTAAGCTTTCCACACCTTTTTAGTTGTAATTATTGCTCTGTAAATGATTCATGAAGACAACTTTGCAGTACGTGCACAGTGTAAGTGGTGACAGTTCACAGACTGAACACAGCTGTCAGAAGTCCCCCTCTGATGTCTGTTGCATCTTGAAGCATACAAGTGACAAGTACAAAAGCTGGGTGCTGTAACAGTGAGCTGTCGCTGTGCTGGTTAGTGACATTGCTTAACAACTTGCAAGTGTTATCCCAATTAACACGGAGCTGGCTTCCAGTCAAGCCGTCTTTACTTGTATCTATTTTTGTACCACGATTGAAGGAAAATATGCTTATTTCTTATACCTGCTTCCTGCCCTAGAAGAAAATTAGTACTGGTCAGTATTTAGCAGTCCCTGCTTATCAGTGGCATATGCAGAAATTTTGTGAAAATGTCAGCATTCTGCATCATTTAGTGTGGGCTCTGCATCTGTAGGCTTGTGTTCTCCTCTTGCTGCTTTCCCCATACTGATACTGCAGGTGGCTGATGCCTGACAAATCTCAAGGTGACAGAGGAGTAAGTTCCCAGGACATGGACCAGACAGGGTGTGTGGATGCTCTTCCAAAAGCAGTCAGTAGAGTCAGAAAAGGTTTGCAGTCCTTCCTTTCCTCAGAGGCACCTCGTGTCTTGTAGCAAGCTGTACCAAAAGCAGAGATTTCTCTGGAATTTCAGCAGATTTAGAGCACTTCAGAAAAGCTGTAAGAGAGGTAAGTTTTATGGAGAGCATCGCATGAAGTGGGAGATGGGTCTGGCCTCTCTCTGGGCTGAAGCACAGCGAGGCAGCCAGTAAGAGGGGTCTCAGAGGGCATCTCTTGGCTTGCATGCAGGGCTGCTCCCATCTACTCCTTTCTGCAAGAGCAGGGACCACAGCTGTTGATGTGTCAGGAGCCAAGGTGTGCTGCTCGAGCCCGGGCTCCGAGGGGAAGGGAAAAGTTGGCAAGTTTGCAAAAAAGCCTGTAAAATACAGTGTTAGTATTGATAACAGTTCTGTTTCAAACGCTTTTTAAAAGATAGAAGGACAGCTCAGTTCTGAACTTTTGTGGGGTTTTTTTTGGTAGTTTGTTTTTGAATGGGTGAAATGACAGAGATGAATGCAGAAGTTGCTGGCCCAAGGAAAGAGGCTGGAAATGAAATCTTACGTTGTGAACTAATTGCATTTAATCTAATATTTCTAGCAGATGGTTCTTCTGAAACATGCAAGGCTTGCGAAAGGCAGGGTGCCTTCAGGTCTGGCTGAAGAAATAATCCTTCTGGTATTTAAAGCAGGAGTGCTTATGCGTGGACTGGAGGTCAGTTTGCTCAGCACACTCAGCTTCCAACAAAGTAAATGCTGTTTAAGCCACGGTAGTCCAGTGGCCTGCAGCTTTATCAGTTCAGCTTTATTTTTGCTTTCCATGAATTGGAATAGTTCTGAGGGACTCGAGAGGCTCATGCTTTGGTTCCTGCAGCCCCACAGCAGAGTCTGGGAGACCAAGTGAAGGCCAGCATCCCTTTGGGTTGTGTGCTGTGGGAGGCTGAAAGCTTAGGATGTGTCTGGGGGCCAGAGAAAGGTGCTGTGGGTTTGGAATGGAAAAATACTTTCCTGCAGAAAAATGCTTGGATCTTTTAATTTCAAAATCAAAATTGTTAATTAAACACAATATTTTCTGTTACAAAAGCTGTCTTTGGAGATACTTGTTTAGAAGCTTTTGGAAAACACACGTTGAACTTGGGGAAGTCAAAGCTCTCCAAGCAATAAAGCAGGGATCGTGTGCATTGACTGAAATAGTAATTGTTAGGGAGTGTGATTATTTTAATTAAAGTGAGCGAGAGTGATGAGATGGAATTGTATTTTTGAATGCTTGTCTTTGCAGCATGACTCATGTTTTTGTAATGTGCCGTACGCTTTAGACTTCCATAAAGTAGTGTCAAATCCTTAATATTTTTGTCTAATGTTTTAATGCAGATTTCTGTTCCTGTATTATGAACTGTATTCTGAAGCAGTACAAAAGGGCTTTCATAAAACGGGTACAAGTTATTAAATTGCTGTATTGAGGACAACTCGGTGTAAAGGAAAGGTTCATTTATTCAAACCCTGTAATGTATTTCTGTTTCGAGAGAGAAAAGGTCTGTTGTGATCATGTAAAGCAAGTGAATGAAACATTGGGCTGCGGTAGGAAAAGTTTGGGGTTATGGCCAAGTTTAGAAAAGAAGGCATTCATTTTGGTAGTTTCCATAGTAACGTGTTTATCTGTCAAATTACTGTATGCATAGGGCTGTCTGCATTCACAATGGGAGCAGATATTTCTTAATAGCATGCCATAAAGATTTAATGGATGGAGGGATGAATGTGTACATTGCGCTCAAGTCTTGCCACAAATTTGTTGACAAATAAAACTTGAAGTGCTGATTTGGGTATTGTGATGGGATGGTAGGCTAATTTCTAGATCAGTTCAGTTTCTAAAGATTGAGGGGAAAACTAGAGCATAGCAGATGCCTTTATGTGGTTGCAAACATTTAAAAAGAAGCAAAAGAGAAGAAAGCTTTCCTCAGAGATCTGGTGCCCTCTGATCAGAGCAAGCAGGCTGCAGAGGAGCCGCGTTCTCCAGCAGGCTGTGGAGGAGCAGTGGCAGGATGCTTCTCACTGCAGTGATGGAGGATGAACAGGTGCTGTAGGTCAGCTTTGCTTTGGCGATGGCAGGATGTGCTTTCCAGCTGATGGGTAGGTTTTTAGATTTCCTTTTTATGTTCAGCAGATGATTCATAAAATTACTGGAAATTCTTTCCAGCCAGCAGCTTTCCTTTTTGTGGAGCACCTATCACCATTTAGACCCGCTTGCTTGCACATCCCTTATTTTTGTGGGAGCTAATAAGTGATTCTTGGAAGCTGTGTGCTTCCAGCATCTCCTTTAATAATGGATATTGTCGATGAATTATGGCTCCTTTCTGTTATTGATGCCATGCTTTAGGCCTTGAATGAAGCTTCATTGATTTCAGGAAAGCTCTGCAAACGCTGTATATGTGCTCAAGCCCAGTTGCAAGAACTGAGCCTTAAAAATGAAGCTTGATCTGCCATCAGTCCCTTTTAATCCACTGTTAAACAATCCTTAACTTGTTCTGAAAATAACGGTGTAGCTGAGCACGGCAGAGTAGGTTTCCATTCTTTGTGAGTTCTGTGTAGGTGTTAAGAAGTGCAAGAAGACATTGGAGCAATGAGAACTATGGAGAGGTCATAGAGCATTGGAAAGTGGCACAGCACGTTGGGTGGCTCTGTGCTGCAATTCTTCTGTTTTGCAAAGGGAGAGAAAGCTTTTTATTATACTGCCTTTTAGTCGTGGTTCTTGTGATTGTCGTTTGTGTTTTTTTTCCCCTTGTGAAGTATCAGTGATATGGAATTGGGGGGCAACTTTTGCAAGAAATACTAATTGGTGTTATCGCTGAGAAACACTTCTCAATTATGTTTCTCTGTAGTAGTGCAGTATGAGAGTTGAATAACAATTACAGATCATGATATCTGTGTGAAGCCCTGGTTGTTTGTGTATCTGAGTGCTGCTCCTGGAGACTGTTTTCTGTAGCTGTCGTGCAGAGTACTTCTCTATCTGTAATGAAAGTTTTCAGCTGCAGACGTTCTCGAGAGCCCTGATTGCCAAACCTGACAAGCTGAAGTGTGCATTCATCTGCATAATAAAGAGTAAAGAATCGGAGTGGAATTTATTCCAATGTCGTCCTTCTTGTCCTTGGGAGCCCAGTCTGTATTAAAAATCAATTAATAAGAAAACGAAGCCAAAACAAGAACCCCAGGCTCTTACCATGCAGAAAAATGAGCGAGATGAGTAAATACCATTGGGTACTTTGTGCCCTCTGTGATACCCCAACTACAGAGAGGTGGTGTTCACCTTCTTGTTGGGGTAGGAAGGCCTGTGGTTGATGAGAGCTCTGGGTGCCTCCCAGTTCCCATGTTACATGGCAGTGTTATAACAGTGCAGTGGGGGGGCTGTGGGTGCCCCATTCCTGGAGGTGTTCAAGGCCAGGTTGGATGGGGCCCTGGGCAGCCTGGACTGCTATGAAATGTGGAGGTTGGAGCTTGGTGATCTTTGAGGTCCTTTCCAACCCAAGCTACTCTATGATTCTATGATATGAATTTCTGCATCAAACCGGTGTAACTTTTGATACCTTTGTCTTGAGTTTCATCCTGAAAGCTACAAGCTTTTCTGAGGCTGAGCAGCAAAATAAAACACAGAAAATTATTTTTGTTCAACTGGTTGATTGGGTATTATAACTAATGCTTGTGTGTGTACATTATGTGGAGTTTCCTCCTTTTGGCATTTTGCTGCAGAGCTCCTGTCAGGGCTCTGTTAAGGTTGGAAGCAGCCTGGAAACATTTAGCCCCTAAATCTCTTAATAGTTTGTCACCATGCCTGCCTGGGCTTAGCTGTGGCAGAAATAGCCCTTTCCTCCCAAGGGTCATCATTAATTACACACTCTGTGGCTGTTCTGCATGCAGAAATCCTGTAGCAGTGCTTTAAAAATTGGAGCTTTGGGGTGGGATAATGGAGAGAGGAAAGCTGCATGTGTGCTGTGTGTCTCCTGAGGAGCCGTTCTGCAAAGCCATGCAGATGGAGTGTGAATGTACACCTCGATGTCTTCTCCTCCCTCCGTTCCCCATTGCTTCTTTCACTGATACTCACTGTGCAGAGATGTAATTTTGCTTTCCTTTCATTGAGAGAAAACAGCAGTTGCTGTTGAGATTACAAAAACTTGGCTGGCAAACAGGTCTTTTAAGAGGAATTCCGATAAACATTTGGTAGAGAAGGCCGCTTCTTAAATGTGCAAATTAAGAAATGGAATTCAATTATCACTTGGTCAGTAGGAGTAAGTATAGCACTGATCGCTTAATTGGCTTTTGGCCCTTTTTAAACTAGAGTGTTGCATGCATTTCTGTGCCAAGGAAGGTGTACACTGCAGTGCTTTGCTCCTCTCCTCTGCTGGAACAGGGTTGGGTATGATGCTGTCCCTGTGCTGCCTGATTCCTGGGCTCTCACACTCCTGGAGAACCTGGTGTGGTTTATTTGTCATAGCCATTATTGTGCTCTGCACAGCCTGCTCTTAAATGTTAGGATAATTTCAAATCTAATCAGCTGGAAAGCGTTTTTATATGCAGAATGCCTGTCTGTGTGCTCTGTGTCTTACAGTGCTGCAGTCCAAGAAAAAATATGTGGAAAATGGTATTTTGTGGTAATTTAGGCAGTGCTTTGTCAAATTATGTTCTGCAGGCGCAGCGGTCAGCAGCACACCGACACTGTGCTGAAGGGTTACGTTTCTGTGTCATGTTACAGAATGTTTTCAAGTATAAATAAGCTATTTTTTAGTTAAAGGGTGTTTATTTTATTTTGTAAAGAAGCTTTCTGTCTGTAAAAGTGCAGGGATACACTGATGCTTGGTATAGGTTCTATTAAAAGCGATTTCTAACACTCTGGCATTGCTCAGTGATAATATGCATGAAAACAGAATCACAGAATGGTTGGGTTGGAAGGGACCTCAAGGATCACAAAGCTCCAACCCCCCACCACACGCAGGGCCACCAACCTCCACATTTCACAGCAGCCCAGGCTGCCCAGGGCCCCATCCAACCTGGCCTTGAACACCTCCAGGGATGGACGGGGCATCCATAGCCTCTCTGGGCAGCTGTTCCAGCACCTCACCACTCTCACAGCAAAGAACTTCCCCCTGACATCCAACCTAAATCTTCCCTCCTTCAACTTCAAACCATTCCCCCTTGTCCTGCTGTTATCAAAGAGTTGAAAACCTATCTTGAGTTCCCATTTCTCATTAGGTCTTAAAGGTGGTTGTATGTAAGCGTGTGCCAAGCTCTGTGCCCAGTGCCTTGGGCAGTCCTGGCTTTGTTCAGTAGAGGGTTAGTAGAGGACATTCTCCAGTCACAAAGCCTTTGAACCTAGAGCTGCCACGTTCTTGGTAACTTCACATTCCCACAGCTGCGAGGCAAGAGTGATGAAGCTGTATTTGTCCTGTATTTGTATATATGTTTTGTTGCAGAGGCAGACGGAATGCCAGGCTCTGGCCTTGGGACCTCGGCATGGCTGCACTCAGTGTAAGTGCAGAGGGACTGTGACAAAGAACATCTGAAACCAAACCAAAATGATCCTCACGTATCAACCTCCTCAGTCTGGCATACTGTGTCATTACTGCAGTGAGTTCAGCTGTGTGTTCCTTGCTGCTGCATGGAGATAATTCTGCACTCCAGAGTGCCTTGAATTGCAGGAGCAATATTCCTTGAGTGATGTTGGTATCTGAAAACCAAATAAAACTTTAATCATAAAAGACTTTCTCCATTAAGCGATAAGAGCGCTTTGTAATAAAAGAACTTGTCAGTCTTCCATGGTTTAGGAATAATTTAACCATGTTAAATTCCCTCAATTTAGGCTTTATATAATGGCAATTTCTCCTACTTGCGGCTCGGAAGTTTAAATACAGCGTATAGGGACCTTCCTGCTGATGGGTTTGGCAGTTGGTTCCACTTTTGATAGTCTTAAAATTTAACTGCATGAAATTATCCTGTTTTAAACTTCATAAAACGTCAATTTGCCTCATTCTTCTACTGGGTGGAAACGATGATTTTGGATTGAATGTACCGTAGCATTAACGCAGGCAGCGTGCTGGTGCGTGCGATGGCTTGGTGCTGTCTGCTTGGCAGTATGTGTGGCTGTGTTTGTGGAGTTGACCTTGGGATTGTGAGCTCCTCTGTCACCAGGACTGATGCATTGTAGTGGGTTGAGGTCTGTGTGACACATCGCTGATGCTGGGCTGTGTTCGAGGCCTTTGGGTGCCTCAGAATAAGATACGGGTGTTGTTTCCTTCGAGGAGAAGTGCAGAAGTGAGCCCAGGTGGGGTAGGAAGAGGTGTTGGTTGGGCTTTGTTTTCTTTTTGGTTTGTCTCCTCTGAGGTCTGTTGCTGTTTTGAAAACTAAAGATTTGTATCGCTGATAAATATTTCCTTTAAGCGTTTCGTTTGATTTCCTCAAGGATTCTCTGTTTACTGTCGTAATTATTTATGTCCCTGCTTAGCCCTCCATGCTAGGTACTTTAATCCTTATGTGACACGACAAGACAAGGAAAATGGGAACATACGCTGTGTGAAAGAGCATTTATATTTAAATACAATGAATACTTGAATCGTTTTGCTTTAAGAATGAGCTGTTAGATGGTTCTGGTGTGGATGCTGAGCAGAGGGAGCTCAGTTCCTTCATACCTACTGCTGAGCAGAGAGGAAGAGCAGTAGAGGCCAGCATCTATTGGTGGGTATGGGAGGATCACGGGATCACAGAGTGGCCAGGGTTGGAAGGGACCTCAAGGATCATGAAGCTCCAACCTTCCTTGCTGTAGGCAGGGCCACCAACCTCCACATTTCAGAGCAGCCCAGGCTGCCCAGGGCCCCATCCAGCCTGGCCCTGAACACCTCCAGGGATGGACGGGGCATCCACAGCCTCTGGGCAGCTGTTCCAGCACCTCACCACTCTCTCTGTAAAGATTAGTGTGCGCATAGTTGTCATGTATATCCCTTGCTGCTTTGTTCTAAAGGTGCTAATACTCAAGAAAAGCATTTTGCTGTTTCTGTGGTGCAGATTTCTTACACTGTCTTCTTACTGCTGGCTTTAAAGCCAGCTTTAATTAAACTGCTGTGCTTGAAGTGATTTTCTTATGGGACTGTTTGTTACTTTCTGTAGGTGTAGAAGTTGCTCTGACACTACTTTGAAAAAGAGCCATGTGTCACAAATGAGACAGGGCAGATGCTCCATAGAAATGCTGTTCATCTGGTGTGTGTTTTATGGCAGCGTGAAGAATAAAGTGAGAGGAAAGAACAGGTCACGCACCTCGAATTCAGCCACTAAAGCAGCCTTGGTTTGTGTACTGACCATCAGTGGCTCAAGGTACAAGGAGTGAATAAATAAATCATTTAAATGTATTAAAATTGCTCAGTGTGATGAATATATATTCTTTCAGTCATTATCCTTTCTGGTACTGTGGAAAATGAATCTCATAGGTAAATACTGTGGAATGAACTTTGGCTGTAGATGCATAAGTTTGTCATTCATTTGTCTGAGGCCATATGCCTCCTGTGTTTCTGGCAGACACCTGGAACCACGAGGGAAGGTAATCTGCCTGGTTTTTGGGTTTTCAGAGGAATTAAATAGTAGGCTTTGCTGCTCTCATCTGCTCTGGGTGAGCCCTTTTGGTGGGGGGTGGGGAGTGGTTATAGGTTAACTGTGTATGCAAATAGGATGGTGAGAAAATAATGAAGCATTCAGGACTTTATGGTTCTGTTTCAGGTGCTGTTATTAAACAGTTAAGAGATAGCCGGTTCTCTTTATATATATAAAAAAAAGCCCCAAGAAAACAGCAGCTAATTGTCTGTTTCTCTTGCAATATGATAAAATATAATTAAAACATGCTGCCAGAATGGAAGTGTAATTGCTAATGTCGATTACTGTACCGAGGAGACCTCCAACAAGGGAAAGTGTTGGGCATTCAGTGGCAATTTGGAGCTCCCATCTCTGTATTTTCAGATTCCTGCTGCTTTTATGGTCAGAATTGTTATCCTGTAAGCATGGAAAAAGAAGGAAGGAACTTTCCTAAATCATCACAGTGGGTACAGTTAAAGCAAGCTCTTGAAACAGTCTGTAGATAATGGTGCCATTGTAAGTCTTAATTTTAGCTTGCAAAGGCCTGTACAGGCATTTTTAATTAAAAATACCTTTTGCTTTGAGCTTTCTGTAATTTAGGGTGGAATTGATATCCAGGCTGGATTCCGTGAAATCCTTGCAGTTACAGCAAAAATTATAAGTTAGTACCAGAACTACATGCTTTGTGTTGTTCTACCCTGTCCAGTCTCCTGTGGGCACACTCCAAGCTTTGGAATGCTTGTGATGATGACGTTTAGGATTTCCTGTGATTGTTTGCTAGGAGTTAAAACTGTTGTAACCAAAGCTGAGCTTTTAGGTGGAGTGAAGGGAGGAAATGAAAAGGAAATCTTTAAATAGGTGATAGTTCTGCAGTTCAGCACGATGGTCAATATTTGTAGAGGTAAGAAGTGTTAACGTTCCAAATGGCCTAAAGCTGCTAGCAGCAGATTAGAGAGGCTGCTGGTGTGGAAATGAGGCAAGCTGACCCACGTAATGACTCTGACTTTATTCCCAGGCCTCCTACGTTGTGACATCCATCTCTGAGGTACGTTTATGGGATTTGCTTGGCTGTAATCTCAGTTGGCTGGTATTGATTCAGGCATCAGAAGTCATTCTTCCTGCAGGTGCATGATGCTCCAAAGCCCTCTGCTAAGAAGGGAGAAAATCTCAGAGGAGGCTCTCCATCCAGTGAGCGTTTGGAAGGAGTGAACTTGTGGATGACAGTCCCCAGTAATGGCAGAACTGCTCAGTGGATTGTTCAAGTGGCTTATCAGCAGGTTACGGGTGTCACCTGAGGATATATCAGGTTATGCACAAAACTACTGAGTTGGAGCCGTGGTCTAAAGTATTGTGGAGAACAGAGTGTTTGCTCTCCTGAAAACTCTGCGTTGTAAACAAAACTTGTGTGTTGTCCAGCAGACTGAGAGGCTGGTAATGGGATTTACCTAAGAACCTCTGGGAATTGCCCACTGGTAAGCTCGTAATTAATTCCACATTAGTGCAGGCTGCTCACGGTGGCTGGTTGCTGCTGGGCCATCTGTGCTCACAGCAGGTTGGGGAGAGCAGGAGTGTGGCTGGGTGTGGGATGGAAGGGGACAGATGGGTGCCATGCATCTTTTCTGGGAGATGCTTCCTTCCTTGGGTCAAGTTCTTCATAGAATGGCTTATGTTGGAAGGGACCTCAAGGATCACTGAATTCCAGTGCCTTGCTGTGAGCTGGCTACCCCCCAGCTCAGGCTGCCCAGCATCCACCCACAGCCCTGGGCACCTCTAGGATGGAGCACCCAGAGCTCTGGGCAGCACTGCCAGGCCCTCATTGCCCTCAGTGTACATTCTGAAGTTATTTCCCACAGTGGCATCAAAATCATTTCAAGAAGGTGTATTTTTCTGGGCTCAGTGTTGTCCTTCTCCACATACGTAATCTTCAGAATTAACTTCTGGGGTTGAGGTGTTCACAGCAATGAGAACAGCTCTGTATGTTTGCAAGTATTGCTTTTAGTAGTTCGAGAGCTGTGAAACTAATGGGAAATAAAGAAAAGGGAAAGAAGTAAAGACTTGCCTGCCTCATCAGCTTGGGAATAATAAACAAACATGAGAGACAATCGGGTGTGTTTCAGTAGGATTATTCCTATTTTTTTTCTCCAGTTTCCTGCCACGGAAGCATCACATTCAGGATAGCTTTAGCCCTGCTCAAGCATGGCTGCTGCCTGTGGTGCAGGCAGGGCTGGATTTATGGCTGCCTCGTCTGTGCCAGCTGGCGAATGGCAGTGATGGGATGTCAGTGGGACAGAGGAGCAGTGTGAGCCTTATTAGTGCTTGGAAATGTTGCTGGCTCTTACGAGGCGAGACACGTTAACCCATTTATTAAATGGTATCAAAATTAATTTTAGTTTCCTTTTAAAGCTTGTTGTTATTCTCTTCCTTATTCTGAAATATTCTGCAGTCAGTCTGCACAGCTCCTTCGCGCTGCAGGAAGAGCTCGAGGCTGTGTGTGCTTGACTTTGCTGTCTCCGTTTATGAGAAATTCCCCTGGATGTCACAGCTTCAGTCAGTGCTCCTTGTGCTGAAAATGTGTGTTCCTAAATGGGCTCTGTTCAGGGAGCACAAGTAATTACTCTCCTGCTTTTGTGTTTGCTACCTGTTACTGCAGTCTGTGGAGCTGTTGCTTTAGAATTTGTTTGAAGTCTTTTAATCTTTAGACCCTGCGCTGTGTGTTACCATAATGATGATACTAGCACATCCATTAATTTAGCTAATGCTTCACCAAATTTGCAGTTGTCTCATCTGTTGCAGCCGTACATAACTGCTGAAACACGCACAAGATGTCACACCCCCACAAAACCTCTCCAGAAGAATAAACATATTTATGTCCCCTCTAAATGCATGCTGTCTGTTTTCCTGCAGGCTTCGTGCTGTGCTGGAAATAGGTTTTACTCAGTTTTAGAGGTACGTGTTTAAAACATAATTAAAGTGAGTTTGCATAGAAATTACTTCTTTTTTTCCTGCTCACCCCCACGTGTGCTCAAACACACACTGTTTGCTTGACTGTGAGTCTGCTTTTGCTTTTGGGTTCGTTTTGTCTGAGATGTGATCATCTTTGACTGCTGGGTTTCTATTTCTGCATTTTACAAGATTTTGTTGACAGCCACATTTCCTGTCCTTTTGCTGTCTTTCCAAATTAATTTTTGTCACTGCAATTTTCAGACTTTTTAGCCTGCTCTTTATAGATGTATCCTTTTTTTTTTTTCTAAATTAGGTTAGTGCTCTGTCAGATTGTTAGTGTTTGAACTTTGCCATTTCACTGCCTCTCATTAGAGACTCATTTTTGTTTTTACATCTGATCTGTGTGGTCTGATGTACGTTCATGCAGCTCCATGGCAGGTGTTGGTGCAGCAGGCGGTGCTCTTAGCGGTGCTTTGGGCACATGGTTGGACTTGGTGGCATTGGAGGTCTTTTCCAACTGGAATGATTCTGTGAACCAACAAGTGAAAAATCTGACAAAATAAGCAACACATCAATGACTGTTCTATAGTGCTGGCAGTCTTGTACCAAGCCCAAGTCCTGCTATGGTTCTTTTCTGCATTCTACAACCCAGGCTGGTGATAAGAGACCAGAAAATGCTATTTTTGCAGCTCGAACCCCAGCAGCTCCGTGTTTCTGACATGGGCAGCAGTGAGGACAGGAGCTAAGTGCCTGCTGCTAATCCCTGGGATTGCAGCCTGACGGGCAGAAAGCTTCTAAGTGGGAGATAAGCACATAAGGAGGGATAATGTGTCTGTTATTGCTCAGCTGAGGAAGGAAGAGGCACAACGACCTGACCCCACAAAGGTCCCCACCTCTCATGACAACTCTTCCCTCTTGCTCCAATTGTCGTCGTGATAAGTTTATTGGAAGCAGAAGCAATTGATGAGGGTATCTCCTTGGTACTTCTCAGCAGCTGCTCCATTCTCACTAAGTGAGATTGTGTTCAGGATGAAGAATTGCTCTTAATTGGTACCTGGCTGGCAGACTGCTGGGTTGCTGAGCTGATCGCACCCAGAAGACTGTTGCTGTGGGTCTGGGCCCTTGCTGTGGGGCAGGCAGTGATGCTCCTAGGGGCAGCATCCTTGGGAGGTGGCACAAACTAACCTGCAGCTCAGCGCTGCCTCATGTAAGGGCTGTAATCAATCAGGGAGGATCTACTGCCCAGTGCAGAGCTGCTGGTCCCAGCTGGAGAGAATTGGGTGCCCTCTGGGAGTGCCTTTTCCTCTCCTGCAGCTGGAAGGAAGGCTTTATCAACCACTGATGGGTAAACTTAAAGTAGCTTAATCCAACATTGTTTGCCTGTCTGATGTTAATAAGATGCAGGTAGCACCATCTGGTCCCCTCAGAATCACAGAATGGCCCAGGTCGGAAGGGACCTCAAGGATCATGAAGCTCCAACCTCCCTGCCCCAGGCAGGGCCACCAGCCTCCCGTTGGGTCCCCTAATGAATGATTTTTTCTTCCCAAGGCGTAGGCAAACCCCTGTCTTTGAGCATGCTGGAGCTAACATTGAGCTGTTCAATGAAACCACAGGCACCGAGTGGTGTGTGGATGCTGTTTCCCTACTAGGATATAAAACAAGGAAGAGAAAGTAGACCTCCAGATGCGTGATGGAGGAGGCAGTTGGGTGCTTTCCTTCAGCCTCAGGAGCAGGTGATCTATATTACTCTCTTCCAAAATAGTAACCCTGATTGCATTTCAGCATAGAAAACAGATCAAATAAAGGGCATAATTTCAAGCTTAGCTTGTTTCAGTAGAGTATTGGAAGGTGTTTTATCATCAGTATAGAAAATCTGAAAAAAAAAAAAAATTCTGATCTGGTATCAAAGTGAGAGAGGTTTTGTGACTCACATCATCTTCATGTTTTTCTCTTTGCTCTTCTTGAAAGGAATTAAGGTTAAGACATGAAGGTTTTCCTCCCCAGGAGCATTATGGCTGTGGGAGATGGAGCTCTGTGCAGTGGTGTTTTCAGTTCCCTCCATCTGCTGCCACCTCTCCATGGTTTCTTTCACCATCCTGCCTGCACCAGCTGCCTCAGTGCACTCCCCTGCATCACCTGCCTCATCACCTGCCTTGGCTTCCTTAATTGCCGCATTCATTGGGATTAATGGCATTAGTGGGACAGCTGGCATGTTGCAATAGAAAGGAAAATTAATGAAGGAGGGCACAGTTACATCAGCCTGTACCCTTGCTGGAAGTTTTCAGCAGTAAACTGCTCACAAACTATTAGAAATGGAAAATAAGGCCTCGGTTTTGCTTTTCCTACAGAGGAAGAGGGGGCAAAATTTAAGTGAGTTTGAGAAATGCTTTGTTCCTCATGTGAGTGCGTTCATCCTCACCCTTGCTTAGTGTAATGAATTTCCCAGTTCTGTGGTGCAAGTTAAGTGCAGGTTACATAAGAACAATTAATATGTGGCAGGATTTGTGAGGAAATGAATCTTGTCAGGGAAATAAGAGATTCTTCTCAAAAATTCCCGTGGTTCGGCTGGGAAACTGACAAAAGAAAAGCTGCATAATTTAATTATATCACAGAATCACAGAGTAGCCTGGGTTGCAAAGGCCCACAGTGCTCATCCAGTTCCAACCCCCTGCTGTGTGCAGGTCACCAACCAGCAGCCCAGGCTGCCCAGAGCCACATCCAGCCTGGCCTTGAATGCCTGCAGGGATGGGGCATCCACAGCCTCCTTGGGCAGCCTGTTCCATTTTGCAGTTCTGATTTTCCATTGGAACAAGGAGCAGACTGGAAGGCGTTAACTAAGGTAGTGCCTTAAGTTAATTGGAGCCAATCCTTCAATTGTTTTTCTTTCTCAGTGCTTGTATTTAAATGAAAAACCATCGTATGTTTGCAGCTCTGTGTTTGGAACTGCTCTGTGTTCTCTTCCAGGAACATCTTTCAGGAAATGAAGCTTTCAGTGCAAACCATGGAGAGACTTTTAAGATGCACAGAAGTCTGTTGTTAGTGTGCACTGTTAATGGCAAATTTGTTTTTATACAATTTCAGGCATTTTTTCTTCTATCAACCCCTCTAAGAGAAAGAAATGTGCAAGTTCCATCTTACTGTGTAGTTAGCTCTTACAAGGGTGCAGTGCCATTGATCAGCACCAGTGTCTTAGATACATGCTGTTAACCTATCTAGACAGCGCCTTTGATTCCCCTTCATCTATTTCAGCAATTAAAAATGCACTTCAATTAATACGTGTGCATGTAGGGTGCAGTTTCTTGGAAGAGTGATCAGTTCTGTGTGTGTCTCTGTGTGTGTGTGTGTGTGCGTGCAAAGAAGCATTGGCTGTGCCTGCAGGCAGATCCCACACTGCTGCTCAGCACTGGGGAATGGAGCAGAACTTGTGGGTATGCACTCTGTGTTTTCTCATTAAGAAGAGTGAAAATTCTAAGTTGTAAAGGAGGCAGAGCGAAGGCTGCTCTGGGTTTGGAAAGCCAGCTTGTGCTCGTGGTTAAGTGCAAGTTTAAATTTTCTGCCTGTTTAACTGTTGGAAGACTCTCCAGCTTAAGCTCAGATTATTTATGTTATGTTTCTTCTTTTTTTTTTTTTCTGTGCATCTTAAGATGTAAACTCTTTTGGCATCATTTGACTTGTCACTTACTGCATAGGCTGGTCGGTTGGCTATATATGTAGATGGGAAGTTACTGCTCAAGTAAGCAGTGATGGGATATATTACCATTATGAAAGCAGTCATGAGGTCCTTTCTTCACCCTTAGACAGTTTCTTCTGACAAGAGAAGGATGTTATGCGTTTGATGCAAATGAAATGGAAATATCTGCAATATTGAATGTCTGCAGGTTTTTGTTTGTTTGTTTGTTTTTTTAAAGCTGGTTAAAAAAATTGTAACACAGCCCCAAACCTATTTCCTTTCTCCTTGTCTGTAATTAGAGGTGAGACTTTTGGCTCATGGTTGTTTTCAGTCTCCAGGTGTTGCTTATTGAATCCTGGTACACTGTTGCATCACCTCTTGCTGAGGAGCAGCCAGCAAGCCTGATGTATAGCCCTGCCCTCAGCATTAGCACTTGCTGGTGCTTTCCAGCAGATGTGTTACAGAAATAGGAACCCTTCCCCTTTTGCGTGTGTGATTTGTCATTAGTCACCTGCAGCAGTGCACTTACACTGCTCACTGCTTCAATCAGTGCATGCACAGCTCTCCTCCCCAAGGAGATGGATGGTTTGTTGTCTCTTTGCTTGCTTACTCCTTTGTTAAGCATGGTTTGCTTTGGAAAACATCCTTTGCTGTAAGGCAGTCAGTTAGATGAACAGTCACTGGCCTTAATATGAAGAATCACAGGTAAGGGTTTGTTTTATTCATAACGTAATTATTTTCTCAATTATGGGGGTTAAGTCTAGAACTTACATACTTACAGACTTGATAGACCTGTGTCATATCGTGTCTGTGAGAAATGGAAATCAATGTTTGTGAAGAAAGCACGTGCATTTTTAAAACAGTGCCAAATCTAGCAGATCTTACTGCAATAATTAAATAGGTCGTTAGGAGTTTTTTTGCTGTAGAACAGCATTCCACAATTGAAAGGAACAGTGATGGGTGCTGCCCTGTGTTGTGGGGTGGCCATCAGCAGGAGCACGGCCATAGATCCCTGTCTGCACATGCACATGTTGCTTCAAGGGACAGTTGTCCTGAAAGCAGTTCAGGTAGGTAAATAGATGGATTTGGGGTGAGGAATCACTTGGGCTGTAGTGGAACCCATGTTTGTTCAGGGGATGGCGAGGTGTTGGGAAAAGACTCTGAGGGCAGAGCTGGCAGCTGGCAGGACCTGCTCTGCTGGCAGAGCTTTGGGCACTGCAGTAGAAGGACATACAGCTATTGGAGAGCATCCAGAGGAGAGCTGCAGAGATGGGGAAGGGCAGAGGACAGGATGCGAGGAGTGGCTGAGGTCCCTCGGTTTGTTCAGCACAGAGCAAAGGAGGCTGAAAGGGGACCTCATGGCACCTCGTGGTAACCCACAGCTCCTCGTGAGCAGAACAGAGGGGCAGGTGCTGACCAGACATGGAACTGTTTGTGGGACAACCACAAAGAAGGATCTTGCTCTGAAGATATGTGTAGGTAAATCCTGGTAGCTGTCAGACGCTTCCTTTTTCATAGATGAGGAAACACAAAGCCTGCTGATGAAAGCAGACAAGACCCTGAGACAGGGAAGCTGTATATCCGTAATGATTGGACGTTATAAGACCCTCTAAAACACTGGACTGCCAGCCAAGGAGGTCAGGAATGCTTTAAAAAATAAATGCAAGTCCTCTTACCTTCATTCCATTCAGTTACTGCCAGCTTAGTGTTACCTTGTGGAAGATTGCTTTTCCTGCCACCATAAATCATGCATTCACTGCTCTACCCTCAGTGTTTTTTGCTTCATTTCTAAGGTGAATTTCTCAGAATAACTGCTGCTGCTATAGGCCAGCATGGCATGATGTTCTGTGTGCAGACTTGTTTGAGAGCTGCATTGTAGGAGGCTCATGCAGTGTGCCATCATGCCACAATGGAGCTCCTCCATGCTGATGGGACCAGCTCCAGCAGCAGCAGGTGCAATGTGCTGGCTTTTGCTTGCCTAGCAGCTAGCATTGGGGTTTCCATTACATCTTGATTAATATTGATATGTTAATATATCTTTCCGGGGCTATTGCTCATTAATTTTTATTTGGAGGAAGGTAACTCATACCTCATTGTATGCACAAGCCCAGAATTCATTAATAACAGCCATAAAGGTGATAGATGAGCATCTGATTTATTGGGATGCCATTCTTTCCTTCGAGGGAAGGGGGTTGTGTCTGCTCACTGCAGCCTCTCCTATGGGCAGCAGTGCTGTGTGAGCGGTGGGATGCTGCAATGCACTTCAGAACGGGCGCAGGCCATGACTGTCCTTCTCCTGGATTTTGTTCCAGGACTTATTTTTATTTATTTACTCGCTACAACAAAGCGGGGAGATGAGTAGACCAAACTTTTGCTACTCTTCTTGTCAGCTTGATCTCACAGCCCTGTTTGAAGTGTCTGAATAGCTTATTTAAATTAGGAATTGTCACTTTTTGTCTTATGCAGCTTTGCTTCTCTCTCTCCTGAGTGTGAAACCACAAAGAAGAAAAAAAATAACTAGATGACTAGATGATATCTCATTAGGCTTTGAATTTCTGGATGATATCTCATTAGGCTTTGCATTTCTATCAGTATCACAGCTGTTACCATGGTGTAAACAAGGCCAGTAATGGTGGAGACCTTTAGCTTTACGAGATTGCATCCTGTGTGCAGGTTCCTTAGGAACTCGTGAGGAGCATCAGTGCCTCCCTTCAGCTCTCTTAAGGCAGCATCCAGCATCTGTAAGCACTCAGCATCCTGAGTGCTGCTTAAATCTGATGTGCACTTTGCACTGCTCGTGTGGGGCTGGCAGTAGCAGTGTGGTCTGGTGTGTTTCTGAACAACACGTGTAGAAATGCTATAAGAGATGTTTATGGCAGAAATTGCAATGAATTCTGATGCTTTTTTTATTATTCGAAAGCAACTTTTTATTTTTCAAATTTGTGGAGCTCTTGTCTTAGAAGGCATTGTAAAGCAAATGATCTATATAATGATATTTATGTGGGATTTGTTACGACTGTATAATTAAAACTCAAATTCTTTATGTTCCGGATTAAGATGAGTCTGAGCACAGTTCTGAGCAGCAAAAGATATATCATCCAAATGGCAAAGGACTGCAAATTGATCCTTTAGTTCATTGGATTCTGTATGGAGCTTATAACAAATTACTTGGGCATAAACCAGCAGAATAATATTGAGTGTTAGAGCCACTGTGGAGGTGCAATGAAGAAAGAATTACTTGTTCAGGATTCTGGGGGATTGATTTCATGCCTTGTAGTAAGATATGATGAGGAACTACATAATGCAGGATTGCTTGGGAAGGGCCTTTGCTGGTAGGGGCAGCAGGGCAGGCAGCTCTGCCTGTCTCTCAGATCACACTTAAGTTACTACTGGTTTTATTTATGTTTTATATATTAATTCTTCTAATTGCAGTTCCAATCAGAACTGTCTCCCTCCGACATCTCCAGCAGCTACCTGGATGTGGTCCTGGGCTCCTGGATCTGAGTGGCCCCACGGGAGCAGGATAGGACCAGATGGTCCCTGCCAAC
This sequence comes from Chrysolophus pictus, assembly GCA_037305975.1. Taxonomy (NCBI): domain Eukaryota; kingdom Metazoa; phylum Chordata; class Aves; order Galliformes; family Phasianidae; genus Chrysolophus; species Chrysolophus pictus. The sequence continues at coordinate 1,623,112 of CM074582.1, read as the reverse complement.
CTCGACATTTCTGCTCTGAAAAATGAACTTAAGTCACGTTCTCTCAACGTTTTCAGCATGAGTAGAGACACGCTGTCATTTACTGGGGTGTTCTTACCAGTGAGCCGTTCACATCTTATCTTCTACCCATTCTGTTTCTGAGATATCTGTGAACACAGCAAATTGGGCAGATGGCAGCTGCGCGTGGCTTACACCCCTTAAGCTACTTTCTTCCCTATCGCTAACCTAAGATCGATTTTATCCTCACCTAGTTATTTTTAACTTTCCAAACTATCATGCCAGCATTCCATTGATTCCTTACAAAGCTGGGAGGTTTTCTATTCAAACTGCACATTTCTGGCAGCTGCAGAATGGAGATTTGGGCCGAAGTCCCTCCCTGCAGCACCCTGCTTGTTTGGAAGCCATCTGACTGCTGCTGCTGGGAGCATGAAGGCTGTATCATAGCCGTGCTGGGTATCAGTGCTATTTCCAGCTTTCTCCGTAGTGATTTCAACTGATCAATAATATATGAAGAATCATGGGATGACAGAATAGTTTGGGTTGGAAGGGACCTTAGAGCCCCCACAGTCCCTACCGTGGGCTTGATGTGTCCCACCTAATAGGGCTGCCCAGGGCTGTGCTGGGAAAGGGAGATGGGACAGGGGTGGGTGTACAGGGAGCCTGCTGCCTGTCCATCTGCAAAGCAGCATCATTCCACAGCGCTGCTGTGGAGGTACAGGGGCTTAAGGCAAGGTATGTGCAAGGAAAAGAAACCTTTGGAGAGAATGCATGGGTGATGAGTCCTTATATCCCCCGTGTGTCAACACATCTGAGCAGCAGTCCATGTGCAGAGCCCTTACTGAATCCTTAAAGAAATTGAATGCTTTCAAATCTATTGAGGTCAGCTTTATTTTTCCTTTCCTTATCTTGAATTTTGCACTTCGTATTCTGCACTCCACCGAAGACCTCAGTGCTTCTGGTAAGCCCTTGTGAGGAGGCTGTGTTCATTTCCAAAGCAGGCCTGTTTCCTCTGACAGATGATGACAAATGTCTGCAGGCAGAATGCTGGATAAATAGCATTTTTATTCTTTGTGGGCATGCTTCGTGTCAGTTCCATTATGCCTGCGTGCACCAAGATGGTCACTGAGGAGATGAGCGTTAATTCTTGTGCTCGGAGGTGAAGCTATTTTTGATGGACACTTTTTTTTTTTTTCCAAAAGCACTTTTTATTAAAAAGCACAACCTCTGAAATCCGCTTCAGTGAGTTAACAGAAGTGCTGAATCACTGCTCCTTGCTTGCAGCCCTTAAACAGAATTAGCTAAAGCATGGGGAGACACGTGTGGATGCCTTCTTGAGTGGTGGTCAGGATATACAGCTCCTTGTTGAAACCACACAGGTGTGATAGTATTCCTAAAGAGCCCCAGTTCTCCAGTCTTTATGTCTTTAGCTCCTGAAAATTCTTTTTCCTCAGCTGGGTCAAGGCAAGAGTATAATCCACTTACTGCATTGCTTGGATTTCTTGAAAGACTGTAAAATGTCCATCAAGGGAGATATTAAATGTGTGCTATGAGTGTCTTAAGTCCAATTGACTCTGAGTGGAGCAGGGAAAGCTTTGGTGACCTTCTAAGATCTGCATCCATCTGTTTTTGTCATTTTCTTCCATCCTGCATGTCAGCAATAGCAAGAAGACTCCACGTTCATTAACCATCATGATTTCCAGAGAGGAGGACAGATCTCTGCTTTTGTAAGGCTTTGACAGAACTGACTTGTTGGTGTTGGTGTAAGGACAGAGCTTGTTGCAGTCTTTGCAGAAAGGAAGGTATGAGTGCACTTAGCTGGCAGCAGTCAGTGGGTTTACATGGCAGCACATACATTCAGCCATTCTTCTCTGTATTTATCATTGAAGATCATAGAATCCTAGAATGGCCTGGGTTGCAAAGGCCCACAGTGCTCATCCAGTTCCAACCCCCTGCTGTGTGCAGGTCACCAACCAGCAGCCCAGGCTGCCCAGAGCCACATCCAGCCTGGCCTTGAATGCCTCAGGGATGGGGCATCCACAGCCTCTTTGTAAAACATGTCTTGGCATGATGCTGCACAAACACACCAGCAGCAGGAAGAAGGCTGATGAGGAGTGGCTCACCTTTCTCAGGATCAAAAAGAAGCTTCTAATGAAGGCATCACAGTTTCCCTCTTTGATGTTAGTATTCCCATTCCGTGGCATTGTGGCCTTCCTTGCAGCACTGTTGTGACTTTATGCCTTTTGAAAGCTTGGGTGACATAACCTGCAAGCCATGTGTGTCTTCTCTGCAGGCTTGGCAAGCTGATTGCAAGCATTGCATGTACTGATTGAAATGTAGTCAGGTATCACTTTGCTTTGAGTAAAGCCGTGAGAGTGGGAAGGCTGATCAGGAAATTCCCAATTAGTTTTGTTGTAAAGCTTCGCAGAGCTTCTGCTGTCCTGAGCTTTGTCTCGATGAACCTTAGCAAACAGCAGAATCACATGGATTCTCTTACTGAAAACTTGGTTTTACTGCAGGGTGTATAAATAACTGCTGCCTTTAGGGAGAGTTACTGTTAGTTTTCAGGCTGAGATGAGAGTGAGGCACTGTTACGGGGCATTGCCTATGTACTGGTGAGCTGGCAGTGATTCCTGCTGCAGCACAGCATCCTTGTGGTGTTTGGATGGTACCCTACGCCATTTCAAGAGATACAGTTCTGTTAGTTGGTTTGCTCTGAGAGGCAGCAAACTTCCTGTCGTAATGACGACTGTACTAATAATACACTGACAGATTTTTTTTCTCAACTTATTTGCTTTAATGGAAAGCTTCGGATTTCTACAGAAGAAAACATTCAGTAAGGTATTTTCAGCCAAACCCAGAGTACTTCAGCATCCCGAAATGAGCCCATTTCCTGCTGTCTTACTGCCTCAGCAGTGTCTCAGCATGGCTGCTTGCTCCCTGCTGGGCTCTCATTAGCCACGGGCGTGGGAAGGAGGGAGCTGCAGCCAGGGGAAGGATGCAGCCCTCAGCCTTCTCCAGCCAAAAAGAGGCAGAATTTGCTTCCATAGCCAGAATTTGCAGCTTGAAGGACCATCTCTTCGAATTCCTGTGTGCAAAGTATTGTCCTTCCTCCAAAAAGTGATGGCAGAACAGAGTTTAATTACCAACCATTAGCTCCAAGTACTTCATGTCTGCGTTATGCATTGCATAATATCCCTTATGAAACACTCCAGGGGGAATTTAGTTGTGTGGACAGCTTGCAACTGAAAATGCAGCTTCACACGCAGTTGTGGTGAAAGCAGTGCACTGTGGGTGCAGCATCCAGCAGTGCTTCTGAGCAGAGCAAGTCGTGGAAATAGATCACTGGGAGATTGCTTGCTGCTCAATGAAGCATACACCACAACTGCAGGCAGAAACCTCCTGGGTACATTTCTGATACTCTTCTAGCAAGTGTGTCTAGACTGTGTTTCTGAGGACGACTGCCTTTTGCAGGGATGAGGGGGTGTTTGTTTTTTAAAGGACAGGTTTATAATGCCATGTGCCATTCAGTTGGGAATAAATTAACAACAAAAGAAATAGGTCAGAGTGATTTAATTCATGTGCTCTTCAGATACTTTCAGCAGCTATGCAGACCTTGTGCTTGCAGGATCTCCATGAGAACCTGGTGCTGGGCTTCAGTCCTGACGTGAGTCTCTCAGGGGTATTCATGCACTGTCACTGTGATTCCAGCTGAAAGCTGCAAGTGCTCAAAGACACCCCAGTGTTCAAAGTCGCCCTCTTGCTGTCTTGTGTTGCAGCTGTCATTTCCAGAAACCAGGAAGGACCCGGTGAGATGGGGAAGGCGGTGCTCATCCCAAAAGACGACCAGGAGAAGATGAAAGAGCTGTTTAAAATCAACCAGTTTAACCTTATGGCCAGTGACCTGATTGCTCTGAACAGAAGCTTGCCAGACGTGAGGCTGGATGGGTGAGTGCTGCTCGGGGCTCTGCTGCAGGTGAATGGGGCTGTGGCTGCAGTGCATCGTGGGCTGACTGCAGGCAAATCCTCCTTGGGCTCCGGGTGCATTGCTGGGCTCTGGGTGCAGCCTGCTTATCTGGGGCTTACCAGCTCTAGATTTGGCTTCTGGTAACACGTACTGAGGCAAAGAGTTCGTGCATCACAGATGTGCAGCTTATTTTGTGAACTGGTGAAAATTGTGAACTTTCAGCATTGTGGCACGTAACAAAATGCTCTCTGGTTTGCCACGTCACCTGCAATACTTTATTATTACTTTTTTTCTCCAGGAAAACTTAAAGCTTTTAAAGTGATAAAAAAAACCCCACTGTTGTTGACTTCGTAGTTTTTTGTAATTAAGTTATTGGCATTGAAAAGTTGGCGTGTTAATTCTGACAAGATGACAGCACTACCAGTGCCAGTTGTTGTCCTGCACAGTGTAACTTCCTATTGGTTCTACCTGTAGGCTTTTCTGGGATAATCACATTTTAAAGAATCTTTTTCAGAACGCTTTGCGCTTGTTGAAGTCTGAAGGCTTTAAAGTCTGTTTATTCATGTAAATCTGATAACTGCTGATACCCTGTTATGTGACTGCTGCTGGCTCCCCACCTTCTGGGCATCTGCCATTCATGGAAGGATGCTCGGAGGTGACCTCTCCACATAACTCCCATTTTTGGCAGTTCTGCCCTGTCTGGTTGCACAGCTACTTAAACCAGAGTGCTTTGGTGCAGTTACAGGCTGTGGCACTGAATACTGATGGCTGTTGCTGAATTGCTGACATCTGTACCATACCTTCTTTTGACTAGGATGCTAACAGCAATACGCAGAAACCCAGCTTCTAAAGGCACTGATGTGTTTTTAGTGCGATGGGAATGGAAAGATTGGAGGTTCTACACGGCAGCTGCTCTCTGAGCAGGTGAACAAGGCAGTGAATAGCTGATCTGTCCTCAGGCACCTGTGCTTGCAGCTGGGTGGGCACTGACTGTGCTGCCCTATCTCCCAGCTGTGCAGTGCTGGTGAGGTTCTGCCTGCTCTCCGAGTTCCTTAGGGTGGGCTCAGCAATGGATGGATGCACTTGAGCATTGGCAGATTTAGGAGAACTGTAAGGCAGAGCTACATATCAAAAAAACCCCAAATGTTTCCCCTTTTTGCACAGCACTTTAAGGGTCACAGAATCACAGAATGGTTGGGTTGGACGGGACCTCAAGGATCACGAAGCTCCAACCCCTCTGCCACAGGCAGGGCCACCAACCTCCACATTTAATACCAAACCAGGCTGCCCAGGGCCCCAGGCATGATTTTCTATCCTAGCATTATAGTTGCTGCAGCTTGCAAGAAATGCAAATGTAGAAAAGTATGAGCTGATCTAAATGTAGGCGAGTTGCCAGATATTCTAAAATTTCCCATTTCTTCTACTTTTTAAACAGAATTATCACTTAGCTGAAATCTTGCTTATTGTGATTTCTTTCCAATTAATATTTTCAAGTCCCTATGAAATTTTAAATAAAATAAATACTACCTCCCTCCCACCCGTTTTATTTGTGTCTGCAAATAGCATAATTGTTCCTTAAAAACCATACCTAATTCACAAGCAACGTGAGCAGTGCTTCTCCAGTGCACAACCATTTGTAATCTGGTGATGCTCATTTTCAATAGAACAGCAGCTAACATTACTGCCAGCAAAGATGCACTCTGTGCAGCAGGTGCACCAGGAAAGCTTTACTGCTTATTGCTGCTTCGCTCCCTGTTGCCTGCGCTTCCCTGTGCAGAAAGGAGCCAAGAAGGTACTGCTTGGTTGGCTTCAAAAGCTCCGTCCTCCTCCTCTGAGTGATGGTTGAAAAGAAAAGGAATAATGAGCAAATAGGTAAAGTGTTCATCTCAGTGAATGGCTGTGCTTGGTCTAAGGGAGACGAGCTGTGCAGTGCTGAGACAAATCTGCCTGCGTGCATTTCTTTTATGAGAAAAGCTTTCACACTCTATCTGCATTGAAAAGACAAAGTATTTTGGGATTTCAAAAAAAAGCATCTTTTTGTTTTTCTCTTCTGAGATGCTTTCATTACGTGTCCTGTCTTTAAGGAGGATTAAACTGTTCCGAATGCCTATTTATAATGCTTTGCTCTTAGGGAAGAATACAGTTTTTCAAGGCCAGGCTGGCTGTGGCTCTGGGCAGCCTGATCTGCTGGTTGGTGACCCTGCACACAGCAGGGGGTTGGAACTGGATGAGCACTGTGCTCCTTTGCAACCCTATGATTCTATGAGTTTTATGGCTAATGCATTTAGTATGCAACAGCAACATCTGCTGTATTGCCAGGGGTTGGAGGTGTGCTGCACATATGTGGGTGGCTGAGCCTTGTTTGTTATATGTGCCAACTTTCCTTTCAGAGCCAGGGAGTTTTCTGGCAGGTTTTACCCTGCTGCCTGGTGCTGATGAGCTTGGTGGCACTCAGGCTGTGTCTCTTGCTTCCCACTATGCCAAGGAAACTCAGCCCACAGCCTGAGTTGTGCTGGTAATGGCCAGCCTGAAGATGTTAATCAATGTCAGGTCTAATTATGAACAGTCAAATTCAACGTAGAAATGTGTAGTTTTGTTTCTAAGCGTATTCCTCAGTGAAGGGAAATCTATCTTCAGCCTTTTCTGAAAAAATAAGTTGCCAGTGCTATTCTACAAATTGTTAAGCCTTTATAATCGGATTTCCTTATCATGGAAATTTAGGTTGAAGTCGACTGTTGTGCTGTGTCTCTGCTTACAAGCATGCATCTTCTAATCAGAAACAGCTCACGTAAGAAAAAGGCTTTTATTTTTCTGCTCTGGAGAACCTTTAATAAAAGCAGCAGTCCTGGGTGCGCAGAATTTGTGCCCATTGTCAGTAACCACAGTGTCAGAGGTGCTGCATAGAATCCAGCAGACTGGGCAGGGCTGTGAGCTGTCAAATACCTGCATGAGTAATCTTTATGCTGTCAGAAGCTCTTCTGGGGGTTATCCTTGACAACCGTGCTCGGATCTGGCTGGCCTTGTTGCCTGAGACTTATGGATACCTGGGAATATTAAGGGACTTACCCCAACAATGCCACTTCAGATGAAGGTAAGAGAATCCGTTGTTAAATTTCAGGCAATAGTCATAATAAGTAGTAAGCACACTTCTTATGGACTGAGGGTGCTCAGCTGCTGCTCTGGCACTTATTACAGTGGAGATCTGGTGGTCAGTTGGTGGTGGGTTTGTCCAAACATGGTCATTGCATGTCTAGGAGGCCTCTTAGAGCGTGGTACAAAACACGAGAAGCAGAAGCAATGCTTTCATCGTCATCTTGCTTAGCCTCAACTTTTTCTTAATTGTAGCTCTGGCTTGAGCACAGTGCTGTAGTTTTGTGCTGCCTTCTTCCAGTCCAAAGCCTTGGCTGTTGTATGGCCCTGTGTGCTCAGAGCAGGGAAGGGGCTTTGGACGAAGAAGGAGCAGCCATTGCTGCCTGAAGTCCTTCAGTGCCTCCAGCCCTGTGCCTGGGCAGGGAGCATCCAGTTCAGCCCTGAGAAGGGAGAGCCAATTATTTTGATTTCTGATGGTTGCATCGAGTCCATTTGTGTCATGCCATAAAGTCTTGCCTTATTTCTTCGTCCAGCTCAAAGCAGTCACTGAAGTGCGTTCAGGTTTTATCTGCTTCCTATCAGTAAAAGCTAACTTGTTTTTAAATATTTTACTGTGCATATAAAGTTATGCATAGAGAAATTCTAAACCATCCCTAAACAAGGAAGGTCAGAGAGAAATTGATCAGTGCTTTCAGCTAGAAAATGTTTGTGAATGACACAGTAGGAATTATTTTGCCTTGTGTACGTGGAGGGAGAGTTACCTGGGGTAACTGCCTGCAGGGAGGAAAGCTGCCATGGGTAACCTGCACAACATGGAAGGCAATTCCTGATGTCAGGTTGGCAGCAGTGCCTCAGGAGGTGCCTACAATCCCTGCAGTCCCATCAGCTTCTTCCAAATTGCTGAGCTCATGGCTCCCCACGCTGCCAAAGCAGCTCTGGCCTCTATGAGGTCCTTATGTATGGGATTGCTGCTGAATTTAAAGATGCTACGGTGCCATAAGGGATGAGGGATGCAGGGGGACCTCTGAGCTCTGCCAGGTGTGCTCAGGCTGCTGGAGCACTTCTCACAGTGGGCTTTGGGTTGCTCCTAAAGCCCTGTAAGACCAGAGCTTTGCTTTGTTTGGCCTTGCATTGCTATTGCTTAGTGGAAAATGCTGCTCCTCCAATTACTTTATCACGGTGACAGTCAGTTATTTGTGGTCTTGGCACGGAGTGAGCAGTGCAGAGATGAGGATGTTACGTGTGTGCCAAGCAGAGCCTGCTTTGTGTGACAGAACACAGGCGCAAGGGGAGGCAATTCGGGTCAGGCACCAGCAGCAAAACACCCATGTGCAGGAGGAGAAGAAGAAAGTGCGAGTGCTCAGCAGGGCTGTGTTTGTACTGCAGGGTTAAATCCAAGTGGCTTACTGTTGTTCCTCTGGAAATGGGGGCAACTTCTCTGTACCAAAGGGGCAGAAGTGCTGCTGGAGAGGTGGGGAAGGTACCCCCCACTCTTGGCTAAGTGCCTGTGGCTGCTGGCCAGGTTTTGATGCTCGCTGGTGGCCAAGAGCAGGGCTGTGCTCCCTGTGCCACCTCTTGGCTGCGTGGGGATGGCTGTCCTGGCTTCTTTATATATACTTCCTTAATAACTGTTTTATGATGGAACAACATTGCTGATGGTGCCGTCAGTTATATCCAGAAAAGGGGTTGCTGTAAGATTAAAGCAGCATAAATCCCATACTAAGTGCAACTAGAACTAAAGGGTCTGCCTTGGGCAGGTGGCAGAAGCTGCAGCTGCGTCTCAGTGGGCATCTGGCTGCAGTGGGGCTGTGCCCATCTGGTAAGGGCAGGTGTGATGCTCAGCCATGTCTCTGTGGGCTGCTGTCCCACCCCACTGACCTCCTGTGCTTTGATATTGCTGATGGCATGCAGAGAGAGTTCCCTTTGTTACTGAAAGCTCCAGGAGAGCCTTATACAGAGCATTAGCATCAGGGTATGTCTGCTCTGCCAGGCATTTTGGGATGGATGCAGTGGTGTCTTGTTTCCTGTACTGCAGGTGTGAGCAAGGGATTTGGGGATCAGAGTTAATACTTGCTAAAATATTTTAGAAGAATACATCAGAAAGTAGTGGAAGGTTGAGGTTAGCCTGGTATTGTAAAGTGGAGAAGATTCAGCAACGCTATCATAAAAAGCAGCGCTGGAAATGGAGCAAAACTAATGATGAAAAGCTGTCCAGGAAAGCCTTATGTGATGAGTTGTGAGCTCTGGTACAGGTTTGTCCTGAATTAAGCTGCATGCCACACAACAACTGCTACTGTGTTCAGGTTTGTGGGGGTATTGATGCTTCCACTTCGAGTTAAGGTGAAAATCCCCTGAGCTGTCTGCTGGAAGGCTCAGGATGGCGGATCTGCAGTATTGACTGCGGGTTCTTTGCTTTTAATAATGCTGTGATGTGTAATTGTGGCCTTCTCAACATATGAAAATAACTTTGAGCATTCAGTAAACAACTTGGGAAGTGATTTTTAAGATCTCAAAGCAGAGTTTGGTTGGAAAATCCCGGAGGAATATTTGATATTCAGGGCTATACCTGGAGCTTTATGAACACTGATAGCTGGAAGGATGAGTGAAGGGTTGCTCCTACCAAGTGCAAACCTGCTTGTACTCTGTAATGAAACACCGGAAAACAATTTTCATGCATCTTCACATCCTTCATCTGCTGGCTATAAAAATTGATTGACTCTGGGACTTATTGATACAATAAAATTCAGTGAGACAGCGCGGCTGCAGTGCTGGCACCCTAAGTGAAATAAATTCCTTTTCAATTATTTTCTATTTACCTTTCATTTGCATTAATTTCAGTTTTAAAACAGGAACTGGTGCAGTTCAAGTGAATGTATTGAAGCAGAGCTCCAACAGGTGTGTGCTGAAGGGATGGGGCGGGTGGCAGAGGGTTTGCAGTGGGGAGAGGGGACAAATTAGGTCTAAACCAAGTCTCTTGTTTTATGCAGCTGCTCCAATGGGCTTTTCTCCTGCCCATAATGTCGTACCGTGCATTTCCTTACAGCAGTTTAAATTTCCTCACAGGTCTTATGTCCAGTATACAGGAGAGAGCTGTGTTTCAGGCAGCAGGATTCTCTGAGCACAAACGTTATGACTTACATGGAAACGAAGCACTGCAGGTAGCCAGGTGGTGCTCCAATGTGCAACTTCTAGAAAACACACTCAGGATTGCACCAACATCCAGTGCTACACACCTTTTCTATGTGTTTCCATCTTTATATTCGCAGTAATGCAAGGTAATAGTGGGTAATGACTAAGTAATCATCAAAATCCCCCAGCTCGTATAAACTACATCTATTTAACACTGTTCTTTATGTTCCCTAATGCACCGTATTGCAAATACTGCATAATAAATTCTGCTTACTGGTTACGTTCTCATTTTCCCTCCAAGTGTTTTGCTTTCCTGCATGATTTTCTGCCTTGATTTTCTTTCCTGAGAGCCTCAATATAATTCTGGAAGAGAAAAATCGCAGCACAGCCCTTCATGTTCGTGCAATTTGCACACAGCCAACGGGAAGGATGGTAAATACTCTCACTGTTTCCATATTACTGATCTTGGAAAATGTGTTTTTCCTGCATTTAAACAGCTGTATTTACTTCATGTGTATTTATAAAGTAACATCTGATGAGTGCAGAAGGAAAACCAGAGTTTCTGGGGAAGGCTTGCCAGCATCAGTGTGTGTTAACAACTAGTGTGCATTGTAAGGAGTTTCGGGGTGGTGGAGTGGCAGTCCTCGGATCTGATGGCTGTGTGAGCAGTGCATGGCTTACCTTTATCTCTCCTTCAGCGAGCTGCGTGTTCCTGAAGCAGAAAAAGTGTGTGTCAGTGCAGAGGTTGCAGTGAAGGGAAGATATTATCTTCTGTATGGTTACAAACACCTCCAGGTGAGCGGTGCTGTGATGGAGATTTCACACATGATGCATGGCTGTAGCAGTACTGGCACGTCTTGTTTAGCTTCCAGAGCTGAGTGCTGGCATACGACCCAGGGAGCTGCACGTTGCTTTCATGGGAGATACGTGAGCAGCTTGCAAGTGTTAGGTAGCCGACAGGTCAACAAGCTCATGGACTTATTGAATCCAGGCAATGAATGTTCTCACCATGGGATCAGTGCTTGTAGACTGAGGTCAACCCAGCAGCCAGTACAGGAATCACCTCTGTTACACTCATCAATTAGCAAGCACTAATGACTTTGTGTCTGCGCAGTTTGTCTGCTCCAGAGCAGCTGCTTATTTAAAATTTGATCCTTAGGCCACTCCTTTCCAAGGAGAGGGGCTATAAGCCTGAGCTTGTAAGGGCAGCCAGCCTACAGCAGGGGTGGGTCCCTTCCAGCCCAGCCATTCCATGGTTCTTTGATGGTTAAGGCCCCTTCCAACCCAACCATTCCATGGTTCTGTGATCTTTAAGGGCTCTTCCAATCTCAACCATTCTATAGTTCTATGATCTTTAAGCTCCCTTCCAACCCAACCATTCTGTGGTTCTATGGTCTTTAAGGTCACTGCCATCCCAAACCATTCCATGTTTCTGTGAATATTCTGTAAGAAATAAAATAAAATGCAACATGAGCTATCCCTAAAGCATACCAAAATATTAGTAATAGCCAAAGCACAAATGTAGACAATCCCCAATTTTATCTTTGTTCACAGTGTTGCTGCTTATGTGATGCCTTGCTCTTGGCCTCCCCTTTGCACAGCCAGCCCTTTGCTTTTGCAGGTGTGTTTCCAGAAACTCCCAGAAAGCTGAAGAAAGTTCAGCTTCCTGTAGAACTGCCCCTCTGAGGGCACCTTTCAGATTTGATGACTGTGTGCTGTGGGGTGGAAATCAGCATGGGGCCCAGCTTGCCACCCGGAGCAGACTAAATGCTCCTCTGGGTGGGCTGAGCACTGCAGTAATCTACTGAAATATGGATTTAATACCATAATATAGACAAAGTACATGCATTTACATTTTCTACTGAAATCAAATGACCCAAATTAAGCAAAGTGAATGGATTTAATTTAGCCTCTGATCAGCGGACCAGATATCAACAAATCCCAGTTCATCGCTTGATGTGGCTGAGAAACTACATATAGCCAAGCAGCAGGATGAAGTCATTTGGAAATTGAATAATCCTCCCCCAGAGGGGATAATCCCAGCCTGGAAGTGTCTGGGATGCTAAGGAGGAGGTGAGCAGCAGGGCCTGTTGCTGTGAATGGAGCCAGGGCTGCCAGAGAAGGACTTCACACTTCATGGGTCCCTTCCAACTCAGGAGATTGTATGATTCTGTGATCAAAGTTAGTGAAAAGCTGCAAACGAGGAGATACGAGGAGAGGCAGCTCTTTGTGTCCTGGCCTTTAGCTGCTAATGCATGTGTCTGGACATCTGTAAACAACCCCATGTAGCTGCTCTCTCCCAGTTTTCAAAATTGAGTCTGTTCTAAATACGATTAAAGTGATTGTTGTGAATTGTGGGACAAGCAGAATTTATGCCAGCTTCGTGTATACCCGTTCAATGTGCCTTGGAATCGGATCAGTTCAGAATGTCTGATTTTGGACACACTGTTCTGCTGAGCTTTTGCTCTTTTAGGCACCTCTGTTGTCATGGATGATGACAGAATCATAGAATCCTTAGAATTGGAAGAAACCTGTAAAGGTCACCTAGTCCAGCTCCACTGCAGTCAGCAGAGACACCGCAGCTGGGTCAGGTTGCCCAGGTCCTGGTCCAGCCTTACCTTGAAAGTCTCCAGGGATGGGGCATCCACCACATCTCTGAGCAGCCTGTACCAGTGCCTCACCACCCTCACTGCAGAAGACTTCTTCCTTTTATCTAACCTAAATCTACCTCTTTCAGCTTGAAGCCGTTTCCCCTTGTTCTATCAGAGCAGACAGTGATGAACTTTTTCTGTGTGAACTCTGAATCTAAATCGTAGTTGATGTCTAGATATAAAAAGATTGCTGAAGTTGGAAAGGTGGGATGGTGACCAGCATGAATGGTGGTCTCCATCCAAATGATGTCAAAGCCATCACATAGCTCTGTGCATGCATATGTTTATATGTGTTCATACACACGCCTGTGTATGTATGGTTTCTGTTAACACCATACCTTCTGCAGTCAGATCTGCTGTTCAGTGAGTATCTCGTGAACCTTTTGCCTGTTCTGCAGAATGCAGTGATGTTCAGTGTTCTGTCTTATCACCTCACCTCGCATTTTGAAAGCTATGATCACGATTTCACATACTTTTTTAATGGCAATGATTCAGAAGAAGAGATTAAAGTGAGTGTTGCTACAGTAGGTGATGCTTATGAAAGAAACCGTATGGACAGGCTGACTTCACTGCAGGGACCTGGGTCATTTGTTTTCCTGGCTCTTAACAGAGAGGTTTGATGTACTGGAGGAGCTCCTCCTAAAGAATTAGTATTGCGTATGATGCGTATGAAGATTCCTTCCGACCTTCCTGTCGGTAGAGCTCATTAGGAATCTTCTGGATTCACTTTTTTTTTCTTTCTCCTGTATTTTTTTGGCAGGTGCAAGACCAAAGTGTACCCCGACGAGCTCCCAAACACCAGCGTGGTCATCGTGTTCCACAACGAGGCCTGGAGCACCCTGCTGCGCACCGTGCACAGCGTGGTCGCCCGCTCCCCGCGCCGCCTGCTTGCCGAGATCATCCTGGTGGACGATGCCAGCGAGAGGGGTGGGTGCTGCAGGAAACTGTTAGCAAGCCTTTGTGCTGTGCTTTGTCACTGCGTGTTGCTGCAGAAGGCAGAATCCCTTCCCCTGTCTCTCTTTTGTTGCATTCCGTAAATGGGATGGATGGGGCAACGAGCGGTTTTCCCTGGTGCAGCCAAATGCAACATCCAGTTGCAACCATTTAATGCAAGGAGGGTGCAAGCCAAGCCATCCTTTACTTCTGCTCTGTGTAGCACTAATTTCACTGTAGTCACTGTCCTGGTTTTCCCTGCTTCAGAAAACATACAGGCTTGTTACTTCTCTGTGCCCAAAGACTAGTCCTAGAGGGCCCAAATGGTGCAATTTATCAAAAATAGTTGTAGTCATATTAAGCCGTATACGAATGAGCAGAAGTGTAATCATCTTACACCCGATACTGATTCACACAATCACAGAATTGCCAGGGTTGGAAGGGACCTCAAGGATGATGAATCTCCAACCCCCCTGCCACATGCAGGGCCACCAACCTTCCCACCTAATGCTAGACCAGCTGCCCAGGGCCCCATCCAGTCTGGCCTTGAACACCTCCAGGGAGGGGGCATCCACAACCTCTCTGGGCAGCTGTTCCAGCACCTCACCACTCTCTCTGTAAAGAATTTCCCCGACATCCAACCTAAATGTCCCTTCCCTCAACTTAAAACCATTTCCCCTTGTCCTGCTGTCACTCACCCTTTCAAAGAGTTGATTCCCCTCCTGTTTGTAGGCTCCCTTTAGGTACTGGAAGGCTGCAATGAGGTCACCCCGCAGCCTTCTTTTCTCTAGGCTGAACAAGCCCATCTCCCTCAGCCTGTCCTCATAGGGGAGGTGCTCCAGTCCCCTGATCATCTTTGTGGCCCTCCTCTGGACCCTCTCCAACAGCTCCCTGTCTTTCTTGTACTGGGGGCTCCACACTTGGATGCAGTGCTCCAGCTGGGGCCTCACAAGAGCAGAGTAGAGGGGAACAATCACCTCCCTGTCCCTGCTGGCCATCCCTCTTTTGATGGAGCCCAGATCTCTGATTTATTACTGGGTAACAGACTGTGACTTACCTGAAGATCCTTTTATCTCTGTGATGTTTTCCTGAGGTGCTCAGGTTGATGTGTGCACTCATGGATGTGTGCTTTGTGGCTGCACAGAGCTAAGTTCCAGCATGAGCCTCTGTAGCTCTGCTCTTGCTCTTCAAAAAAACTCTACGTGTGTCAGGAGGAGTTTCCTGCACTGTGCCAGTGTTGGTCCCTGGCAGGGCAGAGCATGACACGTATGTTCTGCAGCTGCATTTGGAGCCCTCAAGAGTTGCTGAACCTAGCTGTAACAGAACAATAGAACAGTTGGGTTGGAAGGGACCTTAAGGATCATCAAACCGTAGAACAGTTGGGTTGGAAGGGACCTTAAAGATCATCAAACCGTAGAAAAGTTGGGTTGGAAGGGACCTTAAAGATCATCAAACCATAAAACGGTTGGGTTGGAAGGGACCTTAAAGATCATCAAACCGTAGAACAGTTGGGTTGGAAGGGACCTTAAAGATCATCAAACCATAGAAAAGTTGGGTTGGAAGGGACCTTAAAGATCATCAAACCATAAAACGGTTGGGTTGGAAGGGACCTTAAGGATCATCAAACCATAGAATGGTTGGGTTGGAAGGGACCTTAAAGATTATCAAACCGTAGAATGGTTGCGTTGCAAGGGACCTTAAAGATCACAGAGCCATGGAAGGCTTGGAAGAGACCTTAAAGGCCATAGAACCATGGTTGGGTTGGGTTGGGTTGGGTTGGAAGGGATGTCACAGCCCCAGGTGTGGACTGACTGCTTCCCAGCTCAAGTTGCCCAGAGCCCATCCATGGCCTGGGGCACCTCAGCTCAGGGCAGCAGTGCCAGGACCTCAGCACATAATGTTTCTCTATTATTATTATTATTATTATTTTTCCACTGCCTTTGGCAGAATTTCTGAAGGCCTCCTTGGAGAACTACGTGAAGAAGCTGGAGGTCCCAGTGAAGATCCTCCGGATGGAGCAGCGGTCGGGGCTGATCCGCGCACGGCTGCGGGGGGCAGCGGCTGCCCGGGGACAGGTGGTCACCTTCCTGGATGCACACTGTGAGTGCACCCGTGGCTGGCTGGAGCCATTGCTGGCCAGGATCCGGGAGGACAGGTGAGAGGAGGGTGGGGGACAGCAGATCCTTGCAACATCAGCTGGGGCTCTGGGCCATCCTTCGAGCGCCATGCTGCTAAAGCAATCAAAATGAAAAAAAAACATTCATTGAACTGAAAAAGAAAGATTTATTTTGCAGGAAGATAGAGGATTCTATACAATTTATATTCAACATACTGAACCGCAGAACCTTAGGGGCTGGAAGGGACCTCTGGAGCCCCTTAGCCCAACTCCTACAGGAGTTCCCTACAGCAGCTGCACTGCACGCAGTGTCCAGGTGGGTACAAATATCTGCAGGGAAGGAGACTCCTCACCAATCTGAGCAGCTGTGCCAGGGCTCTGCCGCCATCCAGGTTAAGAAGTTTTTCTTCCTGTTCGTATGGAACTTCCTGGGTTCTGGTTTATGCCATGTCCTGTCACAGGGCACTGCTGAACAGAGCTTTCCTGCAGAAGAGCCACAGAATAAAACAGTGGGGGGATTGAAACAACAATTTTGTTTTCCAATGCCTTTTATTTTTTTTCTCACAGGAGGACTGTTGTGTGCCCAATCATCGATGTGATCAGTGATGACACGTTTGAGTACATGGCTGGGTCAGATATGACTTATGGAGGGTTCAACTGGAAGCTGAACTTCCGCTGGTATCCCGTGCCTCAGAGGGAAATGGACAGGAGGAAGGGGGACAGGACCTTGCCTGTAAGGTAAGGAGGGGAAATGGAGTACTGGGGTGTTTGGCTTTGCTGTATGTAGATGATGATACTTAATACTGAAGGTTTTGCTGCAGTATTGGAGAATACACACTAGATAGCTGTGGCAGAAAACACCAACATCTGCCTTGTCCTTAATGCTGTAATGTAACTATCAGATAACTGTCAGAGCTGAGAAAACTATCAATATTTCCTTTAGAACATTCAATAATTCAAAATAATACTTGCTTTCCAAGTATTGGGCTTCATTCTGTGTTTGTTATCAGCAAGTAGCCTTGTTGAACTTGTATAAATCACGAGACATTGGTGTTCTCGTGATTTAAAACAAATATTAGAACATATTTCTGAAAAGCAAAATTTTGGACATTTAATCCAAGCATTTGGTTATGGTCTGCACTTCTTAAAATACATACTTATTGCCTATAAAATAACAATAATGACAGTGCACACCCAGTCAAAACTGATTTAAGAATATATCCTGAGTTCCTCTGAGCCTTCCTGACCTCCTCCTCATTGCTGAAACCAAAGTCTGTAACAAAACCTCGAGAAAAGTTCTAAATGAAGTTGAAACCAAGCAGATTGAATACATTACTTGCCATGGGTTATTTGCTCAGCTCCAATAGCTTCTATCATCTTCATGAGAACTGAAAGAAAAATTTAAAAAAAAAAAGGAAAAAACCAACTTTAAGTTGTAAGAAGTGGATGTAATGGTTTCAAAACCTGTCTAAAGAGACGTGATGAAGTAGAAAGAATTCCAGTCCTGCAGACCCCTGACTGTGGGCGACAGGCAGATTAGGAGAGAGGCAGCTCAGGGGATGGCAGTTCCCAGCAAAGCTTTGCAAAGTTTCCAGGTAAGGCAGAGGGTGGGCACAGAAAAACTTTTCGGATCTGCTGATACTGACAGTGGCCAAAATCTGTCACTTTAATTCTTTCAAAGCCTGAGGTCAGAGAAGTGCTGGATGTTTTACATCTCTTTCTCATCAGGCCATCTCTGGAACCACCCTGCTTTCCAGTTCCTTACCCAGTTAAGCCTGAAGTGTGTGTTAGGTTCACAGTGTTAATTGTCATAATGAGCTGCAGGGCCTCACGCTGTGCTGGCTGGCACTGCTGGCTGCTCCTCCAACACCCTTGGCTTTGCTCCAGCCCTTCTGTGCCGACTTAGGAAGCTTTGAAAGACGGGCAGAAGGGAAGCAGTACTTAAAGTTAATCCAGAATCATACACGTAACTGACTCCTAGAGTTATTAAAGCAAAGCAGCTTTTCATCCTTTCTTCACTGGCTTGTAGCTGGTGATTGCCTGGTGTTTTGGGAGCCCTCCAGGTGAAGATGGGTGTTAGTGAAGGGTCAGGAGTTAATGAACAATGCAGCACGTCCTCTAATTATCCCTGTAACAAGTATTTGAGAGGGAGGTGGTGGCTCCAAAGGTGCTGTAATTGGGCTGCCTGGGATGCAAGCTGTTAGCTTTTAGGCACAGGTGCCCTTTCTGAACATGCAGCGGAGACTTTTTGGTCAAAAACAGCATGTGAGATTTCTCCTGGAAACACTGGCAGCTGGTGAACACTGAGAAGAGGTGTAACAGTCTTCATATGGGAGATGACATTTATTAAGTCATCGGCTGCTTTCAGTGCTGGCCACTATCCGGAAATGCTTATCAAAAGCAATCTGAGAGATTGTGGCAGTAAATCAGTCTTGAGGTGTCAGAATCACAAAAGTGAACTCTGCATCCAACGAGAAAAAGTGGAATATTTCAGTTGAGTTCCGAAGGCTTTTGGCAAATGTTGCTCCTTGTCTGTTCTAAAGATGAGAGGCCAAAAATAAGCAAAAGCCAAACCCACACCAACCATTTGGGAACAGGCTGCTGACTTCATTTTTTTTGCATTCCCTTCCCCGTTCTGTAACATTATTTCAGTCTCATGAAGATTGAATATGTGTGCATTCATCTTTTTTTCTTTGCAATCAATGGAATAAGCGCAGAATGCATAAAGATCAGTGACTTATGTGCTTGTATGTGTAATGTAATCATTGCACTCAAATCCTGCGTTTTATTACACTAAAAAGCCATGTAATCAGAAAAAGTGTTTTACTCAAATTCTTACCTGTCGTAATAACAGTGATAAATTCCTACTGTGACTTTTTACATTTAATACCGTAATGCAGATTAGACATTATCAGCCTGTGAGTGCAGTGAGGCCGTGGCACTGCTCAGAGCTGAGGTGCCCCATCCCTGGAGATGCCCCAGGCTGTGGATGGGCCCTGGGCAGCCTGAGCTGGGGGGCAGCCAGCCCACGGCAGGGCTGGGGCTGAAGCTGAGGGGTCCCTTCCAACCCAACCGTGCTGTGATTCTTTTAATTATTTTATATAAAATGTATTGTTTGTGTATATATTGTTACTGTATATACATTTTTTAATGGAAAGAGTAAGAGACCACTGGTTGGCATGAATGGATTTCACCCATCACTGGGACCATTAATCCCAAGGGGGAGTTAAGCACAGACCGTGTGTTATCCTCAGGGGAGGGCACACGATCCTTTCTAATTAGTGGATGTGCAGCACAGCTTGTTTGTTTGCTCAAGGAATTAAAGAAACTCTTAAATTCACAAGTCAGATATTTCAGCCCACTGAAATATCCGTCCTTGCGGGAATCTCTGGAATTGATGGGAAAAGGTTAATTAATGCAGTGACTCTGATATTGAAACCCTCCATCTCCCTATCGTGCAGTATGGCTGTAAAAGCACTTTCTTAATGGAATCTATTAGAAAAGTTGGATTGTTTGTCATATTTCTAGCAAAAAGAACAGTGAGAATCCATAGGTGCCTCTCATACTGATGAGCAATGCTTGCCTCAGACAGAATGGGTGCTGATGTGGCTGCTCACACGTACACTATTCCTTTGCTGGCCATCACACCTCAGCCCCTAGCACTTTTCCCCTTACTTTTTTCTTGTAATGTTTCAGCACCAGCTGTAAAGGACCATTGCTGTCGCTCATTGCTGTTTTAAAGTTCCTCAAAGATTTTGTCTTGTTTCTATTCTCTAAATGCTGTCACTTCTGCTGTCACTGGAATAACACCTGGTTTGTGCACTTGGTACATGGCTTTGCAAAACATGTCAGCTGAAGTGCAAAGCCTCCTGTTCCATTGGGCTGCCTGGGGGCAGAATCCATGTGGCTGCACAGGTAGAGCTGAGAACACTGGAACAGGGCTCTGGGCAGTGCAGCTTGGTCGCAGGTTCCAGAAAATCTCAATTAAATGAGTTAGGAAGAGGAAAGAATGCAAGATGAAATGTGAGGAGCTCATTTTATTTGTCCTCTTAGGCTCTGGCTGGTGCTGTAGGTGCTGAGGTGAGTGCTTTGGGCAGCAGTGGGATGAGGTCTTTGCAGGGGGTTGCCTTGGGCAAGTAACGTGGGCTGGTGCTGGGCTGAGCAGCATTGGGAGCTGGTGCTGTGAGCATTGGGATGCAGGAGAGTGGGGCTTAAACACCTGTCTGCTCTGCTCTTCTCTGTGGGAAGGCAATGGGACGAGCGTGGGAATGGGAATCCTGCTTGCTGCTCACAGTCACAGAAAGGAAAAGCAGACTTTTCTTCCAAAAGAAAATGAGAATTGGGTTGGAATGATGGCTAGCATTAATCATAGCACCGTATTGCTAGTGTGACTCCAAGTAGGCAAAACAGAACTAATAAGCACAAAACTGAGAAAAACTGCAGAGATGCTCCTTCTTGCTGAAATTACTGTTTCAGCTATTTTTACAGTGAGAGCTCTGCAGTTCTGTTTATGCAACATTAAATTTACTTAGCGAAGACGAGCTCTGCCTGCTGCACCTCAGTTATTTAACACTGTGGCACACAGTGGTTCCTTTGCTTTTACAGCGACTTCTAACCCACGATAGACATTTGAATCCATGAGTAAACCAAGTGCTGACTCTGCTTTTGGTTTCATTTTAAATAAGTTCTGCATGGACGTATACACTAAGTAACCAATCATAGAAATTTCTTTCAGCTCTCTCATTTTACAGTGGTAGCATCTCAGCTCTGGGGCGAGGTTGTGCTGGGGCCAGGTGGAACAGGCAGGAATGAACCATAGAATTATAGAATGGGCTGGATTGCAAAGACCCACGATGCTCATCCAGTTCCAACCCCCTGCTGTGTGCAGGTCGCCAACCAGCAGCCCAGGCTGCCCAGAGCCACATCCAGCCTGGCCTTGAATGCCTGCAGGGATGGGGCATCCACAGCCTCCTTGGGCAACCTGCGCTGAGCTGGGGGCACGGGGAAAACAGGAAATGTTGGTAAGCTTGGGGCTGCAGGCTGCCCCTGCTCATGTAGCAACTGATTGCAGGCAGGTTTCCAGCTCTGTTAAATTAGTTTTCCTGAATTGCACGTTAACCATTCTTATTGACTTGTTGTTTTGCAAAAAAAATCCTGGAAGCTTGATTGATAGCAGTGTTTGCATAAGGATGTCACCAAACATAAGTGTGGAAGCTGCACTTCAGATGGGCAGAGGTGCTGGTGCTGTTTTGTCATAGAATCACAGACCCATTAAGGTTGGAAAAGACCTCTGGGATCCCCTGCCCACCCCCACCATGCCCACTGCCCATGTACCTCAGTACCACATCCCCATGGCTCTGGGACACCCTCAGGGATGGTGAACCCCCCACACTCCATGGGCAGCTCTACCAGTGCCCAGCTGCTCTTTGGAGAAGAAATTCGTGTTCATACCCACCATTCCCCTCCCCTGGTGCAATGTGAAGCCATCACCTCTTGTCCTGTCACTGCTACCTGGGAGTAGAGGCTGAGCCCCCCCTCACAGTCAGGGTTTGCAGGGAGCAGTGAGGTCTCCCCTGAGCCTCCTCTTCTCCACACAGACCCATCCCATCTCCCTCAGGCACCTCTGTTGGACTCTGCTCAGACCTTACACAGCTCCGCTGCCCTGCTCTGGACATGCTCCAGCACCTCCATGTCTTTATGGTAATGTGCTCCAAAATCTGAGTTGCAGCCTCAGCAGAGGGACAGTCACCTCCTGCTGGTCACACTAGTGCTGACACAACCAGGATGCTGTTGGCCTTCTTGGCACACTGCTGGCTCATGGTCAGTGGCTGTTGGCTGGCATCCTCAGATCCTTTTCTGCCACGCAGCCTTCAGCCACTGCCCCACAACTGCAGCACTGCGTGGTGGTGGTGTGTGTGGGTTCAGGGCACAGATGCCTCTGTGTGCTGGGGAGCAGCAGACACTCCCAGCACTGCACAGAGAGCTCAAAGCAGTGCCCTGGGCCGTGCTGCCCTATGGGCACCCAGTGCTGTGTGGCACAGCAGCTCCCAGCCTGTGTGTGCAGGGCTGGGTGGGAGCGCAGGGCTGTGCTGCTGGCCCTGGTGTAGGCATTGGGTGCTGCGAAGCTTGGAGCAGGCATCGGTGTGGGGAAGCAGGGCAGCTTTGCAGGAGGAGCTGCACGCTGATGGGATTTGCCTGTTGTAAGGATCCCTAATCCTGTTGGGAGAGATTACACCCGGTAATGTTATGCACATTCAGTCTCCCTCTAAGGCAAAGCTGAGGCACTGAACTCCCTTCTCTAAGCATCTCAGATTGGATTTAAGTGCTGTTGTGGATGCAGTGCCAAAATTCCATGCACTTTACCATTGCAGTGCTCCTGAACTCGTGGCAGCGAGCCGGGGGAACCGCGTGGTGTTTTGTATTGAAGTTGTTGTGCGTAGAATGTATTGATAGCCAAAATGTCTGAGGAGATGTGTGCTGTAGTATCACGCGATGAATTCCACAGTGTCTTTCAAAAGGTATTTTTTCTTTTCTTTTCTTTTTCCTCTTTTTTTTTTTTTTTTTTTTTTTTTTTCTGTTTGTTTTCAACTAGGACCCCTACTATGGCTGGTGGCCTATTTTCTATTGACAGAAACTACTTTGAAGAGATAGGATCTTACGATGCAGGAATGGATATCTGGGGTGGAGAGAATCTTGAAATGTCTTTTAGGGTAATTGCTGTTTTCCTTCATTTTCTGTCAACAAACACTTTTGCTGTAACGGTTCCTACACTGGGGTTAGGGCTGCTGTGTTTTAGCTGCCATGCAAGTCGTGGGTTAATTGTAATGCTGCAGCTATTTGGGGATGTCTCAATACAGTATTTGGTCCTTTTTACTGCATGAAACATTTTGTAACTGTTTGGAAAGTTTGACCTTGCTCTTCTGAGATGATATATATATATATATTAGAATAACATATCTTTGTATAAAAGTGAGGCTTTCTGCGAGATGGTGCAAATGCTAACTGACATAAACAAGGTATGAATGGGTCTAGGTTAAAAAAGAACTGATGTCTGTGTTTCTGAAAGCGTATTTTGGCTTGAGCTTGTGAGTTGTGGCCGTGATGCTTACACTGCATGGGATGGCACTGCCTGCAGGAGAGGGTTGGTACATTGCCTGGGACAGGAGCAGAATCTGATGGAGTGACATGCATTTAGTGATTGTCCTTTAGGCATAGAGGAAAATTGAAACACCGAGACTTCAATGAATAGTCTGTAGGAATGATATTGGAAATGGTTTTTAATGCCTGTGATGGATCACAGTTTTTGCACTTGAAGTAAGTATGCAAAATAAAACCTGCCACGCCTGTCCCATTCCTGCAGAACTGCACAGGTAGATTCTTCTTCCATTTTTTTCTCTCTCTTGTTTTCAGGGTTGGTTGGTGGAATGTTTTCTATTGACAGAGCAGGCTTTGAAAGGTTCTGTCAAGCAGGTATTTCTAGAAGAGATCAGCTGAGAACCTGAAAGCATCTTCAGGCCATTTTCTATTAACTACATATCATTCACTTTCCAGTAAAATGAAGAGGTAGAGAGACTTAGATTCTGAGTGTTGATGTTTTAAATCAGATTTCAGCTTTCTTGGTAGACAGCCTTCCAAAGCGTTCCTTTGGAAGGGATGCAGGCGTGCGTAGGAGCGTGTGTTCAGCAGAAGCCTTTAAGGCAGCAGGTTTGTTTCTTGTCTTTTTAGAAGAGATCCCTGCAGCAGGGAATAGCACAGCCTTAGGGCATCGGCCACGTGCCTCTCCTGGGTTAAAGCTGTGGGTTGGTGCTGCTCCCCTTTTTGCTGAGCATCACTGTGAAGCTCGCCTTGTTCACTGAAATGATGAAGCGCAGAGATGTGCATTCAACCCCAACTGGAGGAATCCTGCAGCAGTTTGCTGTCACTTCATTTCCTTGGTGCACAGGAAAAACCCTTCCCAGAACCAGCTTGGGGCTGTTGCATTCTCTTAGCAGGCAGTCTGAAGAAGAGCACCACAATTCC
The DNA here is from genome assembly GCA_037305975.1 of Chrysolophus pictus. Taxonomy (NCBI): domain Eukaryota; kingdom Metazoa; phylum Chordata; class Aves; order Galliformes; family Phasianidae; genus Chrysolophus; species Chrysolophus pictus. The sequence continues at coordinate 1,599,210 of CM074582.1, read as the reverse complement.
AGTGTAAAACATTGAGCCCTGATGGCACGGCTGTCACACACAGCTCCATGTGCACTGTCCTGCATCTGCAGGGGGGTTCCCATGAGCTGAGGGAGCATTACAGGCTGGGAAAGCACTCAGAAAGGAGAACAAAGATGTTTGCAGAGCTGGGAGGTTGTGTAGGTTTGGAGTGGAGGCCAGCTGTGCTTGGAGCATGTGTGGGTGTCCAGCCTGCTGTGCTGCATGGGAAATATTTAATATAGTTAACGTATACACATAACAAAACTTCTTTATATGTATATGTATTTTTATTTTAAAAAAAAGTCAACAAAAACCTAAAATTAGTGGTATGGAGATACATGGCTAGAGCCTTTCTCTTTAAAGAAAGCCAACCCAATGCATCAGGTAGGGCTTGATTGAACAGGGGGCTTGGTTAGATGGTTATCAGGGAGGTTGAAACTAGATGATCACTGTGGTCCTTTTCAACCCAGGCCATTCTATGATACAGCCCTGCTCCTTCTTCCCTTACTGTGAGAACTCCTACATCAGTCAGAACTTCATACATTTCAGACAGCACATACGACCTGGCCCACCAGCACACCACTCTGATTAGGAAATATGCAACAGCACAGCCCTTCTGCATCTCTAACACACATTACAAGCAAAAGCAAACAGCACATCATTCCTCTTAGAGCACACGTTTGCTCCTTCTAGCCTTGTTTTGTCCAATTTTGTTCTATTTGGATATTTTTTAAGAATATACCTGCATATACATATGTTTGTTACCCAATTATTTTCAATATGCTGTCTTAAGTTATAAAAACTCCTTTTTGTCTTTTGAGTTTTCAGAGCATTCTCAGGTCTGGAAAAAAAACATGAAATTGAAATGAAGATGAAAAATGTTTGAAGAATTCCATACAATCAAAAAATTATGGCAAACATTCAAGATTAAGTGCTGTTTTCATTAGCAGATTTCCTATCTGCAGCTGTAAGAGATTCCTGCTAGGATTTCTTATTATTTTCTAAACTGCTGTTATTAAAAGCCATCCTGCAGAGTGGACCACAAAGGACAGCTGCAGTATCTCATGGAATCATGGAATGTCCTGGGTTGCAAAGGACCACAGTGATCACCTATTTTCAACCCCCTGATGTGTGCAGGTCGCCAACCAGCAGCCCAGGCTGCCCAGAGCCACATCCAGCCTGGCCTTGAATGCCTGCAGGGATGGGGCATCCACAGCCTCCTTGGGCAACCTGTTCCAGTGCCTCACCACCCTCTGGCTCAAAAACTTCCTCCTCATATCCAACCTAAACCTCCCCTGTCTCACTTTAAAACCATTCCCCCTTGTCCTATCACCATCCACCCTCACAAACAGCCGTTCCCCCTCCTGTTTATCTGCTCCCTTCAAGTACTGAAGGCCACAGTGAGGTCTCCCCACAGCCTTCTGTATAGCTTCTTGTAGCCCAGTAGCCCTGTTTGCAGAACAGACAAGGGACCAGCAGCAGCCAGCGTTCAGCCTGATGGTATGGGAGGGCTCTTCTGACTGCAGAATTACAGGGATGGGAGCATGTTTGGCTGTGATTCAGTAAGCAAGCTTAGCACGTTTGTTGGTTTGGATGGCAGAGACTGGTGCTGTGCTGTTATGGACACAACAGGATGTGACTCTGTAGGGCTGGAGGGCTCACATGCATGCAGGATTGTCTTACCTTCGAGAGTGCAGTGACACTGGAAGTGGGTTTTTGAGGTCTGAGTGTTATTGAGGTGTATAAAGGCCCGGGTAGCCAGTGATAGGATGAGAGGGAATGGCAGGTTGCACCAGGAGAGGTTCCTATAGGATAGTAGTAGCAGGAATCTCTTCTCCAAAGCGCAGTCAGGCAGTGGCACAGCTGCCCATGGGGTGGGGGGTCACCATCCCTGAGGGCATCCCAGGGCTGTGGGGAGGTGGCACTGAGGGATGTGGGCAGTGCATGGGGGGGTGGGTGGGACTGGGGATGTGAGAGGTCTTTTCCAGCCTTAATGGTCCTGTGGCTCCAATCACCTCACAGTCAGACTGAAAATGCACCTCTGTGTATGGGGGAAAATATCCAAGGTATGCTGACTCAGTTTCAATGTGGAGGTCTTGTGGATTGACATTAGAGGTATTTCTCAGCTCTTCCTTTTGCACCACTGCACAGCAGCCAGCAACTTGAACTCATTTAACATACTCAAGCTGAAGTGTTAACTTTCTGGTTGCAGCAGTCACTGGGGATATTCTAGCACAGTTTCAACCTGTGGGAATGCAAGAGAGCTTTGATCTGATGCCACCATCCATTAACACACATTAGGTAGTGTATACTAAAAGAACCAATCTTTTATGGAAGCAGGTATTTCTAAAATGCTGTAAACAAAGTCATTAACATATAAACAGCAAAACCAAATGCCTTATATCTCTCCAGCCTGAAACTTTAGTTTTATTTTAATCCGAGCTCTAAGAAGCTGTCTGTTCCATTTGGACTTAGTTTTACATATCCTGTCACAAAAGGAGATTGCCTGGCTCCTGGGAGAGCTGTTTCCTTGCAATAACCACAAGTGCAGAGCCACTCAAAACGACCCATCAGCTAACCTGCATGAGTATTTTTTCTGCTCGTTTTAATGTGTTATTTTTATCTGCATACAAATTGATCATTATTAGCCTTCTACATTTCTGATGGGCGGGTGGGAAGTGGCTTTACCTGAGTGTACAAAAATGACAGAAGGGGCAAAGGATCTCAAAGGTGGGCTGTGCAGAAAGGGGATGGAGTTTAATGCACTCCTTTTGTGCAGTAATGGGAATGGCTGCCAAAAGTCTGGGATCAAAAGGTAGTTTTAAATAATTAATGCCTATATTTAAAATGGGATAAATTATCTTGGCAAATAGCAGCTTGCAGTGAAGAGTGATGAATTGTGTGCTGTTGTATATCTTGTCTGTGCCAAAGCAATGTGATCCTGCAAGCTCTAGCCGCATGAACCTGGGGAAAGGAGTCATTTTAGCAGTGAATATTCAAGAAACTTGGTTTTGCTGTGGGCTTTTCTGGTTGTTTTTTGGTTTTTTTTATAACGCTGAAAAAATTAAAGCCCTTCTGAGCAGCATGCAGGTTTATCTGCATTCCTATGACAACTGCAATAGCTTGTAACAAGGGCAGCCAAAAATACACTTAAAAATGTACAGAACACACATATAAAAGTGTTAGCATGGGAGGAACCTCCTGCCAGGGAGGGGAGCTGGGGTGAAGCAGTGAGAGCACTGATCACAGCACTGACAGAGGTTAAAATACCCCTCAAACTGTTTGTGCTCACTGCTGTCCTGTGTAGGGGATTGCGGCTGTGTTGCTGTGTAAATACATCAGCAGTGCATATTTTGGGTTTAAGAAGTGTTCCTTTCTTGGTGCACCCACCGACCTGAAGTTTCACCTGAGCTGACGGGTTGTCACCGAGCTGCAAAACACAAGATGTTAAACACCAGAATATTTTGATGTTGTCGTTGCTCGTCCCAACAGAATACATCACTTAGCATACTAATGAAATCATATAAAAGGATCTGGTCCTAATTAAATAAAATCTGCATTAAGTTTCTATGGTAACTGTTATGTCTGTGTCGAGGAGCTCTAATTACAAGGCTGTACCAGTGATCTAAAGACACCAAACGATTCTTAAGCCCTGCTTCTTATTAGGAAGAGGTATTGTGAGTTTTAGCCCTGCTCTCTGCTTAGCAGGAGACGAATGCAAAGAGGGGGTGAGCCTGGGTAACGAGCTGGGCAGCTGGTGATACCTTTGTTGGTGCCAAAACTTGTCAGTGAGCCTCGGTGTAGGGGGAGCTTCGAGGAATCACCACTGTCAGAACAGTTGGGTAGCCCTATAAGCATCCATCCCTTGGGAATCCTCCTTTATTTCTGTACGCATCTGGAGCCAGCTGCCTCTACTTCTGTCCAGTTGGACCTGGAACCTCTGCTGGTTCCTTTTCTAGTTCTTCCCAGCACCTAGAGAGGCAGCAGGCTGCAGAGCAGATTGCAGGGAGTGCAGCAGCTGATGTACGTCACACCAAGACTACTGAGCTGCCAGAAGAACGTTCCCTCGTTTAGCAGCAGGATGCCTAGCTCAGGATTAAAGGATTGTTAATGCTGGCGCAGACATATTGAAGGCACTAAGCTTGCTCAGGGTGTAGATTTGGGGACATCTGTGATGTTCAAGGTGCCAGTGCTTCTTGTTTGATATTAACCAAAGTCTGCTGTGCCTTCACTAGTGTGGTCGTGGACTCCATTCTGCTTTAAAAACTACAGATGTGGGTAGATAGATTGTAAAAGTTCTTCTCTGTTTCTTTAAATATTGTGCATTCCTTCAAAACTCAAATACGTGGTTAGCATTCAAACCCTATGCTTGGAAACATAGTACAGGTTTACTCCTTTCCAAGGCAGTGGTTTGCACGTTTTTATGTAATAAGATCACACAAGCACTTGTGAAAACTTGTGTGAATGGCACTTTGTAGTTAAGATCTGTGTGCTTTTGTTGCTCTCAGGAATGATGTCCCTACTGTTCCCCTTAAACTTGAGTTTGAAATTCCCAGTTGAATTGTGACCTGGGGAAATAAATGAGCAGATAGCTGCTAACCTATCAGAGATCTTCCTGCTGTAAACTTTTCATGTTTTTTGCTGGCTTTAGTCAACCTTTTCTGCATGTTTTCGTTTCAGGTTTGGCAGTGTGGTGGCTCCCTTGAGATTGTCACATGCTCACACGTTGGCCACGTCTTCCGTAAAGCAACCCCTTACACCTTCCCTGGTGGCACAGGACATGTCATCAACAAGAACAACAGGAGGCTGGCAGAGGTCTGGATGGATGAGTTTAAAGACTTCTTCTATATAATATCCCCAGGTAAGAAATTAGTTTCTGAATGTGTAATGATATGTAAAGCTGTCTGGAAAAAGGAAGATGCAAACGTGAGATACACATAGGTAAGTCTAAACATTTATGCAATTCTAAACATAGAATTGCAGAATGGTTGGATCGGAAGGGACCTTAAAGATCGTACAACCACAGCACGGCTGCATTGTTAGGGACCTCACAGCCCCCAGCCCCACTCCTGCTTTGTGCTGACTGCCCCTCACCTGCTCAGGCTGCTCAGGGCCCCATCCAGCCTTGTGCTGATCTCTGTTCTGAGGTCATGGGATGGCAGTGACTCTCTGTGATATCCCAAGGCACACAGATGTAGGTTTGCTTTCTGGTAGTTGTCACATGTTCACAGTTTCAACGTTTGCCTGCCAGAGTCCACCCAAGGACTTTCACTGGTACGGTTTCACAAACACTGAAAAATGAATACTTACAGTGATTTATTGAAGCACCAGATACAATAGATTTAGGTTTGCCATTGATAATAGCTGCAATAGTGCTGATATGTGATATTAGTGGTAGCAAAATAAATGCTATCCTGGGTATTCCTCACCAGGAATTGAAGGGTAGTGCTTATTTGCCCTTGCATCCTACCCTTCTCTTTTCTCCTCCTTGGGGTGATGTTTAACATGATTTGGGTGGAGAGTTGAGTACTACAGTCATAGATGTTTAATGTGTTCTTCTTTGAGCTCATTTTCAAATTCAGAGGTATTAAGTTTAATACTAAATTTCAGCCTTCTCCAGCTATTTAGTCACAGGCCAGATCTTCCGCCAGTAAACACTCCTGAGCACTCTATTCCAGAGGCAAGCAGTCTGGAGGAAGGTGCTTTCAGATGTCCACGAAGTGATGTTGATTGTCACACGGTAGCACCCATCACTTGCCTCCTCGATAAATCAGTTGGAGTTTTATCACAAGAAATAGCTCAGGAAGCAAGCTTTGAGCCAAAAAACAAAGAAGGGTTCTCACACACACTGTAGGGAAGTGGATTTCCCTCCTTCTGTATTTAGCAGTATGCAGAGAGTTCACATAATGTGAGTGAAAAGCAGCAGTGCTAACAGAATCCTCTTAAATATGGGAAGTGAGCTGTATGAAATAGGCAGGATTGTGTCCCTTTATAATTGGTAATTATATCTACCCAATTGAAAGTGTGTGATGGAAAATTTGGCTGTTACGAATGTAATTGGTTTCTATTCTCCTGTAAGAGGAGGGAAAAAAGCCAACACAAAAAATCCCACTGAGAAATGGATGTCTGTGATGGCATAAAAGTGAACTCAGAACCGATATAAGATGCAGTAGAGTTCAAGTCATAAAGTTCTCCCATCGGATGAGGCGTTCTTTTATGTCGGCCTCCTTTATTAAGTTGAGCTTTTGTGCAGTGCCATAATACCAAATTCCTGTTGCATTTTTCTTGAACTATAAATGCTTTTTTAATAATTGACCCTGAAAGCGTGCATTTCCTAGTGAAGATAAGACATGCAGATCCTGCCCATTCATTCCACGTTGGGGCTGGCACTGTGCGCTGTGTCTTGTGCCAGGGCAGCAGCCTTTGCTGGGCTGATGAGGAGTTTGCTGCTTTAATGCCTTTAGCTAAGCTGAAGCTCCAAAAATACCTAACTAAGGGCTATTTAAAATACAGTACATTTAAAATATTTTAGTAAAATACATGTAAATGTGACTAGAATAATGATGCATATGGGAGAATAATTTAAGAGTTCCAGTTAAGAAGAGTGCAAGGTGAAATTCATGCTGTGTAGTTTATTTTTTTAAAAGCAAAAGTGTTTTCTTTTTCCTCCCCTTCATTTCTTTGGTTTTAGGGCCTTCTAATCAGCAGTCCATTTAATTATAGCAGGACTGCCCTAGTCCTCCTTGACTTTTCAATGCATTCTCACCACAGTATTCTGAGTTGAATGAGGAATTCAGTGCTGAACAAAAGGTTAGGTTTGGACATTAACGGTCACAATAAAAAGAACATGAAATAATGTCTGAAAGGAGCCTACCTGTGGCAGGCTAGACTATTTCTAAGCAACATCTGTAAAACTGGAGCAATGCCTTCTGCTCCTGACTTCTCCTGGTCTGCTCCTTTGGTTTGATGCGTCAGTGCTCCAGTGCAATAGCTTAACGAGTTCTTTGGGTTGGGATTTAGTTGTGTAAGTGGGTATGAGAGCACACTGGGGGGTGTGAGTGAAGGCAGCAGTCCTCCCAGCTGCTGGTTCCCCTGGAGCACTGCAAGCATTGCTTGGGCAAGCAGTCTTTTGCCATGATGCTGAAGTGATGCTTCCTGGGTTGGGAGCAGGGAACAGTGCCTTGTCATCATCATCTGAAGTTGCCTCTATTCACTGTTCAGCTGGGGAGAAAGTGCCTGGTTAGAAGGTCTCGACACAAAGCTGGCATTGCTGGGGGCAGCAGCCATCGTGAAGCTCTGTCCTGAACCACATCTGCTTGCACAGGGTCAGATGGAGATGTGTCTTGAAGTTTCTCCATTACAGCATGTGTCTTGAACAGGAATAGCAGGTTATTTTCTGTTTTGTTAGCGAGGAGTTTCTGCAGTCACTTTGGAAAATACCCTTACAGTTCCCAGGGTTTCAGCAGGCAGCGTTTGCCAGCAATATTTTTTAGCTTGGATGTCCAATCTCGGGCTTCCTAGCCGGCATTTCATCAGCTGCATTGGAAGGGAAGAGAGATCCCTTCTTCCATTGAAAAGCCCAGTTCTTGCCGCGGGCCATTTTAATTTAGACTCCCAAGCACAGCTATAAATGCAAGGCTATCTTTAACAAACCGTTTTTCAGCAGCCTGTCATCCAGCAGGACATGTGCATTGCTAATGCTGCTTTCTGCAGTCATTGCCTGGGGAGGAAGGCAGTTGGAGGGGGCACCGCTGTCCTCCTCAAACGAGAAGGACGTTTCTCCATCAGTTTCCCTAGCAGCGTTTCCCCAGGGCTGACACAGTGCTTTGCCCTTTCTTTTATACCTGTAGGGTGCCGAGGTGGCTCTAAAAGTGCTCTCTCCATTGGAAATAAAGGAAAGTAGTAAGCCAGAAAATGAAGGAAATCCCTCAGCATTTCAGCTCCCATCCCACCTGCTGAGCTGGACTTTGTCATCTCTTCAGGGTCTGTGTGTTCCTCACTGCTAAGTGTGCCTGGGGGGCACACATCCCACTTGGGAACTGCAGCTGCTGGCAGTGCTTGCTGCATTGCTGGCAATTCACACTTGTAGGTGTGAAAGTAGAGCCAGTGCATGATAAAAACCTTTGGTTTTCCTCAGAGCGGTTTTTGCAGAGGCATAGAATATCCTGAGTTGGAAGGAACACGTAAAGATCGTTCAGTCCAACTCCCAGTTCTCAGTGAGGCTGTTTTCTTCTAACAAGAAAAGTTAGGTTAAAATACCAACGCACTTACTCTGTGTATTGTTAGATTGAGACTTCTCTTCCTGTGAAGAAAATTGCCTTTTGCTTCCAAAGTGAGCATAACCTGGCAGAATTGAATGCTGCTGAGCATCGTCTCTCTTCTGCACACAGTTACGTGTTTGCCTATTTGCAGAAGGTCTGAATGGAGAACCTACAACACTGGATTAATGTGGAAGAGTGAAAGCAGGTCAGTGATAACAGTGGTGTTGGCAGGGCCAGGTTTGTTTAATTCCAGCCCCAGTGCCCGGTGCTATTCCTGTTGCTGGCAGTTATTTAAGGATATGCTGTGTAAACTGCCAACTAAAATGCCATCATAGTGCTCTGTGGGACTCAGAAGTAAAGGAAGGAGAAAGGTGCTTACGTGTTCTAGAAAGATTGATGGAAGTTGATATTTTAACAGCAACAAAAAAATCTTAACAAAAATCCATAGGAAATAATTGATTTTTTTATAGGACGTTGCAGAATGTTGGAAATTGTTCCCAATATCACCGAACTCCTTTTTTTATCCTTCTGTCTGGCGCACATCTCCTTCAGGTTATTAATGTGAAACGTACAGATCTCCAGATAATTCTGTTGAAGAACAAAGCAAGATGCATTTCAGTAATTAGGTCTCTGAAGCTATTATCTATCAGCAACACTCATCTTCCCCGCTCTCCTCTGGGCCCTGCTTCACTCCGTGTCTCAGATGATGTCCTGAGAGGAACCCGTGGCTGCTCACAGCAGCATTGCCTTCAGTCTCTCTCAGCATAATTAGGGCGCACACCTCGCAATTATAGTTGGAGGTGAAAGTCTTCGTTAATCAAGTTACAGATTGCTTTCTGGAGGCTGTCTGTGCTCCCTGCTGGTTCTGAGGCGCTGGTTTTGCTCTCTGTCCTGAGTGGGCCCTGAAGGTGCTGTTTGCTGAGGCTGGCATGGGTCTGTAGCTGTCAGTGGGGTCAAAGAATATAACCAAGTAGGGAGTGCTTAGGTTTCGGATTTGGTGGCAATCACAGAATGTCCCAGGTTGGAAGGGACCTCAAGGATCACGAAGCTCCAACCCCCTGCCACACGCAGGGCCACCAACCTCCACATTTCACAGCAGCCCAGGCTGCCCAGGGCCCCATCCAGCCTGGCCTTGAACACCTCCAGGGATGGACGGGGCATCCACAGCCTCTCTGGGCAGCTGTTCCAGCACCTCACCACTCTCACAGCAAAGAACTTCCCCCTGACATCCAACCTCAATCTTCCCTCCCTCAACTTCAAACCAATGCAATGCAGTGTTTGACAAGGAGCTTTGAATTTTACTTGGCAGGAGCTACAGCCTGTAGTGTGATTGCAGCCTAAAACCACAAGAGCCTGCCCAGTAATTCAGGAGAGTCTAGAGAATGTCAGAAATACTGGGCACACTTCAAATGAGATTAAAGGAAATCCCTGTCTCAGAAAAGAAAAAAAAACAGCAAGTTATTCTGAAAACAGCAGTGCTGCTCTGTGTGCATGGCCCACATTGATGTCAGTGGTGCTCTGAGGTCTGTTTCACTCGTGGTAAGTCAGTAGGTCCTGGCAATGTTCCAAATGCAAAAAAAAACAAAAAAACCATAAAACCCTCTTTCCCAACTCATTTGCAATGCAGAGTACCCAAAGTTGGGATGGCAGATCTCATCGTCCTGGGGCAAAGTGAGCCCCACTCTGTGACACCACGTGCTGTGCTTTCCTTTGCACCAGTTCACTTATGCTCCGTGTCTTATCTTTCCTTGGCTTCACTAATGAAAAAACTAATTGCTTAATAGTAACTCCTCACTGTTAGTCTATTTAGCAGTCAGTTTTCTGTTATTTTCACTGCTGGGCATTGTTATCAGTGTAATTGATGTATGCCAGTAGCGTGGGATTACACTCCAGGTGGTGCTTTGCTAATGCCAACATCTTTATCATTTGCAAAATATGCATCTTAGTTTATTATTCTGAGACACCTAAATATGTGTCTGTCTGGGTGGATTTGCACACCCATACCTTCTCAGCTTGCTCCACTTACTTGATGTGGCATTTCCAGCAGCATAATTCACTTATTTCTCTGGCTCTTCCAGCATATCTCATTCCACTCGCTGTGTGCATTCCTAAATATAGGCAGCTTTGTCAATCTGTGCATTAAAATACTGTAGCTAATCACTGCACGGAAATAATTACAGCTCAGAATAGCCTGCATTTGCAGAGTCAGCTGAAAAGCTCATGCCCATCCTCGTTTGGTTCTCTGTACTCTCACTGCATCACTAAGCCACATGTCTGTGGCCTCCCTCATCAGCTTGGGGTCAGTTCTCCTGCACCAGCTAGGCTGTTCAAGCAAGGCTAAAATGCAGAGTTCCACTGTTTTTCAGGCACCTTGTTTAAAACATTTTTGAGGATTTAAATATAGCACTTTAAAGTTTTAATTTCGGATTGCAAGATAAGTGCTTGTGTTTACTCAGCAGATGATGTGCAATCCTCCTGTCGAGTGTAATTATATAATTAGGTTGATAATGACTGTATCAATCTTGCAAGTAAGAGCTCTCGGTAAACATTTTCACTCTTCAGTGAGCTTTTCAGCTGGTGGGGAAGAGCAGAAGGAACCTTTGCTTTATTACTTTTCATGTGATAAAAGCAGAATGAGAAAATAATGCACTTGTCAGTGGTGTGGATTGTGCCCAGTACTGAAGTGCCAAGTCATATAAAACACGGTGGGAATGTGTGGAGGAGGGAGGCTGGTTTGTTTGTTCATCCCTAATGTTATTGCTCTCCATTGGGAAAGCATCTTACTTCATAGGCTTGTGTGGATGTTCAGAATGAAACTCATAGAAGATGCTGTAAAATGGAGACTGATGGTAGACCTACGTGTCTAGACTTAAAATGTCAATGCAATAAATGCCAATTAGCAAACGGTTGGTTTGGAAAGAGCATGAATATAGCAATCCTTTGTGAAGTGTTCAGCACTTTTCCCAGCCACAAAAACAGTTTTTTTGACTTGTACTTACAGTAAAGACCAGCTCTTGCCTTGCTATGGTCTCTGCAGTGGGGGGTTTCCCTTAAAGGACTTAAAGGTGTTTTAGCAGCAGACAACATCTCCTAGGGGCACCTGATTTTCTGTTTTTTATTACAGAGAAGTTGTGTAACATAACCAAGGGCTTAAGGCCTCCATAGGAATAGGACTGTCTGTTTTCTTCTCCTGCAATAGTCCTACTATTTAATTTTTACTCTTTAGTTTTGCGTGTTTCAAACAAAACTCGAGGGTTTGTTTTGGACTCTGCCTTCTCTTGAAAGCTTTCCTGAGATGTGCACTGCAGGAGCATCTTAATGCATCACTAATGTTAACCCTAATGGTGTTCCATTGATGACTGTTGCGGTAGAACTGATCTTCTGCTTGTTTTAGTGTCGGGACCAACCTGGTGATGGAGGATTCAGCCTCAGTAAACCTCTGCTTTTCTCTGTGCAATATCCACATATTAATAACATTATTGCAAGTGTGTTTATGGGGTAAATTGTAGTTTAAAGTCTTTTTCAACAGAAGAGGCAGTGCTTGTGCAGGTATCGGCAATATTGACTCGTTCTCTTGATGAATAGTATCTTTTGTGGTGGACACCTCAGATGTATTTTCCCCAAATGGTGGAGTTTTCCCATGGAAAGCTCAGAATCTTCATTCCATAATGTATTTTCTGTTAGGAAACAGCTGCATAAATTTCTCTTGCATCACTTCTGCAGTGATGTGGGACCCCCTCAGATGTGCTTTTTTGTTACGCATCTTTTTGTGGTGGTGTAAACAGCATTTCAAGGAGTCCCACTGCCAACTTTGTTGATGTTTTAGCTAATTAGGAAACGCACATCTTAGCAATTAATGCATCTACTTTTGATAGAGATGTAAAGTGGAGCTCCCTGGGTTTTGGAATTGTACATGATCGTGTGTTACTTTCGGAATGGGGTTTTCAGAAGCCTGGGAAGCAGAGGCTGTTGGGTGTCCCTCAACATTGTCCCTTGTCCCTCCTGCTGGCCCCATCCATTGTCCTTTTTTGGCTTCATGTTGGGACGCTCCCATTGTTTCCTGGCCCTATAGATGGTTTCTTGACCTATTGAGTGACCTTCAACATTGGATGACCATCAGTGATGTCCACTGTCCCTCCTGGTGGCCCTCAAACCTCCTTAGGGACATTTACATCAGTTGGGGACATTTAGATCAGGTGCAGTTGGGAGCAGTCAGCCATGCTGCCCACGTGCTGCTCTGCTCCCACTTCTCTCCCTCTGAATCATAGAATCATAGAGTAGCTCAGGTTGGGAATGCACCACAGGATGCCTTCCTCTTTGACTTCTCAAGGAGCAAATGGTGGCAGAAGCCTAATTTGGAGTAAGTATTCTCAGGTTTATCTTTGCATAAAGGCAGTCATTCCTAGCTCTGCAACTTCATCTTACACTCCAGTGAATAGTTTTCATCTTTATCATTGTGAATAAATATCTTCTTACACAGAAATGGTACGTTTAGCCAATTTTGGAGACGTGTCCTTGTATACCAATTTCCAGGACGTGCCCATTAGAAAAAATGCAGGTGTAATGCAATTCTGCAGCTATTCAATTTGTTCCACTGGCAGCGCATCTGCTGCTCTGTTATTATCATCTGCCTTTTTCCCTGGGACATTTGCTTTTGCACACAGCCCTTTCTTTGCCTTCCTGTGATGTTTCATCTTGTTTTTGCATTCAAGGACATTTCACTTCCATTTTCTCAGTGAAATGCAAGAAGGCTTGTTAGTCACTAACCGTTATTTTGATTGTTTGTTTCTTCTGAGTCCCATTGATTATTTATTGATAGGACGAGAGAGAATGGCCTTAGGTTGTGCTAGGGGAAGGTCAGGATGGGTATGAGGAACAATTCCTTCTCCAGAGAGCAGTCAGGCAGTGGCACAGCTGCCCAAGGAGTGGGGGTCACCATCACTGGGGTGTCCCAGAGCTGTGGGGATGTGGCACTGAGGGATGTGGGCATGGGGAGGTGGGTGAGGTTGGGGATCCTCGAGGTCTCCTCCAGCCTTAGTGTTTCCATGGCTCCAGTCACCTCAAAAACAGTCAGACTGAAATTGCACCTCTGTGTCTATATGGGGGAAAATATCCGAGGTGTGCTGACTCAGTTTCAATATGTGGGAACACACAGAGGAAGGAAACAGATTTGATTTGGAAGGTGTTCTGCTGATCCTGCTGGTGTTCCTGCTGCAGGGCTTGGGGCTTTGCTCCTCCTGTGGGATCCCTGGGTCTGAGGGTAAGGCTGCAGAGGGCACCCCAAGAGCAGCCAGGCCTCCAAGCCTTGCTGCTGAGCATCATTAGACATAGAGCCCAGTGCCTGTGTGCCTAACACCTGCCTAAATGCCTCTGAGCTTCTCAGCACCAAGCAAGCACGTTCCATTTCTCCAGAGGTTTTGGTGGTACAGTGCTGAGAAACCAGTGCTGATTTAACCAGTGGCACTAATTGGTGGGGTATCCTGTATTTTAGTTAATTATCTAGAGTTACGTCGCATCCTACAATTGCATGATGGTACGTAGAACTAATTTGTCAAAGGCAGCTGGTAGATATTTGGGAGCATGGATAAGGGTTCATTTTTGGCAGTAGGAATGAATAGTTTCCCAGTTGTCACGTGCTGGATTTCATTAGGAATGGATATCACCTTGTGTGTTAGGATGGGGCATCTTTGGGGGTTCACCTATGTAATAATTTCAAAATGAGATCCCGTGGATGATGGAAAGCAGGTGATGGAACACAGCCTGGATTTCAGATGTAGATCTGGTGGTGTCTTTCAAGCTGTGACCTGGAGCTGTTGAAGTACAGCACTGCCACTGAGAAGCAGCAAGCAATCACCTGTCACCAAAACAATGGGACTGTGAATCTGCATGCTCTGCAGCTTAGAATAGAAATAGAACTAAGTGCCGTAGTCTCCTGCTTACTGTCTTTCAGAGGAAGGCCTGGTAGGTTGCACAGCTCTGTCTAAGTTGTGTTGGTCTCAAGCACTGCGGGCTGCTGCTGCAGTCTGCCTTGAGCTCAGAGCCACATCCAAGCCAGTCTGCTTGGTGGGACAGCAGGGAATGGGGTTTGCCTGTTAGCCTTCCTTCATCTAGCTCATCTGAAGTCCCTGAGTTGTGTGCTCACCACAAGACTCTGCCTCCTGCATCCCCTTGTTGTGGTCCTGTCTCCTGGACACACACTTAAAATCATAGAACCACAGAATCATGGAATCCTTAGGGTTGGAAGGGAGCTGTGAAGGTGATGTAGTCCAACTGCCCCGCACTGAGCAGGGACACCACAGCTACATCAGGTCAGCACACAAATTTGTGACATGGCAAGCTTTTGGCTTGGGAGCATCATCTCTTAGAAGAAGAAATCCCTGAGGGATTTCTGGCTGATTTCCTCTCTCATTGAATTTTCATCTGCACTTTTTCCCGTTGTGATCCGTATTTTCTATTTATGGCCCATTTCCCATCCAGTGCTGTGTGACGGAGGTGGTTTTCTTTCTGCCAGTATCAAAGTGACTTAATGTTACATCACCTTTTTCAAAGAGGGAACTGGAATATTTGGTATATTTGCGATATTTGCTCCGAAATCCTTGGATTCTGTGCAATTGGACTTTGGTCCTCAATTATTAAATGAACATTTTAGGGTACGAAGTAATGGAAGAATTCAGTGGTCCTGCCTATCTGAACTGGTAAATCATCAGAAAAGAAGAAAAGGCAAGAGTTGCATTTTGCTGAAGGAGTTGCTTAGTGCTGGTAGGTAGCTGTGGTGTAGCAGTGTCAGCTGGTGGGCCCGGGTGGGAGGGAATTGGCCAATTGGTGATGTCTTCCTTTGTGACAACTGTTCTTTGACCCTCTTGTGTTTTCTTAATGAAATGATTTCAGGTGTTGTGAAGGTGGATTATGGCGATGTGTCGGCCAGGAAAGCGCTGAGAGAAGCCCTGAAATGCAAACCTTTCTCGTGGTACCTGGAGAACATCTACCCTGACTCGCAGATCCCGCGGCGCTACTACTCACTGGGAGAGGTACACTGCACTTCCTTGCCTCACTTCATCCTCAGGTCTTTCTCTCTTGCTTCGAGCAGGTGATATTTGCACTAAGCCTTTTTAACGTGGTTGTTGCTGTTGGGAAAGCATTCGCCATTAGAGATTTGTCTTTGAAATGGAGACGCGTGTCGAAAAAATGGGGTTTGTGACTGATATGTGAAAATGATTAAATAACACACAGCATTTGAAAAAAAAACTCTGCAGCGTTGTTTATCACGTGGAGTAGAATAGGGTTGGTTTTGTTTCTCCCTCTGCCCCTGTTTCTAATGAAGTGTGCTCGCCCATTGGCACAGTGTAGTCAGCCTGGCTGCCCAGCGCTGCGTCACCACCATCCCTCATAACCCTGTGGTTCAAGTACCACTGCGTGTGGAAGGCTCTTTAAAACTCAGATAATTTGCTGTTAAAAGGCTTCTATTGAGTCGTATCTCAGCTGACTTCTGAAAGCTCTTGAATGCTTTGATTTAAAGGTACTGTTGGAATAGCAATCAAAGGCGCAAATGGCTTTATTGCAGTAGGGAAAGCAATTTGCTATTGAAACTTGCCATTGGAGTGGAAAATAAAAGCCACTGTAGGGCTTCAGGTTTAACTACGACTGAATAAAATGTAACGTGGTTTTACAGCAAGCAAAGAACTCATCTAACAAGTGTCAAATGAGAGTGTTTTGTGCGATATTGTCAGGCTGGAAAATAAAAGTACGAGGAAGTCATACAATAGTTATTAAAACACCTTATTTTTAACAACAGTGCCTCAGTTTCTATGGAAACAGGAATTCGGTACCTATGAATTAAAACCTGTGCCTGAGTGTCACAGCTGCTGACTGTGCCTGAAGCCTGAGTTCCACCAGCAGCAGCAACGGGCAGGTGGGAGAGCACCAGAGCTGGGCCTTCGCAGGCAGGTCCTGGCAGTCACTGGGATTTTATTTGCAGCTGAATTTTCCCTTCAGTTAGAATAGAACTGATAGGTGGATGCTGCATTGGATTATTTCCTGGGTAAACAGAAACAGGCGTCAGAAAGTGCATAAGCTTTGCCAAAGTGTGGTGAATGCTGAATATCCCTTTTTGCATTTTGATCATTTGAATGCAAAGCAAAGGCAAGGCAAGGATTGTTTTGTAAAGCTGAGACATAAACATCACAGATGAGCTTTGGAGTCACTTTTCATTTTATTCCTCTGATTGAAGGAACCCAGGGACTGCCTTTCTCTTAGAAACACTTGCAACTCTATTCTGCAAAAAGGTGATGTGAGACAAAAAGACTCGAATGGAGCTTTTCATGATAATGAGTTGGGGAAAATCAAAGAAGGATGTGAAACAAGCATTTTTCTCTGAACAAAAATGGTGCTTAGGCTGTGTTCCCATTTCCCCACTGGTCAGGACTGGAATAATTCCTAGTTCCCAGAGCTCACCCCAGCTTGCTGCTCAACCCTGGGGAGCTGAAGCTGGGGGTGCTGCTGTGCTTTGCTGTTCTGTGAGTTCAGTGCAGCTCAGAAGAGTTTGGGGGAGCAACGCTCTGCTGTCACCCCGGTGCTCCTCATTGCTTCTGGGCCTGGTGGTCTTTTCTGACAGATTCATGAGCTGAGCACCACTGGAAGTGGTCTAGTAGTGCATTGTACTGCTGGCAGTGTGTCTGTGATGCTGGGTCCTGCACAGCTGTGTTGTGCAAAGATGGCAGAGGGGTGGTTTGGGGCAGCAGAAGTGGTCACTGCATTTGTCTGTTCCACATAGGGTGGGTTCTGAGGGAACATCTGCTGAAAAGTATTGGTGGTTTCTGTGGTGATGGGAATGCACTAGGGAGTGTGACATTTACAAATTGCAAGTTAAAACATTCCTGTAGCTGAATGCATAGATAGCTGTAGGCTGCAGGAGAAAATACATGGTGTAATTTTTCTCTGCACAAACATGACATTACAGGCGTGCTGCTCTAAGGCACGTTTCATCTTTTTCTTTCCTCAGATCAGGAACGTTGACACCAACCAGTGTTTGGACAACATGGGCCGCAAGGAGAACGAGAAAGTGGGCATCTTTAACTGCCATGGCATGGGAGGGAACCAGGTAGGAATGACAGGGTGTAGATGTCCCATGGGCCAAATGGTGATCTGGAAAACCTGGTGAGATGTGTTGGATCGCTGCAAAAAGACGTACAGCAATCGGTAGATGTAGTAATAAGAGTTCTAAACTTGGTGAGATTTTGAGCTTTAAGGTATGCATACTCTGCCCTGTCCCTGGAGGTGTTCAAGGCCAGGTTGGATGGGGCCCTGGGCAGCCTGGGCTGGTGTTAAATGTGGAGGTTGGTGGCCCTGCCTGTGGCAGGGGGTTGGAGATTTGTGATCCTTGAGGTCCCTTCCAAGCCAACCATTCTGTGATTCTGATTCTGTGATAAAGCCATTTTTTCATTAGTGGCTTTCTCCAATGTCACATCTGCTACAAACAAATGAGGGAAGTTGAAGGACCTCAGAGCAAAATCTTCCACTTTTCTTTCAGAGGTCATCATAGTGATGCCAGACTTCCCTCTCATTGTTAATTTGATTTAGGAGACGGAAGGGTTATTGTTTTGGTAAGGCTTCATACAGCCAAGGTTCTGTTTGCACTGTGGGTGTTTGATGTATCTAAAGATACCCAACAATTGGTAAACAACACTGTGCTTCCTCAGCCTTCCAAAGCCAATATATCTCAAAAAAGAAGAAAGAAATTTTACTCCGATATCTGTGTCTTATCCTGGACACGAATTTTATTAGTAAGTGGGGAGGTAATGGAGGCACGGTTGTAGCTGTGGTCTGTTGTGCATACGACCAAAAGTTCTGCTGACTGTGGGGATGAGTCCAAGGAGCTGGTGGGGGCACATGAGGCTGGAGGGCCATGCTGGGGTATAGGCATGTCCCTGCCATGGGCAGGAGGAGTGCTGCTGTCATGCCCTGCACCACATTGCATGGCATACGCTATTTAATTAGCTCTGAGATGCAACCTGTTGTTCCTCACCCTCTGTTTTTATACAGTGACATTAATAGGATTATGTATGTAATTAATATGGATGTTAGTAAAATGGTAGCTTGATAATTTTACATTGTCTTAATTAACATCCATTTTTCTTCCTGAAGACTGCATGTTTTTCAAATCCATCTTCTGTAATTGTTAACTCAGACATCACTTATTCTTTCAGAAGATATGATGGAGTATTGCAGTTATCAAAGAAGAGAGGAAAAAGAAAGATGCAAATGAAAATATATTACAAAATCTGAGTATTTGCTTTCTGTAAAGCACAGCAGAAAACAGCTGCTGTGTCTCTGAGGCTAGAAGATGTCTGATGCAAACTTGTTTACTCTAAGAAAACCAACACAAATAAGTTAAAATTTTAAGTAGAAGTTGCTTGGGGATAAATAGTAATGGATAAATCTCTCAGTAATGAGCATGGCAGGAGATAAACTATCTGTACAGTGTGTACATGGGAGTGTATGAGTGATTCCTGCAGCCAAATTCTGCTACTTGCAGTGAGCAATACTTGGTGCTACAGATGTCACTGAGCTTTGCATTAGCAGGAAATTGGGCCTTTTTTCTTGTTCTGGTTATGTCCATAGCATATGCTGCTCTTGTAGCTCCTCTGAGGAAACCTCTGGAAGTGATACCCATCTGTCTTCCTTGGTTAGCCCTCAGCTATAAATTTTCTTTTCTAAATCCTTCTGGAAAGTAAGAGAATGAGATGGGCACTACATATACTTAGCTTTCTGCACGTCAGCAAGCACTGGCAAGGCTAATGTTTGCAAAATAGAGGTCACATGGTGTTTTTAAAGGCCATCGAATGTGCTTTTGTGCAGAGAGAAGTGGGGATATGTATACTTACAGCATATGAACAGATTTTTGATGTGGGCTCATCTCACCCCTTTCCAACAAGACGGTGTGCTTCAGAGTGTGATCTCAGCTGAGCACTCCTGGCTCAGTATTTAAGAGCGCCTTTCCTTTTGAGAAAAGCCCATCTGAGTGTTAACCGTGTCTGATGTGTTCTTAAGTGAAAGCAGCACTTAGAGAGCCTCAGATTGATTGCAGAGATTTATCACAAGATGAATAAATGCAACAGGTGGTGGCTGGTGCTTTACCATGCCTGTGGAGCCTGGATTTTCATCCAGACAAGTGGCTGCTGAGCGGTGAATAAGGAATGATAGAAATGCAAAGCCCACTGATCCTTGCAGCCTGCACTTTCCCATGTCTGTCTTACTGCTCAGACTGGGACCTGGCAGCTCCTCTGCTGTCTTTGCATGCTATTTCATTTTCCATGGTTGCTCTAAATGACTTATCTGAACCTCAACTTCACAATACTTGCCTCTATTCCCTTGGCAGCTGTATGCAATGTATAGATTTTGCAAGTTTTTACAGAGCATTACCTTTATTTAACCTAAGGCTTTGAACAGTGGGCTGGGAATGCTTTGAGATGCTTTGAGTGAGTCAGGGCCTTACAATTTAACATGACCAGTGGCAGTCCTGCCATCATCCTCCATTTCGTCCTCTTATGGTCTCCACGTTTTCCTCCACCTCCTTTCTGTCTCTCAAGGAGTGAATGCATCACTGAAGGCATTCTCTGAAGCTTATACCTGGTTTGATAGAATTTTGTTCCTAATTTTATTAAGAGATCTGCAAGTTGTGTGATTCTGGCACACATCAGCCTTTAACATGGATAATCCTTGGTGCCAGCAGTTAAGGTAGGTACTCAGGGAAGCGGTTCATTTAAGGAATTATAGAATCATTGAGGTTGATAAAGATCTCTAGGATCCCCAGGTCCAACCCCAGCCCATCCTACCATGTCCCTCAGTGCTACATTTCTGCACATTTCTTGAACACCACGTTGCAGTGCATGGGGTTGCTGGAACTGAAGCGCATGACACAGCACTTGGTCTTATTGCACTTCATCCAGCTGGCCTCAGTGCAGTGATCATGTCCAAATCCTTCTATAGGGCCCTCTGACCTCCAGGCAGGTCACACTTCTTCCCAGCATGGTGTAAAGGAGGCCCAGGTTCTTCAGATGGGGATCAGAGTGTCACTCATGCAGTCCAAAGGTCTGTGGGACTGCCTCTGAGCTCAGCGCTCACACTTGCATTATGCTGCAGTCTTTGTTCTGTGTCCCCACTGTGTTGTTCCCAAGAGGTAAAGCTGAGTGGCTGATGGCTTTCAGTGCATAAAATTTATTTTCCTAAACGTGATACTCCTTTTCTTATGTACTATGGACTTCCACAATTTGGAGAAAGAACCTTGCATGAAACAGTTATGAAGTCCGTGATACCACATGGTTGTTGGGAGAAGAAAGTTGTATTCCTTCACTGGAGTGGAAATCATAGAATGGCCTGGGTTGCAAAGGAGCACAATGCTCATCCAGTTCCAACTCCCTGCTGTGTGCAGCGTCGCCAACCAGCAGCCCAGGCTGCCCAGAGCCACATCCAGCCTGGCCTTGAATGCCTGCAGGGATGGGGCATCCACAGCCTCCTTGGGCAACCTGTTCCAGTGCCTCACCACCCTCTGTGTGAAAAACCTCCTCCTCATATCCAACCTAAACCTCCCCTGTCTCACTTCAAGACCAGAAATATTGTCTGTTGCTGCGTTTTGCCAACGCTTTGTCACTGCAGGCACTTTCTCTTGGCAGGTGTTTTCCTACACGGCAGACAAGGAGATCCGCACGGATGACCTGTGCCTGGACGTGTCGCGGCTGAACGGCCCGGTGACCATGCTCAAGTGCCACCACATGCGGGGGAACCAGCTCTGGGAGTACGATGCTGAGGTACTGGGTTCCCCTGTGTGCTCCTGGGGCAGCGTGTTGGTGACCATCCCTGTATACAGCAAGTCAGCCACGTGCTGGGCTCAGTGAGCTGGCTGTCTGGGACATCCGTAGAAAACTGAAGAAGCATTCTGTGTAATTTATATAAATGAAGTGGAAAACAATACGTATTTGTCTAAGTTAGAGTTTTACTAGTTTGTTTCTGTTCTTGAAGCTTTTAGACTGGATTTGAACTGTTTAGTCATTTCCCATGTGCCAGTCACCTGCTTGCTTAGCTGCTGGGATGGGACGTGGCTTTCCCTGGGTTGTGAAAGGAAGAGCAGTTTGTACAGGTGCGGTGACTTACAGATAAGTTGCAGAATTAATACAGAATGCATGTAAGTATCTCAGTATTTTAGGGCTGAATTAGTACCTCTCCTTAAATGCAACAGGGAACAGCAGGTGGAAAGCGTTAGTTCTGAGCTTTTGCTTTGAAGCGTGGATGTGAGTTTTGCACAGTGAAGTCCACACAAAGGTATTGGCATGTTTTTCTACCTGCCTCTGGTAAGAAGCATGCAAGCCTGCCATTGCACTGAGCTGCCAAGTAGGAAAACAACAGTTAGCTCCAGTGTGTTTGCCAGATTTGGATTCATTTTTGAGTTTCCCATCTGAATTTAAACCAGGGTGCTCTTTAGTGAAGATGACTTTCTTACACAAAATGCAATTTTTCTTCTTACACAAAATTAGGGTGGTGTTAAGTGCTCATGCCAGCAATTAATGCTGGGGCTTTAAGACCTTTCATCTCCCCTCATTTTATTCCATAAGCAGATTGTAGCACACTGACCACTGATTGTGGCCAGTAGGTGTGCACAGAGCTCAAAACAAGGCTTCTCACCAAATGCTTTTTCCTCTGTTACCAGCACAAAGAGCGATCTTTCCTGATAAAAAATCAGAATGCTGGTTGCTTTTCTTCGGATATTTCAGGCACAAACTGCAGCAAATGAATCCCACGTGGAGTTCTGACACTGAGTGCCTGATGGTTGCAGTTGCACGGTTACGCAGTTCTAGGCTTAAAAATGCCACCTTAGCTTTGGCCAATTTCCATGGCAGCAAAGCTGGGAAAGTGCTGCAGAGCTTGGAAGGTACTGCCTTATAATTGCACAGTCATTTGTAACCCTCTCCAGCATCACATAGCAGCTGCTGCTTTCAGCATTCTATCTGAATAGGTCAATTTCTTCCATCCCATTATGTTTCCCTTTACTTTTAGCATTAGAGACAAGCTATCTTCTTAAGTTCAGCATGAGAGATCCTCAGCAGATCGTAGCTGTGTAAAAACGCCATCAGCCAGTAGATGGAGCTCATAAAAAAGAAATACTCTGCGTTTTGTGCTCAGACCTTACGTAAGGGATCTCGGAGGCGGCTGCTTTGCTGACTGTTCTGTGCACAGATCAGTCCACTGCATCACACGCCTTTTTATTCGCAGGAGTTATTTGTTTGAGAAAATACTTTTACTGTGCAAACATTCAGACTCAGCTTGTGAACTTTTCTTATGAAACTGTGTTGGTGTTCATTATTTAGGTTCATTTGTGGATAAATCTCAGGTGTTCTTGGCGTTAAAATTCCCATAGATGTGCCCGGCATTTATATTCTTTTCAAAAATAAACAAGGAAATGGGATAGGAAAAGTAAATCTCAGCCATTCCATACGTATTTGTGAAGGTATCGGATGGAATCAGCTTGAAGCAGGGTATTTAAAATACTCCTCCTCTCATTTTCCTAAAGCAAAAAGTGTCCACATTTGTGCAAAATGCTTTTGAAACTAAATCATTAATACATGTTAATGTGAACTAGAGATGTAATTATTTTCTGAAGCAAAGATGCTGCTGTTAGAGGAGTGGGGCACTCGCCTTGCTCTCGATGCCGTGCTGTCTCTATGGCTCACGGCTGTGCACCTCCTCCTGCAGGTTCCTCCTGCAAATAAAACACATTTTGTTTAATGTCTGCAAAGAAATGAAAGTCTGTGTTGAAACAGACTTGCTTTCAATCAAGATGCGGGTGGTTTTTTAAGTTTTCAGGTAGATTTTCCACGGTTCTGCTGTTTGCCATGGCTGGAGCACAGCGTGTGCTGCATGCAGCTCTGGGCTGCTGTGTTGGGCAGCACTGCTGGACCTGCATTCTGCCACTGCTTCCTGCCTGCTGGTTTTCCCTGAGCTTAATCCAACAGAAAGTAGTGTGCACCAGGAATTGGTGGATGGAATGTGGCTTTATGGGAATGCGTGGTGAAGAAACCTGGTGTGGGAGCCCTATAAGCAACCCAGGCAGCTTTTTCTGTTTCCAATGCAGATTGCCTCTGGGCAGTTCAAGCCACAGCAGTTTGCAGCATTTTTAAACTGAAGGGTTTTTTGTGTGTGTGAATGCATTTACATCTTGGCAGGAAATTCATTTTGTTCGATTTTTTTCCTTCTAATCCATTGCCTCCTGTTATTGATTGGTAATGCTTTCATTTCCTACTCCTTAACAGCCCATTAGGATTCCTGGCCCATTTTCAAGCTGCCTACTTCACTGCAAGGGCGGCTGTATAAATCAGCTCTGTCAATGGGATCTGCCAACGTGGACTTTCTCAGCTTTTGATGGCTTCCCATCAGCACGCATTGTGTAATGGTTTTACAATGCACACGTGGGGCTTGCTTTGGGCTGGGCTGGGCTGGTGGATCCCATTGTGTCTCCCCACAACACCCAAGCAAGTTTTAGTCTGTGTAGGATGGTGAAATCTTAGGATATATGGTAAATGCAAATGGTCTCAAGGAAGAAAAAATACTAGTCACGTTTGATAGAAAAAGGCTTCATTTCTTCATGCATGAATAACGATGTCAGGATTTGATCGTGCATAATTACTCTTAAATTTGTCACTAAATACGACATCTGCACAAAGCGGTGGAATTTACATTCTCTGAAAGATGAAGGTCTTCACAAAAAATGTGCCTTGAGTCACTGACTCTCATTTCCTTCTTTTCTTTTTCCTCCTGTCAGTATGTTGGTAAATGGGAGTATAGCTTTGAGGTAAGTTTGGAAACAGCTGCAGCCTCTGTGCCAACCCCTAGAGTAGTGCATCTCCTCCTCCCCCAGCAGCACAGTCCTCTCCTTGCAGTTATCCCCAGAGCTTCATCTGTTCAGGTAGCAACTCACTGGTGTCAGGCTGCCAGTGCTGTACCTGGAATGCACGTGTTCATCAAGACACACTGGGAACTCAGGAATATTTATGGCTTGGCATCTTTGGAGCTGATTTCATAGTTTTGTAGAATCCTAGAATGGCCTGGGTTGAAAAGGCCCACAGTGCTCATCCAGATCCAACCCCCTGCTGTGTGCAGGTCGCCAACCAGCAGCCCAGGCTGCCCAGAGCCACATCCAGCCTGGCCTTGAATGCCTGCAGGGATGGGGCATCCACAGCCTCCTTGGGCAACCTGTTCCAGTGCCTCACCACCCTGTGTGTGAAAAACTTCCTCCTCATATCCAACCTAAACCTCCCCTGTCTCACTTTAAAACCATTCCCCCCTTGTCCTGTCAATATCCACCCTTGAAAACAGCTGCATCCCCTCCTGTTTATATTCTCCCTCCAAATATTGGAAGGCCACAATGACAGGACTGAACCTTAGTCCATGGGCATGCCTGTTAGTATGTGTGCTCTGTGCATGTGAGCTGGCCCTGTGAGTGGTCACAGTGCCATCTGACTCCAGGGTATCACACACAGTCAGTCCCCCTCCCTCCCCTCTATCAGCACTGCTGTTAGATTGACCTGCCTTGCTGCTGTGGGTGTCTAGTCAAAGGCTGTGGCTTTCTCCTTTGCTTCTCCTCCTGTTTGTTGGTTTTGTTTATTTTCACCACTTTTTTGTCGTGCAGACCCACACATTTCTACACATAATCACCCAGTCGTGCTTGACACTCAGCAGGATAGAGGATGGCACCCATGGTCCCACCGTGGAGGCTTGCAATGGTAGCCCCTTGCAAACGTGGATGCTAAGGAACTACACCAGGCTGGAAGTCTTTAGAAACATTTTTTACAGCCCCACTGATTATTTCCTTTAACGAGCAGTTGGAGGTTGGTATCTGAATATAAAACATCTAATGCAAGTTTATCCAACACAGCATTGAAAGCAAATGAAACACCTATGGATTTAAGCTCCCTTGCAGGAAACTGCTTTTCTGTTCTCTGCCTGTTTACTTCAAGAGAATTCCTTTCCTGTCTTTTGGTATATATAGTAGTACACGTGGTTAGTGTCAGTTGTTAATTACAGCAGACAATTACGAAGCGTGAACCAGTGAAGGAATCAAAAATATTGTGCTGACCACTGCCTTTCTTGGCCAGATAGTTTCACCGATGTGTGTGTGTAGTGGAAGACAGTGGGACCACATAAAGTCAGTGACACAAGCAGGGGTTGCTCTCATTTCTTACATTTTCATGCAGTAAACTGTTCCCTCCATGTCCAAGTGCAGCGCTCTGAAGTTGAGCACTGCTCTCATTAGTGCAGACCCCCAGAGCTCTGATGAGCCGAGGGATTTCCCATCAGAGCTGTCATTTGCATACATTGCTAAGTGTGAAACAACATAGCTCTCGTGCATCTGAATGTGTGTGCGGCTCGCTCTGCACCCATCCATGTGTTCTTTGAGTGAAATAGAAATTTTAGGCTGCCTTGTATGAGTATTGTATTGCCTAGTAATTAATTGTTTCCCAAGCAAATGAGGCCTTTTTTTGTAATAGCATAAATAATGATAGAACACAGGAAAAAAAATCTATGAGACGGTTGAAAATCCCAATAATATGTCAGTCTAGCACTAAATTATACACTGAAAAGAAGGGAACAGCTGATGAAGGCGACGGCAGCTTTTTTAGACTTCTTTGCATTTCTGGTTATAGCAGAAAATGATAGCTGGTTAATTGCTCAAAAAACAATGTGAGTGAAGAATCAGTGGTGCTTTGAGCTGTGCTGTTTAGTAAACAAGCTACTTCTGTTCGCACTGCTAACTCTTTCCTCCAGTAATTAGAGAAGAATTCCTTATATTCATCACTGAACGCATGTCAGATGCCCCCCCAGTGATTTCTTACAATATCTCTAGGATTTTCTTTGAGAAGTGCTTAATAGTTTGTTTTAAGCCAAGGAGCCAACCTCTAAGAGTGAGCCAGTGAAATAATATTCATAATAGAAATGAAGAGTGTTAGTATGTGACGTGTCAATCCAGGATGGACTGCAGTGTAAAATTACATGGTGTAGTAGCCCAGGTATGTGCCTGCATATAAAACCAAGCAGAATGTGTTGCAGTTGTTAATGAAATCTGTTCCCTTGGCTGTTCTGGCTAGGGCAGGGTTATAACCTGCATGGAGCTGCTGTACAGAGCTCAGACTTAGTCTGCAGCGGTACGTTCACCTTCCCTCAGTCTCTTTATGTACGTGTGCTCCCAGTGCTTTTGAGAAGATGATTTCAGGTAAAGATGTTCAGCTTCCTTCTGTCCCCTTCTGACTCTCCCGTTCCCCAGAAATAGTGCAGTATAGTCAAATAATGAAAGGCACAAGTGTCCCAGAGAAGAAAAAAGATATTGAAAAGAGAAAGATTATCACCTGTACGATGACGTTGTTCATGTAATACATAACAAATTGAAGTTTGCTTTTGAAGCATACGTTTTCCACTGTAGCAATTATTTCTGAACTAACACCAAGTGGCCTGAAATGCGTGTCTATTTGGGTTGTTGGAGTCTGAATTCCTTAATCACAGAATTGTTATAGAATCACAAATGACCTGGGTTGCAAAGGCCCACAGTGCTCATCCAGTTCCAACCCCCTGCTGTGTGCAGGTCACCAACCAGCAGCCCAGGCTGCCCAGAGCCACATCCAGCCTGGCCTTGAATGCCTGCAGGGATGGGGCATCCACAGCCTCCTTGGGCAACCTGTTCCAGTGCCTCACCACCCTGTGGGTGAAAAACTTCCTCCTCATATCCAACCTAAACCTCCCCTGTCTCGGTTTAAGACCATTCTCCCTTGTCCTATCACCATCCATCCTCACAAACAGCTGTTCCCCCTCCTGTTTATATTCTCCCTTCAAGTACTGGAAGGCCACAATGAGGTCTCCCTGCAGCCTTCTCTTCTCTAAGCAAAACAAGCACAGTTCCCTCAACCTTTTATTGTAGGAGAGGTGCTCCAGCCCTCTGATCATCTTAGTGGTCCTCCTTAAACCAGAGCACTGCTGCTTTGTGGTGTGGAAATTCTTTACAGAGAGTGGTGAGGTGCTGGAACAGCTGCCCAGAAAGGCTGTGGATGCCCCGTCCATCCCTGGAGGTGTTCAAGGCCAGGTTGGATGGGGCCCTGGGCAGCCTGGGCTGGTGTGAAATGTGGAGGTTGGTGGCCCTGCATGTGGCGGGGGGTTGGAGCTTCATCATCCTTGAGGTGCCTTCCAACCCTGGCCATTCTGTGATTCATTCTGTGATTCTGTGATATTCACACCTGTGCTTTGTGTTCCATCTGCTGTGCCTGGCTCAGCAGCAGGACCCCTCGGTCTCCAGGCAGCGTGGTTGGGGCGACTCAGAGCCGGGCCTTGGGTAGGGCTAAAACCGCCCACAGAGCATTTCCAGCTGTGATTGCCTTGTTGCTTTCAGCTCTTCCACTTCTCTTTGCAGAAGCTCACCCTGAGGCACGTCAACAGCAACCAATGCCTGGACGGGCCGTCGGAGGAGGACAAGCTGGTCCCCAGCATGAAGGAGTGTGCGGGCGGCCGGTCCCAGCAGTGGCTGCTGCGCAACATGACGCTGGGGGCCTGACGGCCCGGCCCGGCCCCACGGCTCCTGCCGACATGCAGCCCTCAGGCCTGCTGGAAACCTCTCGCCCACAGGAGGCCCCGGCCCCGCTGGAAACCGCAGCCCTGTTGGAGGCCTCGCGCCCGCAGGAGGCCCGCCGACCCACGGAGCCGTGCTGTGTTGTTCTCCAGCAGGGCTCCACGTGCCCCCTTCAAACCTGTGACTGCTCAAAAGAAGTGCGTTGGAGCTTATAAATATCAAAATCTGCGCCGTTAGCAAGGCGGATGTCCTCGGTGACCGTTTCAAGAGAAACCTTTGTGAAATTGGGTGGGAGAGGTTGGGTGGGGTGTGTTGGTGTGTGTGTGGTACATCGTGCTGCGGGGCAGCGGCACGGCACGAAATGCCTTACGGAGCTGACGGCGCTGGGAACGACGGCCAGTGGTTCTGCAGCCTCCATGTGTTGGTACCTGGCTTTCCTGGCAGGGCGATGGGATGTTGGCAGTGGGGAAGCCCTGCACTCGACAGGCCACTGAGGCAGTGTGCAGAGTTTCTGATGTTAAAGGACAACGGGATACTCACATGTGTGTGTTTGAAACAGCAGCAAAACGGAGCGCATTCATAAGCTGAAATGGAATGGAACAACAGAAAAGACATTGGAACAATGCTAAGAATGGATTGACACACGTTGAAATCTGCAATAGGAAGACTGGGTTAGCATTAGGGCCTGCAACCTCACACCTGGCACACTTAAAGGGTTTTTGCTGCTTCCACTGAATTGGTCCTCTGTGAGAAACAGAGACCAGGTGTCAGGCTGGACCCAACCTGCAGCTGCTGCTTTTGAGCATCACTGTGTCCCTGCATCCTGTGTGAAACGCAGTCAGGAGCGTTCCTCCAGGAATCCCCTGTCACAGTGGGTAAAACCGTGGGTCAGGTCCAGCTCCAGTAGAGATGGCAGATGCTTATTTATATTTTTAATAATTCTGTGGCTTAATCATTTTGCTTCGTTAGCATGGTTATTAAAGAAGCACTGATGACACGTGGTCATGTTGGAGGCATCCCAGGAGCTAATGTGTCAGCCTGTGGCTGGGTATGGGGAGGTGACCTGTCCATGTCAGTATCATTTCCATTGGCCATCACAGCGGAGATTCACATTACTATGGGTTAGTATTCTCGTATATAGGTAGCAGAAATTCGTAGGCCATTTATATCTTCTAGGTACATATCGTTACATTAAATCTAGAAGCCTGTTCAATTTGAGAAGTATTTGCTGCGTGTGCATGGGAACTGCCCTGTCACAGCAGCTGGCATGTCCATCCCGACAGCCCTGCTCAGAGCAGTGTCAGGCGCTTCCAATCTCATCTTAAAATCCCCCCAGAACTATTCAGTGTGGCTTAAAAGCCAGCAAAACAGAAGATGGCTGTAATCTTCCTTCACAGGAACAGCATACAAACCTCACAAACAAACGTAACACCAATCTCCATGCAGATTTTCTTTGTTCAAATTATTTCTTTATCTCCTTTCCAAGGGCTGTTCCGGTGCACAGCCACTCAGGCTGGTGGATGATATATCCAGATGCTTGGCTTTTGCTTGTTGTTGCAGAAGTAAAAGCTATGGGAAGTCCTGCAGCATCCACGAGCGTTAGGAGTGTGCACTCATGGTGCCAACTGATGGCTACCTCCAGTGTGACTGTGTCACTGTGTGACAGAGCATCCCCAGTGCACGAGGTGGCGGCTGCTGCAGCTCTTAGAGCTGTGTTTGCATTGGGAGGCTCTCCTGGCATCGTTGCTTGAAGGTGGTGAGAGGTGAAAGCAGTCTGCAGCTGGCTAGGCTTGTGGTGCAGTCTCAGAGTGGCTGAGGCTGAGAAATTACATTCTGACTTAGAAAAAAAGCACTGAGTTTAGCCTCAGACACTTTGGGTGTTTCTGTTGGCTCGAATCCCAGACCTACCTCCTTGATGAGGGGTCAGATCCTGGATCTGCCTCCTTTGTGAGAATGTGGAAAACCCCTGAGTCCTTCCAGAAGAATTTTACATAAACCTCTCGTGTAGAATGAGGTGGTAGTGGTGAGGGGCACCTTAAATGCTGATACAACATCAAGGGTAACAAATTGTGATGTAGGAAATGAATGTAAGTTTTTGAGTGCTTGGACCCCAGTCTTTCCTCCACCTCCTAAATTTCTGTTTCCTTGGCAAATAATTAGAAATCCCTCCTTTGGTTGTGTGCCCACAAAGGGCAGCACTCAGAGTCACAGACTGCATCTGATAAGCACGGTTCTGTTTGGCTCCCCATTTACAAAATACCTCCAAAGGGTGTTGGGAAGACTGGCTTCTATTTGCACAATGTGTTTAAAATAAAGAGAACTCTACGAATACTAAATCTAATTATTTTATCATTTTCAGCGGAGAATTGCTTCTAGTCCTTGTGCTAAGAATTGCACTGAGGAAGTGAGGGCCAGCCGTAGTGCGAGGGGTCATCAGCACACTGCGAACCCACGGAGGCAGGAGAAACCAGGCACAAGTGGGGCTTGAAGCAGTGAGGCGTTGTGATCTGGTCCAGCTAGATGAGTTTCTCTGCACACGTATTTCCCAATCACTAGAAGGATTTATTTCTTTGAAGAGCGTTTTGAAGAAAAGCTGTGTGCTTTGCTGCGAGGCTGTGCCTTCTGACTTTGTATCTGCACCCTCTGGTTGTGTCGGCTGTGGGTGCTGGGCAAAGCCTCCAGGCTCCCTGGGTTCTGTGCTGTCTAAAAGTCCTTGCATTCCCCGTGTGGAACAACGTGGGGAGACAAAAGGAGTTGGTGAGCCCCAGTCTGTCCCAGCAGCAGGAGCTGTGCTGGGCTGATGGTGTTGAGTGGGCACCAGCAACATCCATGGCTTTGTGTCAGCGCTGCTTCTCCAACGCTTGGTCACTTCCATCAAGAGCCACTGCTCCAACAGGTTACCTGCCCTGTTTATTTCTCTTCTCCACATTCAGGCCAGCTTGGTAAGTGGGCACTGATGAATACCTGGGGCACACGGTTACTGGGGGGAGCACTGGGATTGTGGTGTGCTTTGGTGAAGTGGGGGATGGCACAAGGCATGGCGGCCTGCAGCCTTGCTTAGCAGCACTCCTGGATGAGGGCGAGGATTAACTTCAATTTACAAAGGTAGATTGTGGGTAAAGAATTGCACATTTTAAATGTTGTAACAGTTATTAAATGGCATCCTGGTACTCTTTGCTGTACATTTAAATATTTATACATTTTTGTAGAATTAAAATATACTGGTTTAGTTTTCTTCTGGTGCTTCTGTCTGTTTCTGCTTAAGTGGTGCTGTGTGCTGAAGGGTTGGCTTTGCAGCACAACCCATCTGTTTGCCCAGCCCTTGTTTACGTGCACAGTTTGCAATTGGCAGAGAGGTGGGAGGTGGGGTGGTTGCTGTGGTTGCCTTTGGCTTCTCCTTGGGTTGCGCTTAGGGCTGAATGTTCCAGCATGCAAAACCCAAAACGTCACCTCCTGGGGTAAGCATCCTTCAAATGCTCCATCAAGCAGCTCTGCTTTGGGGGAAAATACCAATGGGAAAGGTACAGCTTTCCTATAAATTTGATTTCTCTTCTCTCTGGCGTGGGGCACAGGAGGGTTAAAGGATGAGAACTGTGGCTGCAGCTGATGCTGGCAACAGTGCCAATGGTTGCAGAGCTGCGTGCAGCGTAACAGAGCAGTGATGTTGAACACACGGTGCCAATAATGGTGTTTTAGGCTTATTTTGGCAGTTGGAGGATTTTCTTTCAGTCACATCTTGAATTGTGAGGTGGTCGGTTCTGATGAAGGTGGAGGAGCATCTGCTTTAAAAATAAAGGATTGTAAGCATCAGTGCCAAAGAATCCTTGGCAGGTGGGGAGGCAGGGGCTGGCTTGTGGCATTGGCTCCATGGAAGGGGCTCCAGATAAACCCAACCCCAAGTGCTAACAGACCACTAACATGGTTATGTCAGCTTTTAGTTTAATTCCAATTCTTGTCTAAATCAAATCTTTTTGATATTAACCTTGTGAAAATGAAGTCATGGTGTTAAGAGTCAGGGGAGGTGATGTGGCCTTCATCTCCAGTGCATCACAGAGACTGACAAAGACACTTGTGCAAATAGAGAGAAAAAGCAGGTAAATCTTTTCTCTCAAAGCTTACCTGCTTCTGTGTTTTCTAAGCCTGAAACGATCCAGACTGTCTGCAGAGAAAAATGTATTTGTGTGTTTGCTTCTAATAAGCTGCAGTTTATATAAAACATCCATCGCACAGACACCATTAAAAAAAAAAAGCCCGTCAAGTTACTACTCTGATTATTAAACTATTTCACAGAGATGCAATTAACTGTAGAGCTCATGTTAATTATAGTATGTGAATCATTTAGATGAATCATAAAATAATCTATTTGTGAGTAATGAGTGCAGGCAGAGGTATGCTTCTTTTTGCATTTTGCAGAAGCGTTAGCAGTTAGGATTGGTAATGGGGCTATAATTACAGCGAGGGAAACAGCCAGCATCTCATTTTTCATTAGAAAAAGGAAAAAAAAAAACTAAACTGTGTGTGTTTTTCTCCTTTTAAGGTATATTTAGGAGTTAAATGGAGCTAAAAATTCCTGGGGATCAAGCCCTTAA
This sequence comes from Chrysolophus pictus, assembly GCA_037305975.1. NCBI lineage: Eukaryota > Metazoa > Chordata > Aves > Galliformes > Phasianidae > Chrysolophus > Chrysolophus pictus. The sequence goes on along the minus strand of CM074582.1, from coordinate 1,566,763 downwards.
GAAAATCACCGTGAGTTACTGTGTTGCATATGGGGACACGCCAAGCCTGCACAAGCTGTCCCAGACCTGCCTGGTATCACCCACCATCACTACTAATAAGGCTGTGCTCAATGGGATACGTGAGCAATGGGTTCAGTCTGCGCAGCCAGCACAACTCCTCTGCTCAGAGCCCCAGCCATCTGAGCGGGGCGATTCCATTCATTGTATGATACGCCCTCGTTTGTCTGCCAGGTGACATCTGCCACAGGGAATGAGTCATACCTGGAAATGATTACATTGGTGCTCCTTAATTCAACCCTCAGCAGCGCAGCCGGGTTCTCCTTTCCCTGCACGGCTCCGTCTGGGTGCTGCACTCACTGCAGGACGGGTTGGTGGCAGGGCTGCGTGCCAGGGGCTCTCACTGCTCACCCCAATGGCTCAGCCCACCTGTCCTCTGTCTGCACCTCCTGAGGTCAGGGAAATTGAGAGAAAATCAGTATCTGGCTCTGCGTTATATTGGAGCTGAACCTCGTGGTCTTCACGTGCCAGAGCAGGATGCTCAGAAATCACCAAGCTGCAACCCTGTATTTTATCCATCTCTGCATAAGTGATCTCTAGCCAAAGCTGTGAAGATAACTTCATGTATGGTCAGCACGTGAGAAACATGTTTTGCTTTATTTACCATTTTTCTCATTCTGAAATACCTTTTTACCACACAGGAGTTAAAAAAAAAAGGAAGAAACAGCCATGCTGCTGGTCTGTGCTGACACTCCCTGGGGGCAGCACTGGGACCTCACCAGGCAATTCTGGGGATGCAGGTCTTACTTTCCATTGCAATGAGAAGCTGGAGGAAAATTCCGTAAAGGAGAGTTTACTGAGTAAAATGAACCTAATGGAAGCAGTAGGCTGAAAAGGACATGGTGGGTCAGAAGGTCTCCAAGGAACCCAAAAAAACCATTTGTAGAGAAGTGCTTCAGCCAGTGCTTTGTGCTGGCTGGGCGGACCTGAACAGCCAGACATGTTAGGAAAGAATGGGGAAAGAAGGCAGGAAATGTGCTAAGGAGGTGCTAAGGTTGGTAAATGCTTTGTAGTATTTAACATTTCAAAATTTGTCAAATGGAATTATCTTCTAGCAGAATGTATGGGAAGGCTGTGAGAACTGGGTTGGAAGAATATACTGTAAGGAGCTCCTGCATTTGCAAAGCAGATGAAGCGAGACCTTCATAGAGCTTTTTGTCTCTAATATACTAAATCTGTAGATACAGCTACATTCTGTATAGGAATATACAGAATACATACATGGATGTTGCTGTTTTTCAGCATATCTCAATGGTTTTATTGCAGTTTGCTCCAGGCTTGCCTTAAGGGTTAGGCTGGGAATGAGGAAGAACTTCTCTAAAGAGCAGTTGGGCACTGGCACAGCCTGCCCAGGGGGTTTGGTGGGGTTGGGTTGGGGATCCTAGAGGTCTTCTCCAACCTGAATGGTTCTGTGATTCCGTGGGCATGTTTCCTGTGCTCTGGTGGCAATGAGGGGTGGTTTTGGTGGACATAAATTGGGCTGCTGGTGAGAATCCCCTTCCTTGGGGTGCAAGGAGGTGCTCCTGGAGGGCTCATTATTACCTATTCTGGAATAGGGCATATTTTCTTAAGAACAACTGGCTTGTGTGCAAGCACTAGAAATAGCAGGGCTTGCTTTTAATCAAAACTGAGTAGTGAGGGATGGAAATGTATTGAGGTTCTGACATCCCAGGAACTGCAGTGGGAGCTGCGCGTTTCTGAAATACATCTGAGATGTGAGGAAAATGTATTTTAAATCACACGGTTTTGAAGCGTAGCAAAGCTTTCTTTGGCATTTCCTAGGTGCAAAGGCAGAAAGAAAGGAAGGATTTATATTCCATACATACAAAACTACGAACGTTTTGAAAGCCCTGAGGTTAGGAGTAAGGAACGAGTGAACAAAGCACATATTGTCTGTCCTAATTTTGCACTACAAGGGAAAGAGAAGCCTTGCCATGTGAGCCCTTCCTTCAGTGCTGATGGTCATTAATGACAAAGTCAGGAAGGAAATGCATGGAGGCAGCTGAAGGATATGTAACATTACCAACAGGTCGTGCAGGGTAAGGCCTCACCCACCACCTCCTTGCCCATTTCCAGTTGCCCACTTCTATTTGTTGCCAGCACATCAGGCAGAAATTCTGCCCTGTGCCAATATTTCACATCAGACTCATCCCCTCACCTGGTCTGCTCAGGCATCCCTCATTCCTGCCCCTCCACAACAGCTTGGGGCCATTTCTTGGATGTCCCCAGCAAAGACAGCTTGGATATCGATGTAACTGCTGCAGGTGTTTCGCTTTGCTGTGAGCGAATTGAGAGAGCGGTGCTTTATGAATTCTGCATGCAGACATCCCTGGGGATGGCATCCATTGCCAATGATTCCATTTTGCTGACCAGCAGCAGAATGCTGGCTTGGAGCATCCTGGTGCTCCATGTTAACACCTGCCTCAGTAACACATCTCCCTTGGTCTTGCAGCTGAGCTCATTTCAATAGCGTCCTTCTGAGCATCTCTCTGGAAAAGCTCTGTCTCAGCATACCCAGCTTTATTCTTACATTTTGCCTGGGGATGGGGTAAATGAGCTTTTCTTTTTTTCTTTTATTCCCCACGGTGTTTGCAGTGCTGCCCACATCCCAGCAGAGTGTTGCACAGTGAGCTCCTCAGGGTTGAGAGGGTTGCAAAGCTCCTGGCACCCAAAGCCAGCAGGAAACCCTCCACAAAGACACACTTTTCTCTATTTATTACTTTTTCTTCCTTCCTCTAAGCTCTTCCAAGAAGCCCAGCCACATCCAGCATCACTCGCTGCTCTCCCAGGTGCCAGGAGCAGATCCAACTTTCGTCTCAGCTCCGTTATTTAAGATGTGATGGGAAAGGACTCGTTTGCAGACCTGTCTGTGCTGACATTTCAAGCAGAGATAATTGGGTGTATTTTTAGCTGCCCACGTTCCGGAGCACTAACTGCACATTTCTATGAGGTGTGAGTTTATTTAGGGAAGAATTCATGGTTTGAGACTTCAAATAAGAAGCTCATAAAAGCCTACAAATGACCCCAGGTCGGCTCTCCGGCAATGTAGCTTTGAAAATACATTTCTAAGGGAAGCCACAGTGCTGGAAGAGCAGACACTTCTTTCTGGTTTTGTAGCTCCTGTGAATCTTTTTCTTCTATCAAATGTCAGCGCTGTGCAGTGCAGACTTCAGGCTTGGTGCTGCCCAAGGGAGGACATGGCAGGAGCTGAGTGCCTGCGGTTGGCAAGCAGAAAATGAGCTGCTGGTGCAGCACTGAGCAGGTAGAGGACAGAGATCCGTACAAACCAAACCAAAAGTGCACTTTTTCATGGTCCCATGTGCTGTGTCAGCTGTGCTGCAGGCTGGAGGGTTTTTCCAGCCTTAATGACTGTGATTCTATACCTCCATTCATAACACGTTAAGCCATGGGAGAGCAAAGGGATAATAGGATGGGGGAGAAGTGTAAATGATATGGCACATAGAGGTGAGGACACTGCTCTGGCCCCTGGTGAACTGGGAGCAGATCCCAGAGCTGCACCACCTACACTGGGGATGGCGTGGGTGCTGTGCCCATAGCTGGGTGCTGTGCTGGCTCCAGGTGGGGCTGGGCCCCCACTCCCTGTGCAGTGCTCCCCAGCCCCGCTGCGGTGATTTATGGCTGTGATTTACGCTTGTTTTATTGGAAAATGTGAGTTTGCTAATAGCACCGATGGGAAATGTAAAGATCATTTGAATGCCTGTCTTCAGCTAACAACCATTTATTGTCTGTAGAAAAGGATGTTTGCTGCATTTCTGCTGTAACTGCTTATCTGAAATGAAGATTGATTTCGTTTTCTGAGCACACTGCTGGACTTCTGTAATTGGCTGCCTCTACCATGCTTAACTGGTGTGCACTATGGGTCAGTGCTGTGCCCTTTGCATTACTGAACTGCATTTCACAGAATCATCGAATGGCCTGAGTTGCAAAGGAGCACAGTGCTCATCCAGTTCCAACCCCCTGCTGTGTGCAGGTCGCCAACCAGCAGCCCAGGCTGCCCAGAGCCACATCCAGCCTGGCCTTGAATGCCTGCAGGGATGGGGCATCCACAGCCTCCTTGGGCAACCTGTTCCAGTGCCTCACCACCCTCTGGCTGAAAAACTTCCTCCTCATATCCAACCTAAACCTCCCCTGTCTCACTTTAAAACCATTCCCCCTTGTCCTATCACTATCCAAATCCACCTGGCCCTGAAAGCAAACAACAAATGCAGACAGAATCAGAAATGGAGCAGAGCGCTGCCTGCTGGTTCCGTACAACTCAGGGCTGATGTGCCAAATCTGTGATGTGCTGGCACAGCTCCTCACCTCCATTCGTAATACATTAAGCCATGGGAGAGCAAAGGGATAAAAGGTTGGGGCAGAAGTGTAAAGGATAGGGCACATAGTCAGGAGAGGTTTTCAAGAAGGGAAGTGGTAGAGCTGGTTTGAACTTTGGGATCTCTCTCTCAGCTTTGCACTTCCTTAGCTGCCTTTATCCCCTGATTTGAGCTTGTATTTGCTTATGAACCAATCTGATGATTCATGGTGGAATTTTCTGTTCTGCAACCTAAGAACATTTAGGAACTCGATTTGAATTTGAATTGGAAACCCCCACATGGGTTTCCTGAGTGGCTTTGCATCCCAATGAGTGTTTCCTTTTGCTGCCAGCATCACTGTTTGTATCAGCAGCACACCTAATTGCTGAGAAATAATCCGTTCGTGGTTTGGATGGGAAAAGGGTTCTGGGCTTTTCCTAATGGCATCACTGCTGGGATCTGGGCTCAGCTGGGAAGCCCGGTATGGCACCGTGTGGTGCAGAGGGAATGGTGCCTTGACTTTCTCCTACAGTTGCAGTGGCACTGTGGAGCTCCTGGCAGCACCGAGCAGGGCCATGGATTCCAGGGCAGCCTGCTTGTCTCCAGCAGCACTCCTACGCTGAAGGACATTGCTGAGCATCTCTCATTCTCTTCCCCACTCACATTGTTTCCTTACCTCATCGCATGCGACAGGAGACAGACGTTCGCAGTCTGCGAGTCTCTCCGGGAGCAAGAAGAATTGGGTGAATTGAATTGCAGCAATTAGGACAAAATAGTTTCCTTTGCACTGACGTGGCTCCTGCAGCCGGAGCGTTGGGGTTAATGATGTAACCAGCGATAGGACGGGAGGTGACGGCCTCACCTTGCGCCGGGGAGGGTAGGGCTGGGCTTAGGAGGCAGACGAGCAGTCAGACACTGGGAAGGGGAAGGGAAGGGGAAGCGAAGGGGAGATGAAGTTTGCATAAGCTGTCGTAAAGCTCTAATGAAATCCCCGAAATGTCCCCCGCACCCAGACGTGATTGGAAATGTGACTGGAAGTTCTATTTTTGCTCCCGGTTTGAAAACGTGCGGTGGTGCGATGTTCGTTCTGACGCGTCCCCCCGCAGTGCGCTCCGGGTACCGCCGCTGCCCCCGGGCTCGGGCACGGAGAGAAGGTCAGCGCGGCCACCGCACATCGGGGCTCTCCCGGCCGCATCGCTCAGCGTGCCTTATTGCCGGCAGCTCGAGCGCACGGCGGCTGCGAGCTCCCCATCCCTGCCGCTGGCTTTGCCCCTTTTGGTACCCTGCGCGTCCCGGAGCGCAACCCGGGGCTCCGCGGGGCACTGCGGAGGAGGAGGCGGGGATGATGCTCTGATGGGCGGTGCTGGAAGAGGCGGTACCCGCACTGCCCGGGGCCGCCCCGCACCGCCTCTGCCGGCGGCTCCGCGTGGGTGGCGGCCGCGCAAAGCGGTGCCTCCGCGCCCGCAGAGCGGCGGCGCCGGGGCGCGGTGCGGTGCGGTGCCGCGCGGAGCGGAGCGGAGCATGTCGGCGCTGAGGAGGAAGCTGGGCGATGAGTACCAGGTGGTGAGCACCTCGGCCAGCGGAGGGGGGCTGCCTCCGCCCCGGGCGGCCCCGCGGGGGAAGCGGCAGCGCTTCGTGGATAAGAACGGACGGTGCAACGTGCAGCACGGGAACCTGGGCGGTGAGACCAGCCGGTACCTGTCCGACCTTTTCACCACGCTGGTGGACCTCAAGTGGCGCTGGAACCTCTTCATCTTCGTTCTCACATACACCGTGGCCTGGCTCTTCATGGCCTCCATGTGGTGGGTGATCGCCTACATGCGGGGCGACCTGAACAAGGCTCACGACGACAGCTACACCCCCTGCGTGGCCAACGTCTACAACTTCCCCTCCGCCTTCCTCTTCTTCATCGAGACCGAGGCCACCATCGGCTACGGCTACCGCTACATCACGGACAAATGCCCCGAGGGCATCATCCTCTTCCTCTTCCAGTCCATCCTGGGCTCCATCGTGGACGCCTTCCTCATCGGCTGCATGTTCATCAAGATGTCCCAGCCCAAGAAGAGGGCCGAGACCCTGATGTTCAGCGAGCACGCGGCCATCTCCATGCGGGACGGCAAGCTCACCCTCATGTTCCGCGTGGGGAACCTCCGCAACAGCCACATGGTCTCAGCGCAGATCCGCTGCAAGCTGCTCAAGGTAAGGCACTGCCGTAGAGTCGTAGCACAGAGCCACAGGACGGGGTGGGCTGGAAGGGACCTCAGACATCGAAGGATCACGGAATGGTTGGCTTGGAAGGGACCTCGCAGCCCCCAGCCCTGCCGTGGGCTGGCTACCCCCCCGCTCAGGCCGCCCAGGGCCCATTCGTGGCCACGGGCACCTCCGAGGATGGGGCATCACAGCTCTGGGCAGTGCCACGACCTCACTGCCTCTGGTTAAAGGATTTCTTCCTGAGACATCATCCCTGTATAATAATGTTTACATTCCACACTCTTTCACATGTAAATACCTATCAGATTCTAGATTCTTTCTCTGAGAGGTAACTGCTTGATAGCTGGAATTGCTTGGTGTGTATTTTCAAAGGGACCTGTCTGCCTTTCTGGCACATTTCTGCACTCTTGGAGGCTCCAGCTAGAGAGAACTTCATTTCTGTGGTGCATGGACTTCACAGAAAGCTGAATGTCGGGGTTAGATGTGCAAAAGCCACGCTAATGGCCCTGCAAGTCTAAGGAAAAATAAGTGTGAGGCATTACCAAGGAAAATTGAATATCTATTTGAGACTCATTATTATGGTTTTATATATAGGTGAGCTGAAATAAATGTGCAGTAGGTGGAAGGGGATGGCTCAGGTGATGTTTGGCACACACAGAGCATCCTGCACATTTCCCAGCTGTAGGGGACGTGGTGCTGGGTGTCCCTGCTCTGAGGCAGCCCCCTCTGCCTGTGAGAGATGTTCTTGTTCCATCTGCTGCACCCGGCCCCAGCGATACGCAGCTGCCTTTTGCTTGGAGGCATCAGAAGGTGCAGCGCTTGCACCCCAATGGGTATTGCTGGTGGGGTTCTGTGGGCTTGCACCAAGCAGGGCCCCCACTGCATCCCAAATAACGGGGCTGGGATGGTGCTGAGGATGCTCAGAATGGATACATCTGTTCTTGGTCCTTTCTTTCTGAGCAGTCAGCTGGGGCTGTGGCTCTCTTGTGCTGATATGAGCGAACCCCAATTATTGGCTCATGTCAGAAGTTGGATGGTGGCACAGTGTGCACCGAGCCCCGGGAGCAGCCCCGCTTCTTGGAGCGCACTGCGGTGACCGCCATGCCCTGCACATGGAATAAGCTGTGTGCATATGGCTTTGGAAAGGCTGACAGGGTCCTTTCTGTCACAGATGTAAAAAAAAAAAAAAAAAAAAAAAAAGCCAGCTCTGTTTATGTCCGAATGGAACAATCCCAATGGAATTTTGAAAGTTGGTGCTTACCACTTGGTGTGGCTCCATGCAATCTGTGCAACTTTGAAGCCGCCTCCCCAGAAGTCCTGCTCTGTGATAATGCTGGAAGGACCCGAGAGCAGAAGGCTTTGCTGCTGTTTTTTGTTTCTTTGTTTGTTCGTTTTTCTTCTAAAAGTGAATGGTGCCACAGTGGCTTTTCAGATAAGGTGGTGATCACTGTACGGGGACAGAAACTGTGCTGTGAAAGTGCTCCTCTGGGAGTTCTGTCCGTGGGCACCGCAGTGTGCGCTCAGTGGAGAGCAGAGCAGAGCTGTGCCTGCTTGCTGCTGCCCTGCTGCTTTCCACGTTGTCCTGCTGGTAGATGCTATGGACAGTTGGAAAACCTGAGAATTGCTTTGTTGTTACTTTTTTCTCCCTGCTAAGAAGACGGTGTAGGGAAAAAAGCAAACTGTAATGGAAAATGGTATCACAGAATTACTGCAAAACCTCGCTCGTGGCGGAGCTCCTTTTGCAGAATGGATCTCCGTGGTTGTGAAGAGCTGAGAGGAACGCTGGCAGTGCTGTGCTTTGGTGCCCATGTGATGCTGGGTCAGATCAGTCCCCCAAGGTCTTTTTTCTCCACAAGCGTATTGACCAGAACAGCAAAATGGTGCGTGATGGGGGTGGTTATGCCCTGAGCTCAATCCTGCCTGGCGCTCTGGAGCAGCTGTGACGGTGCCTGGGATGGGTTTCCTGGGACCCCGGAGGAGCTGCAGTAGGGGCACAACAATTTGCCTGTTTTTAACCTTTTCCCCATCATTTTCTTCCTCTGTCAGCACATCAGATTGGATACATTTCCTTTTCCAGTGTCCTTAAAGTACCGCATTCTCTTTAACACCCATTTTTATTGATCCTCTCGGTTACGATGCCTGTCGTACAGCAACATCTCTTTGCAATCAGCACCTCAGCCTTCACCACCTCCTGTCCTCGGGTTCCTGCCCTGCGCCCACATTTTGGGCAGCTCCCTGGCATCCTGCTGGGACCGCGCCGCTCCTCGCCCTGTGTGCGTGCTGTGCTGGCTGCCTTGCCCAGCTTCTGCCTCCTGGCTGAAAAGCAGCAGACTTCTCAGGAGGGAAGGAGCCTTCGGCCACCAGGCAGATGTTTGTGCAGATGTGCTCTGTGTGTTCCTTGGCTCTGTGCGTGAAGCCGTGGCGCTGGGCAGGGCGATGTGGGTGCGGTGGGTCGCGGTGCTCACATACACAGATGAAAGCCCATTTCTCAGCCGGAACTCCAGGGCACTGGGAGACATCATTGTTTCGCTGGGATTACATCTTCCGATCCAGCCACGTTCTGTGAATATTGTAAAAATAGAAACCAAATCCCAGCGAGGCGCTTAATCCCTTTCTGTTCCGCTCTCTCCCTTTTCCTGCAGTCTCTCTGCAGCTCCCACCCGGCCATGGGGCTCCACGGGGCACGCTGTGGGCAGTGCTGGAAATGCATTTCAGGCAGCGCTGGAACGTTATTTTGGGGCTCTACGTATGGCAAACACGAATTCATAAAGCTTTTCTTAAACCCAAATAGAGACTAATGGGAAACTGTAATAAAAATAATGATTGGGAAGGGGCGTAATGTTCTGTTCCTTCCTATTCACAGCGCCGCGAGGAGGAATAAAGAGTGAGGAGTAAAGCAGGAGGGAGCCCTCGGTGTGGTGTGAGGGCTGTGTGAGCCCATGCCTTGATTTGGGGCTTGGGGCCTTCCTCCCACCATGACCCCTGTCCCTCTGCTCTCCCCCAGTCCCGCCAGACACCCGAGGGTGAGTTCCTGCCGCTGGACCAGCTGGAGTTGGATGTGGGCTTCAGCACGGGTGCCGACCAGCTCTTCCTCGTCTCGCCGCTCACCATCTGCCACGTCATCGATGCCAAGAGCCCCTTCTACGACCTGTCCCAGCGCAGCATGCAGACGGAGCAGTTCGAGATCGTCGTCATCCTGGAGGGCATCGTGGAAACCACGGGTGAGTCGTGGAGCAGATGCTCCGCCATGCAGATGTCACCCTGCAGGGCTTGCTGCTGCTCAGGCTGCCTGCTGAAGGCCGTGCATGATTAAAATGTGAATATTTCCAGACGGCCAAAGTCTTATTTTCATTGAAAGTCAAAATAATACAGTGATTTTTCTTTTTTTGGAAATGTATTAATTACATTCAAAGTGAAAATATTCGACTGATTTTTTTTGGAGATGTATTTGTTACCAAAGCAATGCTCTGTGTGAGGTGGCAAAATCCCTGTTTCCTTTCTCAGTGTCACTGGCTTGTGCTTGGGTAGGATTTCCTGGAGGACAAAACACGATGCCATTAGATCCTGCAGCACTGCCCACGGTGTGGTTGAATATCCTTTGGCATCACCCATGGTACGGTTGGGTGTTTTATGGCATCACCCAGTGGTACAGCTGAGTGTCCTGCAGCACTGCTCAGTGGTATGGTTGGGTGTCCTTTGGCATCACCCTATGGTACTGTTGGGTGTCCTTTGGCATTGCCCCATGGTACAGTTGGGTGGTTTTTGGCATCATCCCATGGTACGGTTGGGTGTTTTTGGCATCACCCCATGGTTGGTATGTCTGGATGGCCTGCAGCACTGCTCAGTGGTATGGTTGGGTGTCCTGCAGCATTGCTCAGTGGTACAGTTGGGTGTTTTTTGGCATCACCCTATGGTACTGTTGGGTGTCCTTTTGCATTGCCCCATGGTACAGCTGGGAGTCCTGCAGCATTGCTCAGTAGTACGGTTGGGTGTTTTTTGGCATCACCCTATGGTACAGCTGAGTGTCCTGCACCACTGCTCAGTGATATGGTTGGCTGTCCTTTGGCATCACCCTATGGTACTGTTGGGTGTCCTTTGGCATCACCCCATGGTATGGTTGAGTGTCCTTTTGGTACAGTTGGGTGTTTTTTGGCATCACCCCACGGTTGGTATGGCTGGGTGTCCTGCAGCATTGCTCAGTGGTACAGTTGGATGTCCTACAACACCACCTGGACACTGGAGCTGTGGTCAGACCAGGGCTGGGAGCTGCTGCCATGCCCTGCTTTACTTTCTGCTGTCTGGCTTCATCAGAAGGATGCTTCGTGGGGATACTCTGAATGTCTTTACCATTTTTCCAGCATTTCTGTGCTGCACAGTTTTGCTCACATGGGTAGCAATCCCACAGAACGTCGGGCTGCAGCATTTCAGTAACATCAGCCTTCAGCACCAGCGAGGCCATAGCAGCAGCTAAGAATCCTTGCTGCTTTTCAAGAAAACTGCTGTGCATGGCTCAGCTGCTTCCTGTTGGGGCTGCCAGGCTGATGCTGCTCAGGGGGCTCCAGGGCTGTTCAGCAGAATGGTTTCAAAATACTGCTGCCCAAAGAAAAGGGATTTTGTAAATAGCCCATCAGAATTTGGAACAGGAAGTCGTGTGTTGCTATACTCCATAGATGTTTTATTTTTCAACGTAGACATACACAGAACAAGAAAAACAGGAGGTATTTTCTGGATTTATAAAGCCTAACTCATGTAAGCTTGCAAATGTTGTGACCTAGTTTTGTGAGATGAGATGAATATTGGGTAAAATCGAGCACAGTGAGTTCTATCTCGATGAAACGTGGAGGGATGAAAGGGTTTTAAAGAATCTTTAATATTGTGAGTAGAGGAGGAAGGCCCTGCAGGGCGGTCTGGTGGTGTCAGGCACACAGCAGAGCCTTGAAATGCCTTCTGCTGGTGTGGAAAGAGCGGTGGAATGGAGGGGCCAGAAATAACTCGCAGTTGTTCAGAAGCTGGGCTCCTATTTTTGGTTCTGTGTACAAATGTTGACTGCTTTTCAGTTTGCCTGGGAAAATGAGAAATGTGAGAAGATGCTTCTTTTTGCCATGAGTTCAGATTGCATCACCATCTCGGTGCTCACTGCGTGGCGTTTGGTTGGAACACGTTCCTTGCTCTGCTGGAATTATGGTTGGCTTTAATGGTGAGGAGACCTTATAGGGTGGTCTGCTGTGTCCCCTTCCAGTATTGGTTTCCTCCCCCCTCATCCCTGCTGAGCTGAATGCAGAGCTGCCCACCTGGCAGCCCTGAGAGCTCCCTTGGAGGCAGTCAGTCCCTGCCCTTCTATCACCTCCTGCAGGGAAACCATCGCCCTTATTCCACATCATTCATTATTAAACAATATGAAATTGGATTTTAAAACCCAAAAGACTGCATTTGCGCTGTGAGAATGGGTGAGTTTGAGTCATTTTGCAGTGTTGGTGGTTGGTTGGGCATCTGATGGCAGCACCCCTCCCAGTGCTGCGCATTGTAGGGCTGCATATTTTTAGAAGAGGCTTTGGTATTCATCACCTCTTCAGCTCCTGGAGTTTGAGGGGAGATCCAGTGCTTTCTGCCCATGCTCCTGCTTTGTTTTCCAAGTAAATTATTTTCTGTGTGTGCCCATAAAGTGCTGCAGAGCTGTGCTCAGACCCACAGCATCCCTTGTGGTTAACAGGGCGCTGCGTCTTCAGAGATCTGCTCGTGCCAAAGCCAAGAGCTGAAGCAGAGCGAGACAAAGTGAGCACGATGAAGGAGGATCATAGAATCATAAAATCATACAGTGGTTGGGTTGGAAGGGACCTCAAGGATCACGAAGCTCCAACCCTCTGCCACATGCAGGGCCACCAACCTCCTCATTTCATAGCAGCCCAGGCTGCCCAGGGCCCCATCCAACCTGGCCTTGAACACCTGCAGGGATGGACGGGGCATCCACAGCCTCTCTGGGCAGCTGTTCCAGCACCTCACCACTCTCTCTGTAAAGAATTTCCCCCTGACATCCAACCTCAATCTTCCCTCCCTCAACTTCAAACCATTTCCCCTCGTCCTGCTGCAATTTACCCTTCCAAAGAGCAGAGCCAACGCAGGCTTTGGGACTTGGCTCCATGGCACCATCAGGGCTCCCCGCCTGCTGTGAGACCCTCCAGCATTTGACTCTCCTACAGATCACAGTTTTGAATTACAAGGTTTTGTTGATGTTTTTCTTTGGCTTTGTTTTCTGCTTTAGAGTTCCGATGAGCGGCGTTACCCAGGGCTTGGGGAAGTGGTAAATATGTACAATAGATGTTGTGCTGAGTGGCAGCAGGGCCGGAGCAATCTGTGGGAGAAGTGAGCTGCGTTCCCTAAGCGGGCGGTTCTTGCTCACGAGCCCCGCTTGGCTGATTAAAATCACCATTTCCGATGCCTTCTCTCATTAAATCATGTAAAAGTGATTTCTCATAGATGCCTCCCAACTTGATTAAATTATTTCACTGCCTCGTCGCTGACATTTTAATTTCTGGGAATATAAACATTGCTTTACGCTTTCCATACCCTCCTTAATTACAGCTTCGGGTTGTTTAGATACCAACACGTGGTGCATTTTTAGGGCTTTCTGAGCATTGCTGCGGTGGAGGAGGAGGGGGGATGTGGGGCCAGGCTCCTTCTGTGCCCATCCCATGGCTGAGGGAACGCCCGGGGATGCTCGGGATGTTCTCCAGGCTCTGTTTATTTCGGGTTTTTGGAGCATTGGCTCCGATGGAGGAGCCTCACAGCTGAAGTGCTCAAATGGCTTTTCAGCATTCAAAGGCGGTTATGATTCATGAGGGTAATTGCTAATCATTTTGGATTATTTTTGATATATCACCAACCCCTCCATTATTATGATAGCATGTAATTTGGGAGAGCGCTCGGAGCGTTTATTTTCACAGCCCATTGTCCCGGTTTCACGCTGTTGTGATGCAGCATCCCAACCCCACTGGCAGCACTGGGACTGCCCAACCTTGCAGGTGGAGCTGGAGGGGCTGGGAACCCCCCAGCCCTCTGCCTTTGGGAGCACGGAGCCCTCCAAACTGCTGCCATTGCTGGATGAGGAGCTGGTAGTACGAGCCTGAAATAGACATGAACCCAGCAGGGATCTGCATCGCTCCGTCCTCAGAACTCATGAAATGTTATTTTGAAAACCTCTTAACACCGTTTTCCGATGAAAGAAATCAAACAGCCTGCCAGGTTCTTTAATTGAACGAGCAGAGAATGGGAATCAAAGGCACATTCCACTGTTTTTAACTTCTAGAAGCAAGCAGGAATAGCGTGAATGGCGGAGATGCGGGTCTCCGTGGAAAGGTTTATCTCAGGAGCAGCCACTTGTGAATGATTGCAGAACTGGAGCGACTCGAGGGAACCAAGAGCTGCAATACGAAGCTTTGCATTTGGGTAATAGGTTCGGTAATAGAGCTACTTAAAAAATTGTTCCCATGTGTGGTTCTCAAGGTCGCGTAGATGTAACGAAACCACCGCTTGCATTGAGCGAAGTTGGAGGTGGAGTGAAAAATGTATTTGTTCTCTGTTTTCCTTTTATTGTGCCATTTGTATCTTGTGTTGGCTTGGGGGGGTGGGATGCAAGGGGGGAATAGAAGGCAGGAGGAATAAAACTGCTCAGGTGCTCTGGACAATCCCAACCCAGTGCTGGGGTACAGCAGGCACTCGAATGTCACGATATGGTTCTATGGCTGGGGCAGTTCAGCACATCTTTTTCCAGTGCTGACATCACTAGGAGCTGCTCGGGGAAAGCACAGCAGGTGCTGTGTGCCTCCTGCTCACAGCACAACCCCCAGAGCTCCCAGCTTCACTGCCTGAAGCCTCCACGGCTCTTCCCTTTTCTTCCTTAGATGTCTTCTGAGATACAGAAGAGACAAATGGCAGTCGTTCTCATCTGGAGTTCTGCAGAAGCTTTGCTTTCATCGTATATAATCTAAACAAGCAGTGATTCATCAAAAGTCACGTCTTTGTAAGGATACTTGTTTGCACTGCATCAAACTGAAATGAGCAAAGTGTGAGTGTTCTACAGCCCCTGCAAGGCTGTTGCTGAGTATGGGTGCTAGGATGATCTCCAGCCATCAGTGGTGTTGCACAAAATGCTTGGAGATATGCTCAGTGAATGCATCTCATTGTCTTTTGTAGGTAGAGATATTGGTGGGAAAATACATGGCTGAAATCTGGAATTTGTTTTGTTCTAGGAGCAAAAATCAGTCCAGTAGGACAAGTAATGCAAGGTGCATTTCACCCCTCCTAAGTGCAGTCTGAGCTCGCCCCAGCTGGGCTCCTGGGTGCCATTTTGGGGTGTGCTCACACCGAGGGCTGCGGGAAGGAGGAACGGTCCTTGGGGACAAGGGAGGGTGGCAAGCAGGTGAAGTGAAATTAAAAATATTAATCATCATTAGGGCAAAGAATTGTCTGCTGAGTCTGTTTCTTGCTGCTCTGTGACATATGAATTCTGACTTCCATGCTTTCACCGCTCTCGGGATGCTCAGTCTGTGGCATCTCTCCTTCCTCACCACTCGGGGTGCTGGGGGCCGTCCTGCCCCATCACAGAAATGCTATAAAACATAAACCTAACTGAAGATTTTTAGCTAAACGTCATTCCTTGGATAGCAGAGCAGCTCTGGGTTTTAGTGTGCACCCTGTGATGGCTGGGCTGGGCCCATATGTGGCGTGCCAAACTGGCATATGGAAGCCACGTGGATGTTTTACGTGGTTTCCCAGCACGTATCCCATCTCCTGGGCTGCAGCCTGTCACAGTAGCACGGGTGTTGAGTGTGCTGAGGCCCTGCAGTGGCGCTGTGCCCTATTGGAGCACATATGGATCTGAGTGCGGTTTCATATTTGCAAGGGCAACTTGATTAAAGAGACGGGGACAATTTAATTCATAGGGCTCAGGGAACATCATGAGCAAAGTCAGTGCTTCAGACTGGGGCTGAGGTCACTTTCTGCACGCTGCTGAATATTTTAATGTTGTTGTGAGCTATTTACTCATATTTTTAGATACTCCCTAGGGGACACGTCTCAGTACCGGGTGATTCGCTGTAGTTTAAGTATCATTAAGTGTGTTTTCACCTTCAGACCTGGAGGAAGAAACAGATTAAAGGAGGCAAGGCGAGCTTCCTGCTCTGCACAAATGTGTTTGCAGCCCTCCCGAAATGGGCCTTCACGCTTGACTGAGAGCAGAGCCCTTTGGTGATAGTTAAAACTTAGCAAGCATTATGTTCTTTGCATTTATAAACACCCATGTGGCCTCTTGATTTGCAGTGCAATTTAGCTGGGAGGGAGGAGAGATGGAGCATGGTGTTTCTGGTGCTGGAGTAGCATCCCTTGCTGCAGGTCTTTTCCAACCTTAGTGATTCTGTGATTCCCTGGAGGTGCCCGAGGCCATGGATGGGGCCCTGGGCAGCTGAGCTAATAGGGGCAGCCAGCTCATGGCAGAAGTGGGGCTGGAGGGACTTTGGGATCCCTTCCAACCCAACCATTCCATGGTTCTGTGGTCTTTAAGACTCCTTCCAACCCAACCATTCCGTGGCTCTATGGCTGTGGGAGTGCATAGGACAGCATCCTCAGGAGGCTCCTCACTCACTGGCATGTTGGGTGCAGCTGGGGCCCCTCTGCAGCCCACCCAGCAGTAACAGCACACTGCAGGACCGCCCTGGGGGGGACCTGCCTGACTGCCAGCATTGCATTTCCAGAATGCCTCAAATGGCCTTCGCTGTGCAATTATTGTAATAACTGAGTAGCAGTGCCTGATGTACTTTTTCTGAAAGAGGCTGTGTTGGCACATAACCCAGACTTCTTCTCCATTAGCTGTTTTGTCTGTTTTTTTCTCTTGGAGGTTATGAACCGATGGTGGTGATGGGCATTAGCGGGGAGCAGGTGGCAGTGGCAGAACTGAGAGCATTCTGAGCTTCCTAGTGATGGGCAAACTGCTGTGAGTGGGTTGGATTTCTGGCTAAAAACGGGTTGTGTTATTTGGGTGCGTCAGCAGAGAGCAGAGGCTGAGGATGCTGTGGGTCCTGGAGCAGCTTCCTGCTCCAACAGCATTACTTAGCACAAGTTTATGGACCTTGTTTTTTTTTTTTTGCCTATTAACTCCCTGGAGATCTGCATCACAGTACTCCTAGTAGTTAAAGAAAACACAAAACGTATTGCATAGCAAACTCAACCTGTCTGTTTTGAACCCATTTGGTGTGGTGTGTGTGTTCTGGCTGCTTCAGATGGAGCTTTCCAGTTAGTTGGCTTCTGAGACTGGGTTTTTTCACACCTGCTCTTTGCTCATTTGACAACGTGGTGGGGAGGGGTTGGGGCTGGATGTGGTGATCTTAGAGCTCTTTTCCAACCAAGAACATCTATGATTCTGTGAAACAGTCACACTTTGTGGATAAGGCATTCCTGGCACACAGCTGCACGTTCTCTGACTTGTATCGACAGCTCTGTTGGTAGCACAGAGGGTAAATGCAGCAAAAGAGGTAGAATTAACGTTGCTAAAATACTGCTTTCTTGTCTGACCTGATTCCCATCTCCTGCCACATACGACTTGTCAAAGAACTTCTCAGTTGCCCAAGAGTTGATCCCTAAATATTCCTCTAAGAGGCTCAGTATCACAAAGGTGGTTTCACTGTATTTCAGTGGGAAGGCCTTTAGGGACTCACAGTTTTGAGGCTCAGCCTCAGAATTTCCAGAAAGTTTCCAGTTTTTGGAAAAAACTTGCCTGATGTGAAATGATTACTTCTGTAGTGAATGCCTTGATTGCAATTTGATTATCAGCATCCACAGCGTTTTGATAGGATTTATTGTTTACGATCACTTTTAAACAAATTACAAATGTCAGCTTTTGTTTTACTGCACAGCTTATGCAGCAAATCACACAGCAGCTCCTCGTGGCCCTTTCCAGCTGCCAAGAGGTGGCTTATATTGCAAAACCATTGATTTTTCAGAGATATGCTGTGTGCTAAACCACTGCCAAGGCAAGGCATGACTGTGGGGGGAGAATAAGTGATCACAGCACCGTGAGCGCTGATTGGAATCACAGAATCACAGAATTGCAGGGACCTCAAGAGGTCAGTGAGTCCAACCCCCAATGGACACAGCAGCCAAGTGACCAGTGTGTGCTTGGGAGTCTGCTCTGATTTCTGCAGTTAGGTGAGGGTGAGCTGGGAGAGTTGCTATTTCCCATCTGCATATGATGTGAAAGTAAAATATCCAGGAGTTCATCTGGGTGTTGAGAGTTTCTGCATGTTGAAACACACTTCTTCACCATCCCAGCCGGATGGATGGACTCAGGAGCACTGGTGGCTATTGGATATCAGGAGAAGGTTCTTCACTGAGAGGGTGGTCAGGCATTGGAACAGTGGCAGTGGTGATGGCACCACGTGTGCCAGAGTTCAAGATGCATCTGAACAATGATCTCAACATATGGTCTGTTTTTTGGGTGGGTCTGCATGGAGCTTGGACTTGGGCTCAGTGATCCCTTTAGGTCGCTTTCATCTTGGGACATTCCATGAATCAGCACCAGAATACTGCAAAATACAGAAAATTCAACATGTTGGGATTTTTTTTCTCTTGCACATTGTTTAGAGATGTGCTTATTGCCATGCATTTCGTTTTATCAACCCTGACCAATGTCGTTGTCTCAAACTCTTCTACCAGATCAGCACTTTGAAGCCTTGGGATGGGTGCTGCTTACAACGAGTGCCTGGACTTAATGCTTGACTTAACAGCTTGGGCACCTGTAGTGAAAATGCTAAGTCATGGCTTGAAGCAGTGATGGAGCACCTGGTGGGAAGGCAGGGCCAACCCAGGTGCATGCAATGTACCTGTGTGTCAGGATCCACCCCTTCCCAGATCTCATTTAAGGGTTGGCAGTGGAGATAAGGGTATCTTGTTAGAGATTCCTGTGTACCTGAGGCCTTCTGAAGGTAAGCAGCTTCTTTCAGTTATTTCTGCCCCCACAGCTGCTTCATTTGGGTTTGTTCTCATTTGCTGAAGCTGAAGGCTTTGCCATCATGCTATTATCACTGTACTTTCCATCACGTAGCATTACAGCACTGAATGACTGGACACGTTAATAGTGCTCTGCTTGTCTGGGAGTGCTACAGCAGTGTAAATACGCCATGCATTGCAGAGGTCTTAGCATCATTGGCGTGCAGGGGTTTCTTGAATCTTTGGTCAAAAGACCAAAATACAGCACAGAGTCTTCCTGGGAAAGAGGTGAAATCAGTCTGTGCCTACAGAAGGAATCCTAATGCCACCTGCAAGTGATGTTTCTGGGATATCTGTGGGATCCCACTGCTGCTCAGGTGCCTGTCGTATCAGGAGTGGTCCCTTTTCTTATCTGGGTTAGTTTATCTAGGGAATGATAGCACAGAGATGCAGAGGTAAACGAAGCAAAACAAGGTGGCCTCCTCAAGCAGCAATTTTTCTAACAAGATTTTCTCTGCTCCTTGTTATGATATCGATCTGTTTCTGTGGCCTGATAACTCAGGATGAAGCTGAGAGCTCCCATCCCCTGAGTAAATAACGAAGGACATGGCGTGACTAATTGTCCATGATTAAGGACACGTGTCCCCACCATGTCAGTTTGCTCCACAGTGGTGCTCTGCTCTGCGACCCTTCTGTCGATTGCTGTTTGCCATTTCATGGCTCTGCATTGCGAAGCAGCTTTTCTATCAGAGAAATGATGCTTTCCTCCCTTCTGTGTTGTTTTCGGTGTTGGGTAGCTGTGGGTTTCTGGCTGATTTTGGCTTCCAGAGGGCTTCTGAGACCAGAATAACTAGAAGTTGGAGCAACTTTAAAGTTAAAATTACAACCACAGAGTATAGAGAAGCGCAGGGGTAATAAAGATGATGCCTGGACAGAGCTGTGAATCAATGCTATCCTTGTTCCAGTGCTGGATTGGGTTGCCTTTAAGCACAGAGAGCTGCAGACTCATTTTTCCCTTCCATCGACCAGTCGGGCTCTGTCTGTTGCTAATCCCTGTGCCACTTGTACTTCTCAACTGTAATTTTACTTTCCACATTAAAAACCACCTTTCTGCCCAGCTTGTAACCACATCCAAAGTGCAACATCTCTAATTTAGGAATCATTACCCTAGATAATAGGCAGTAAAGTGGCCAAAATTGGTCCAGAAAGTAATCTGGCTGTACTTTGTAATGTGCTCTGTGTGCTCCTGGTGGTCAGATCTGTGTTTAAGTGCAGGAGGCTGGGGGTGCTCAGAAAACTGAGGCTGTGCAGCAGCTGGTGATGCACTGGTTGGTTAGCTGAGCAGTGACCAGTTAGTTAGCTGGCATCATCAGCTGCCAGGTCAAGCCTGTGTGTGCAAATAGGTATGTTCTGGTGAAGTAAGGAAATAATAAGCAGTAAAAGAACTGGAAGAATATTAAAACCAAAAGGAATAGGCAGAATAATAGATAACTGAAGTAAATTGCAGGAATTATTTTCTTTGATGTCTATCAGCTCAATTGTGATGCTGGAAAAGAAGCAGCCGTAGATTGCTGTGGTTCTGAGGTGGCTTGCTCTAGCCTTAAGATTTATTGTTCAGATCACGTTATTACAGTTACTTCTAATGGGAAATGACATCTCCAAGTGGTGCTATTGATGTTCCCTTCTGGAAGTGCACCTGAGACAGCGATGCAGGGCACAGATCTTCTCTGTTAGACAGCAGTGTAACGTTAAGGTACTGCAGGAGGGTTTTGCAGGGCAGCTCGGTGCAGATGCAGTTGTAGCTCTTTGTGCTTTGGAAGATGAACATGCAATATTGCTGTCCTTTCTTAACAAGCTAGTTGGACTCAATGGTCCTTGAGGTTGTCTACCAGCTTGATGGATTCTGTGAAATTGTGTTATGTGTTGCTTATGAATTGTCCCCGACCAATCCAAGTGCACCACAATAGTTGCTCTTTGAAATATTTGTGCTTTTCTACCCCTCAACATCTGTCCATGTTTACCTCAGTTCCAGGGCTGCCTCACTTATTTTATGGGGTTGATGAAAGAGCCATGTTGAGCTTGAGACAGAGATGTTTCTTCTCAATGTTTTTTAAGAGTTTCCAGAGGGAACTTAAGCACACGAGGCTGTGAGAGCAGGAGAATAAAAAAGCAAATTGGGTGTGCTCTGAGGTGTTGGTTTTTCTATCCTCACCCAAAGCTCACATCTGATGGGTGGCAGGATGGGTGTCACATGGCAGCTTTTGCAGAGCCCGTGTCCCCATCCGTGGGCCATCAGGCTTCCTTGGCAGCTCCCTCTGTGCCAGAACAGCTGAATGTTTTGTCTTGTTTAAATTATTAAATGCTTCCCAATGTTTTGCATGTACTTTACTTTGTGACATGACAAAGCCAAGGGTATCTCATGGGCTTTGCCTCTTCACCAGCTTCTGAAGCACAGAATTGGGTACATTTTCTTCTTGGTTTCTTGTCTCTAGGTTCTCATCTTCCCTGTAATAGTTTGCTTCTTGGCAGGGGTCGGAACTGAACGATCCCTTCCAACCCAACCATTCCAGGGTTCTGCGATCTGTAAGGGCCCTTCCAACCCAACCATTCTGTGGTTCTATGATTCTTTCCCAGCTCAGAATGGGATGTGGAGCTCATGGAACTGTCAGTGTCTACATTACAAAATCTCGGCTGGAAAAAGGCTGGAGCTGACAGTGTCCTCTGGGGCTAGCTGAACATTTTCTCCTTGCCTTGGGGTGCTTGGGATCTTGCCGAGGAACAGGGCTGTGGCAGAAAGAGGAGATTGCACACTGCTTGTCATCAGCGCTGTGCATTGCTGGCAGCCCTGGGAGATGTGGCACAGTACTGCAGGCAGGAGGTACGTACATGGCTCACCCCTGCTTGCACCCACCCCAACTGAAGGCACCTAGAGCACAGGGAGCAGAAAGCAGGCCCTGGAGGCTTCCTCCCTAAATATAGATATCTCCAAACTTCCCCTCGGAGCTCTATCAATAATTCATTCTTTTTTGCCCTTTTATTTTTTAGCACGACGCCTCACATCTATTAGATGCAATCATCTAACGGGCACAAATTGTAGTGCTAAGCATATTCCCAGTGTTTCTCTGTAGCTTGTTTCATCTTCTCATTATGCTGCAGATGCTTTAAATTCACGCAGCACGCAGTAATGGGGCTGAAATTTCCCACAGTGGAACATTGCTGACTTAATGTTGCGTGATGAAATAGCACAGATTTATATTTAATATTTCTTTCTGAGCAGGCATTGCAGTGCAGGAATTCTTTGCTCGCGGCTGCTTCTTGCAGCCCCGCTCAGCAGCCAAGGCTGGGTAGATTTTAAAGCTGGAGGAAATTCATGCAATGCTTTATACTGTGTACCTTGTACACAACAAAAAGGTGGACCTGTTTTTCCTCAAAATGCTGTTGTTCAGCATAGGAGCTCGTTGCACAGAGCAGAGGCACCAGCAGAAGGCTGAGCGCCCGCGTTGTAATTAATTCATCTGCAAGACTCGCTGGAATTACAGCTCACTTCTGCAAGAGGCTTCTAATTGAGAATAAATGCCTCATTAGCACTGAACAGATCAACCTGAGAACATCAGTAAACACAAACAAAATAATTAATGGTGTTCAGGTAGTGCAGCACAGCATCCTGGTGCTGCTGGTGAGCACAGAGCAGGACTGGCCCAGGTGTGGCTCAGGGGGGCTGCAGGGGTGCTCCTGGAAACGGGAGGTAAGGAAGGTGCTGAAATGAAGCACTGCATGTGATGAGCAGGGACTTGTGTGCATTCCTTGTTCCATGGTGCTGTGCTATGGGCAGGGCTTGTGTTTGTGGAGGAAAACCACATTTCCTGCTCTCCCTGCCAGGCAGTGTTGCTTAATCCTGCTCAGAAACGTGGGGTCAGGGTTGGTGCCCATCAGCAGTAGTGGCACGGCTCTTGCTATGGGATTTAGAATCATAGGATATTCTGAGCCAGATGAGACCCACGAGGACCATCAAGTCCAACTCCTGGCTCAGCACACGACCACCCAAAAGTCAGACCATGTATCTGAGAGCAGTGTCCAGATGCTTCCTGAGCTCTTGCTTGCGGCACATGCTGAGCATGACATCCCATAACCTCAGACCTTGCAGTAGAGGTGGGTCTGCTGATGGATGGAAGCAGTTTCCATATATGTTCAGGGTGTATTTTTGTTACAGTGAGGGATCTCCCATCCTGACAATGAGGCAAGAAGTTAATGAGAGACTTTCCCAGCACATTTTTCTGATGTGTCAGCATAAAATCACATATTTAAGGAAATAATTAACAAGTCCTTGACTTGGAGAATATAGCTTGGATAAACTTCTAATATTTTACGTATCCATTAAAGCTCTTCTTAGTAGTTCCTTGGATTTATCTTATACTTAACATTTACCCTACATCTTAAGAAGTGATGGAAACTGATGCCTGCTCTTTTTGGCTTTGAGCAGATGTATTGGTGGCAACTGCTGCCTGAACATCTCTGAGCACTTCAGGTTTGCTCCTTCTGCACGTGCTGCATGGAGGCACCTCTGCAGCCCAGCTGCAGTGTAGGATTGGAAGCTATAAGGAATGCCATACAGCATTGGCAAGGAATGGTCAAAAATATGGTCTGTGTCCTGAAATTCATGTTTTTTCCCCCAAATGTCAGAAAGGTCCCTCAGTTACAAGATTTTTAAACCTGCCTTTGGGTTTGCAGGCTTGGGGTGAGGGATAGCATTGGTTCAGTTTGCATGCAGGGGAATGGGTTTATATATAAAATTAGAAGCTCTTTGTGGCCATATAGCAATTTGTACAGCACAGCTTTGACTTGTCTTATTTATTCTCTGAGGGTGTGCATGGGAATAACAAGTATGCTGCGTGACGTCACAGTGCAATATATATTGTTGCTAATTAACCTTTGCTGACTGCTGTAATAGTCTCTCTCCTGTGCACACTGCAGGAAATTATTTTCTGCTATATTATCTTCTAGATGCTGTGTATGTAAGGCATAGTGGCAGGTGGGCCATGTGAAGAAAGGAGGATTGAATAACTTGGGGTCTTATCTGCCTGCCTGGCCTTCCCACCAGGAATTGTTGGGCTTGTTTTTAGTGTGGGATTTTTATGTTTGTTTGAATATGGAAGAGGTTTGGCCGTGCTGCAAATAAAAGGACAGCTTTGCAATGCATCTGGTAGTAAGAAGTAAAAGTAAGGAGAGACTAGCCAGATGTATTACCAAGGGGATAACATAATGCAAAGCTACGGAATGCGTGATGAGGCTTCTTAAGAGTTTGGTTTTAGCAGGGGCAGCAGGGTGGGCAGGGGAGGTGGTGGGGGATGCTGTGCTACAGCCATTTCTATTGGGGCATCCGATGCTTTTCCCACTGACTGCTTCTGGAAATGAGTGACTGATACTGCTCTAGTGGGTTTGCTGTCATTTGGGTGTAATTCTTCACATTACAGAGCAGCACAGGCAGTTCCTGCTGGCACTCATTTCCCCATACTGGTCTGTGAGGCTGCGTTGGCTCAGAGCTCTGTATCTATGGGCAGGGAGTTGCTCACCAATGTGTGGGCTCAGTAATGTGAGCAACATTTCACCTTGTCACCCCATTATTTCAGCAACGTGACAGTTTTCTCCACTGTGTCTAGTAATAAAAGTGTGGGCAAACACAGCCTTGTGCTTGATGCTGCAATGAAATGAAGCACTGGATGTGTAGATGTTGTGTTGAGGGACGTGGCACAGTGAGAACTTTTGGTGGTAGGTTGGACTTGGATGGCCTCGGAGGTCTTTTCCAACCTTGGTGTTCCTATGATTCTGTGTGTGGTGGAAAGGCTGTGGTCTGGCAGGAGCCACACGGACCCCATGGGAGCTTTCTACCCTCCATCCCATAACTGGTTTGCTACGCACATGTGCTATAGATATATACATGTGGTGTACTGGGGAGAGCCTGGTTTCCTGAAGATACTTTTATAGCCCCAGGATTATCAAAGAGATGATCAAAATACTCATTTCACCCAGAACTGTTCAAGCATCTATTTCTTGGGAAGCTCTGTGTGCCTGACGTGTTTGCAGGAAATGTTTGTCAGCTAAAACTGAAGATGCTGCGGCAAATGCTATGTTTAGTTCAAGGGATCTTGTGTTAAGCACTGCGAATTAATTTTAAATACATGACATGAGCTGTACACACGAGGAGATGCTGGTGATGGAGCTGTGTTTCAAGTGCAAAGCAGGCACTCTTGCAGTGGGCAGCTGTGGTGAAGTTGCTGCAGACAGAAGAGCTGCTCTGAGCATAATGCCAGCAGTTATCTGTGCAGCAGGAAGGTACTGTGTGTTCCCCAAACTGCTGTCCTACCAGACCAGAGCTGCCCCTGAGCACTGTGCTGGTGGTGCTAAGGGCATGGCAGAAGCTGGGTATCTCTGCTTCCCACCCCAAATGCCTGTGGAGGAAGCCAATGATCACCTCCAAGGGAGGATTGTGGATGTAGGTCAAGGAGGGGCTGGCCTTTAGCAATCCCAGAAATTTGCCATCTGTTTGCAGCAGGCAGCCCCTTGCTTGATGCCAGAGGTTATTTGCTCCCTTTTCTGTCTGTATTTGTCTTCCAGCAGCTGAGACCCCATCCTTCAGCCTGAGCCCTAAGATAATGTGTGAGCTGTGCATGAGTAGTGGGGCTGCTAGTTGTAATCATAACTGTAAATACTAGTACATCAAGAAGGGATAGTCAACCAGATTTCCCCTCTTTTGTGGGAGGCTGACAGTCATCCTGGGTGCCTTATGCTGAGCCTCCTGTTGGAGGCAGCATGGGGGATGCAGGTCAGAAGGACAAGTTACAGCAGCGCTGCAGCTTCATTTGAAGCACCTCTGGGGATGAATGGATTGCCCTTCAGTGCTGTGAAGATATTTGCCTAATTATTACATATGTCAGACCAACAACACTAAATAGGGAACGCTGACTTTCAAACGCAGTGCTGTGTTGTATTATATCTTCCTTGTGTTGCTGCCATTCAGTATGGTGTGCTGTTTTCAGCAGCATTGCTTACAGACTGCTTGCTATATTTGAGGTATGTGTAGGTGAGCCCCCAGCATCCCCAGGAACTGCTGTGCTGCTGGGTCCCTGCATCTCCTGCATGCACACAGCAGCTCAGAGGCACCTGCTGGACCCGAGCCCCCAAAAAACCACCAGCTGTGCTGCGTAGTGCCAGTGCTTTTCCATGTGAAGATGCAGTTTTCCATCCCAGGAAGGCAGCCTGTGACGTATGATACTCCTTCAGACTTGCTAAAGCCCTGTAGATGGATGAGCCCTATTTTGGTGCTGAGCAGCATATGGTCTGGTGGGTGTTGGAGGAGCATGGGACCGCTGATGGATCTGTGTATTCCAAGGGAACTGGGACTCATGTTTGTGTTGCTGATCTCATAACTAAAATGTTCTCATTCAAAGGGAATAATAATCTTTCAACTTATTTTCAATTTCTTTTTCTTTCCTTTTGTGATGAACTGGCAGACTGCTCCTACGTTTCCTTTATATATTCCTGTATATTCCTGCTGCATCCTCTGCCCACCAAGAGTTTTGTTCAGATAACACAAAGCAATCCTTTCTCCATGGCTTGTCCAGATACATTGTGCTGCAAACAAAACCACTGTGGTTTGGCTAGGCACGGAGGGGAGCAGCGCAGCATCACCTTCCCTCTTGACCTAGTGGTCTGCTGTTGGCTCTGTACTTCTTTTGGAAAGATTAGCAGCTGTGAGCATGGGGAGAGCTGCACAGGGGCTGGGAGCACTGAGCATTGAGGCTGGAAGGGGCTCTGCAGAGCACTCTGCTGTGTGTGGTGCAGGGCAGTGAGCGCTGCCATCTCAGTGCTGGTAGGTGGGGAGCAGCATGCAGCAGATGGCTCTGCAGGGAGAGCTGCTCAAGAGAGGGGCTGGAGGGCTGAAATCAGCCCTGACTCACTGCTGTATGGAGAAGGAAGGGAACAGGTTGCTCTTCCAAAATAACATGGTTTTTTTTTTTTTTGCATGTGAAAAAAAATTATATATGAAAAATACCAGGCTAGATAGTATATATTGCTGCCACTGCATTAAAAGTGCATTCAGCTGTTAGGCAGGGGCAGTGTGGCCGCGTGCAGCAGGGCTGGGCTTTGTCACACAGGTTTTGTGACGCTCAGTGCCCCATACAGCACACGCTGGCTGCAGTCCTGGTACGCATCAAGGCGAGCTGTCTGCAAGGTGCCAGAGAGCTGTGTGCCTCGCTGATTAAAAACTGCCCTAGGAGGAGCAGCTGATAGAAAAATACCCTGGCTGTCACCAGCGCTTTTTAAGCGTGCAGATAGATAGATAGCTGCTGGGAGAAGAGCACAGCCTGAACGAGCTGGGAGGTATTTATAGCACCGGAGCACAAACAACGCATCTAAATCGGGCAGCAAGGCAGCAGCCTGCCTTTGCTATTCAGTGCGATGAGAAATTACAATGTTTAGCACAAGAGTGATGTCTGACTGTTGCATAAACGTGTGCGTTTTGTTACTCAATCCCCCTGCTCCCGTTGTTCCCTCTTTGCATACATCCTTCCTTCGTTTGATCTCTGACCTCCTTTCACTCGCGTGGTTTATAGATGGTGGTTAAGCATTAAGTGTTCTGTGAAAAGCTCTCAGTGGGTTGGAATTCCAAGGGAGAGCGTGCTGTGCTATGGGGGACATGCCAGCACCCCGTCCTGTCACTGCATCCCACTTGTGCTGTCATCAGAGAAAGTGGAGTGGATCTAAAAGGACAAAACGGGCAGCCTCTCTGCTTCCCTGCTATGGAAAGAAAAAATCATGTGGTGCAGAGCTATCAGAGTCCAAATGTTTTCTTTTCTTCGTAGCTGCAGCCTCACCCCTCTGCTCTCCGCCCGTGGCTCCTTGGCACGCGGATGCTGGGGGTCTGGGTGCAGATAAGGAGCAGCTGATGGCTGCCATTCCGCAGCAGTGCCTGTGAGGGAATATGGTGGATATGAGGAACCATTCCTTCTCTGAAGAGCAGTCAGGCAGTGGCACAGCTGCCCGTGGAATGAGGGGTCGCCATCCCTGGGGGTGTCCCAGAGCTGTGTGGGTATGGCACTGAGGGATGTGGGCTTGGGGGGGTAGGCTTGGGAATCCACCAGGACTTCTCCAAACCTAACAATTCCACGATTCTATAAAATGCCATTTTTTCATCTTAAGAAAAGATTATTTAATTGGAACGTTATTTAATAACAATCAAAGCCATTAAGCATGTGAAGGTGGCACAGCGTCCGCTCTCCTCTGCTAAGGAAAATGGGATTGCAGAAGTGCTGTGCCATAAATCCGGCATTAGGCTGGGCAGCAGCCGGGGCTGGCAGCTGCAAATTGACAAAGTTTTATGGCACTTCCAACGATTGTCCACCTAATAAAAAAATGTATCCTGGAATTACGGTGGAAGAACGTTGGTGCTAAGAATAGCTGCTCCTTTGAAATAGATGGGAACTATTAGGGTTTAGACACCGTGCCCGCTGTCAGGGTAGAAATTGGGCTGTGTTTCTCAGCTGTGCGTGGCACAGCTTGTCATTTTAAGTTGTATTAAAAAATAATGCTGCAGCAAACACGGGGAGGAAAAGCCTGAGAGCATCCATTACCCCAGGTTTGGCTGAATTGTTTCTGCCCTCGCGTTTCAGGCACCCATTTTCTGTCTTATTGCAGAATTCAGCCATTTGTCTTCATTTCAGGCAGAGAGAGGCTCGGCAGCCAGGTGCTCCCATTGGGATATTGTGCTAAACGTGCTGCCAACCAGCTTGTCATTCCCTTGGTTTCCAAAAGCCACCGTTTCCCTTCTCTACCATCCTGGAAGCCCAAGAGAAATGGATTTTTGTGGAATTCGTGCCACCTCCATCCTGCTGGAGCTGCTGATCTTCCCTTGGTCCCATCGTAGTGCAGCATGGAGCATGGTGTATCATTATGCTAAGTTGCACGCCAAAGTTTTCCCCTTGCATTGCTGTCGTGGCCTCAGATGGCAGTGCTAAATTAGTTTTAATGCACAGGGCCCAAGAAACAAGAAAAAGAGAAGTGGCAGCATGTCTGCCAGGTTTGCAAGGCTGCACATCATGAGATCCAGGAATTGCCTGGATGCAGCCAACCCCCATACAGGTCCTTTATTTTATGAATGGCAGAGATTCTATGAACTTGAGGATTATTGCAGATAGAATTAGCTTTCTGCAGGGCTTGTCAACAACTGCCATCCTTTGGGATGGCCTTGCTCTGTTGTGGAACGAGCCTGATCCTGTAGCAAAGCTTGAAGCAATCGGGGTAATGATCTTAATGACTGGGATTTGGGATGCTGAGGGATCCTGTCCTCTCGCTGGGTGGCTGGGAGCTGTGCTGGGAGCTCCCCTCCTGCCAGCTGTGCTTGCTGGGATGGGGAGCTGAGCTGCTGGAGCCACGGACAGGAAAACAAAAGCTGGCAGAGCTGCCGCCTGGCTGAGCTGAGTTAATTGTGTTCACTTCTTCAGCCCGGCCAGGGCTCTAACAGCAAATGTTCTACCTCATTAGGAATAATAACTCGTAGTTAATAACTTATAATATGGCAGATAGATGCCTTTTGCTGCAATGATAGCGCTTGCTTCAGACAGTGCGAATGATGAAAGGAAAAGGCATGGTTATTAAAAAAATGCCTTCAGATAAATCTCAAGGTTCACCAATTTAACCCACGCTTGGCCTGGACAGCAGTTCTGCTCTACTTTATTCAAGGACAGTGATGGAAAATGTGCATGGCCGGGCTGTCCCAGTGTGACCAGATGAGCATGGAGCACATACATGGGGGGGCTGCCCCAAGCAGCTCTGTTCTCAACTGCATCCCATGGGGTTCAGCTCTGCAGCCCCTGGTATATACAGTGGTCTGGGTGCTGCACAGCACTGCGTGGCTGCTGGGATGGAACAGGAGGAAGTTTTTATAGGAGGAAGTTTTTCAGCCAGAGGGTGGTGAGGCGCTGGAACAGGTTGCCCAAGGAGGCTGTGGATGCCCCATCCCTGCAGGCATTCAAGGCCAGGCTGGATGTGGCTCTGGGCAGCCTGGGCTGCTGGTTGGTGACCTGCACACAGCAGGGGGTTGGAACTGGATGAGCACTGTGGGTGTTTGCAACCCAGGGCATTCTGTGATTCTGTGATGATTCTATGAACAGGGACACGTGTGGCACTGTCAGCATGGGCAGGAGGAGAAATGGCAGCCCTAGCTTCTGGTGGAAACAATGCAGGACTGTCTTAGGTGGGGTGGTCCAGAGTACTCAGGATTTGGAGTTGTGAGCATGCAGTCTATCAGCCAAAATAACAGTTTGCTAGCAGAAGAGCAGCTTCTGTTTGGAAATCTCTTCTCTCTGGCACTGTGAACAATGTTACTGCATCCTGAGTATTTGAAATAATAAAGGTTTTCTTACTGGACATTTGTACCTACTTTTCAGGTACATTATTGTGATTTTTATTCAGCTGGAGCTTTGTTAATGTGCATTGCAATCAGCGGCTGCTAACAGCCCTGAAGAGCACTTCGTGGTGCGAGCCCACGTTTGGAGTGATAAGCAATGCTCATCTCAGCCTTTTCCTTTGACAAATGGATGGCTGCGCAGCATTCGGAGAGTTTTATTCCAAAAGAGAGTTTAAATTGTCTATTATTATTAATATTCATTTGCAGTATACAAGTTGGTAAAAATGTAAGCAGCCCATTAATGTGATGAAGGCATGAAAGGAACTGGCGGTATCATACCTGCTGATGGATAACTCCTTGGGAAAAAGTAGAATCTGTAATGACAGACTAGTTATTTTTAGAGGTCTTTTTCAATAGCAATGGTTCTATGAACAGAGGGAGAGCAGAACCCGTGAGCATGGGGCTGGGACCTGGTTGATTTGGTGGGAGCAGAAGGAGCTGCACCTGCTGTAAGATGGCACGGCTGCTCATAGCAGAGCATAGATTAAGTATGGAGACATAGAAAATAGTACAGTGGTGGCTGTCCAGAAAGCTGTTATCTGCAGCAGAGCTCCTATGGAAAAGCCTGGAAATAACGCTGCTTTGAGTTTTGGTGTTCTCCCATTTGGATGTGTTTGAGCTGAAGCAAGGAGGAAGGTGAGGTTCCCTGCCCTGCTATGCTCTGCTTGGTGCCATGCCCTCCCATCTCTTGCTGTTGGTGGCAGAGAAATAGCTTTTCCATACCTGTATTGAGTACAGGCTGACTGCTTGCAAAGAGGCACTGCCACGCTCGTAGGATTCTGCCATAAGGAGCAAGGGGAGGGAGAGCAGAGCAGTGCAGTGGAGCTGAAGGAAAATCTGAGAGCTGATTTCTTGTCCAGTGCCTTAACAGAGCACGTTCAGCACCTCCTAGCATCTTCTGCTTAGCTTGACAAATATTCCTGGTGCCAACAAGCATGTCAGTAGCTGCAGCTCCTCTGGGGGACTGCTGAGTAATTTGCAACCTTGGGTTTGTTAGTGAATAGGATGCATTGAACTTGAAGAAAAAAATGATACACCTGCAAATATTCCTCTCTCAAATGAGCTTCCAAAGGGTTATATTGATACAATAAAACATGGATTTTCTTGCAGAAGGGCCCTGCAGCATGAGGCAGCCTGGAGCACAGTGCAGCATGTCCTATAGAATGAGGCAGCCTGGAGCATGGAGGGTCAGGTTGGGTATTAGAAAACATTTCTTCTCCACAGAGCAGTCAGGCAGTGGCACAGCTGCCCATGGAGTGGGGGTCACCCTCCCTGGGGGTGTCCCAGAGCTGTGGGGATGTGGCACTGAGGGATGTGGGCATAGGGGGGTGGGTGAGAGTTGAACTTGGGGGGGGGGGGGTCCCAGGTCTTTTCCAACCTCAGCGATTCCATGGTTCTGTGATTCTGTGATCCTGTGATGCAGCCCTGCAGCACAGGTCCAACCTTGCGTGCCATCAGCATGGTTACATCGTCCTTCTCCAAC
Source organism: Chrysolophus pictus (assembly GCA_037305975.1). Taxonomy (NCBI): domain Eukaryota; kingdom Metazoa; phylum Chordata; class Aves; order Galliformes; family Phasianidae; genus Chrysolophus; species Chrysolophus pictus. The sequence continues at coordinate 1,535,259 of CM074582.1, read as the reverse complement.
TGTCCTAGAAGGAGAGCTCTGCATTTGAAGTCATTTGCCATCTAAAGCACAGGTCATGGAGTCAAGCAGCCCTTGCTCTGTGGGCAGCTCTGAGTGCTGCTCTGCCATGTGCACGCATTGCTGGAAGCGCTCTGTCCTAATGAAGGCTCCCTTGGGGTCAGGTCTAGGGGAGCAGAAGGGAAAGGGCCACGCTTTCCCTGTGAAAATTCAGCTAATGAACTGCTGCAGGATAAAGGCTGCAGATGGCAGAAGAACTCACTGTAATTACCTTCTTTTTGGTAAAAAAAAAAAAAAAAAAAAAGTGGATTTTTTTCTAACCCCATTAGGCATGCGTTTGCTTCCACTTCATAAAGAAAATAGAAGCACAGGGTGAAAAAGCATCATGAAGTGAAAAGTATTGTCCTGTTGGTGACAGCAGGGATGGGCTGGGTTTGAAAGCCGCACTAGCAGCGGTATTTATAAGCACTGTGGGCAGTGAGGGGTGCATCCAGGGCAAAACCTTCCCAGGTTCACACTTTTCCCTTAAGGGATAAAACTGTGAGGTTTGTGTCTTGTGGGGGTATTAGCAGTCAAAATTTCTACACAAAGCTCAAACTTTCATTTCATAGCGGTAACATGAAGCATAATGATGTTTTACTTTCTGGCTGTGTGTCATCAGATGCGTATTCATGCCCCACTCCCCTTTCCTACAGCCCTGGTAGCGTTTTTCATGTGCTTTCCAAAGCTTCCTTTCACTTGCTCCTGACTTAAAGGCATTCCTGCCAACCTTGCAGAGCGTGTGATTGTCCAGGCAGACTTAACATTCTGAGAATAAAATGTCCTTTTGTCAGTTTGTTACATCAAGAATTGGAGTTGATGATCCTTACAGGTCCCTTCCAGTTTGGGATATTTCATGATTCTATGATCGTAGGATAAAACGGCTGTGTAGCTGTATTTTTAGATTGCTGTGGATGCTATTTGGGAAATAAAGGTAAGAAAACCGAACACACATACTTGGGAAACCTCCACTGCCCCAGTCACTGCTTCCCTCTGGTTCTTGAGGTCAGCCAATGGTCCAGAGGAGGAGGAGAAGCATGTGCAGGCAAGAGGCAGGGGCAGAAGGGAAGTCAAGGGCTGTGGTGGGCCCTTTGGTCGTATTTCTTTGTCTGTGCTAACTCTTGGAACCTTTGATCTCAGCCAGATCACTGTATGTCTGTTATCTATGGGCAGGTTGCCAGGGAAGCACTTAAAGAGAAATAAATGCGTTCCAATGGAGCACAGCGCACCAGGGTGGGTTTGGTTCATTCAAGTGATACATAAAGCATGAGGGCTGGTTTTGTGTATTTTGGTGAATATGATGAGTGTGTGGAGCAGCCAGGCCATCCTTTAAGATGGCAGCAAGTCCAAGTTCACATTCAAGTTAGCAGCTCCTGCCTGATAGCTCAGTCCTGAGGCTATCCACATAGCTTGTGTTTTGCCTTCATCAGCAGAGCCTTCAGAAGTGGCCATAGGAACAGACATGAATTATTCATACAGGCACATCCCTCCCTCTATTTTTTGGCTCCTCTCCCATCGAGAATGACAATTTAATAGTAACTATGTGAAAGTGGTAGACATGCCAATGCCTTTTCTTTCATATGTTTAAAAACATCAACTCTTTTTTTTTTTTTTTTATAAAAGCATTCAAAAACCTCCAAGCTTTGTGCACTTCCTAAGTTGTGTATAACGGATGCACTCTTGTCCCTTGCTGCCTGCAGGGATGACGTGCCAGGCCAGGACGTCCTACACCGAGGATGAGGTGCTGTGGGGCCATCGCTTCTTCCCGGTTATTTCCTTGGAAGAAGGGTTCTTCAAAGTCGACTACTCGCAGTTCCACGCGACGTTTGAGGTCCCCACGCCGCCGTACAGCGTGAAGGAGCAGGAGGAGATGCTGCTCATGTCCTCGCCCCTGATAGCACCCGCTGTCAGCAACAGCAAGGAGAGGAATAACTCGGTGGAGTGCCTGGATGGTCTGGATGAGGTTGGCATCAAACTACCTTCCAAACTGCAGAAAATAACTGGAAGGGACGACTTCCCTAAAAAACTCCTCAGGATGAGCTCCACCACCTCGGAGAAGGCCTACAGCATGGGCGATTTGCCCATGAAACTGCAGCGGATCAGCTCGGTCCCTGGGAATTCAGAAGAGAAACTGGTGTCCAAAGCCACCAAGATGATGTCGGATCCCATGAGCCAGTCTGTGGCCGACTTGCCGCCCAAGCTCCAGAAACTGTCGGGCGGCGGCCGGATGGAAGGGAACCTTCCTCCAAAACTGAGAAAAATGAATTCGGATCGCTTCACATAACCCAGCTACCAGGGCCGGACTGCCCCAGCAGGAGGATGGCCGACCGGAGCTCCATGTGGCTCCATGCCCGCTGCTGGCAGGGCTGTAGGTACACCAGCAGGCTGCCCGGGGCCAGCAGAGCCGTCTGCCCCCGGCATGTAGAACCGTGATGCGCATGCAATAATAGTGTGCAATTCCTGCATCTAATTTTCTGGCATGGCTCCTACTATATTTATACTGTATATTCTGAAAAATGCGTCCAGGGGTGTTCCGTTCCCTGCGTATTTCTTAAGAGTCGGTAGCAGGTACAACATGTGAGTGGGTAACTTTCAGGGTAGGTTATAATTTGAGTTCGTTTTCTTTTTTTCTGACGTGGGTTGTGATGTTACACACTGGAACAGGTTGCCCAAGGAGGCTGTGGATGCCCCATCCCTGCAGGCATTCAAGGCCAGGCTGGATGTGGCTCTGGGCAGCCTGGGCTGCTGGTTGGTGACCTGCACACAGCAGGGGGTTGGAACTGGATGAGCACTGTGGGCCTTTGCAACCCAGGCCATTCTATGTTTCATTCAATGAAGTAGATACAGTGCATGTGTTTGTTGTGGTTTTTTTTTTGTTTGTTTGTTTTTCTTCTCCTAAAAGGAATTGTATTCATTAATTCCTCACATCAAACCTGCTGGCCTTAAACTAACTGCTGCTTTACGTTTTGCTTTAAGTTCTTCTTGGGTTTTCTTTCCCTGCCTCTAGACTGCTGGGGAAAAAAATTTGTGTATTTCACAAGATGCTGTTGAGGAAAGAAGCTTCTATTGATGAGGCTAGGCAAGACTATAAAGAAATAAGTGAAATTGGCACTTCAGATAAAATGAGAAAGAAAAAAAAAATTAGAATCCTTCCATTGTTTATGTCTTTACAGACAACATGCTTGGTTTCTCAGGACAGCTGAACATGTCAGTTGTGTTGTTCAGTTGTTGCTGAAGTCAGGTAGACTTCTGTAGTGGATGCTCTGCCCCAGGAGCAGAGCTGGGCTCCCCCTGAGCCCCTGTGGTGCCGGGGCTTTGCTCTCCCTTTCTCTGAGGCCCCATTCTGCAAACCCAGGTCCCAGCAGTGGTTCTGTGAGCCCAGATCTTGCAGCCAGAGCTGTGAGAGCTGCTGAGTCCCATGGTGATCCCTGTACTGCTTTCTCTGTGGTGAGAACACGTGAAAGACGTTAACCGAGGTTGACCCTGTGGGTTCTGAAATGAGTAATACTTGGTGTAAATGTTTGGTGTGGTATCCTCCTGTGGTTCTGTGTGGTTTGGGGGTTTTTATCCTGTTTTACTCCCTCTCTGCTGCTGTGCCCCAACACCTGTGCTTAACACCAGGCTGTTGCAGTGCTGGGCTGTGCTGAAGGACCCAAAGCTGTTTTGGAGCTGGGCAGTGGCAAGGCTCTCTGTCTTGCTTCAGTGGGAGGCCTGGGTGAGACAGAGCAATGCTTGGAGGCAAAGCACAGCTGTGTGGCCTTGGAGATGTACAAGTGCAAGGGCAGTCGTGTAGGGAAATTCTGGTTGAGGGCTCTGGGCCACTGGATGTGAATGCTCATGCTTGCTCAGTAAGGATGGATCTGCTCATTGCTGGGAAACAATAGTTTGGTTTGGGTCGAAATGATGGCATGGGATGAGAACTGAGAAATGCAATATTGCTGGAAGGGTTGGCTGAGATTCCATGGGGGCTCAGTGCTTGGCCTGGAAGTCGCCCAGTGTGCTCCATCAGCTGTGCACTCACAGACTTTATACTAACTGAAGATTTTTTCCAGTGTTTGTGATGATTTTTGAGTGGCACTGCATGCTTTTTACACCTTTGGCCGTACTGAAATACTTTGCACGTTGTTGTTAAAGGGAACTGTGTGTGTAGCTCCCTGCGTGCTGATGCTGTGCGCTCGACAAGTGATGAGCAGAATTCCAACGTTGCAAGGTAAGAGCTGAATGTTTTTCCCCTATTTGCTAACACTTGTTCAGGAGGCCATTTTGTAAACAGTTTTGTGCCATTTGTAACTCTTCCACAAGAGTTGGCCACATACAAAGGTCAGGCATTGACATTAAATATGCCACCTCCAGTCCAAAGCAGAAAGCCAAGGACATTAAACCAGCGTGATGGTGGCTGGTGAGTCGTAGAACCATAGAATGGCTTAGGTTGGAAGGGACTTTAAAGATCATCCAGTTCCACCCTGTGCATCTCCAGGGATGGGGCACCCATGGTGCTCAGGGCAGCCTACCTCCCTGCAGCCCCTCCTGACACAGCAGGCCTTGGGTCAGCCCCCTGCACCCAGGCCTCCATATGGACAGCCAGCATGCCTCCATGCTGAGAGCAATGGAGCATCCCCAGCCACGTGCTGCACAAAATGAATGTAAGGGGCTGAGAGGGAGCAGTGGCAAGGTGCTGGGTGCCAGTGCACCACCACTGGGACAGCATTCTCGTGTTTGTTGAACTAATGCCACATAAAATACTGAAAGTGACAGCTGATTCAACACTTAAAATTATTCTCCTGTCCTTGTTGCACACAAGTTTTCTGAGGCTTGTGGCTTGTATTGCAATGTATGACTTACGTTAAGGCTAAAATATACGTGTCTTCTGTTACTGAGAGTGAAAGTAAAAACATGGATGGTTGGTAACTGTCTTTGGTTATTGGGTTCAGGAAGTTATTCCTGGTTAACATTTCATTTTTACTGGCGTGGCCCCTTTTCTGTTTTTCCTGAATGTTTTCACCCAGCCCTAATGCTTGTGCTAAGAGGTGTATCTGTTTGTTCGACTGCACAGCCGGTCTGTGTTCTCTACTGCTGAACTTATGCTTGAATTATATTGTAAATTGTACATATTTGAATTAGAATAAACTAAATGCATTTTCTGGCATGCACTCTATAACTGTATAAATGTACAAGTTTATTTGAATAATACAAAACAGACTCTTGTATTCATTAATACTGCAAGCTCAGTTTTATCTACAGCCGTATTAAACTTTCGGAATTGTTCAGTTTGGTGATGCTGTGGGTGTTTGTCTGTCAGCCAGTCCCCTTTTTTTATTACCTTCATGAAGGACTGTGTGTCCTGGCTGCTTACCAGTCAGTGTGCGTGTGAGTAGCTGCTGTTATATTGGTTTATTGTATTTTTGTAGTTACCTTCATCCCCCAGACCTCCATAGTGGCTGTCAGGTCTCTCCTTGCTTATAGCAGCCCTTCCTCTCTGCTTTCTTAGCAGGAATTGCACAGTGACTGGGAATCCGCCCCGCTGCTGGTGCTAGGCATGCCACAATGCGGGGAATTGAAGCCCTGTTTAGCATAATTGAATTACTGAGTGTGGCAGAACAAAAAGACATGGCAGCACGAAGCTGTATCAATCACGCCGTGCCGCCAGACGCAGAATACATTTGAATTTATTTCCTCAGCTGTGTTGTAGAACAGTGAATTTGTAGTGCTTATTGGGAGAAATGGAACTGGAATTGTTTAAATACATAAAAATGGCTGGGGAAGAAGGGCAAGAAAGAAAGAGAAGTGCCCTGGTGTAATAATAGCTTGAAACAAATTCATGCTCATCATGTGGTGGGGCAGAGAAAAAGAAATGGATTGCTTTTTGAATGAGATCTAAGGGCTTTATTCTGTCTGCAGCAGCAAGGGAGTCCCACCAGGACAGGATTGGTGGGTGGCCGATGGCTGGAGCTCAGCTGCATCCACAGAGTCCTTAAAGATGTTGGATGGTAGCAGTACATTGCTCCTGAATGTGTGCAACCTGGAGCCAGCCAGCAGGGCTGCCAGGAGGGCAAAGAGATGGAGAATAGGGAAAGAGAGAGGGGTGGATAGAGAGCTTATCATTTCTATCAGCCTAATTTCCTTGTGGCTATAAGCACTATTTAGCATGAATGCTGCACCAGTTTTGTTCACCTGTTTACAGCCCTCCCAAGCACTCCAAATGCTGCAGAAGTTAATATTCCCAAAACAAACATCTGCACAGTGCAGGCTGGGGATGCACAGATCCCCTCTTTCCATCCAAGGGATGCAGGATGCTAACAAGAGGAGGACATCCCATGGCACTGAGATAAGCAGGGGTCGGGTCCACCAGGACCTGCCCTGCCCAGCCCAGTGCTGGGCATTAAAGCTGAGGAAGGGCTGAGGAGCAGCACGAGAGGGAAGTGAGGATGGGCTGAGCTGGTGGCTGCAAGCTGTGCGCTCAACAGAGCTTCCTTGGGTGTGTGCCCAGGTATGGCACCATTTGTGTAAGGAAATACATGTGCTCACATAACATATATGCATAAACCCCCATGAAAATAGATAATTTGAGATGGCTGTGTATTTATACAGCAAACAGAAATCAAGATAGCTTTTTGCTAGTTCAGATGTACTCCCCCTTTCTTATGCTTATGCTTATTTCTGTCCAAAATGTTTGTCGTTTTTCACAAGCAGCTTTTTGGGCACTGCCTTGAGAACCGAGTGGCTGGATTCATTCCACACCAATGGCATGAGACTGAGAGCTCATGGCAGATGGATGAGCGTGCAGGGCTGAGGCAGCACCGAGCAGAGCAGCATCTCTGCTGAGCGAATAACTGGGGAGAGCTGTCTCTTGGCATCCTGCAGCAGCTCCCTGGGAAGGTTCCAGCCATCCCTTCCTTTGGCATTCCTGGAGCCCTCTGTCAGTAGCAGAGGAAATAAAAAACAAGTGACGCATATCTCAAGGTGGGGAAAAAAAATTACACCCTAAACTGTTAGTTAGTTAGTAGTTAGGCCAACATGCAGTTGGCCCTGCTTGTGGCAGGGGGTTGGAGATTCATGATCCTTGAGCTCCCTTCCAACCTTGGCCATTCTGTGATCCTAGGATTCTGTGATGTAATTGGTGTTCCTAGTTTTACAGGGAGCACTTCCCTCTCAGCCCTTAACATCACCAATTAGATGAGCAGTTACTGCTGTGCAGGCTCCCCCCATCACACCTACAAAGCCCAAGGCTGTTGGCCACTGTGTGATTGCTCACGTCCCCAGTTCACATCGTCCCCAATTCACTTTGTCACAAATTCACAACAGCCCCAGTTCCCACTTCACCAATTCAGAACATCCCCAATTCGGAATACGTTCAATTCACATCATCCCCAATTCACGTTGTCCTCAATTCACATCATCCCCGAGTTGCAACATCCCCAGTCCACTTCTCATCATCCCAATTCACAACATCCTCAATTTACATCATCCCCAATTCATGCTGTCCTCAATTTGTATCATCCCCAGTTCACACTGTCACCAATTGACAACATCCCCCAATTTACGTCACCCCGTGTTCTCATCATTCCCCAATTCATATTGTGAGAATGAACGATACAAAAATATAAGACACCAATTGAAAATAATGATAATTCATAACAAAGTTTTTAAAAAACATTTGTGACGTTCACATTTAGGACTATAAAGCAAAGTATTTTGTTCTTCTTTTCATTAACACACTACGCTTTTATCTGTATTTCATTATATGGAAATTACAGAAGCCCCTCAATGTATCTTCCCAAATCTATTGCCTGGAAATACTTTGCTCCCTTAGCAGAGGCAGCTCCGAGGGCACAGTGGCAGCAGTGTGACACAGAGCACAGCAGCACCCAGTGCCAAGGGCAGAGCAGGAGGAACAGAGCTCAGAAACCAATCCCATAAACACGTCTGTCTTTTCTGCCTCCCTAATTGATCATTTGAATCTTACCAAGATGGAGTCATCAAATAGAAGCATGCAGCCAAAGAGCGCATTGATGTTGATAGGAATAGAGTCATTTAGGAATAGATTCATTTAGGAATATATAGGAATATAGTCACTACTTCTGCTCCAGCTATCCCCTGTGGCATCAGTGAACAGAAAGCTCCGAGTGAAAAGAATTAATTCCCCTTCTACTGACTTTATGGCATGCAGTAGGGCAGGACCAGGCAAACCCAGTGCTTTCCCCCAGTGTGTAACCTATACTTTAATGTTTAAAAGAAGGAAAAAAGAAGAAAAATGACGGCTTCAACAACATATGTATTTTTATGGTATTCCAAAATAATCTGCCATATGAGGAATATGCCTCAGTCACACTGCAGACCCTGCATGGTGCAAACACTACCAGCAGTCCCATACAGCTGTGCATGCACACATTCACCAGCCCTCTGTGCTGATACCTTAATGCCATTGCATAATTTATGTATTTTTGTATGTATTTCTTGCTGTACATACACACGTGGTTTGCTCAGCCCTCAGGAAATCTGTGTAAAGGAAATGACACACGCTGTAAGAGATGTCAGCTACCTTTCTGATGCTTCAGCACCAAACGTAATGAAGCAGAAAGGCAGCAGTGGAGGAACATTTTAAAGTGCTGGTAGGTCTGGGTGCTGGGGAGACAATTTATTGTCTTGTTGATGCCTGGATTTAACATCTTATCTTGTAAGCAAGTGGATGTGCAAAAAAAAAAAAAAAAAATGCTGATGTAGCTGTCAGCCCCAGTCCTTTTTACTTGTGCTGCCTTAATGCATGGCGTGGAGGTGTCCAGCTCCTCCTGCTCCCTGCCCTGGGCTCACAGCAATGCAAGGAGCAGGAGGGCAGTGCTCGGTCTGCACCCAGCTGAGCACTGAGTGCTCGGAGGGAGGCTGCTCACATGGGCCTGGACACAGCCTTCTGTGAATGGGCTGGAGCCCCATTGTGCCCCATCTTGCAAACTGGCTTTGTTGACACAGACCTTTGGTGAGTTATCTGTTTCTATGGCGACAGAGCAGAATAAATGTATCATGGGCCTGACTGTCTCCATCTCCCTTTTTTCTGCAAGGTCTCGGCTACCCACAATAAAAATACAACATCTAATTTCCTGTAGATCATCAGCTGAGACCTATGGGCATGGCCACAGGCTTCAGTCTGTGACAAATCACTCTGGCAGAACTGCATATGGAAGGTATGGGCTGCACCAGCACAGTTAATAACAACCCCCTGTCCATAAGGCAGGGATGCAGGAATTACAGAGAGAGAAAAGAAAGAAGAAATGCTTTTCAATTTTGGTCTTGCAGAGACAGAAATATCTGATTAAAAAAATCCATAGCTGCCCGACACGGTAATGCAAAAAGAGGTGGATGTAGACAGGAATTTTAGATGGTGTATAATTGCTGGGGGGGAGTGAAATAGAAATGGACATTATTCCCCTAAATTATTCCCCACCTACACTCAGAGCTGGAGCAATTTGAGGAGTCCCACCACATAGTGGCACCTGATGGGGTGGGTCCTGGAGGGGAATGCTCTGTATTAAGAGTTCCAGGGCTTTAAAATGCAAACGCTGCCCAAGCCCTGCACATCTGTAAACACCACTGGGAACTGAAGTTGTTCTGGATGTTATTTTAAATCTCGCTTTCTTGCCAGGAATGCGAGTTTTGCTGGAGGAAAAACATGATGAATACCTTCCTGTCTCCTTATGATTCACATCACAACTCGCAGCCAAAGCAATATCATCGAGCCTCTCCTAAATCTTTAATATTTCAAATGAATATTTAGAAAATGCCTTTCCCGATACGAGAAGCCTCGGCGCAGCACCCAGGAGGATTGCCCTTTGGATCGAGGTAGAATTGAAATATTTAAATGTGCTACAGATTCAAATGGCAGCTTACTGCTCGCCTCACTTGTAAAAATAAGAAATGAAATATTGAAAAGTGAAGCATACGGTTATCATTCCCCCCAGGACTGAAGTTGTGGATTGACTGAAAAATGGTGGTTTTGTAGGCAGGAGAGTTCACCCTGTGGACGTGGACATAAATGGCAGGGGAGAGCCTGGCTTCAGCCCTGCAGAGATCATAGAGCTACAGAATGGTTGGGTTGGAAGGAGCCTTAAAGGTCATGGAACCCTGGAATGGTCGGGTTGGAAGGGACCTTAAGGGCCCTAGAACCCTGGAATGATTGGGTTGGAAGGAGCCTCAAAGGTCACAGCTAGAATGGTTGGGTTGGAAGGGACCTTAAAGGTCACAGAACCCTGGAATGGCTGGGCTGGAAGGGACCCTATAGTCCCCCCATCCCTGCCATGGGCTGGCTGCCCCCCATGGCTCAGGCTGCCCAGGGCCCATCCATGGCCTTGGGCACCTTCAGGGCTGCACGAGGCACTGAGCAGCTGTTGCTCCATGCCAGGGCACTGGGAGCCTTTGCAGATTCTTCTCCATAGAGCATCATCAGAAATATGGGATGTGCGGATTCCCTGCCTTCTTCAAACTGTTTCCTCTGTGAAAGCAGTTATCAAGTCTCACAGACAGCCCTGGGCATAATTTAACTGAAAGTACACAGTGATTATTATTTTATTATTCCATTATTATTAATGGAATTAATCATGTTGTTTATTATTCAAAAAATGGATAATGCATCTTAATAAGCACACAGATTTAGAGGTGAAAAAAAAAACACAGCTCCCTATGAAAGCATTCATGTTGTCAGAAAGGCCAGCCTCAAAAATCTGCCCACTTAACCTGCAAGCGGGTGCAAGGATGAAGTCCAACTGACCCTGTCTCCATCCAGTTCCCATTCTTTCGTAGACAGGAGCCAGCCTTATCACATACCACAAAACTGCATGTTAGTTCCATGATCTTACATTGCATTTAAACCAGCTCCTAAAGTCACCTTGCTGTGAGTACACACCATGCATTGGAAATGGCATTTGGGTGAGTAAAGCAATTTAGCCACATTTCTCCCCCTGCCTCAGCACTCTTCCTTTGGAAATGACTCTCCCACAGGCTCCCCAGCCCTGTCTCTAACAGCCATCCAGCAAAGCCAAACCCAGAACAAAGCAGCAAACCCAGCGTGCTGGAGGAGTATCTCCACATCAAACAGTGCATCTAATGAGTTTTCCTGTGCTATTTAGATACACACCCCCATACTTGCATACCATACCATTCACCTGACATTTCTATTTTCTGGCTAACACAAGTGACACTGCAGCTTGTACCCAGCACAATGAAGTCTGGTTCCATGCACACTGTGCAAGTGCCTTAGCTTTAAGCCTTTTGGAAGGCAGCCTATTGCAAAGATGAGATGCAAAGGCTGGTGAAATTTCTCTATTCTTGAAGTCTTAGGATAAAAAAGGTATTTACTCTCAAAGCAGCACTGATCCCAGCAGGAGCTTCCCCAAAGAACCCATGGGACAAGAGGTGCTCAGCACCCTGCAAGGAGTCATGCCATGCACCAGGGCTTTTCATCATATCTGATGCAGTTCTAGATATGTTTACATTAACAAGCTGTTTCAATGGCTTTTGGAAGGATTTGGTGTCAGTAACAAACATAAGCAACAGTGAAAAATCTGCTACATCTATTCAAAAAGATGGAGTAACTCACAGGAGTAGAATATACATGCATACATGTACACAACTAGCTGTTCTAGGTTAGGACACAGATTTCCTGCTTACTCTGGCCAACAAGCAACTTTATCTGTTTTATGGCCTATTTGTGACTTGTCACGTTGGCATCCTGGTGGAGCAGGGAAGTGGCACCTAGAATTCTGAAGGTTGGAGAAGACCTCCAGCCCACCCCCATGCCCACATCCCTCAGTGCCACATCCCCACAGCTCTGGGACACCCCCAGGGATGGTGATCCCCGCTCCATGGGCAACTGTGCCACTGCCTGACTGCTCTTTGGAGAAGGAATTATTCCTCAAACCCACCCTGACCCTCCCCTGGTGCAACCTGAAGCCTTCATTTCTCCTCCCACCATTATTAGCCTTTCCAAAGCCCCCTCTAGGTTTCTCGCTTTCATCCCAGACTACACGAGGGGTGAAGCACCACCAAACAGCTCGCATTTAACGCAGCACTTTTCTCACTTCCCAGTTTTCCTGCTCAACAACAACAACTTCTGGCAGCTGCGCTATCATTGCACATCCAGTCCCATCTGAAATGTTGTTGCTTGTCGTAAGAGAGCTTTTTCCAGTATTTGGTGTAGAACTGTTTTTATGTAGGTGGTTGTGATTAGAGCTGACATTAATTAGAAGAAATGCTAATATACCAGATGGGTTTTTTTTTTTAAAGGCGCATTGAAGGAGCAATAAGCGCAGTACATGCGCGTGTGGGGAAGTAGGAGTTGGAGTTGTTAGCTATACATGCCCAGCCCACACATCCCAGCATTTAGGAGACTGCTATAATCCACTGTATTAATAGCACAGGATTCTGGCACCCACCCATGTTTTGGGATGGGGATTTATCCTCACACAGCTCCTGCTCCCTGCCCCTGATGTCCCACGCCACCCCACAGTGCAGCATGAAATCCCATCCTGGGAACCAACCCTGGCTGAAGGTGTAGGGAGAGCTGCAAAGGGAGACTCACACAGCAGAGCCCTTGGGGCCGTGCACCCGCTCCTGCCCACTGCTATGCCAGCACCCAGCCCTGGAGCTCCAGCAGCACAACAGCAAAAGATGCTGGAGCAGAAACATGTTCCAGTGCCATGGCAACTGCTGTCCTTTCCTTTGCACCAGCATTTCCAAGGTTGCACTTGGAAATCTTTCAGCATAGTGCAGGATTACAAAGGAGATCTCCCCTGACCGCATTGGTAGCTATGAAGAAAGAGCTCCCCATAGGATTGAGGGCACAGGCACAGAGTGAAGTGCTTTCCCAAATGGTTCTCAGTGCTCTGACTGGGGGTGCTCAGCCTGCCCATCATTTACCATGCCCTGAACTGAGCTAGGAGAGAATTTCATAATGACACACTTTAAGGATTTGCTACAGCTCTAAAAGTCATTGAACTGTATGTCCCTACCAACCCAAACACACTGGTACAGCATCACACTGCCCTGCCCTCTGCAACACAGCTGCATGTGCTGTGTCTTGGTGGAGGCACAGGAACAGGAGCTGGGCTGTCTTTTTTTTTTTTTTTTTTTTTAAATCCTTTCACCTTCCCATTACTTAAACCATCCCTGCAACCAATACCTCAGCCTTTCCAAAATCATCTTAGGAGATGGAGCCACAAAAACCACTTCGCTTTCATTGACCGACGCAATCTGTGCCCTCCAAGGGCACTGCCTGCTGGTAATTCCCGAGCACCATAAGATACCCCAGGTTGGATGGGAGCCACAAGGGTCACTGAGCCCTCTCCTACCCTGCTCAGCCTTTGGAGGATAGAAAGCAAAAGGAAACAGAATCTGCTTTGTGGAAACGAGCCTGAATATTCCCATTGTGCAAACTCACCCTGAGGGTGGGTGGGAAAAGTGTGAATAACACGATGGGTATTTCAGGGAACTGTGCTATTACAAACCCTGGCCATGCATCCCATGGAATGTAAACTACACAATTAGGGAACGCTTGCATAATTGCTGTAGGTACATGACAAGAGAAGCATTAATTGCTTTGAAAGATGCATTTCTTAAAGACCTAAAAGCAGCACAATTACAACACCTATGTTCATCTAAGACTATTTTACCTTGGCATTCATTAATTACCTTGCTTTCTAATCTATTAATCAGGGCCATCTCCCTTCACTCCACTGCTGCTGTAACAATTCTTCCATTCCACTGCCAGGCTGCCAACAAACGAGTGCAAATAATTCTATGTGCATTCTTTCAAGTATGAAAAGCAACTTTTCACCACAATTAATTCCATCATCTTTGCTTTCTCTAGACTTGCTTGATCTATCATCTGCAGGTACCAAGTTCAAATCGCCCAGTGAATTTCTAAAGCACGCATTCCTCACCAGCAGCTCACAAATATGGATGTAGCACCAAGAATCCCCTTTAGCATTAAGTAATGACTCGGAGCCCAACACCACGGGGCTGCTGTTGCAGCTGCTGCAAAGCAAACAAGCTGCAGGAGAGCAGCAGCTGCCGGCCTGGATGCAGGGAGCTGTGCACAGCCAGGGATGCTGAGCGCTGCCATGGCAACGGGCGTGCGGTACCCAAACGCCAGGGGTGGAGGAGAGATGCAGTGGAGACGATGGGCTGTAAAACTGCTCAGCTGTTGCCACTGACTTTAAAGACAAGGAATTGTTTGGTGCTATGGATTTTCTACTTTATTTTTAGGTAGGGCTTTGATCCTTAGCAGAGTCATTGTGTCCCTCCTGAGCATTGCCCTCCACAACCAGCCTGCCTTCATCTGTGCACAGCAGGCACGAAAGAGGAAAGAATTGGAGACAGAGAGACAACTTCTATACCTGTCTGCATCATTAATTCCAGCTCTGACTGTGCAACTCCCTATAGCAAGCTCCTGAATATCAGCAGCCACTCGGGAAAGGAGCAAAGCTACCAAACTGCAATTTCAATATACTTATATTTATAGAGAGACAAAATAGATGCATGAAATGTGATGCTCTATCACACACATAATGTTTGAGCGCACACTTGGCACACATTCCTGTTCTGCACACCCAGGTGTGCACAGGCACACAGAGAGCAGCTGAGCACCCAGTGCTGCCCATTGGCACAGCCTGGGGCTGCAGACCCCCCCCCCCCCCCCCCCCCCCCAGCAGAGCTCACTCAGCACAGTGCTCCTGCAGTGCACTTTCCTGGGTTTATTAGAGCAGAAATAATGAAAACTTAAAACCCGATTAAGTTTAATAAGTTTTTTTCTTTCACGGACGCATTAACTGCCAAATTACAGATTCATTCTGTTCAGCCAGCTGCAAATGTTTTGGCAGAAATAAAAATCCATCCTTCACAGAGAAGCAAAAATTCCTTTCCCAATAGCAACCTTGGTCACAGCAGCATAAAGGAACTCAGTGTCCAGCTCTGCAGCCACACCTGTGAGGCCAGTGCTGCTGGGGAGGGTGGGCTCTGGAAGAGAAGGCTTTGTGCTTCCCCTCTCAGAATCCAGCCAGGCTCCCCACAGGTCCAGGGCAAAGAGCGACCAAAGCTGCCCAGCAGCTGGGCTGTTTTCCAGCACAGGATGGCCAAAGAGCCTACAGAGCATCCCTCACATGGAGAAGAAACAGGAAAATTTCTGTCTGGGGATTCACATGGGAATTGCATGCTCACAGATTCAATTGCAGCCCCATCTCACCACACGGGTCCTGCCTGGAGAGCCATCCATTGCACCCTGAGGCACCATTTGGAGGATGCTGTTTGCCCACCTGAGGCTCAGGTGCTCTAAGGGCACTGGGTTCCTGCATGCCAAAGCAGCTCTGGCCCTGGGACAGAGGTGAGGTGTGGGCATTCCTCCCCACAGAACTCTCTGTTGCTTCAGCTGGTGATTTACTTTGCTTTACTAAACTAATCCTGAATTATTTATAGCAAGTATTTATAGCAAGGAAACTATAAATACCCACAAACACCATCATTTATAAAGTCTTCTTTTATATCTGTTAACTTACTTAGCATTTGATTGCATGCACGTTCCTTATCACCCACACATATATTTGGGCTGCTCCCAATAACCCTGTGCACATTTACGCTGATAATTTCTGGACACACCATCATTTAATCACAGAATCCCACAACATGGTTGCTGACCTCTGGATCTGTCCCAGGTGTGCTTGGCCCCATCCCCCACCCTTCAGCTATGGGGTCAGCACCACTCATACCCCTCAGCCTTCTCTCCTTTGGGACACAGCCCATCCCCACCAAGAGGTGCCCCAGCCCCCAGCAGCTCTGCAGCCCTCCTGGGAATTTGGTGCTTATTTACTCAATAGGGCTCAGAATGATATAAAATCCATTCCAGGCAGTCAGGCTGAGTTCAGCCTGAGGAAAGGACAAGAAAATAACCAACATCAAACACAACCCCACAACAAGAACCATCTGTATGGCTGTATGTAAGAACACATCGAGACAAAGTACTTCCCCATAAAGATTCAGCAGTGGAAGGGAGCACCAGGTCCAGCTGCAATAGCAGCGATGCCACTTGAAATAACACAGCATATCAAGGATTGACCAGCACAGCAGCTAATTGCTCCCAGTGATTAGCACAGGAAGGGAGAAGTTGTATTTCATCTTGCAGCGTGTTTCATCCCAAATTGCAGCGTACGAGTTTAGCAATAAAGGAGAGCTGATAAATCCCCCCCAGCAAACCCCAAGAAGCCCTTCCTGGCTGGCTACTTACCCCTGGATGAGACACAGTGCCTGGGAAGTCCCCTCCAGGAGCCCCCCAGCTTTTTTCCCCTCCCACCATGCCTGACTGGTGCTGGTGAGGCAGTGCCAGCTGCCTACAGCTGTGGTTGGTTCTTGCCAGCCCTCCAGCACCAGTCCAAATCACATCAGCAGGCCAAAACACAACAACCGCTCCCAAAATAAGCCTAGGCTGCTATTTCCCATTTTATCCCCAGTTCTGCAGAAGGACAACAGACCGAACTGACAAAAGCCAGCAACCCCACTGACGAGCTCATTACCTTCCAATAACGCTGTGAGCACAGCACCAGCACTTCTCTGGGAAAGCAAAGTGTTTTCCAAATCGCCTGTCACCTATCTGAATCACCACTGCTTGTGTTGGTGATGGGATCAGGCTTGTCCAATGACCACCATGCAGCTGCCACCAGGGGCACCACCATAGTAACCCACACGGCAACTCATGCACAGCTCCTGCAGCAGCAGAGGCTCCCAGTGGGAGCTGGGACATCCCCCTCCCTACAACTCCCCACCAGCCCAGCTGGATGCTGGGGTGGAAAAGCTGGTGTGAGTCCGGCTGTGGCAACGCTGGAAGCTTCCCATGGGGTTCTGCTGAAAACAGGACACAGAGAAAGCTGCAGGATGCTCTGGGAATGGGAACAGCAATGGCCATTGGGACATGGGGAAGGTAGCAAAGAGGACAACCATTAGAGGATACAACTGCTGCCTGCAGCTCTCAGCACTTCCCTCTGTCACCTTTTTGCTCTGACAGTTGGCACATCACCTCTGAGCAATCAGGATTACATGGCTGCAATTAAGGGCCAAGCTCAGAATTGCAGCTAATTAAGAACACGCTTCAAGGCGAAGCTCATGCAACTTGGTGTGCGCTAACCTGTGCTGATGTGCATTATAACCTCAGGGAGGGAACCTGCCATTGGTGTGGGCTTTATGGGGCTGGATACACATGTTTTAGGAGAAAAACCTGTTCATAAGAGGGAAGAGGCAATTGAAAACCAGCACCTTCCCCAGGACAGACAGGGATATCAGGGGAGAGCCTCATTCCCTGAAGAAGGCACAGAGGGACAAACAACCAAGCCATGCTCCCTTGGCTATCCAAGCCAGAGGCACCTGAGCTGCTTGGTGGTGGAGTCACCAGCATTTGAAGGAGATGCCCTATCATGGAAATCCAGAGCAGAATGCCTGCTGCTGTCTTGGAAATTATAACAAAAAACCCAGTCTGCAATTGAAGACAATTTAACAAACCACATCATGCCACCCTTGAATTATTATAGTCATCCCTGGTGAAGCTTCACGGGGGCTGTAGGACGCAACCCCAGCGCATATAATGAAGTACACACAGCCTGCTGGAAAACAGAAAGAGCAGGGTACTCTGCAGGGACCAAAAGTCTGAACAGGTCTTAACATCTTCTGTGACAACCCGGAAAAGGAAGGCAATAAGAAGTGACTTTAATATGAAAATGTTATTTTTTTAGAAAAAAAAATGCAGTACCATTCAAGAAAATACAAAACAAGATGGGGTTGCAATTTCAGATGTCAAACAGCAATATTAAGTAGGGTAAACGTGTCCCTGCAGAGCTGCCAGATGCACACAGCTCCTCCAAAGAGGCCTTAACTGCATTGGCTGTGCTTGTGACTCCACCGGGAGCAGCTTGATCCCTGATAGCCAACACTGCACGGATGGCATTGCTGTCTCTGCTAGCCTCCTCCTGCTGAGCAACGTGACCAACTATTTTTGTTGCGTTCAAATAGAAAAATTAAGTACCTAAATAAAATGGAGAGGTTCAAGGCCAATTAGACCAGGAGCAATTAGAGCCATGCCTCAGTGGGCTCACATCATGATATCTAAGCAAGTCCCAGAGAGGTTACAAAAAAAAAAAAAAAAAAACCAGTAGGATTAAGGCACTCATTAAAGAGAGAAGGATATTGGTAAAGTGAAACAGTGATCCATGCCTTAGCTTACAGCAGCAGGTAGCCAGGAGAAAGCCAGCAGAGCTGCTGCCATGTTTAGAACACCTGCTCTGTTGTGAGACTCCCAGTGCTCACCCAGGGGTGATGCAAAGCACTCATGGAGGGGATGGACATTTTGGTCCTGCTGACAAAAACAAGGTGCAGTGGCTCAAGCTGGGTGATTGTGGGACTGAACGCAGATCAGGTCTGATGGCAAAGCTCATTTTCTCTCGGTAAGTTGCTTTGATGGTTAAGAGTATGCCTTTTCTAAGAGCAGTCTCCCATTAGAACTCGAAACATTCCCTTCTCTCACGTAATCAGAGAGAAATTATGGCCTACAGGGGGAATGAGTGGAGTGCCCAAAGCCAGGCAGAAGTGCACTGGCCCCAAATAGGCAGCACTGACCTGGGTGGGAGCCCCACATCACACACAGAGCATCCCAGGGACCACAGCACTGCCTTCCCCAGGTAATCACAGTGATCCGAGCCAGAAACAGCACTTTGTGCACACAGCACAGGGCCCTACAAAGGCAGGAGAGCTTTGAAGCACTCCCTGGGATGCTATTTTCTGAATTGCCTTTAGATTTTTCCAGAAATCTCTAAAAGCTCTCAAGCAATCGGCTGCTTTTAGGTTTTTTCCCCCCTCTGTTCTCATTGGAATATTTATTTTCCCACTTTGCTTACTTATCAGTGAATACACAGATTCTCCTCTTCATTTAACATGCCCAAAAGCATTGTGAGCAAGAGCTGCATGAGGACAAGACAGCAGGCATACGGCCTGGATGGCCACAGTGACAAAAAGCAGCTTCCAGTGTTTACCACCTGGGTTCTCTTAGATACCATTGTTACCAAAGTCATCCCAGGAGAAGCCCAGGTTTTCTGCAGATGACAGCACAAAGACTCTGAAATGACTCATTTGCAGCAGTAGAAACGTTGCATTTATTTCACTTTTCATCATACTATTAAAGATAGTGCTCCTGTTTCTGTGAAACAACTGCCCACGCAGCCTCTGCTAATGTCATAGCTGGAGTTGTGCACTCCTATTTCTTTTTTTGGGGGTATTTTGGAAGTACAAAGTCTCAGGCATTAGTTAGAATGAATGAACGGCCTGGGTTGCAAAGGCCCACAGTGCTCATCCAGTTCCAACCCCCTGCTGTGTGCAGGTCACCAACCAGCAGCCCAGGCTGCCCAGAGCCACATCCAGCCTGGCCTTGAATGCCTGCAGGGATGGGGCATCCACAGCCTCCTTGGGCAACCTGTTTCAATGCGAGCACAAACCATTCTGCATATGCAATTTCTACACAGAGTCACTGTTGTGCCAGGGCACAGAGATGAGCAGGAGGCATCTGACTCTTAATATAGGGATGCACCTGGGCACTCTCCAGGCTTTTGGTCCATAGTGAGATGGAAGCTGAGCCCAGAAGCAGCGTGGGACAAGCTGCAATGCTCAGCCCAACAGGAGCAGAGCCACACCACAGCCAAAGGCTGCATTGCTCACAGGGGACAGCTCAGTGACCAACCAGCTGTCCTGTTTCCACCATCTGGATTTTAACCTCTTCCTCTCTTTTAATGCATGCCCATGAGGACAAGCATTGAGCTGTCTCATAGCTGCCAGGTGGGCCATCCTCCCCCCCAGCTCCCTCTGCCCAGCCTGGGATGCTGGCCAGGCCAACCCCACAGCCAGCATTCAAGGCCAGGCTGGATGTGGCTCTGGGCAGCCTGGGCTGCTGGTTGGTGACCTGCACATAGCAGGGGGTTGGAACTGGATGAGCATTGTGCTCCTTTGCAACCCAGGCCATTGTAGGATTCTATGATCAAGGTGATAGATCTGTGGCTGGTGCTGTTTAGGACAGTTTATCTCTCTTAAATTTTACTCTTTTTCCCACTAAGCTGCAGATATATGATATCTTGTGGTTGAAAAGCCATTTAAATACTTCTACTCTTTCACATATATGAAATTGTTGAAAAAATATATAACCCACCCTAATTTTTCTTCCCCCCTTTCTTCTCCATTAAGATAAAACATTTCCTTCGCTTATAGATTTGATCCCTCATTGTATCTTCCCCTGCCTTTAAATATCAGAGCATTTATTAAACGGAACGCTTCAGAAAACCACAGAATCTGTTTCTATAGAGACAGATCTATCCCGATTCAATAAAAGGGAGAAAAAAAGACTGGACATTAGGCAACAGGCAGCACCAGACGCACTGGATAACTCTGTCCTGCTGTGATCCTCAGCTCACAGATGAGCCCAATTAGTGAGCTGTGCTTTATGAGGGGTGTGTTTGAGCCAGCAGCCTGGGACGGATGCAATCACAGCACTGCCCAAAAGCCAGCCCCACCTCAGGCACCCAGCTCTGCACTTGTGTCACAGTGAGCACTGCAGGGGCACGTAAATCCAGCTCCAGGACAGATTCATTTCCTTGGTGCCTCAGGTCATGAGATTTTCCAGTAGTTTGCAGACTGTTTCATGACTATAAAGCACCTGCTACGAGGGAAACCAGCTAGAGATGTACACCGTGTGTATCCCACAGCCCGTTAGGAGAGGGGAGCACCAATTTAGCAAAGCACCAATCCACAGACATCACTTCTCCTTATGGTTGTGCTGCATCCTACACACAGCACTTTGGTAATCTGATTAAAGGGTTTGTGCCTTACCCTTGGAAGCAATGTGTGGCCATCTCAGGGACATCCCATGCATGAGAAGAGATTTTACGCTGCCAGCTCATCCCCATCCCTGTGCCTACTGCTATAGGAAGACAAACAGCACAATTCCTATAACTGGTGCACGGAGCCGAGACACCGCTGATCCCAGCCATCGTTTTCAGTTACCATAGAAACAACCTTGCATAGAAGGGGCAGCGTTTAATGTTCTGTTAATACAAAGTACTGCAGTGAATTATGCTCGTTTACAAAGGGCTGTATTTCTCACACAATGTAATTCCTGCATTTGTGCCCTTCAGTGGAAGCTGGCTTACGGTGCAGGCAGGCACTCCTCATAGCACACGGCCAACACAAATGGCCACATCACCTGCAGCATCAGCAGGAACTCCCCAGGAGAAAGGTCCCAGGCAGGAAAGGAACGTCAGAACACATGCAAACCAGAGGGAGCTTCCAGCCCCTATGCTGCTCACCCAAGCTCCCTGTCCCCCTGGATGTCCACGAGCAGCCTGATGCTGCTAACACCCCACACCTCCAGGTTTACCCGTGCTTTATTTGCACAGCAGTTATTTGCTCTGCTGAAAGCTCCTCAAGCACTGTAGAACGTATTTCCAAACCAAAGTTTGGCCTTTAGAAGAATCAAAGAAAAAGCAGGATCAAGTCAAATGCCACAGCTTTGCCCCCACCTGTCCATAAAACCACCTCAGGTCTTGCTTACCACAGCCCAGATGTCTCATTTCTCTTATCACTGCCTTCTCTGTGACACTGACCATTTATATATCCTGCTCAGACATCTCACGTGCCTTTCCTATCATTTTCTCCACTGAAGAATTGTATTCTACTTAATTTTCCCTGCAGAAATCACTTCATACTCTCACAAATTAGATAAAAATGACATCAATTATCACTGCTGTAGTCTTTTAGACACTGCATAGGGGGAAAGGATGTCAGAATAACATCTAAAATATAGACACACCATCAATTTGTTTTATTAGTAAAAGACTCTATCTTGATGTTGGTCCAACAAGCATAGTGGATCATGCTACCCACAACAACCTGAAGATTCTTTTCTATAGGCAACAGTCAACACTGAGGTCATTTTTACTTCATACAGTTTGAATGGCATCCCCATGTAGTGCTGGGAGTTATGGCCAGGTTCCAAAGTTCCTCAGACTCAGAAACAAGTTCTTTATTCATTTTATCATTTAACTGTTGTAATTATATTTTCAAAACAAAATATATATTTGTGTTTTCCTGTAGTAGAGCTGCTCCACACCTGCATTAAGAAGCCCAAGGACTGCTGCTTCACATTCCTGGGGACACGGCCTTCCATAAGGACACTTACATAAGTCATAGAATGCCCTGGGTTGCAAAGGCCCACAGTGCTCATCCAGTCCCAACCCCCTGCTGTGTGCAGGTCGCCAACCAGCAGCCCAGGCTGCCCAGAGCCACATCCAGCCTGGCCTTGAATGCCTGCAGGGATGGGGCATCCACAGCCTCCTTGGGCAACCTGTTCCAGTGCCTCACCACCCTCTGGCAGAAAATAAGCATCAGAATCCACAGCAGGTTGTCACTGCCATGAGCACAACAGCACCTGGCAACCCTACAGAAGGACTCTCAGAAGCAAACAACTCACTCCAAGCTGTGGAAGAGCTCAGGCACTTGAGCACAACCCCACAGGGAGAACAGAAACGGAGCCGTACCCCAGCCCAAGCTCCAGCCCTGGCTGCCCCAGCCCATCCCATTGGCAGCTCTGGCTGCAGCACAATGAAAGCACAGGTGCATTTTTGGGGACTGTTTGGCCCCACAGTGCTTCTAGCAGCTGGAGCTAGCTGCAAAATCCCAGCAAGGAGGAGCAGAATAAGGGCAATGGACAAAAACCACTTTGGGAACACAGAACTAAATAAGTGCAGGAACCTCAAAACCCCAATTGTCCTGGGGCACAACGCTTACAGACACAGAAGCTTCCCACACCCTAGGTCTGCCAACACAGCGCACACCACAGAGGCAATGCCCACTGCCAGCTACACCACAGCTCTGTAATACATCATGTGATGTTGTACTGCACTCCACCCACGTGCACAGTCATTATTTGCACTATTTTTTCATATAGAAAATAACAGCGTGATGCAAATAATTCAGTTAGCTTCCAAGAGGCAGAAAATAAATCTTAGATTGGAGCAAACGCAAACATCAGCATGCTCTCTGGTCAGCTCAGAGCAAGAAACAATTCTTCAGTAGATTTCCCCTACACAATGCAATAACATAATGCCATACAAAGCACAACAAGATGGCAGAGAAGCAAGATCTTTAGCTACAGCGAACTAGGATCTGTTTAGATGCAATAGCAGTAGGCACAGAAAGAAGAAAAAATAACTGCTTACCTTTTAAAGACCACTCAGATCCTCTGATATGAAGGGACCTCCAGATGAGATACCCTCACCTTCACTACCGGCCCTTAAATGAGGTCTATCTAGGAAGGGTTGGATCCTGGCTCCACACCGTCTGGTCACTCAGGTACATTGCATGCACCTGAGCTCCCCTGGGTTGGCCCTGCCTTCCACCAGGTGCTCCATCACTGCTTCAATCAGTGACTCAGCATTCTCACTATAAACAGTGTTCAGGTGTTTGTATTTTCTGAGAAAATCCTTACCTTTGTTCATCCTTAATAATAAGCTTCTAAGGATGTTACATCAATGCTGGCAACTGAAAACATTGCCCATGATGATGGCTGCACTCAGACAAGAAAATCTGACTCACACTGAGGGAAAAGCCTCAGAAACAGCATCAGTGCCAGGGATGTGCTGGGGGAGAAGCACTCACTGCCCACGAGCCTGAAGCCATCCGAATGGATTTCAGCCGTCCCATAGGTGGAATTTCAGCTCATGCAATGTTTTTGCAGTAGAAAAGCAAGATACTAGATGTGTTTATGTTCCCCTCAAACCACCTGAGGTCATTAACTCTTATAGGAAACAACGGAACTGTCTTACTGTGGGGAAAAATATGCGCTCAACCTACAGGTCTAACCCCACACGAGGCACCGTTACTTCTTTGTTCCTATGGACAGACAAAGTCGATCTCTGCAGACCCTCAGTGGAGTGTTAAGTAGCAAAACTTAAACGATCCAAAATACCATTTTTATTAGAACACACAAAACAGGGCTACAAAAACACAGCGAGTGGGTTGGGTATGTGTGCTCTATAGTCCTTCAGGTGCTAAAAAAAAACAGGAGGCAGAGCAGCACTCAGCAACCATCAAGGGGATATAATTAAGCAAAGAAAGTAACTATTATTAGAAACCCCTTCCTTATTTATAAGCAGTGGGATATTTTAACCAGGATGAAAGCAGCGATGGCCTGACAAAACCAAAGAAATGAGGACAGGAGACGCACTGAGGGCTCTCAGTCAGCCTGCATGCAGGAGAGGATGGCACCGGAGAACCCCCTCCTTGTTCAGGGCTGACCTCCAGGAGGAAGGGCTGCAAGGCAGTGGGGAACAGCAGGCAGCACAGAGAAGGGATGGGGCTTTGGTGGATCACCCAGATTGGCAGTGGCTGTGAAGAAGCCCAACTCATCCACCCACAGAGCATGGGACTGGGCTGAGGGAGGGCAGCTGTGCCACAAACAAGCTGTGAGCCAGGGGAAGCCAGCTAGCATACATACTGATTTACCCCAAAGATGATTTTTGCTGTTTTATGCAAGAAAGCTAATCATGTGCTTGACCACAAAATTATAAGCTATTAGAAATAATGTTACTCATTTAGTAATTAGAAGATTAACCAAAGCTCTCTCTATAGCAGTTGTAAGAGTTCATCTCGCACATCATCCAGGATACAGTTCATTAGTTGCAACTAGCTGCTCTTAATCTAAAGGATAATAGCCCTTTACATTCAGCAAAAAATTCCCATCCCTCTTACAAAGTCCATTAACTTTGGCTGATAACTACCAGCCCATTATCTTCGTTCTGTAGATGGCAAACTGCCCATGCACGGGGTAAATAGACTGCATCACACCTCTTGGTGCTTTCACCAAGCTCTTCTGAAGACACGTGCCAAGCTGCTTCCACCTGCCCATGCTGACTGTGGTTGTGCACAAGTCCCTTTTGGGGCCTGGCTTTCATTCAGTACCACACAGCACTGCAGAGTGGACCTACAGATGGGTGAGGGGAAGCAGGATGAGGGGACAGAGCTGTGGTTGGGTGTTAGGAAAAGCCTCTTACCAAGAGGGATGTCAAGTGCCAGGGCAGAGGCTGCAGCATCCCCAGCTGGGGAGAGGCACTGAGCAGCCTGGTCCTGCTGCAGGAGGGGTCACACAGCATCCCAGGGTCCTGTCAGGGCTGTGTGGCTCTAAGAGGCTTTGCTTGTTTGTTTCTTTTAATTTTATTATCATTCCATCAGTCAACCAGCTGATTTTTACTAGCAGTATCAGTCACCTGCTCAGGACTAAATTAAGATCCCAAGAGCTCTGATAGGAACATGTCAAAACATCACACAACATCATCTCATGTGATCGCATCGCATACACACTGAACATAAAATCTACTCATCACCTGGCTATTAAAAATGAGTCTCATTAGCAATGCTAATTCCAACTCAGGTTATAGGCACAGTTCCCTTAAAGCCAGCCCCAAACCCCACAGGGAGTCCTTGGTCCTGGAGTCCTCTCACTGATGCAGAGTTCACCACAGAAGGATTACACTGCAATTAACCCCAGCACTTGCTTTAATCCCTTCTGGCATTAACGAGCTATCCTGTTTGCTCCAGCACTGCTCCCATTTGTTGACCAGGAGCCCTCATCCTCCGAATCAAAGGGTGAATCTAACAAACAGGCTCTTTAATTACTCAGCTAGAAGATGCCATGCAAATGGCTGGAGTGCCTTCCTGCATTTTCTAGGCAAAGCTGCTTACTGATGTTTTGTGCTCAGTACCTGGGAGCAAAGCACGAGCACTTACAGCAACATACGGTGCCCAGGGGCTGTCAATGGGGAGGACAAGGAAAATAAACCAAGAAGTCATCCCCCTCACACTTCCCATAGGGGTAGTTAGAATCGTTTTTTGACCACTACATACTTGATTTCCATTATATTCTCAGAAGTCACGTCAACCAAAGCCGCAGACTTGGAAGAAGTAGCCTCTCTAGTTCTTGTGAGTGCATCTTAAGATCAAGTAACCAAAGGCCAAATACTATTACAGAAAGAAAGTCAATCCATAATCCAATTTTAGAATTCATAAGGCTCCACACACACTTTTATTGGTAGTTAAGCATAAGTATCCTTCAGCAGTAAAGGCTTCGTCCTTCTGGGAAAAAGCCATTGCAGCCCAAGTGGATTCCAGACCAGTTT
The DNA here is from genome assembly GCA_037305975.1 of Chrysolophus pictus. Lineage (NCBI taxonomy): Eukaryota > Metazoa > Chordata > Aves > Galliformes > Phasianidae > Chrysolophus > Chrysolophus pictus. The sequence goes on along the minus strand of CM074582.1, from coordinate 1,508,992 downwards.
GTTTTTTCAAAAAGGGAAATAACAAACAGGGAAGCACAGATTGAAAAGCTCATGATTTTCTGTAGGGATGAAATAAGATTCTTGTTTGATTTTAAGGCCCTGCAGAGCATCCTGTGCAATTCTATTCAGAGTCCTGAGGTATTTTCACCTCTATTTGCATTGCCCAGAAGGTAAGCCCACAATCTGCCCCTCCTTCCCTCTTTCTCCCTGTGAAGTTATATATTAATATATAAGATTTTAAGTTATTTATATGCTTCCTTTCTTCCAATACTTGAAGGGAGCAGATAAACAGGAGGGGAAATGGCTGTTTGTGAGGGTGGATGGTGATAGGACAAGGGGGAATGGTTTTAAACTGAGACAGGGGAGGTTTAGGTTGGATATGAGGAGGAAGTTTTTCAGCCAGAGGGCGGTGAGGCACTGGAACAGGTTGCCCAAGGAGGCTGTGGATGCCCCATCCCTGCAGGCATTCAAGGCCAGGCTGGATGTGGCTCTGGGCAGCCTGGGCTGCTGGTTGGTGACCTGCACACAGCAGGGGGTTGGAGCTGGATGAGCACTGTGGGCCTTTGCAACCCAGGCCATTCTGTGTTTCTGTATCAGCTGCATTCATTTTACAGAAGCACAGAACTGTAGGGGCTGGAAGGGACTTCACTGAGTCCAGCAGCCCCTGCAAAGCAGGCCCCCTACAGCAGGCTTAGACAAAATCAAGGTGACTAAGCAGGCAGGCTCCATCAGAGCAGGACAAACACTTGTGCAAAGTAATCAGAGGCCCTCGAGAGATCTTGAGTTCTGCCTCCACAGAGACACCTCTGCACTGCCGTGTCCTCGGCGCGTAATGAGTCTGTGCAAGGGATGCCAAATCAAAAGGGCTGCAGAAAGGGAGATGACAACATCCAGGTCTGCATGCAAATACAGTCCTATCTGCAATGCAGATGGCTATTTAGCATCAGGTGGAGATCAAAACGTATTCAACAGATTGAACTTCCTCTAGCCTAAAGGCTGTTTTCATTTCTCACACGAAGCTGGTAATTATATTTGCCACTTCTACCTGGAAATTTCAGCAAATATTCCAGGCGAGCTATTCTGATTGGAATGATTCATTTCAATAGAAATATGTTATAAACTAAAGAGTGTTTCCTATTTTTTTTTTTTTAAAGCAGGATTCCTGTTTGCAAAATTAAGCAGGTTTGCAGTGCAGTTCAGGTGAAGTTAAGACTTGTAGAACCATAAAGGTTGGAGAAGCTCTCTTGGATCCCCAAAGCCAAGTCCACCCATCCTGCCCACATCCCTCAGTGCCACATTCCCAGAGCTCTGGGACACCCCCACGGATGGTGACCCCCCCATTCCCTGGGCACACAACCCTCACATTACACAACTCTGCTCTCTGGGCTTCCCTCTCCATCCCACCCACCCACCCTTCTGCAGCAGCAGAGCTTCATTAGCTGGGTTAACTCCGTTTGCAGCAGAGCTCCAATTATGCTCAGGACAATAACAGAAAATACATCTAATGAGGTTATGAGGTAGATCTGCAAACTGAAAGCTCCCACTCAGCTGCTGCAAGTCTCTTCACCACAACCCAGCTTCCCACACAGGGTTCACATACACAAAACCCCTCCAAGGGAGGCACGCAGCATTCTTCCCAACAAAACAGAGAGCTCAGGTGGATTTCAGACCTCAAACATAACATGATCAACAATAGCAAAGCACTAGAGCAGGACTGGGCTTGCTGCACAGGGCCCACCAGCAGCCCCATCTATACCAGACAGAAGTGACCCCCACCTCCAACCACCCCACGCCATCACCATCATCCCCATTGATGGTGTCCCCATTGGTGGTATCACCAGTGCTGGTCTCACCAATGGTGATGTCACCAGAGACAATGTCCCCATTGGTGGTGTCACCAGGGATGGTGTCACTGGTGGTGTTGTCCCCAGGGGTGGTGTCCCTCGCAATACAAAGCCAGTAAATTGTTCCCACACCTTGGGATCCTCGCAGACACAAACTCAAGCATAGCAGGAACAGCATTTGCTGATTCCCAGCAGGATTTGTTGGGGAAATCACCAAAATTCCTCACTTCGGAAGGCCAGACACTAAGTGCAGGAAACTAAAAATCTATGGTTCAATGAAAGTCCTGCTCTCAGGCCTGGCCACAATCCTTTAAAGACAACCCAGTAATTCACACAACTGGATTTGCCTCTGAGGCTAATTTAAAAGTAAAAACTGGTAATTAAAATCCACTTGTAATGAAGATCTACTAGCAATTAAAATTTACTTGGTTGCTTTGCTCAAATTCTCACCACTTTCTTGAGCCTACATTTATCTTAAGATGCTTTTTAGATTTTTAGTTTCCTGCACTTAGTGTCTGGCCTTCCGAAGTGAGGAATTTTGGTGATTTCCCCAACAAATCCTGCTGGGAATCAGCAAATGCTGTTCCTGCTATGCTTGAGTTTGTGTCTGCGAGGATCCCAAGGTGTGGGAACAATTTACTGGCTTTGTATTGCGAGGGACACCACCCCTGGGGACAACACCACCAGTGACACCATCCCTGGTGACAGCACCAATGGGGACATTGTCTCTGGTGACATCACCATTGGTGAGACCAGCACTGGTGATACCACCAATGGGGACACCACCAATGGGGACATTGTCCCTGGTGGCACCACCAATGGGGACATCATCCCAGGCACGTGCACCAGCTCTCACTCAGCAGATTCCAGTTGCTGCCTCTTTCATGCTTGCTGCTAACACAAACTGTGGCAAACCCCACTGTATTCATCTAGGGTAACCCTCATAAAGCCCACACAAAATTAATATCTATATTAAAACCTAGTGTGTCTCCTTCAGTCTAATTTTAGCTCCGGCAGAAGAAGATCTCATCAAAGAGCTGGCCTTGATTAATTTAGATTAGCAGCAGCATCATATAAAGCACATAAATGCATTTATCTTTATGTGTTTTCAGCAACACATTCTGCAAATCAGTGTAACGTATTTAGGAAGCAGGATCCTTTCCTACCAACACATTAGCATTTCCATGAGATGTTGTTAATGTCAAAGCCAGAGATCCAGCTCCACAGCAAGGACGTCAACTGGCCACACTGATAAACCCAGCACAGTAATTAGAGTGAGAGCAATTAGATGGCAGCTTTTCTAGGACAGGATGAGGCATGCTGCTTGTCCCTAACCAGAACACCCTCCCCAAAATGCTGCCAGGCAGACAGCAAAGCCCACAGGTTGGGGCTGTGCTTCCAAAACATGGAAACGTCACCAATTGCCTCTCCAAATTATTTTAACAAGGCAATTAATAGAATTTCTGCAATCAGGGAGAGAGGGAGCTCTGCTGCATAACAGGAATTCTATTTTAATTTAGTTCCTGTTTGGTACTGAAGAGTCCGAGAAGCAGAGGGTACATTTTGTCATCAGTTTACAAAGAAAAATTGAGACAACCTCCATTCAAAATCCTTTTTAACCATTGACTTATCCTATCAATACTCTTTTCCATTCAGTATCTATTATCAGTTATGCTACACAAAGTTTTCTTCCCTGTACAAAGTGGTTTTCCTTGCTAAGAATTGCTTTGCTTTGGTGTTCAAGGATTTTGTGTTGAGGGACATGGTTTAGTGAGTACTATTGGTGATAGGTGGATGGTTGGACTGGATGATCTTGTAGGTCTTTTCCAATCTCGGTGATTCTGTGATTCTGATTTGCACGTAGGAGCTGCTGTTATTTGGGCTGTGTGTGTTTGGGGTTGCATATTGTGTTCTCAGCTTCTGGCCTCCATAGGGCATCCATTGAGCTGCCACCTCAACCACCACACAGGGGCACCAGAGCCAGCCTTTTGTCACCCCACATCTATCCATGTTCCATGGGTCATTCACATGTTTGCCATATGTTATTTATTGGTATTTATTACAGCTTGGCTTCAGATCCAGATCTTGCTGCTTCAAACACCACCTGGAACACTTTCACTCTTTGCATTGCAGCTTGGAGGCCCACACAGTGCAATCAGCAGGAGATCACTGCCCAGTTTCCAGGTCCCTCCAAGCAGCACAGGGGTCTGGATGAGCATCAGCCCTGCACCCAACCAACCAGCAGTCCCACCACTGCACTGCCTGCTCACCTCAACTCCCTTCTCCTGGGGAGTCCATCACTGATTTTCTTTCCTGACTTCTCAGAGCTGCCCTGGGGAGGCTGATGAGGTTCGTTTTTATGTGTCCCAATCTTCTGTGCAGGCACCTCCACGTCGTCAAGCTGCAAGTCAAATAGCAGCGGTCGCTCTCCCCTCTTGCAGGCGTTGTCAGCTATTTCTGCTTCTAATATTATTCATGAGCTACGGTTCTCCTCTGAGCCCCTCCTCAAACATGACCTTGCTGGGGGGTAATGCTGCCCTGCTGTAAATTGAATGGGAGAAATCTGCTCTGGGAGGCAGATGGGAGCCATCCTGAAAACCACCTCCTGCCCTGCTGCTGTGTCATCAGGGGCTGAGCACCACGTAGAGCACAGCACTGGGGTTGAGCTTAGAACCCCATGGGCTCATAGCTGGCATCTCGCTGCCAACAGGTGCGATTGTGCTTAATTACATCACTGCTAGCCTCCCCCTGGTTAAATAGCTGAGACCCGAGGAGTCCTTGCAGGCAGGTTTGAGTCATTACCATGAGAATGTGAAGGCCACGAAGTTAGTTAACCACTAGGTGATGGCTGACGATGCAGCTACATAAAATATAAGACATTCTGAGGTATTTCTGGAGAGGAAAAAAAAGAAAAAAAAAAAGGAAATCTTAAATGCTGTAATTGCTCAGAGTTGTGAAGGTGCTCAGTTTGATGAATTCTTAATACTGACCGCTGCAGGATGGAGAGTAGATGTGGGACACGAGGGCATCCCTCCTTGGTGCAGAGCTCCCAGTGCCCTTATCCTCGCAGCCTTGTGCCGCTGAAGAAGATTGAACCTAACGATCCTACAGTCGATATCTACACGTTAAGTATTGGCTAGGAGTGACCAACTAATTAAGCCACTATCTTGTGCTTTACTAAGCAATTAACGGCACCAATTAGCTCACGCTTTAGCCTACGAATGGCCCATCAGTTTGCAAGACCAGCCCATTAGAAGTGTGCCTGGGGACGTTGTCACTTCTCATCTCTCTAACACAGTGCCCAAAGCCCCTCGTGGCACACTATAGGTACATCGTCCTCTTCGTGCCTTATTAGTGGCACAGCAATACGCTGCCTGTGCTTCTGGCATTCATGCCCTGCCTCGTACCCCACGTCCATTTGGAAACAGAGAATCGTGGTAATAAAAGTTGGAAAATACCCCCACCCACCCCCCCATGCCCACTGCCACATCCCTCAGTGCCACATCCCCACGGCTCTGGGACACCCCCATGGATGGTGACCCCTCATTCCATGGGCAGCTGTGCCACTGCCTGACTGCTCTTTGGAGAAGGAATTGTTCCTCATATCCAACCTGAACCTGGTGCAACTTACGGCCACTTGGGTACATCTCATGGCTACATGCAGAGCAACACAGAAAATAAAATACAGCTTGCCTGAAAACTGTAATTCAATTATTTTTATTTCAGGTTTCGATACTTTAATAAATACGTGCAGACTCATCCATATAATCTCAAAAATTACGTGTTGCCCTTCATGGATGAGAGCACTCTTTCATTAGCAGCACATCTCCTCCCTGCAGCTCTATCCCTGCTCTCACTATCCGTGCCAGGCTGTGGGGAGCAGGGCACGGAGATGCCAGCACCGCTCCCCTGGTGCCAGCAGGTTGATCTTCATGCAGCAGAGCACTGCATGCAGGAGGAGCGAAAGCAGAGCACAAACTGTTCTGGGGACTCTTGCTCTCTGTGTGCCCTTCAGGACACTTGCTTCACCTTCACACTCCTTCCTGTCCCGAGGTCTTCCTCCCAGATAAGCTGTATTTTTCACATGGCAGTGATCACGAGTCTGTGATTCTGCGTGATTTTCATATCAGCAGAGATCTGTACAAAGAGGAAAGGCAGCTGGCTGCTCCAAAGCCAATGCACACAGGAAACCTGGCAGAGACCCCAGCCTCTGGAGCTCCTCTGCCTCCATGGTAGGGGGCTGCTTGAAGGGAGGGGGAAACGCAGCGGCTCTCTCAATGTGCCTTTTGTTACTTATTTTCCCTTTGTGATGAAAGAGCATCTGACCGTAAGTCATAAAAATAGCTATTTATAGAGCTGTAATTAAACACCACTGGAAGTGCGAAGACACAAAAGCATCGCCATCTGCCTCGCGTTTGTGGCAGCATAAATATAGATGAAGTGCTGCTACCCCTTTTGTCCTTTGCAGAAAACTTTGTTTAAATGTGCAGGGGCTGCAGCACAGCTCCCATACAGACCCCCACAATCACAGCACTGTAATGGCAGGGAGGGACCTCTGGAAATCCTCTATCCCAACCCAACCCCGAAGCAGGATACCTACAGCAGGTTGCACAGTAAGAGTGGGTCACACAGGAAAAATCTGCATTAGTACTATCACAAAGGCTGCCTCCTCCTGGGTTCCGTAAATACGGGGCGAAGCAAGGGCAGAGCATTTCCTGACACATGGCCAGCTCCTGGTGTGCAGTTGGTGGGGATGTGGACATGGGCACCAGCATGCAGGCATCAGCTGAAGCCCAGCCTGCTTCCAGCAGGTCCAGTACAATCACTGCCCTCATTGGTAACTGCACATGAGGGTCTATATATATATATAGACTTTGGGCTGAATGGGGATGACTCCACATCAGTGATGCTGAGGCTCCCTCCCCACATCTTATATCACAGAACCTTTAAGGTTGGAGTAGCCCTCTAGGATCCCCAACCCCACACACACCCCCCATACCCACTGCCCACATCCCTCAGTGCCACATCCCCACGGCTCTGGGACACCCCCAGGGATGGTGACCCCCCATTCCATGGGCAGCTGTGCCACTGCCTGACTGCTCTTTGGAGAAGGAATTTCTACTAATATCCAATATGCACATCCCCAGGCACTGCAGGTGTCCCTAGGATGCCAAGCTCTGAATTTCCCATTGGGAACAGCAGCAATATGGGAATTCACCCTGGGGTGAATTTGGCTGAATTGACAGAACTGGATGGCAGTTGTTCTCTGTCACCCCGGGCTTCATCTGAGCCCACCACACACTGTGCCCATGTCACTGCTGCCACTGTCACCGTGTCACTGCTGCCTGCTGGGCACCCGCTGCCTCCCCAGCTGCAGAGCTGGAAACCACTTGCACACAGATAACAATGACAAATATAGCCTGTGAGGAGCATGTGATAGCCCTCAAATCATTCTGAGAACTGCTCGAGTGTTTTAGATAAGACTTAATTACAAGTGCGTTACCATATAATGAAGAAGATGCAAAAGGGCAATGCAGGCTTCTGGAGAGCCTGGTGCAATTCCCATTAAAGGTAACAAATAGAAACCTGTCCTCAGCATGGGATGATTCAACTGCTTTAGGGCCAAATGCCATCCTTCAATACAGGGTACTTCTGTTGGGAATTTTTAGGGCTCATGGATGAGGATGATGGGTTTCACCTGCACTAATTTCACCTGGCAGTGTGGAACTCAGGGATGGGAGACAGCCCCAGAAGTTTGGCTGACTGATGAGAACAGCCACCTTGAAATGTAAAACCTTACATAGAACTTTAGAATTAAAAGAGAACCCTTGAGGAAAGGCATTCCCTGGGGTGAGGGAAGGGTGCAACTCCTGCCACCGAGCTGTTCCTGGTGGGAGCAGAGCTCCTTGGCTTGGCCAACCCAAGTGCAGCCAAGGAAATCTGAACCAGATTACACAGCATTCCTAATCCAGGACAACCTTAACTCCCCAGCTCTGACCATAGTGATATTTATGGGACCAAAGGGGTCTCAGGGACCCCCAGCTCTGTCCCCCAGCAGCTGCCAGCCACAGGCTGAGAGATCCCCACCATCAGCTGTGTGCTGCTGGGGATGGCCTGTGACCTCCACCCACACTATGCCACCAGCAAAGAGCTGTCATGCGTATGTATAAATATATATATACACACATATGTGAATATAAGATACAGACTGGTCACGAGCTGAAACTTGTATATAAGGGGTCAGAAAAGGGGTTTGTTGGGCACCAAGGCAAAAAGGCATGAAAAAAAGACCCAGGCTCAGAGGGGCTGGGAACCTGATTGCTTGCTGCTGGTGACTTCAGTTCTACCCACACTTTAATTGCCTTAAACCATTCTCATTTCTCAGCAATACGCTCTGGATGTTCACTCAGTTATCTTTTCCAAGAATTTTCTAAAATCTCTCCTAAGCACATTAAATTGTGTAATTTCACAGTCAGCTCAAATTGCTGACATCCAGAGCAGATCTGTAGAGCATCAGTGTGAGCCCAGCCATGCTATTACAGGTAATCCTGTGCTCACTTCCCAACAGAAGTGCTGGCAGCAGCCCAGGGGCTGAGCTGGCATCAGCATGGTGCTTTCCACCTCTTTCAACCCCAACACACATTTCAATCACAGAACGGCCTGGGTTGCAAAGGCCCATGATGCTCATCCAGTTCCAACCCCCTGCTGTGTGCAGGTCACCAACCAGCAGCCCAGGCTGCCCAGAGCCACATCCAGCCTGGCCTTGAATGCCTGCAGGGATGGGGCATCCACAGCCTCCTTGGGCAACCTGTTCCAGAGAAAGGTGAATGGTTGGACTGGATGGCCTTGGAAGTTTTCTCCAACCTTGGTGATCCTATGATCACTTGAACACTGTCATAAATGGGTATAACCACCCAGGTTTTATCTGCTCTGTTTCTGCCTTTTGTACCCGTACAGATGTGTTCTTTGAATGTATCAGTCAGCCGTGGCATATGCAGTACGTACAGAAGTCATCACTTAGGAAGAATACACGTTTCTGTGATGCTGTAAAGCTAGAATCCCCAGACATCACCTTTGGATCCTTAACCAAAAGAAAGAAGGGGAAAAAAAAAAAAAAAAGCCCAATAAAACAATTTTTTTCCTTGAAGAATCAGCTCTGCAAATATACAGGGGGCTGGGACAGTCCTCTAGAGGCTGAAATATGAATTTCTAGGTTTCCGCCGAGAAATTTCCCTTCCCGGCAGGGTTATCGCTGGGCTTGGAGCTCCCCTCAGTGGGCGGCGGTGGGGGCACAGCCTGGGTCGGCCGGACGGATGGAGGGACGGACAGAAGGACGGACAGACCCTGCAGCCACCTCAAGGCCATGAGCAGGTCTGGATCCGTGCTAACACGGCATCAAAAAAAGTGCAGAAAGAAGCTCATGGCCACACAGCAGAACATTAAAGGACGTGACAGAAGGGAAGCCCACGTTGGGATCGCGTTGCTGGGTTACTTTAAGTGTGATTCTGCACTCTGGGTGAACAACGCAAGGCTTTCTGTGAGCCTTCAAATAGGGGAAGGAGCTCACCTGGACTCTGGTCTGCATTGCAGACATTAGAAATGAATATTAAAGAAAACAACAACTTATTAATGGCTCTTTAGAATCACAAAATAATCTTGGGGTTGCTGACAGCATAGGAAAAGGCAATGCAAGAGGTTTGGTTGCACCTGGTGAGCTGATAGATGCCCCATATGCCTGTGAGCATTCAAGAGGGATGTGGACGATGCTCTCAGTAACGTGCATCCATTTGGGTTGGTCCTGAGGAGGTCAAGCAGTGGGACTCGATGACCTTTGAAGCTGAACTTATTCCATTCTATTTCTGTTCCGTTCTACCTTTAGCCAGGAGAAAGCCACCATCGGGGCAGTGGTTGCTCACTGTGGTCTCCAGTGCTCCTGGTGCCTGGGGTTTCCTGCTTGGTGGGGTGCACCATAAGACCCTACTGATTTAAGAACCTTGGGAATTTCTAAAACAGAGCTTTATATGGGCTGTTGGCTGCTTTGTCTCATGGCTCCTAGGAATAGGTTCCTCCTGGGAATAGGACCCCACGCTTTAAAGGCTGCTCCGGGGTCTCATCCCCAAGGCTTTTCTCACTTGCACACCCATTGCAGTTGGAATCCTAATGGAGGTCCTGCTGCTGGGTGCAGCTGCAGAGGTGCAAACAGATGCTCAGCATCCCTCCCCGCACTGGTGGCAGCAGTTGGGGGCAATTTCCAGGCACCTATTTCTATTGTCTGCCTGAGATTCTTTGTTTTAAATTAGCAGAAGATGCCGTAAGAAAGAGAATGACAGAATTAAAGGGATAAAGAAGAGAAATTAATTGAGGTCTGCAGGCAGTAATGAGAAATATCTCTGTTAATAATAAATGTAAAGCCCAATAAATGTAATGATGTAACTACACCCATTGTGCTGAAGTGGGTTTATTTTAATCTTCCTAATAGGTCATTTCATGCCTGCTTTACCACAGCCAGCCTCCCCTCTCGTTCAGAGCACAGTGTCCTCTTACAAATGGCTCTTTCTGTGCCTCAGCCCAATGTATTTATGAGCATTATTAAAAATAATAGCATTGTGCTTGCCTTCCTGGCAGAGGCACGCAGCCAGCATTGCCCGTGGCATTGCCCACCATGAGCTCTCCCTGCAGGCAATGCCCTTGTCCCCACTGTGAGCCCAGTGCTGGGGAAAGGGAAAGGAAGAGGAAGCTGCCAATGAACACTGCAAAAGGAACACACAATCAAAAACAACACTGAAAAATGCAATGATGAGGGAAACCACTGCACTTAATGGCTGCCCCAGCTCCACATCACTGTTGAAACATTTCTGCCTATGCAGGGAGCTCCATAGAGGAGCCTGAACCATTCTGGAGATTCAGGAGGACTCACTATTACAATGTGCATAGAATTGTCTAGGTTGGAAAAGACCACTAAGACCGTTTAGTCCAACCATCACCACCATGCACACTAAACCCCATCACTCCATAGAAATCATTAAGGTTGGAAAAGACCGCTAAGACCATCTCAGTTCTTGATCAAAACTCAATTCACAGTTTTCCAAAGGTGCCCCCAGAGGTGTGGCACTGCTCCCCCTGCACCTCAGCTCACAGCAGGACCAGGAGGACCCTCCCTCAGTGCTCTCCTTCCCATGCCCCCATCCCAGCCAGCGTGGGATGGGAAAACATGAGGATGGATGGCCCTCAGTGGGGCTTCAGCTGAACCACACAAACAGCTCTGCTCAGCCAAGGTAAAAGAAAGTGACCATTCAGAAAGAAAGCCATCGTCTGTTTGTGAGAGTCAGACTGGGTGGAAAATAAACTATCCATAACTTTCTGGTATGCCCCAGCTTTTCTTGTCAGTTTCCTTTTTCACGGTAAAAAATATTTCTGCAAGGAAAAGAGCATCAGAGGCTGATTGACTGGAGACAATCACTTCTTTTTCCTAATTCTTCATCAAATCGTATCAAATTTAAAGCACTTAGTCATAGAATTGTGGTGTGGTTTGGGTTGGAAAGGACCTTATCTTATCCCCAAGGCTCCTGCAAATCCTCCAACGAGTTGTTAAATGATACAAAAAATCTTTAGAGACAATGAATGTGAAGACGATCAAATTACAGTAGGATAAAATATTTCCTCCCGCTAACAAATATTTAAATTTGTTTTAAATATACCATTTCCATGAAAACGCCATTTGAGTTAATTACTTTACAGTAAATGCACCTCTTAAATAATTGCTAAACCTCAAGAAATGCTTTCAATAATTGACTGAGTTTTCATAAGGAAAAATGGTGTTATTAAATCAAAATTAAATGCACATTTGAGACACTTAACTTAGAGTGCTAGCACACCAAGCATTTCCATACCATATAGGAAATAACTTGGGAAATGAATGGAGGATGCAGTCACTCTGCAGCTATCTACAGCCATCCCCTCCTCGTTCTCTGACTCCCTTGTGGATCAGAGCACTTCTTGTGGATGCACAGGTGAAATCCACCCACAGGTGAACTGGGAGCAGTTTAAGCGCAGGGGCTTTGCGCACTGGACCAGCTGGGCCCTGGGCTAGCGTGTGGCTTGAGGTCTGCATCCTGGGCTCTGAGCAGCTGACTGAGCCATAGGTGCCATTTTATCACAGGGCAATGGGACCAGATGGCCTTTAAAGGTCCCTTGCGGTGACTGCGTGGCTCTGTGGCTCTATGGACGCATCGGAGCCAATGCACACGTGGAGCTGCTCCTCCTGGCCACGCGGCGCTGTGCTGCACCGAGGAAACCTCCATCTGTGACTTGGCTCCCCTGAAGCAGAACAGCAATGTCCTCCTTCCAGATCTGCCTTGGGATCCTATATTTCTCAGAGCTTGACATGCAGTGTTCATCTGAGCTAATTCTTCCTTTCTGCTTCTCTCTTCCCTTCGCTGCCCTTGGCCTTTATGGATGCGTTATTCTGCTTCAAAGCAGCACTAGCCATAGAATCACAGAATGGCCTGGGTTGCAAAGGCCCACAATGCTCATCCAGTTCCAACCCCCTGCTGTGTGCAGGTCGCCAACCAGCAGCCCAGGCTGCCCAGAGCCACATCCAGCCTGGCCTTGAATGCCTGCAGGGATGGGGCATCCACAGCCTCCTTGGGCAACCTGTTCCAGCGCCTCACCACCCTATGAGTGAAAAACTTCCTCCTCATATCCAACCTAAACCTCCCCTGTCTCAGTTTAAAACCACTCCCTGTTTTGGGAAGAGCCATAAGAGCCAAGTGTGAGCAGACAGCATCCCAAAAAAGCTCAGCATTTTCCAGTCCAGACTCCACCAGAAGTAATAGGCTCTCCACAGCACATCCGACCACACAGAGAGCAGCACTAGAGGGAAGCATTTCCCCACATACCAGGGGCTCAGCACAGCTGAAAACAGCAAAATCCAGCGGCAGAGAAAGGGTAACCGTAATATTCAGCTATGTTAATCAACTGCAATTAATAAGAGTGAGCTGCAACTCGTAATCAGCTCCCATCAGTTGCCAGTGATAAAGATATTACCAAGCAACAGATAATGAACTGATATTTAAACTGAATTACATTATTTAATGTATAGAAAGTTCCACTGAGCCTTACAGTGCAGATTGTTTACATGTTTATTCTAATGAGCAAAAGAGCTCCAGATCCAGGGAGCGGGCAGAGGGAAATCCTAGCATGGCAGGGGCTCAGTGCTCACCTCTTTGCAGCAGAGCCCAATGGCTTTGGTTAGGACACAGCTACATGTAGGGATTGCAGTGATTGATTAAATGCCCTTCTTACACAACTACCAGATAGAGATTGGTGGTAACGATTTGTGCAGCACTGCCCATACCTCAGCACCCAGGTGTTTCTGATGGAGAGAAGAAAAGCTTGTCATGGATTTTCCCATCTGAAAGAATGTCCTAAAATGGATGACACTGGGGATAAAACATCTGGCAGCTTGTCCCTGTGCCCACCAAGGCTGTGACACCGCAGAGGTGTCTCGTCATCTTCTTTTTCCTACAGCTTCCACCAGCTCTCAGGCAGAGATGAGGACATCAATTAATGACAGTAATTGCAGCATGGGGATGGAAGCGGTGGAGAAGCAGCACACAGGGCAGAAGTAGTGGGTGCTGCAGGACACTGGGTGATACCAGGCAGTGGGTCAGCTGCTTGATTCCAAGCACAAACAGCGAGTAGGGAGGGCAAGTGATCCTCTGAATACATGCAGATATTGGTAAATTAAGACTGACACACGGCTGGGCAAGAACTGACAAAGAGGAAGAGCAAGGGCCACTCACTGGTTATAAATACTGACTCATTAACGAAGTATTCTGAAATAAAACACGTTACTATCTCTAGCCACTTCCAGCTTTCAAGGTGCCCAGCCCCCCTCAGCACGGTCAGGGAGGCAGGGAGTACCTCCAGCATTGGGATAGCTGTACCTGCAGTGCACTGCATTGTTTGTGCTGCACTGGTGCCTGCAGTGCCAGATCTGTGCTTAGAGTCACAGAATCACAGAATAAGGGCTTGGGTTGGAAAGGACCTTAAAAATCATAGAACCATCGATTGATTGGGTTGGAAGGACCATAGAAGATCATAGAACCACTGAATGGATGGGCTGGAAGGGATCTCAAAGATCAAAGAACCATGGATTTGTTGGGTTGGAAGAGACTTTAAAGACCACAGAACCACAGAATTGTTGAGATGGAAAGGGCCTTAAAGACCACCCAGTTCCAACCCCTGCTGTGGGCTTAACATCTCTGCTCACCTGTCTATACAAGTTCATCTACTCAAACTTCAGAATGACTCAAAATTATTTTTCTTGCACATGATTAACCATTTCCTAGGAAAATGCATTCTGCTGACAGCTGTTTTGAAGGACAACAGCTCCTTAATGTAAAAGAGTGGATGAAGAAACACTGTCAGTTTTTTTATAGCATGGCAGACTCGCAGCTACCTGGCTGTGCACCTCAGGTCTGAAGGCTGCAAATGGGGTTTTGCAGAGATCATAGACTCACTGGGCTTTGTCAGCCTTCTCTGAATGAGTTAATGGCAGGAATAAAAAAAATGTAGGAGAGAAAAGGTTCTGGTTTGAGAAACAGCTGCAAAATTGAACCAAGTCCAAATCTGTAGTAAAGATTGATGTTCACATAAACAATTACAGCTGTAGCTTAAGTGTTCCATGATAAGCAATGGTACATCCCAGCCTTTCACTTGCTGTTTCTGTAATAAAGTTGTTATAGCTACATTAATTAATCTAAGGGCACTTCTCAGCGCTGCTCTACCCACCCACCTCTCTGAGGAAGCAGAAATCTGGAGTTCTTTGTAAAACAATAAATAACAGCAGCACAAACTCTTGGCTGTTCCCAGCTCCTCCGAACTGTCAGAAGTCACCGGAGCCACCAGCTCTGTCCTCAATCCAACTTCAGGGGGGATTAACAGTGCAGTGATTTATTCCCTCAAAGAATCTGCCTTCAGATAGCTCAGGGTTGGGCAGCTTTGCAGGAGGATGCTTGGGTCCCTTCATATTTCCTTGGCAAGGAGGGACTGTGCAACACTCACTCGCTTGCTCATGAGTGGACAGGGCTTCCGTGCTGTTATTATTTATGGGAATAATCAGGGTTTCTGTTTCTTTCTTAATGGAACTTCTTCCCCCACAGCAGAAGAGAAAAGTGCCATCTGTATGGAATCAAGTCGCCTCGTAGGGACCTGCCCCCTTCTGAGGTATTTCCCAGGGAAACCCACTTCAGTGCACACCACATCGTGGTGGCAGCCCCATATCATGGGGGAAGGGGGGATACCCAGTGCCCCCCCACAGCACCTGGCCCCACATAAAGCTGTCTGCTGCCCTTGGTTGCTCTGTGTTGAGAAGCACCTGGGAGAAATGCTTGGCTTTAGGAGCCTCCCTGAGATGAATGATGTACTTCAGCCTTACCAGAGTGACTGCTTTGGATGCTAAGGATTTGGGAACCAAACAAAAATCTATGCTATTTGCTCACATTTTCCAAACACTGTAATAACTTCTCTTTCAAAAAAGCAAAACAACAAACAAACAAACAAAAATCCACCAACAAAACTAGCCATGCATTGTTACATATATAAGCAACCATTAACAAATGAAAGTAGGGAAAGTGACACAGGTTTAAGCGTGCACTGCTTGCTGCTGCTTTTGCCTTCTCTCCTGCCCATGCTTGCATCTGTGCAGCATTTTTTTTCCATCCCCAGGGCTGGAAATGCACAGCTTGCTGTGGGTGAAGTGGCACGCACGGGGCTGGAGATGTGAGGGCAGCAGCACCCCTGTGGTGCAGGAGCTTCCCCCTCCCATTGCTGGGAAGCCTGAGGGCTGTGTTTTCTGAACAGCAGAACAGAGTGGGAATCAAAATAAAAATAATTCTAAAAGGTGGCATTTAAGAAATTATTGCAATTATAAACAAAAGAAATGGTTGTGAAATAATTACAATAAGCAGAAAAACACGGCTATGCAGCTCCCAGGCTTCTTGCCTGCCTTTTCCCTATTCCTGATGGTAATTCCTCTCCCCTATTCCCAAACCTCTCTCTCAGCAGACATCAGCAGTGCACACGCAGGGTGAGGTGAGAGCACCATGCGCTCAAACCATGGCTTTGCCTTTCTTCCAGACCCCCAATTTTAGGGCATCGCCTCACGTCCCCACATTTTGGTCTGAGCTTTGAGGCTCGCCCCAAAACCACTCCTCCCAATGGAGCGGGGGGCACATTTTGGGGCCCTTTGGGCCCTTTTGGGGCATCCTGGTGGGCGAGGGCCCCACGGGGCCATAGAGCACTAGATGGCATTGTTACACCGGCGCTGTGCTGAGACCCAAATTAGTAGACAATTATCCCTCTTCCACTCCTCCCTTCCTGTGATGAAGCCGGCTCCTCATAGCCCGCAGGATAAATTCTATAGGGTGCCTGCCTCAGTCAGGGCTGTTCCTTCGCAGGCTCGCTCTTCCCAGCTTTCACCTCAATCTGTCATACAGATTTGACACTGCCTCGTTCCAACAGTGCTCAGAAATGACATGTATATAATGTGGAATATTGTGCACATTTACAGCCAGGATTTTTTTCCCCTTAAAACATTGCTCGCTATATTCTGGCAGTCGTTGTTCTGGAAATAAAATAAAATTTGAAGGGGGGGGGGAGGTGGGGAAAGAAAAAGCAGAGGGTTCTTTTCCTTTCTGTGTGTCAGTGACCGTATTAAACAAACTTTTGTTTGGATGCTGATGCTGTGATGCTGTGCAGGACAACGCGTGTTGGGTTTCCAGCTGTCAGTGCCTGTGATTGCTAATTAAGGTGACGACGTGTGCAGCCCCGGTGCAGGGAGCCTTTATGATTCCTTTCCATTAATACCCAATATTATAAAGCAAATTAACTGCTGTGGCTATCTAGAAAACAAAAAAATAAACCAAGTCCTTCTAAAAGAGCAGCAAGAACGGCGCAGCGGGGCTGAGAACCCCTTGCATCAGGTGGGTTAAATGTGTAACCACAGCTCTGTTTCCTCGTGCTGCCTGTAACCAGCCTTCTGCCCTATCCCAATAATCAGGGACTGAGTTCAGTTATTTCTGAACTCAGAAACAAGAAAACAAAACAAAAAATCCCAATTACATTGGAATGATTTCATGATTCCTTGGGCTCTGCTACTACCTCTAGCTGAGAGCAGAACTGTACCCACGTGGGGCCAGCAGTGCCTCCTCCTGCAGTAGGGGCACACAGTGTCAGTGCTGATGCTTTGAGCCTGGGCAGTGCTGGTACATGGAGGGGATGGAGAGGTAAGGGCTGCAATTCATCATCAGAGAGCAAATTTGAAGGGGATTGAAAACAACGGCTGCCTCCTCTCCAATAATTGCAAGAAGAAACAAAGGTCCAAATTCTTGGGGATTCCCAGCACAGATTTTGGGCCAGCCCAAATCGCTTTCCATTCCCCCTGCAGAACTCAACTAGGTTCAAAAGATTTCAAAACAAAGCGCATTATTAATTTCTGCCTTTTAATCCGCACTTCCAATACTCAGTGCAGAGCCACGGGCCCAGCCCACCAGGCAGGATGGTCCATGTGCTTGCAGGCACTGCCTGCACCCACCATGCTGGGCAGCGAGAGTGAGCACTGCTGCCCAAACCCACATTGGTTGTGTTACATAGAGCTCATGGCCCAGAGCCACATCCAGCCTGGCCTTGAATGCCTCCAGGGATGGGGCATCCACAACCTCCTTGGGCAACCTGTTCCAGTGCCTCACCACCCTCTGAGTGTCAATGGAAGGCTGATGGAATCACAACAAACCCCAAATGCTAAGCAAAGGGCTGCACGCTCTGGCAGCACACAGCCACCCAGGCTGCTGACAAACAAACCCTCCCAAGTGCATCCCCCAGACTTTGGGCACTGTTTTTAAGGCAATCCCCGTGGCTGCTGCAGGAGCTCGGGGTGCAGGAGGGGATCTGTGCACCATGAATTTTCGGTGGTTCACAGGCATTGCACGGAGTTGACTGCAGCTCATGCATTCATGCTCTGCTCAGCGCCATGCACTGCAAAGCAAAGTTTTCATTGCCACGCAGAGAGGGAACCTCACTTGGCGGCACTTTATTAATTGTTGTATATCTCAGGATAAACTTTTGCTCAGGCACTCCGAGGCTGTTTGTTTTTACTTCAAGCCCTGTCAAGGTCTGTGGAAAGATAGGAGCCACATACAGACCTGCGCTCTGCTGAGCCATGCAGAGAATCATCTTAACTGTCATTGCAGCAATACCGCTCTGTCACTCTGTTTGCTTTTCTTTAGAAACTTAATTCTGATTAAAAATAATACTCCGGGCTCTTCCTCTGCCATAGAGAAAAAGGAGGAGGGATCGTGTGCAGAAATCTCCGTTTATGAAAAGTAGCACAGAGTTCTGCTGCGTGACAGCTGTCCCATGCAGCTGCAGCCACAGCAGGGCTCCTACCTGCAGCAGCAAACTGCAGCTCCACCACTCATTCCCTTACTGCTGTTGTCAACACACGGTGCATTTTCCAGTGCTCAGCACAGGCTGCAGGTAAATGCTGATTTTCTGGTGGGGCTGCTGCACGCTCACAGCAACGATACGTGTATGGAAGACGCCTCCCATCCATCAGAGGCATCTCTGGAGCGCCCACCAATCACCATAGTAACTGAGAACCAATTACTGTAATTAAGATTCACATGGAGTTGTCCCTTACAATCAGGAGCTATTCTAATTTTTAATTTATTTATTTATAGGCCTCTGGTGCTTAACGTGGCCGGTAGAGCTCCGGCACGCTTCCCACCAGGCACCACCACCTCTCTCACTGAGCAGTGGCCTGATGGGGTGGGCAGATTTTGCTCATTCTGAGGACACCACATTAAAAAAGATAAAATTTTGACCCACTGTCAAATGTAGCAGCAGCACTACTTTGTCCAAGTCACACATGGGAGGGCACAGAGCACCTTCCATTCCATTGGAAGTGCACATGTAGTGGGAGAATGCAAGGCTGGTGTGTGCTTCCTTCCCAACTGCCCAAATCTGCTGGTGTTATCATGGATAGCAGCAGATAGGCCAAAATGACAAAAAAAAAATTACAACAAGACTGCCTTATTGTTGTATCGTCTCTGTAACAGTTGTTAACAGCACCAGTATACTTCTGCTAGCTGTTTTGACTCCACTTCCTTGAGCCAGACACATATTAAATACAGAGTTAAAGCAGAAAAAAAAATGCAGGTTCAGTGTGCAGAAGGAGCTCAGAATACATCAGCAGAAATACATTAAGAATCCTATACTTAAAAATGCACGCCAGAAGTCAAACTGCTTTCCTTTCCATTGAAAGAGCAGGTACAACAGATACATGCTCCAAAATCCCCCACCAAAGATCCCTTCCAGAGCCCCACTGAGCTCCTTCCCAGCTCAGCTCTGCACACTGACTGGCACTGGAGACGTTCCCGTTGCGTAGAGCCAAGCAAGGTTAGGCCGGGTTACATTGCATCACTAGGCACAAGACATAACCACATGTAAAATGACATAATGCAAATTTCAACATGATGTGGGTTTCTTCCTACACACTGAAATGCTTTCCAGAACTTGTACACTGCTGACTTTGCGGATGATGAGTGAGGATGAGAGGTGCTTTCGGGGAGCACCATCCGCAGCAGAGCCTCCACCTACCTCAGGTGCATCGCAGAGAAGATGCTTTTGTCATGGTACAAGCCTCTCTTTCCATCTGTTACATTCTCTAGCTTGTCTTTTCTTTATCCAATTCCCAAGAGCTAAGCTAGGTGAGACCACGAGCCATGCGGGCGCAGATCCATACATCTGAAATACCCATTTTCAAAACCTGCAGTTCAGAGGAGGAGGCTCCCAGACACTCCAGGACTTAGCATTATTAGCAAGCCAGCTCTTTTACACTTTAGGAGAAAAAAAGAAGAAAAGGAGGAGCAACACAAGGATGAAGGGAATGGCCATCACAGCTGTCCTCACTCATGGCCACGCTCATCCGCTCGCATCCCAGGCTGCATCAGCCTCTTCTAAGCTGAGAAAGGCAGTCTGCAGCCAGGAGTGATCATGCAGATGTGTAAATATTAATGAACTTGCAAGTTGAGAATATGCAGCCTTGATGGCTGTCAGTCTTCATGGCTGTACAGCTTTTTGGCTTACACACTCACTGCCGAGCCTTTGAGCCGGTCCATTCCAAGCCTGGTGAGAGAGGAGAGGCTTTCACACCAACCTCAGCTCACTCATAACCCCACCGCCCCAAATGTGCCCCTGAGCTCCTTCCATGCCTCTCCCAGCAAATCCCATGAGCCACAGCTTGCTGTGAGCTCATTTATCTCAGCACCAAGCAGGCTGCAGGGCCAGGAGGGCTGTGACCACCTTGTGCACTTCAACATGAACTGTTAACAACGATAAACACTCATCAAAGGTACTCAGTTTTCCAATGACCTCATAAGATTCATTGCTGTCAAGCTTCAGATTTTATATATATTATATATATTTATATATATTCCCGCAAAGCAAATTCCATCATCTCCAAGTCAGCGTTTCCCACAATGTTTACAACCCGACCAACTGCAGGGCAAAGCCCGCTCTATCTACAGACCAAAGCATGAGTTTTATTTATTTATTTAAAGTAAGCCACTCCTGCCAATTTATTCCAAGTTCGTAAGCCTTACAATAAAGATAAAAGGAGCAGACGTCTCTTGGCTCCAATAGCTCAGCTGAGGAGCTGGGAGCTATCTGCAGCCCAGCGAAGCCTGCTGGATGTGTGCTTTTACCATCTCAGGCTCCAGCACAATATAAGGAAGGATTATGAAGATTAAAAAAAAAATAAATAAATACAAATGAAACAAATGAAACTCCCACTTATTTTATTTAAATCACTCTGCGTAGGATCAGGCTGGCTCTGGGGGAGTATCAAAGCTTTTTATAATTATTAATCTACTTATTATTGTAACTGATACTTTCTCCTATCTGACTGAACGCGCTGCTTGACAAATCACTCAGCATCTTTTGTGTCACTGAACTTCAGTAAAAGTGTGGCATTTTCCACTGCTTTGGTTCTCTTCAGTCTGTTAATTTAGGTTTGGTTTTGTTTTTTTTTTTTTGCCTAAAGTCTCACAAGCCATCACCAAGCCCTTTAAATACCAAGCCTAGCCCACCAAATTATTATTATTATTATTACTATTATTATTATTAGCCAAGACTGGGAAACTGTGAAATACCTTTAACTCATCTACACGTGAGAGAAGAATAACAGATTACTGCCCTGCAGCCCCTTCATTGCCCCTCATCTAGGATCCAGCTGGTGGGAAGAAAACACAACAGTGCTGTGGACCACCAGGAGAAAGAACCAGCCCTCTGCCTGTTGGCTCTCTCAAGGGCCCTGCAATGGTAATGCCCTTCAGCCCATGTTGACACACACCTGTCTCCAGACAGAGCTGAAACCAAAGCAATATTTCACAAAATAAGGCTCAGAAACAAATTTTTAAGGCATCCCAGTTCTGTTTTCTGCTTTCAAACTAGCACAAATGTATGGTCTTAAGCACCAAGGGCACATCTCATCTCACATAAAAGCCTCTCTTTGGTGTGATATTAACAAGCTCACATGGTAAAGGTCAGCCCATCCGCGGCCACCCACAGCCCACGGGAACAAAACCAAGGCAGTACCTTCCATCCAGCACTAGGAGAAGAGCCAGGATGCATAATCCCACATTGAGCGCCTGGGACAGCACACCTACAACATCAATAGTGCTCTTGGCTGCCCATCAGATGGAAAAGCAGCTCTGGTACACTGCCCTGTGCTAAGCTATCCCCCAGCCAGTGAGAGCAGGTGCAATTCATTGCCTACCTGATCGCCTTATTAATTAACATTGGGGGGGGGGGGAACAGCATCTGGGGGCCTGAAGATCATTGTTGGGTTTCATCTTATTTCTCATTAGTTGAGATTCATCATAGACTTAGAGAGTTTTGTTTTATAGGTCTAGCCACAAACTTCATCTACCCTAAACTGTTCTAAATAATGACTTCCTCTATATTTGATGCATTGTGCGACTGATAGGACAACGCTGTGTCTGTCAGGCCTTACTGAGATAGACACAATAGGTAGAACAGAAAGTGGTGAAATGCAAAGCAAACCCATAGCAGTGCTTTGGCTGGCGAGCATTGGAGGAATTGCTCTCATCTGTGTCAGCAGAGCATCTGCCCTCTGTGCCTCTCCCCACTGATACAACTGCAGAAAGAGCTGCTGGGGTGAGCCCTGTGCTTTTTGTTCCTGATGCACAGCCCACAGCTGCCTGGGCCCTTCTCAGCAAGGAGCTAATTGCAGAGTCCTCCAGTAAGTTCTCGTCTTAGTAAAACTTCATTATTTCATCAAAACATACAAAAGAACATTTCCCAATCTATGCTGAACTGCTATAAATAATTACACCGGAGTATTCTTGGCAAATCAGTGAACATTTGCTTGTGGCCATGAATTTCTGCATGCCACACATTCCTCCCTTCGGTGCACAGTCTGCCCTGGATATCTGAACAAGTAAACAAGGCAGACTATATGTCCACCTACTCATTATTTTCAACGTATAATTTACAAAGCATGAAATAACGAGATTACACTACTGATGAAAAACAATTCTTGGAGATGCACCTGAATGGAGACGTGAGTCAATACCTTGCTCAAATCAAGATTTCATTTCCTCCCATACCTTGTTGTGTGTGCGCGAGTATGAGAAGGGAACCTGGGGACAAAGGTTACTGGACTCAGGATATTAATTTTGGGGGCTGAATTCTTGATTTTGAAGTGTAGTGTGCTGTGTTGCTTTGGATGCAGAGGCAGACAGCCCTGTACTTCAGCAGGGCTATGGCAGTAACTTCATCAGAGAACAGAAACATTTCTGATGGATACATGGGCAAAGCGAACTGGCCGTAATTCAGAGATCATGGAACCATTTATATTGGAAGAGACCTCCAAGATCATTGAGTCCAACCTTCAGTTCACTAGGGAAGCCAAAATATGTATCTTTTCTGACTGCAGAGAACACTTTTCACGTGTTTTGGTTGGGCTGCAGCCCACTGGCTTGGAAGGAGCCATATCTGCCTGTGGGGCTGCGGGGCTCTGCTGCATGGCAAGGCTAGCAGCTCTTTCATGTCATGCCAGTAATTTAAGCAAGGAGTGTTTAAGGCTCTGGATAAAAACTGCAAATAGGTGTTGTCCCAGTGTATGAAATCCAGCAGTTTTCTGTTGCTCACGCTCATGAGAAGGCGACCACACATCTCTGAGCCCCCAGACTCCACGTGTCGTGCAGTGTGGGGCAGCACCCATGCATGGCTCTGCATTATCAGCATTCTGGAATGCAGAAGCCTGCATTTCTTCCTTAATGCAAAGCCTTTCAAATGGCTGCGTATGGGCTGGGGCACTGCAGGACTCACCATACCTTGTACTTTTAGCCACTATCAAGAGCATCATTTTTTCCAGCATTTTTCCAGGAACGTATTGAAATGAACCTCTGCCTCTATGGCACAATGTCACAGAACTGAACAGGCTCAGGGGTAGCTCAGACCCCTGTTCAGGATCGGCCTTGGTTCACAGGAGGTTTTTCCCTAGCCCCAAAAATAACTTGTCTGGAAAAGGCTTTAACATCTAACCAGCCCGAAGTTAGCAAAGTAAATGCCAGGGCTGCTCACCCAGTTCAACGTGTCTGCATGTCTGAAACCCTCAGATCTCAGAAGCTTGATTTGATTATCTTGATTATCAGCATCTGCTTTAGTGGCTCACACTATCAAACAGAAGACATCAGTTTGAATTATGGCTTCTGTCCTTTACCTCCTGACAGAGCTGTCAAGCCCAGGCTGCGAGGAGGAGGACTGCAAAGGCAAAGGAGAGAATAAAGCTGCCTGTGTGCCAGGGCATCCAGAACAGGAGGGATAAGAGCAGAAGCCCTCAGGAGCTGTGGCTGCAGGAGAGCCTATCCAGGAAGGTCAGATCCTGAAGGAGTCCTGGTAAGTGGGAGCTGCTCTGCACATCCAGAGGATGATGGAAACCCCGCCATGGTGAGATGTCCAAAAGCACATTCAGCCACACCGGTAGCCATTCATGTCTCATCCGGACGCTTCTGGATGTCTTTGGACAACTCCTCCAGGCTCTCTGGCAGGATCTCTCTTTTAGCTTTAACAGCTTTGCAGCATCACTCGGTCCTTCTCTTCCAGTCTCTTCGAATCTGCAGGGATCTGGGAAAAGTCACTCATGGAGAAGCAGTTGTGACTCAGCAGAGGTCCCAGACTTCTGTTGGCGCAGATGACGACATTCAGCCTGCGCATGGAACGGCGCTGAGCAGAAGGAAGGTCTGTAGGTAGGACCTGAATTTTCTCATATATTTTGTAACAAAGAGTATTTGCCTCACTGGAGTTTGGGTGTTACTGGAAAGGAAATGTCAAATATTAATATTTGCAAAGGCTCTTTTTCTGGTCCACAGATTGCTGCCTCCAACCCAGATCGCTGTGAACAGGCAGATCTGGAGCTGCAGTTATTTCAGATGTTCCCCGAGGTTTTTGTCTTTTTTTTTTTTTTTAGGCCCTTCAATTTTATCTCCTTTTCTTTTTCACTGATTCAAGATATCTCCAACTCCTCCTTTTCCTCAAGGTTTGTTCTTCTCACCCATTCTGCTTTTGACTTCCTTCTCTCCATTTTCCCTTTCTCCTTGCCCTTTCTCATCTTATCATAGCATTCTTTTTTTCCACGGAGCATGAAAATAGGTATTTCCTCTGCTTCATGCTAAAGCAGCTGCTTGTCATTATAATCATGAAGAAAAATACATGTAGAAATGATACTGAATCCTTTAAGGATCTTTGCCTTTTATTATTCCAATAATTGCTCCTTCACCAAATGCCATATCTTTGTTGCAGTGATTTCCAGTGCTCTCTTTGTGGCCAAATTCCCAGGCCTGATTCTTCCTTCCCCAACCCTAGGATGACTGGAGCTCACAAGCTGCCTGAGCCAGCATTAAGGACAAGCAGTTGCTGCGTAGTGACTTGAGTGACCACTCACACAAATTGACAGCACATCCAACCTGCAACGTCACGTGCAGTTAAAAGAAAGGAAAGTTGCACAACCTCCACGGCTTCAGGTATGGTCATTTAAAACACTCAAACAATTATAAAGAATGATCAATTTTATTGATAGTTTTTGCGCGGACAAAAGAGCCGAATCTGACAAATCACCGGTGATGGATAGTTCAGGGTATAAATGAAAGAATAGGGGAAAAAAAAAAAAAAAAAGGAAGGGAATGATTTTTATTAGATTTTGGATGAGCCAAAAGGTTTTTAAATATTGGTGTTTTTCTTTCTTTTCCTTCTAAAGAACTAGAAAAGAAGCTGCTTATCTCAGGCTCTGCATATTGCTGTCATTTATAACCAACAAGCAAAACCTGCAGCAGAAGAGGAGGATGCAGTTTTGCTCAGCCAAGAAACTAACCGGGTCAGGTTGTTCCTAAGCTACTCCCATAGCAGCCAAAGCAGAGGGTGGCTTCAGGTTGTCACTATTTGTTTGCTATGGGCCATCTCTGTGGGTGACCAGAGCTGGCAGCCAGGCCAGGAGAGAGAAGGACAGCCCCTAACCATGAATCTGCTGTAACAGAGAGATCTGGGGTTGCTTCGTGAACAAGTAATGCATTGTTACTTAAATTGTTTTAATCGAGACAGTATGAACAGTTGTTTAAAGTGCAGTTTGAAAGTCAGGACTGTTTCTTTGATAGTCTTGAAACTATTCCAATAAATTTAGGAGATAAAATCTTCAATGCTCAACATGAGATGTTTGGCAAAATCATCACATGTTCAGAAAACAGAACCTGGATTTATTTTCCCTGAAATGTGTCCAACGTTAACGGGACTGTAAAAATAATGTTAGATGCACAAAATTGGGCAGATCTGTGCCATCCCTGCTCTCTCCTCCAGCAGCACGTGCAGCTCTCGGTGTCAGATGTGAATGCACATTTCAAAGCGTTTATGAGCCCTTTTGGTGAGGGAGCTGGTGGAACAAAAGGGAGTACTACAAGAACAGACCTGATGGGTGCACTGGGAGCATTGGGAGCACCACTCGGCAGCAAACTGCAGCTCTGTGACTTCCATCCCCAGGATTTAAAGGAGAAAAATGCTACAATTGAGCGGGTACTTGAAGATACTTGATGATGCTCAGCCGCTGTTAGTGCGCGATTCACCAGAGAGGAAATTTGCAGCATCTCTGACACCTCATCAGGGATGTGAGAAGCTGCTGCAGACAGCAGTATAGGTGTTTAACAAAGATTTCTACCTCAGAACATAACTATTAACCCACCTGCGTGTTGTGTAACGACAGTTGGACGGTCTCCAAACACCGTGGTGTTGGGCACAAGGACAAATCCCATCACAACATCCCATGTGCGCACGATGCATTTTCAATCTAGAGGTCTGTAAGGACTTTTATAACAAAGCCAACCTGAGAGCTGCAAGATGGACTGTGTATTTTGGATCATAAAAATAGATATGCATGTATATCAATGAGTTGTCTCTACCACTGAAAATTAGAATACTGTGACTGCCAGTACTCCATGCTTGTAGTGCTTTACATGCACCAGTGATCACTGCATGAACAGTGAGGAGGCGGGCAAGTATGACCAGCAGAGATGGTGCCAATAGCTGAGAAATGAAGGCAGCTTCATCTCCCTGCCCGGTGCCACCAGTCCCACCAGTGAAACGTTTTCTCCATTTCCTGAGCTCGTGTCCATTGAGCAGCCTGCAGGACATGCCCATCCTGCCCCATCATTCCCCATCCTGCCCCTTCCCAGCCCCTTTTTATGGTGGCAAAGGGGTACGAACATTCAACAAAGAGAAATCCCTCCTACAGGATCCCTGAGCCACGTGGGTGTTCATCTGCTTTCAAAGGTGGTGCTGCTTTAAAGAGGGGAACTGCACGAGGGGACAGGAAAGCTTCAGTTGTGCAGAACTGCCTCTAAGAGGTTCCTCAGCTCATTAAGAGGTAAACTTCTCTTGGGCTGTGTGTCCTGTCAATCACTGCTTTTTTTTTTTTTTTTTTTTTTTTTACAGACCCAAAGCCCTCTTTTCCTCTGTTAGAAGCTGTTATCATCTTCAAAGCCATATCAAAACAGTGTTTGTTCTGCGCTTTGATTTTCCTTGCACAGAGAATTCAAAGAGGACAGGTCTACTGGAGAGAAAGAGGGGAAGTGCTACAGATGCTGCGTTCCTCACACTGGTGAGCTGGGTGATGGTGATGAGTTGAGCCCAGTTCGGCCACCCCCAGCACTTCCCACTGCCCACACCCTCACCCAGAGTCACAGTAGTTTAGGAACAGTAAATGATCACAAGGCACGAACTCAGTACATCTGGTACAAATTTTGACAGTTGGTACCGATTATTAGAAACACAGATAAGTAACAGCAATGGGTTTCCATCACAAAACAGGTTTCCATACACACGGTGCATACAGGGCTATTGACGAACGCATAACAACGGGAACTGAAGCGCATCAGGTTTGTGTCTTCCTACTGCATTCGACCTTGTTAAAGTGAGGAAACAATTACTGCGTACAAAACACCCGCACAAAGACTTTGTTTCTTCTACATTTATACGTTAATACCTAGGAATTACACGGCCCTTATTTTGCTCTTTACTTGCACAAAGTAATTCTCAGCACTTCTCAATAATTCATGGGGAGCTCTGCTGCAGGGCTGCTGTATTCTGGAGCTCTGTGATTGAGCAGTGATGCAGTTTGAGCTTTTTCAGCGGAGGCTGATGAACGCACCGTGTTGTACAAGTATGTCTTTGTTGTAGGTGCAACTTCCCATTGCCCGTGCGGGTAGAACACAGCAAAGAGCAATAGGTTGCACTGGGCTTTGCAGCACCCACAGGGCTGAAATCGGATGCTAGCTCTCTGCTGTGCTGCAGGACTGCACGCACACTACAAGATGTGGCTGCAACAGGAAATCCAGAAACTTTATACAGGGCTGCATCCCACCACGCATTTTGTAAATCCACATTAAACACTACTTTTTTTTTTTTCCCCATCTGAAGTAGGTTGTTACTGACAGATTATTATTTTTTTAACCCAGGAATTAACGGACCTGAGTCCAGAATGTGCACGTTCCACTGCTTTCTGCCTCAGAGAGAGGTGGATTTATTTAGTTATTAAAGGATTTATTTATGTATTTTCACAGTGTAGCCCAATTAAACTTGACAGCTTATTCACGATGGATTCCAGCCCGATGGCAGCTGAGACACATTACATTAAGAAAGACAGCATAATAAAGGATATAACTAGCAGAATTAGCTATCGGTATTTTTCGTGCTCCTTTGTTTATGGTTTTCTGCCGTCTGATATTCACAAATCTTACATTTGGGTACAGGGAAGCCTGCTCTGTGCGTGGCACACCGCTGGATGTTTAACCAGCTGGCATGGCTCCATGCTGTATGTGGTAGAAGCCTGCAGAGCCCCACGCGCACCTTATTAATATTGACACAGCTTTATTACGAGTGGCGGTGCTCCCTCCCTCCCTCCCCTCTGCCCACGGAGCTCCGTTTCTGGAAGGTCTGACTGCTGGGGTCCGCAGGCTCTATCACTGCCGTGCAATTCTGTTAGTTCTCTTATTATAAATGATGCAATTTTGCAATAAAGTTTGCTTTTAAATGGGTAAATAAGGGCCCGGCTGCTGCTGAGGGAGCTGCTGCTCCGCTTAATGCTGCCTGGGGTACTCACAGGAGAGAGCAGCCTGGCTTCGGGAACTGCAGACAAACACTGCATGGGTGAGGGAGCGCTGGGAAGAGCAGCGTGAGTGCTTACAGAGTAATATTGATTTTAACAGCTATTGAAGCACAAAGAGAATCTGCTGAATGCACTGGGTGCTGCGCCCCAGAGCAAGGCTTGGATAGCAGAACTTGGAGTCTGAGCAAAAGATGCTGGAAATTCCACCAGCTTTGGAGCCCGACTGCTCCTCATCACCAGCTCTGTCCACAGTTCCCACCTGCTTCTCCTGCAGGTGATCACAGGGGCACACACTGTGCTTATCAGCTGAATGACATCAGCTCTGAGCTGCTTCACTTTCCAGCCCAGGCCGTAGCACCAGGCACAACAGTCTTCCTCCCAGGGAGTGAGCAGACACGTTTTGTAGAGGCTTTCTGCCCTCCCTTAAAACACGAACTTTG
Source organism: Chrysolophus pictus (assembly GCA_037305975.1). Classification (NCBI taxonomy): domain Eukaryota; kingdom Metazoa; phylum Chordata; class Aves; order Galliformes; family Phasianidae; genus Chrysolophus; species Chrysolophus pictus. Next base: position 1,479,971 of record CM074582.1, on the reverse strand, counting down.
AGCAACTTTGTTGTGTAGCTTTCTATTTTCTTTCCATTTGTGGTATGAAAAGAAGCTTAATTCGTTTTTCCATGTGGATTTTCATCAACCAGCACTGGACAGATGTGTGGGAAGAAATACCTACAAGATCACATTCAGATCCTGTTCAAATTTGTTGCTTCTTCTCAAATATTAAGAAAAAGTAAAATGAGAAATAGAGAGCAGCACATTTCCTGGGAAAGCACAATGACGTATGCTGCTGGCACCCAACATCACTGCTTTGCAGGCTCATTTCTATCGCTTCACCAGGAAAATATTTAGATCTGGTATCTCCAGGATTGGTCTAATGATACTGATATTATTTGCATTAGCATTACTGTCAGCTTTATGTATCTCACCGGCAAAGACTTCCTAATATTAATTCCACCAAAAATATAGCAATAGCAATTATTTGCATTCTGACCAAGATGATCGTCGCTGGAATTCACCTCCCGAAAAGAAAAGAAGAAACAAAAAGTATAAACCAATTTTGGCTATTCTTGGGATTTCCAATTCAAATATCAAAGCGTTTCCAAATAATCCTGCTTTTTTATAAGCTAAAAATATTGGCTGCTTCAAGGAGAACCTCTGTTTGGATGCACCCAAGAAGTAATGCATAACAGGCAAAGAAAGCTGAAGCTGTGTAAATTTGACTTTATAACAACCCACCCGGTGTAAGCCACTTGCAGCGAGCGCGGACACAGTAAAGAAAATGGGAATAATGATACTTGTTCTCTTTTGTGAAGTACTTTTTTATAAAGGCATTATGCAAGGGCTTAGCCATACTATGAGTGTTTATAGCGAAATAAATTGAAAATCCCGAATTATTTCAGTCCCTTGCAGTGCCACAAATTGAATGTGGCTTCTATTAAAGCACATCTCGAAGAAAAAGAAATTCCGTGAAAGCTGGTTATCTACGAGATATTTATGCATGCTTCTAGGAATTAATTCCCTTTGCCATAAACCCCACGTACTCCAGCAGGACTGATGGAGATGCGCTCAGCCTGACTGGCGGCAGCAGCCCGGCCACGTCTCTGTTTCCATTCCTGTAGTAATAGGGTAATTTTAACTGCGGCGCTTGTTCACAGCAGAAAATGTTCCTGTGGCATACAGCACTAAAACCTCCTACTGGGAAGATTTGGCACTTAGGCTATCACCATTAAAATCTTATTAATTCTAATTATTATGCCATTCCCCGAAGAATAAACCATGTTGCATCTTCATAAAGCGCATAACGGGTTCCTATCCCTCTGCTCGCCGTAATTCCAGCACGCGGTGTTTGCTGTCACTCCCACCTTCCAACTGCCTTTATTCCAGCAGCACCGTGAGCTGAGGGCAGCTTTCTGCCAGCTGACTTCCAGCCCTGAGGTCCTCCTGAATTTATTCATGTTTATGTGCATTCCCACAGTAGAAGAAGGTTTGGGCCGTGGGATTTTTTGCAGCGTCTCTGAGCATCCCAACACCAGGAATTGCCCTCTCCTCCTGCACAACCGTGACATGCCCCACCAGGCCCTGCAGCAGCTCACTGTCCCATCCTCAGAGGGAACCTGATGCTAAGTTTTGCTTGCCAGATACCAGAAAACCTTGCTGGAAACTCTGCATGCTCTACACAGACTTAGAAAGATTCCTGTGCTACGGACTCGGATATAAAACTATCACATACGTATCTAGTTTATATTATTTTTATATGTATTTTATATACTCTTTTTAAACACATTTAAATTATACATCTATCTGCTCTCAGTGCAATCTTAGGAGCAGAACCAGAAATTGGTGCACGCTGTTGGGAAGATGTTCAGGTTCTCTCCTGGCCCAGGCTAACTGGGCTAAACCTGCACAGGCCTAACTGCCATCACAATTCCCCAGATCTCAAGCTACATAGAGCCATCAGAGCTCCACACAAATCCATTGCAGCCAAGGGTGTAGAATCATAGAATTGCTCTGGACTTTCAAGACCATCGAGTCCAACCACAACCTAACCACTCTACCCTAACTCTAACAACCCTAAATCATGTCCCTGAGCACCACATCTAAACAGTTTTTAATCACATTCAAGGATGGTGACTCAACCACCTCCCTAAGCGTATCCCCATGAGAGGACATCCCAAGCTCTGTCCCAGCCTGGCACTGCTGCCCCGCTGCCACCCCAGCCCAGGGCACGACCAGGCTCTACACCAACGTGAACCTGATCTCTCCTTGTAGAACCCACAATATTTCTACATCACCCCTTTTTTACGTAGACGTAACGCTCTGTCACACCGCGCACGTCTGCACAGTATTGGTCTATACAGTGAATTAACAGCACCTTTTGACAAAGTGCTATCCCCGCCGCCATCCCCACGCGATAAAGGTACTTGGACATTTTTCATTATTCAGGCACACTCCCAAGCACCCAGAATGAGCAGTGAAATACTTAATGAGACATTTATCTAGTCTATGTATTTTACATTTTGCTGATAGTATAATGAGGCAGAGGTACTGAAATGAAACATCCCTAACATTTCACATAATTTTCCACTTCCACTCCACCATTTTTAGTATTGCTTTTGGGTTTTTCACTGTTCGATGTTTTGAACTTTATCATCGCTATCAATAATCGCTATGTCAAATGCAACACTCTGCCACGCTTTTTTGGCTGAAAGAATGCCTCACCATTTATCTTCAAGCATATTAGGAAGATGATTGCAGTCTAATAAATAAAGCATCAATTTCTCATTCAGTTTCAGTACCTCATGTAGATTTTTCCCACTACCGCTGCATTTTTAGTTACCCAAACCTTTATCAAAGCTATTAAAAACGTATTCTTCACTGTTCCTAAGAAGATTTCTATGTGCATTTCTGCCACCTCTGCTTTCCATACAACCCAACGCTCCTGACCACCAGAAGTTTTCGTCTTTATTTCTCAGTGATGTCCTAATTAAAGAGAAACGAGATTTATGGGGAGATACAGTTTATTAGAATAATTTATATAGCTGAAAAGCAGCCGACTTGTTGGGCTCACAACTCCTCATTTAAATCCCCGTCTTTAATGTAACTTTATGAATTGGTATTTTCTTTGACTACTTCTTAATATTATTTATATTGATTGTGTAGTTTATTTCTGTGGCAATACTAAAGAAGGTCAGAGAACATCTGTGTAGCCATATATTTTATTTATACGACACTCTCGTCTACATAAAGAGCACTGGAGATTTCCTTCATGTGAAAAATTATACGGAGTACAAACAACAGCGTTCGAATCTTTCTGTAACCAGCAGATCCTTCCAAAGCTGAAGTGACCACTGCTTCCTCCAATGCATTTTTCTGCATGAAAGGATATGCTTTCATTCAGTAGAGATGTATTTGCTGCTGGTAGACTCACACGGGATAAGCAGACAACTCGGCCACGCGCCCCGTAAGACCCAATGCAGTCTTTTATTTTTAAAGCCTGTTCCAAAATATCTGCAGTCATGCAAACACTGGTTTTTTTTTTTCCTTAGTTATTACATAGGATTATTTTCTCTGTCAGGTTAGTAATTTTTGTGGCCAACACCCAGCATTTCATGACCTGCTAAGTCCCACAGCCACGTCAAAGGCAACCAGAGGTATAACAGCGATGGAAACCTTTTGTGAGTGGTTGAGACCATGGGGATCACTGGGCTTTAACATGTCCCCCGCCTTGACTCCAGCACAGATAGATGCTTCTTCCCTGCTATAAAGAAAGTGCAGCTCTCAGGCTCTGCGCCCATCACACCCACTGACAGAGCGTAAGAGAAAACATACATCACTAGAGTATCACTAGAGTAGTGCATCACTAGAGTAAGAGCTCAGAAGAGTTCTGCTTCTGAACTGAAATCAAGGGAGGTTTGAACATTTTGTTGTTGTTCAGGTATCTCCTGCATAGGAATATTCCTATCATATTCATTCTTCATTTAAAAACAATGAGAAGAAAGAGTATACGTAGTGCTTCTGATTTAAAAACGTCGATAATGTTGCCTTTATTTTCCTATTATTTTGTTCTTCCTTAATATCTCTCAGCCTTGTCTCCCCACACCCTGATACAAAGCACATTAGTCACCCTTTCTTTTTCTGAACGACTGGTACAAATATCAGATTTATGAAAGCGATTTCCTCTGCCCAGGGGAGGCCCTAAGCCTTACGGCACCTCACGGATTCGCCGGTTCCCAAATGTAATCCCATCCATCCATAACGCCCGTTTCACTTAATCCCATCCAGCCACGCAGCTGAGGAGAATTGTGAGGGCTTTGGTGGGGTTCAGGTATGAGCTAGGGTGGGTTTCCACCAGCAGAGCTGCAGCTAGCTCCAGTCAGCCCAAATAGCAAGACTGCCTTTAAAACAGACCTTAGTATTTAAGCTGCAAAGCAGCTGTACAATCCGCTCCCAAAGAACTGTCAGTTTGCCCTTCCTGAAGCATGAGTTGTATGGTAACAGTGCTGCAAATAATTCTCCACCCAAAGAGCAAAGTCACACTTCCAGTTCTGGGCACTCGATTTCCTCAAGAACGACCATCCTGTTCCATACTAAGATCACGACTAACCAAAAACTGTGCAGTATGACTTCGGCCAAATTCAATGTGCTTCTGCAAAAGGAGTACACGACAAATTAAAATGGCCCAGGTGAATGAGATTCACAAACTGTGGTCTCGCCCAGTGACGAACTGGGGCTTTTCAGAGGTGTTCTCACAACCCTTTCACGAAGCAGACCATCAACTTTCTGCACACGTTTCTAAGCATTTGACACCTTCAACAAACAGACTTTACAGACTTTCTCCTCATACGTTTTATGTACTGTGCCCATGCTTTCCATTCCACTAAACAGATTATTAATCTAGTTATCATATAAAAGGATTTTGAATATTTGGAAGATGTTCTGGTATAATGAATTATAAGTAAAACTCCTGGAGCATCCAGATGAGAGGCAAAGATTACCACATCTGCCAGGTTCTGGTTGTAAAAAAGACAAGTTAATTTGCTGCAGTGTCATGTATTCAAGCACACTGCTCATGTTTAAGTTTATTTGGTTGTATCTGAGTAATATGGGTCAGCTGAGTCAAATAATAACGACACAGAACCGAAGTCCGAAAGATTTTTTGCCTCCTGTCTTAGCCCTTCATCTTCAATTGTCAACACACCCCAAACTTCACTATCTCTGTCAGAATTGACATTGGAATCTGCAGCAGCATTTGTCTTAATCCAATATTTGCCTCATTCCCACTTCTTACTCTCAGTATTTACCTTATTCCCAAGTGTTTTAATTTTTGTGTTTGTCCTATGCCTTCCCTGTTCCCGAAGACTCATCTGATCTGGTTCCTTCTCATTGCAGCTGTAAATGATGGTGCAGCACATGCATGTGTAATGCAGGGTGCTGAGAAAGTGAGGGACGACAACCCAAGGTGAGTGCTGAGCTGCTCCTGTCAGACCAGGCAGAGATGGGCAGGCTGTGCTGACCCTTCTTGCTCTTAACTCCCACTCACCATGTTCTCCACTGGCAGCGTGCACACGGACTACCCAAACCCTAATGAGATGGGCCAGAGGCAGCTGGGCCTCTCTACACAATACCTTGGCAATCCCAACAGTGTCCTGGGCACGGCCAGAGCCCTGCAGAGGGGAAACAGCTGAGTGAGATGATCAATAGCTGCACAGAAAGGCTACCAATTCCTAATCACTGCAACCAACAGCTCCAGGTGAACAGGCCTTCATGCAGTCCCCCTTTTCCTACATCTCCACCAGTCTACTGAGGCACTGACATTTATCACACAAATCCACAGCATGAGCTAGGAAGGGGAAGAAAGAAAGAAAGAAAGAAGTCTTTATTCTCAGGGCAGAATGCATGTTAACCTCGAAAACTTTTAGGAAAAAAAAAAAGAAGAGGGAAAGAAAGGCAATGAAAGGATGCGCACAATCCATTGCAAAAGGCATCCTCTGCATTTACAGACCAGGGACTCAAGGATTTCCCAGAAGCGGTAGCTGAGCCCAAATGAGGAATGATAGGTGCTACGATGAAGGGAGAAAATCCCTGAGAGCAAGCCAAGGGCTGCCTTTGACCTGCCACAGGGAAAAAAATGGACCAGAGCAGCATTAGAGCATGGAGCAGACCTTGTAGGACTGCGTCCTGCAGCCTCAAAGGCAGGGACAAGGTTTTATGGAATGGATGCTCTCACTGTTGGGCCTGGAGCCAACTGCCGTGGCCAGGCTGCCCAGAGAAGTGTGGGTGCCCATCCCTAGGAGGGCTCCAAACCAGGCTGGATGGGTTCCCACACATCCTTGGGATGGGGGCAATGACAAGGGAGTAGGAACTGGATGGACTTTAAGGTTCTTTTCTAACACAATCCACTCTAAGATTCAATGAACTCATTGAATCTTCACATAAACCTGCCTAGTGAAAAGCTGACTTTTTCCACAAGGCCTGAAACACAAAAGTTATTTAATGTCTCAGATATTTACTTTACAAAACACACACATGCATCATTGACTTCACTTGTGTTCACATATATCTTGTAGGAATTGATTCCTGTGGGGGCTGCTCCTCGTAAGCCTAAATCTGCTTAAAAACACCTGCAAAAAGGAATCCTCCAGATTACTCCACACATCACTGTGCTGACATCATACTCAAAGGAACAGATATTATAAACTTTTTCCAGAAATCTGCTAATTCCAGATCTCTTACTGCAGTAGTGACATAGGATACAGATTTTCAGTGCAAATAAGAGGACTTTTGTTAGCTTTCCTATGATGCATCTTCTTGGTAAACTGTTCTAAACAACCAATTAGTTCCATCCCTATTATTCACTGTATTATTATGATTCTTTTTAAATTACTATTTTGGGACTCTCTAGAGAACGTACGTTCCTTTGACAAACAGATACAGAATGAAAAGATGAAAGGACAGAGGAATGAAGGAAAAGCAAAGGGAAAATGGTGAACAAGAAGAACAGACATCAGCCAGCGTCTGTTCATAGCCACACAGAACTTCACCAGACCATTACACACGTATCTCACTGGCTTTAAGTCATACCAGCCCCGTAGACCTGTAGTGCATTTTAACCACGCAGCATCAGATACACCAGGAACAGATGGGTCAGGGTGGAGAGGGTCTTGTTCAGTGTTCAAGCGAGGCCTGATGGAAAGTATCCCATCTTCCAGACAGGAGATGAGGATTGCGAGGTGGAATACAGCACTTAGAGTAGTTTGTGCCACTTCTGTAACAGATACACATCCACAAGTGGCCAGTTTAATCCCTAGTTTAACTACAGCCCAGCACTCCTTGATCCTGCTCAGAGCCTTTGTGGTGCTCTAAGTTGTTTCTTAGAGTGTTTATGGTCTTGTATGACCAAGGAAACCATGGATTATCCACAGCAATGTTCCTGAACCCAACGCAATTGCAGCACCTTAGGGTGAAACCATCCAGTGGGAGATGATTAGTCTGGGTCAGCTCAGTTCTGCAAATGCTGTTCTCTCATTTACCTCTCGGCAGGATTGCAGATGTTCTTACAGAAATTTCTGCCTGAGCTTGAAATACTAAAATTATTTTCCTGGAACTTAATTCTATCTAATACAGTCAGTTGTGGTGTAGTCAAAGTTAATTTAATGGGATGAAAATCAAGGCTTACAGTATATAACACACTGACCCTCCTTGTTCTTCCCATATTCAACCACTGCTATCAATATAAAGCATATAACAGGGATGGTTCTGATGTGCTGACTTCTCTTCCTTGGACTGGGTAGGTCTTTATTGCAGCTTTTTGGATTACTGAGCCCAAATGCTGCAGTAATAATAAAGAAGTATTAATGTAATTAGCTAGTATTTCCCCCTTTGAATGTTATTTAATACCCTGCTCTCTGGGTCTCGCCTCCTCTCATCTGTTGTATTACAAATCATAGATTGCTTTACATACTAAGAAGCACACTGACGAGCTTGGCAGTGAGAATTAATTGATAGAAATTACAATAGATTTTCATCCCATATAAAATGTACACAATATACTAAAATACAAAAACTACAGCCAAACAGGAAGATCTTTACTGAGATTTTTCTTTTCTCCCCCCCCCTCCTTTTTTTTTTTTTCTTTTAAATCAGAAATGACTTTAACAACCCGAGGAAATTCTGCACATCACTCCATCTCTTCCTATTGAGAGAAGTAGCTCTGCCAGAATACACAGTACAATACGTCATGAATTCACATGCATAAGCATTTCGAAAATCCTTCTTGGACAAGGTTTCTATTTAATTGGCTTAAAAAGCCACTCTTCTCCCACACAGTCTTATGCAGAGCCATCTGTGCAGGGAATTAGCAATCTGGATAAATAGTCTGTGAAGGAATTCGCCCTGCCTGGCGCGGCTGGACGTTGGGGAGCTGAATTCCAGCAGCTGTGCTGACCGCTGTGCCGAGCTCACCGAGGGGCTGAGCAAATAAATTATGATGGAATAAAAGGCTCGGAAATGCACTCAAAATTCAAGCCATACTTGAAAAGGCCTGTTAGATGCTAGGGCTGGAGGAAAGAGTGAGAGCAAAAGAGCACAGGGGTTGTTGTGGAGCAGAAGTCAGGCATTTTGTAGTCATTTTTTATGTGGACGTAAGAACGCTTGCAGCCTACCCTTCTTTGTTTGCTTATAGAAGGAATATAGGAAGAGACATTAACACCTTGCTAATTATAAATGAGGTAAGGAGAACAGCACCTAGAAATCACCACTGAGCACACAGCATTGCTATTGCTATCTAAGACGACTGACAATAGCAGGCATCACCTATGGGCAGCCACACCTTGGTGCCAAGCATCTCCAGCATGGTGAGCTCTGACAAGCAAACCAGAGGGAGAAGCTCCTGCTCTGGCACATGCTGGCTGTGAAACATAATCAATAAAAGAAAAAAGAATACAATCAAAACAAATATAAAGGGCCCTTGCATTGTGTTTTACAAGCCACGATGCCTTTGAGCAGGGCACCAAAAATTGCCAGCAGGAAACGTGCTGGATGTTAGATTTGTGGCTACTGAATTTGCACATAGATAAATGAGAAAGCCAAGATTGCACCTTCCTCCCCCAGCCTCCTAATTTTTACATGGGCAGTTGGGAAAAATCTTTTTCTCCCGATTGTTGGGGCTATAAGACAAGAATTCGGATACACTGAAGCTCCTATCACTTTGGGAGTGAGACGTTCCCATCCTGCCGCGAGACTCCACTGTCTCCCACGGGGACCATATGGAGTTTTCTTTTGGAAGAAAGAAAGCAGCATCTTACCCTACTTTTAGCATGTCACGTATTTAAATGCTTCTGAGCAAAATCCCTTGGGCTTGCCCTAAGGATTATTCTCCAGATTTAGGATGGGAGGAAGACACCACGCAGCCCAGGCTGCCGAAGGGTTTCCCAGCATCACCCCACACATTAGCAAAACTGTGGCAGCACCTCTGCGACTCCTTGGGCATCATTAACTGGCTCCGCATGTGGTACGTTAATACAACCTGAGTTCAAGATGTTTGATGCCCAAACAATGGACCAAAACCTCCTTTGGACTCTGGCATTCACAGAACCATAGAATGGCTTAGGTTGGAATGGACCTCAAAGACCATCTTGTTCCAACAGTGCTGCCTCAAGGTTGCCAATCATATTTCAGGCACCAGATGAGGTTTCCCATGGCCCCACACTGCCTGGCCTTGAATACCTCCAGGGACTGCTGCCTTTGCAGTACAATAACTCCTGAGTTGGCACCATGGTGGGGCACCTCTAGAACATCCCTTCCAAAGCACAACTTCCAAACCACTCAGGTGCATTCTTAGGTGCCAGAGGCCTGCACAGCCTGTCATCCACAACTGCAGCCTCCTCCCCTCCTGCTGCAGACTCCAAGTGCCCTGCGTGCCATTTTCTCATCACTTTTCTCCTTCCCCATTCCAGTTCGAGAGAGTAAAAGTATCAGACGCCTGCTATCCAATCCGATCTCCCCAGCGGACACTAAAAGGATAATAAAAGGATAATTTACTAGTATTCATTCAGATAATCCATCTTGAGCAGATTTTGAGCTATCTGCATATGCCTAATTAAGATTCACTGCAGAGCGTCTGCTGCCGGCGTGGTGCGGCTCCCAGCAGCGCTGCCAGGCCCTCACCCCGTCTCATGGCTGCTCTGTGCCCAGGGGTTCCCCATGGGGCAGAGGGTTCCAGGCAGGGCAGGGCAGCTGCAGCCAGGGAAGGGGCAGAATTTCTCCACTTGAATGATGGAAAAAAATCTTTTCTCCGTTAGCAACAGTTTCAAAGAATATACCCCTAAGGGAGTCATCCTTTCAGCAATATAAATTACTTTAAAGGGAGAATCAGCCCAGGCAATTAGACCTTTTAGAACAGGTGACCACCCTTCTACACATTAAGTCTCTGATGGCAAAACTGTTTCTCCCATCCCCAGCGACGCAAGGTGCTTGAAGTGTCAGTAAACATACAACCATAATTACATGAGCTGCCTCATTTCACCAGAATCTTTTCAAGATTCATCATCTGCGCATTGATTTTGGATCATAGGACTACATGTTTTTCTCTTTTGTTAACACATTTTTAAGCAAGATTTAACCGCACGGCGATAATTTGCTCCTGAATATTTTGTTTGGGTTGCAGTGATAAACTCTCCCAGTGGTGGGAATGCAGCCATTCATTGTTAGCATCACTGGAGCATCTGTCCTTTTGCTCCAGCACATCTTCAGCCAAGGGCCAGGAAGCTTTCTCACGCTTTCCCTATTTACATGCCAACGTCCTCATTGCTCCTGCTGCAATGGGAGCCCTTGCACCCTCGCAGAGCAAATCCCAGACGTCTCCACCACATTGCTTCAGTGGTGGAAACTGATGGAAGACCCAGGGCTTAGGCAGAATATGGCACCTCCATGACTACAGCCTTAGTTCAGTGCTGATTGGAGAACAGACAAAAAAAAAAAGGGAAAAAAATATATTATGGGTTGGAAGTGGATGATCTTTGAGGTCTCTTCCAACCCAACCATTCCGTGGCTCTTTGACCTTTGATGTCCCATCCAATCCAACTCTTCTACGATTTCGCAGGATAAAATAAACACAGAACATGTATTTTGATAAATATTTTGACAAAAATAGCCAGCAAAGAGTTTGTTTCTCTCGCTGTTACTCTCAAGGCTGTACTGTCAGCTCACTGTCACTACTAGTGCATCACTGGGACAGCTGATGCCCAGCCCTCACCCTTTTCCTTCTCTTATTTCTCCAGCATACCATATTTTTGCCACATCATAAAGAGGAAATAATCCAGTTTTGTTGGAAGGGTCAGGCCCGGTGGATCAGAGCACATTTATGTGGTTGAGCCTGAGTTAGACGGAGATAACAATTACCAGCAAGTCATTACTTAAAAACGGGATAATTTTTCAAGCAAGCATGAATGCATCTGCACATCTCCAGCAAGCAAATAGGTTTGAAAACTCCCTGAACTGGAAACAAAACCAACAAAAACCATGGTGAGTCCTGGTCACATGCTTTTCTCTAACTGTATTTTAAAGAAATATTTGCTCAATCCTATAATCTAAAAAGCGAAACAGGATTTTAAGTTCATCCGTATCTCAGCGCTTCGATGTTTAGCCTGTGGCTAAACAAGATTTTCCTGTTCACAGTTACGGTCTCATGTGTGGCTGTAATAAAAAGGCTCGATAAAAACGTAGGCACTGTCAAACCGTTGGTTTTTAACTAAACATGCATTACATAAAAAGAATCCTTAAGCGTACCGCTAATCTCCCAGCGCAACATTTCACTGTAATCGGGGCTGTCATCAGCCTGTGCTGAGCCAATGGTCCCACTGCACAGCACACGTGTGGACACAGCACACAAGCAGCAGAAGAGCTAACCTAAGACTTTCCTTCCCCTCTCTCCTCCCCCCCTCAAAGCACGGGGACAGAAATAGTGGTGCTCCTCGCCTTCTTTTGCTAGGAGCTCGCATTTGCTGCATGCTTCTGTAGTGCCAGGAGATGATGCATCACTCCAAAGCAAGGAGCCAGCAAACGGTAGTGCAATGGGAAAGCTAAGTATGCTCTAACAGTAAAAAATAATAATAATAATAAAAAAATCCCTAATCAAAGTCTTTCAAATTATATGGAATACTGACAGCTTTTTACGCTGTTTTAATTAAGTACACTGTAATTTAAACCACTGAACCATAACAACCCAACGTTTAGTGTTATATCCCTAGGAGAACTTTAAAAATATGCATAATTCTGCCCGGAAGGTAATTGAGGGATATTTTTGGGGTGGTGGGGGTAATTAAAGGTTATACAGGAGAGTAATAGGAATTTTACTTGGGTACTGATAGCACTGGCAACTGTGCTAAAACCTCCTGAGGAAAGCGATTCACGTTTCTCCTGGTGTTTGGGAAGGCAGCAGTGGGCAGTGCAGGAGGGCAGTGCAGGAGGGGCTGCTGTGTGCAGCAGGCTTGGGGACACCGCTGGCACAAGCACAGGTTGGTTTGGGCACGTGGTGGGACTCAGCCACTGCTCACAGCAATCCCATCCCCAGCCCACGACAGCAGGATGTTCACATCTCTTCCATGGGAAGGAGGAAAACCAAGCGTGAGGGGTACTTAAAGGCTCATTCCTGAAGAAGCATGGCCCAAAGCATCGCAATACATCATTTGAGGGGCAATATTTGCTATACGTTAAGCAGGAAAAGGTGCTCACAGCCCCCGAAACCTGACGGGCTGCATAGATAGAGCTGCCATAGTATGTACAGAGAGATTCAATGTGAAAAGTGGAAGATAATGTGCTCACACACTAATGGGCACTGAACTAGACACAGGCTCATTTTTCACATCATGTCATCTCTAAGGTTTGAATAAAAAGTAATGGCTAGAATGAGCCTGGATCTATCTCAGACATTATCATTTGCCTCCTCAGTTTTATTTGTGTTGACTTGTACAGTCTAAAAAGATGACAGTCTCCGGGCCCCCGGATCAGTCTGAGTGATAATACACAGCACATTACACTGCTGGTGACAGGTTCTGTTCTCCTCGCTGGCATATGAGCGCGGCGCATCTCCCTCCGTCATCTCAAATGCTATAAACTGACAGAATAAAGAATCTTGCAGAGGGGACATCACAAACCCTGTCTGTTATGATTTTATGAGATAAACTGGAGTTTCTAGGGTATCTTGTTCAGGAAATTAGTGTCAGTCAAACTTTAGGGGAATTTTTTTCTTTTTTTTTTTTTTTTCTTTTTAGAAAGATAAATAGCAGGCTCCAGAAAAGTGGCTCTCTCTATTTACATCCCCACACAATCAAAGCCTAATTTCGCATCATGGAAAAAAAACATATATATCCATTTTCAAGTAAGAATCCTATTATTCTGCTGAGGATGAAGGGAACGTTTCCGACTTCATCCGTGCATTCTCACAGCACTTTCACCTGAGCATCACCACAACCTTACGTTGCATCGGTATTTTTCACTCTTAAAATGCCTCAGATACCCTCGCAGCCCGCAGCCCTGATCCTAGAAGTTGCTCCAGCCATTACATCCAATGATAAATTCACATAACCTGAGATTTCTCAGCTGAACCTGGCGTGCTCGGCCCCGTGGGCATAATGCTTAATTAAGTGTAATATCTTTATTTAAGACCGGCGCTCTCGCTAACTCTGCGTAGTGTTCCAGAAATTATTTTCAGAGATTTTTAGTTACAGGAAAGCATAGGGAAAAAAATATTACTGAGATAATCTGCAATCTGTAGAGATAGATGAGAAATCTAATTCTTTTGTTTAACCTGGAAGATAATTCTAAGCCTGCAGTTAATGAATCCCTGTAGGTTTGAGGGGCTCGGATTAATCTCTGCCATGCTAATTCTGCCGTGGGGGGAGGATGCTCACATCCCACAAGCAGGGGGCAGGGACTGATCCCAAAGGGTCACCATGGGGCTGGGTCTGCTCCCACCCCATTAGGTTTCCTTTTTGGCTCTACCATTAGCTACAGCCAAACAGGCTTTCCAAGCCGCTGCTATTCTCTAAACCTAACGAGATGCTTTCCTTATGCTTTAAAAAAAATATATACATTTCAGAATCATAAAAATTTACAAGTACTTGAACCATAATCTGCCAATTGTGGCAGCTGTTTCCCATGTAATTTCAGATACTTCTGTTATAATGAATGTGTCTCACTTGGCTGAAGTTCCTGTGAGTATTTAACTCAGACTGTACACGGTCCTTTCCAGACCTGTTTCCTGCTCCGAATTTCCTCTGCTGTCTGGATGAAAGGATGTCACAAAACATGCAAAATGTATAAGATATACAGCACTGGCTCCCATCTCTGTTTTAGTAGGAACTCTCTCCCAAGGATGCTTCCACTTACCGCCAGGCAGATTTCTCACATCGCTTCTGAGTGTTACATATATTTTATAAGGAGTAGGAATTGAAGTCATAACAAAAGTAGAAACCATGTAGGAAAGGTGAAGAAACAGAGGGAAGCAGCAGGAAGCACAGGACTTATTTCTCCCTTCTACAAACTGTAGCACTGTGGTTTTAAAGTGTTTTTTGCACCATCTCATCTGTAAGACCCCAATGCAAAATGAGCCCTGGGCTCCCACATCGAGTGCTCTCTTGGAGCACGGCATTGTAGGTTCACAGGACCATTAAGGCTGGAGAAGACCTCTAGGACCCCAATCAAACCACCGTGCCCACTGCCCGCATCCCTCAGTGCCACATCCCCATGGCTCTGGGACACCCCCAGGGATGGTGGCACCCTCTTGCATCCCCAAAATTGTGGATGTTTTTTCCACATCTCATCTTCAATCGCCTCCCTCCAGCAGCACGCAGTGTTTGCGCCCCAAGTATCTCACACACCGACCTCTCCAGTCACTGGGAAGGAAAGTAATTACTGAAAGGTAACTATTAAATACTACCTGCGAGCAGTTCCTTCTTAGAACTTGGCTTTAATTTCATTCACTACTGAAACTAGATTTTTAATAATTACTAAAAAAGTCAATTCTGCTTTCTCAAAGATTCTCCAGTTTTTATAGCCTGAGCAGCGCCCGTGTTCCCATCCCCAACGAGGAGCAGTGCCGTGCAGGGCACCACATAGTTGGTGCACCCAGTAAAACAGTGCATTTAAGGAAGAATTTTAGCAAAGAGTGTCCAGTGCCAGCATTGCTATGGCAACACCCAGCAGTCTGTAGCAGCCATAGGAGGGCTGTGTGCTGGCAGGTCGATCTGCACTGTTGCTGCTTCCACACCACGAGGCATGGAGATGTCCCCAGCCCAGGACCTGACCACAGGAGGCCAAAGGGCAGGTGGCACAACAGTGTGCTTCAGTATTGCAGAACCACAGAATCATTAAAGCTGGAAAAGACCCCCTAGAATCCCCAACACCCCACCATGCCTGCTGCTCACATCCCCACGGCTCTGGAACACTCCCAGGGATGGTGACCACCCCCCTCACCTCACTCCCTGGGCAGCTGTGCCAGGATGCTGCTGGCCTTCTTGGCCACCTGGGCACAGTGCTGGCTCACGATCAGCAGCCATCCTCAAACACCCCCAGATCCTTTTCCTCCAAGCAGCCTTTCAGCCACTGCCCCACACTGCAGTGCTGCATGGGGTTGTTGTGGCCGAAGTGCAGGACCCGGCACTTGCTCATGTTGAACTTCACCCCATTGCCCTCAGCCCAGCGATCAGCCTGTCCTGATCCTCTGCAGGGCCTTCCCACCCCCAGGCAGATCAACACTTCCAACACACATGCCGAAATGCTGATATATCAGTGACAGAAAGATGCAGCAAGCCCTGAGCTGCCTACCCTGCAAGCAGGATTGCCATCCCATGCCATGACCCCACTCACATACCCGGGGTACCACCCACTTCCCCCAGACAAAGAGGAACCTGCCCCAAACAATCCTGTGTGGGATTATATAAGGCCCCATCCCTTGGGGAACCTCGGCTGCTATTTAGCTGATTGCAATTTCTCATCACAGCAATTCTCAACATCATCATTATCAGAACAGCAATCAAACACAAACAGGAGCTGGTTCTAAATGAGAGGTGGATGGGTAATGAAATAATTGCCGTGCTTCACAGCCCAGGGACACTCCCCAGCCCCCAAATACCTGACCTTCTCCTGGCATGTCAGGTACGGAGGTTTCCATGTTTTACATCACTCCTGAATACGTTACAGCCATAACCCTTGTGTTGCCAAAGGCACACTGGAAACTCCAGCTGATCTCAGAGAATTCCCTTTGTAATTTCCAACTGGAAAACACATGCTCTGCAAACGAACAAAAAAAAAAAAAGTAATTTCTTTTTTTAATTGTTCTTTTTCGCTGCCCTATGGTTTCCTTCTGCAGCAAAAGGAAATGTCTCAAGGCACAGCCCCACTGCAGCAGTGCTCACACCCGTGCTGGGGCCATGTATCACAGAGCAGATTCTCAGATGCCATAACTGTTGCATTTCTGATAACGCAAAGGTAATTTATCACTCAAGAAAAGCACCATTACGTGCCCACTCCAGGTACAAACACTTATCCAATTAGTATCTCTGCTGGACAAAAAATCCCAGACTTGACTAGAATTAAATACCCTCCCATTGCCCAAAGGGAGGCTGCCCGGCAGCTGCTGAAGTCAGGCATGCTAACCCCAGACATCCTGGAAGTGAGGACATCCTAAGAAAGAAATATTAATATTCCTGAAAGCTTCTTAGCTATATGGCACATAGACTCACAGCCACGTTCCAAAGATGCCTGTGTGCCAGCAGTCTTCACTCATTGCTCCTCCCCAAGGCTCTGGGTGTCCTGATACCCCACTCTGTCCCACGTGTGCCTGTGGCCACCCCAGCCATCTCCAGGGCAACAACAACCTGCTTAGCCCTGATCATTGCTGCTTGCCACAGCAATTCCATCTGCATCCATCTCAAACCCCACAGACGTCCCTCCAAGTTCCTACAATAAGTTCCTTTCTTTCTTTTTCTTCTCTCTTTTTTTATTTAAGAACACCAATCCTGGTTGCAGCAGCAGGGAAATGCTGAGGGCTGACTTTCCACCTGCCACATTTTCGTGGTACAGCAGAAGCTAAAGTAGTGTAATGGACCCCCATTCACCCCCATCTCTGCCAAGTCTCACCATAAGATCAGTGGAATAAAATTGCTCAAGCCCTCACATTTAGCCTGTAGGGGGTAAGAAGCTCAACTTCTCAGGTTTCTCAAAGTTAAAAACCCTGGTGAGGTGTTTATAAAAATCTTGAAAGCACTGAGACAGGCCCTGCATCCATCTTTTGGTACCTTTAGGCTGCATTGGAGGCTTGCAGGGATGTGCTGCCTGCACAGATCAGAAATGACACCTCGACCTTCCCTGGGGGCTGCACTACAGGATCCAGAAAGTGAAGATGAGCTTTCTTTTAATGGTTCTAAATTGTTTGAGCTTTTAAAGTATTATTTCAATTTTTTATTCAATGATAAGAATCCTACCTCCAAGCACCTAGGTCAATACTGTGTGCAAGGAGCAGCTCAATGAGGCCCCATTGGGAGCAATGTCAGTGGGCAGTGCAGGATAGGGCACCTTTGGGTGGCAATGTGGGGACACAGGACAGTATACCTCTGGGTAGCAGTGTGGGTGCAGCCTCTCTAGGGATCAGCCCAGCTCTGAACTGCACTGAGATCTGGATCCAGGTGCAGCTGCATGTAGGAAGCTTGCTGCAGCTCAGAGCAACTAAGCACTCAAGCAAATGCTGCGCATCAGGTGTGAGGGCTGCCTGGAGCTGCTCTTTCTCCCCCATGTCAGACACAGCTCAGTGCCATGGCTGAATGCATGTGCACCATTCTGCTCTATGACAGCAAGCCCTTTTCACAGAGATAAAAGTCAGGGAACACTGCAAGTTTGGCTTCCGAGATGAGATAAAAGACATCGATTGGTTCCTGGGAGCTTATTTGGTGGCATTGGATCATTTCCTAAATCACTAACTCCTCTGGCAGCAATACTGCACTGTGCCAGAAGTCAGCAGTGAGCAGGGCTTGGGGATCTCCATGGAGGTGGCTGAGCACGTGTATTCAGATATGCTTATTTCCCAGATATATGCATGTATACATGATGCGTATATACATACACACACATGCACACACACACAGAAACATTTCCAAGCTGGGTTTTTTTCCCCTGCAGTTTGAGCAGAAATACTCAGAACTCACTGTGTGCATCTCAGTGTGCACCCAACCAAACATCTCCCCACAGCTCCAGTCACATTCCTGCAGCCAAGCCTTGACCAACAGCTGTAGGACATAAACATACAAATACACACCTCCACACCCTACAGACTGCCTAGCAAGCATCTGGGACAACACCCTGCAAGAAACCACCAAATCCTAGAATGGCCTGGATTGCAAAGGCCCATGATGCTCATCCAGTTCCAACCCCCTGCTGTGTGCAGGGTCGCCAACCAGCAGCCCAGGCTGCCCAGAGCCACATCCAGCCTGGCCTTGAATGCCTGCAGGGATGGGGCATCCACAGCCTCCTTGGGCAACCTGCTCCAGTGCCTCACCACCCAAACGCCAGTAACAGCCCCACGATAGCCATCCTCCCTCCTCCCCACAGCACACCTTGCACACAGCAAAGCAGTGCCAGCACAGGGCTCTGCCCACATGGCAGCACACAGGGCACAGGTTAGATACACAGCTCCAGGCTCTCCCATCCCCAGCCAGGCTCCCACAGGTACGCATGGACCGGAGCTGCCAGTGAATTCGGGCAGCAGATCCTGACAGCGTATTTCCAGACGTATCGCATCTTAATCAAATTTTAAAACAAAACATCCCCGCGTCGGGCTCCGCCGTAAAGCTAAAATTATAACACACATGTTTTTATGCTTTGCCAATTACATTTGAAATAGGGACTGTTTGTTTCAGCCCCTCTAAAAATGAGACGAGGATGAGAAAACAACCTATTTCCTTATTAGGTTCAGGAGTCAAAGGACTCCGCCAGGAGCCGCAGGCTTCAAGAGCAGAGAAGATTAAGACATATATTGGATTCATGATGGAGGGCACAAAGTTCATTTTCAAAATAAAACAGAATTTTATTCATATTCCTTTTAAAATTCAGATTGCCATTTGCCAGCTGACCTGTGACATGGCAGCAGTGTATTACATTTTCAATGAGCAGCCTGTCTGGAGCTGCCGGCAAAGCAAACTGCTTCCTGGTCGCGCTTCCCCAGCACCCCGAGAGAGCAGGAATTTGTCGGAATCCTTGTCAGCATTGTCAGCAGTGAAAACAGGGACGGGGCTGCATGTTTGTTTTTAATAAGGACACATGCAGAATAGCAAAGTCACCAGCATTATGCGCCGAGTAGGGCTGATAACAAAGAAATCTGAGCTCGCTGCAGTTTGTATGGGGGAATCGGGGTGGGAATGTTTGGTAGCGATGCTGAAAACAAAAACAAAAGCAGACTAAGGGAAAAACACGTCTATATTTAAAAAATAAAATGCAGAAGCAGCTGAAAGCAAGTTTGGGGAGCGCGAGTCAAGGCAAGGCTTTCCATAGCGTGGAGCTTGAATTATCGCTCTCGCCATCTGTCAAAATTCTATTACAAAAGGCACATATGCAAAGATACACGAAGACTGATTTTCATATATATTAAAACCCACAACTACAGCAGAAAAGCAGTGCCCGAGAGCTCCGTTTAGAACTTCTGGGGCTTCGCTCTGATTCAGCCGCACCAGAACAAAGGGGGATGTTCTGTGAGGACCCGGTGCCACAAACACACAGCGGTCACCACGCCACACAGCTCTGTGCAGGGAGGAGGAGGAGGAGGAAGGCTGCATGGGGGTGCCTCCATGCAGGACCCCTCTGTCCCACACGTGTGTCTGTCCATGCAATCAGAGCAAAGCCTGCCGTTCCCCAAACAACTCCATCAGTAACTCTGCCTCAACCTACCTGCACATAACGCTCAGGGTGCGTTTGGGCACGGAGAAACAAGCCCCTTTATGACAGGTGAATTTAGCTAATCATGTATCAGTGCAAACACACCTCACGCTCGGTGTAAAGCTGATGATGAATATCAATTCTCTGCATGCTGAATGTTGAAGTTCCCCCAGCCAAAGCTTTCTCAAGTGAGCCATGTTAACCTGCAATCCATACTTACCCACGTGTCGGCAATGTATGAGCAGGATAAGCAATTTTGCTGGCAATCTATTTGACTTCATGAACAGCTGAGCTCTAGGACAGAGCACTGGGTGTTAGTGCAGGAGCTGGAGAGGAAAGCACGAGGGGTGGCTTTTCCATGCTGCACCCAAAGCGCTGCACACCAGAGCATTGCAGGCATTGAGCAAATCAGGGCAGATCCCATCCCCAAAGACCCCCAGGGGCACCTGCAGGGTGGAACACACACAGCTGCTCCCATCCCGCATCCAGGAGTCAAGCTGCATCACTTCCACCATAACACATTACTGCACAACAACAGGACTTCACTGATGGCAACACTGCTCTGCAGATACCCATGGAGCACAGCTGGCTGCTGCAACTCTTGACTTCCAGGAGTCTGACTCATACAAGTAAAAATAAATAGAAAAATAAGCATTCTTTGCAACAGCAATGCATTTTAGACCCTATTTTTTAAGTACTGACGCTCATCATCACCAACATTCATCACCAATAATCAAAACCATAGGCTTATTTCACCTGTCCATCTATTGGATGGCCACCATCTACCTGGTGGAAGGGAGACATGCAAAGCCTGGCAATACATTATATTGCTGGTCTGTACCATCAATACTGTTTGGATGAGTCTCAATAACACTTTCTCTGTGCCAGACTGCCAACAGCACTGAGATCAGGGAGAAGCCGCAGTGCCCGCAGCCCCGGTGGCTCCAGGTTGGGGCAGGGGGCCATCCTGCAGCCAGAAGGGTGCACTGCCAATAGCATGAGGGAGCATAGCTGCTCCACTCTGCTCTGCCTCCCAAACCTGGCGCTCGCCTCCTTGCAAATAGGGCAGGATGCAGAACCCTTAATTGGTGTGTGCTTCTCCAACACGTTTTTAATGAAAACGCAGCACATAACTCTTAGTTTGTTGGCTGGCAGAGCCCAATTTACAAAAGTGGGAGTGCAAGATAAGAAAAGAGTACATCTGCAGAGCAGGCTGTGCAATGAATCACACAGTGCCAGAGTTGAGCAGAATATAATTGAGTCCAACATCTCTGAGCACTTTCACCATAATTAATGATAATCTGTAACAGAGGAATCTGAGATTCCAGTTCAGAGAACTGTTTAATTAGGCCAAGTAATGAAAGCAGAAGCAGTACAAGAATATGGCCTGCCTCATGATTAATGATTCATGCTACTGAACACAAAAGTGCCGCACCGTTAACTCTAACGGATGCTGCATCTCTCTGGCATTTACAAAATAGTGAAATGCATGCATTTTTGTATTTTAAAGACGTAACTGGCAGTATCCTTTTCTGAGCTATTTACATGATAAATATGGTTGCAAAGGTAACCGTCTTCCTCTCGGGTCCTTTGCTCTGAGGTGCTTCAAGATAAATATGGCACTGCCCGAGCGTCGGCATTAAGGTAAGGTCTCTCCTGCTCAATAATTAATACCTTCACTTTTAAAGTTAGCCAAACACTGATGTTTTTCCTTTGTACTTTGATGGCACAGATGAGCCCTGGTGAAATGATGTGCTCACAGCACTGCTGTGCAGACATCGAGCTCTCCGCAATGGGAAGAATAGTTCGCTTCATAAGGCACAAAATGGGAAGGGAAGAAGAAAAGAGAGAAGATAGGAAGTTTTGTGCAGGTTTCCACTCTCCCTGGCTCAGGGTGCAAAATGTAGAGCAATTTGACACAGAATTGCCCTAGAAGTGTAAGGGACATGACAAAAGAAGTGATAAGACTGCCTGGGGCTTTAACTTACAAGCCAGCAAATTATATGGGTTTTATGTGACTATTTACTCCGCCATTCAATGAAACAAGGAGCACTACTTATCAGAGGCACCGCAGAAGCCCACGGTACATATGCAAGGTCTGAGATAAGAACACTCTCACAAAGGAACGCGTTCACTAATGTCTCCATTCCCACCAGATGAGGTCTCCTCGGGTGCCTGCCTCAGAGGCTGCCGCGCTCCTGCACCCACCGCGACTAATGCGGGTGCAGGACATTACCTCCTCTCTGCTGTAATGGCCACCATCTCCATCCTGCTGCCATCCTCATCTCAGCAGGGCACCCCAGTGCCACCCCCCGCCTGCTTCCCACGTGTACAGATGCTCCAGGGCGCCCAACGCTCCTCAGCTCAGCAGATGGGGCATACTTAAGTTTTCAGAAAGGCAGCCTGCTCTACTGCATGGCAACCCTGCTTTATGGATGGGCTTCAGGACCCCTTCCGACCCAAGGTGGTTCAATAGGGTTTCGCTGCACAGATTAATACCAAACTCACTACCACTAGCGAGCACTAGCAACATCTGATTCTTGTAATAAGTGAGATTCTCAAGAAGAAAACCCTTAAAAACCTGAAGGCACAGGAAACAACAACAGCTCAACCCAAAAAAACATGAGCCACATTAGGAAAGTGATACAGTACAACTCCAGCAGCCTAGAAAGGCAAGGTACAGGCTTGGAGCATCTTGCCTGCTTCTTACAGACAGATTTAAGGCCTGGAGGGAGCTGAAAAACAACAGTGCTTTGTGGAAGAACACAAGGAAAATTCCCATCAGAAATCAAAGAAACATAGAGAAAGCAGTTCCATCTTACCTTCTGTGCAAGGCAGGACAATGCATGCACCTCCTTCCATGTAGAACACAACTACTGCTGCTGCTAGCCAAAGGGCTGCTAGAGGACCACCTCCAGGGAAGTGCTTCAGGTGATGGGTAACTCAGCCCACCTGTTTGTAGGTTCAGATGGCTCACCCAGTCGTAATTAAAGCCAGGCCACAGCCACCTGGGGGGGTTTAGCATTTAATTACAGATGGCTTTTTCCCCAACCAAAAGGTGCAGGTAACTGTGCTATCTGCAAATCCACAATGGATGTTGTTGCAAAGGAAGCTCAACTTCACGAGCACTTAGAAGGGAAATGTAGAAATAATACAGCCATAGTAACATTTTTAAAATTTAAGCTAGCATCTTCATTTTTCCCCATCATTAACCTAAGAGAAATTAGCACCATGACATCTGGCCTTGCTGAGAAAATAAACAGAAAAGGAAGCATTGAGATCAGCCTGAGTTTTCCACTTTCCATTGCCAAATACTGACTTATTTTAGGTCTCTTAAGAAGTATTAGAAAAAGCTTGAGGCTTATGGCACTGGGAGAAGAGTGCAGCAGCCTGCCTCGGCCACCTGTAAGAAATTCTGTTGGGAATGGCTGGGGATCCTACAGCTCTGCCCTATAGCAGCTGCTCAGATGGTAGAAGCTATGATTCACAACAGTTCATCCTTTACAGTGGGAGGTAGGGGACTGTTCTGCTCTCTCAATACCTGCTGCCCCAAAATGAGGCCTGAAAGTCTCAGGAACATTTCTGTGCACAATGCTGGAAACACAAAGCCAAGAAAAAGAAGTGATTGTAGGGTCTGGTTTTTGAAGCATCCCTTTCCTTCTTTCCTATGACCTCCCTTTTCTGGTGCTGCATTCAGCCAGCCCAGCCTGCAGCTTTGCAGCGGGTCGGTGACAGCACCGAGTCCTTGCACCAAGCAGAGCAATGTGACTGCAGCTGAAATGTAATGCAGTGCAGGTGCAGAGAAGTGCAGAGCTGAGAGCCCATGGGTGGATGCACGGTGCCCAGCAACTCAGCCAGTCCCTGCCACTGCCCCACGCCAGCACTTGAACAGCTGGAGTTATTGACTTTGCAAAATCAATAGCTATTTTTATTAATCATCTTTAGATAGCATGATGCTCCTACTATATCTCTTTCAGTGACTAATACAATAAATTTCCCCTTTTGATGTTCCCTGACATTTGAGCAAATTAAATGGAGCATTAAATATGATCCTCTTTGGGACAAAAGTGGGCAGAATCATTTGTGACTACTTTATTAACTGCTAGGAGAACACTGGCAGCACCTTCAGAACGTTGTTCAGCAAGCAGCATTTATTATTATTTAAATTTTTCAGAGCGATGCTATATTGCTATGGATCAAATGGTTTTAGTTTTACCCAAATGGAAATATTTCTGTATTTACTTTTAGTGTAAACAGGATACCAGATGTGGAACCATGGTCCATCCCTTCCATGAGCACTGCAAGAAATATTTATAAAGTACGCTTTGTCATTAGAAAGTAGGATATCTCTTGGAAAGCTCGCGCCAGTAAACATCTAAAAAAGTTATAATGACACAAGAACTGTTATTTTCTCCTATTACAGAAAAGCAATGCCAACTCACACTTTGTCCAAAGAAGAGATGGTCCCTTCAGCCCACCCCTGTGCCGCGGGTTACAGCCACGCTTAACCACCATGCACTTCCCATCGTGCACTTCCCATCCGCCACCATTTGCATCTGAATATTCAAAACACGTTAAAAACCTAAAATAGCAAATTACATCATTGAGACATTTGCTTTATCATTGCTTGACAGGGGAAATACTTTGGGAAGAAAGACTGCACGAAGGAAGTCGCCCGGCACCTGCTGCAGGTCAGTGCAGCAGAAGCACAATTCTGCTATATCAGCCCACCCCCTGCTAAACAATTTTTGCACAAAACATCCATTCAGCACCTATTCGTGCCTTCGTTATGTCTTGATAAGAGATTAATGTTACACTGCTTTCTCCTACTGCAGCCAAGATTAAAAGTAAAATTCTCCCCATTTCCCGCAGAAGCACCGGTCCTCTCGGAATCGCTGCTGCTTCTGCTGGGCAAACATTGAAGTTTGAGATTAGGGAGATAAGAACCAAGTGACACGAAGTAAGAACTGTCCTGAATTTTATTCTGGGCTCAAAGCGACCCCAGACATGAACTTCGATTGAATCTGGAGTACAAAAAGGAATTACAGCTGACCTCTGTCCAGGCACGCCTCCTCCACCTGTAGAAGCAATACAGGTGTGTTAGCACAGCACTCAGCTTCATCTAATGAGCCCTGCATAGAAAATAATTAACCCAAGATGAGCAATGTCTGAGCACCTAAGCTCTGTGCCCCGCAGGCTGCAGGGCTGATCTTTGGGCTGAGGTGCCCACAGTCCCACTCACATCTCCTCCTGCTTCCACGGCAAAAATTCCTCCCATCGTTCTTCCAACCCAGGGCTCACTTTTTGGCTTCACACGTGCACCTCCCATGGGACCTTCATGAAGGAGGAGCTGAGAGAGGTGCAGAGGACACCCACACAACACCCACACACCTTTCTGCATCCTGGGGCATGGCTGCAGCCCGCAGTGGGCAGTGCCATGCACAGCACCAGGTAGCTGCTGGCTTTAGTGAACGCCAAACTCGATGGCTTATTATGCGGAAAATAAAGGCTTTGCCCACCTAATTGGTATTTATTGTTAAACAGCTGGCTTGCTGTGCTTCTGCCAGAGCTCCTAGCCTTTCCCTTTTGTCACCTGCATGGGGTGAAATGCAAAAATGACAGCAATAGCCTTAATACGCTAATAGCCAGCCTCAGGCAGCTGGGAGACGTGTGATTTTAAAGTGTGAAAATGAATAAAACAAAGTGGATGGAGCACAGGGGCCACTGCACTCCAGGAGAAGGGGAGAGGACAGAGCCCAGGATGGTCAGCCCTGTCCATGGCAGGGGGTTGGAACTGGATGGGCTTTAAGGCCCCAACCACTCTGTGGTTCTATGACTGTAGGGCAGCAACACCTTCGTGTGCCTCTCTTGAGCTGAGATGCTGACCACCAAGGCCACCAGTGCACCACCTCAGTACAGCTGGTGGCTTACACAGGCTATACATACAGGTTTTAAGTTGTGTTACACCATAGCAGGTATTTTAGCTACCGAAATGTTTAAACCTCCTGAAGTTTTACTCTTTAATTTCATTTACCTATCAAAGAAAACACTGCACGTTCTGCAGCAGAGTAGAGCAGGCTGTATGGAGGCCAAGTGACAGCAGGGGGGATTTGATCCCAAGTCCACGGCCTGCATGCAGACCCCCAGATGTCTGTTCAGCCCCTCAGTGCATCCCTTGTTGCATCAGTGCAGGGCAATGCACCCCTCCCGTGCAAACCCTCCAGGATTTGCAGCACCGTAGAGCTTCATCTACACTCTGCCCACCGATGAAGCAGGATTTCAAGAAGAGCAGTGATAAATGATATGCCAAGTTTTGCTACTCATTGAGACGTATGCTGAGAAAAGATGTGCTCGGTCAACACAAGGCAGGCGTGTGGGTGCCATCAACTTACAAAGTGAAGTTACTCTGCAAAGTCCTCCCTTTGCAGCTTATTTTCTCTTCCAAGTTTTCAGATACCAATATTTGTCAATATTTAACATAAATTGTGTTACATAAACCTACACATCACAGCTTCTACTCTCATCCGCTGTGTTTTGTTCCCAGGACAGTGCTCTCCTGGAAGCAGGTTGCCCCTGTTCCATGCAGCTGTGCTTTTGTAATTGCACAGCAGGATGGTGACCCCCATTTTCCAGCAGACAACAATGAGATGGCACTTCCTCAGTGCCCCACGCACTGCCCAAACTGCCCTGTGCCCCAGAGAAAGGCAAAGCAGCTGGGTCTGGCACTTGGAAAGGTAAGACAGGCTTAATTATCGCTGTTTGCTGGTTGATTTTTTTGGTAATCTAAAATATTTTAGCACAAAAGCAAAACCAACATAACAACAAAACCAGCATCTCATGAGCAAGAGCCCAGTTCTGCTTCGCGGGATGGCGCGAAGGACTGGAGGATCTTCACAATATCACAAGAGTCACTGAAATTAGCTTTCTGCAATAAGCCCAGTCATGTCACCAGGCTCCTTTTAGACGATCTAAAGATTAAAGGCTCTATTCCTGGAGGGTTCCTGTGGCATTTACTCAGGGATTTTTATCAAGCTTTATGTGATGGGCTACCTAACACACCTCTTCCAACCTTAACAGCTAACAGGAATTTGGTATCTCTCAACATGGATTTTGTGCTGTACTGCAGAATATTTGGCAAACATCTTGAGACTGTAACTAGTCAATGGAAGGGAGATAAAATGAAAGAAGGGGAGAAAAGTGGGAAAAGATTCAGAGCAAACATTTAGATTCAGAAGCAAAGTATGTATGTATACAAAGCCAGTACGCACACTGAATCCACAGCTTCAGCCACGGCGGTGTAGTTCTGTACACTGGGATCAGAGCTGGTGTGGCAGGACCCAGCCCCAGGCAGGCTGTGGGGTGGAAATCTTGGTTAAATGCAAAAGAAATACAGCTGCAACAACACTGCGGGCTTGCTGGGAAGTGCAGCTGGCCGTGCTTCTGGCCCCTGCAAGAGCATCTGATGCCATCTGAGCATCCAACACCATCTGATGGAGAGCCACGTCCTCAGGACACACAGAGATGTTTTGTTGATTCCCTGTTGAGCACACCCAAATTCTGTTACTCTCCAGACAAATGTGGTTCATCCTAGCCACCACGCAGGAGCCCTTCCATAAGCACCAAGTGATTTTTGGGCAGCATCACTTCTGTGCATCAAACCGTCTAGCTCCTATGTCCTATGTTTGCTGGGAAATGCTGCGGTTCCATCGGACTTCTTAACATGGTAGACTGCAGGCTGCCCATATTTCCCATCTGCTTCCAAGCAGAACCAGGATGCCCCAGAGGTGCAGGCACACACCTCTGCCCTGAAGGCTCTGGAAATGGCTGCTTCTGTAAAACCATCCAGCCAGGTTTTCTGTTTCTAGTTATGAGTGGAGTGCAAAGGGTCAGGATTAAGAACTGATGAGCAAAGTGCACGTACAACTACGCTTGGAGATGTATAGTTACTTGCTTAGTGAGTGCTGTGAGCTGGTAAAAACGCCATGCGAGGTATGGGAATAAAACACAGCCCTGGATCAGCCAGCAGCACGGCCCAGTCCTGACTCTGCTGGGTGCTGGGAAGGAGCTGCGGCCGCTTAATTCCTTGCTGCAGATTTGTTGGCTCCCGTTATAAAATGCTGCAATTACTGCAGGTCATGAACATGAAATGCCACCAACGCTTCCAGCTGTGCCTCCCCAATAGCCTCCCGACAGAAGTACTGCAACACAGTCATAATAACATCCCAGCTGCAGCCACAATCACAGAAATCACTGACGGTGTCAGTAATGTATAAAACCTCAAGGAAACTCAACCGTACTCACCAAAAGGCATTCATCAATTTCTCTGCATTTTATCTACCATTCAGAATGGGCTGGTTTTATTGTCGGGCTTTTAAATAAATGGGGGGGGGGGGGGCTGAATTGCTCTGTCTGCAGTAAATGGTATTACAGAAAGTTTTGCCTTAACACCTGAGTGCTCCGGAGCCTGGAAGGGTTGGGGTCTGGGCAGTGCTGGGGGGCAGGGAGCTGCAGAGAGCCCTGTATGGGGACAGGGGGAGGGGGGGGCTGGGGGAGCGCGGGAAGAGCTCAGATCAAAGGGAAGCCTCAGCCCTGGGGACTCACACGGGCTTTTACTTAAGTCTTCTCTGAAAAGAAAAGAAATCAATTTAATTAACAAAATGCTTTACATTAGAATTCATCAAAATGCCCTTCAAAGGGGGAAAAAAAAAAAAGAAAAGAAAAAAAAAAAAGGCGGCTTCAAATGGTGCGATATTTTCATAGATACAACCACTGTACCCAACAAGTTTCCACGAATGTGGAACCATCTCCCATTTCTGGGCATCACAGCAGGAGCTCACCTGGCACTGCTGGGGGTTGGGTGCCACCAGGCACTGGGCAGCATGACACAGCACCCACGGGCACAAGGAGCTGCTCCAGAGCTTCTCCTGTTTGCTGTTGTTTGCTTGTTTGTTTCAAACGTTTACCTCCATAGAGGAAGTTTAAGACCTATTTGGGATTCTCTGTAATTTCCTGTTGCAGCACAGGTTTTCTCTGCAAAGCAGCTTCATGTTGAACTCGGAGTTAAATGGACAACCAGGCTCACAAAGTGCACGTGCTCACAACGCTCTGCATTACGGCTGGAGAGATGGGGATAGAAAGAGGCAAAAATATCTGCTAATTATCAGTGATAGCTTTCCCCCTGCTTTTTTATTAATGCACGCACTAAATGAGACCGTGCATTCCTGCTGTTGTGCATCAGCCTTCAGAGAGCGTGTGGATGGGTGTCCAGGGGAGCAGGGAAATAAAAGCAGAGACAAAAGTAACTCATCGTGCAATACCAATTATATCCACACGTACCTGAAATAAAGGAGCTCAAGCTAAAAATGCTTTTGAAAGAGTGTTTCCTCACCTCCCAGGCTGTTGTTTCGTGGCTGAAATGTGAAAATAAAAATAGATTTTTTTGCATTTTGGCAGGGAAGAGAATCCCTATCTGAATAGAGTCTGTCCAAAAGTGGGACCAGATCTACTGCTTGTAACCACCTACGTAGCACTACACGCCCAGCATGGGACCAGCCCGTGCCAGTGGGAGCCTCACGGGGCAAGGCAGGCAATAACTGGGCATTCGTCAGCCTCCCCTTGTTCTGAGTCCTGTCGCACAGAGCCCGGTGCGATGAGCATCCCCCGATGAGAAGGAACGCTGCAGATCGGTGGCACAGCACCGTGTTCCCATGCAGGGCCCCAGTCACGCCTCGAGGACTTGGGGCAGCCATGTGGAAGTGGCAACTTCCTCCAAAACACCTTCAATAAATCTTCTTTTTGTCTTCCTTTCTGTCTGCCCTGGATCTGGCTGCCAGCGCGCATGAAAGAAATTACGAGAGCTTCTCAGTCACCGCTACTCTGGTTCCTTTTGCACTACAGCATTTGTCATTGCCAAAACAGCAGAGTTTAATTAAGTGTTGTGAGCAGCCTAGTGAGAAACACACTTTAAATTAAACCTCTGTACATGCAGCTATTGGTTCCTTACCTCCTGAACAATCAGCGGGGTGTTCGGCATAAATTCCTCCTCTCAGGGGAAAGGCAGCTGCACGCACCTCCAGCAATTCATAAACGATCCGGCTTCCCCAGAACCATATCTTATTAAAGCACATTTAATTATTTCTTGGTTTTAAGCACCGGTAGATGAAGGCGATAATTAATGTGCCTACCACTAAACATTTTATTTACTCTTGATATATTAATGGTATTATCAAGAAAATACGCTACAGTTTCAGGTTTAACAAAATTACATGGCAAATTATCTTTTGATGCATCAAACAGTCGTTAATATAATGGAATAAATTATTTTAACACCTCAGTAGTAATGAATGGGTACAAGTGTGGAAGCATCTTAATTTTTCAAAATGTTTTTACACATTCAGATTACTTAAATCAACGATGCAGGAGTTGGGAATGGAATGGATGAGAAAAACCAACACCACAAAACCAACGTTAGAAGGGATTGATTATTTCTGTTCTACAAGAGGGAAATATTTCAGCCTCACCGGTCTTTCCAGGAGAAGGTACCCTACTGAACAATGATCACAGCAAAAATAATCGTTGTCAGGAGCAGTAAGAAATATTTTGGTGACATTTGGGCATTTTTCTTGCCAACACGCGTTCATCTCATGGAAATGAAGCCTGCGCTCAGCACCAAGATGACTCTTAACAAAGGATGTTTGGGGAATTATTGCCACTAATAGAGCAGCTGCATTTTTGCTGAAGTGTTTCCCAGAAATCTGGAAAGTGACAAACGCAGGCATGCACTTCTATGGCCCAACACGAGGTGTGCAGGACTGCGGGCTCCGCTCCTCCTCTGCTGGGATGCAGAGGGGTTTCCAAAGGTGAAACACTCCGTTTGTGCTCACTTCTGTTTGGGAATGTTCCAGTGAGCGGATAGAGACTCCCTCCCACCCTGGAAGCACTCAAGGCCAGGCTGGATGGGCCATGAGCAACCTGGTCTATAGGGAGGTGTCCCAGCCTGCAGCAGGGGGTTGGAACGAGATGATCTGAAAGGTCCTTCCAACCCAAAGCATTCTATGACTCTACGATCCCCTAACTCATCCCCATGAACTCACGCTTCAAAACTGGTGTATTTGCAGCAGCTCCTTTTGCCAACCAGAGCTGTGCAGCCCACAGCTGGCAGGCAGTGCCCGGGGTGACCTGCAGGGCTGTAAGAGCTGAAGTAATGGAGGGCAACACAAGTGATGAGGAGGAGGTGATTTATACAGCTGTGCAGCTGTTGACCACTTTGTTTAGGCACTTAGATCTATATTTCCTCTTATTGTGTCTCTCTCAAGTGTTTGCTAGCTAAGATGGAGGCATTAATTGAATTCAAGTGTAGAGACCTGAAGTATTTTTATTATTATTTTTAGTTCTCTCACCTTTTATTTCCATTAGCAAAGGAATGTAATCACTGTGGGGATTTATGGCTAAAGGAAGCAAACAGAGCTGGTTACAATTATTAAAGTAAAGCTACTGGCCAGGAATAACACAGCCCCAAATGCACTGCAGTGGAAAAAAAACCAGAATGGAACCAACCCTCCATGGTCTCACAGGTCTCAGCGCCACAAAGTTCCTTCATTTTGCACATTTGGGAGAAAATCAGTGAGCAGTCGTGGAAGGGTTTTATCTGAAGTGGTGTTTTCTCATCTGTTCTAATGGGTTTGAGGCAGGTTTTTAATGCGGGTCAAAATCTGAGCAGCGTAAGTAAAATTCAGCTCTAGAAACAGAGAAACTGCTGCATGCGTTGCATCACTGGAGCCTGCATTTGTATGGGAGCCATTAGAAGAGATTTCACATTGGCATGCAGACACGTGTGTCATGTGCATGTAAACACGGGATCCTTCAGCATAACTGCAGAAACGAGGACATGGTTACACCACTAAGGACTACCAGGAAGGGCACACGCTTGTCGGCCGGCCCCGCAGTGCCTCCCACTGCTATTGATTTCAGTTAAACTATTCAGAGGAGCAGACAGGTGCCTCCAGAGGGCAACTCCGAGAATCTCAACGAGGAAGGCCCAGTTTGGCTGTGTAAAGAATGGGTTTCCATCACGTGGCAGGGAAAAATTCCCTCACCTTTGCGAACATGTATTCCTCAGCTGCAAAATGGCACATTCTGTTGCTTTCTTCCTATTATTTGGCATCACTAATTCCTTTCAGTCTTTCTTTTGCCATAGGACTGAATGTAACATCGATGCTGTTTGGAATTCCTTTTTTCCCTGAGATTTTTTTTACCCTGTGGGATGAGTTCTGAACCCTCCCCCGTGCCAAATAAGTGTGCAATCTCAGACTGCTTCAGCTTTTACCCCCCCTCCCCAAAATAAGAGCGGACTGGCAGCTCTGTTATTAGGCATTTTCAGAGGCAATTCCCAAAAGGTGCCTTCTGTAAAGAGAAAATAAAAAGTGTTGAGGGGTGAAAGGAAGAGAGGAACAATGCAAGTGGCCAAATTACGGCCGGCCACATCCCAGCAATAACAATATCAGATCGTGGTTGTGCTCCAGGCAACGTCTGTGCAACAGGAGAGCGTTCAGATGAGGGTTAACGCAGGACAGGTGCCTGGAAAGCAGCACTGTGTGTGCCCTGCAAAGGGAGGAACCTCACTCAGATCTGCTGACCTGAAAATGAGAACAGCCCCAAGCTCCCACAGCTCCTGGGACAGCAGCCCTGCACCCACAGACCCCAAAGCAGAGCGAGAAGAGGCAGAACCCCGCGTGTTAAAGCAGATTGCTCAGAGCTGTGCCCAAAGAGAAAGGCATGCACAGCCTTTGCTTCCTCTCAATAGCAAACCCTGGCTGAAACACATCACTTGCAGAATCACACAGCCTGCAATCCTGGGGCTGTTCAGGAAGTGGCTTTTCCTTGTCTATGTCTGTAGGGGCTTGCAACACACAGCTTTATCAAATTCTTATTTACTGTCTTTGATAGATTTTTTTTCAGATTGCTGCTCAGCTCCAATTTTTAAATCAAAATGCAAATGCCCAAAGCCAGCACTGAGTGTCCTGCTGTGTCATGGAGGTATTACTGGTGCCACGACTGCTGTGCAAGAAGAAAAAAGGACTCAAAGCAGCGTGGGGGGTTGGATTGGGGCAGGAGCTTCCCATCCCCAAATGGCTGCCATGGCACAGGCACTGCTGCTGCTCTGTGGACACAACCTGAGTGGGATGCCCACAACCTGTGTGGCTGGGGGGTCCTCCCAACGCACGCCGTCCTATGAGCCTCTGATTCTGCAATTCTATTTCAAGAACAAGCTGGGATTCTTGACGGGACAACACTTCCCTGGCCAACCTCATGCTTCAACCGCTCAGACAAATGAAAGCAACTCCTTAACAATCCCTTCCACGCAGTGAAAGCACCTGAGGATGAATCACCAACCCACAGCCGCTGCGCTGACAGAGCCGCCTCCCGGTGCACAGACGCGCTGTGATTCTTGCACAGCAAATCTCTCTCTTATTTTTTTTTTTTCCTAATTTGCTAGCAGTATTAATTACCACTTCTGCAGTCCAGCCCGCGTTGCCAGCTTGATTATTCTGGCTTGCTTCAATTCGGGGAAATGAGTTCTGCCATGGCACTTAAGAAGTCGCGAACATTCACCCTTTTAGTGGCGTTAGGCTCACATGTCACAGATGGGAAGTGACAAGGGGACCACACTCAGCACGAAGCACGGAGGGATGGCCGGACCCTTACTGCAGCCAACAGAGCCCAGCACAGCCCAAACGGAGCCCACCCACAGCCATGCATCGAGCCGACAGCCGGGGCTGCGGGAGCGTCGGGGTTAAATCCAAAAGCCCTGCTGTTAACGTGAACCTTAAACAAACTTCCAGCAGCATTTTTCTTTTCGGCGACTGACATTTTTCTTTATGTTTCGTCAGTCATATCTGAGCGATCAGACAGCCGCACACGTGGTACACCCACCAGGATTATTATCTAGACCAAAGGCCCAGAGCTCATTGTAGCAGGCATGTAATTCTTTACAATGTATGCCACGTTAACTGTGTTGGGTTATCTATTCAACAGCTGACTGAGCCAGGCTCTCAAGCTCTTCTCAACAACCATGTAAGAAGCGATGACAATTGTACTACTTCATAACCGCTGCATGCAACTCTGACACACACTTCACAGCAACCAGTCATCTATATAAACCAATTTCAAGAGCAAAATTGCATGGTGCCTCCACTCTGTTATAAACACAATGATATCCACTCACAGCTGATAAATGCACTGCATCTCTCCGGAGCTTTAAAGAGCGACTTCCCTGCGCTCTGTGCGGTGCCTGGTGCTGCTGGGGGCAGCTTGGGGCAGGGGGCTGCCATGCTGTGTGCTTGGACACAGTGTGCCCAGCTGAGAGAATAGAAAAAAAATAACAGGACTGCATGTCGTTAAAGCTTTAAATACTTATCGACTCCTCAGCAATTTTCAAATTAATTACTGTATCTTTTCACAGGATTACGTGCCATATAATCCTTATTATGGAAGAAAATATCTGGAGCCACCGCGAAGTCCTTGAAGAAACACTTCAATACCAAACACTCGAACAAAGGGGTAGATTAACGGCTGCCAAACAAATTACAAACATTTTCCCAGCCATTATAGCTGTGATAAAATGGTGCTGCGGGACCTCAGAGCATTTTCCCACACCCCTCATCGAGGTGATGCCTTTGGCTGCACCGGGGGTGCAGAAGGTCTCCATCTGGAAACGCAGCGATGCACCCCAACCGCATGCAGCAAAGGGCATCTCTGGGCTGCAGGCACCCAGGTGGGCAGGAGGTCCTTCCTCGTGTGCAAAGTCACACTGCAAAGGAAAGATGAAATACAGCCAGAGGTACCTCCACGTAATGAACCCTGTAATTGAATACCGAAACAAAGAGTCGTCCTGACAAAACACAAAAAAGGCAGGATCAATCTCTGTTTGCTTACAGCTCTAAAAAGCAATCCAGAACAATCCATAGCTAATAAGCCTCGCTGCATAGAGCATAATAATTCGGATTCACTGCCGTTGATGCTTTGCTGCCACGTTGGCACAGTTTTCAGTTTTCCCCGCTGCCCCACACGGAACGGCCGCCCCATTGCAGCCCCGACCTGGAGGATGCAGCAGCACAGCCAGCCTACGGCCCTGCTTTGGATTAACTCGGCTTCCGAGATTTGTCTGCAATCCTCATTTTACTCTAATTTAACCTTTCCTAGTTAATTTACACCGGTTCATCTTGCCAGCCTGTACCTGCCAAAGTGATCATCCTCCATCAAGTGTCTGGGCGTGGAAAGGGCTGCTCCCTGTCGTCTCCCTACCCGGCGTACCTAATTAAAGTCCTTACAAACCTTTAGGATGACAAGACGAGACGGGGATCACTAAGGAAAATATGAGCACCCTTTCGGGGCTGCAATCACACCGCGTTCAGACCCGCACCAAACCCGGCCGGGAGCTTCACGTGGGGGGAGCGGAACGCAAACAGAGAAAGCACCGCAATCAGCGCTTAAATTGTCCTCCGGGCACGTTTTGCATATGAATATAGAAGTTGTGATTAATAGGTTATCTAACACATTAACAAAGGCTTTCGCAAACACCGGCCAGCGTCACAGGACCTGCCAGCCCTTTCGGTGCTGAATGGAGCTGTAGCCGTTGCTTGCTGGAGTCCGGGCTCGGGCCAACAAGGCCATCAAAGCCCCGAGGTTGCCGCTTTCTCACCCCGTGGGCTTTTTCTTCATTGTGAGCCTCAGTGCCCCCGCTAGGCTCGCGATTAAGAGCCATTTTCAAAACTACGCAGAAAACAGCGTCCCGTGCCAATGAGAAATTGGAACTGCTCTGGGCAGGGGAAACAATGCGGCTGAAACAAAGAGGACATCTGGAGCGTGGGCACCACGAGGGGCATCCCGCATCAGCCTGCCTCCACGACGGCACTGCGGCACACCGGGCGCATCGCTTCCCAGCTGCATTCCCGAGTTCTGCCCCGAGGCTGGGGCACAGCGCCCACGAGTGCGTGACCCTTTGGGGACGGGTCCTGCTGTGAGCAAGCAGTGGGCAGAGGGGAGAAAACATCCGGGGAGCGCTCACCCAAAGACCTGCCAGAGCGCTATGGAGAGAGAGCGAAGAGCAAACCTGCGTTCGGGCACAAACAGTCGTGCTGCAGCAACAAGCAATGCGTCTGCTTCCCCCTTTTTTCTTTTTTTTAATCCCCTCTTAAGCACTTTTAAAGTGCCCAATTTTTGACTCATTTGAATTTAAATCAGCTTGCATGGAGAACTTGGAGAACTTTTTTTTTTAAGAGCGCTTGTTTGGCAGGCACATTTTCCCAAGATCACCCGGCTTTAATTTTAAATTTCAAAAGCCTTGCGTTTAATCCCTTGAGCTGGCCTGGTACCTTGTGCCATCTGTTCCGGGGTTTTGTTATAACAGGGAGCACCTGCAGAGTTTTGCAACATTTCAAGCTGTCTGGGAACAAAAATCAAAATAATTATAATTTTCATAAACTAAAGACGTTGATCCAAACGCCGCAGCCCCGCCTAGCAGATTTTTTCATGGCTGGGGGAGTTTAGTGATTCCTGTCCCAGGGCACCGGACATCCCCAAAGGCACCAAGCATCTTCAATGGCAACAAATATCTCCAGTGGTACCAAGAATCCCCAATGGCACCAGATATCTCCAATGGCACCAAGCATCCCCAGTGGCACCAAATGTCTCCAATGGCACCAAGCATCTTTCAATGGCACCAAGCATCTCCAATGGCACCAAATGTCTCCAATGGCACCAAGCATCTTTCAATGGCACCAAGCATCTCCAATGGCACCAAATGTCTCCAATGGCACCACACATCCCCAGTGGCACCAAATGTCTCCAATAGCACCACACATCCCCAGTGGCACCAAGCATCCCCAATGGCACCAAATGTCCCTAATGGTACCAAGCATCTTCAACGGCATCAAATGTTTCCACTGAAACCAAGCATTTCCAATAGCACCAAGCAACCCCAATGGCACTGAGTGTCCTCACAGCACTGAATGTCCCCAGAAGCACCAAGCATCCCCATTGGCACAGTACATCACCACTGGCATGGCCAGAGCCACACGTGGCACCCAGTGGCTCAGGATGGAGGTGTCCCTACTGCAAGCTGATGGGACATAAGATTTCCTGCTGCCTAGAACAAACAAAAAATCTATTAGAAATATGGTGTTTGTTTAAACTTCATTATCCAGAGCTCTTTATTACGGATAAATCTCTCCTTAGGGTAAGCTGACTAATTTTTAATGGGGTATGTATGTCACATTCCTACCTGTGGTACACATATGTATGTGTCTATCCCATGTGCACGAGGTAGATTTGCAGAATTCTGATCATTCTCTTGCAGATGTTGATGGTCCCCTCCAGGATGGTGCCTGTGCTCAAAACGAGGTTTCAGCCCTCCATCTGTATTTCTAACAAGGAAAAGCTCAGCCTAAACTGGAAATTGTCTGTGGTCTGGGCCTTGCTAAAGAGTGGATGGAAAAAGAGTAGAAAAGAGTTTTACTAATGGTGCAGATGTTGTCATTGCAAGGCTGTGAGACAGCCCTGGAGGTCCATGGGACTGGTAGGGATGGTTAGAGAATGAGCATGGGCCACAAGTTGGAAGCAATTGCCTACAACCTCTGTTGTTTCCAGCCTCACCAAACCAAACCTCCCTCCCTTCCCCAGGCAGCCCTGGGTTGGGCTGGCTAGCTGTAAGCCTCACCCATAAAGCAATGGATCCCATCCCTCCCATCAACATCTGGGCGTCCTGTGCAACGCCTCGAAATGCCACATAGGGCTCCTGTGATTTGTTACCCACCTGGCTGAGATGTGCCATGTGAAGAACAATTCCTCCCTGCAGCCAGCATCGGAAGCCTCTGCCCTCTTGCACTGATGCAGGAATGAGCTGCATAGTGGCTGATGCCTATGAGGAAAAAGGGAAGGGAAATAATACTGTTGCTTCTGAAAACTCAGGCTAATTTTCCCAGCT
This sequence comes from Chrysolophus pictus, assembly GCA_037305975.1. Taxonomy (NCBI): domain Eukaryota; kingdom Metazoa; phylum Chordata; class Aves; order Galliformes; family Phasianidae; genus Chrysolophus; species Chrysolophus pictus. The sequence goes on along the minus strand of CM074582.1, from coordinate 1,442,116 downwards.
TGCTGCTGCAGCAGTGTCCCTGCTAGGGAAGATGTGCTCGCAAAGTCCGGATCCCAAAGCCTGGTGAGAAATCAAATTAAATCAAGTCCAAATCTTTTGTCCAAAACCCCAGCAATCTTGCAGTGCTGATACAGAAGGTTTGCAGTTACCTGCTGCAGAGTCAGCACTTCACCTTTCAGTTTCCTGCCCCAGAAAATAAACCATTATTTTCCCTATTACTTCGGTGTTCCTTAATTCCCACCCTTACTTCCAAGCAGAAGGAAGAAAGTCTTCTAAAGACTACGATTCACGTGAAAGAATTTGTCATTTTGTACATTTAAATCTCTAAGCTGATGGTGCACAAAATTAGATACATTTTTAAGCCAATCACCAAATAATGAAAAATCAAAAGTTAAAAAGAACCAAAAACCTCATTATAATATTTTCATGAAAGAGAAGTAAATGTTGTATTATCCCTCTCGTGACTTTGCCAATTCTTATGGCCACACTGAGAAACATTAGGAAATATAAAACCAAATAGGATTACGATATCAAATGTTGGCGATGCTTTATGCATTTTATCTATTTTGCAATGGACCAGTAATGATGAGGGGCTAATGGAAACTGTGGACCCCAAATTTATAACAGCCGCTTCAAAGGGAAATTCTTCTGCTACGTGGATCCTATTTGTGTGGGAAAACCCAATTACTCCAAGGTTCTTGTACCGCACTATTTTCTTTTATGATGCTTTTTGCTGTAAGTGCTTATTACGATTAGATAACCCAGTTACAAATAAACTGTGACCCTCCGCTCTTATCTCCAAATTCACAGCTTTCCAATTTGTCACAGCTAGTTGAGAACTTGACTTCTTATTAATTACTACCATGGGGTCCTAAAGGGAGTTGCAGGGCGACAGCATCGTCTCCGCTCCCGTGAGGCCTCATCTTTCAGCATCTCTGAAAGCTCAGCCTTTGTAGAGGCAGCTGCTTCTGACTGGGAAGAAAAAGTTAAGAAAATACAAAAGATTTCGGGCGTATATCCTGAGATTTGAAGAGCCAACAGTCACCCAGCTCCGGTTTACAAGGCGCAGCCATCCGAGGTACGTACTTGTAGGACACAGGTGGTACTCACGTTCTTAACGACATCAGTGAAAAACCCCAGGGATCAGAAGATCTCGTACAGCACCAAGATGTAATTTCAGACTTCTTCAACCCACAGCAGGTTCAGCTTTCTTGCTCCCATGTCCAAGCATGGGAATCTGGAGCTCAGCCACGTCTGCACGGTCACATGCTGAGCCCATCCTCTCCCCAGGGCAGCTCCATCCTTTACACTTGCACCACCGGTGCCACCCATGTCTGTCCAGCAGCACGTCCCCCATGGCTGCTCAGGCCCTGCTTCCAGTGTGGGCACATCCATGGTGCTCCAGGACAGCCCCGGGGCCGGGGACAGAAAGGGCTTTGGAACAAAGTAGACATTTACAGCTGTTAAACAAAAAATAATTCAAGCAACGTGAGAGCTGCATAAAGCCTTCTAATTACAAAGACCTGGCAAAGAAACATATCTGGTGATTCCTAACATCCACTAATTATCAGCAGCATTTCTACAGTTAAGAAGATAAACGCCCAGCTACCCTCTAATAGAACTCACTAAGCCCAATTTCCAAGTAAAACAAATAAAACCTGATTTGCAAAGTACACTATTAAATATTTTATCCATTAGCCACTGTTAAAATCATTCTGCTATCCAAACTGAGCACCTTCTACTTGGACCGCTTCCAGTGCACTCCAAGAATAATATTCGGCATCAATTAACGACCAGTTCTCGTGCTGCTGAACCCACAGCGTGCATTTGTGATGTCTGAAATGCATCCTTGCTGCTCTCTGAATGATAGATGAACTGCAATCCAAGCTAAGTTACGGCAGCTGCTTTATTTCGGTACTTTGTTTATATTTTAATTAATGTCATCAAGAGAATATCGTGATTTCGTAAGCTGGTTTTTAATGAATCATCATACCTGATGCTTGTGGCTTTTTAAAAACCTTTGGTACAGTGTGTGAGGAGGCTTCATCTTAAAAGAAAAGAAAGGAAGGAAGAAAGAAAGAAGAAAGAAAGAAGAAAACATAAAGGAAAAGGAAGGTTTCAGTCAGCCCTAATGCTAGCGAAATCCACAGCGCTTAATTTATCGAATCTCCTGTTAGTGAATGAACAAAGGTAAAAATAACAGGCTAGTTATAAACTAGTACTATGATGATGACATTGTGAATTATTTAAAAAGGGCATATTCAGTGTGACCATAGAGCCATCAATCATAATAGACATTGATGAGAAAAAGAGGTTTCAGTCACTTCCTATCTGCCAGGAGAACAATTCTATCTCACAGGTAGCTGTGAAGTGCCGCTGACCCGATGTCACTCGCATTGTTGCTCTACCCTTTGAACGGGGAGAGCAGATTCTCTCAATATTAGAATCGAATGAGTAAATAAATTCTCAGTTCACTGCCACACTCCTTCAGAGTGCACACTTCAATTTGTCTAACAATGGAGAGGACAGAAAAGCAGAAATCTCTTAAAGCACGGATGAATTTTTTATGGATGCTCAAATCCAGCTGCAAAGAATGGGGTTTTAAATGGTAGCAGCTCCGCTTTTAGCAGGAGCCCCCAGAGACAAAGTCCTCTGGAAGCGTTTTGTGTTGGATTCAGCCCTTCCAGGCGCACCATCCCTTCCTCCAGGCCCGTCCCACCGAACCGCTCCATTGTGGTGCCCGCATCGATCCCACCGAGGTGAGAGGATGGCAGCTCCAACCCAACGGCTGCAAAACAAGCAAAGATTGCAGCTGAGAAGATGGCCGGCGAGCAGAAAGGGAGAGAAAAGGCGCTCCGACTTTTAATTTGTGCGGGATTCGTCTAGAGGAGACTCTTTCACCTGATGCCCCACATAATTATAGCCGAAACTTTCCCTCAGATCACAGGTTCCGTCACTGTTGGTTAGCCTAATTAGCCCACGGAGCTGTGCATCTGCAGGGAGGAGGCAGAGGAAGGCTCAAACAGTGCTGAGCTCCATCCTCGCCGAGCGCACGCGCCCTGGGGACACCTCCCCACTGCTCTGTCAGCACCATCCCACTGCAACCCATCGTGTGCCAACGTGTTCCACCGCGTCCCATTGTGTCCCATCACGTTCCATTGCATCTCATCGTCTCCCGTTGCGTCCCCCTGCATCCCATCACGTCTCATTGCCTTCCATTGCATCCCACTGCATCCCATCATATCCCGTTGCATCCCATTGCATCCCATCGTGCCCCACTGTGTCCCATCACGCCCCACTGTGTCCCATCACCTCCCATTACGTCCCACCACACCCAGCTCCTGCCTGGCCCCAAACCCCCCCACACCCCCAGCCCCGCCATGCCCCAGCAGTGCCCAGCCTGGTTGCCTAATTGTTACCGACAGGTAAATCAGAGGTAAAAGAGAGCTAATTAATTTTCCATCCCGGTTTTATTTTACTGTTACTGTTTTGAGAAAATATAACTAAACCCCATTAGTGTTAAGGTAAGACCATGAAACAACATAATATAATGCAAGAAAGACATTTAATAGCGTAGAGGAATGTTAAATTACTAATTAACTCCAAGTTACTGTATAAAAAAGCATAGTAATTTACAGGATTATTGCAATATGCAGCTAGGATTGCCACAAGGGTCAGCTAGGGAGCATTCCGTTCTATTTCTTTCAGTGTGGCGGTTATTGTAAAATTCTTCTCACATTAAAATGTACTGTCCTTACCCACAGTTCATTGCTGCTAATTAGCGGCGGTTGAGATTTCCCTAGCAGTCATTTTTTTCTCTGTTAAGCTGCCAAATGTTACCAACTGCTCGCGATGCTCCGCGCTGTCCGGCTGCCCGCCCTGCTCCATGGCGCTGCTCCGTGTCGGGTTCAGCACCTGTGCCAGGGAAACACTAATCTAATTATTTGTAGTGCTTTTGTTGCACGGAGGCGGCCGAGCCGAGCGGTTCGTGCTCTCAGCGCAACTCAGGAACGGGCATTTCTTCCTCCTCGTTCCTCAACGCACTGCTCAAGCACTCAGCACTGGAATCTCTCCAAACACGTCTTTTTCATGTCTTCAAAAGCCAGTATTTCCGCATTCTGTTTAAGCAAGAAGAGGCGTCTTTTAGTTTCTTACCTAAATATATAAGAAGAATGCCACAACTTTGATTAATAATTGATTAAATAAACCATCCGGACATCAAAGGCAGGAAGAGGAGCTGTTCTACAGAAAGGCTACGCTATCAAATAGCACTTTGTTGTCTTAAACGCCGCTCAGATCTGCAGCGTTACATGGCACATTCATGTCTGAGGTTATAAACGGCGCTGCTTTCCAAAGGGTTTTTATTATCTTTATTTTAAGGAGAAAAAGAATTCAGATCTTCTTTTATTTTGACATGGGGTGTTGCTTTTTTTTTTTTTTCCTCCCCAAATTTAACACTAACACAGAGATTTGGATGAAAATCGTCCAGCCCCGTCCTTCCTCTCTCTTTTGTCAGCTTTATGACTAATTTATGTTTAACCTTCTTGAGAATACACTTTCTAAAAAAAAAAAAAAATTCAAAGCAACTTTCACTGGTGCCCAATCCTGGGGCAAAAGGTCTCGAGAGCCCTGAGATGGTTTGGAATTGATGGAGGTGACACGATCTTTTCCACCTCCTCTTCACAGTAGTAAGAGCAATCAGGAAACAACCGCTAATTGCTTCATCAAAATTAAGCTTCTCTATCCTCGTACCAATTATTTCAGCGTTGCTCTTCGGCGTTCCATGTGCCTGCTATCCATGCTCGGAACAAATCAGGCCTCTCGACTGCAGCGTGTTTCCCGGAGTCGCTCAAGAAAAGAGGGTTTCAGACGTCGGCTCTCAGCCCTTCTACCTGCTGGCACCTTTCTCTTTGCCTCACCAAAGCTGGCTGAAACGCCGAGCACCTGAATGTACTCGCACTTCATTTACACATGAGAAAGGTTTGTAAAATATCCGTACGACAAGAGTGAAAAATTCCTTCTGCTGACACGGATAAATCCGTTCGGTCGCTGATCAAACCGGTAGCCCAAGGGCAACAAAGAACAAGTGTCAGCCACATTCGCTCTGAAGTTCCACAAAAATACCCCCTGGGAATCCCAATCATGATGCTCTATATCTATATTTATATAAGAGGTAGAAAAAATAACATGGATATATATTGCTCATATCTATATGCATCTACGTATGCTCATATACATATATATGAAGGCATTATAAAGGGCAGAGAGAGTGGATTTTGAGGACCTTAACCAGATTAAGAAGTTTTAAGCTGTCTTAATTTTTCCTCTAAAATATGATGGCCGGAGTATTTCCAAATGAAGGGCATTGCTTTTTTTCCTCTGTGATGTGTGGGGATCCGTACCTAACACCTATAGTATATATTTGTACATATTTATATGTTGTTTCTCCGTGCTGTAATTTAGGTTACATTCCTTGAATACTCCTTTTTGGTAGCAAAATGCTAAATATCTTAAGAGACCACAAATATATTTCTGTGAATGATGAAGAGAGCAAGAGATGAAAGAGCAGAGCTGATACAGCCCTGTGTTATTTCCTACATTTTGCTTCCGTTAATGCTCTCCCTCTGTACACTAATTACTAGAGCATCAGCTTCATGCAAAGACCTCACTCTTTTGCTGGTACCTTGGAAAAAAAGCAACACAAAACCCAGGAAGTGAGACAGGTAACAGGGGTGCAACACGAAGATATTGGGGTGCGTGCTAAATGTAAGCATTATATCTGTGTGTCAGTGGGGGGGGTTGAACGCATGTGTGCAGAGAAAGCGACCATTCTCTGCACGACCCCAACAATTCCTGGATGCAGCTGATAATCTTTGATTATTTTTCCAAAAATGAGATTTTTCATCCCATCTAGCTAGCAGACCGAGCCAATCACAAGCCCATTTCCATACCGGCAAGGTTTCATATTACTTTGAATTATTAAATCCAGCCCATGGTTACCGATACTGTATGTGCTCTTGGAGAGAGAGCACACACACACACACACACACACACACACACACACACACACACACACACTCATGCACAAACTTTGCATGAAGATTGAAAAGCGAGGCAGAAGAACAAACAGAGCAGTGGGGAAAAATAAAATATTTAGTACCTACTTTTCATTTATAGGTGGTACAATAGGTCACAGTTCTCCACTTTTTCCACACCTAAAAATAAAGCACCTTGAAATGACACAGATAGAGGGGTTCCTGGGATGCAGCAAGCCCGTATTTATTTGGTTGTTTTTTTGGATTAATTTTTTTGAATGAATCTGAAGATTGCCCCAAACAACTCTATAGGTGCCATCACCAGGGCAGTGCGAGCCAAAAAACAAGACTCGAGTGCCACTTCCCAGGGGCTGGTCATTGGGCTCTGCCCCACCTCTGTGTGGCTGGGGCAACGCCAGGAGATCCAGGGCCCTAATGGAAGGGCATGGACATCAGCACCCACTGGCAGTCACCGCTCCTCTCGGCGCAGATAACTCCAAAAATAATCAGAGCGATGCTGCACGCTGCTCCTGGTCAATTAGATCTAGTGATTGGAGCCTGGGCGCTCGGTAAACAAGCTCAGAAAATGTCCAGGTCCGGAATACTTATCTGCTTCTACACACTCAAAATGATTTTCCACTTCCCATATGGAAAAATGATAATGCAGAAAGCGGATGATTGTGAGTTTGCGGTGACTCCAAGCGATTGGCATTGTTATTCATAGCACTCACCGGCTGGGATGGCGGAGCTGCACACCAGGAGCCCTCCCCAGAGGCAGCACCTCCTCTGGGATGCAGGAACCTTCCCCAGAGTGTGGTAGGAGCTGCTGAGGACATCACCTCGTTAACACAGGCCCGATTAGCCAGCAGAGACAAAACCAACTGGAGAAATGGAAATGGTTCACCTTGCAGAGCTAGGACAGGACTCACTGTGCGCTTGCATCCGGTACACGTGTCTCTTCTTTGCTTTCTTGGGAAAACTCACAGCTCCAGCATAAACTCTTGCTCATGGCTGAAATGCACAGCAACTGCACAGAACACAAAAATGAGGATACGTGGTAAGAGTTAAAAACAAGTGAGAGTGGAGGATGGCACAATCCATCATTGGAACAGGTTGCCCAAGGAGGCTGTGGATGCCCCATCCCTGAGGCATTCAAGGCCAGGCTGGATGTGGCTCTGGGCAGCCTGGGCTGCTGGTTGGCGACCTGCACACAGCAGGGGGTTGGAACTGGATGAGCTTTGTGGGCTTTTGCAACCCAGGCCATTCTATGATCCATCCAGTTTTCAAGAGCCATGGGAATGTGGCACTTAGGGGCACGGTGAGCTGGGGTTGGGCTTGGGGATCCCAGAGGGCTCTTCCAGTCTTCACGGTTCCCTGTTTCTGTGATTCCCACCACATCAGCCCATAGCACGTAGGGATATTTCCACATCCTGGGTTTGTGCCAGAAGCTCCTGCAGCACGGGAAGGGAGTAGGGAAGCGCTGCGGACTGAGCTCCTGGGGGCTGATCTAGAACAAGGCAGCAATGGGAAACGTGTATTTCACATTTCCTACTGAAGTACTGCATCCAGGCTTCAAAACACCAATTTCTGTATTTCTCTCAATAGCTTGACTTGTGTCATCTGTGGCGCAATTGCTCTGAACTGAATTTGTACGTAAGCTATCAATGGGAGCAAATGGGAGCAGGCAGCCCTTGGAGAACAGGCTGTGTCATCAAGGGAGCCCATTGGGTGCTATGGTAGAGCTGCAGGGTTACAAACATAGCTGGAAGAAGAAATGCAATTAATTCCCTTTTAAACAAAGAGCCCACCACATCTTAGGAAACTTAAAAACAGTGCATCAGAACACCCATTTAATTTGAACGTGCTCAAATCGTATTCACAAGACTGTAAATGATTTTTCAGTATCACATGACTTAACTGGGACTCCAAACTCGCATGAATCACAGCCAGAGAAAGTCTGAAAGGAAACTGATCCCAAATCCCAGCTAACAGCCGGTGCTTTCGGGGAGCTGCGGGGTTTTAATTGCGCTGTTGAATCAGAAAACCGAGTGTCTGCTCTGCTCTTACCGCTAATTAATGCACTGACTGCTCTACGCTAGCTCGACCAGGACAACACGTTTTGGGGTTGCCCGTTTTTTGTTTATTTCAGCAATGATCGTTACTGACCTTGTATAATTATTTGGGCGCAGTTCCCCTGCTGATACCGAGATCCTCGTTGTTGCTACCGAATTTATGGAGAACAAAGTTAAAGCCAACGCAGCGCAGCAATCACGGACGCCGCTCCGTTCGTTATCCTGGTCGTTCTGCTGGTCATTTCTGCTTCCATTGCTCTTCCAGGAGGACTTACAGCAGCTCTGAGTAATGCTTTAGAGAGTTTATGATTAGAGCTTCGGTGACCTTTTACCTTGACGCTCTGAGATGCCACACAGTGCTTCCTGCAGACTCTGCTACTTGGTTGTAACCTTTACTATCCCAATTCAAATCAAACCTCCTCTGATTAAAAAGTTCTTCTCCATGTAATTAATATCTTCCTCCTTCCTTTCTTCCTCCCTCTCTCATAAAGAATTTAAATAAAAGATTTTTGGACGCGATGCCTCGAAACATGTTTGTTTTTTTGTCGTTACTATCTTCATAAATCATTATTTCTTAATGAACAGCTGGCTCATTCTCCATACTGTTGATACGCTTCAATATTCAGCATCACTGTCAGCACAGATTTGCTGTTCTTCCCAACTTTCATTGAAGATGCTCAAATTAAATGTGTTTCAGACTTTTGCTGTGATCCCCATCCTGCTCTCGAAGGTGGCCTTGGGGCACATCTCAGATGTGGCACGGTCCTTTTTCATTAGATCTCTTATTTTGTATCGTGTAAAAGGGAAATTCTGGTATTTTTAGCAAAGCATGTTGCTCTTTAAAGATGGTGAGGAATTGGAGGTGTTTATCAATGCATGCAGAAGATGATTATTACCTTCTTGAGTAACGTTATCAGTGTGTCTGAATGTCTCTACCTGATGGTTCTTCAGAACTAGGCTGGCATTTTTGCTGACGTATTCAGAGTTTTAGTGGTTCTATACATAAGTGACCTACCCGCAGCCAAATATTAGGCCTTCCAAAGCAATTCAGGATCTCAGAGTGATACACATGCATTCCCCTGTGACAGCACCCCCTCCTTTGTGGCTAAGCTTTCCCCAGGAAGCCTTGCAAGCACTCAGCACCGCAGCCCTTCCCCCTCTCACTGCCCTCAATGGAGCACCAGGGATGGATGGAGCCAGCAAGGCCCTGGTCTTGTGTGTCCCAGAGCTGGGCACTGAGAAGACCCTGTTCTTTATTCCTCTGTCTCACGATGTCAGTGACATCCTCTTCACGCTCTGGGATCTTTTTTTTTTTTTTTTGCCAAATATGTTTTTCCTTTCACAACACATATAATGGATTTTACCAATTACATTTTGACTCTTCAATCCCCACAGGGAACTTGAACCAGTGTAATGTTTTGAATTTATTCTCCAAAAGAGGAGAGCAGGGAAGGAGTTGGATTTTTTACCTTTTTTTTTAATCTACGAATGGAATTTCCTACAACCCTGCTTTGGAAATCTTCTGAATTTTCAGTAAGCCTCCAAATACAGTTTTATTGGACAAAAATACAAAATAACACGAGCCTTTGGGCATGGATTTGTTCCCCCTAGCACTAGGTGCTGGGCCAGGTTCTGCTCCTTTTCTCCCCATACAGACACATATTGCATTTTCTGGGCTGTTGCCCACACAGACAAATTTTGTGACTTCCTTCTGCAGAGCTGCAAAAGTAATGAGGAAAAAAGAAAAAAAAAGGAAGGGAAAGGGAAAAAGAAAAGCTACGGAGAGCCCACACCCCCATCATGGCTCCGTGTGCCCCAGCTGCACATCATACATGCGGAACATTGAACCATCCTCTTAAATATTATGACATGGAGAAAATCACATTGTGCTTTAGCCTATCAACAAAGGAGCAAAGCAATTACAGAGCTAAACACAGTCGAGGAAGACCCAATAAAGAGAAATCCAAGAAAATTTGGTGAAAATTCTTAGGGGGCCTTACAATGTTTAATCATGCTTCAGGCCTAAATTAATATTCTGCTTCTAATTCAAAAGACTGAACCACAAAGGTACATCTTTTGGGTATTTTTAATAACCGTCGTACAACACTCTGTGAATTAGCAGCTGGTCTGACTGGTATTTTACCTTTTCTTTGCTTACTCAAGTAAAGCAGTTAATATTAGTATAATCATCAAACTAACATTAGCCAGACAGAAGGACAGATTTTTTTTTTTCCTGTACTGTAATGCAGAATTATAAAATAAAATAAAATAACAACAACAACAAAAAAAACCCCAGCGAAACCAAGATTTAGGAATTCCTCTGTGTATTAGTTTAAATAATTTTTTTTCCTAGGCAGTTTCAATAAACCAAAAGATCTTTGTTGTATTCAGCCATTTTAGAAGACAAACAATAGATTAAAGAGCACCCAGGCACAGGGAAAGCAGGAACCTGCCTCCTGCTGGGTGAGAACAAAGAGCTGAGCACACATTCCTACCCATGGCTGCTGAGTGGCATGAGCAGTGAGGATGGAAGGAAGGCAGTGTGGATGGAAGGCAGTGTGGATGGAAGGCAGTGTGGATGGAAGGCAGTGTGGATGGAAGCAAGCCCGTCCTGCTCACTGGAGGCAGAGCGATGCACAACACAGCTGCCAAGTGCAGGTTAGTGGGCTTGCTTCTGTCCTCTAAAACAGACCCAAACTTCTCATTGCCATGCCTCCTCCTTCCAGCCCTGCTATTTTCAAATGTGACATCAGGTCGGATGCTTGGCTTCGCATCTGGTTTGTGGAGTCAGTGGTCTAACTCAAGATTTAGATGGTTTTGGGTAACCACGTGCAGTTGTCAAGGAGAAAGAGGATTTCCCCTAAATGAACAAGAGAGACTGGAAGGAAGAAAAATGTAAAACAGAAGTCTCTGCCATTGAGGAATACACCATGAGGTCAAACTCTGCTCACAGACAACCCACAGCTGGCCCCACCTGGAGTCTGCAGGTTTCTAATTTGGATACTGACCAGGAGCCATGAACTTTGGCACGCAGTCCCCATCTTCACACAGTTCCTATTCAATAATCCCTTAAAATTACAGCCCAGGGTACCTGAAGCTGTGTCTGTGATAAGCAAGCAGTACAAACACAGCTTGTGCCGTTCCTCCTGTAGATCTCAAGTCACACTCTGACCGTACACAGCCCCTAGAGCAGAGCAGGTCAACCACGTGCAAAGCTTCACACAGTGCCTGGTATTGTCTTGCATTTGCTGCAGACAGACAAAAATAACAAAAGTATGCAAATACAAAGGCAAGCAGGCAGGACAGGAGAGGAACCATTCTTTGGAATCTGGGTGTATGAATCCCTTACGGGCAGTGTCTCCATTAACACCTGTGTACTCGTACCTCCGCAGCTCTCTCTTGGTTACACCATTCTATGTTACAAAATGCTCCAACGTATTTTTTCTAGAGGAAAACTCTACAGTGCTCCTGACCTCAACATATCCCCAGCGGACAGGAGGACCCACACGAGCAGAGGAGGCAATGGGTCTGATGGGCAGCAACAGGGTGGCAAACTCTGTACCAGTGACCATGGCTTGCCAGCAGGTCTCTTGGTGGGGACGTGCTGCTGGTAGCTTCTTTAATATCTTCATGGATTAATGCCCCAGGAAAGCACAGCTTACAGTGTGTTTGCACATGGTCTTAGCCAGAGTCCCTTGCTCTGTGCTGTGCTGATTCCCTCTGCACTGGGCCATCTGCTTCCAGGGAAGACAAAGAAATACCAGGAGCCCCTGCCCACCTGAACTCCAGCAAGGAAGCCCCCTGAGCACTCATCAGCCCTCACCATTGCAAATCCTCTCGAGGAAAAAAGTACACTCCTGCACTTCTTTATTTCCCATCGTTGGCTCAGCACTGCATCCTCTGCCTGTGTTACGTAGCACAGGCAGAGAATGAATGGATGGGAAGAGCAATCCCAGCTAGCAGTGAGCAGGGCCTTGTGTTGGTGCTGGACCAGTATCCATAGGAGGGGCTGAACTGCAAGGGGAGATCAGTTTGACAGAGCAAAGATAGGCTTAGCTATGCAAAGGGTGATGAAAAGAGACCGAAATGGCAATGAGAAAATTCAGAAAAGATCTAAAGTGTTACATGTAACATCACAATCAGCCCTTCTGTGCGCCCATGTGTGCAGAGACATTCAGACATCTCAGCCATTGCAGGCTCACTCACCAGAGTTCCCAGTAAAATTAAGGCGGATTTAAAGGACTGCATCCCTTTGTCACATTTATTTCACATCTTCCTGATAACACGGTTCACGCTGTAAAAGGACGACCTGAAAAATCAAGCTTGGTTAAAAGAAACTATTAAAATAATGTAAATATAGGAGGGGAGGGGGAAACGGAATTGTGAAAATGGGAGAAAATCTTACGGGGAGTTTAATAAAGAGAGAAAAGCTATTTTATGTCAAGGTAGCAGTTCAGAAAGAGAGTGTACAGGTGCCCTGAGCAGGGCCTGGGGTGCTCCCTGTGAGCGCTGGGATAGCCAAGCCCTGCCATGCACCACACACAGGTGCTGCAGGGCAGGAGCCCCATGAGATGGACCAGCACTCTGATCCAGCATGGCAAATCCTAGGAGTCCCAGTAATATCTGCAGACAACGTAATTTAAGGTGTCCTTTCCATTATTCAAATGCGTGTGTTGCTACAGGGTGAGAAGACAGGCAATACGGCGTGGAGCAGAAACAGGAGGACGCCGTGAAATGGAAGGAGAGGGGCTAGCAGTCAGCCTGGCTATGAGCAGGCAGCAGCTGAGGACACTGGATCTGGTACCTGCTCAGCACCAGGCAGGAGGGAACAGGGAAGCTCCTGGTGGGAATCTCCTGGCACCTTCTGGGACATCGCACATGGGAGATGCACACAAGGGGAGACAAACTGCATGGAACAAAACCGGCTCTTCTGGCCCCAAACATCCCAAGCCAAAGATCTTACCACCTCACTCTGTTTTGCAGCAGTTGGCTCTTCCCCTCAAAGCACACAACAGCTTTCTTGCTCCACTTCATTCTGGACAAGTGAACATAGAACCATAAAACCTTTAAGGTTGGAAAAGACCTCTGAGATCCCCACGTTCAATCCCACCCTCCCCCCATGCCCACTGACCACATCCCTCAGTGCCACATCCCCACAGCTCTGGGACACCCCCAGGGATGGTGACCCCCCATCTCCTGAGCAGCTGCCCAACCACTCTTTCAGAAAATAATTTTTTCCTAATATCCAACCTGAAGCTCCCTTGGCACAACCTGAGCCCATTGCCTCTCATCCTATTGCGGGTTACTTGGATCAAGAAGTGCACAAGCGTATTTAATCTCTTCAACACGCAAAAATCAGCTGCATATCTAACATGAATTCTCATATTTACAATATTTGAAAAGCTCACCAGTTCTGCAAAACCACTCTCTAGTATGCTGTGATTTCCACATCCCAACAGCTAGGAAATTGGAACGAGTATGAAGAGCACTTCTCCCCTTTTTGCAGCATCCTGAAGGCATGATGCTGCCCCAGGTTCCCAAATGAAGCCCACCAGCCCATCCCCAGGCACTCCCTGTTGAACCAGCAATGTCCACAGTTGTCTCCTAGTGCTGTTCTGCTGCTCATTGCCCCACTGTATCTGATTGTATTAATTGTAAATTACACCCTGGGTTACTCCTCTCACACTTTAGCTTCTCCACACTCACTTTCATGCTCTTGGCACTGCCAACACCTCAAACGTTGTGTTGCTATAAAGAGTTTGAATTATTTAAAGGGATTCCCAATGTACACGCGTACAATCTTTCTATACTTGGTGTCTTATCTTCAAGCCTTCCTCACTATAAATTAATTTTTTTGTCATTATATAGGAAACAAAAATGTATGGCAGATTAAATCCCCTGTATTCTATAGTGCATCTTCAGATTCACAAGCCTGGCTTGTGTCTATGCGTTCCCAAGAAGCCATGATGCTGTAGATGACTACTTAGATGCACGCACACACAGCCTGCAGTGCACTTACACCTCACTGCAACATACATGATTTCATATTGCACTGAAATACATACATAAATGTTCATAAAAAATTTTAAAAAATAACAGAATTATTGGTTACACTTACCAGAAAAGAATGTAAGTGGCAATAGATTACAGTGTATTCTATAGCTTCCATCAAAACACAGCAAGAAAATCTACAAATAATGCTTTCAAGCACATTCTGGTCTACTTTTTACAAGCAAGCAATTTAAAAATAAAATTAAAATAAAATAAAGAGAGCCTTTGTAATATTGATAATGTGACTGTTTTCAAGGTGAACTCGTTCCTGTTTTTCATTACGCCCATTAATAGCTGGGTGGTGCCAGGACGCAGGGAGGTGCTGCCAATCGCTGCCATGCGTTTCAGCACTTGGTGAGCTGGTTTATGAAAACATCCTGGAATGCCTTCTTCCACTCTGTTCCCACAAATCTTGAAATAGAAAACACTTTCCCAAGTGACTTTGGAGTCGGCTCTTATTTCTCTATTGCATATTGCTGCATGCTCACCACGGCCAGCGAGGAAGGCTGACCCCGCCAACTCCCGACCTAATCAAAGGACAGAACTATAAAAAAGAATCTGGTGAGAAGCAGTTTTCGCAGTAATTTCAGCCTAATTTTGCCAACGTTACGTTAGAGAAATGAGCTGTAAGGCATGTTTTAATAGCAGAACTATAAATATCTCTGCCTTGGAGGGCGCTTTGCTTTATCTAACAGTATCATACCTGGGGCAACTCTACTGTTTATCAAGCAAAGAGACAAATGTTGTAAAGGTGCATCTTGCAACCTGCAAAGCCCACGGCTTTTCAAGCTCTCCTGCTGCTTGTGTGCAACTCATAGAATCGCAGAACCATAGAATGGCCTGGGTTGCAAAGGCCCATGATGCTCATCCAGTTCCAACCCCCTGCTGTGTGCAGGTCGCCAACCAGCAGCCCAGGCTGCCCAGAGCCACATCCAGCCTGGCCTTGAATGCCTGCAGGGATGGGGCATCCACAGCCTCCTTGGGCAACCTGTTCTGATGTGTGCAGAAGTGTGAAGTGAACTCAGCAACAAGTCATCCCAGTAACAACACGTTAATAGACATTCACGAGCTCCTCCAATCCTCCCACCACACACACAGCCCCAGCAACAGGAAGGGTTTTCTGAGCCCCTCTGGGCCTGTCCCTTCCAACCCTATGGGGGCTGCAGATGGGACACCCATGGACCTGCTGGCATTTGTCATCTGAGGCAGTATTTGTAAAATGCTTCAACCTTGCATATAATGCATAACGGTACTAAGTAGAATATCTAAAGTACTTAAACTAATTATGCCTATTTTGTAAGATTAATTATAATTAATAATTTAACATATTTTATCATTTAAGTCAGTATCCGTTCTGATCTTTAACTTTAGAGAGCACACTGTATACGTACCACATAATTAGGGCTTATGTATCACATAATTAGGGCTAAATACTAGGAAATCAGGCTAATTAGACCAAATCAAACTGAATTATTTAAGCTTTTTTTTCTTTCTTTTTTTTTTTTTTTAGATGTAGAATATTTAGTAATTAAATACTGATTTCATTTTCTTGTACTCACGCATCTCACTTGTCCCTCGGCCGCCTGCTATAATGAAGCATTATAAAAGTGTTTGTCACAGAAGCACAGGACTGGGGGCTCCAGCAAACAGCTGGGGGGAGGTGGAGTGCACACAGCAGTGCAGACACCCAGAGTTTTGCCCCTGCCCCATGCCTCTCTTTGGCCTCTTTGCCCACTGCAGCACCCTCACTGGCTGCAAGCTATGCACCCACGAGCATCATTAGTGGCCACGGCTCTGGTAGGAAGCGTTCTGAACACGGGCTGTTGGCAATATCACATGTAATAAGGTCTTTCAAACAGAGCACGTCGCTGCCAAAAAAAAAAAGCATAGAGCACAAGTGAACAATAACAGGACTGTACACACAAACCCTCGGTGCAAGAAAGGACCGGCCCTAAAACGGTCGCAGCAAATTTGTCGTTCATTTCTCATATACATTTACAGCTATAAAAACTTCTCTTTTTCTGTGGAGATTAATTCATTTCATTAGAATTCATCCAAAAAGACAATAAAGCCTGGTTACGGTTTATCATCCCTCTCAGGCAGATGATCTAAACGGATTATTTCTCTTACTGAGCCACTGGTGAGTGCTGCGTGCAGCCCAAACCCACCGGTGTGGGAGTAACATCGCCTGGTTATACGCTGGCACCAAACTCAAAGGATCACCTCCTAAATGATCTTGTGGCTGGTCTTCAATCAGAGCAAATCATAGAATAGCCTGGGTTGAAAAGGACCAAAATGATCATCTAGTTTCAACCCTCCCAGCGAAGTTCAGCTCAGTCAAAAAGACCCCACCACTTTCTAATGGTGTATTTCTCAGTTCTAACCAACTATGGAACAGGCTTGAATAGAAAATACATTGATGGGTGACAAATCCAGGAAAGCTGAATGCAGCTGTGGGCACAGGGCCGGGTGGCATCACTGTGCCCACCCCCCACCCAGCTCCAGGTGTGCATATTCCAGGATGAACACCCCAACGGTGCAAGCAGCTGGAAATATTCTTTATATCAAGGTAAATGTTAAGGGAATCCATATGAGATCAAAGGGCCAGGAAATTGAAAACAATCCCACTCCAAGTAGTCGGGGTCCCTCTATCTGAGCAGCGTTTGCTTCTGCTGCCTTATCCAGCGCTCAGCGGAGTCAATAAAAGGAATCCCACAGACTTCCAGGGGCTTAGGCAGAGCGTGGAGTTTCCTTGTGTTTTGTTCTGAAAAATCAGTGTTCTTCCTGTTTAAAGTGCTTAGGGGCGAGATTTGCACACACTGACTTTTTCCAGTGTCGGTGCTTGAATGAAAATAAAAATGGCCTTTGGGTGTTTTTTAAAAAACTCACCCTGGGACATGTGCAGGAGTGTGAGGAAGGCAGAGGGGTGGCAGAACCAAAGGAGCAGGCACTGAAGCTGAGACAGCCCCTGTCATGAAACACAACTGAAATAAAACATTGCTGAGAATGCTGGGTGGTGGCATTTCCTGAAGAAGGGAGAAAATACAAATTTAGCCCTGAGCACAGACCCACAACACCTGGCACAGCCCCTCGCTGCATCAGCACACAACATGATTGCTACCACCTCCATCCATTGGCACTCAGCATCATGTGCTGCCTGCTCTACCCATCAGCACTTGGCACTAGAATAGAACCATAGAATGGTTGGGTTGGAATGGACATTAAAGACCATAGAACCATGGAATGGTTGGGTTGGAATGGACATTAAAGACCATAGAACCATGGAATGATTGGGTTGGAATGGACATTAAAGACCATAGAACCATGGAATGGTTGGGTTGGAATGGACATTAAAGACCACAGAACAATGGAATAGTTGGGATGGAATGGACATTAAAGACCATAGAACAATGGAATGATTGGGTTGGAATGGACATTAAAGACCATAGAACCATGGACTGGGTGGGTTGGAATGGACATGAAAGACCATAGAAGCATGGAATGGTTGGGATGGAATGGACATTAAAGACCATAGAACCATGGAATGGTTGGGTTGGAATGGACATTAAAGACCATAGAAGCATGGAATGGTTGGGTTGGAGTGGACATTAAAGAGCACAGAAGCATGGAATGGTTGGGTTGGAAGGGACCCCAAAGCCCCCCACCCCTACCTCTGCTCTGTGCTGGCTGCCTCCCACCATCTCAGGCTGCCCAGGGCCCATCCATGGACTTGAACACACACAGGGATGGGGCACCCACAGCTCCAGGCAGCAGTGCCAGGACCTCACTGCTCCCTCAATTAAACATCTAATCTCATGTAATCTTATATGCCACCTCCTCCATCTGCCAACATGGGTCGAGTTCCACATGGAGCTCCCAGCCACAGCTGTCTATGTGCCCACAGACCCCAGCATGGCCCAGCTCCAGGCACATCAAGCTATGGAGTTTCTCAGGATGTGCTCAGCTTTATTTTTTTTGCTGTCTTTTAGGCTCTTTACTGAAGAGATACAACATCAGTGAACCCTTAACTACCTCCTTTGTGAGCAGCACAGGGTCTGCAAAGCAGAGGGTCCCAAGCAGCATCAATGATGGCATGGAACAAGGACTGCTGCTTTTGGCCCAGGTGGAAGAGCTGAAGTCAGGGAGAAAGGTTTTTTCTGACCTTGCCTCTTAGCATTTCTATTTCCCATCCACACAGAGTCCAGATTTAATTTGTCCTTGCAGAAGGGCTCCTGCTCTCTGTATTCTCAGGACTGATGTGAAAGCGTAGCTCTCTCTTCGGGTTGTAAAATGCAAAAAATGAATGGAGCTCAGAGTACAAACAAACTATTAATAAACATTGATTTTGTGGGCTTATGCTTTTTTCTTAGCCCTGTAGCAATATCTGCAGTGTGAAATTCATGAAATTAAGCTATTTTGATTTTTTAATACTGGGCTTTCTAATCACTATTTTATTTGTAATTTATTACACATTTCAAATTGGCCTGGAGATATCCCCTGGCAGGATCAGCTGCACAGAATTAAAACAAAATGTCAATTTTCACTTACTCATATGAAAGGAAGGATGGTGGGTTTGTTTTTTTTTTTTTCCATATTTTTGTGGTCACTTTTTAAACACCCTTTTTGACAGAGATCTATGCAAAAGTGTACAGTTTCAGCTCAGAAAAGGGTAATTTAGTAAATCTCAAGTCTAGGAGAAGAGGCGGATCTCCTTGAAACTGCAATGCACAGTGGGTGGCATTTTTGGCCATTAAGTTAATTAGATAAATCCACAGCTGACACGGCAACACCCTCAATGCACACACCATGATGCAGAAACGTGAACTCAACGCCATTTAACCAAGCAAAGGCAGCCCAAAGACACACAACGCGCCGGCACAACTTTTCATCCCTAATTAAACAGAGCCCTTCCCAACAGCTCAGGAAATACAGTGAACGTTTTTGGATGTACAGCATCTCATCATCCCACAGCGGCAGCGGTGCTCCGGCTTCCCGAGCAGCATCGCCACAAAGAATAATTTAACGCCCATTAATAAAGGAATTTTCAGAGGAACTCGAGCTCAAATTATATCAATCTTCCACTGTTCCAAAATAAACGCATCAGGTGGCATTTAAATGCAGGTGGCTAACCATTTTATCAGTGCACATATTTAAGCTATTAGAAATTTAATTAGAAAAATTAAATTAAACACACTTAATGCAGATTCTAATTCTAGCGACACTGTCCTTATCATTATGCCATTTTTATAGCAAATTATAAAGTATGTCTAAATTGTACAGGTTTGTTTCTGACTGATAGCTGAACTCAGATAATTAAGTTGTTAACCATGTACTTCAGTGGTCAACATGGTTATATATCTTTGTCTTATCGCTTCCCCTCCTCCTTGTTTCACAGATCTCAGGGGAAGCAGATGAATGGCACTTGACACTACCCACCTACACAGCGACTGATTAGACGCAGCCCTGTGCCACAGGTACACTCAATTATGGGCTTTTCTGAGACTCAAGCGTTTCCTGACGCCGAAAGAGCTGAAACTGTTTATTCGACGCATTTTGCAGCCGAGGAAAGCCGTGCTGAATTGGACTTTACGCCTGCAGTGTATTTTACCACCTTGGAGCCTCCAAGCTGTGCGAAGGGATTTATTGCATTCGAGCAGAAATGAATAAATCCCCTCGACCACGTCAAGCAAACTGCAGCAGAGAAGGGCAGCACGTCCTGGGGACAGGGATGGGGATGGGGACAGCACGGACGTGCCTGCAGGGAGACACGAGTGCAGGCAATCTAGCAGTGGGTTGGACCAGCACATATCAAAATATAGACACTACAGATGCAGGCAATCTAGCAGGGGGTTGGACCAATAAATGCCAAAATATAGACACAGATGTATAAGTAACGGAAAATCCGACTGCAATTCCCCTTGCAAAGCAATCGATATTCATATAATTCAAATGCTGCTCAGCAGAAACCGAGCATTGGTTTTCTAAGATTGGAAAACACTTCTGGCATATTAGAAATGAGAAGAAATTGAGATAGTTCAAATGCTTCACCTAGATGCATGCATGTGTAGTTTTGGGTGTACGAGCTTTCCCTTGACGCTAACAGAAATCATGTGGGTCTTATAATTTCTAGATGTCATAGAATCATAGTCCTGCTATCCTGTTCACCAAAACCATCGCAGAAGATGAATTAAATTACGTCTTATCCTAACCTGGTTGGGGCAGCTCCCCTCGTCCCACCCAGCTGGGCCCAACGGGATGGTACTTTTTCAACGCTAGATGCAATGCAGACACGTGGAAGATGCACAGAGCCTTAACTAAGCATCTTGCTTTGCCTACGGCCCCTGTAGTGACTATTAGGAACTGAGAGCTGGGTAACGACACCAGACAGACTTTTCTATCAGACAGTTGCAGGAATTTCTTCTTCCATTTAACGTGGCTCTGTGCTCAGCACCACCCACACCGAGCGTCGGCACGGCGGCTTCGGAAGGGCTGAGGACCTAATGGAGTTCCACTTCATTGCTCCTAAGTGATTACAAACTAAATATCCTCCGTTCAGAAGAGGAATGTGTGTTTCTTCCCATTTGCACTTGAAAGAGTAACAAACGGGGTTATATTTGCAATATGTCAACAATAAAGGCTTTGACACTGCAACTTGGTTACAAAAGGTGCTCTGTATGTTATTTGGGGTTGGGTCTTTGGTTTGGGGGGGGTGTTATTTTTTGCTCCCTTTGCAGGTAATGTGGTGGAGGGGAAAAAAAATAAAAGGTTATTAATGAATTCAATAGGGTCTAGTGGCTTTCTTTTAAACTTCTGAACACAGGAAACATTTCAAAAGATGCTCCTGAAAGGAAAAGGAAGCTCTTCTGCCTGGTGGGGGGCAGCAGCCCTTCCCTAGAGACCTCTCCCAGAGAGCAAAAACACACACATACATATAGGCCAGGCAAGTAGGATTAAAGAAAATCCTTTCCACAATGCATTTTACCGCTTTTGCTTCTACGTGATCAGACTGATTTCATCCACACTTTCTAAAAAATATGTAATTATTAGCATATAAATTTAACACCTAGCTCTGCTGTGGTGACTCCACGTCTTTCATTATTTCCTTTACTTATTTAACATTGGTAATTATTTGTCTGAAATCATTGTTTTCTGGTTTTTTTTTAATTGTATTTTTGTTATTGGATCTTATTTATTGCTCCAAATCTTATTTATTGCTTAAAATACCTTTATCTTCAGATCCCTGCAGACTTTCATTTTTAGTATACTTAAAATAATTACACAGGAGATTGAAGATAAATGTCCGAATCAATTTTTTGATCCTTTGCTCTTGAGTATTTAAGCACACAAGCCTTCTTTTTCTCAGTTTAGGGGAGAGCAGTGAGTGTAGGATGTATCATGGTCTGCTGTGAGCGGTCTGCAGTGTCCAGGCTCAGCAGCACTCTCAAGCTGGATATCAGGAAACACTTCTTTACAGAAAGGGTTGTTAAGCACTGCAATGGGCTCCCAGGGAGGTGGTTGAGTCACCATCCCTGGATGTGTTTAAAAACCATTTGGATGTGGTGCTCAGGGCCGTGATTTAGCAGAGGGTTGTTAGAGTTAGGGTAGGATGGCTAGGTTGTGGTTGGACTCGATGATCTCAAAGGTCTTTTCCAACCAGAGCAATTCTGTGATTCTATTCTATGATTACTTTGGTGAAAATGTTGTATCTTGCCTAATTATGAGCTTCTAGACTCTGTTGGCCTACCATAGGGATGTGCTGGGCACACTCGGACAGCCCTGCTGCTGGTGCGGCACAGGCAAGAACAGGAGGAAGCTCAACTGGGAATTGCAGAGAAAACTTCTGGCAATTGCTTAAACAGTGCCACATTTCTTTGCTGAGAACACTTTAGGTAGCTGCTATGTATTTACAAGTTTGAATCCAAGACAATAAAGCTTAAGTTAACGAGCCTTGAAGGAAACCATGCACGGAATTGTGATGCTGGAGCTGGGATGCCCTGCTGGTGGTGCCCCATGCAGGGCTCCTGCCTTCAGACCAGGACCACCTGAGCACAGCTGGGGGCCTCTGTCCACACCCCCATGGCAATGAAAAGCACCAGCTGGGCTCTGAGCCCCTTGAGATGCTCCTGGGCTGGGGCATGAAGCCACACAGGGCTTCCTGCAGGCTGAGATCGTGGAATCAAAAAGTCATAGAACTATTGGACATCTTGAGTTGGAAGAGACCCGTAAGGATCATGGAGTCCAACTCCTGGCTCTACATGGAACCACTCACAAATCAGATCAGAGATCCTGGAGACCACCAAAACTCAGAGATCCCAGAGACCATGGCAGGAGTAAGGCCAGCTGGCAGGGAGCAGAGGAAGCAGCACAGGCAGCACTCACATTTACATGTGCTGAGCCTCCACAGCACTGCTGGTGGCTTCCTTCCTTACTAGTAGTACTATTCTATCACTATACAAGCCTCTACAAATGTCTGAAAAATATCATTTAACGTTAGGAATAGAAATGTTAGAAGAAAAGCCTAGCAAAAGTTTATTCTTTTTTTCCAGAAGCCAAAGTTTGAGGGGGAGAAAATAATGGCTGTTATTGACACTGCGTGAATTTATTTAGGAAGATAGAAGGAAAGCTTGTGTGTGAGAAGAAAAGGAACAAAAGAGACTGAGAAGGAAGGGTGAGAGCAGAACAGAGAAGAGATGGGAGAACTAGAGGGGGAGAATGAAAAAAGAGAGGAAGTTTCAAAGGAGATCTGGGAGTCAAACTACTCTTGTGGAACATGAGAGTTGTGAAAACAAAAACAGTTGTTCCGCAATTCCTAGGATTATTTTCCTCTATGGGAATTACTGTAAAGTCCATTTCTTACCTTCCTTTAGTGATGTCAGTGCAGATGATGCGTTGTTACAGATGAGACCCAGCACAACTGAACTCCCCACTCCAGCCGCAGCCCCTGCAGGATTTCCTGGACACACGGACATCACGGACACCTGAAGGCCTTCCACGTACAGCTGCTGCAAACACATCTTCCAACACAGCAGTCATTCTGATCTTCCAGTTAAAATGCCCTGTTTTGATGAACACAACCTAAACTGAACGGCACGTGTTTCCAGCATCACATCCCGCACACTCCAGACTTGGAAATGAAGCATTCCGTCGTGACAAGCCTGCTGTGTGACCTGGGAGATGCCTAGGGCCATCTTCAGAGCTTGCAGTTTGCTGCTATAGAAAGCCCCACATAGAGCCCACATCCACCACTAAAACACCACTATTTGAAAACTTCCCTAAAACAACAACAGGAGGTTTTTCTCCTTCCATCACCGAAACCACGAGGATTTCCAAAGTATTTCTCTTTACCATACGTTGCCCAGTTTTGCTGAAAGTTTTATAAACTCTCCTGTTTTCAAACGTTAAGCATTTTATTTTCATACCAGCAGGAAAAAGTAATTTGGGCAGCACGGGGAGGTGATGGCACTACCTGGCCACACACTCTCCTCAACAGTCACAGTTTACACTGCATTTACTGCTACTGCATAGCCCTGGTGCTTATCAGCAGCACTGTCCTGAGGAGAAACCTGCTTAATGATGTAAGAGGCCAGACAATGGACATATGTCAATATTTGCCTTTCATTCCCCAAGCAGCACGCCTTTTCTACCCAACTGCACAACAAGTTGCTAAAGTTTCCAGGAGATGAGACACTGAGCAGAGGATTTTCTGTGAATTTGCTCTTTCCTTCTAGAAAAACAATTGCAGAGCTAAGCAATCTAGAGGAATGCTTTTTCCTTTCCTACGGCTGTTCCAGAATTATTTTTGATAGGCTTTAAGATGCTGCACCGAAAGCAATGCCCAAAATGTTATCCTGAAGTCTAAGCGAATAGAAACGAGGACGACAGGCAGACCTGCCATTCTGATAAACCTGAGAAGACCACGCAATCCTAAACAAGAGAAAGCCGCAGGAGCAGATAGAGAAAAACCCGAGATGCACACTAACTGTTAATTATACAACGCGTTTACGATTGCTAATAAACAGAATCACTGCTGCACAGTCTTGTGGTCTCTGCTATATCACTACAGAGGGCAGCAACAGACAACAGAGATCTTTAGCATTCAAGGAAGCGTTAAACATCTCCGGTAAACAGGGAGCTGTGTCCTGTGGCACTCCAGGAGTGCATTCAAGGAGCCTCGCTGCTGCCCTGGGTGCCACTCCACAAGTTCAGCCCATTTTCCTCGGTCCATATATCGAGCCCAGAGAGTAAAAATTAAGCATAAACCATGAGTCATAACATAGGAGCTGGACCATATGGTGGCAAGAGCGATTTGTTTCACATTTTCTTTCCCTTTTACACTCAAAACCATTTGCTTTGGGCTTTGTGACATCTCCTGCTAGATGCACGAGCGATTGCCTGATGGCTGCATCCTCTGCAGCCCCGGGTTGGGAAGAGCCACTGCAGACATTCGGTGTGGAGGCACAAAAGTCTGAATCAGATGAAACTTTCCCAGATGAATATATTCAAAGGACTTGCTCCGTAGTTTTGCTTCAGCAGCAAAACGTGGCTGGAGGATGGGGGGGAGCGGGCACAGCTACTTGCAGTGGTCACATCTTCCTCGGGCTCCTGCAGCAAAGGAGGGCAGCAAAGGTCTTGTGATCAAAAGGGAGGAAAATGACTGACAACACAGAGCCAGTTCAAAGGAACCGATGGAATAATTAGTTCCAAAAAGAGTAAAAAGACTGAAGAATTCATGATGTCATAAAAAGCAGAGCTACTTAAATTGGATTAGAAAATAAAAATGACACGAACATTGTAAATATTCACAGATCACATCATTGACGTGTAATGTGCCGTTAAATGATGTCAAATTAAAGGGGAAATTACATGTGTAAGAACTAGGAAGAATAAAGGGAAGACATTTTAAAGATGCACAGTCCTTCAAGTGAAAATCCCTATCGTATATCAGGGCTGATCACTGCACGGATGAGGAAACTATGAGAGAAGAATAAAATAAAGTATGGGAAAGAAAACACAGGGTAAAAACATCTCAATTTAAACGCTGCAGGGAAAGGCTGTTAACTCCACAGCCAGCACAGCTTCTCCTCGGTGCTTTGCCAGGCTGCTCCTCACCAAGGAGATGCCCTGAGCCACGTGATTCCATTGCTTAAACCCTATTAAAATTGAGCCTGAAATATTACACGAATCCCAGAAGTTGCGTGTGTTCAGATGGGAGGTGTGGGGAGAAGGATTTTGCTTGCAAATCAAACGGAATTTTCTAAATTGCACTGCAATTAATGCAGTGTTGCATGAGTGAATGGGGATGGGAAGATGGCACTTCCCAATCCACCATATTCCCTTAATGGTACATCACAGCCCTCAGCCACGGTGAGATATCATCGTGTCTGTGGCAGATAGCGATGTTCATGGAATCATGGAATCACTAAGGTTGGAAAAGACCTCTCAGATCCACGAGTCCAACCCCAACCCACCCCACCAAGCACACTGACCACGTCTCTCGGTGCTACATCTACCCTTGTGGCAATTAATTTACCTGCACTGCACCTCTTCAAGCAGTCTTTAACAGATCCTCTGAACTTCTTTCCCTTCCCTCCACGTGCTGTCTGAATCCCGTGCTCCGCAGATGGCATTTAAAACTCCTGAAAATACCCACATCATAAAGGGTAGAAGATGCTCTGCACACATACATATCACAGATATTTTTTTCTTCCCTCGTGGTCCTTCCCCATCTCTGCAAGGCGCTGGAAGCGCACAGCACACAAGCAGGAACTCGAGATTATCGGTGCTATCTGGTTCCTCTGCCTGCTGATAAGGCATCCTGATGGCACACCGTGATAACGAGCCTGCCCCGCTCCCCACAGCACTGCCCAGTGCCCCATCCCTCCTGCCCCGGGCTGTCCTCACAGCACACCATTGCTGAGTGTATTTCAGCCCGCCCCAACCCGTGCAGGCGCTGCTTTGCCCCAATCCTGGCATGCAGGCACACTCATATCCACACTGCTGGGGCCGCTCAGTGGGCAGCAGGATCGCTTACTCTGTAATTACCCACATTTGCACCGAGCTAAGACATAAAGGTTAACACCTGTACTGCTATAAAAATGTCACGCGGTCTTTAATGATCAAGACGTCAGCTTGGTCTTAGAGCCAAAAGATGTATATTTACGTTGTGGTGACTCATGCAAACATATATATTCATGGGGAAATATAAAGAATATAGGACAGAATACTCTTACATTTCACTGTGAGGGAAACAGTGCTGCGTTTGCTCTTCAAAGAGTCCAGGGATGTCTGTGAGCACACCAGGGCATTGCAGCCCTCCTGCCCTGCCCACGCTGCTGTTTGCACAGCCGGGTGTGCACACATACCTGCTACATGTGTGCCCCGAATATCTATCATGCATATGTTAACTATGCTCAGAGGTATGTGAATAAATACAGCGGGATGGTTTTGTCCTTAAACTCAGCAGCGCGGCCCCGAATCGAAGAGAATAACTGCAGACAAAACCACAGTTTGCTGGAGAGCGCTGCTCACTGTACTGCTGCTTGGTGAAGGAAAATGTCCCATTTCATGGCCCCTTTTCTGTCCTCTTCCTTTTGTGTGAGGGACCAGAAGCAAGCCACCGGCCTGCCCCTGCCCTTCCCACTCCCCCGAGGATGTGGGGGTTGTGCCTTTTTTAAAAAGCACATTTTAAAACATAACATGATATCTGTAATCACGTCTGAGTGGATATTTGCGTTGTTAGCATCAGCTGTCACCTAGATGTGTGGACCTGCAGAGCAAGGAAAGCTAGCAGAAAAGCAGAATCTGCTCTGCAACACCTGGTGGTTGTCTCTGTTTCATCCGGAGGGTCACGGCTAGGACATGCATTCAAACAACCAAAGGGAAAAGACAAAAGGGGCACTTTTACATTTTACTATTGCAGTGTATATAAGAAAAATATCATTCTGGACAGCAGTGTGCTCTCTTGAATGTCTTCACCCAACCAGCTCCTATTTCAGCCCAGAGATGCCACCACCCAAGCCCTGCGGTTGCTCCATTACGCACTGCTCTGGGTCCATACCTGCTGGTCCCATCCCGGGCGGGGAGGGGCAGTTTGTCCATGGGGCTGCCTGGGGATGCTCCTGCTCCACGCTGCCGTGGGGTTGTGAGACCCAGCCGACGCTCCGCAGCTCCCAACCAAAGTGCAGCTGTCTGAGCCCAGGAGCAATGGAAAGGACTCCGAGGTCTTTATTTGCGCAATGGCATTTCCATCCTGCTGACTGCATGCACATTGTCTCTCAAACAATTAAAAAAATTAGACATGAGAGAAGAGAGTCATTCTTCAGCTCAAGATTTCTCTTCCTTTCTCCTTTTTTTTTTTTTTCCTTTGGCTGACTTTTATAATGTCATAAGTATATGCATGAAATGAGATTACCCAAACAAAGGCATTTATTGGGGAGAACTTTGCACACATGCCCTGAGATGTCTCAGAAAGAAACTTCAACACAGAAGTAGATCTGCGAGGGGTGAGGATGCAATATATCACAAGGCCTCAGCAAAAATAGAGCACAGCTAAATAACTTGGAAATATTATACTCCTAATGGCATTGCAGAGTCAATCAATTTAAATGTAATAAAGAAGAAGACAGACAATGAATAGAAAGTTCAAGGACTTTTCACCTCGGGCTTTGCTATGGCTGGAAGTCAACCACCCAAAGGCTGCAGCAGTCTATGCACCCTCCAAGTCAGCTCCAGGGTTAAGAATCAAACGTGGGAATAAAGGGCCCCTCGATTTCAGGGGATATTGCTCCAAAATACAGGCATACGCCTAGGAAAAGCAACTCGATTCAGATCATTTTTAATGTAAGGATAAATTTTCACTACATAATCTTACCGGGAGATACTGCAACTTATCTCTTCGTGCTTTGGCTTATCACCCTTATCGTCACATAAGATAGAACACACAGGCGGGACTGGGCAAATAACTGCACTGATTTTCCTCTATGCTTCTGCTAGTATTTAAAGGCTAATATGCTGGGACCATTGTGCATGTAATTTCTAGACTTGTTCTTTTTACAACATTTATTTCCCCAACTTTTGCTTATTCCATCACCGTATAGCAACAATACATAACATCAGCTAACGTTACCACCAGACTTGATTTTGAACATGTAATAGTGGAAACCATTACACGTTTTAAACGTAGGTGTTGATTTGCATACGCACACCATTTATACTGAAGCCTTCACCGGGACATCACAGAGCACAGGCTTTCTATGGAAATGATGTTGTTTGCTGCCTTCGCTACGAATGTAGAGCGAACCGCAGATTGCAATTGGGATTCAGTGCAAGATGAAGCTTGGAAGCGTGAGGTGGAAAAATTGCATCTCATTTCTCCTTGCCAGGTGGTAAGGAGCTGGCTTAGGATTCCGTAAAGTCTCAGACTTTGTCCCCATTTCAGCCTTTGGAAGAGAAAACTGAACTTTGGTCTTGCTCCAAGAGCTCACGGGAATCAAAAGGCAGGTTTTGGGGATGCACGAGACCGTGCATAGGAGCATGGGAAAGGCCAAAGAGCTGAACGTGAACCTGGTGTGCGATGACACAAGGGAGAAAACTTGAAGAGCAATATTTGGGCAAAAGAAAAGGCTAACAGCAGTAACTGATTTGCTTTCCTTGCTTTTACAGCAGAGGTACAAAAATGCAATACACATATGTGAATTTGGAAAGCTTCACAGTAGGGTGATGGTCTTTTCCATCAAGATCTAAACCTCATTGTCTCTGTAGTTGGATCATCCAAAATCCAGGAGCTGGGAAGAAAGCAGCTAGCAATTTCATTGGGAAGAGCAGTGACCTTTCAGTTTCTCACAGCATCCTCTTCCGTCACCTAAACTCCAAAATGCTCACCCTGGTGAGACCATGGTTATGGAGGTAGGCATATCAAGTAAGATGCAGCTAAAAGAGGCACCAAAGAAACCTTTGGAATTTTGCATCCCAAGCAATTTCTGGTTTTGAAAATTATGTAATTATGACATAAATTGCCAACATCCTTGCAAGTGCGCAATGACATCATTAATATTCTCAACAAGGAAAGTACACTAATGTCATACACTGAAACATTAGTATCACTGTGCAGAATGATTCAGCATACAGTTTAAAATATGCAGAGTATTTTTGTTTATCAAAGCACAGCATAGGAATCATTTACTGGCATTGTACCACGATTTGCTCTGGGCCGTGGGTGTCCAACCTTTCGGCTTTCTGGACTGCATAGAGTGAAGGTGAATTGCCTTCAGCCACATATGAGATATACAACACAGCTGATGTATAGAAGTAACAAAACTTTTGCATATATATATATGTATATGTGTATAATTAAAACGTAAAAAAAGAGTGCAACCAAAACTTAGAACTAATGGGCTGGACACAAACGAAGCCACAGAGATGCTCCTGCTGAATATGAGACCTTGCATCCAAAACCTCTCTCTTTCCCTAGCACACGGCTTATTCCCAAACTGTAATAATATACTCACACTATACTCCTACTGTACTCACACCATGCCTTGCTGACAGCATCCTGGGGTTTATTGTGTTTATTGTTTTACAAGAGCAATCGACATGGAGTGATGTCACCGTGCTGGTCATCAGAGCAGTGCTCTTCGCAATAGAAGAGAATTAGACCAGATGCTCCTTGCCTGCTTCTGCAGTGCCAACTCAACAGCGCTGCTTACCATGTAGGCAGATAACAACACATCGATAACCCAAATATTAAATTGAAGCCAGATATTATCTTCAAATTAAACCGTTAACTGGTAGGTCAGTGGCTAAGTAGCCCACGTTCCTTTCAATGCTAGATTCTTTATGCTAGATTTAACCAGTGATGCCCAATAACGAAAAGCTGCTCCCATTGCTGCAGACCAGCAGCGGGGAGGGGCCGACATCTGCTGCCTTCTGAAGTTTGTCTGAGCCCGAGAGAGCCCGGCTACAAACAAAGGCTGCAACAGGAGCCGGGTGTTGACTCTCTGCATCACGTGTCGCATATTAAATGATTCATCAAATGCTGTGTCACAATCTGTACAAAGACTTAAAAAATGGATCTCTTCCTCATTTCATCTGACTTTAGCTGCCAGGGCCATCTGCATAAACCCAGTCTTCCTCGAACAACCTTTCTTTTCTTCAACCGCACCCCCTGTAAAGCAAACATTCCACCCAAATAGTTATTAGAGCAAGCAGCAGCCACTGAATTTGGGTGAACGGGGCACCAGCACATCGGGCAGCTTGGGGCAGGCTGCTGGTGTTCTGCCATCAGCTCTCCCTGCGCGTTACGGGTAAAATTTATACAGAACATTTTGGAAAACTAAATAGATGAGTAAATAATTTCACTGGCAATGTGTTATTGTAACCTGCCTTGTATGCTCCTTGTAAAGTACCGTAAATTATGATTTTAAATTATGATGTTAGATTAGGTTTTCTGCAGCTTAATATATTGTAATATAATATAATTGCTAAATGCAAATGAGATACTATACAGCTTTCCCATAGAGTTGTTCATGAAAGCCAAGCGTTTTACATATTACAGTGAAGTGCATGTTATTAAGAAACAAATTATAATGGAGCTTAATTTAGTTGGGAGACGAGATACCTTGCCGTGCTGGCAATGCAGGGAGGTATCTCACTTTGCTGTTACCCCACCGGTGTGCAGCTCAAGGCACACAGCACTAAAGGACCCAGCAGCTGCACGGCACCTTCCTGGCCTCGCATGGAGCTGGTTGCTTTAGAGTCAAGCAATGCTATCAAGTCATCAACGTGGCTTCAAACGCACTCTGTGATCATGACTGACAAATGCTCTTTTCAAAATAACAAATACGGAGCCGGTTAGCATTCAAACAGCGCGCACGCGGAGCAAAGTTTGGGCAGAAGGCACATTTCACTGCTCCGAACGCAGAGCGCAGCGTTCGGCAGAGGGTCAGCAGTAAATGGCTGTGCAACACCCACAGCCCCACAGCCCTGGGCAGGGCCTGCCCAGCCTCCCATGAGGCACCCGTGAGGCACTGTGCACGACAGTGGCTGCACACGTGCCCCGGGAGCACACCCCTAAGATAAACACTGGCTTGCAGATCACAGCTCAGAGCGCACATCTCCCAGCACCAGGTGTTTGCAGCACCGAGCACTTGGCGTGGTCCTCCGGCCCGAAGCACAGGCAAAGGTGGGTTTGTTGCAGAGCAGGAGAGCCCCGCTCGAAAGCAATTCATTATTAATGCCAGAATATTCTTGCTAAACAGTTCTGATTATTTCACAAGAAAGAGGTCAAGGTATTGGAGAAAGGGATTTAATCAAATAAACTCTCAATCTCTCCCCAAATAGCATTTTCGTCCGGCCGCATGTAAATTCATCAGACGTGCAGCCTCACAAAGCACAGGAAGGTTAATCCGCTGTGACTGTTAAAACTTCTCTGATATGCCCACGGAATAAAGATTGAAAGCAGGACGAGCCGTGCGAGCCACCCCCAAATTATTTCCTTTCTCCTCTCTTCCTTCAAGTTTGGCCGTGCCCCACAACATCCCCGCTGTCTGGGCACAGCCTGCAATCCCCGCCCGGGCTGCACTTTGGGAACTCCACAAAGCGCTCTTTGTCTGCCCCTCGGCAGCGCTCGCTGCTCGGCTGTGGGCTGACTGCCTCACAGCTCCTTCCATCCCCGTGAGCAGCACAGAGACCGCCGCCGGATTCCTTGTAGCGCTCCTCGTTTAAATCAGGTGCCGAGGAACTCAGCACAGCCGTATCCCAAGGTAAATTCAGTGGCGAATACCGATAATTCCTCCGGGTCACCCAGCACTGATCAGACAAACCCCGACTTGTAGCAGAGTAAGCCAAGGTCTGTTTTTAAAAGCAATCTTTGTGAACTCCCAATTAAGCACGGCTTTATGGCACGGCTGTAAGCAGCACGGTCGGTCATAAACGAAGAGCTGCAAAAGCGTTTTGTTTGTTCGGGGGTTGTGTTGTTTTAAGTACACGTACATTCCCCAATTCCTACTGAAACAGAGCGAGGGACAAAAAGGCAGGCAGAAACACAGCGGGCAGGCAGGGTGAGTTTTACCAATATTTTTGCTTCCCTTATCCCAAATCTCGCCGCTGAAGCCCCGTTTAGTACAAAGTGCCGTAAATATCTGCATGAAGTCAGATCAGATTTATGAGACGGGAGCTGTGCTTGACGCGAGCCGCGGCGTTATGCAAACAAGCCCTTCCAGCACAACACCAGCACGACAGGCCCAGCACAGCCCTCCGACCAAGCCCTACGTCAGCTAAGGAGCAGCTTTTTGTGCACGGACACCCGAATTGGTGCTGCCCCACGGGCAGCTTGCACCTGAACAGCCCCGCCAAGCAGGCAGCCCCTCTGCCCGCTGCAGGGACGCAGTGCCCTCCGCACGCGGTTGGGGAGGGCTCCTCACGGTACACAATTGCTATCCCTCATTTAGAAGTCACGCAGCTGCTATAAACTCTGTTTCCTCCAGATAAAAAGTGTTTTGCCGCCGGTCTTCTCTGCCCCCTCTGCTCCCAGCACCTTTCCCGCAGCTCAGACACCATTTTACACGAGGACGCTTTCTAAAAAGCAAAATGTAACTGTCTAATTAAGAGCGGGATGATTGGCTAGTTCACGGACTCTGTGACAGTTATGACAAATACACATATTGGCACAGCCCTAACCTCGCTTCACAGTTTGCAACACAAAGATGGTATTTTCAGAAATGTGCCGAACACCCTGCTACAAAGCTTCACCTTGTCTAGTGCTATTCCATTTAATTTTTTATTAACTGCCTGAACATATGCCATTCTAGGAGAGGGTAATAGTTACAAAATGTCAGCAGAAACATTTAAACTGCTAAAATGTAAATGATTTTATAAATTTGTAATGAAAGGTAATTGTCATGTGGGAAAAGCAACAGAAAAACAGATATGTGTAAATGTAAAACTGGTAAAAAAAAAAATACCTCTTATTGGTCGAAGGCAGCAAAATTTAAGTATGTTTTAATGATCACTGGAAGTAGTATTTAAATATAATTAGATCCACACACAGAAAATGCGAATTCTATAATATTTTACTTTCCAGCATTAGTAAAGTTCACAATAATGAAAAGACCTCATAGAACTTTAATGTGCCTAAATTCATTAAGCAGTAGGACGTTAAGATCCCTCATTTAAAAAAAAAAAGAAAAAAAACCAAGCCTACCAAAACAAATAAATCACGTTAGATAACACAAATCCCGAGCATCCGTCAGCATCGGGCAGCTCGGCTTTAAAAGAACAATATTAGAACGCGCTTAGTTAGTTTCTTTACTTTCCACTAAGATGAAAAACAATTTGGTGATTAATCCCTTCAGCAACGAAGCGCTGGGTCAGTGCTCCCCGAGATGTCAAGAAGGAGAAGAGCCGGGCGCAGAAGGGCGCTTTTCCTCCGCCACCACACAGAGCAACCACCTCCCAGCCAGGTTTGCGGGCAACCATCTTTAAATGCTTGAGCTGCTCTGCGTGGCCATGACAAGATTTGCAATTCCCCACGTTTATTTACACACCATCACCCCAACTAGACATCACATCGAAGTGGCATGGTCGCGGCTGACCCCAGGGTAGTCCCTGTCTCTGCCGATCCAATTTTATCGTGCTCTGCAATTGAACTGCAGTCACACTGCGCGGGATGTATGCACACTACTCCGCGCTGCAATAAAATTAGCAGAAGCTTGTCAGGGCGCATTTTCGAGTTTTACGCTGACAGACACTGGACAAATATGTCTGCTTTTCAGAAATCCACAGAGGTTTGTACTCTCCTGAAATGTATAGCAGGCGGCCGGATTTGCAAGTCTGTGCTTTCCTGGATGGGAAAGCGGCAGGCGCGAGCGCCGGGGCAGAGTGGCACTCGCTCCGCGCTCCTCGCTTTTTCCTCCTCCCCACCACGCAAAGCCCTCAGCTAGCGGTCATTTGTATTTTTATTGTGTTCCCTGGCGCTGCTCCTGCTTGGGATTGGACGCACAGAACGAGCTCCTCAACCAGAAATTAATAGAACATAAATCCATCATATTTTGATACCAAAAGTTCGGGGGGAGGCACGGCTATCCGCGCTGCGCGGTACGTATACAAATTGCCTTCCGGAGAGATATTACCTCCAGCCCACGTCGGCTCCCACCTCCAACTGCTGCTTCGGGAGGAGAAGCTGCTTTAATTTTTTTAAGCGCCTCTGCAAATGAACTAAAAAACGATCATTTGTTTCAAAAGCTGAGCGCGAGGAAGGCTAACACAGTAAATAGGAGAAATTCACCGTCGGTAATGGGACCGTTTTTAAGTAAAACCACCTAATATGTTTTGTAATCTACACCAATGTAATTTTATTAGATATTCAGTGCGGTTCTTACATCAAACAGCCTCAGAAGCCCCAGGATCATTTTATATTCACTGGAAGACAGAAAGAAATCCAAAACCTAGTTAAATAAATTGTTCATTTATTCCTTTCCTTTTATGCACCAAGATCTACATGTGGTCATTAATTATAAAGAGACTATTATAGCACCATATTTTCATTCAATACGATGTCCTGGTATATATCAAAGAAGTCCCATAATTAAAACAGAAGGGCCACAATGACAATTAAAATTACAATCTATATGGGGAAAGAAAGTACAGTTCTGCAATTTTTCACCCTGTCACTGTCAGCACGGTGGGATATTCCAGTCACGTCTCTTGTAAAGCAGCCTAAATTCTTCCTCACCAATGCAACCTCAAAAGCATTATCAGCACCTAAGCAAAAGCCTATGCAAGTATAATTTAATACCAAGCCACAGTTTGCAAGTAATAGCGTATAAAGTGATATTTAAGTGGTGTTTTAAGCACACTTCTGATGGCTACAGCCGCTTTTTACTGGTAAATGCGTTTTCCTTTGAGTAGTGATTATGAGTCCTGGGTGAAGAGGTCCTGTGTGCAGGTCTGCCTGTAAGCCTTACTTCCAGCTGCCAATCTTTACTTCACAGTGAAGAAAAAGCCACATAGCACCTTGTTCTTACTCTTGTATGCTGTCATCCCCTGAGCCTGATAACTGCAAAATCATTTCCACATAACACTTTTCTGCTTCTGCCTCTTAAACCCCGAGACCTACACATTGTGCATGCACTTGCACCCCTGGCAACCAGCCCCCCAGAAGCGGCCCCTCGCTGCCCCCCGCCTCTGCCCACCGCCTGGTTTTCACACTGAGCGTGGTAAATATCTGCATTAATGGACGACGGAGCCTTTTTTTTTTTTTTTTTTTTTTGCAGCAATATGTATTTGCTACAATTTATTGTCTATAAAAGTCACGAGCGGTGAATTATTACTGTTAAAACTGTGTTTTTCTTTATAATAACTTTAAACTGAGCACTCATATATGAAGCATGCAATGGAGATTGAGAAGGTTTTGTATAATAAAACTGTGACATGGTCATTTTTTCCAGTTTTGCATTACACAGACACACTCATGCATGGTGCTTTTTAAATTCTTATTATATGTGAGGTCAGGGGGTCGAATGTCAGAAAGTACTGTTAATTTCACGGGGTTAGGGGAAAGTAAATTCAGAGGGAATACAGATCACTTAGCACAGAAAAGCAGCTCCTCTGAAGTTTGGTTTTACATTTGTTAACCATATCCTTCAGCTGACGAACCATTGAGACCGCCGTGACATTCCGCTCCCTGCTATAATGGCTCGACACGCTGCCGGCAGCGCGGCACGGAGCGGCACTGCGCCCATGTGGGCACCACCGCCTCCTCCGCGCCGCGCCGCCGGAACCGAGCGCCGCGCTGCCATTTGGGCTGCGAGGGCTGCATTACACGCACGGCTCTCGAGATGTCTTAAAGTTCAATCTGACAAGAAATGGAAAATATATTCCCGTCTTCATTGCCCGGGAAGGTAGCATCTCGCAGCGCGTGCTATCGCTACCCGCAGCCCTTTCGCAGTGCTTTATAAGGCAGCATTGAAGTTCACAGCGTTTTGCTGGAGGCGGTGCTGGTGGGGTTTGGGCTTTTTGGGGTGCTGGTCATTGTCTGGGGTTTGGGTTTTTGGTTTTTTTTTTTTTTTTGGTTCTCCATGGTGAAATAGAACTATGGAAAACGTGAGAAAATACAGAGGGTGCCTCTGGGTTTCAGATAGCAGAGGAGAGGTGGGAAAACATGCAGTGACACAGCTGCTATTTCACCAGGACTACTCCCAAATCTGCTTTGTTACAAACAAGTCCTTCTCTTGATACACGCCTCCTTACTCAAATGCCATTCAAAGTGAAAAATGCTTTAACAACGTAAGGGCACATTTCATCCAACACGTTAAAGACCTTTTTGCCATTGTCTCTACTCAAGTCCAACTTAAAAAGAGCACCACGTAAGATCGATGCTACGCACCCATCTGCAAAAGGTACAAAAAAATCACCAAACCAAACCAAAGCAATGTGCCCAAATGACAGCCAAGAGCCGTTCCAAGAGGCAGACTTCTGGTGCTCAGCTGCCTACCAGTGGGCCTGGAGCTGGGAGCAGCCTTGGGTGGGTGCTCTGGGCTTTATGCACGGGTTTCTTTTGGAGGATTCCTCTGAGTCAAAATTCCAAGCAGGCTCAGCTGCCCCCTCGTAATTACACTCTAATGACTCAGGCTGGGTGTTTGTGTTTTGGCAGCATATTTAATAGTGTTAGCATTTAAATGGTCACAACCGGACGCGGAGGGCAGCGCTCGCTGCGCGGCGGGGCGAAGTTCAGCTGCAGTGCGGCTGTTTGTCGGTGCCCGGGCAGCAGGGCAGAGCCCAGCACAGCCCCGGGCACTGCTTTCCCCAGACTCTGCTCAGAAACGCAATAACATCTGTAGCAATACTTTGAATCTATGGGCTGTGCGGGTTTCCAGATGCCCAATTCGGAAGCAGAGCGCACTGCACGCCTGGCTTTCACATTTGCTGCTACCAAGAGATGCTGATGACACTCGACTGCGTTCACTGCTTCCTCCAATGAAATACTCCCTGAAACTATTCAGGCAAACAGTGAAGTGGCAAATGTGACATATTTATATTTTATTAAAGATGCATTGTTAACTTTGCAGTGGTATATTTCACTAGCTGCCTTTTATAATTAAAAACTTTTTTCTCAAATCCCCTTTCCTGTAAGTAGCCTGTTGCCTGAAGATTTAATCCTTCATTACCAGTTAAAACAAAATCACCAATTAGGCACATGAACACGTCCGTATTAATCTCATTAAGGTGATGGCACCAAATAAATTGGAACTATTTTTGTGCTTTTACTGTGTTCCTATGGCTTTATCAGGCCCTGTGGTCATATACAAAGACCTTGCAGCTTAGTCATTTAGAGTCATTCGGTTGTGGACTAAATGTGGCATTACCATCTATGGCTGAAAATTGCTTTCAGCTTTTAAACTGCACTGACTAGTCTGTAGTTAATCTTAGATCATTCACTCGCAAAATTAAATGAGCCAGAACGATGGTCTTTTTTTTTCTTTTTCTTTTTTTTCTTTTTGTAAAATAATACATCACAAAACACTTATTTGCCCTGCCCAAAAGAGAGATCAAATTCATTTAAAATCCCATAAACCAGAGTTGTGAATTTTTAATTTTATTTAGTAGCACAGAAATAGAGGGTAAGCTATCTTTCCACAGCACATCATTGCTATAAATTTACATATAGAAGATAGTTTGATGCCTAACCAACCTTTAATCTACCCTTGATGTATACTCCTACTTCAGTATGGATCATGTGATACACCTTATTAACGAAAATGTAAGAAGGACTGTTTGGGATCTCTGATGTAATTAGCCATAAACCACATTTTTTTAAATTAAAAGGAAAAAAAAAGGAAATAAGTACTTCCTTTGTCACCATAATTGTGCCACATGCGCAGCCTGTGCGGCGCCCTTCCCCACCCGGCCTTCCCTTCGGTTACACCAGGATCTCCATCAGTCCTCCAACAGTGCTCTGAAAAAGCAAAAGCGGTGCAACGTCTGCTCAGCCCTGAGCTGCACGAAGAGTGCAAAAACCAAAACAATTGCTGCTGTTGAACTCAATGGAAATCTTACATTTCTGCTCTCCGGAACCAACAGCCAGACCACCTTTGCTGAGACACCCATCAGAGCCGCCTTTCCATTCCTCAGCAGCTCATTCCTCTCTCTAAGGACACCACGGATGCTCCCAGTTCTGCAGGATATGTGATAACAGGAGTGCTGCCCAGCCAACCCGCAGCACTGCTCGCAGGCTGACAGCTGTTATCTCCCCACCTCACGTTCCTCAGTTCAGCACGGCAGCCTGGTTCATTTCACACAGAGGCACAACCCATGGTACTGAACAGAAGCAGGGACCCGCACCGACCCACAGCAGGAGCTGCAGGATGCACCAGGCCTCGCACAGCCCCACGTCCGTGCGTGTGGGGATGTCCGTCCGTCCTGCTGCCCCGAAGCTGCCTCCAGCCCTGCCTAAAACAGCGCCCGGGCTGCACTGCCCAAAAACAACCGGCGGGTCGCATCTCTCAGAAATCCTTATGCATTTTGTTTGATTTTTGGAGGAAAACAAAGTTTACTCCAACCGCGTTGCCCTCTAAGGGAGGGTGTCTGGAAACGAGACACAAAAACCAACATTCTAACACAAAATTGCTACTTGATTCCAAACAAAATATATATATTTATCTGAGATCTTTTACTTTTCAGAAGAAGAGCTGCATATTTTGTTTATTCTCTAAAAATCTTTTTTTTTTTTTTTTTAATAGCCTGAACCAAATAATTTCTCATTTCTACAGGCTTCACTTCACTTTTCTCACAGTGAATAAATTGCAACTTATTTCCATGAAATCCGCAGATGACACAGATCCTTATTTTGCATAAAGGCATAGAGAAGTGTCTAATACCCTCCATATTCCCCCGCTAAGTGGACATTTGCATGGGGCGAGGAAGGGAGGAGGCGGCCGGCCCTCCCGCGGTGACAGCTGTAGGGTGGGATGACATCTGACAGCTGTGACAGCGCTGACGGCGGCTGGATGGCTCCCGCACCCGATCCAATTACAGCGCACATCCCCTGACACAGCCAGCCGCCCGGCGAGCGGAGGACACTAT
Source organism: Chrysolophus pictus (assembly GCA_037305975.1). Classification (NCBI taxonomy): domain Eukaryota; kingdom Metazoa; phylum Chordata; class Aves; order Galliformes; family Phasianidae; genus Chrysolophus; species Chrysolophus pictus. The sequence continues at coordinate 1,402,881 of CM074582.1, read as the reverse complement.
TGATCTCTTGTCAGGGCCGCCCGCCACGCTGCGCTCGGCTCGGGCCCGGCGCCCTCGGAAACGAGGGGGGTGCAGGGTTATGGGGCGCGGGGCAGCGCTGGCCGTGTGGGTCTGTGCTAACGGCGAGGCCGGGAGAGGCCGCGGCGATGTGACAGCCCCATCATGCCCGCGCCGCTAACGGCAAGGAGACAGCTCTGTGTGGTTAGCCGGGCGAGCGGACGCGATGAAAAGGCCACTGCAATTAGCGCGGGCGGGTCGGCCGTGCCAGTGACAGCAGGCCGGGCGCAGGAATGGCAGCTGCCAATAATGCTAACTTCCAAACCGAGACAATTAGGCCCAGGTTCCATGCGGCCCCGCTGCACCAGCACCAGGTCCTGCACCAGCACCAGGTCCTGCACCAGCACCAGGTCCTGCACCAGCCTTGCTGTCAGCTGCACACCAGCATGGCTTGCAGAGGCCTTCTCCTCATTAGCAGGAAGTTTTTCCCCCAGAGGGTGGTGAGGCACTGGAACAGGTTGCCCAAGGAGGCTGTGGATGCCCCATCCCTGCAGGCATTCAAGGCCAGGCTGGATGTGGCTCTGGGCAGCCTGGGCTGCTGGTTGGCGACCTGCACACAGCAGGGAGTTGGAACTGGATGAGGATGAGCACTATGGGCCTTTGCAACCCAGGCCGCTCTATGTTTCTATGATCCTCATTGCCATCCTCCTTCTGGCCCCAGGCAGCACTCAGCTCGAGGATGAAAAGTGGCTGGAAACCCATCAGGAAAACCCCCAGGCCAAAGGGCATGGAACATCCTTCTTTCAGACGTTATTTTGTTGTACCAAAAACTAACAAGGATTTGTTTTCATCATTTCCTTTAAAAGTTTCTATGTGGTTTCTAACAGTTGCAAGTCAGAATTATTTTCAAGAGCCTTTGTACACCACCATGCTGGGGGCCAAGGTCTCGGAGCCCGAACCATTATCACAGAATAGTCTGAGTTGGAGGGGACCATTAAAGGCCATCTGGTCCCACTGCCCTGCAGCATGCAGGGACACCCACAGCTCCATCAGGTGCTCACAGCCCAGTCCAGCCTCACTCTGAATGTCTCCAGGGATGAGGCACCCACCACCTCTCTCAGCAGCCTGTGCCTCACTGCCCCTACTGCAAACCACTTCCCTGTATCTGATTTCATCTCCCCTAATGTACACCGGACTAAGCTGAGAATGACTTTATCCAGCACCTCAAGAAGCAGGCTGAGAATAATAACAAAGAGAAACCAGCAATGTTTTGACAAAATATAGACAACAGCAGAGAAGTCCCCAGTAGGAATGTGAACCTAAACTGCAATGGAAGTGGGACAGACAGCTACAACATCATGAGAGAATAGGGACGTCATTCTTAAAAACTATAAAATACCCGTAGTTGGAAGGGACCCAAAAGAACCATCGAAAGTCCAACTCCTGCAAGTATCAGAAGTATCAGGAAAAATTTAAAAAAAGAAAGTTTTTTTTCCTCTTCAAGTATATAAATAAGCTGCCACACCTACACTTATTCCCATTATGTCCAGGAATTTCAACTTAAAACACACTGAAAGAGGCCATGCTCGGTCCCATATGGTAATTCAAATATCATTATTACTCAGACCAACTTTTTTTGATAAGGCTTTTCAGCAACAACCACACATTGCCAGCTAGATGTCATTATAAACAAAGTTATTGATCACCTCACCAGAGCTGGATTTGAACCTGCAGACGAACTGTGAGCTGCTTCCACGCTATAATGTTATTGATCAGAGCAATCCAGCTGCCACGGCTTTCTGGAAAGAAAAAAAAATTAAAACAAGAAAAAAAGGAAGCCTGAAAACATCTTCCCTTTGCACACACATGAAATGAAATAACAACTTCAGTCTGAGCTGCTCTTTTTCCTTATTTCTTTTAATTTTTTTTTTCCCCAAAGCCATATATTCCCTCATTTCACAACATAACCACCAGGTCTGCCAGCTTTGGGAACAGACCATAATAATTTCCCACCACTCTTTGTCCAAATTCCCAAATCTTTCAGTAAAAAGAAATCCTGTTATCCCTCATTAAGTTTAGAGCTCTCCAGAAAGAGGGCTGTGAGGTTTGCACTCCCTGCTCCCTACCCCAATTGTAGTCAGTCACAATGTATGCCCCACCAAGCCTTCAGTCCATGCCCCCAGCCTGGATGCTGCACAGACCTTTACAAGTGAGATGCTCATTCAAATGGCTCTGCCCAGAGATGCTCAGTTCTTTCCACTGCCATTATGCATTACATCTCCCGGTGGGTTTCATTTACTTTCAGAGATGCATGCTATTCAGTGCTACAATTGTCCTTTCTTACAACCTTAACCCATCACCATCTCACCATGTTAAGTGAAACTGGAAGGAAAATACCTGAGAGGGTAAAACCCAGGGCTGAGGCCCCAGCCCTTCCCCTGATCCAGAGGAGGGAACCAAAGCATCTCAGCACCACATCAGCCCAACTCACCAGCAGTTGACTTCAGAGCACGAGCCACAAACCTTCGGAAGAATTCATTAAACACAGAGTTTTTCTGAAAACAGCATTTCCCACCCTGAGATCATGTACTCCTGAGAGGAATGCTTACCCAGATAAACACTGATCTTTGCAATGCAAAGGCAAATGTGAAGGAAATGAGAAATTCTGTAAGGTGTTAATCACAAAGCATGGCAAAACGTGCATGCAAGAATTTAAAAAGCAAATTGCTTCAAATCTGTTTGAAAATGCTATTCACGCCTTCCAAGCAATGCAGTCAGTGGCTTTTATTTGATTGTTTGTTTATTTTCTTTTCTGCTGACACAGTTTTACCCTGAAACAAAAATATTTCAAGGTGGGTGCAGCAGCACCCCTCGGAAAGAGTGGGATCTGAAACCTGCTTGCTCCAGGGAAGGGCTGTTGGTTGTTTCCAGTAGATGTGGTGGTGGAATCCCACATTTAATGTGCCCAGACCTCCGGCCCCCAGCACAGCAGGGAGACCTCATTGTGGCTTTCCAATAATTGAGGGGAGCATATAAACAGGAGGGGGAACGGCTGTTTGTGAGGGTGGATGGTGATAGGACAAGGGGAATGGCTTTAAACTGAGGTTAGATATGAGGAGGAAGTTTTTCAGCCAGAGGGTGGTGAGGCACTGGAACAGGTTGCCCAAGGAGGCTGTGGGTGCCCCATCCCTGCAGGCATTCAAGGCCAGGCTGGATGTGGCTCTGGGCAGCCTGGGCTGCTGGTTGGCGACCTGCACACAGCAGGGGGTTGGGACTGGATGAGCACTGTGGGCCTTTGCAACCCAGGCTGTTCTATGATTCTATGATAATAGCACAAATACTCTAGAACATTCCTCTTTCTTTCTTTCTTTTTTGTTTTCTAATAAAAACAGAGATTAGGTTTTACACCTGAAATACTGAAGTCTCATTTATAAGAAAAATGTCACACATTCAGCTCTACAGACAAAACCAAAGATACTCTAATGTTTATGGAACCTGCAAGCACTACGGTGGTGAAAGTCAGTTTCTCTGTAAATCAATGAAAGCATCACATTCAACTTGAGATTTTAACTCAGTTGCCACCATTGATTTTAAGTGGTCATTGCTGTATTTCTTCCTCAGCATCCACCTTATCACAGTCTCTTCAATGCTGTTTGTTCTGCATGTGCCAGGCCACACGAGGCACGTCTACAGCAAGGCCACCACATTAACAGGTTTACACATCTACGTTCTGGATGTATGCATTCACATCCTTCTTGCCAGTGCATTATCTCCACTATAATGATAAAATGTACACAATCTCTGAATAATTTCATTTAAAACCATTGAGAGGAACTACAATGGTTACAGGTAGCTTTACTAAAGAAGAGGGAAAAAAGGCTTTTCTCCAGGAACATGAAAACGCGGTAGAGGTTTTCGCGTACCTCATTAATTTGTCCTGAGTTGCAGACATTCTTTGATTGTGATACTCTTTAATGGCAATTCTTAATTGTTGACATTAAAAAATATGCTGAGCTGAGCATAGAGAGGAATTCTGGCTACAGTGCAGACGTTACTTCCTATTCTCAAAAAATTAAGCATAACGGGCACAGTGGCTTAATAACCTCTCTCAAGAACCATAGTTCAATCCCAAGTGCCATCAGAAAGGTTAGATATTTAAATCTTGGCAAATAGGCAGTTTATGAATTTCAGTGCACACGGGCAACTTCGTCAAGTCTTGAGACAACGGAAAATTTGGAAAAGAACTCCTCCTAAGTGCAAGCAAAGACATCAACTCAGATACACTTCTTCCATTGTGTGGATTAATATTATTCATCAGAGCAGTATGACCCAGAGATTCAGTCCACCATTCTGGGCGTGCAGAAAGGAGCCCAGCCATGCTCTGAAGAGTGGAAGGAAAGTAAAGACCTGGAAGTCGAGACTGGAGAGCCGACTGGCCTTCCTCCGAGTTTATTCTCACCTTGTCTCCTGAAGTTTATTTTCTATCTTCTCATTTTTCATTCTAACTTAGTCAGCTGTTATTTCACTGCTAAACCCTTCTTACTTATTTTTGCTGCATCCTTGCTGTACTTTACAACGTATTCTAGCAATATTTTAATAAACATACCAGCTGAAATTGTTGATTTTGTTTTAGTAACACACTTCAGTTGAGTGAGAACACCTCCAGCAAGATATCCCCAGTGTCTTCTGCTTCCCCATCACCTCCTTTGCACAAGGAGCTGTGTCCCAGCAGCATGCATAGAGATGTGCTGCTGCTGGACAGGAGGGGCATTAATATGCAAAGCAGTGGGCCAAACAGCATCTGCAGGAAAACATACCATAGAACCAAACTGCCCGAATACTCATATTAACACAAGGAATTAGGTAGCTCTTCAAATGAATTTACATCGCAGTAAGTCCTATAATATGCACTATACATCACATTTCTCTTTTTCCCCTCCAGTATCAGAGTTTATTTCCACTTGGATTGTGACAGAAAAGAAGCTTCACTTACAGCCCTTCATGTGAAGGACCTGCAAATTTTGTCAGATATACATTATTCTACTTTTCTCTCTCTTTCCCACTGCTATGGATAAAAACCTGAATTAACGTTACCTGCTATCACTGCCAAGTTCAGGAGCTGCTCGCTAAGTTAAAGTTCCATTCAGGGTATTAGTCTTGCTTTGAAAAACTGAAAGTTTTCAGATCATGCTATATAAATATCTCATGTCTGAATTAATCTACAAAGTTTGTTAGAAATGAAGGTCAGGACTTGATTTTGCAGCAATTAGAATCATTGATATTTTCATGGTGTCAGCCTTCTTTTCCTGATTATCAATTTCCATGGTGCTAACACCTAAAAAGTTTGCCCCTCTGACCCTGCTTGAGTTTAGATGTGGATACTGTAATGTCGAGAATATGTTTCTGCATTACTTTTTGTAAGTCTAAGGAAATTTGTTTTAGAAAACATCATGAAGAACAGAAAATACGTATGCAGAAATATATAATTTTACATATTTTAATTAAATAGTATAACCAAGTAAAATACCAATCCGGATTCTGCCTTCTCCAACCTTTGCCTCAACACTTAATGCAATTTATTAACGGTGTTCTGACCTACAAGGTAACTAACTAGGAGATCAACTCCCAGCACCAAATGCCGCGAATAAGCTTGCCAGCATTCAGCTATTTTCTGAGAGCAAGGACAGGTCAGCCTGCTAGTGGGAAGCCTGAAAAGAAAAGAACCGCCATTCCCTTCAGAAATAAAGTTGGGATGGTCATCCACGCTGGATCCAGAAGATGCAGCCGGATCCAGGCTGGATGTGGCTCTGGGCAGTTGGCAACCCTGCCCATGACTGGGGAGTTGAAACTACGTGATCTTTCAGGTCCTTTTCAACACAGGCCATTCTGTCATTCTATGACCCTGAGTTAAAGATACGTGTTAACTGTTCCACCAGCACATAAAAAAAACATGCTACAACAATGCTGCCAAGCATGCAATTCCCCTACAAATCCACAGGCATTTCAATATAAAAGCCAGGAGAGATCCAATGAAATGGAGGAAAAGGGAACTGCCAGAGCACCCATTTGGTGACTCTTCAACAATTTCTTGTCAATCAAGAGATCACAGTCTGTTCACCCATTAGAACCTAAAACACAAACGTGCTAACTTGCACTCAGTTGAAATTCCAAGTGGCGTTGGACACAGAAGTGCTCCAGTGGTTAGTTACAGAAGGACGTATCATTCCCCGTCTGCAAAGCATGCACAGTACCTTTGTGTGTGCATCTGCAAGGAAGCTAAGTCTTTCTGTGTCCCGTCCCAATAGTGTTTGTAGACACTGCCTTATTTCAGTCCAACGCAACAGAAAGTAGAGAGAAGATTTTTTATGCTTTCAACCATTCTTATGAACCTAGTTGTCCAAATCATTTTGTCTATTTTTTTTTTTCCAAAAGGCTGATAATTTGACCTTTCAATAGACCTCAGAAAGCCAACATGGGAAACAGAGTGGGAAAATGGAGAGCTGTTGCTTATAAACTATTTGAATTTGTCCAAGGAGGCTGTGGATGCCCCATCCCTGCAGGCATTCAAGGCCAGGCTGGATGTGGCTCTGGGCAGCCTGGGCTGCTGGTTGGCGACCTGCACACAGCAGGGGGTTGGGACTGGATGAGCATTGTGCTCCTTTGCAACCCAGGCCATTCTATGATTCTACAAATTTCCATCAAATTTTCTTCAGAGCTCAGCTTCCATTAATATAATTTGCAGAAAATACAGCTCAGCACTTTTCCAAAACAGACCAAAGTCAAGTGCCCATAAGAAAGGTTGCCAGTTGAAAGTTTAGTTAGCATGACTTGTTTTTATCAGATAATACACACATATATATATATGTATAAAATATTGTTAGCATCATTATCCATCACTAATACTGTAGCACGCAGGTGTCTATTTTTAGAACATAGTGATCAGAAAAAATAAATTCTATAAAGATGACCAGGGGAAAAAAGTCTTGTGCAAAAAGGAATAAAAGAGCAAAGTCATTTCAACGAGTAAAATGAAATCTGTACAGGGACACGTGATTTTTCTTGTTCCTTTTAAAAATATGTTAGTAAATAGCAAGGAAGAAGAGCATCCATTCAGTTTCTAAGATACCGCTGTCATGAGAAAACTAGGAGTGGGATGGTCACCACATACTTTGGTTTAAAAGGAAGACAGTTCCCTACCATCAGAACAAACATCTCAGTAGGGCCAATTCAATGAAGAGAGTTAGTAGATTTGACAACAGTTACGTGATTTGGCAGCCTGAAATAGCAGGAGACTGGACATCACAGTCCTTCCCTGCCCTTATTCATATGAGTAGCATCACAGTGCAAACACACCTCCATCGCATTTGTGAAGAAGAGATGTGCAGGAAGAGATTCAGATTAATCAAAACCAGCTTTAGTTGCCCAAATCTCTCTCCTCTGAAACTCATTTTCCCTTTGCAACAAATAATACAGGAGGCAGCAGCCTCCTCCATCATGCAATCTCGAGTCATTCTCTAAGTAGTTCAACCTCCGAATTAAATAAAACAAGGGTCCTGTGACTTCGCTGCAGCAATAATCATCTTTGCCAGAGTTTCCTGAGCGAAACACTCGAACATACACATAGTCATACACACTTCATTGAACCTAATACCATACAGTCCTTTTCCCTTGAGAGGAAACTGAAGGCATGTGATTTCTGTACACAGTAGTTTTCTTATGCTCTCAAAATTACCAGAATTTTAAACAGAGGAGAAGAGAAAAAGAGACAGTAAGATGCTAAGTGGGAATTTTCCATACTCCAGATGCTTAGGGAAAAGACAGAACGGTATAGCCTTATTTTTTCTTGCTAATACACCTCAACTCTGACCTTCCTGAAAACCTGGACCTCCTGGGTAATATGGTAATTTAATGTGAGCGCTTATATGCTGATTTCTATGGAGTGGGTTGGCTTTGTGAAATACGACGTGGTTTACTTTTAAATAGAGCTCAGCTGAGACTGGAATGGAAGTGGAAACAGGCCTCCAATGGAGAGAGATAAATGCCTAATTTACTGTCCCACTTAATCCAGCACTTTTTCCTTAAGTCATTATCTCCTATTCCTCATTATTGTGGCAGCACAGTCATGAAAGACATGTGCAGTGAGACCATGATTTGAGTGCTTCTGTTTACAATAGCCACCATTTATCATTAAAAGGAGAACAGTATAGCCGAGCTGCCACATCCAAGACAAAAGATAAATAGGACAAGGTCCACAAATCTGTGCTTCAGCCCAGACGTTCCTTTACCTGGAGAATATCATACACAACTTAAGCCGTAAAATCTGCTTCACAGAGCATCGTTTAGAGTAACACTGACTATGCAGAAGGCAGGCAGTGCAAGCTGAGCATCAGCTAGCAGCTCTCACACGTCTCTGCATTTCTGACCCTGGTGGTCAGCCCTCAGCCAGCAGCCGGGTGCCACAGAGCTCCACGTGCATCACCTCCCTGCACCTGCAGCCAGCTGCTGCCAAAGGCAGTCCCAGCAGCAGCACTCAGCAGCCTGACATCTCCAGCCATGCTGAGAGGCTGCACGGAGGCAGCAGAGCCTGCAGGCGCTCAGCGATGCTCAGCAGGGTCCCTGCCCCACAGAGCCCAGCATTGCTGCATGGTGCAGTGCTGCCTGACCCCGAGCTGCCACAGCATTGGTGCGGCCACTCAGCCTTTGACACGCAGCCCTGTCTGTTCTTTGCACATGGCATGGAATCAGTGCCAGCCAGAGAAGGATATCGCGCCTCCTAACATTTCAAGTATCCACATAAATTAAAATGTTCTCAAATTAAAAAAAAAAAAAAAAAGAAAAGGATCCATAAGTTCGGATTGCCTCAGGGTGACGGTAACTGACTTGCCATGCGCCCATTAAATTTGGTATTCATTAAGGACAATGTCTTTTTAGTGCCTTAACAAACCCGCGCAGCCCCTACTCACGCTGGGCGCTCTGATGGGGAGATCGGCTTTCCGTCACGGCGCGACTTAATTCGTGTCACATCAGTTTCTTCTCCTCGTACGTTTTAAAGGAGGAAAAAAATAATAATAATAAGATTGGCTTCACAAGCGGCTTTGCAAAATGACAGGTTGCAAGGCACAAATTGTTTAAACACTGGGAAATGTCTGCAGGGTGCCCTCCCCCCGTGAAACCTGCCCGGAGAAGCTCGGCGACAACCTTCCACCCACCGGGGGTCGGAGGGGCACAGACAGGAGCCACACTTTATCACTTTCTGAAATGGCACAATCTGAAAATGCAAATGAGCTAGTTAATTTCTTGCAAGTTTCACATTAATTATTACTCTTTATCAGTTTAACTGTTAGTGTCATATGTATGGTTATGGGGCTACTTGTCTACATATTTAGAACAGATGTTTCGAGAAATGTGGAGTGTAAATATTTATGGGTTAAAAGAAGAGACTTTGTAATTTAAAGAGCCCTATTAATGGTTCTCACACCGCCTCCTTTCTGCTATGGAGAACCACTTTTCTGTGGCTTCCTTTTGAGGATGCTCAAATGCTTGGTATTTACATATGAACTGCCACGTGTCTGCTTACCCAGCTCACAATATCGAGCCTTCAACACATGCGGGCCTGGAGGAGAACAAAAATTACTGATTTCTGAAGAGAGTTTTGCTCTTTTTCTTTTCCCGTTGTTAGGGTTTCAAATCTCTTTCCTCCCCTTTCCACCAAGGAGGTGCTCGGCACCTTTTCAAAGCCCAGCCAAAATATCTGAGCTGGGAAAATGACAAATGAAGACATGCAAAGTGAGCTCTCGCTTGGCAGCCTGGGCTGGCACTTCTCAGCTCACGTAATCCTAACCCAGAGTAAGAGCTGCTCCTCCTGCCATCGGCCGGAGGGAATTGCAGTGGATCGCAGAAGGGATCGGTGTCCCAGCCCTCCACAAAGCCCCGGGCACATTGAGAGCAGCCCTGGCACCTCCGGAGTGCTGGCGATGCTCTTCCACCGTGCCCTCCCAACATCCCCCTGTTCTGCACATGATTACGCCTAACCTGTTTATCAAAAATTCATTACATGTAAATTTGATAGATAGTTCTCAATCCAGTAACGAAAGAGCTAAGTAAATTAACATCAAGCTCAGATTTGGTACAAATTACCTAATCATTCAAAGCTGATATGAAATGCAGAATGTGTGTTTCATAGTGTGGTGCAGCTCAGCAGAACTGGGCTGCAGTGTGGCTGATGGTCAGAGCAAACCAGCAGCATCCCACCAGGCTGCGAGCCACTGACTGCTGCAGAGCCTGGCCCAAAGGGAACCATCTGGTGCTGGTGGAATCATGCAGCTGTGGAATTGTTACAGCTGGAAAAGACCTCTTGGATCCCCACATCCAACCCTATCCATCCCACTAATGCTCACTGCCCACATCCCTCAGTGCCACATCCCCACGGCTCTGGGCCACCCCCAGGGATGGTGACCCCCCATTCCACGGGCAGCTGTGCCAATGCTTGAGTATGACATTGTAAATACTGACTACTGGTTGAAAACCAGGCAGAAGAGCAAAGAGATGCTTCACCATTGTGCCTTCACCGCCAGCTGGGGCAAAAGACTCATGCAGAATTCATCCACAGACTCTCACTCTGCTGCCCTCATGCAAACTGTTGTAGTGTTTCTCAAATTCATCGATGTTTTGATCAAATACACTGAGTCAGCAGTTTTAAATGCTGCTTGCCTTTCTTCCTGCTGTGGATTTGGGGTTGTGTTTTGTTTGTTTGACGGGGCAGCGAAATAGAGAACCAAACTCTCAAGGAAGTTTGGAGCTTCTAGCTTTAAATCCTTTCTACTGTAACTTTGTGAATAGCACTGAGAATATGGCACGGAATCACAGAATGGCCTGGGTTGCAAAGGCCCACAGTGATAACTGAGCTCCAACCCCCTGCTGTGTGCAGGTCGCCAACCAGCAGCCCAGGCTGCCCAGAGCCACATCCAGCCTGGCCTTGAATGCCTGCAGGGATGGGGCATCCACAGCCTCCTTGGGCAACCTGTTCCAGTGCCTCACCACCCTCTGCGTGAAAATTCCATGCATCTTAAAATCTGTTATTTGCCCAGAATCTGATTTCCTTATGATTTGCCTTCCTAGCAAAAAGTACAGGCAAACAGCAAGGCATGGAGTCCTCTGCATTGCTCACAGAGCAGATGCCTGCCCAGGACCTGCATCCCATGGTACTGAGATGCCCCCACTCTGCCCATGCTGAAACGCTGCCCTGCTCACTTCCCCTAACAAGCTCTCAAAATGTCCCATATAGCAAGTTTACACAATCCTAAGTAGTACCAAAACCAGAACTTTGCACTAACTTTCATTTCTTTCCATGACACACGATCTTTGCCACTCTTTTGTAAACTCAATGCACCAACAATGGTAAGACCACATTAAATTTAAAGGCATTTTTGGGGATGCCTATATGCAGCAAGTTCACTTCATCGGAATTAAGAGTCGCTTTGAACCGTTTGTTAATGCCAAAGTCTAACAAATTTCAGAGCAGAGTACCTTCATCTGATTTGTTACCACTGATTTAGTCCTCCAGCAGTCTGAAGCTCACAGCTGTAAGTACCATGCAAGTGCTCAGCTGCTACGTCAATCGACATATTGTAAAATGATTAAATGAATAAATATTCGGCTATATGTATAAATTACCTATCCTAGGGGACAAGGGCCATTATTCACCGAGCATAATGCATCTCAAGGAAAGCAATGAAATTAATCAGAGGTCTGGGAAACCTGACATATGAGGAAAGATTAGAAGAGTTGGGGCTGTTTATCCTAAAAAAAGAGCAGTTAGTAGAGGACACGATAACAATTTTCAAGTTTGTTGACAGTATGTAGCAAAGATGGAAAGAAAATAATTTTTTTCACTGTGTTAATGGTGAACTGAGCAAAAAACTCAGGGATTTAAATTGCAGTGAGGGAGATTCAAGTCCTGTGGTAGGGGAAAAGAATGAATAGGGGAGCGTAAAGAACTGGAATAGGTTTCTTGGGGAATTTCTAACACGGGAGAGTAGGAACGTGCATGCATTGTCAGCAGTGAGATGGGCAAGGTGAGCCGTGCTGGGAACGCAGCCCTGATGACATCCCCTGGTGCTTTTCCAGCCAGGTTTTCCTGTGAGCCACACAAAAGCTCATTCTATTGGAGAGGAGTAGAATGTCTTGCTAATTGAATGTCAAAGCAATTAAAGTGGGTATAGACTTCTCTCAACATTATCTTGACTTGATAAAATAAAGTTGTTTTGACAACGCACACTGACAATTCCTGATTTTCAACCGCAGCTATTTTTCTTGAGGCAAGACATTGAAAACGTTGAGGCTTCAGATTGAATTTTCAAAATATATGCAGAAACATTATTTTCAGAATATGCCTATTAAACAAAACTAATCCGTGATTTTCAAGGTATTTCCAGGTCTTTGTAACCCAAAGCTCCCTTCCCTCTCTCCATCCCCACACTCACCACCCGACTGCTACGTGGCGAGCATCCCTAATACAGCTCCATAGACCTGCCTTCCAGACATGCTCGAGTTGATGGTCCAGCCCGCATGATGAGCCATGCAGTACTTAGCATTAAAATTCAGGTACCTCTTCTCGCTCATAATCTCACATTCACTTGTATTTTAACAGCACTGCTTTATGCGTGAATACACAACACTCAGTAAATACAATTTGGTCGGTACTTGCGGTTTTCCTTTCCTGCCATCTTCCACTCACACCCTGTTCAGTTCCACCCTTCTCCTGGTGGCACTACGACTCCTGGTTTGGAAGGCAGCTCACCAGTGTTTGACTGCTCAGGGAGACTCCTGGTAAAGCAAAAAGGAAGAGGAAATTGCATTCCAAGAGCTCAGCCTCCCCTAGGAGCACAAGGAAACACTCAGAGCCCACCTCAGCTGGGCTTAATTCCCACTGAAGACAGCTGCCAGGCCCAGCCTCAAGCAAAGCACAGGAATGGCCGTCCTGGTTCGTATCACAGAGCCACCGACCTCAGGGAGGAGTTTGAGCACAGAGCAAACAGCCAGTGCGATTTCCCCACAACACTTAGCAATTTGACTATTTGCAGCTCCGGAATTTCCTGATGCAGAGATCACAGGTTTGTATTTAATAGCCTTCTCTCTCATCAACGACGTTGCTCATGCAAACCCGGAGCAAGCAGTGCACAAGTCACTATCTCAGGAGCGAGAGGAGAGCTTCTTTGTGTTCGTCTGCTCACAGCCTTCTGCAAGCTGTGTGCCCTCTGCTCCTTGCATGGAAAAAAAAACATGGGAACACCAACCTACATTTCAATGCTTTTCTGAATGAGAGCACTGGACTTCAGTGGTTGTGCCTCCTCTTTTCAAAACCTTAATTTTCTTAGACTGTGGAAGCACCCACAGAAGCACCTGCACTCTTGCAACAAACTCTCAAGTAGAGCTTCCCACCTCCACCTGCAGTGAGGCTATCCAGGACACCTGGATTTGCCCATCACCACGCATCATGCAAGTACTTCCAGTTCTAAGAAATAACCTCCAAAAAGCACCGACATGAAGGAGAGTATGCGCAGAAGAAATGTTGATGCTGGGATGCATCCTTCACATTTCTATTAAAAACAAAAATCTCTACAGGAAGGCTTCTGTTTGTCAATGATGGTTAAGCTCCCCTCCAACCCAGCCATGCTGTGGTTCTTTGATTCTGTGATTCCATGGAAAAGGTTGGGCAGAGTCTGCTAAGAACTGGATTTCCCCAGTAGCAAATAATTTGTCTGACACAAGACGCAGAAGTGCTTGGTAAGTTACTCACAAAGAATAATTGGCCAGTTCTGTTAAGTAGGGGCAGTTATGAATGCTGCTATCAGTCTTTGACCTTTACAGATCCAGAGCTCTGGCTGCACACCTTTCCACAGCATGGCCTATGTGAGATAAAAAATGAATGCATTTATTTATTGTCATGCTTTTTTCTTGTCCTTTGCATAAGTAGTGTATGAAATGCAGCTCACTCTTCCCAGTGTCTGCACTCCCTGAGCTCTTTCTCCACTGCCTGATGGCACAGGTCTCAGCATCGCAAAGGAAACTCATCCAGTGCTTTAATGCATTCCTCCCTGCTCTGCCCCACGCCTCCATTACCTTAAAGGAATTTCAAACAACAATCAAGAGGAACAACCACATTTGTGCAAGCAGTTTACAGAAAAGTGTGAAACACTGGTTCTGTATGTGGCCACCTGCAGGCCTTCGATGCTTCGGACCAAGCATTGCTTCATACAACATAATTTAAGAAGGATGGATGGATGGATGGATGGATGGATGGATGGATGGATGGATGGACGGAAGAAGAATAAAAAGCACAAACCCACAACGTAAGTTTAAAGTTAGCACCTTAACATTAAAACAAAATAGTTGAGGTCTATCAGTTCCCCTCCTCGACATGGACAAAGATATCCAAAGCAGCCCCTCTGTACCCTCAGACATTCCTATGTCTGTCTGAGGAATTCTGTAAGAGATGCATATTTGCTCTGTGTCCAGAACAGAATGAAAAGGTACCGATTCACATATAATTTGCATTCAAAATATCATTAAATACTGTACTCAATAAGCAATTTTTTCCCAATTCTGTCTTCCCAGGAGCTGCAGCTTTTAACTTTGCAACCTTCCACGCCTGCACTTCCAAGGACGTTCCTGGGGACACACCAACCAACTTTATCTTGGCTCCACAAAACTCCATAACGAGTCAATTGCACCACACCAGAGAGCTGCATACATTTGCACGATGCTCTGTTTTAACAAAGGTTTCATCCCAACCTCCAGCCTGCTTTCCATCCCTTCCTTTCCCAAGCTGTACAACACGCAACAAAACTCCTCTCAGTGCGTCCTGCTCCAACTCCATGGCACACACCAACCCACAGCCACCAGAGGAGACCGCCGTGCTCGGATCTCCCTCATCCACACTTGGACAAATCCAGGGTGGCTGCACAGATATTAAAGGTATTGGTCCAGATTTACACCAGAGCAAATGAGCTCACTGCCTGACCTTTTAGCTCCTTCCTTTCAGACCTCCTAATGGTTTTTTTAATAGAAAAGATAAAGTATTTGTAAGACAAAGGAAATCCCTCAAATACCATGTAAATTCCCCTTCTAATTTGCCCAGATTCATTTTCAAATTCCCTTAAAAAAAAAAAAAAAAACAGCCTGCAAATAGAAACTGGGGGCACCTTCCCATGGATCCCCTCATGTTCTGTAATTCCCCTCCCCTCCCCTCTGCTTCTCAGCCAGTTCTGCAAAATACAGCACTGTTTCTTTACTCTGCACACTTTTCCCATCCTTAACTTGGCTTTTAACTCCACAGTCCCCAAAGCTCCCAAGGTTTGCTGATTCTCACTTATTCACTTTGTTAGAAGCGCACTGAGCAGATGAATATCATTTTAGATTCATTGTGTCTTGTAAAGCTAGGAGCAAGCACAGCTCTTCTGAAGGGAGCAAACCATAAGGATAAGAATACTTTTGTTCTTTGCCTCACACAAAGTACTTCTGCTGAAATCAGAAAGTCCCACTTTCATTTGTGCCATTTTTTAAAACCGAGTAATCACAGCGAAGCAGCATTGCTAACTTTTGAGTCATCAGCAGCACAAATAAAGCTTTCATGAATTGCAATAATTTCTCATCAAGGCTTCCCCACAGAGAAAAAAACAAATTAACACAGTGCCACGTATCAAAGGCTGGAGGATTTGGTACAGAGCGTCTTAAGGACTGAAAAAGACTGCAGAAAACAAAAGCAGAAAAGCAGCAATGGGCCGGAGTGAAACAGAGACGTGTCTCCCCTTCCCAAACTGCAGCCTTCTCATTGAGAGAGCTGAGAAGCAATGCAGCCTGCTGCTAACCTGCTCTTCTCCTCACCTCGAGGGCGATCCCTCTGCCTTCTGCAACGCCAAAGAAGAAATCAGAGCCCTGCCTCTTCTCCCAAAGCCTGGAAGTAAGGCAGAGTTTTAAATACAAAGCCACAGACTGGCTGAGGGCAGAGGGGACCTCACGTCCATATGGACCCGCCTGCTCCATTGGGGCACCCACACTGGCTGCCCCAGACCACGAACAGCTTGCTGCTGGAGATCTCCACGGAGGAGACCCCCCAGTGGCTCTGGGCTACCCATATCAGACAGGAGAGTCTCCATTTCTACATTCACTAAACTAAATCCAATTTACTGCGATGCAAGCCACCCTTGTCCTACGACCCTGACAGGAAAAGGTGGGTCTCCCATATGAGCACGCTGCACAGACCTCAGCTTAATTAAAAGTCTGCAGGAGTCCTTGATCCACAGTCACACCCTTTGGTGTTTCTGCTGCATCTCCATGACAAATCCGAATTACTTTTAGGAATAAATTTTTACATGGTTGGAACAGAATGATGTTTCCCCTGTCTCACTGCACAGACTTGGTGGTAAGCCATTAGCACATCAATCGCTTTGCACTGCCCCCAATGTTCTGGGAGCACCAGGACTGTCCATTCACAGCAATGTCAACACAGCAAAGGCAATGGCAGCAACTCACAAACTACAGACTGAGCACTGCTGCACACTTTACTTTTGGGCCATCATCCTCTATCTGCTGCATAAAACACTGAATTCTAATAATGAAGCTCTCCAAATTCCAGGACCATTTTACTGGGAGATGTTGGAACACCTCAGGTGTCTGTATGCACTGAAATAAATCACTTGTGAGCAAATACCTGATTACTGAATCTTTCATAGGAAATGCGCTCAGTACTTTTCCTACTACAACCTTATTTTCCTTCCTCCTCTTAAAATACAGTGTGGCCATTAAGGATTATAGGGCAGAGAATGGATTTTATTAAATATTAAATTTTCTACAGTATATGTAATTTGGAGTTTGTCAGATCTGAGACTCGGTAAGTTACGAGCTCAAAATTTGTAGACTCGAATAGATTATATATTTTATTGGGTCTCCACTGGGCAGCATCCATCATGCACTTCCTTTTACCTCTGCCAGTAAGTAACAATTAAGGTGAATTTATGACAACAGTCCTCATAATAGATACACACAAAAGTTTACGAACACTTACAGTATTACACCAGCAACCCACCAGGACCAACTGTGTGCAGCAGAGCACGTGGAGATCTTCCCAAACACCTCTGGAAGTGGCACAGTTCTTTTCCCGAGTTATGCAGCAATTTAAACCCAGTAGGGATCAGTCCTTAAGAGATGAACAAATGGGAATTTTTGAGTGAGAAAATTAATAAACAGGAGTTGAGGTTCAGGAGGTGATGGGATGGGACAAGCAAGCGTGGGAGCCCCAGAGCCAGCTCCACTGATCTCAGCTGCAACTCAACACCAAAGAGATTTAGGTCCCGAAGGAGACTTTTGGCCACGCCTCAAATTCTGCAGTTCCAGCTCTCCAACCTAAGATGTCCTTATCCATAAACAGCACTTTGAAAATGTGAAGGTAAAAAAACCAACCGCACAACTTTCACGTCCTTAGAAATGAAACCTCTTACTGAGTGCTTTGCTAGGTTACCTACAAAATGTCAATTCTGCCAGGGGCGATGGTTGCAAAAGAGAAAATCGAGATCATTTACATCTATTTAATGCCCCAACCACAGTCCAGATCCCAAAGTCGCCGAGTTACTTCTTTATTTACTGCCATTATGAGGTGTGAACGCGAAAAGGTCTCTCTCTTCCTCATGAACCTGAACAACCAGAGGGAGTAATCCAAAATCCACGGGAGGAAAAGAACTCCTCAAAGTGACTCCGTCTGTGCGTCCTTGGAGAATCTCGGGTACCTAATCTCAAAGCAAAACAGGTAATTAGCAATTTCAGCACTCAGACATTTCGTGATTTCTCTGAGCGATGCAGCACACGGCCGCATCAGAAACGCTCCCATTTGTCACCGGAATGGACCCTGCTGCAGCAGAGCAGGGATCTGTGCTTTGTCAAGGACAAGCAACAGATAGCACCACTGCGCAATGTTGCACTTGGGGTACACGTGCTGGTTATCCATCTGCTTCCCTGGGTATTTTGCAGAACTTGAGACCAGTGAGTTCATGCAGAGGACCAGGCTTTGCAGCACTGTGGCAGCAGGAGATGCTGAGCAAGTAACCACCTACAATGGGGAGTGTGCTAAGTAAAGGAGCCGACTTTCAATACTCCATCTGGGGGAAAATGGAGCACGTTGTCAGAAGTGGATAAAAAGAAATCCTCTTTGATTTACTTCACCCCTGTAGTGATGCGAAATAGTGATACTACGAGTCAACACTTTCGTAATTTGAGAGACACTTTTCAATAGGCTGCAGAAATTAAGTTAGCTACAAGTTGCCCCAAGGAGGCTGTGGATGCCCCATCCCTGCAGGCATTCAAGGCCAGGCTGGATGTGGCTCTGGGCAGCCTGGGCTGCTGGTTGGCGACCTGCACACAGCAGGGGGTTGGGACTGGATGAGCATCGTGGGCCTTTGCAACCCAGGCCGTTCTGTGATTCTACGTCTAAAATTTCAAAGGTAAGTTGAATATTGAATTATAAAATAAAAAATAAATGAGTAACGGGAGTTTGCAGGTGTCACAATGTGCGGTGCCAGCTGGGGGACAAACAGCCCCATGGTGACGCAGTGGTGGAGCCCCAAAGCCACCAAAATGGAGGGGTGGGCTTCTGCGAGCCAGCAAGTAGGAGAGAAACACATCAACAAGCAGAACTGTCTGAACTATTCTTAATTATGGAGCGGTCGTATTTATCCTGAGTCCTTCAATACTTTAAATAGGAACACTGTTGCACCAGGAGATGCAGATCGACCCTTCAATCTCCACGGAGAAGGAGAGAGTTGTTACCGATTCCCACGCACTTGCGTGCATCTACTGGATGCTCAAGTGTCTCTGTCTGCAGGGCTGTGAGTATTGCACGCGTGTTTACACACGTACACGGCTAGAAAGGAAAGCAACAACAATTACAGTATGCACACACATAGCCAGAAAGCCTCGGCAGTATTCCCAGCCAGAAGCTTCAGCACATTCACCGCTGGGGAATAAAGAACTTCTGCTCAAAGATGAGCTGAAGTGGTTTTCATCATCAAACAGACGAAATAAACACAGCAAAGTGCCGCTGTTTCTCGTTCTCCTTCCCATGCCTACTTTTTTCCCCATCCACCCCAGCTGCTGCTGGTGCTGCAGACAGTGACACAGACAGGGAAGGGACATGACACACATGAAGCAAACAGAAGCCGAACAACACACGAGACGACGGCATTTACGACGCAGCTGACAAAAGCAGTCGCTTCCCTTTAAACAACGTGGCAGCCAGCAAAAATATAGTAATTACAGGAATTTCGTTTTCATTAGCTAACAAACCAAGGAAAACAATTTGAGTATCTGAATGTCATTTTTCAAATGAAAATAAACGGTAAACATTTGAATAACATCACAGCAGGGATAATATACCTAAGGAAACCTATTGAAATACGCTGGCGAATTCAGCCTCTTTTATCACATTAAAACTGCAATTGACTGTAAACCTCCTACCACTCTCCGCTGAGACTTTAATTGTAAAGATTCCTGTTACATATCATATTAGAATTTAGTTAAAATTGTAGAACACATTATTTCCAATCAGACAGCCAACCATCACTCACAAAGATTTTTAAAAAGGTGATTAATAATTCATCTCAGATAAGGAAAAGATCTATATTTATACCATCTTCTCAGCCACCATAAACTACCTGACAATTGTTCAGTAATGATGCCCAGTAAATTCTTTAAAATGGTAATTTGTCATTCTGTCACTTCATTTGTGACCTAAAATTCCTCACTTGAGGCATCATCAAATAAATTAATCACTTTCCAGGATCCATTTCTCTGTTCTGCACGTTATTATACCCAGGCTCTCTTGTGTTTCTCTTCATTTACATATATTTAATGGCTCAGCAGTGGTTCACTATGGCACATAACGCACACATCTCATTACAGGTGAAATATTCTAACTGCCACTATCACTGGGAAAGAAAATAACTCTCCCAATTTAATTTTCCTGATGTAACAAAACCATGATTCTTCACTATGAAATGTTGATGCCATCCATCAGTCACAATCAATAAAATCATCATAGAAGTACGCCTTCTTTAGCATCATTCCTTCAAACCGGTATTATTTGAGGGAGGTAATTAAACTCATAATATGTAATGAATGTAAATGAAGAAAAAACCCTCGTGCTCTCCCTCTAACTATGCTTATTTTACTGCTTTGATTTAAAGTATTTTTACATCTTACAATCTACGAAAGGCACAAAGCCCTGAAGGAAAGGCATCAGAAGTACAGTAAGCATCAATCAATACGTATAATGACTAATTAAAAAGGAACATATTTTAACATTAAAAAAAAAAACCCCACCAAATGCTGTTATTTATGGATTTTTCACTTAAAATGATGCATTCCCTCTGGACTAATATATTTGCTGTCTCCCTGAAGTATAGATTGCCATACACGAGTTTTAGATACTGTTGCTCGCATGCATCAAAAAACAAAGTGATTTTATGGGCACTGGGTCCACCATCATCATTTAAAACCCGCATGTGTATAAATGCATACATGCAATCTGCCTTAATACTGGAGAGAAAGCCTTCATAATTTCAGCCTTTCATATATATGCCTGTGCTCATATCAGTCAAAGGAGAGAGCAGCCTCTTAGAAAAGCTAACTTTTAAACACGCGGAAAGAAGTCCACTAAAAAAAGGCACTTTGGATAACGTTGTTTGCAGCTTTGCACTGCAGAAGAGTCCAGAATGCTCAGAAAAAGCATTCCAGTCCATCCTTCACACTCAGTGCTTATCTGCACGCCACTAAGCTCCGGGTTGTTGGTAACCCAACAGTTACAACTTGTTGAGCAGCACCCGCGCACCGCAGGCGATGCTCTTCTCCCTTTTGCCCAACCTGGCCCTTCCCAACTCACTCATGTGCTGAGGCCACCAAAGCACAGCAGGAGCTTTGGGCACAGTTTGTCTTCGACTGTTTGATTTCATTTAATGTACAAACACTTCTGATAACCAGAACACGTAGCCCCACTGAAAACAGCCTAACTCCCATTCATTTCCATTGGGTCAGGAGAGTAATTCCCCGTAACAGAAAAGAGGAAATATTTCAGTGTATTTGTTTTTCTCCTTTTTCTCTAAGACAGCTCTCACTGCAGCTCGTATGCGAGGCCCGCGAGATGCAGCAGAACTGGCAAGGTTCTCTGCATAGCCATTATAACACTTGTGCATTATATGCCTTGAGAGAGGACGATGATTCATTTTTACTACTCATTAGGTGGCTTTGTTAGTATGCCAGGAATTCTGCAGTTTATGCATGAAAACTGTGCTACCTGCAATATTTGTAATTCTTAACTTCTTTAGTAACCACTGAGATATTTATCAGATGCATGAGCGCACATCAGGGCAAACACACCGAAACAGAGCCACTATTACACTCAGCCTAGTCGCCTTGGTCCTGCACGTGTCATGAGCACTGGATGATCTTTAAGGACCTTTCCAACCCAAGCCATTCTGGGATTCTACCATTCTATGTAAACGAGTTTGTTACCAATTAGGAGAGGCACGTTTTCATACGGCTGCTTTTTTTCTCTACTGTCCCCTGGAATTACACCAGTTTTCTACTCAAAAGCTGACTTCCAAGAATTTTGTATTTGATTTTGTGTTTGCCAAAACACCAGCCTCACATGGCCAAGCACTCTCTCATCATCCTGGCAGACTTCAGGAGGAAGCCGTGGGAAGGCAAAGCAAAAAAAAAATCACCCAGCAGCACAGCCCAAGCGGGAGCAATATCTGAAGTCACTCACACCTCACTTTGCTGCTGTTTGGGGCAAATTCCCCGCAGCCACGTGCACCCCTAATCCCCACTGCTCAATGAGGACATCCAACAAGCCACCACCACAATGGACCCATTGGGCCACTGGGGACCCAGCTCTGCAAGAACCATCCCCCCCTCCAGAGCTGGCTGCACAATGTGTGCACAATCCATGCATCTGCGCGTGCATCAGGAGCTGACACCCCCCGAACGCTGGCAGCATCAACATCTAATCGATATGCGTGTTCGCCAGCAAAGCTGACTGCTACATCTGTTCTGTGAAAAAACATACATTCTGCCTCTAGTACAATCAGTGTAATTAAAAATTAACATGCATTAATTGTTGGAGCTGATGTAAACAGCTGATGTTCCACTTAGCCCTGTCTTCTGTACATATCATTAGGCAAAGCCAAATATTGTTAAGTAAACAGGCAACACTTGCAAAAAGAAATAGGAAACTAATTCCAACTAAATAAATTGACGACGCGGTGCAAGTCACATTAAAACAGTTGAGGTAATTATTAGGCTGCTGGACTAACGGAGACAAAATCATAGAAGACATACTTAATTGTTTGAATCTCATTTCAGGAAATGTATTTAGGCACAGTGTGAAATACAATTTAACTCGGACGCTCGTGAGGCGTTTTTCCCCCAAGCGGGATGGGCAATGTGCTGTTGAAAGAAAGATACAGGTTGGAGTTTGATATGCAGGTAAAACAAATAACTTCTCAAATGCAGCAACCTCGACCAACTGCTTCAGCATCCAGCAGTCTCGGGAGAAATCCGGGCTGGTTATGCAACGCTAAAGGTTTTTTTCTTCCTCAGATGCATCTGCAAAATTCCCATCAATACCGGTGGGAGCTACACGCAGACACCGGGCGCAGAGCATACTCCTAAAGAGTTACTTCCCACTTTTTATCATTGTTATTTAAATGTCATAGCAAAATAATTCCTCCAATTTGTATACAAACAAACCAGCAGCAAAATCTGCTCGGTCGCGCACACCCAGGGCCGCTGCCGCAGATCACAGCGGTGCTGCGCATTGCCTGGGGCCGGCAGCTGCCCGTACCCGCAGGCTGCAGGAGCTGGGTGCCTGTGCTGTCAATCTCCGCGGGATGAGGGACCTCCGTGAGCACTGAGCAGCACCTCCACTCCTCCACCACACTCCAACGCCCTACACGCAGTTCCTGACACAGGGCTTTGCGGGCTTATGCAGCGAGTTGATTTTCGGGGGTCCTCGGTGGCCCAAAGAAGCCTCGTGGTTCCAAACACTGCCCAGCGGGGCTGCAAGAAGTTGCACCATTGAGATTCCTTTGAACGGAAGAGGCACGGAGCAGAAGGGTTTGCTCGTTGCAGGAATGCTATAACTATGGACTGCAAAATGAGCCCAGTAGCCCGAGCCATGCACCTAGGTTTGATCCATGAGCTTCTACAGAATTCCCCAGTGATTTTCTTAAAGTTTAGCAACTAATTGCACATGAAACTAACTGTGCATGGGGACAAGAATGCTTCACAACAGTTTCTTTGCAATTGCATTTGTTTGTAACGCTAATACTCTCAAAAGTCGGAGTCAAAGCACGTGCTATCCCTCCCACAGCCATAGATGATCACAAATGACGTAAATTAAACAAAGGTGGAAGACGCTTTAAATGAGCATTCTCAACAAAACACCCCAGGACAGAGATGGGGCTTTGGATGTTTCAGTGCTGTTGGTGTTTGGATGTCAGTTTTGTCATGGCTTTGTCAGTCTGTTAGCATTTGCCTTATAATAGCTGATAAAATGCCCTGGCCCTTGAGGACCTCCCCATTACAGACCTTTCTTTTAACCACGCACCTCCGGTTCTCCAGCTCTTAGGGCCTTCCACACCTCGCAGACAAAGTTCCCACCCAACCCCCTGCCCTGAAACCCCTGGAAAGTTCACAGCACTGCTCAGCTGTTTCATAACAATATCAGGCTCATGATGAACCAAATGAGTTCTGATTTGTGCTATTTAATGTCCTAATGGCTTGACTAGTTAGGTAGATAATTACACAGTATGATTTATCCAACCCATTTATAAATATTTATAATAATGGATAGATTAACCTTTGGGATTGCTCTCCGGCAGTCCCCTCGGCTGGGAGGCAGCACCCAGCACGGCTGCCAGCGCTGCTGCCCACACGTGAGCTGGCAAGGGCACGGCTCAGCTTGGGGAGCGGTGGCCAACACAGCATCTGGGGGGCAAGCAGTGCCTGTGGCTCAACATGGACACCCTAGCTGTAGCCCTAGTCCTAGCCCTGCTCCTGCTCCAGCTCAACCCATCCCATCCCTCATCCCAACTCTTACCCGTTCTCTGTGCTCCCTACCCCAGGACAGCTTTATCTCCGCACCCCATTGAACTGGGGGAAAGAGAAACCACAGTGAGTGAGTCATAAATCTCAGGCTTGAACTGCCCAGCCACTCCGACACGATCTACAAGGCGGGAGGAAGCAGCTTGGTTTGCCGACCTCCAACAACAAAGAGCTTCAAGTGGAGGCCCGGGTTGTGTGTAGGGCTTTCCTGAATGAGCCCGTTCACACTGTGGGTACAGGCGCTGCAGGAGCAGACGTGTCCCCGTGAGTCACAGCAGCCCACGGCCGCCCACCAGGGCACAAGGAGCACATTGTGGTCAGCGCTGCGTGTGGGGACTGGCGGCTGCCGTCAGCCTGGGACATCCCCGCCAACGTCCCGCACACCCACCACAAAAGGCCACTGTTCTCCACGCCGTGCCCTGCAAAACACCAACCGAAGCTGGGAACTGGGAGCGCCCGGTGCTGCGTGCCCTGAAAACCCTGCCACAAATCCACTGCTTGGAGCAGTGAGAGATGCCCTCACGTACAGAGAGTCACCTTCACACAGAGTCAGCTCCAGCACTTCCAGTCTGGCAGAGCTATTGCTTAAGATCGGTGAAAATATGCTAAATGCACATTAGATAGAAACAAAGAATTGAATTTGTTCTCTTATGGTAATTATCTTTTTGGATGGCTTTGACTTTGTTGGAACAGCTCCAAACCTATCACATTTCTGAATTTTGATACAGCACAAGCTTTCCAAATTTCGGCTTTTGCATCCCAGCAGTGTAAGGAGAATCACAGAATGGCCTGGGTTGCAAAGGCCCACAGTGCTCATCCAGTTCCAACCCCCTGCTGTGTGCAGGGTCACCAACCAGCAGCCCAGGCTGCCCAGAGCCACATCCAGCCTGGCCTTGAATGCCTGCAGGGACGGCACAAAGGGACAGTCCAGCCCCTGGCCAATGCTAGTTGAAGTCAATTGAAGCAAGGCACAAATCTTTGCATACACTTTGGAAAATTCTTCTCGACATCATTAAAGTGCTGTAATACTTATTGTTATCGTACTCTCTAATTGCTAACACCTTGTAACATGTCTCTGCGCTTGGGAAGAGCACCACCATGTTTGTGTATTGCATTATTAGAATTAATGTTCAAATAAAAAAACCCTTCTAGCAACAGGATGAAAATACACAGGAATAATTACAGAGAGACAAATAGATTTCCTAATTCTAGGATCTGACTTAAAAGCAAACTGTTTTTATTCTCCAAGATTGAACTGTGGCACTTAGCTTCTCTACTGCATGCCTAAACAGACATCTGCTGTATAAGTCATTAAAACTTAAACAGCCAAGAAAAGAACAAAATATTTGAAGGTATTTGGGTTTTATCACATGATTAAAAATTTTTGATTAGAACATATTTTCTGCTTGAGATCTCGCATTTTTCCATGCAAACTGTTGCACCTATAAAAAGATATCTGCAAGATGTATCCGCGCCCCAGACTGGCTCTGCAACCACACAACAGCAGGAACACGTGTCCGTTTCCACAGGCGGTAAATCCCCATTGAAATTCTACAGTCTCTCTCTCTCAAAGCAGTGCTGAGCCCACCTGCCAGAACGTCAGCTGCTGCTCCGGGGATGGTTTGCATCCACACACACGTGGGTCCCCAGTGCAGGTTGAGCCAGAGCCTCCAAAGGGAGGAGGAGAAGCAGAGACCCATGGAGCAGCCATGGAGATGAGTTTATCTGTGGTCTGAGATAATGCTGGGTACACATAAGAAGTGGTCAGGGGATCAGATTAGGCTCCTTTGGAATTTTACAGATGGGTCACAAGAGATCCTGCTCAATATGAAGATACCTAAGCTGTTGGGTGAAGAGATGAGACATCACTTCTTGTGAGACTGCAACCAACACAACTCCCCTGTGAAACCCTTCAAATGTAAGCAAGGCCAGCAATGCGCTGGGGAGTTTTGGGGTGCATAACAAACTGACTTAATAACATGTCTATGCATAACTTTTAAACAAACTGCTTTAAACACTGTGCTATATAAAGGCATCCAGATCTCAAAGACAGGTCACAGAATCACAGAATGGTTGGGTTGGAAGGGACCTCAAGGATGATGAAGCTCCAACCCCTCGTGCCACACGCAGGGCCACCAACCTCCACATTTCACAGCAGCCCAGGCTGCCCAGGGCCCCATCCAACCTGGCCTTCAACACCTCCAGGGATGGACGGGGCATCCACAGCCTCTCTGGACAATCAGATTTGGGGTTCACTAACATCCATTCCAGATGGGATGATCCTAAGAGAAAATGAAGGGTTGGAAACCACGACTTTCACAACTTCTTCCCACCTCTTTCAGACACCTGAAACTTTCAGAAACTATAGAAACTATACTTGGTGTAGAACCAATAACGCCTACTGAAACAGTGAAATAATTAATTGTGTAATACGTGACCAGAATTAAAAATGAAGATGCAATGTTAGACCTTTCCTCCTGAGCTTCCAACAGCGCAAGTGGAGCTCTCCCGATCAGACAGCACACGTCCATTAGCACACCTATGGTACCCCCAGCACAGTGGGCACTTCGCACTGCTGCTCGTGCATTGCACACATCTCCATTTGCCCGGGCTGCTCCTTGTGCAGCGCTCCATTCTGAACTCGGAGCACTCTGCCAAGACCAGGGTGCTCACATGATACGAGCCGCGACACAATTCATACATAATCTGAATGCGGCTTTCTTCGTGGAACCATTCCAATGCTAAGAGCAATGCTAAGATGAAGCAGTAGACAAAATCTGCCTCCAACAAATTAAAACCCCCTCCCCGGTATGCATACAAGTTCACACCAGTCAGACTGTGTAGATTAGCAGCACAGTGAAGGGACCTACTTAGAAATGGACACACATGTTGGAGCGCAATCTGGCACGAGCATTTTATGCAGAGTGAGCTTTTGGAGTCGCATGGAACTGTATTTTTTCCTCCTGCTGCTCTTGTCTCTGCCCATTGGCAGTTTTGACATGCATCATAATTTCGCAGTCTGCTCGTGATGTTGGAATCCGGTCAGGGAGCGTACCAGGATCCTAAATCAGTCCCCGTGATTTGTGCTGCAGCGAGTGAGCGCGCCTGAACCTCAAGGTTGGCATCGCTGCCAAGACACTGCTCATGCACCAAAAGCAAGCTGAGCTCCGGGGAGAGGAGAGATACAAATGAGTCCTTGGAGACCTCCTCCAGCTGTACCGCACATTTGCAAGGGCAGAGGAGCGCGCTGCTGTGCACTGCGGCTGCCTTTGTGCCCGGGTTGCTCCAGGCAATAGCGAGCTTGCAGGCTGGGGAGCCCCACAGCCCCTTGCTGGGAGGGCAGGGGGTGCAGCAACACAACGCCAAGCCCTGGCTATGGGCAGGGTGGGAGCAGGGGGTGCGTGGCCACCAAGCTCAGCCTCCAGACAGCCGTCCTTGCTAGAGCAAGGCAGCACCAGCACCTCAAGAGCAGCACCCTTATGCCTGCTTCACCAAAGCACGTGAGCATCACAATTTAGAAAGGAGTGAGATCTCCTGCTCGCTTTAACGGCCATATATTCTACTTGTATTCAACAGCTGCGGAATAGGCAAAAACCT
The DNA here is from genome assembly GCA_037305975.1 of Chrysolophus pictus. Lineage (NCBI taxonomy): Eukaryota > Metazoa > Chordata > Aves > Galliformes > Phasianidae > Chrysolophus > Chrysolophus pictus. The sequence goes on along the minus strand of CM074582.1, from coordinate 1,375,134 downwards.
CTCCCTGAAGGAACCCGCCTCAGAAATTCCACCCAGTGTCCTCATGGTGCTCTGCCCTTGGGGAGCTCCGCTGCTCTCATGGCAGGGGGAGCACGGGGCCTGACAGGGACTCACAGCCACTAAGGTAAATAAATCCTTAAAAATCTAATAGCCTCCAATGTGACTATACCCTGCGATAAAGCTGTAAATGAAACACGCCGTTCCCAGTACAAATAATTGCCTTTGTTTTCATCGTTTTGTCTAGTGCGTTGCGGGAGGCTGTAGAACAGTGTGAGTTTTTCTGATCTATAATCAGACAGTTCATAAAAATCCTAATGGAAATGAAGATTTTGCTATTTGGAGTGGTCAAATTTCCATTTTCAAACACATCACATTTTAAAACCCAGGTTGGCATTTTGGTTTGCTGAGAGTTTTAGGATAATAGCAAATTACACAGAAAATCTACCAATTCTTTGTCAAGTGAACTATGCAAAAAAGAACCATTAGTTCATAGTTCATCTGTGAGATGGGAAGACATCCTGAATAATAATTTTGTGAGACTACGAAGGGCATTTATTCGCAAATAACGCTCACATCTCGAGAATTAAGACTGCCCCTGCTGTCTGTAAAGCCACTGCACTCAGCTTTCATGTGAATACATTGGCTGAATATATTCATTTTCCCCACCAGAAGGATGGGAACCCCCCTGTCCCATACAAGAGCAGCTCGTGCCTCACCATATTGGGGATGGGGAATCCCATGGGTCCCCCTTGGCCGCTCACCCTGCCCAGGCTGCAAGCAAGATGCCACCATCCATTCTCAAAACTCAGCTTCTGCACCAGCCTCCCTGCCATATTTACAGGTCTGTGCTTTGCCATGGCCATAATCTTTACTCCTGTTGAAAAAAAAAAGACAGAAGCACAACTCAGGCAAAAGAGAACACATTCTTTTATCCTGCATTCTGTGCAAAAGTTAAACTCTGTGGCATAGAGGAGGCTCCCAAGGCAGAGCTTTGGGTCCTGTTATTTAGGAAATGAAAACCTACCTGGAGCACACTACCAAGAAAAGGTACAGAAGATTGGTTAACTAAATTAATCCACTTTTTCTTTCCCTTAATAACAGCGCCCTGAGGCATAACCCATACAGAAAATTGTCTGTGACTCGCACTTTGAAGTGAGCATGGAAAAGGAATCCCATCGGGAATTTGCTGCATTTGTTACAGCACTGGGATATATTCATCTGTAAATAAATATATTTTTGCTTTGGGGATCTCAAATGATCTTAAATGTGATGTTTGTACTACGATGGAGCTAAGAGTATTCCTATTACACAGAGAATTGAAATGCTATTAATACTTCTGTGTAAGTTTGTTGTAAAACATGAGAAATCACTCTTATCTTCATTTTATGATCCTGTGACCTATTTGGGAGCCCGTTAGGAATTTGTTTTTTCTTTAACAGCCTGAAGAAAGCTAGTAATTGCCAGTGGTAGCATCACTGGAGACCTCCCCCAGCAGAGCCATTTTCCACCATGCCACCCCCAGCACCCAGCCCAAGGCTGCAGCTCCTCCTGGAGCCCAGCACCCAGCAGTGCTCAATGGCAGAGACTCACGTGCTGCACTACGACTCCGAAAAGTTGCAACCACCAAAGTGTAAATCCAATGGATTCATACACGTCTTAAAAAAAAGTGTGAGCTGCTCTTGTTGTCCCCTCTCCCCTTCGGCTGTGTCGCTCACAGGTATTCCTTAAAGGTAGAAATGAGACACCGAGGCTCCCCTTGTTATCAGGTTTGTGGTGCAGATGAAGTTCTAAATATCAAGTTTGTAGACCAGATCTTTCCAGATTTTTAGCTGAAAATACAAGATCTAATTACGGGGACATTTCCCCCTGTGGTCTGACTCACACAGAAAAAGGTGAAAATGGAGTGGTTCCCTGACCTACTCTGGAAGCAGATATTTTATTCTACCCTATTAAACAAGCCTTCTTTCTCTGAGTTTTTTACTGGATAGCAGCCAAATCTAGGAAGACAAAAAGCATTTCCTTGGACAGTCTGACCTTTCCCTTAACATCAATGGCATCCGACAGCTTCTGAAAGTCCTGGCCACCACTGAACCCAAGGGCTTTACCCTAGGAGACAACAGGAACCTCCCAGGAGCCTCCACTGGGTCCCAAATGGGCAACCAATAAAAACGTTTGCAAGAAGTGTTCAGGATATCACGGAATTTAAAAGCATCATCAGTTCAGCTTGAGCATAACAGATTTCATAATGACCATTTTACCTCTAAATAAGTCTCAGAGATTGCTGGGCTCTTCCATACAGTTCCATTTTCCCACCCCCGATTTACTGTGCTAGTAACCAACAGTAAGAACTCTTAAAAGATGTGGGGACAGAGTCGTGGGAATTTTTCTTTTCAATGAGCAAATCCCTGAAAGGTGGCAATTTTGGAACAACTTCATTGTGGCTACCAAAAAGAAGGGATGCCACCTGCTTAGATATACCTCGCATCCCCTCTGAACTAGGAACATTCAGCACTTCATCATCTGAGGCGACCTCACGATTAAGACCAGGTGCCTGAAAGAGGACTTGAAATCTCCCACTCCAAGTCCATTTTCTTTTTTGAGGACTAGAGTAAGAATGGAGTATGGTAGGGTAGCGTAGAGTAGAATAGAATGGAAGAGAACACAGTAGAGTAGAGTAGAGTAGAGTAGGGTAGGGTAGGGTAGGGTAGAACACAACGCAACACAACAGTTATAAGGGACCCTCAAAGATCATCTAGTACAACTGCCATCGTGTTTCCTTCTGCAATATTTCTTGCTTCCAAGAACACATACGAGGCTTTTGATCACATAAGGGTATCCTCTACGGTTTCACCTACCAGAGGAAACAGCATGAAAATTTCCTCAAGCCACGTTCACAACAGCAGCAAGAGTGAAAAGTGACCACAACGTGGTCAGACTGAAAAGTGTTGACACTTAAAAAGGAGAAACTGTGTAATTTTTCCAAGAAAACTAGAAAAGCTCCATGGAAGTTGAACTGCTTGCAGGTAAAGCTTGCTGGTGCCCTGCAGCCCCTTTCCTGCCAGAGCCCAGTAGGATCCATCCAAACAGTGTGAGGTTTTGTCAGGAATCAGGCTCTGAATTTCCCTTCCCACCCAGCAATTGGATCTGGTTACTTATCACCTCATTGAAAAAACCAAGTGTCTTCCTGCATTTTTGCCAGCAGAGCCTCCTCATTTATCCCCATATTAAAGATTCAGCCACCGTGCATTAAATGAACCCGTTTCAGTGGCAGGTGCTTGCTGGTTTTTAGGCTTTAAACGGTACCATTACTATCATTTATAAGGATAACATCACAATTAAGAATGTATGAATAATTTAAAAATGAGCAAGTAGCTTTTAGTTTCACACCCTGCCTGCTGAAGAGGTTTTAAAATGCAGGGTCTTTATTTTATTGCAAAACACAGGCTTGCCTTGGTAAAAGGGATGAGAAGTTACTAATTTCAGGCTTTAGCTCAAACCCTTTAATCTGACAAATAAGTGCCTTCGGTGAGTACTTTGTTATCTCCTAGAGCCCCGGCAGAGCTGCTGGCAGCCTTTGTCTCAGTCTGGGAGTCTTACCTTATCCTAGGTGAGCCAAATGAGACAAAGGGGATGCCGCCAGAGAGCATCCCTGGCTTAATGGAGCTTTTCTTCTTAAATCCTAACTTGTACTCTCGGCAAATATTATGGAACAGGCTCGTTTCGTCGCAATAAATAATGGCATATCATTAAAATTCCATTCCGTTGTTGAGAACAGTGTGATAAACTGTTTGCGAATTGGTAATTCTATTTATTAAAAACAGGGGCATTAATTTTGACACGTTGAATTATAACGCAGACAAACAGATCTTGTGTTTTAATTAAATGCTCCCATTTGATGAGGTTCTTCGCATTAAGATTTAACGCCGGGCCGCGCTGAGCAATGGGCTGCAGCCCCATTGGGTCCCACTGCCCGTGGGCTCCGGGCAGCCCCAGTGCTGATGGAACCCACATCCCGCACCCTCTGCTCCTCCTCCTCCTCCTCCCTGCCATAACGGTGCTGTTTGACCACCGCTACTTGTCTTATTTCCTAATGCTGAAGCAGAGCTGAATATTTAAGGAAAAGAAATAAAAAATAAAAAATAACAACCATACTGCTTTGAGGTTTCTTTCACATTAAGCTACATTTAATATTCATTCCGCATTTTTTTTCTATTAATTAAAAGTAAACCGTGTATTGTATGGTACATTATCCCTCTAACAGCCCCATGTGGAGATCATGAAGTGGAAGACTAATGGTGTAGACTTTAGCATTTAGTTTTAACCAGAATAATTTACATATCTGTGAGAAGAGTCCGAGGCATGTGTAAATAAGCAGAACTCTGAGATATCAAGACCCTTGCTTAGTTTACTACGGACTGGAGAGCCACGGGCTGTGCATTTATTCCATCAGTCAGCTAATTTAATGAGACTTTATACGGCGTCTATTTCTGCGGAAGACACAAAACTTATTATTAAGGAGAGGCATGTGGCAGTAAGAAAAATGTGTTTGTTTGCTTTTTTATTCTATTACCCCCAAGTAGCAAAGGTGATTCTATTCGCTGTTCATTAAAGTTTACCTTTATAATTTATCAAAGGGGACCGATATCAACAGCTTTATGCTGAGATTTCAAAATTCAGGACTGATTAAAATCTAATATAAAAGGCCACAGATTTGGGGTGGGTTTTCAAGAAAAATAGCTTCCCAACTTGAAAGTACGGGTTTCATTAATGTCCTTCTCTATTAGAAGGCACTATAAAACACGTTAGTGGCATTTTCACCTCAAAATCCACGTGGGCCTTTCCACGTAAGTTTCAAGAAAAGGAAAGTTCTGGTAGGAAGCTGAGAAAACTGCACAAGAGAAACTGAGACGGCTTGCACAAAGCCAAGCCGCACCTTGCACAAGGCTTGCACAAAGCTTGCACAAGGCCAATACTTTGCACAGATACACCCCACTCACAGCCACCACACATCTCTGATCTGCCACGCACAGCCATGGACAGAATGCACGCTGGTGCACACCTTCACTGATCACAGCCAAGATGTACACGTGATGAAAAGCACGTACAAAAGCACCTGTGTAACAAATAGGGGACAAGGGAAAGCCGTCCAGGAACGTGGCAGCAAAGCTGGTCAGAGGAACCCAGAGCTGTGACCCGAATGGAGAGCAGCATCCCTTGCGTGGGATGAGGAAATAACCAGCTTGTCATGGGTGTTCCCAATGGGGATATGTTGGGAATTGATAATTTGAAGTCAATTTGTGTCAGTTTTGATTGGATTAACCATATTCTGGGGTGGGAACAAAGCAAAAACAGGGATGCACCAAACTCACGAAGTTGGTGACATAAATACTACTATGGAGAAAATACATATCACACAGGTGTTACAAAGCCAGATATTCCAGCTTCTTATCTTGAACTATTGCTTTCCTCTCCAATTTGCTTACTAATTTAGCCTTTAAAATCTGACTGAAATGGAACAAGAAGAGCTTCCATTCAAATGCAATCAAACTGTAACGACTTTTTTTGTCTCCTGCATTTTGTGGGCAATTGAGAGATGGATGAGGCATCGGCACCACCATCACCGGGAGCCAGACCAACATTACTGCCAGGTCAGCAGGGCAAGGCAGCACCCTGCTTCCCTATGAAAGGACTACAACAAGCACCATGGCCAATCATTTACAGAAAGATCTGAGGGCTTTCTCAGCTGGAAAAAAATGGGGAAATTGAGAGAAGAGTTGCCTTTTAATCATGGAAAAGTCCTATCATTTCAGATGTGGTTCATTTTTCTGAATTCGTGTTTCAGAAAATATGGAATTACAAAAAGAAAAAAAAAAAAAAAAGCATAAAAATAATCTGTGCAGACACGACCTGGCGTTCCATGCAACTCAACACCATTTCTCTAACTGCCCCCACGATGCCTACCAGGCTGGGTACCCCTCCCTTCATTGGCGTGGATCATAACACCTAGGAAAGCATGCCTGCCTTCCACACACGTAAGGCTTTCAGCACTTTGGCTTTGCACAGATCCACAAAACAGTCACACTAAAAGCAGTTTTTCCCCAAAGGCTTGAGCAAAACTTTTGTGTATCCTTATCCTCATCTTGCTCCTGCACAATAAGGAAAGGGAACGGAGCTTCCCAGTCCGTCTCTGCTACGTGATTAGTCCCATGAATCTCATTAGAATAATAAAAATATGGCCTACTTATGGCTTCAATTAAATGTTTCCTAAGTGAGAAATAATTAAGAATTGCAGAATCCTGTCTGTGAGTCAACTGGAAACCCAACTCCTGTGGGAGGAGCCCACAGCCCCAGTGCACAGCACCAGGCAGCCCTCGGCCCCTTCCCTCCTGTGCTCCCACCTCCAGACACAAGGCTATGCACCAGAACGACTCGTTTGAAGATGACTGAAGCGGATGTTAAAAAATACACATATGGGCAGAGAAGAGTATGAGTACTGGGATGCTCCTTCAGCTCCATCTGATTTGCAACGTTGCATGGCACGGTGAGCTCCCTGCAAACTAAGAGTGTGCAACGTCCAAATCAGATGGACAAAGAGAAACCAAGGCAGGCTAGATGAGATACCCTTCTGTCACACGGGTAAGGGTACTCAAATAACATAAGTCTCTCATCTGAGTAACAATTGTGGTGCTTTCTGCTATTTTGCCTTTTGGAGATAACGGAAGGCAGGAATACCAGCCCATGTACGCGGTGGATTTATAAAAGCTTTGTGTCCGTGCTTTTCCAGCTTCGGATTCTTAAGCAATTAGTTTGCAGATGTCACTAAATAAATGGCATTCATTCCTTAAGCAGGAACCATACCTGTTAACCATCTCAGCGTATTCTAGCTTTAAAGCTGAGCTTGATGTGCACAGCATGCTCAAAAACTGTACTCACAGTTCAAATGAGCTGGATTACAGACCATGACCACTGAGACCCTCACATGACAAAGCCTTTGTGTAATTAATATGCAGGGTAAAATGCTCCCTGGACGGCTGCTAAAGCGATTTAAATCATGCACATAAAAAATGTAATCACAAATTTAGCATGGTGGACATTGTAGTCACACTGTGCTTGATTGCATAGAAGGTTCCAAGTGTGTTTTAAATGTCCTTTAAGATTGAGATTAGGACTTGTACTTACAAGATGCATATTAATCTAAAACTCAACATTTTTCAGTGTGGGATCACAGTAGGAGAACATTATGGGCAATAGAGGTTCATTCTAATCCCAGTAGGTAATTACACTTTGAAATAATATTCTTTAATTAAATCTTGTTTGCAGTTGATTGATTTAAACACTAAATCTAAAAACCTAAATTTCAGTTTTTATCAATTTTTGATGCTTATTGCACAGAACTTGGGCTTTAATTGATGTTTCTGAAGTTTTTAAAGCTCTTGTCCACCGTGTCCTAGCTGAATTTATTGTAATTACCAGCATCATTCTTTTGCAGTGCAGACAACTTTCACTAGAACCTTGACAATTTTAAGTACTTTTAAAACGTAAAATGCACGATGCATGTTTGCTGTGAAAGAAGGCTGGTATTTTTGCCGTGGTTCTTTCATAAAGCATCCTGTCCGCACACTGCAAACTGTTTTCAAAGCTCTGGAGAAGGGACCTGCCTTCCACGCATCTACTGCTGATGCATGGAGTGCCTGCACAGACCCTCCTACGGCAATGCCTGCAGCAACAGCACCCAACCTTTCCTGCCCTACAGTCGCTCAGTGCCAATTTGAAACCCCCACTCAGGCCCTGCAGCATCTCCTGTGCTGACACTGTGCTTTGGAAGAGGACAGGGTTCCTACTAGCACAGCCACAGAACCACAGAGTCATTAAGGTTGGAAAAGGCCTCTAAGATCGTCAAGTCAACCGATCGTCACCATACCCACCAAAACGGTGACCTTAGGAAAGCGCAGGAATGCCAGAACAACCCTTGGCTATCTCTCCATACAAAACGCACTTGGAGGTCAATGGGCACGCACAGAAACGCTTGGCAGAAGGTTTTCCCCACCTCTGGGCATCTCCCAGAATGACTGTGCTTGAGGCTTGGGCACTCAGCCCGTGCTGGGGGTGGGAAGCAGTGCAATTAATGACTGAGTGGGAAGATGGCCCAGCCACAAGGGCACGGCAGGCACTTATGCACCCCAAGCAGCCCGAGGAACCCCAGTTTGCTAGGAAGGCTCGCTCCTGAGAGACCCCATTGCTGCAGCAGCAGGAGGAGGGCCCACGCACGGAGCTGCCAAGTCCATAAGGAAAGCAATACAGCCCCGTATTGGGTAGCAGCCAGTGCCCAGTGCTCACCATGGGAAATTACACACGTAAAACTGCGAGCACACCTCAGCAGGGCTGACCTTTTCAGCGTACGAAATCCCACACCCAGAACCTCAGCAATGAGTTTGTTGGCTGGAAATGAGCTTTGGAAATGCGGAGTTTCACCCTGGTCTTCCTTTCAGGCCCACCCGGGCTACGAGCAACGGGCCTGAATTCAAATCTCAATCAGCTACATAACGATATCATGTATGTGTCTTAGAGTAAATTAAATTCATGATACTATATATTTAATAACAGAAAATCCACACCTTACCGCAGCTGCATTTGTCATATCCGAGAAAACGCAAACTACTCCATGGAATGTTTTATTAAGATGACTTCGCTCTTATGAGAAATGATTAAGTCACTCTAAGAGCAAAGTAAGACCACAGGACCTCATTCATTGTAACACTAATATTAATCACACAAATAATATAAGTGTCTTACAGTAATCCACATTCCCTTAAAATATATATTATACATCCTGAGGGCAAACAGTAACACAACTGACTCGGAATAAATCCCTCAAGCCATCCTGGCCAGAAGAAAACCATTTATATTCTGACAGATTCATGTATATTTTGTTATGCGTAACAAATGAAAATATTTACAACACTATCAGAGCTCAAGAAAAATTAAGTCTCGCTAATCAATATATTTCAAGCATGAATTTAAGCCCTCTCCAAATCTGACAATGTCCTCAAAAATTAGCATAAAATAATCAGGCGTCTCTCCATCCATTTAGCTGTGGTCAGTTATTATCATTGTATTTAATCTTAAATTTCTTAAATTAATTATGTCCCCATGCTGGCATAAAGGTGAGAAAAACAAGGAGCCTTCAGGTGCTCCATGAATTTCTTGGCAAGGAAACGATACAAAAATGTGCTCATCTTCTCTAAATGACATTCTCAGTTAATTCACTACAACAGCATGGGAAGACAAAAACAAAGAGGCGATGATTACACTGATGGCAGCAGTCTGTACAAGTGCAGAACGGCGCCTGTACCCAGGAGGCTGGAGGTCTCCTGCATTAAATACAGTAAGCTCCCTTTCCCCAATCCTTCCCTTTTTGCACGCAGATCAGCTTCCTGCAGGTGGGTCACATGAGTTTCCCTCAGAACTCATTCCTCATGCCCCATCCTTCGCCCCATACAGCCTCCTCCCACCCCCCTGCCACCAGCCCCATCTCAGCAGCCCCACACGCTGCTGGTGCACACATTTTCCTCCCGTGAGCAGGCGCCCCATGCCCTGCAATCACAGCACACTGCTCCCGGAGCTCCCCACGCTTTGTTCAGTGCCTCTCTCAAATCTTGTCACAGTGGCGGTGCTATTCCTGCTCTACCAAACGGAGGAAACATTCTAATGTGACTAAAAACTGACTATCCGTCCTTAACCCACGCATCTCCATCTCCTGGGGGCTTTCAAGGTGAGGTTGGACCAGGCCCTGACCTGCGGTGTCCCCCCTCATCACAGGAGAGCTTTACAGGTCCCTTCCAATGCCACGGATTCCATGATCCTATGATTCCCCCTCTTATTATCTGCAAGAAATTCAGTGAGATGCCAGTCATGCAGTCATAAAAACAGTATTTCCCACTTCCTTGTCAGAGCCACATTCTATTTACCTCCATTCACCCCCTCTGACAGACTTATCAGGCAAAAAGGTGCAAACATGCAGTCATTATAGACCTGAGTCTGTGGAAACTCAGCATGAGGTCAACTGCTGCAACAGAGATGTACAGAACCCTTCCCACCCAGTTTCCCCCTTGCAGCTCCAGTATGACCTGCAATGCTGCAGGACCCAGCACTTAGTCCATACTGGGCTTATACCAATTTTGGACCTCCAGAGAGTGGTTTCTTTCTGCCTCCCATCCCAGGAGCTAAATCTTGAGCAGGTAACAGCAATGCAAAACAGAAGCATTCTGCATATTGGAGCTGGTTAGGGACATGGTTAGTGGGCACGGTGGGGATGGGATAGGGTTGGATTGGTGATCTTAGAGGTCTTTTCCAACCTTAATGATTCTGCTGTTCTATGACACTGCCCAAGAGCATATGGAGAATATTAATCCTGCAATGCTCCAAGACAGCTGAAATTGTTTCTCATGAAATTTTAAGAATCTTTTCATTGATATCCAATATGCAGATCTATAGAGAGATATCTGCTCTCCAAGAATGCCTCCACGTGCAGCAGATATGTTGTAGACGTTGCTTTGTCTATGGAAAATGCAAAAATCCCAGACTGAGCAGTCACACTCCGAGTTCTACCTGTACTTCAGCCAAATGCTAATTACAGCTAATTACTATAGCTTGGGATGCATTAATTAACGTAAATGAATGCATTAGTTGGTTTTAAAATGAACTTTGTTTAAACTTTCTGTAAATCATATCTTACCCCAGCTTGTTGTTCTGAAGCATGCAGCAGGGCCTGGGCTCCTTCCCTGCAGGGGATGCAGGACCAGAACCGTCCCTACTTCTCCCCTTGAATGCAGACCAGGGACCATCTCATTTCACAGCCTGCTCCTCTCCCTTGCGTTAACCCATGGAACAAGTGCAGGAAAGGACTCCTGGAAGGATTTGTGTCATTCTGTCTGTTAACATCATGGGATGGCAGCGAGCAGGGATGGCTTTGTGTAAGGAACTGAGCTCTGTAAGCATTTAAGGGGCACAAAGGGTCAGCAGATGTTAGAAGAGAACAGCCATAAAGAACTTTTGGCCTATGAGCATCACACAGCTATGCTCCTTTAAAAACAACGATTAAAAAGTCCTAACTTGTAACTGCTCTCAGCCCTCTGTTCAGAATGATTAAACACAGCAGCAGAGGACAACCTGGGCAGAACTCTTTAAATAACGCACAGGATTTATAATTTCAAAAGTGCCCCAGTGCTTCCCCTGCAATTGGCTGTGAGTGCTGACCTGGAGGATGAGAGACACCAAGCAGCCTGTGCATGCCAGCAGTGTGAAGGTGTCATTTGTACCAAGGTCATCAGCACTGGTGCAAAGGAACCGCGTGGGGTAGCGAGGGAGACAGGCACTGGGGGTGGTATAGCAAGGGAAAGAATTGAAATCAAAAAAAGGAAGGGGAAAAAATAAACCACCACCACTCCCTCTGACCAGAGCAGATTGTGCAAGTCAGGGAAGGGGCAGCGAGAAACGAGGAAGCAAACCAGAAGTCACCTTCCAGACACCTAATCTGCTTTTCATGGTGGAAGGCAAAGGGCTCACATGCAGGAGCTCAGGACCTTAAGTGCTGCAGGGATCCCTGCTCACGCTGACAGCATCTGCACACCCAGGAGGGCAGCTTGCTGTGCCTGCTGCTGTCTCCCCAAAGTGTATGACCATCAATAGTGGTTTTCCTTTAAAATGCCTTTTTGTTTTGTTTTGTTCCCTTTGCACCAACACTTCTCCATCCTCCTTTCTCCCAGTGGCTCACAGACTGCCCTCAGACCCACGAGCAGGGATGTCACAGCAGATGAAGGAGTGCAAGACTGGAAATCCCAATTCCCCTCCCCAGGCTTGTTGCTTTGGGTGATTCATAGAACCATTCAGGTTGGAAAAGACCTCTCAGATGCCCAAGCCCAACCCATCCCACCATGCCCAGCACCCACATCCCTCAGTGCCACATCCCCACAGCTCTGGGACACCCCCAGGGATGGTCACCCCCCACTCCCTGGGCAGCTGTGCCACTGCCTGACTGCTCTTAGGAGAAGGAATTGTTCCTCATACCCAGCACTGGTGCAACTTGAAGCCATCACCTCTCATCCTATTGCTGTTACCTGGGCACAGAGGCAGCCCCCACCTCACCACAACCTGTCAGGAGCTGCAGGGAGCGATGAGGTCTCCCCTGAGCCTTCTCTTCTCCAGTCTGAGCCACCCCAGCTCCCTCAGCCACCCCTCACACACTCCTCCAGCCCTCTCCCCACACCTCCATCTGTAAAACTGATGCTTCCTACCCACAGCTGAGCGCAGCCCCATAGGCGGCCATGCCACGCACAAAGACCCCCGGCACCCCCCAGTACGGGTCACCCTGCAGCTTTCTCACCGTGCTGGGCAGAGCCCAGGGCTGGGGGCTGATTTCGGTGTCCCCAGCATTGGGCTCCAAAGCCCCAGGTCTCCCCAGGAAGGCTAACTGCTGGGTTTTCAATTAGGCTGCGTTTTAGGGATACAAAATTGCGATATTCCTTTTCTACACCTTCCCATGCACTTGCAGAGCAACCCATTATTAAGCTATTAATCACCTCTTTCAATTAATTGTTCTAAAATGACCCAGGCTTTAGTAGTTGTGTTGCAATTGAAAAGCTCACTTGTTTTTGGAAAGGTAAAGTTGCAGACGGTGGTAATTTGAGACAGCCGAGCTATTAGCCACTGTTTAGAATCTCAATTACTCTTAAGAAGGATAATTACAAATAAAGCAAACTTGTGATCCCACATCAGTAAGAACAGTTCTTTCCCCCTTTATGGAATATACAAGCAGTTTTTCATCCACCGGATTTAATTTCCACATGAAAAATTGACCTTAACAGTATGAAGTATGGCTACAAGTAAAAACTGTGTTTTCATTGAAGAGAATAAATGCATTTCCTGAACGCCGGCTGTTAAAGCTAATTGATTTATTGGCTCTCTATATAGTGTACTATTGTCTTTGCACTCATGGGACAAGGAAGCTCTTGAGAACAGAACTAAATTCTGCCACTGCAGCATGACAGCTGAAGAGGGCTTTTTTTTTTTTTTTTTTTAATATAATGTGCAAGTTTCCAGAGCTAACAGAAATCTTCCTAGGGCTGGATGTACCCATAATGGATGTGGTCTTCCAACACTGTAACAGCACTGGGAAGCAGCAGCACTGGGAAGCAGCAGCACTGGGAAGCAGCAGCACTGGGAAGCAGCAGCACTGGGAAGCAGCAGCACTGGGAAGCAGCAGCACTGGGAAGCAGCAGCACTGGGAAGCAGCAGCACTGGCAGCGCGTTGCTTCCTTTTAATCAGGGGGCTTCCATTGTAAAGTATTTATGTTCAAGCAAATGCAAAGCCCTTGTCAAAAGAAGGGAAATAGGAAACTCCCTTCATCGTTTGTTTGGATTTTTTACTTTACAGACAGCAGTCAAATATTCAGTAGGAAGTCATATTTCTCCCTGCTGATGAAAACAGCTTTAAAATTCATGGAATAGCCAAATATTTGTTATTATCTCTTGCTTTTAGGTTTTATGTAAATGAGTGCCCATAAGATGAAAGCAAGCGCTTGGTAGCAGGTGGGAGCCAACTCACATAATCATACCAATAAAAAAGCCCCGAGGAAAAACAAAACAAAATGAAAAATCAATACAAGATGTTGTTCTCCAGATATGCCATTACAACGCAGTATTCCAGAGCCACACCACTGTGCTCATCAGAGGGTGATCAGGGCAGGCCAGGGGACAAATTCTCCCCACCCGTGTGTGTAGAAATCCTCGTGGCACGGGATGCTCTCACGGGAACAAAAGAGAACTTCCATTTCCACCTAGACAGGAGTGATTTCCAGCCGTGGAACTCGTGGGCCACCTCTTGCTCACGGTTTGCATCCTGTGCAGTGACATCTCTGCAGCAGTGAACACACGGATGGTCAATGCAGGAGTTCAAGGCCAGACTGGATGGGGCGTTGGGCAGCCTGATTTGGTGCCTGGTCTAGAGGCTGGCAACTGCAGGGGTTGGAACTGGATGGTCCTTAAGGTCCCTTCCAACCCAACCATTCTGCGGTTCTACAATCTCTAAGGTCCCTTTCTACACAACCGCTGTCTGGTTCTCTGAATGTGCAATCTGCAGTGCGCAGTGCTGGAGGCAGAGCTGACGGACTGCCCTGCCACCCATCCCATGGGAGCACTGCCTGACCCACGCCACGTCCCCCAGACGCAATGACAAATTACCCTTGGGTGCTGCGGGGAGATGCAAGTGAATTAGGAAATGAATAATTAAACTCAGAGAAATAGGAGATGCTGGGAGAAGCTGGAACGATGAGAGGCTGACAGCCACGTCCTGAGTTAGCCTGGCCAGGCTGTGCACGGCATCAGCCCCAACTGCTCTGCACAAGGGAAATCGCCCCATGCATGGGCACCTGTGCTGCTCTGCAAACGCGAACCACATTTTCAATCAGCAAACCACCACATCCCTTCCCTCTCTTCAAGCCTCCCACCCTCTCAGGACAGCAAACCGGCCACTGTCTGAAGGGTGGTGATATCTACGTGAGCCTTTGCTATAGCAACACAGCACAGCCGCACGCAGAGCTTCCTCTGGTAGCCATTAGTGCTTCACCTATTCATTCCTTGAAGCATCAACATCTCATCAAAATCAAGTTTTAAAATCCCGACTCTTATCACAGTTAGTACTCCATAATCCTTTTTCCAGAGGAGGTGTTTCCAAATCACGTTAAATCTTTCATCTTCCTTCCGATTAATTTCAAGGTCTTTGCTGAATCAAATGAGATGTTTCTAAAACCCCTCTGTTGCAGCTCTTCGGGCTTTTAGCCAGCCCTGCTGGTCCAGAGCATCCAGCCACGTGACGGGAGCACTCTGTGCTCAGTCACATCGGGAGCTCCGGGTTTTAGGAGAACGTGAGAACAACCACCCTTCTGTTGTTTTAATACAGTCGATGATTTAAATTATGAGGATTGCTAAAGTCTGACTATTTTATCCTATGGATTCTCAGCAGCCGTGTGACCTTGAACACATTCAAGTCGACTCACCAATTTCTACAGTTTAACAAAATAGCAAATCTAGCATAATTTTACCAACCTGGTCTGACCTGGGGAAATCACAGCGCTCTATATACAGATAAAGGTCCACGTCAGATCCACTCCACAGCACCAGAAAAGTTTATCCTAGGATGGGGAATCATCTGGGAGTGCTACTGAGCTGCCAAAATGGCACGGCCCAGATTTGCCTGCAATATACAAACGACAGAGCACAGCACTGACCCTCATTTAATTCATCCCTAAAAGAGTCGGAAACCGAGGAAAAGGTAAAGAGGAAGAGCAGTTAACCTCTGGTGACCAAAGGTGCACTTGATCTGTTATTTTGTATTCTATACTCTTCAAAGAGCAATATAAACAGAATTATTTATGCCCGGCAAAATGTTGCTAATTACTTATGCACCACTGTTTGCTTGTATTTTAAGCTCTCTCTACCACCCACAGGCAGACGTTAAACAGCTGCTAAAAGCTAGCTTTAGTCTTGCCTGTTTGAAATTAGCATACTTGAGCTTTGAAAAAACTTTGTTGCCAATTTACATATGCATAGAGACTGATATTTAGACTCACCATATGATATGTCCCTCAAGAGCTTTTCTTATTGCCTCCATCCTCAGGTCTCAACCTAGAGACTGTAAATCTAGCAGGTGATTAATTCTATACCCTTGAGAAACTAGCAATTAGCACTTGCAACCAGTAAAAAATTGTCATTTCAAAACCCTGTTTACTATGCCCATGTATTTTCTATGAACTCACAGTTAACTCTAAATAGATGGGGATGGCAATAGATTTGCAGCCTATTCCGTCTCTTTATGGAAAAATATAATATAGCTCCCAGCTAATCAACCTATTAAACACACCGAGAGGGATTAAATAATTGGCATTCCTTTTTTCATATATATAAAATGGGAAGATGTAGCAAGCATGGAAATACTCTACATGATGTTTTATGTTAGCAGACCTTAATCAGCTCATTTCAACACGATGACTTTGTAGGGTTTACCTGTTTTGTGTCAATTCTTATCTCTGATAGCTGAAATTACCGTACTTCCAGATGTTCTTATGCATTATTGAGGTCTTCCGCAGTAGATGCTGGAAAAGGTAAGATAAGGTTTTATTTCTTTGTAGTAGTCACAACGCTGAGATCAAAGGCAGCAAAGTGCAGTGCTTAGTATTGAAAACTACGATGAACTTCACATTTATTTTCAAGTAGAAAATCTATCACAAAACTGCTCATCAGCCCTTAACTGTTTCAAGTGTAATCCACTGCACCGCTGCAGAACGATTTGAAGATCTGGGGGTGCTTTTTCTAAAAAATGGAAAAAAAAAGGCTGTTTTAATACTCACTGAACGTGCGCCCATCGGCAGCGTGCACGACAGAACACAGCGCACAGCACAGCGTGCTTCCCCTAAAGCCCCACTGAAAATCTGCCTCGCAGGGAAAGGAGCGGATGCGTGGAGCTGGGGGAGCGGGGTCCCTTGCACAGAATAATCCCACTTGAGCGTTTCCTCTGAGCTGCACAAGTCTTTACTAAACGGCACTTTTCTGATGGGGGGAAACGCTGCTGCTCCTCCCCAACCTCAGAGGGGCTTTGGGGAATTCTGGAAATACATCGAGGTAAACTTTGGTGTAAAATGACCGAAGCCACATTTCCTGCATCTTCTTTGGAGAAAGCAAGGAATTAGTGGTGAACATAAAAACGGTCACCGAGGGGAAGATGACTTCTTTCTCCCCCCCAACCCCTTCCCCCAACCCCCAGCACATGGGGGGCTGTGCAGAGCCGGCCGGACCTTCTTCCCACTAATTACATCATCAGATGATCCTACTGTTAAAATCAGCCGCAGAGTACCTGTACACAACTACATCCCTGCTTCTAATTACTATTTTAGTCTCTTTTTCCTTCTGACATGTTGGTGATAGATCATTATTTTTTCAGCAATTTGTTCGCATTTATATGCAATATAATTGGATCTGATTAATTATTATGATTAATGACTGCAGAATTTCCTTGCGAAGCTATTAATACTGGTAGTATCAAATGAAAGACATGGACAAATTAAAGCCAATGGAGTCCTGTTGCTTGTACTTACAATGCCGGGGCTGAAGTAACCCTTTGCTGCTCTCAGCCCCGCAATAAACGTGAGGGTTTAATGGGTATTTCCCTGCAGACCCCAGTGTATTCAGGGGGGATGAAAACATAACTACGGGGTCAGAGAGAGATTTAAATTTTAGGTGAACTAATGCACTCTAAAGTATATATATATATTTTGGATGTATTTTAAATGAGCTCAACAGCATTATTTTAGAGCTGCTTCGATTTGAAGCCAGGGAACTCCGGCCAAAATAAAAGGCTGGGAAATATTTCTAAACAGGACCAGATACTTTTATCCTTTCTTCAGGTTGGGGGTGCAGGAAAACTTGATGATAAAAGCCGTTAATTTCCATTAAATGTCAAATTACAAAATTTCCAAAGGATGTATTTTTGTGGTGCGTGTTGTATTTTAAATTACACTCCGGCTTAGAAATGGGATATTACATGTAAAAAAGCAAACAACGACTGAGTAGCTTAGGGGATCGACTTTCCTGCTGCCTCTGGGACCTGACTTTAAATCTGTCTTTGAGCAAACTGAGGAAAAATCATTTCAGTCTAATGGCAGCAGCATATAAAAAGTCAGATAGCAGGAGTTCCACGCAGGTGGCAGAAAGCTTTAGAAGAAAGGGGGGTGCAGAACCAGATGAGCGATGGCGATTTTGCCTGGATTACCGTAAAGCTCAAAACTCAAAGACTTTGAATGCGATTTTAATCTGTAATAAGTGACAGCAGTCCTCATCAAACCTTGGCAGAAATGAGGGCATTGATATTTTGGGTGCAAAGCTACCGAGAAATGGTGAAAGGATCTCTGTCAGCCCAACATCAGAGCTGCAGAACGACGCCTGCCGACAGCAGGAATCAAACAAACACCAAACTGGGACTTCTAAAGCGCCTCGGCGTTGAGATTTGGAGGGCACTGCAAAGATGGCCGACCCGAGGTTCTAGAATTGCCCTGTTACTAAAAAATGGCAAGAAGGTGACAGGCATTTCAGAAGGAGAAGCAGCGGGCCACGAGTATTTTTAAGTCATCTAATTGATATAAATTCGATCTTAAAATGCCTTCTTAGAAAACCAAACAGAAAGGAAGCAGCCAAATCACACGTAACGTTTGTGGCCAGGTGCACAGAAACCACTTGCCAAACTCATCCTGGTCACGACAAGAAATCCCAAGTTATCGCGATGTCAGCTGAAAGTCACGTTGTACAATTACCCGTAACACACTACGTGCCTTCTGATGTGAGAGCATCCTGGTTGTGCCATTTTGCAGCTTATACTTACAGGCTGCTTCTGCCTGTATTTCCATGGGCATATTGTAAATCACAGAATCACCAAGGTTGGAAAAGACCTACAAGATCATCCAGTCCAACCACCACCAATAGCTCTCACTAAACCATGTCCTTCAACACAACATCCAAACGTTCCTTGAACACCTCCAGGGTCGGTGATTCCACCACCTCCCTGGCCAGGGGAACAGGAAAAGCAGTGAACATGCTGTCAGAATCACATTTCTCATGCAATACCTACAGCAATTCATACACCAGCTGCACGTCACTGCAAATAACATGCAGTTAGGAATAAAAATGAGCTTTCCCTACGTGTTTGGGCCCTTTTGTCCCAAAAATAAACTGGGAGATAATACGGGATAATCACATGTAATGGCTCAAAAGAGAAAGTTAAAAATTCAGTAATGGGGAGTATAGTAGAATCATTAAATGAAACACCATTAGAATTCCACTAGGTAAACCGTGACTGTGGATGCACGCAGCAGGATGAAACAATTAGGGACTCACACTCAGAAACTGCGTGAGTGCCTCACCTGCCCAACTCCCCACTGCCACTGGTACTCAGATTTTACACACCAGACCATCAAATGGAGCTGAATTCCATCACGTAATGCACTGAACTCACAGCAGAGATGGTTAGCTAGCAAAATAATAGATGAACAGCAGTGCAGAAGGCGGTGCAGTTTCCTTCACCCACATCCCTGTCCCACCTGCCAGGCCACCGTGGAGCCATGGCTCACTGAGGCACCCCGACTGCTTCTAGGATTTGTTTTCCAAGATACAACCAAACAAAGGCCTTTCCAGCCTTGGCTGATCAAATGTCATCATCAACAAAACAGGGGCTTGAATAAATCTGGAGTGTGGTGGCTGATGTGGTTGTCATATTTATCCAGGAAGCTCCGGTTAGCTCCATCAGAGGAAACAAGTGATGATGAAAAAGGTGCAAGCAGAATGCCTAATGGACTGCAGCTGTTATTTGCTGGCTCCCAAAAGGGGTGTCTGGAAAAGCATTTGCACAGGGATGGATAGGAGGAAAGCCTACAAACAGGAGGAGAATCAACTCTTTGAAAGGGTTGATAACTGCAGGACAAGGGGAAACGGTTTTAAGTTGAGGGAAGGGAGATTTAGGTTGGACATCAGGGGGAAATTCTTTACAGAGAGAGTGGTGAGGTGCTGGAACAGCTGCCCAGAGAGGCTGTGGATGCCCCGTCCCTGGAGGTGTTCAAGGCCAGATTGGATGGGGCCCTGGGCAGCCTGGTCTAGCATTAGGTGGGAAGGTTGGTGGCCCTGCATGTGGCAGGGGGTTGGAGATTCATCATCCTTGAGGTCCCTTCCAACCCTGGCCATTCTGTGATTGTGTGATGGAGAAGGAGAACGTGCAACACAGCCATGGGATGCTGAAAAGCAAGAAGGCACAAGGCAACCAACTGGAAGCACCCAATGTGGGCAAAGAGGAACAAGTGATCCATGTAAACCTGGAGCAGAAGGAAACTATGTGGAACAGCAAGCAAAATGTGAGGATGGGCTGCTGCTGAGCTACAGGCTGCCAAGTGGGCGCTGCACAGATTCTGGGGAGCCATTCCTCCCCAGGAACAGGTAACCCAAAAGCTCCCAGCAGCTGAGAAACAGGCTTGTCATGTACCAACCCGAAGTAGCACTCCCTGACCGTCCAGCCTTCGTGTATTTTGCAGAACTAAGAGTACAGTCTTCAGGAAAAAAAAAAAAAAAAGATGTCAAACCCCTTAAAATCCACGACCGCTAATCAAAAGACTTTGCTTACAGCAGAAGCAGAACCACTTGCTTACATTTAAGATCTATTTTTACATGTCTTCAACCGACTTTGCCCTTGGGAAACTTACAGTCAATAATGCACTACTGCTCAATTAAAAGTACGTAGGAACCTTCATTTCATCAGTTGCCTTTGTATCTTCAGGCTCCCCTCTGCACCCAGGTAGGCAGCATTAACCCATCTTGTATGCAGAAGAGATTATCTGAAGAGGCACACATCTCTAATCTGAAGATGAAAAACAATGTCCTGAGAGCCTTTAAAATGGTTTCGCAGAAAATGAGGGTGAGATTATTTTGTTCTCCTGTTTTCATTTTTCTTGGGGGGCTTTAATCATTTTTTTTAATAAAGACAGTTGAGATAACTGAAATATCAGTTCAGAAGCCACTGAGGAAACAACATTTAGACCACAGTAATAGAACAGGCAAATGTGAGCGTCATAATCTTCTAGCATCTTTTGCCCTGTATTAACAGAACACAGCATCATCAATCTCCCAGTGTTGTTTTTCACCTGACTACCACCTTTTGCCTTGCACACCCCAAGGAGCGTAATTACAGTCACATAACATATGTACGGGAGTTTGAAAAGGGGAGAATAAGAATGATTTTCACACTTTGGTAAATAGGCAGAGCCCTGCACTTTCCTTCTTGCGACTTCCTCAAAGTTTTAAGCATCTTTTTGTTTAATGTAAAATTCAGTACAGTGCCGGAGTCCAATGGCTTGAAGAGTCTACACATAGCTGAATGCGAGCCTATATATTTCTGCATAACTCCAGAATGAATAAATAGCAACTTCAGACAGAGGACTTACTATGTACATGTATTTCCTTGCTAACAATGTCCTTGAAAGCAAAATATGCCTGGAAGAAGGACATTATGTATATATTTTATATATATATATAACCATCCTCTGTTGGAAACACCTATCAAAAAAACTTTAAGAGGTGAAACATAGATTTACATCCTTACTTTTTTTTTTTTCAGCTGTGAAAGATAAGAGGTTGAGCGCACAGCAAGAAGAAGAAATTCAACAACAAAAATAAATATTCCACGATGCTGAAGAAATCTGAACTCTAC
Source organism: Chrysolophus pictus (assembly GCA_037305975.1). Lineage (NCBI taxonomy): Eukaryota > Metazoa > Chordata > Aves > Galliformes > Phasianidae > Chrysolophus > Chrysolophus pictus. Next base: position 1,353,839 of record CM074582.1, on the reverse strand, counting down.
AGCCACTATTTCCAAACTCCTAGCACAAAGAGCCCCTGGACCTTAAGCTTATCCTAATTTAAGATAAGGGAAGCTCTAGGAACGTTGTTAATTATAATCTCCTGAAAAGCAGTGCCACATTCACGTGCCACAGAGGCAGACTGGAGTTCAGTAAGAGCCTCCATTTGTTTCTGCCTTCCCATTTAAGTATAGATAACATATTACACTTACAGAAGGGAAAAAACAAGCGGGACATATTAACGCAGCCTCATCTCCCAGCCTCTGCTGAGCAGGTTCTGATTGCGGCTCAATCACTCATTAGAAACTCAGGCCATAAGCTGATTTTATTGGTGCTCTCAAGGCGGCCCTACAGCGCGGCAGCAAGGTGTAAGCTGAGAAATGCTCACGGAACTCCACATTGCAGCCCCCAAACGGGAAAAGAAGGAAGGCAGGCAGAGCCCCAGCGCTGCAGGACGTGAGCAGGACTCACGGAGCTGGACCTGCAGCAGTTCCTTTGGTGCGCTGCTCGCTAAGGACAGTGAGAGCAGATGCCCACGTGCCAGCACAGCTCCACAGCAGCCGAGATGGGAGGTGAGATTTGATGCAGAGAGGCACTCGGAATCAATCTGCAGCAGTGAGCAAAGCTCCTAATGCACGTGGTTCAGAGCGAGGAAGGCACTGCCTGCCCCACGGAGCCTCCGCCGCTCCTTCCCCAGCTAAAGCTCTTGGAGCTGCTCTCCAATGAGCAGGAAAGGGAACATGTGTTTCTCAGTGCAGTGATTGAAAGAGCAGCCACGAGTCTAAAACTAACACATTCCAGAGAATTCAAAGAGCTTCATACTACTACTATACGTACCACTGTCCTTGTGCTTTCTTCTACTACGAGACCTGTGCAGGATGTCAATGAATTTTATCTGTGCAATATGCAAGAGCTGCCTGAAGACACGCTGCACTTCAGGCTGTGTGTGCAGGGGTAATGCCAACTTGGAACAGCTGTCTGAGAGTATTCTGCATCTCTAAGGCATGTCTTCCCAGCTTTACATTGGGTGAAGCAGCGACACCTAAAAATCAAACACTTGATGAGCTCCCACGATCAGGTATTTAAGTTATCTATCTATGGTGGCATCTGAAAATCCTACAAACGGAGCGTCCATGGTTTATAAATTGGTCATATCCAGTAGCTACTAAGTCTGATCCATAACCTGTTCTCTGCTACACAAAGAAAACACTTAACTGAAATTCAAGTACATGCTTAAGGCCAGTTAATGGCTATTTTTCCCTCATTAAGACAACAAACATCACTGCTAAGGAAGGCAGCTCTTCTCTCCCACTCATAAAACCAGAAGACAACAGAAATAACTTCATTCTCTCCCTACTTCTTGCAATAAAATGAAAATAACAGGAAACTGACTATCAAAGTAGAAAAAGGAAGGTGGTTTTATCAGTGTATACACCATTAGCAAGACCATTAATGGGACAATCTATTACAAGACAGCTCTTCTAAATTCCAGCTTTCACAAACAACGTTAAAAAATGTTAAAGCTTCCTGAGAAGTGCTGCAGGACTGACTGGAGTCTGCAGAACCCACAGCATACAGAGAGGCTCAAGGAGTTCCACCTCTTTAATTTACTCGAAAGATGCCATTCCGTGATCTTTGAGGTCCCTTCCAACCCAAGCCATTCCACGATTCTATGACTTGAGCATAACCTAAATTACTTCTGTGGGCAACAAATTCCTGATGCCAAAGCCCTCCTTCATTCGCTGAAGACCCAGAAGATCCAGCAGCCTTAGGGTGCGTTTTGACTAGATTTGCCTGTACCTGTCCCAGCAGGGCAACAGGAGGGCTTTCCTGGTGGCACAGCAATCCACACATGTGTGTGTGTTATGGGGGGAAGCAGCAGCATTCACACCTCTTGCTGAAACTCCAGCTGAATTTGCATCCCTCAACCTCAAATTAAATAAAAAACAATGAAAATATATGTGCCTATACATAACACACGTCTACAGATATTTTGTACGGTATTGTGAAACCAGATGATAGAAAATATAGGAAATTAAACAGCAAGTGCAATAACACAAGATGGTAAAAGGCGTCACAGCGTTTATCCCCACGGCTGGGACGAGCTGTGCCACTCTCAGAGGTTTCACATAGCTCTGGGGCCAGGAGCACAGTGGGGCACAGGGTCCTGCAGTGAGCACTGCCTCCCATCCACCCCACTGCAGCCAGCACGGACTGTTTTACAAAGAAACAAATTGAAAGCAGCTCTGAGGGTTACCGAGTGAAGTTCAAGCACGTCGCTTTCAAATTTCCTCGTAAATAAAAATACATGGGAAAGAGAAGAGCTCGCAGTACCTCGGTGCATCCCTCGAGCATGGTTCATAGCCCCCAGCGCACCGCTCTGGTTTTATAAATTAGAAATCTTGTCATCTTATCGTGGAGACCAGGAAAATTGTGGCAAACTTTATCTGCTAAGTGAACCCTAATAACCTCAACTTTAACTTCAAGAAAATTACACGAGGAAGCATTTCCCAGCCTTGCAAGTTGCGGGAGACAGAATTCTTTCTTTTCTCCCATCTCCCCGGGAGTTATTAACCCTCCTGCAGAGCCCCAGGGACCCCCAGCAGCCGGCACTGCCCACGGGCTCCGAGCAGCAGCCTGCCTTGGCAGCGTATCTGCTGCCAGAGCTTATGGCTCACAGGCTGACTAAAGCTCACAACAGGTGATGGAAAGAACTTAAAGAAAATCGCAGCCTTCGGAATCAAAAATGTTACATTGCTAGGGTGGTTTCTCATGGAAAATGGTATTTTTTCCAATCAGACGGATGGGGCTGTTTAATTGCAGTGCTCAATGCCCTGGTCTGTCTGAAAGCAGCCGCTACAGACCCACTGCTGCTGCAGCAGCCAGGTGCAATGCTCTCCATGCAGCTCAGAGGTGAGCTGGGCATTTGCTGGTGCTCAACAGTTCCTGGCTTTTAAATGAGAGCCTTGGAGTGTTACGCAGGTAGCATGCAAGTATAGAAAACTGCAACTATGTTCTGGAGCTCAGTTTTGCTGGAAAAACTTGAAGCAACCTGCAGTGGCTTGGAAAGGTAAAATTAAACAATTAAATGTGTCACTGAAACAAAACTGCATAAAGATTTTTCTGTTATTAGTTAGCAAATTTGGGGTGTCATCCCATAATGTTTTTTAACAACTGACTTGGCAATTCAGCAGCTCTGTGCCTGTACAAACCAACGCTGGGCCAACAGCACAGGGGGAATGGTGGTGAAATGATCAAAGAATCACAGGATGGCCTGGGTTGCAAAGGCCCACAGTGCTCATCCAGTCCCAACCCCCTGCTGTGTGCAGGTCACCAACCAGCAGCCCAGGCTGCCCAGAGCCACATCCAGCCTGGCCTTGAATGCCTGCAGGGATGGGGCATCCACAGCCTCCTTTAACACAAGAACTCTGATTGTCCCATTGACCTTCAACCTTTTGTCCAAAAAACATTGCTATTTTTGATGAGTCCAAATATCTTTAACATACACAGGGAAATTTGCCTGAACACTCAGCTGGTTCAACAATAAATCTCTGAGACTGCAAGGAGAGGTCCCTTTTTCCCCAGCTGTTCTCAGATCTCAGGGACGCAGCATTCTGAATCTGTTTCCTTCCAGTGGTTTTATTAAATCTGCTCTCTCCTTTGCTTTCAGACTTCCCAATCTTTTTAATTATCATTAATAATCTTGAGCTTTGACTTCAAGCACAAAGAGCACAGGTTACAGTTCTGACAGGAGCACCGGAATACTTTCCATCAATCTGAGCACCATGCCTTCCTTTTTAGGTTCAGAAAAGACTTTTTCTCATTCCAGGCAAAATTAGAATTTCACCCGCAGGTTCTCCTGGTCCATTACTATCTCATTGGGTGACCTCAAGTCACACATCGTGTCTGTATGCACACGAGAGAGGTAGTGAAGGTGTGAACAGGGTATTAAGCAAGTTGTCAAAAATACCACCCTACTCAATCAAGCTTTCAAAGGCAAATGGGAAACCCTGCCACAAGTGAGTCGGGTGCATCTCAGAGCCTGTGACCTCTGAGAGCACTCATGGAGCGCCTTGGGAAACCTCCTCTCACAAGACTTATTGAAGATGCAGATTCAGATCTGCCCGGTAAATTACTTCACGATTAACGTGGTGAAGGTGTGGGGAAAAAACACAAGGCTGCTGGGCTTTCTACCCCAGGCTGACATGCCAACACACTGGTATCTAGTGTAAGAAACACTCACCTGCGCTGCTTGAGCCGACCCCGCTTCCACAGCAAGGGATGCACAGCCTGGCTGCTGGGCACGGCTCTGCCTTGGAGAGCTGCATGGGAGAGCACAGTGTGAACCACCAGACCCCACTGAGGGCCACGGGGAACAGGAGTGCCAGCATGGGACCCCCACATCACTGTAGGCACGATGGGAATGAGTAAATGCACCCCATGGAGGCCAGCCTTGAGGAAAGAAAACCAAGTTAAGGCGTAAGTTCACGCGGGCAGCCCAGACTATTAGCAAGGAGCATATAATAAAGGACTTTGTTTAAACAAGCTGAGTTTCTAAATTTGCAGAGATATCACTAAAGCAATATATTGGTCACATCAGGAACCTCGTATTCCGTGACAAGCAGGAAAGGAAGAAGAGCGTCCCGCAGATTATTTTCTACAGCAGTTTTCACTGCCTCACAGCCCCTGCTTCCAGCACCCCATCCTGCATCACCACAACCCCTCGTGCTACCAGGGCGCAGTGCTGCAGCCCATGCCCTTGCATGGCACCGTGACGTGCGCTGCCCCCAGCAGCACCTGGCTGTGGGGTCCTGGCACAGAGCCCTCGCGCAGCACACAAAGCTGCTGCTCTGAGCGCGGATGGAGAGCATCGTTAATAAAGGAGGGAACAGACCAGGCTGCAATTACGCCCCGTTAATCCTCTTAAAACTGAGGTATTCCTTCACCGCGGTAATTATTGGCACAGGGTGGAAAAAACAACCGTATAGAACAAATTAAAACTTTACCTTCAGATGCTACCTCGATTGTCATGCAGATTTTCATTTGGCCTGGAATAGACCCTTAATACCCAGCCCCTGTCCTAACAATCAGAATAAGACCGTGACGTCACGGCTCAGCTAATTCCAAGTTTGCCTGATGTGCTTTGCAGTGCGGCTCCCTCCGTATGGCCTGGCGCTCAAAGCAGACGCGGTCGGAAATCTCTCTGATTAAAAGAGTGAGCAATACATCAAGTGCTGCGGGGCCTTCTGTGGGCTACACCTGGGCTGGGAGGAAAGACACATCAAATGACCGGCGCTGGGCGCAAACTGCTTGTTGAGGCTTTTTTTTAAATACAACCATCACATGCTTAAATGTCATGCTGGGATTTAGTTGACTAAGGTGGCAGGTTCTTAAAACGCAGAATTTATTATGTTGAAATTCTCCAAATGCGAGACTGAAAAGGGAAAAAATACGTCGACTTTTATTTATTTCCTAAATAAATATAGGCAATTTAGTCCTTCCCCCAAATACGGGCAGATTAGATGAGTTAGACAGTAGTCAATTCATTTTGCATAGGAATGGCTCATTAAAAAAAAAAGAGCCCCACATTTGTATTAGGCTCCGATTGGACAGTGTGCAAAATGAATTTACGGTGTCACTCAGAGATGCAGCAGGACTAATGAGGGAGGGATACGGCACGGCTAAATCTGCGCTGCATTCATTCCCTCCGCTGGTACGGCTCACCAAATGGAGGTGTCCCTCATTATGTATGTGTCTCAGGAGCTTTCTTTAATATTTTAATAAATAACAACATCAGCCCAACAAGAAATTAATGAATAGTATCATTAATAATGAGCCGGAGTCTTGTAGTGATGGGACAGATATTAAATTGAACCACAGTGGTGCTATCTCTGGAGACTTGGGAATTTTCCAGCGGCAAACAAGGCCACCGAATGAGGCAGCCACCGCGCCGTGCCAACAGCTTTTACAACAGGTTGGGAGTAATAAAAGAGGATTTTCTGCACGATAAAGTTAAGCCTTAGAAAATCTGCTGGTGGAGATCGGTGTGAAAAGTACTGCCAAACGTGATCCTTAATTAAACTTTAATTAAGATAAAGCTCTTTCCTTTAAAAGGGGGGGGGGGGAGAGGGGGGAGCAGCAGCAAAAAAAGTGCCGGCTATTTCCTTACCAGTTTGGGATCTGAAATAATGCTGCATTAAATCACAGAAAACTGCGTTCAAATGCATTCAATCCTCAGAACCCGGGGAATTGGGAGCTGCGGATGCAGCGCTGTGCTGAGCCCCTCACATCCACGGCACCCAGCACCCCAGGGGGTCCTCTTAAGGCTCAGGATTTATCCCTTTCACTGTCATGCCACGTACGTACAGACAGCTGTAGTACATGGAGTATATACACGGTACAGAAAATAACATGCACAGCCTCTGCGTATGGGAAACATCCTCACAAAACACAACGTGTTTCCACCCTGAAGCCCAGGACAAAACCTCTCAGATGGGAGCGGCGCGCACTCGCATAGCAAAAGGGATGGGGATTATTAGTAAGAACCATCAAAATGAATTCATAGCCAGTTTCCCAACAAAGTAAATCCCAAATGCTGCCCAGAACTGAATTTCACAGGAGCGATGGCATGCTTTTCCCAAAAACGCTTCTGGCCAGGCTGTCAGCCGCACCAGGATGGCAGAGCAGCCAAATTGCTTTGCAGGGGCCGTTCTGTTCTCATAAAGCCTCTCTAACCCAGCACACAACCAACTCCGGTCCCTGCGTGTGGTTCATACACAGACCATATGGAACGGGGACCGCGCATCTTTGGGAGCTTAATTAGCTACTTCTTGAGCATCTAACGCTGCTTCTGTGCCTGAGCACTTGATTTCTCTTTGAAATATGTAAGACGGCCTCACCAAAAGCAACTGCTCACCACGTCTCAAAGCCATATTTAACCCCATCTCCTGCTGCCATCTCACTATTTTGAAACTGGAGCTCCTCGCTGGTCTTTCTTCAAAGTTCAGAGCATCTATTATACTTGTGATTAAACGATGGTCTGTCATATAGCGGCTGTATTAATATTTTTAGAGAGGCTGATAATTTGGGAAGAACGCAAGGGACAGCCCATCTCCCCCCATGGGAGACGCTCCTTCCCATCCCACAAGCAGTGCCATATTGACTGGGTTGGGGTTCTGGAAAGGAGCAGCAGCCCTGCATTGTGGCAGCTCCCACTCACCACTCTTTATGATCTCAAGTGCTGCCTACCACCAAAGAGCCACGGGGGCCCCCAGAGCCCAGGACACCTTCCCAGCACCTCCACCTGCAGCACAGCGTGTGCGCCGCTGCCCAATCCCACCCAACCCAATCCATCACACCAATTGGAGCCGCTGCAGAACCGGCTATTTTTTATTTACTGTGTAAAAGAGACCCTAAGAGTAACTGCACATTTTGACGTGCTCGCGCCATAAATTACCCGAGGTTCGTATCTTATCAGGATGCTATTATGCTGGCAGATAATAGTTCATTTTTAGGCTGTTATAGCAGAGATCATAAGGTTCCACCCTCAGCAGCTATGTCTTGTAACTGCCTCTCACCGTCTGGAAGCGCAGGCAATTTTTCCATAATAAAAACTGGATTAGCATGTATCAAGAAGAGGTCCCACCAGCTGTCACTTTGAAATCAGGCTACTCCATCCGACGTTCGCGCTGATAACGGATCAACCCATAAATGACAAGCAGTTTTCCTGTATTTATCTAATAAGTGGCTAATACAGGCCAGCATCTTCTCTAATAAAACAATATAAGAGAAGGGAGAAGCGGGCTCAGCTCCATTGGAATTAAATACAAGCTGAGCAATATTCGCACGTGAAATCACAACGCAGAAATTTATACTTCCATTTTTCACCTGTTGCTGCTTTCTTATGTTTCATTTTAACGCACTTTTCTCACAAGTAGTTAAGAATGATTTTTTGATAGGATCAGATCTAAAGTTTTTCAAAATCCAGGTTATTTTCTTTTCTTTATCACCGGTCTCTGTGTATGGACGTATATATGTTAATCAGAAACATACTGTCTAAAAAAGAATGGATTCTACAAGTGCATTTCAAAGAACAGCATGGATGAACCAGCAATAGTAGAAACAGCTTCAAAGACAAGCAAAAGAAAATCTTATTCATTTCTTCTGCTTGATATTAGTGAAGCTATTTGCTCACCTTCTCATCGTTGGTAATGATGCAAGTCCAAAATCACAGCTAAAAACGTACTAAGAATTAGTCTTAGAGTGGGAAAAACATCATTCTGCTAAAGGTAATGCAAAAATCGGGGTTAACTTGGCTATATTAATAAAGCAGAAAAAAAAATCGTCAACAAAAGACTGACGACTGGCTAATAATGAAAAGACAAAAGAGCTGTCCTGATGAAAGATTGCATTTTCATCTGGCTTTGAAACCAAATTTTACACTTTCGCTATCTAATTCCAGAAGAAAAGTGCACATGATAAAAAAAAAACAGGGGCACTCCCATCCCATCAGCACCCCATGAGCACAGCCCAGCCTGCAGCCAGCCCTGCCCCAGTGCTGGGAGTGCGGATCCACAGCTCTCCTCTCCAGCACCCGTTTTTCTGGATCCCGTTTCTAATTCTATCTGCTCTTCCTCCCGAGTTTCTGCTTTAGGTGCCTGCATGGCACTGATAAAGCAGCACCACATGGAAATAATTTCTTTCTCACAAGGAGAGGATACTTGCAGAGATTTTTCTTTCCAACACACACTCAAAAGTTTTTCAGTGCACCGCAGCCTGATTTTATGGAAGAACAGTGCGTATTCCTTGCAGCATCCACAACTACAAAGCTTCCATTCCAATAGAGAGCCCTCCAATGTCTGTGAAGGATGCAGAGAGGAGGATGCTGCTCCAGGGAGGACAGAAAGGATAGCCTTGGTGGGGAATGTCAGCATTGCCATTGGGCCAGAGGCTCCCAAAGCAGAGCCTTAGCTCAAAACACTGCTTCCTACATGGGCTAACACATCAGCACCACGCAAGCACAGCAAAGCGCAGGAGGCGACCGTATTTATAGTCAGAGAATCACAGAACCTCCAAGGTTGGAAAAGTCCGACCCCACCCCCCCATGCCCACTGCCCACATCCCTCAGTGCCACATCCCCACGGCTCTGGGACACCCCAGGGATGGTGACCCCCACTCCATGGGCAGCTGTGCCACTGCCTGACTGCTCTTTGGGGAAGAAATGCTTCCTAATACCCAACCTGAGCCTCTGCCAGCAGAACTTACAGCCACCATCGCTCTCATCCCAGCCTACCCTTCCGTCCCTGATTTTCACTGTCAATTGGTTTATATTTTGATGCCCAAGACTTGATCACCATCATCATTACTTTACTTTGCGTCACCACAAATACTAAGAAATGAGAGAAAATGAGGCTTATCCAACGAGCCCCCCCACCCAGTCGTGGTGGGACAGAGAGGACACTCAGCGGCCTTTGCCCATTGCAGAGGAAAATGGCACGCGCTGCTTTTGCTCTGGCTGCACAGCAGACGGAGGAGTGAAGGAAACTCGGCACTGGCTCCAAACCAAGCGCCCGCAGCGAGCTGAAGGCAGCTTTCACCAGCAAGGGGAGAGAGGAGAAAACAGCACTTGTTGGTCACGGGAGAGGGGGAGCCGAAGGCCAGAGGGCAAATTCCACTTGCAACATGCAACATATTTTTGTGGGCTGAATCCATTTTCCCTGACCGTCAGAAGGGCTTCGGCTGCAGAGAGTGGCATGCGGCACCGCAGTCAGCAAGTAGGTGTGGGAGCAGGGAGCTGGAAATGCACGGAACAATTAGCTGATGAGTAACGAGAATGCGCGGCGCTGCCCTGCTTCACGTCGGTGCTGGTTGTGCTGCCCTGTGCTGGGAAAGAGACTTCTCATTTCTCCCTTTGTTTTGGCCGGGCACGTGGGAAGGGAGGCAGGCTGGGATGGAGGGCAGGCTGACAAATGGGTTTGTTTATTGCATTTTTGTGGTATTGTTTTGCTTCTTGTTTAGAAGAAATATTTTATAAAAAAAAATCCTAGAGACAGAAAAGGGGAATTGTTAGCGAGAAACCACAGGCACCAAAGTTCTTGGTGCTTCCAAGGCGTCTGGCATGCAAAGGCTGCAAAATCCCTCACGAACTGATAAGCACTACCTGTTTTATAGTGCTGATGCACACAAAGATTAAGAGACTTTCCAAGTGTTTGGCAGGGGCAAAACTAGCAGTGTGCCGCAGACTTCAAGTGCTTCTCTGCACGTATTTGATAACATTTACTTCCTAAACAAATTAAATCTGATATTAAAAAAAAAAAAAACAACACCAACATGCACACAACTTTTCCTGCCCTCAATTTAACTTTTTCTTACGCTTCAAAGAAAATAACACACAGCCTGTCCTCAACAGCACTGCAAAACGTGAACTAAATTTGCTCAGAGGGTGGTGAGGCACTGGAACAGGTTGCCCAAGGAGGCTGTGGATGCCCCATCCCTGCAGGCATTCAAGGCCAGGCTGGATGTGGCTCTGGGCAGCCTGGGCTGCTGGTTGGTGACCCTGCACACAGCAGGGGGTTGGGACTGGATGAGCACTGTGGGCCTTTGCAACCCAGGCCATTCTAGGATTCATTCTATGAAATTCACCAGTATGCCTTCACTGAATGACAGTGAAGACTTGAAAACCTCCCATCTGACAGTTCCATTTTCTATGAGATTTTTAATCTTTGTGTTTCTTTGGAAAACCACAGGAAAGGAAGGGAAATACCATTTGTGAAACAGAACAGCCCCACAAGACAGAGTGGAACTGGTAGAAAAGGAATAACCTGAGCTGGAAGGGACCACGTGGATCATTGAGTGCAACGTAAAACTGGCTTGTGGTTTTATTAAATCTGGTACTCTAGCACCAGATATCCTGTTTGAAAATATCAGAACACGTGCACTGGAGAAGGAAAAGTCTTTGTTGCCGTTGCTATTCTGTTGCATATTTAAGGCAAGATCTCAGCATCTCTTTTACACGTGGTCAAAGGGAGCTCCTCTACAATCAATTTTAGCTGAGCAGTTTTGTTCACATGCCGTGCAAAACAAAGTGCACCGAGGGGCAGGGGGTTTGCATTAAGGGGCAATAATGCAAAGAGGTGTCTGTGGGCACGCACAGGGCTGCAGCCTGGAACCTCTGCAGCACCAAAGCTGCATTGCTCCCCACTCAGCCGCACCGCCACCCTCAGGCTCGCGCCTCCCCATGCTGGGCAGCCTGCCTCCAGACTACCAGACAGTGTTTGACAAAGTTCCACATCAGAGATTAAGGTCTTTGTGCAGAGATTGAGGTCTACAGAAAGAAAGGAAGCGGAATAGACAGAAATGTAACATAAAATGGATTGACATCGGCTAAAGGGCAGAGCGGGGAGGGAGACAGCCATAAACACAAACTTTTCTTTAGGGGAGAAGCAACCAGAAAGATGTTATTCGGCATGAAGAGTCCCGCAGTGTGTCATTTAAGCAGAAGACACAGAAAGTAAATACAAACTGATAGCAACCAGTGAAACCCACAATCACTAAACCACTGTGAGACCAATGGTGGGCCAGCTGGAGCCCACGTTCTGCCAATTAGCAAAGTGGAAAATGTTCATCAACAGCATTTGTCACATAAAAAACAACGCAGCTGCCCACAGGAGGTTGATTGTTAGGCCAGGCTGGGTGCTGCACAAAGCAGGAGGTGGAACGTACCTGGTGCTGCAGGTGTCCTTGGGGCACATCTGCACGGTGCCCATCACCCCACGTCTGGGGCCATGGCAGGAGGGACTCCATCATGAGTTTAGACCAAGACGACAGACCTGGTAGATAATAGAAAATAAACACTATAAACTTAGTGAGCAGCATGCAGAACAAGCTTACCCCAGTGTGAAGACGAACACAGTGCAGCAAGCTGTGCAGCACGGCAGTAACGCCCAGCTGCAAACTCACCTGGACGTGCCTTACTTATTTTAGTTTGCACTGTTTTCTGGGGCACCACGTCAACCATACATTGAGGTTGTAATTAAATACACCGTTACAGATAAATTTAGCTCAACCCAGCGTTTGTAATCTGATCACACAGTTTGTAAATGTTCTTACAAAAACACGGGCTGTGCAGTGGGTTATGTGCAACCAATTTGTTTGTTTTTCCTTCTTCTCCTAAAAGCTCCTTCTGCAAAACACACCACACTAAGTGCACGGGCTTCACTGTACAATCTAAAATAATTCTGGTGTCAAATGCGCACTTTTAAATGCGTGCCATCCCTTAAAAGTACCAAGGATCACTGTAACGGCATCACATCTCCCACCACTGCACAAGGAGCAGGCAAGATTTCAGTCCCAAAACAGAGGAGCTTCTCACCTTCATGAATACTTCCGTTATGCCCGTATCAACAGCAAGCTATGTGCTAGCTTCTAGCTTTTAAAAAACCATACCCTTGAAAGCTTATTTATATTTTTCTGTTCTTGCTCTAGCAATTAATGCGACGGCTTTGGAGGTGGATCTGTGATTTTATGCAAGTGAAGCGAGTACAAATTGCGAGCTTTTATTTATATCCCACACAGATATCATTAGAGCACATGCGCACACATAACTGCGTCCATATAAATGAGTGTGCCTCTGTATGTATAAATGTATGCGTGCTGAGAGCTCATCTATCATCTCTGCTAATTTCTTTAATTTAATCTTGTTTTTAAATCATCGGATATATAAATAATTAGATGGAACAATACAACTGTTTTGCTAACACATGGACATGAGTTCTATCAGATAAACACAAATATAAGACCTATAAATGATGAAGGAGGAATATTTCCAAATTTGGCAAGCATCGTACAAGGCCTGGAAGAAGAAGAAAAAAAAGGATTATTGCCTTTAAAAGTTTTAAAAATAAAAACCCTTTACTTATATCAAATGTGAGCAAACACCCACTCGGTGTGAGCGTTTACAGGGATGCTACAGATGGGTAAAAATAAGGAGAAGAAAAAAAAAAAAAAAAAGCAGTGAAAAATATCTTGTTTCACAAATCCCAGCAGCAATTGCACAAGAGCTGTGCCTATAGCAGCGAGGGAGCACGAATCCTTTGTCGTCACAGCCGTGGCTCTTCACACCCGGACACCCCACTAATTCTGCCTTAACAGATCATATTAAAGCTTGGCAAGCCCACCGGGCTTTTAACGTTATCAGGTCAAGCACGCACCCACTTCTGCCTCTGAAACCTACAATAAAAATAATACTTTGCACTTCTGTGGAGCCTTTCATCTGCAGATCTTAAGGTGCTTTGCAGATACTGCATAATTAAGCCCTGAACCATTCCACGAGTTGGGCGATGGAAACGTTTAACGGTAACGCACAGCAGCAGTGCTACCAGCTTAGGGCAGAAGCCAAGAGTTATTTCCTTGTCAATGGAAAGCAGGGGAGGTTTGGACAAATGAACATTGTTGCCCAGACCAGAAGCACGGTCCCTTTGTTTCAGAATGCCTGCAGAGATGGAGCTGGTCTCAGGGCTTGCTCACCTCCATGGTTCCTGCTGCATCCCCATGCACATGGGCTACAGGGGGCTGAGCCAAGCACCGGTATCAAAACTCACCCAGAAAACAAACCAAAATCCAGTTATCTCTAAGGGTACCCGGACACGAACACGGCTATACATTGTCAGAGGTCAAGAGGAGCAGCAGCAGGTCAGAAAAAACAAACGTCCCCAGTGCACAAGGAGTTACACAGCCTGCAGCACCTACCCAGAGGTTTTCAGTCTTCAGCCTTACACAGTGAGGCTGTGGATGCTCCCTCCCTAGAAGCACTCAAGGCCAGGCTGGATGGGGCTGTGAGCAACCTGGGCTATAGGGAGATGCTCTCAGGGAGTGTTTCCCCTCTGCCTGTGACACCAGAGCTCGGGTTCTGAAAAAGTGTAGGGTGGAAGCATCCCCGGGGTGAGCACATGCTGGCAGCCTGCACAGAGCTCCAGGTACCCAGTGTTCAACCAGCACAGAGCATCCTTGCACAGCATTCCTGCTTTTGCTTTAACAAAAACACACGTAAACAAACAGAAATTCCTATCTAACAGGACAACTTCTAAAGCACTTGTTTTTGTAGAATGGTTTTTCCCTGCATACAAGCTGAGTGATGTGCACACAAAGCAATGGCAGGAATTTGCACAGACTCCCCTTACATTCACAGCTGGATTTGGATGGGCATAAGTCACTATAACTTCACTGTAATCAAGAAAGCTAGAAGAACTTTGGGACTTGGCGTTCTTTATTTATGCTCAGGCAGTATTTCCCAAATACCACTATTTCCAATTAGGAACCACATGTGAGCAGACAAGCTGGGCTTCCCAATCACAGCGGAGTGAGGAAGGAATTCTCAGGGTGGGCGCAGAGCAGACCTCACCCCTGCTCCAGCATCTGGCACGGAGCGACTGAGAGACCCTCTGGGCCCTCACATTCATTTAAAGCATCCCTTTGATTTTTAATCTAACTGACAGCGCATTTGATAGCAGCCCTGCTCCCTCCTTGTTTCCTCGGGAGTCTCAAAATTTAAACAAAAAGTATGACTGCTCACTTCATGAATCTTTTAAGAAGATCTCTGCATATGTCAACGGGCCCACGCTGGCATCAACAACAGCGCGTGGCATTCGCTGCTGTCTTAATACAGTAATGCTCTCCGAAGCATTTGCTTCATCTTTTGCTGATGTTTCAGGGTACGTGGCTCACATTAAAAACATATTCTACACCTTACAGGGAAGGGAAAGTAGAGCTGAGCATTTTTGAACAGTTCCATGATTGCCACCTGCAGAAGGAAGGAAGACCAGGAAAAGCACTGCTGTTGAATGGAGCAGATCTGCTGGCAAAGGACTTGGAAACAACTGTGGCAATCAATGCCTTCTTTGCCCCAACCACCAAACCTGGTGCACCTTCGCATGGTTTTATCTCTTTTTTATTTTTTTTTAGCTTGTTTTTAGCACAGGGCTGAATATTCATTTAAAAAAAATAATCATCATCATAGGATGAGAAAATAAATGACTTATCTCCAACAGCAAGCACCAGCAACTCCAGTCAGCGACCAGCAGCTCCTCCACCGATGAGCAAGAAATGCAACATGCAATTAGAAAAGTAGACATCGTTCCAAGAAAACTAACCAAAGTTGGGCTCATTTCAGGTGAGCCCAACCAGGTGGCTGCAGTTAGCCTGATCTCACACTGGAGTCAAAGAAATGAAAACCTTCATGTCGCAATGCTGAGTTGGAGCCAGGCTGCAGAATTTGGTCCATGCCTACCTGAAAGTCAGCATTACCACTGCTCGTGTTAGATATCTCATGGAAGAAGGCAGCCCAACACCACGGAAGGCATCTGCAAATACATTCAGCTCAGAGCACGTCTATTTTCAACAATGAAGTTGTAACACAGAGAGCTAGATCCGAAATAGGATGTTTGCCTAATAAGAGGCATTTTTCTCCGGTAAAACCCTCTGTTAGAGCCACTTTGCTTTGTTAACTTTCATAGCATGTATCCTCACTATAGCCTTCAACACCTGAAAAATTAGTGGAAGAATTTGACTGATTATAGAGGTTGTTTTCCTTGTTCCACTGCTTGTTCTAAAAGGGATACTCAGCAGAACTTGCATTTTTTTTTTTCATTTTGTGCTGTCTGCATGAGTAATTACCTCCCTGATTTCTGAGATGCAATTGAGTAGCTTCCACATTAGAAAAATCCAAAGATTGATAGAGCCATCTCTCCTAAAGGATTAGTTTGCCGCTGTAATTCCACTGAGTAGGTCATTCAAATAGCAAAATGCTACAAAGTTTAATTTCTCCTGTTTGTAAAAGCCAGGTATTGATACCTATTTAAAGGGATGTGAAAAGGGCTGGTTAGCCTTTGCAGGGGAAAAGCGTTTTCCCATTCCTGCAGCGGCCGCAGAAGGGCAGGGGGAGGAGGAAGGTGCTGGCACTGCAGAACGCGGCAGCGCGGGGCTGGAGATTTGCTGGGAGGGTGGGAAAGGACAGCACAAAGGTTTGGAGGAGCAGTGCAACCTCCTCCAGACGTGCGTGCAGGTTTCTCCCCTGGTTTGAAGGGCAAATTAGTTTTCTTGCTACCCTGGGGATGTCAAGGGGATGGAGGGCAAAGCAGCGGCACGCCTGGAGCCTCACAAGTGGAGCAGAGCAGTGCCTGACGGACGGCTCAGGAGCACTTTGGAAGGTTTCACATGCAGGGAATCAGGCCCTGCTCCATTCAGAACTGTGTAAAGGCCACAGACGGGGGGAGAAAGGCCAGCATTAGCCAACCTGGCGTGGCAATGTGACGCTTATCCAAAGCATTTAATGTGGATCAGGATCACCACATTGGTCTGCATCCATACTTTCCAGATTATTTAACAGATAACATTTATACATCGGGTAATTCAATTGATGGGACAACGATTCTGGGAATGGTTTGGAAAGCTTGCAGTGGTAGAATAAAAGAAAACATAAAAAAACATTTTCCAAATATTCAGATAATGATGGAAGACCCAGTGGGGAATTAAGGCAGAATTCATCAAAGCATCACAAGCATAACCACAAGTGGGGCCGACTGGAGCAGTAATTTTGATGAATATTTGTGCCAACATCATTCTTTCTACTAGTGTTGCTGACTTTAAAAAATAAAAGCAAAAAATTTAGGAAAAATTTTGATTTAGACAATCACAAATATGTCAAACCCTTACATTCACTGGAACAGGTTGCCCAAGGAGGCTGTGGATGCCCCATCCCTGCAGGCATTCAAGGCCAGGCTGGATGTGGCTCTGGGCAGCCTGGGCTGCTGGTTGGCGACCTGCACACAGCAGGGGGTTGGGACTGGATGAGCATTGTGCTCCTTTGCAACCCAGGGCATTCTATGAAATGCCTGCATTACATCCTGAGGTCCCAGTGTGAAACTGGAGGTGTCCTCATGTTGAGGTGGATTTCCCAGAAGAACGGTGTCTGGAAATGACTTTAAAAAGCTTGGTGCTCAATCTGTGCAGCTGTGATGTTCTGTCTCCATCTGAGCTCACAGAACTCCATGTCAGTATTTCAACTGGCCGCTTCCAAGTGATGAAATACAGAACATGAGCCACCGTACTGATCAGTGGGTGCTGGGACAGTGTGTTATCTATGTTGGTTCTGGGATGCTCCTCTCCCTGAGGCTGCGTTAGGCCCCAGTCCTGGCTTCTCACCCACACACCCAATCACACCTCGCTTTGCTGTACAGTCACTTGGAGGTGTCACCCATAGGATGTCCGCAGTATTTATTATTCTCTTTCCTAGCTTTCTCCAGATGTTTAGCTACAGGGTAGTATTAGGGAATAGATGAGTGCAGCTGGTTAGGAGACGCTGTGCTAAATAAGCAGAGCATCTGTGGTTTGTCTAGGGAGGTTGGATTTCAATTAATTAACCGTGCACCAACCTGCAAAGATCTTTTGCATTTCAGTTAAACAGACTTCAGAGCAGAGCCGTGATCCGTTCTTGCCTTTTCAAATAGCTGCTACATCCTCAGCTGGCACAAATCGTGGGGCCTCTCCTGCCATCAGCAGAGCTCAGTTTACACCAGACAGGGTATGGATCATGACAGAGAAATAGGCTTTTGATGATCCCAAGAACTACTTAGATGCTGTAGCAGTTTATCCAAAAATAAAATGCTTATTTACTTGAAAAAGAGAAAAAAAATTAATCATTTCATTAATTTTTTCCCTGGGACATCATAAGCTCCATCTTCATAGAATCACAGAATGACCTGGGTTGAAAAGGATGCTCATCCAGTTCCAACCCCCTGCTGTGTGCAGGTCGCCAACCAGCAGCCCAGGCTGCCCAGAGCCACATCCAGCCTGGCCTTGAATGCCTGCAGGGATGGGGCATCCACAGCCTCCTTGGGCAACCTGTTCCAGTGCCTCACCACCCTCTGCGTGAAAAACTTCCTCCTCATATCCAACCTAAACCTCCTGTCTCAGTTTAAAACCATTCCCCCTTGTCCTATCACTATGCTACTTATAAAAAGGTGGAGAGCTCACATACAAATGCACACATGGACGAAGTTCGAAGGCAATAGCCCAGCTCACAGCATCTTATTCTGGGTACAACCCATCCGGGAGCACAGCGCATTGGTACCTCAGTCACTTGAGCAGGAAAGCCATGAGATGAGCAGGAGTCAATCTGTGCATTTCACACACCATATTTACACGGCATGGAATTTCAGATTTCTTAATGCAGAGAACTACTACAGCTCTGTTTGATGCTAAGGGGTGAGCACATGGTGTTTCCTTGAAAAAGACTATGAGAATTTTGCCTCTCTGCCCATTGCAGGATTGGGTTCTGACTGACATGGCTGCTCGGTGCCAGCTCAGCACCCATAGCACATTAGCTGTGGTTCCTCCTAGGCTGAATAAAATTCACAGTTCACAAGATCCACATGTCACTAGAAAACTTACTAGTTTTGTAAGAGGATAAATAGCCAAAAGACAGAGCACAATTGATTAAATAAGCTCCTCTTTGCAACACTAACTCAGGAACCTGCTATCTCGGCATCTGCTACCATGACACCAACGGTACTTGAGAGATTGGCAAGTGGTCAGAAGGCATCATTATAAAAAGGAAAAGAGATGAAATCGGAAAACCTCTCTATCAATCTGCCAAGCTGTCAGGGATGCTTGTTCTGAAACAATTCCCCTTGTTTCCAATAAATTATGTCAGAACTGGATGAAAGGCATAGACAGGGAGTCTGGAGACAGCCACCTCTGTTCAAACAATCTGGGGTAAATCTAACATCGCTTCCAGATGACGGCAGGGCTGGCACCATGAATTTGGGATGGCTGACGTGCCTGCACAGAACCCGAGGGCAGAGGGCTGCCCAGCCCTGGGCACAGCCCCCCCTTCCCCCCCCAGGAAACCCCTCAGCTCTCACCCAAAGGTTGGGCTCTGCATTTCAAACCGATAACGCCTGATGAAAGGGTAGCATTTGTCAAAGCACCAATTTAGCTGTAAGTTCAGCATCCAACCTATGCACCAATAAATACACTACAGCACGCCCTCTGGTCTGTAACTCATAAACACTGACAGCTCCCATCACCCACATCATCCTCAGCAAAACCAATGCAAAGCAATCCCGTGGCTCTGGTTCTAGAGCACACACTGAAACGGCACAGCATCCATCCCACCTGCAGGACCTCAGCCATCTTCCCTGCCCAGCTTCATCCTTCCAGCACATCACTGCTCACCCTGTGAGCTCCCCCTGCCCCTCTCTGAGCCATGCACCTTCCTGCTTCAAGGGCTGAGGGCAGCTTTGGCCAGGAAGATTTTCTTACGTATTAGTGAGTGCCTAGCACAATGAATGACAATGAAATAATATTCTTTCCTCACTTTACTATTTCATCAGATAATAAAAAACACTCACATAGTGTGTCTTCATTCTCCATTCCTTAGCCTCTCCTGCTGCTTCTCCTTTTCTTATGAGTTTCACACTTCCAAAACTCCACGCATTGCACTCATTTCCTAAATTCCAGAGTACAGCAGCGTTTCCCTGCACGAGTGCCTTCCCCTGCCCGCTTTCCAGACTGCTTCGTTCCTGATGCTCCTCTTAGCAGATTCCTTGTTTACCTTAAGGAAAAAAAACCTACCACTCGTATGCTGTTAAAATCAGTGAGACATCTGTGCTGGTTTAATAACTGGTACATGGAATTTTTCTGTATTTATATTAGAAGCATTTAAGATGTTTAGATGGAGTTGTTCACAGACAGCATCGCAATAGAGTCCCCATGGTGTCAACTGGAGATAAAAAAACACCCACAGCACTCAGAGCCTGAGAATGCCCTACGTAAGTAAATACAAACCCTGTTTGGCATTATCTGGAATACATAAACGAATATAATTGGGTAGATATCTGTTTCTGAATCTGCAACTCGTTCTCTGTAACATGGGTTAAGCAGCGGTTGTTTAAAGGTGACAGGAAAGCATAATTGAAAATTGAGCTAATCAGAGATTCCTGCGCTGAATTACCTCCACAGCAAGCAATGAGCGTGGGAGGAAGAGGGGGACAAAGCAGAGCACTGCTTGCTCGCTCTCACACTGCAATGCTCCCTTCCCCGAGAGTCTCCTGGAAGACATCAGAGAAACAACAGGAAAGCCCATCTTGTAAATCGTCAGCCAAAAGAAAGCTGGGAGATGATGAAAGGAAAATTAAAAGCCACCACGTTTGTTTTAAGCAGCTACGTTTCCAAATGTTAACTATCACCAACCTCAGTTTGTCATCAGATGATAACACCCCAACAGCTATGGCCAACTCCTATATGGTTTCAAATCCCCCTGTACCAGCTTTGCTGTTCTGTCACACTCTTTGCATCAGGGTGCCAGTGGGGACAGACCCACGCGGTTCAGGTAAGGCAGTGTGCAGCAGTGCTAAGCCTAATTCCCTACCTCTCAGTGTGCAGGCATCTCCAAGGCCCCACCTGCTCACGTTCTCCTTTACTTCGTGCCCTGACACTCCTTTTCCAAGCGTTCACCAAAAGCCCTGGCTGGAGACAAGCCACTTAGGGAACACTGACTTGTGGTGTGGTACACAGGGCACGGCATGGTACAGCCAGGCACTGAGCAGCTGGACACAGCTGAGTCTGGGGGATGGGGAGAAGGCAGCTAGCAGGTGAGATTCCACCAGAGAGGGGGAAATAGAAATGACAGCCAGCTGGGTTAGCTGACTGCACAGAGTGACCTGGAGCTAATGCTGGTGCCCACTCACCCAATGGCCCCAATGCTTCCTGCCCCCTCGCTCGGGTGCAGAGGAGAGCAAAGCCACAGGTTGCTGTTTACCAGGCACCATAGCAACTTCCAAGACCATTAGCTGCAATCACAGCCTGCTCCACTACCTGACTGAAGGGCTGGATGTGTGATATTTAGTCTGACCTATAAAAATATCTCTGGAGCAACCTGCGTGCATAAGTGTCACATCAAATGTTTGTCATACAAGGGATGTGACACCAGGCACCTGATGGAGCATCACTGCAAGGGAAGGGGACCTGCCCCTGCAGGAGGCTTACAGCACACATCTCAGGTACGACAAAAATCAGCTGCTGACAGCAGGCACAGACTGTGACAAACAGACCCCGCTCTCCTCCTTACTTATGGGATCCTACACTCTCCATCACCAAGTCATTCCATTAAAGACGCACTTCATTACAAGCACCGACCCAGAGCTCTCCTTAAATGCCACAGAAGATGGCAAAATGCTGCCAGATGGAAGCAGCACGAGGACAGAACTCGGCACGTGGGGACGGGTGATGCGTCCAGGTGCCCTGGGCTGGCTGCAGCACAGCTGTGGGCAGTGATGGGCAGCTCAGCCAATGGTCACTCCTGTCCAACAGACACAAAGAGCATGAGATGTCCTCTGAAAGTTATCTGTCAGAGCTGAACTTCAAATGCCCGAGCCGGCATTTAGCTAGCTAGAACAAGAGACTGCCGTGCTCACATCTCTCAGCATAAAATTACAGAATCATATGGGACCTCTTGGGATCATCAAGTTCATCCTTGTGCTAAAGCAGGTTCCCTACAGCAGGTTGCAAAGAATGCGCTCCTAACAATTAACGCCTCTGTCACTCCTGCAGCCACCTGCAGATCATCATCTGCCTGCAGATTCTTTAAGCTCACTGTTACTCTCCTCAGACCGTGCTGCTTTGCAAGCAGGTTGGAGCCAGGTTGCAAAGGAGCAAAGCTGTGGTTGTGAGCTGGTGGCTCTGCTGGCAGCTCTGTGTGCTCACGTGGATCCAGGGCTGCTGTGGGTCTGCTGCAGAACCCCACACAGCATTAAGGCCGTGGATGTTTGTGACAGTGCTCTACTGTAACACCTGCAAGGAGATTCAAATAACTGGAAGAAGCTGTATGCATTTTCCATATAATAACTATCACATAGTATAGTATACAGCCACGTACAAATATGGTCATTTTAGCTGTAAAATCCCTACGTCGTTTACACACACACACCTGTACACACAGGGTACAGCAAACTGCTCTCTCCCAAACTCAAAAATCCTTCTTCTTAAAACACAGTAGCAATCTCAAGATCCACTGCTTCATTAGTACTAAAGCACGCCCTGAATTACATCTCATCAGTTACAGAGGCTGCTGCAAAATCAAAACACAGTGGCTGCAATATTGCACCCTCCTATGGCAACCTGTCTGTACACCTCCTTCATTTTCTGAACGCTGGAGATGCTGGAGTCTGCTGGCACAAGGCTCAGAATAAGGCTGCTCATTACAGTGGCTGAAACAGTCATTGAGGAGTTTTGGTCCTCTCCAGCTCAAGCTTTGACATCCTCCAGATGCCTCCTTTAAGAAATAGGGCTTTAATCACAGAATGGTTGGGTTGGAAGGGACCTCAAGGACCATGAAGCTCCAACCCCCCGCCACATGCAGGGCCACCAACCTCCACATTTCACAGCAGCCCAGGCTGCCCAGGGCCCCATCCAACCTGGCCTTGAACACCTCCAGGGATGGACGGGGCATCCACAGCCTCTCTGGGCAGCTGTTCCAGCACCTCACCGCTCTCATAGGAAAGAAAGCAAAGGCGTACTTGATTTTTGCCAACATTTTTGAAGGCCAAGCAATACTTGAATTCTGATTTTCTTGCATAAGAATAGTTTCATCAAAAGAAACAGTAGTATTTTCTGGCAGTCGGTATGGCCAACCAAAACAATCGAAATCATAGATGGCCATTGCTTCAAGAAAAAATAAAGAAATGAAAATTCCTACTGTAGTAAATGCAGTATTGGGGAAGAGGGAAAACACGACACGTTTTGTTTGTCAGCAGTCCATATTTTTTCAGATAACTTGCACCCTTTTACAACTACATAATTCACTAGTCCTATAAACGCTGCCATATAATCTTTAACACATGTGGGAGAGACTGGAACAGCTCGTGGCCAAAGCAGCTCTGAATTCTTATAGCTCATAAATGATTACTAAAAGATAAACTAAAAATATTCAAAACACGGAATGACTTGAGACAAACAACTCAGTACTAATGTGGCATTTTCACCCAAATTAGATTTAGGCTAAATAAACCCTGAGCTTTAATCATGACAGTAACACCTGAAACTTTCATCAGATTTAATGGTGGTTTGGTCTTTTTTCCATATCACCCAATTCACGTATCAAATTAATTTTTCACTTTACAGGATCTGGATAATGGTACCCTAAGAAAAGGATTGCAGAACACGTTTTCCTTCTGTCGTGTTCCTGTAAATGAAAAGGTAGAAAAATATCCAACTTTAAAGGACAAAATCATGTCCTGAAACCTTGCCCCATAGCAATACAAATAGATGCCTTGTGCAGAAAGGAAGGAAATGTCCTGCTGCCCCTCCTACCCATCGTGGAGCATTTAACACTGGTGTGCACGCCGTTCTCAAGGCCTGAGGTGGCTAAGGAATCATTTGCCATTTGAGAATGGAAATGGAGAAGAGCTCCAACGCACTCAGCAATTCAGATGGTGGGAGCAAAGCAGCATCAGCTGAATGGCATTCTCTGCTATCAAACACCACATCAAAAAGAATGAGGACCAAAAAATTCTAACCAACTGAAAAATGTAGGCACTTCTACAGTCTTCCCAGCAGGAATAAGTTCTACATTACAATTCACTCAACAATACTGCACAAACAGGCAAAACCTGCCTTTTCCACCACTTTTTCCATCCAGCCTTGTATCGTGTAAGCATAACCTTATTCCACGGAAGGGCAGCTGCCTCTTACTGCAACACCACTTCAAAATAAAGAGTTGTACCCATACTGGGGACTCCTGGAAGAGCCAGGGACAACACGCATCTCCAGCCCACTTCTCCCATGCCATTATTTGATCACTCACCATCATTAACAGACAAGTTAAGAGCTCACGGTGCCCACGCTGTGCTGCACGCCCATGAAGCCACAGCTGGAGACAAACCTGACAGAGGTTTTCATGGTGCACCATTGCTTGAAAATGCCACGCAGACGTGTCAGAAGACGCCCAGTCACGGGGTGTCCATTGGATGCCAAGGAGCTGTGAAGGTGTTACATGCAGCACACGCTGATGGATTCGGTTCCCAAGCAGCTGGTCGCCTGGGTCAGGCTAAATAACGCAGGAAGTATCAAATATCTTTCTCACAGGTATTCACATATTAAAATGACAAACTGTAGGGATGACTGCTAGCCTGGAGACACCGCCGTTCCATTATTTAACATCTATTTTTTTTTAAAGTGCCTGAGATTTCTCTGTAAAAAAAAAATAATGAACTTTACAAAATGTCACTTTTACTAACAGAAATTATGGCTTGAAGATGAATATTAAATATATTTTTTTTTAAGTTCACTTAAATAATGCTAAGGTTGTGACACAAGCTGACAAAAGCTGGGAAATGCAGAGCCATAGCTGACACTGCCCCTAATTCGCACGGCGGCCAGGAAGGACAGCAGGGCAGGAGTGCAGCTCCAGCCACCGACTGAAGCCTGGAGACTTTGATTTCTGTCATTTTGTAACCATGTCTTAACACATTTCCAAGAAATTTTTAATCCTTCCGTTTAGCAGAAGAAAATATTTTCACAGAAATTACCAATCACTTTTAATGCAGCTTCTACACCCAAGTCACGGGGTGCTCTTTTCCTCAGAGAAACTAAGAGTCAACAATATCATCCAAATATATGGATACTGGCCACAGGTACTACCCTAGATTTTATCTACAAAAACTGAATCCGTTTCCACTCTTGGATTGAGCAAAACAAAAAGCTATGGAGAAACAACACAAGGGCACCCAATGGGCAGCAAGTCCTGGGACCAGCACACGCTGAGCACAGCAATACACTGGGGTGAATAACAAGCACATCTGATTGTTCCCACATGATGTTTGTTACTTATATATATCAACTACATCGTATATTATATATGCAGCTCAGGATCATTCCTCTTCACTCAGCGTTGCCCAGCAAATCATAAGGTTGGACCCCCAAGTAGACAGAGGTGTGCAGTGGGGCAGGGTTATTATTCCATCTGGGGGAAGGGAAAACTAGGATGTCGTAAAGTGTTCACCCCGTACAGGAACTCATTATGCCACAGAACTTAGGTAACAGTAATAATGTGAGCAGGTATCTGACCATGACATCACTACGCCTTTTGAATGTTATAAAGCAATAAACAATAAAATCTCTCACAAATACTAGAATCATTGAATCGTAGAATCATTAAGGTTGGAAAAGACCTGTAAGACCATCAAACCCAACCATCAACCCATTGTCACCAATGCAACACAGTTCAAGTACTATGTGCAAGCTGAGCCCTCGGAGCAGCAGGGCTTAAGAAGTTAAACAAGACAACAGCAAACCAGCCATTCAACCAAAAGCAGTATTTTCCCAGTTATCCACTACCACCCACTCACCTCTTTAAAGTGAAAATAAACGATACATCTGATTCTTTATCAATTACACAGCCAAGATTCCCAGCCCAAATCCACTTTTTCTCTCTGCAGTGTTTACTTCACTCAGCAATTTTAATGGTTTTAATGGGATGCTGCACAATAACTTCAGCAGATTTTAGGACAGGATTCACAGATGATTCGCTATGCTTCTACAAACAGTGAACTAGAACCTATGCATTTGTAGCATCATTAGTTTTAACTTGCTCTAGTTTTACTATTTTCCCTCATTCAATAAATCCCCCAGAAACATTAAACACTAACTGGAAACGTGAGATTTTCTGATTACGGATCTCCTCCCTCGTCCCCTTGCTAAGTTCCCAGAGCAGCATTTGGGGTCATGGTGGTGCTTCAGTCAGAGCCAGCTCTGACAGGGAGAAATGCTCCTGCCCAGCCTCACTCCTCCTGGGCTGTATCACAAAACCTCAAACACAGCTGAGCCTTGCTCCACACAAGCACTTGTTGCAGGTACTGCTGCAGGAACGAGGCAGAATTAGAAGAAATGTTCATCACAACCTGAAAAAAGCTGGAGCTGCGAATGCAACTTTCTCCCACAGCACTTCAGAATCACTACATCAGTCAAACAGTTCTCCCAGTGCCAGCGGATGATAAAGAATTCAGCATAAAAATAATAAAAAATGGCCCAGATTGGAAGGGACCTCAAGGATGATGAAGCTCCAACCCCCCTGCAGGGCCACCAACCTCCACATTTCACAGCAGCCCAGACTGCCCAGGGCCCCATCCAACTTGGCCTTGAACACCTGCAGGGATGGACGGGGCATCCACAGCCTCTCTGGGCAGCTGTTCCAGCACCTCACCGCTCTCACAGCAAACAACTTCCCCCTGACATCCAACCTCAATCTGCCCTCCCTCAACTTCAAACCATTTTCCCTTGTCCTGCTATTATCTACCCTTGTAAAGAGTTGACTCCCCTCCTGTTTATAGGCTCAATTCAGGTACCTGGAAGGCTACAATGAAGTCACCCCGCAGCCTTCTCTTCTCCAGGCTGAACATACAGCCATATATGATGATACTAAAATCCAGGTATGTTTGCACTGTTCTCCTGGAACCCCATAAAAGTATGAGACTTAATTGAAACTTTTGCACCTGCAATCTCAGGATAACAAAACTACAGCATGTAAAACCTTTGTGCTTGCATTGCTTATTGATTCTCAGTAACATGCAGTTTCATTGAGAACAAAAATCTGAGTAGAAGCAGCTGCATGGCTCTGTTAGAAGATCTTTAAATCTTAAAGATTTTTGACAAGACACTGGCAAGGCTCCGGGATGTTGAAATAGGAATCGCTAGAAGAAGAAATACTCTGAAGGAAGGATGAAATTAGGTTAAAGCGAGTCAGGAACTCTGGCTGACACTGGTGCACCGTGGCAAGGTGATGTCAAGGAGAGGTCAGTGTGAGGCAGAGCACAAGGAGCACGTGCTCGCCAACCAAACACCCAGAGAGAAAGACAACCTATGGCTGGAGGGTGCTCAGCATCTCCGGCGCACCCTTGCAATTGGTGATCACCTTTGCAGGCCACTTCCTAATGCAACCATCTATCAGATTCCCTGCTACTCTTTCAAAATTAAGCAGAAAGAAAAAGATTTTTGTTTCCTTTTCTTCGCTTATTTTTTAACAGAGGCACTACAGAATTATGATGGTGTCCTTTTGGTAAACCAAAATGTCAGACACATATTATTCTTTTAAACATCTCCTGGCCTTTCTCTGAAAGGTTAAGGTGGTTTAAATAAATTTAGTCAAAGTAAATGACAGCTGAGGAAGAGTATTAGAAAACTATACTTATCAACAACCTCTTTTCCTTAAATTTAAACAAGTCATTCACCAAACTGCAGTTTAAGGAAATCACGGCAACGCGCGCTCTGCCCAGAAAGATGAAAACAACTTTAAGTGGTGAAGAAATGTTGGGTGGGAGAAATTACACACAAGTTAACAAATGTTAATGCACGGTCCTCCCTCTGCCAAAGTCACAAACCATGTTTTTTAAAAATAATTATGCAGCAGACTGATCTTCAGCATGGAACTGGCAATCAGAGCCGTCCTTTCCGTGCTCTTACATCACCTAAATGACAGGGGCTGAAATGGAACGGGCAAAGTCCTCAAATCACGTGGAAAGGAGTCGGGTGCACCACGCTAATGGTACACAACTGGTTTACAATTATTGTTATTAGCCACGGGAACTCTGTTTAGAGCAGGTGATTTGATATGTATTTATACCCCACGGGATGTAACTCTGAAAGCAGTTCTCACACATCTGAATGTCTCAGACTGCACACGTGCAAAATGTTCTTCGAAGTGGAAAAAAAGAATCTGCTAGTAAATCAAAAGGCTCTGCAAGAAAACCGTGCAGGAGGTTATTTATGAATCAGCAGTGAGAATTCTGATCTTGTACTTCGCTCTCAAATAAAGCACTTCTCCAAATACACTACTTTAATACGACCCGAGGCTTTCAGGGAAAGCAGGAACTGGAACCATTGCCCCCCAACAAACCCGAAAAGTGAGCGTGTCCCAACAGCTCCTGGAGGGATGCTGATGGAGCTGCATCTGCCCGCTGCTGGGCAAAGTTCTTTACAGAATGAAAACCAAACAGCAATGTGGTCCCAAGGGAAATCAAGGCCAATGGCTGAGGGCGGGATCGGCGCTCCAGGAAACCTCCCAGAACAGGACAAGGTACAACAATTCTGATTTATTGTGCCTGCTGTGCTCAGTTAACAGCCAGCGTGGAGAACCAAAGGGCTGCTCTATTTACACACAGCGTCCCACTAGGTGCTGCATGGTGCTCTCAGGTCCTAACACCTCAATGCTATTCCCAAGGAAGCAGTGGGAACTGGAAGGAGGCCATTCTCCCCATCCCACTGAAAGGAATCACTCACCTTGCAGGGAGCAGATCCAGTGGAAGGAAGAGGAAGCAGTACTGCTTTTTCCCCCAGAGGGTGGTGAGGCACTGTTCACATGTTGCCCAAGGAGGCTGTGGATGCCCCATCCCTGCAGGCATTCAAGGCCAGGCTGGATGTGGCTCTGGGCAGCCTGGGCTGCTGGTTGGCGACCTGCACACAGCAGGGGGTTGGAACTGGATGAGCATTGTGCTCCTTTGCAACCCAGGCCATTCTATGAAATTCCATACTTACAAACAGGACCACACAGCAGCAGAAACAACTGGCCTCCAGTCACCCTTTCCTACTGCATCTTCCTGAATAGCACACAGGTTCTCTTACACTCCAGTATGGCACTCCCCCTGGCCTGAAGGATTACCATCAGTGTGCAGACCCCACACCTCTGCAACTGGGGGTGCTGCCTCACCTCATCACCAACAGCTGGCACACTTCAGGGACTTGCTTCAGCAAGTTTCCACTTTAGTACGTCGTATTCTCCATCGTACATCATCTGACTTATTTCCCATGCAGATAAGGGGAAAAAGAGTCATTAATTTGGGCAAGGGTGAGGCAAGAGCAAGGAGCTGGTGGGAAGGCAGGGCTCCCAGGGCCTCCCCACCTCCAAAGCTCTCATATGAGGTCAGCTCACAACCCTGTGCCTGCTGCCAGAACAAACCAGGCCTGAGATCACCAGTACTTACACAAAGGCCAAATACTTGACGAAGACATCGTTATTTTATTTCCATACCATTACAAAGCCCTGCTTAAACATTTCCTCCCAGATTTGTCAAAAAACTTTATCTGACTTGTTGCAATTAAGCAAAAGCACAGCTGTGATGGAAGTACTGCTTTCAATAACACTGCAAAAATGTTATTTTTTGCTTTTTTTTTTTTTAACTAAAAAAAAATCCCACAGCATTATCGGTTTGTTGGCCCAGCACAAGGGCCCTACAAATTTCTCCCAAGTTTCCACAGAAATGCATTGATTAGAGCATAATTTCGGTTAATATTGCCCTCTTTCAGCGTGCTATGCTTGCTTACACTAACTGTGCACCTTCCCCTCGCAGCCGTTTTCATCTTTTGTTCGGCTCAGTAGGTTTCCTAACTGGTGGATTTTATTGAGTTAAATCAAGCTGTCACTTCATCTGCCTGAAGGATGACTCAAATACAACACATAATAATAAAAGAAAAGTAGGATAAAATAATCTTGTCAAGCCAGAAAAACTGATTGCTTGAAGTTGTAGCCTTCAATCAATACACTAATTCCACAATTTATACCTCTTTCAATTGGAGAGGAAAGAAACCCTGATATGGTATTTCTTGGCTCACTGACCAACTTTGACCTTCTATCTATGTGAATGTGGGATTAGCAAGTGCTTCTGCTTAGTGAAATCACCTATGAAAATAGGAAAGCAAATAGGTGACATTTGAGGTTCAAACTAACTTTATTAATTTCAGCAATGCAAGGGTTGCTTATTGCTCAAGCACTGTGGTTTCACCGCCGGAGCTCGCGGGGCAGCTCATGGTTTGCAGATGCTGTTACTATGGAGCAGGTAAGGCAAAGGCCGGGATGGGGCACCCAAAGCATCTCACCTCCCAGAAAAACAAAGCCACCACCGTTTGTGCATCACTTCACACTTCTGTAGGTTAAAAAGCACGCAACCCAACCCAGCTTTGCTACCTGCAGTCTGTAGATGAGAACCACGTGGATGAGGGCAGCTTATTTCGGCAGCCTCAGAAAGCAGTTTCTTAAGGTATAATGGACCGTTTTGACATTTTGTTAATTTTTTTTTTAAGGGTCCATCATTGCAAAAGCCTCTTTTATTTGTAAATTGTAATTAATCTGCATAGCTTTATAAAAGAACAATAAAACAGTTCATTTAAAAATTCTGGATGCTCTTCGGCTGTCAGATTTCTGCTTTGCTTTCATAATTCCTCCCCTGCAGGCACAAACCAGGAAATAAAAATTCTTTGTTTAGCAAGCCCTTTATATTTCACCCTGCCACCTGCTTAACTCAAGTTGTGGCATGCTATCAAACAGGCCCTGGAATGTGGGTTGTCCTTCTGCCCCGTGCCTTAAAAAGAAGAAAAGCCTGTGTAGACTGCTGCATTAGCTATGAGGTTGGAAGTGCCAGTCCATACTGCTGGAAATAATAATTAAGATAGAGCAACAGCTTATGGCTTATCTTTGACTGGGAACAATTAGCTTTTAAGGAGTTTCCCCGTTATCCCTGTTCCCTGGGATACTCCTTATGCTTATGTTCCATGATAGGTTCAGACCTGAGAAATAAAAGCTGAAGCCAGAAACGCATCTCAGCTGAGTGCTGAAAGGCACACTGCAGAATTTACAAGGGGCTGCCAGGCAGCAATTGGGGACAGCAGCAGGGGTGGGTGCTGGCACTGGAAGACTTGCTCACTATCTGTTGATGCATGTAATGGCCTCACGTTGCACCAGAGGAGGGTCAGGTTGGATATGAGGAACAATTCCTTCTCCAAAGAGCAGTCAGGCAGCAGCACAGCTGCCCAAGGAGTGGGGGTGACCATTGGGGCTGACCCACAGCTGTGGATGTGGCACTGAGGGATGTGGGCAGTGGGCATGGGGGGGTACTGGGGATAGGGAATCCTAGAGGACTTTCCCAACCTCAATGATTCCACAATTCATTGCACGCAAGAACTCAACCTGTATGAACAGAAAACCACATCCCAATGGCTCATTCAGAGACTGAATGAGCCTAGTTAAAAGTTAAACTTTGCAGCAGCTCTGCTCAAGGCAGGTCACCAGCAGTGCTGCAGTTCACAATCACAGAACGGCTTGGGTTAGAAGGGACCTAAAGATCATCCAGTTCCAACCCCCTGCCATGGACAGGGCTGCCACCCAACAGATCAGGCTGCCCAGAGCTCAATTCAACCTGGGTTTGAATGCCTCCCAGGACGGGGCACACAGCTTCTCACCCTCATGATCTCCCATGCCATGCATTTATCTGGGAACTCAGTCCCCACTGCATTTCTTATGCTCTCAACCACCAGAACCTGACCTGAGACACATCTGGGCTCACAGCTGAAGTGCCGTACAGGTAAATTAGTGGAAGTTTCCTTGTGAGAGGCCAAGGTCCGAGAACATACAGGTTTATCAGGCAGGTCTTCCAGGAACATCTGTGTCCTTAGAACAGGGCCAAACTGGGGAGCCTCCAAGCAGTGGGAAGCTGCAGACAGGCCTGCAAAGGAGCCGACCCACGGGGCTACATGAGGAACAACTGCAAGCATCAGGAACAGCTGGGAACTCAACCCACTGGGTGAAAACAACTGGCAGCCAACTTGGTCACCTTAACACAGCAATACTGCTGATGGTTCTCTGATGTATGCTGCCTCTAACCACAAGTGCAAGGAGCACAATTAAGCCTTCTACTTCCTTTTAGCAAGACACACTTTGATTAAGCTTTGCTTTATACTCAGAGTTTAGTTGCAGTACAACAACCTGCCTGAGACATCTCCACTTTTTTCCAGGTAGAGGATGGTATTTCCCCAGGCAGCAGCCCCAGCAACACAAAACACCTCCATGAAATACCGAATTCCCCCAGCGCAACTTCACTTCCTAACAGCATCACCCATCCCAGGTACAAGGCAGTGTCAGGCCCCTCTACTGCTCTGCACAAACGCTGCAGACAGACATTGAGCAAACACGGTGCTGCTGTTCTGCCTTCCTCACCACCTCTGGTAAATTACAGCATTTCTTTCAATGGGGTAACAACGTTAACGAGGCACTGTTAATAAAGAGAAATAAAGCACACAGCTGTTAGGTGGTCACCTTACACTCCGAACATCCTGACTCGGAGATGCTGAACTACTTAAATCTGGCACTGCTTTCATCCTGTTTCTTATGTGTAATTTTCACAGCAAAATGGAGAAAGTGCAAGAGGAAAATAAACACATAGAAAGAGGAAAAAGTTACTCTTGGTACCCCCAAAATTCCTTTTACTGACTACATGCAATGCCTAGAAAACAAATACAAATGTAAATACTGTGTGGGTAAGATGTTATTCTTTTTCACATTGGAAATTTGGATCTGCTCCACCGTAAGTGCCTGCAGGTAGAAGGGGCTACACCAAAACACTGCTTTTTTTCTCCTGGGTTTTAAGGGGAGGGAAACGTAAGAAGACATTTGCAGATAAGGAGGCACAGTCCCTGAGCCCACTGATCACACTGTCCTTGGATTTCTGCAGCAATGAGGGACACAGACATCTCACGCTGATCCTCTGGAGCTCGTGGAGATGAGGGTTAAGAAGCATTTGTAGCTGTTAGTTTGTTTGTGGCCAGGGAAGACGATGCTCAATGCCCTCAGTTCTCCAGGCCAGGGATGTCACTGTGACTAACCTCCTGACATTCAGTCTGATGCTCAAGAGCAAAGATTGCAGGCAGGGTCAGCCACTGCCAGCCCAGTTTCACCCAAAGTTTTGTTGCTGACACCATTGCTCAGCTGATTGCTCCTGAATACTTTCTTATTTAGCTCTACTTTCTGTCATTCATTAATTTTCTGCCAAACGAGCAAACGCTCATTTTAAAATTACCAAGTATTTGAAAAAGTAGGAAAAGATTTATCCAAAATGAAAAGGATAATTCACAGAATAAGTAAATAAGGGCGGGATGTAAGGCTGAACAAACCGAACAACCCCTGTGGCAGATGCACCAAGCTAAGGTATTCAATAACCCCAGCTGCAATGGACATGCAGCATTTGTGGTGGTCCAGACAGAAGAAAGAGCTGAATATTCCAGCAGCAGAGGGGCCACCAGCTTGTGATTTGAATTCAGAAAAAAAAAAAAAAAAGCAAACATTGTCAGTTTAACTGTTGAAACCACAGAGGTAATAGTTTATAGCTGAATCATGGCTCTGCTGCAGTTCAGCCCATTGCCCTGACCGCTCCTGAGGCACGCTGCGGGTGTCAGCTTCCCATCAACTTCCATCTTTGCAATACAGCTAATAAAAACCTCAGGCAGCTTCGCAGCTCCCAAGAAACAAAAATGCAGCAAGCAACAGAAACCACACAAACCAGAAATGAGATGATGAGTAAGCCACAAAGGCCAAAGCACCAAGATATGTGACTCATAGGATCATCGAGGTTGGAGAAGACCTCCAATGTCATCCAGTCCAACCACCCACCTCCCTCCCATGGCTTCCCCACTAACCCACGTCCCTCAGCACAACATCCAGTTGTTTCTTGAGCACTTCCAGGATAGTAACTCCACCACCTCCCTGGGCAGCCCATTCCAGTGCCTGACTGCTCCTTCAGAGAAGAAACTGTTCCCAAATTCCAACATAAACTCAAATAATTTCTTAAGTAAACAGCACACAGTGTTAACCCAGGCTCTAAGCTAACTGCCACAGCACTGACTACAGCATCTCCTCCTTTGGTGCTTCTAATTTAAAGGGAGAGAGTGCGACAGAGACAGAGAATACATACAGCAGGGCAAATATTTGTTGTATAAGATAAACACACAATTATCTAAAATGTAATCTTAATATGACTTATTAAAATAGATTACATTTTAATGCGCGCTGCAATTTGCACATTATATGGCACGCTCTATATGTGCAGCCTCTCCTCTGCGCCTACCCTGACAACCTGCACAACTGAAGATATATAGAGAGGCGAAAAAAATACCGCTATCTTTCTCTAAATGGATGTATTTGGTGTTGATAGTCAGATACAGTTTTCACCTTTATCCCAGCTTGTTTCTGACCCACTGAGTTAGTGTTAATCACCCCTGTAGGCACCAATAATTTCCCCATATGTGGAATTTGATAAGTTAGAGCACCCACTTCATTTCAAGAAGATTCCAGCTGGCTATCCAGTTATCGCTATGGACAGCTTCAAGCACTTCCATGCCTCTCCTTGTATTCTTAGCTTTATCAAGCGCTTTGCACTTTTTGTCTTTTATCTCTTAATTGAGACCTGACTGCAAGAAATGCCTATCTCTTAAAGTGTGGTGCATTAAGTATTAACTTTAACTGCTTTGGCTACTTGAGGTGCTGAAAACCTTAAGAAGCCAGGAAAAAGGTGAAAAATCTCCCCAAATCTCTATTTAGAGAAATTGTGTAAATGCTACAGTGCAATAAAAAGAAAATCGTTTTCCTTCCTCCTCTGCTTCTCCTCTCTCAAATGAAGAAAAAAAAAGAAAAAGAAAAAAGCATATGCTGGAAACAAAAGTAGACTTCCCACATATATTGTCTTAAATAGCAAGGCACTAAAATGCAAACGTTCTGGAAAAGGAATGTGAGACAGAATTAAGAAATTAACGTTAAGAAATTAACTGCTAAATAGCAGTTAGAGGTGATAAAGAATTCCTTCTGTCTCAACATAACGACTTGTTTGATCCTTCCAGTGAAGAACAGCAGCTGATCCCTCCTCGTGGAGGAACCTGGTGTGCATCTCACCTACAGCACAGTCAGCCTTGAAGTGAAGCTGTGGATGCCCCATCCCTGCAGGCATTCCAGGCCAGGCTGGATGTGGCTCTGGGCAGCCTGGGCTGCTGGTTGGTGACCTGCACACAGCAGGGGGTTGGGACGGGATGAGCAGTGTGGTCCTCTGCAACCCAGGCCATGCTGTGATTCTATGATCCAGAATGCTTTCAAAGAAGTTGGCAAAAACGCCCTTCTGAACCAGTCTTATCCTCTGTAAAATGGGATGAAAGCATCAGTGCTGACTTGCAGCCTTTGGATGGATGCTGGTACAAAATGCTCCACCTGGCAGCCTATGGTGGCCCACCAGAATGATTCCTTATGAATGATTGTTTTCTACTTGATAAAAAAAAAAATGATGAAAGAAAAGCATTAAGGACTTTCTCCCATTCAAACCCAATTTCTCAGGAGGACCAAACAACATTTCTTACATCAATTAGTTTGCAGCATGTAACAATAGCAGGACAGCAGGACTTGTCCCTTCCAGGAGCCCATTAACAGGAAGGAGCTCTGCATTCATGACTATAGGTGTCACTTGCAAGCCAGCAGCGTGGCAAAACACAGTGTTCTTTTACATCGGTGTATGTATTGATTTTGCTTTTTCTTATTGTTTAATAAATAAATAAATAAATCAACATTTCCAAAGGCTGTTTGCCTCTGAGAAACACCCAGAGAAATTCAGATCTTGCCCTGGACTGATTGCTTACTGCCTCAGCAGCTGTGCTGTACTCCATTACAGGCAAGGGAACCCCTGTCCACCGCCCTCCCAGGGAAGCCATGGATGAGGCAAACGAGATCAGGACTGTATGCAGGACAGATCGGGAAAAGGAAATACTGATAATGCAAAATAATCTTCTTTTTTTTAGAGATAAAGTCACTAGCAAGTGGGTCACATCATGAAGAGCACGCAGTATGCTCAACCCCCCACCCAAAGGATAACATGGAAATCAAAGCAGAGCAAGGGCCATAAAGGTGAAAAAGAAACTCGGAAGAAACACTTCTCAAGCTAACCCAGAAGGAATGGGGGATGTTACCTGTGGGACTCAAGAGGCAGAAAGGCTTTGCAGGGAGCACAACACTCCAGTGGGAAACAAAGACACGGACAAGGGCATTTGGGCTGATCGGGCACACAGGCAGAAGACAGACACCAAAGGGGTACAGGCAGACAGGGAGCACCAAGGGTTTGGTTTTCAAGTGCCTGACGCTGGGCAAGTGAGATAAAATATCTCAGGCAACACAAAGAGATGCCAATGTGTTGGTAGGGCAGTGAGGGCTGCCCAGCAGAAGCGCAGGCTGCTCCAAGCAGGGCTGTCCCAGCACCCAGCCCAACCCACAGCACATTCCCTTGTGGCCACAGCCTTCTGCGCCTGGCAAAGCCAGCAGGCCTGGCAGACACATCCCTGGGCACATCCACGTGGCTCTGCAGGCTGGAACCAGGAGCTGAGCTCTGCCACATGAGTTGCTCAGCAAAGCTCCCGGCATACAGCACCAACCCCAGCCCCACACAGATCCCCCCCGTGTATAAATACTGTGCACCAATATTCTGTTCTTCCAGCACGCTCATGAGGGGGGATTTTTTCCCCAAGATCCGTAAAGCAGAAGGAAAAAAGCTGAAAAGCCCGTAATCTCGTATCGTTCTCTTACAAGACCACAAAACTGTGGCTTTGTGTTACTTTTTGGAAGGTGGTTAAACTTGAAACACGAGGCTGGTGGGCTCATAGATCCCTTTGGGGAATCACTGCGGCACAGCATAGCGGGGGGCAACATTTAAAGCCCGGCTCGTAGCTCAGGCTGTAGGAAATGCAAAGTCTGCTGACAGGCAAAGTCCTCCCAGCAGAGGAGCACTCAGAACAAAAGGGAGCACGAGCCAAATTGCAGCGATCCCCTCACGGCCGTGCAACTCTCCAAACTCAGCTTTCCTTCCCGATGCGCTGCACAGCGCGGAACAACGTGAACCGTGCTGAGAAACATCTCTGCATTTGGTACAGGAGCACAGGCAGATGCAGCACTGCATTCCCCCAAACTGGCGAGCCATTTGACTACGAAGACGCCTGGTGTTACTGTCAGATTCAAGAGTTAAATATTCCAGGAGGAATTTGTTACTGCACAGCGATACATAATGCCTGAAAACCCCCTGCACCAATATTGCTCTCAAATTGGCAGCAAGTGAACAAGGGACATGAAGGATGCTTCAGCACAGTAACCTATCCTTCCTTCTCTCCTGGGAGCCACTTGGCCAGCTTTCATCCTCATAATTATAATAAATTTGACATTTCATAGATAATATTGATTTCTGTATTTTAGCATTTCACCATAGGTGACAGTCTAGCGTCAAGAATGAAATTTCTATTGATCTCCAGCGCATTAATCTCTCATGTGTATGTGATCATTTTTATAAGACCTTTTACTGCACATAAATCAATATTTCATATTTCCAGCTATGCCAGAGGAGATGTCATATTTGTAAACTGTGAGTTGACACCTGCAATTCCTTCCTGTTCAGCTTCAACTGTTCGGTAACAGTCGATTCAGGGTTGGGAAAGGATCAAGCTCCAGAAACAAGCCGGATGAAAAAGAGGAATGTAGGAGATAGTAATTAGCTTAATGAACAAAGCCGCGGAGTAAGTGAAATAAAGCTGTGTTTCTTCTGCTTACAGTTGCCTCATGAATACAAACACCTCAAGGCAGTTTGCTGCCCAGCTGATAATGCATTTTAATATGCTTACAGCACATTATAGCACAAACGCACTGAGGGAGTAGCAGCAGTTAGAAAATTATTAAGGACACTCTTACATTAACTGTCTTGCTTCACACACCTCTTTAACCATCATAATACTGCGTGTAAAATGTGTAATTTAAGAACTACGTCAAGTTTGACAAGGCACGAGAATTGTTTAGTTGCCATTCCAAGAACTGTGAGCGATGTTACTTAGCAAATGGTAATTGGAGTAATAGAATTCTCCTCTTCAAGCTGAAATATTTCCTCCCCCAAAGTAGCCGATGGAAGCAGTGACAGCAGGAACCACGGTGCCTCTTTGCAGAGGTTTAAGCGAGCGAGCTTAAATTCACATGAATAAAACATCTTTAAATAATATAGAATCTGCATCTAAATAAATAAAGCTCTCGAGGTGCTTTGGGATTTGTTAAATTAGTTAAATGAGCAATTACAGCATGACGGCCAGCGATCACACCCGAGCAGCAAACCGCTCTGAAGCATTCCGCACTTTTAATTATTTGCTAAATTGGTACAGACCTCCTAGAAATAGTTTGGGTGGTTTACCAGTTTGGGATAGAAACGGATAACCTGCAGTTTAACGAACGGAGTCACTCCAAATGACGTCTCTAACACACGATGATAAGAGCAGCATGCCAAGTGCTGGGGACGTACACATAATCATAACCATAAGCCTTCACACCTAAAGTGAAATCACCGCTCCGCCACTCTGAACTGCGATGCTCCCCATCGGAAGGCGCACAATGAGAGCAGCACGGTGCAGCACGGCACGCACAGCTGCAGGACACGGCCAGGACCCCAGGCCCAGCAGGGGCTGCTGCACAGCACCGCATTCCTGCTGCCCGCTTCGAGGCCGACTCTGAAATCCCCATTTTACAACAATCTCCTATAAGCGCTGTTGACACACTATTATTTCAAATTATACGTCTTTCCACCGCGAGGAAATGCTACCCTTGCTTCTTTTTAAAGGCCAATCCTTTTTGTTCATCTCTAAAACATGTTCGTGCCCATAAAGTATGTCACCCTCTGACTGTTTTAGCAGGATGACAGACACGCTATCAGAGTGTGACTGACCGCCGGATGAGTGAGCGGACCTCCGCCGTGCTGCCAGGGCTGACGGAGGGGTTGGGCTCAGACAGCTCCAGCAGAACAGGCGGCGGTGCTGGGAAAGCCACGGGGTGACAGGTGTCCTTACAAATAGTTCAGTCTTCCGAGTGTCACAGGAGTGAGTCTGCAGAGAGCCTTCTGCGCTGTCAGATTTGTTTTGTTTGGCAGGGAGTTAATAGTGTGGACTTGAAGCCCTGTGCACAGCAGCGAAGCTCTGCGCGTTGAGCTGTGCAGCCCTGGCAGATCCTGCGCTGCCCACTGCGGCCCCAGCACATTGCATAGGAAATCACAGAATGGTTGGGTTGGAAGGAACCTCAAGGATGATGAACATCCAACCCTCCTGCCACATGCAGGGCCACCAACCTCCACATTTAACAGCAGCCCAGGGCCCCATCCAACCTGGCCTTGAACACCTCCAGGGATGGACGGGGCATCCACAGCCTCTCTGGGCAGCTGTTCCAGCACCTCACCACTCTCACAGCAAAGAACTTAATCATGGGTTGGAGAAGACCCCTATGGTCGCCAAATCATAGAATGGCCTGGGTTGAAATTAGATGATCATTACGGTCCTTTTCAACCCCCGTGCCACAGGCAGGGTGGCCAACCACTGGAAATCCAACCCAACCCCAACCCACCTGCACCCATCCCACTTCTATACCACATTATGTCATAAGGAATTAATTTAACATAAAGTCATCAGGTTCAAACTTACACTTAAACAGTAACCCTCTGGATAGAGAACAGATGCCACACAGAGAAACAGCTTGCAGCTCCACACTGCTGTCCTGATCCAGAAGTGCAATTAAAGAAAGTGAACTTCACAGGAAGGAAATGTGCTTGGACACAGTTTCTCGGGTCTGCTCTTTAATGCTTTAAGAGTAACTCAGCACATACTAAAACTCTCAGTATTGGGATGGTAGTATTTATCTTTCCTGTTATTTGTTTCTCTCTGCTGACATATGCAGAGTAAAATATTCCAATGAAAACACTATTTTAAACTGAAAACAGACCTATAACCGAACAGAACTTGTGTCATCCCAGACTCAGTGCAGGATGACAGTATCTGGTTTCAGAACAAGGACGGTTCCACATGAGCCCCTTGCAGGACATACTCTCTGAATGAAATTACCCCCGTGGTTTCAATAGCGGATATTCACAACACATTGACAAAAAAAAAAAATGTTTTGCATTATGAAGTCAACGAGACAATAACTCACATTGTGGTCGGACTTTGGCTCGTATGGTTCAGATATTCCCATGGTTGAATTAACTGTACTCACCGGCAAGGGGAAGCACAGGAGAAAAGCAGCAGTTTCAGCCCTTCATAATCAACATAACCAAAGCGACCAAGTTTCAGAGAAGGAATTGCCCTCAGCACAAAATGTCAGATGCAGTGCAATGGCACAGTGTGCCTACCAGTCCTATGGGCCCACACTGCACTCTGCCCACTGCCACGAGACCACCGAGCATCTCTCTGTCAAACAGGGCCAGACGCCTCTGCAGCCAGCGAGCAGGGAGGGCAGAGCTCAGCTGGGGCAGCATGCTGACCGGTCCCAGCAGCTCAGGTGGGACGTGAGGGACAATTCCTTCTCCTAAGAGCAGTCAGGCAGTGGCACAGCTGCCCATGGAGTGGGGGGTGACCATCCCTGGGGGCATCCCAGAGCTGTGGGGATGTGGCACTGAGGGATGTGGGCAGTGGGCATGGGGGGGTGGGTGGGGTTGGGGATCTTAGAGGCCTTCTCCAACCTCAGTGATTCCACTGTTCTACAGTCAGGAAATCAGCTCCAGAGCGGGCAGGTCACTGCAGAACACACTTTGCACCGATCAGAAAGGATCCACATGGGAACGTCAGCAAAGAGTGGGGAAGCAAGTGCTCCTTGGAATTCATAGCCACAGAGAGCACCGAGCAGATCAAAAAAAGATAATTCATCAAGCTTCTCCCAGACTGTGCCTACAGCTGTGCCTCCAAGTGACCACTGTAAAACACCTCTGCAGCAGTGTTTGGCCAGCACTCGGTGCAACTTCACACTCAGTGCTGCCCACTGCCTATTTACACCAACCTCCTGGGGGATCCCAGCTCACACAGGCAGTGCTCACAGCCTGGGGCAGCTGTGAACCGACCTGCAGTCATCTCAGCAGCACTGCAGGAGGGGCGGCTTTGCTCTCTTCCCACCACCTGAACACAGTGAAACACAGCAAGCTGGGAGCCCACCCTAGCAGCAAGCACCTCCCCATCCCCCAAACACTCAGGTCCTGCAGCTGCAGCCCAGAGGAGCTCACCTGGAGCACCGCACTGGGACCCAGGGAATCTGGGTCTCATGAGCCAGGCTGACTACAAAAGGGAAGAGAATAACTAATACATAGATAGATAGCTATAGACAAATATATACATACACATACATATAGGATTTTTTTGTTTTGTTTTCTGGGGAAAAAAATCCTTTGAGATCAAGCTGAAATCTTTTCACTACTCTAAAACATCTCAAATTATATTTATATCCTTTAATTCCTCCATTAACTCTCTCTTGCTTTATTTTGGCCAGTATTAAATGAGAAAAAGGTCATTTTGAAATGAAAAGTGAAAAGTTCCATTTGGAAAACTTGGAAAGAAAATGTCACTTTTTTTTCCTTTTTTTGTCTTTTCCCCCCCGTCCCCCCAAAAATGTCTGCTTTTACCATCAAACCAATGACCTGAGCACCACACGACCCCAGAAATTCTCTCAGGTATGTCACAACCTACATTCAGCCATCCATACATTCAGTTAGAAGGAGCTCAGATGTCGCTCCTTCTCCACATACTTTCAGAACTGTGTTGTGTAAACACAGCAAACAAATATTTCCATTTACGTAACCGTGACCATCTCAAAGTCAACTAAATCAAAGACTCAGAATAAATAACTCTAACAGTTAAAGAACTAGTAGTTGTGTGTAGGAGCTACGTGTGCCATCACAAGCGCGCAAGAAAGGATTTCTACATCACACGGAGCATTCTTGTTTGAAAATAGGGCAATCAGAGACTCTAAAGCTACACTCAGAGGTTCATTTAGGGAGAGTTGCTCAGTATCGGTGCATCAATTCATCATTTGTGAGTTTTAAAATGACCTGTCACATCTCTGCGGAGGAATCTCTGAAGTGATGCTGCTTGGGGCAGGACGGTGATGACCTCCCAAGGTCCCTTCCAGCATGAGCTGTCCCATAGCCACACAGAGCCCATAAAGAAATCACCATGGTGCCACCGGAGAGATGTCCCACAGCAGGAGATGTCCTACAGCAACGGGCCCAAGCTGTACGAGCACACTTTGCGCTGAGGACAAACCCCTTGAAGTCGCTGAGGGTGCTGCCAAGAACCTGCCTGCTTCAGAAGGGCTTTGCAGGATCAGACCTTTGGTTTTCAAAATTAGTTTTGATGTGACCTAATGGCTTTTGTTTCTTTGAAAGGAATATGAAAGAATGACAGCAATATTGAATTTTAAAACCATGGTCAGTCCACCTGCAGAGCCTTTCTTGCATACTTTAATAAGGACTTTTACCATGTCATTATACATTTTAATTACACTGTTAAATGTCACAATCACACATGTTAATGACATCATTACACCTATTTACACCAATTATGTCATTTGATGCAATTATAGTAATTCCGCCAATACACACAAATCAATAAAAAGGTTTTGTTTGCATTTTTAAGCGAGCAGTCACAAAAGAATAACCTTCTACTTTCTAACAGAAAAGGGGCAAGTACTTGAATCCTGAAATGAAAAGAGTGACTTCTGAGGCCTGAGTCTTTCTCCCGTTGCTGTGAATAGGCAATAACTTTGTGTAAGGCAGCTAAGTCAGATGAGACAAGAAACCAGATAGCAAATCAGACCTTTTCTGGTTGTGTACATCTCCAAAATGCATAAACACACAAACCATGCATTTGGAAGAGACCAGGCAACCCTGTGACCAACTCCACACAAGCACGTGTCTGGCAGAAGCCATGGTCATCCTCAAGGACATCCAAAGAGATGGGGCCACCAGAAGGCACAACAAGCAGCACGCATCAGCTGGGGATCGAGATGTAGAAGTGGTGCCTTCAGCCATATTCATCCAGGTGGGATGCATCTTATCTCTCCTCTTGCTCTCCAGCATCTAACTCTTCATTTGTTTTTAATTCAGCCCTACTCAAGCGTTTCTCAAGAGAAATATCAACACACTGAAAGAAAATTGCATCAATATCTCAAGGCTGTGTAATATAATTAGAAGATGCTCAGAGGGTGGTGAGGCACTGGAACAGGCTGCCCAAGGAGGCTGTGGATGCCCCATCCCTGCAGGCATTCAAGGCCAGGCTGGATGTGGCTCTGGGCAGCCTGGGCTGCTGGTTGGAGACCTGCACATAGCAGGGGGTTGGAATTGGATGAGCATTGTGCTCCTTTGCAACCCAGGCCATTCTATGATAAATGCAAGTTACTTTAAAGGAAAAAAATAAAATAAAAATCAAGACCCAGAAGTTGACCCATTCCCACAGTCAGGACAGCAGATTTCTGGGGGCCAGCATCTCCCACCCAAGGAGGGGACCCTGATGGCTCCACCACATCAACAGGAATGAGCACAGGAGGAGCTCGTGCTACTGATGCTTACACATCCATCTACAAAACGACCTCTGTTAATAGGCTCTTCAGTCTAAGAAAGTTTGACCTTCATAAGGACCTCTGGGGTTTGATCAAATAATTCCCTAACCATGTCTTCGCTCAGATAGGCAGGTGAACTTCTACAATCTTCCAGTATAAATCACAGGAGCTAAAAATCACGGGGGCTTTTTTACTCCTTTAATCTTTCAGAGCATCCAGAAACTCATTAACATCCATCTCACCGCAGCACAACTGGACATGGCACCGCAGTACATCACTGTGATGATCAAGCCTTTTTCAGAGGCTAATTCCTGGGATGATACCTTCCTCTGTGCCTTCAGCCCTCAAACACATTTCATCCCCAGGTGTGCAGTCCAAATACATATTGGTAAGTAAAAATTAACAAGTCTCTCTGTATCAGGGATCTGCCTCACTCAACACTGACTAATCATTTTGTCTCAGTATCACTTGCAGACTTTGAAATGATTTTATGCTTCATCCAGATCAGCAACGGAAGCATTAAAATGCAAAAGTCCACTGCACCTATGCTTGACTTTTAAACTCATGGATCTTTCCTCCAAATTCCGCCAATGATTTGTTATTCACAGAGGGGGTGAAATCACTCCTTTTCCAGATGACCACACTGTTCACCTGATGGCTTACATTAGTTAATTCATATAACATACGAGTAATGGAAAAGACATGCTGGAATATACTTTTTGACTCCTTCCAAAGACAACCAGCAAATGCTGAAGCAAAGGCCCCTTATGGAGGAGGTTCTGTTATGGGGTGCTTCTTTGAAGGTGAATTATGCCCATTGCCATGCAAATACAGTGTAGTGGTCAGCTTGGTGCCATTACAAACAACTCCTCTCATTATGAATCAAAACTACATTTCTAAACTTCTGAGAAAGCACAAACTATATCAACCACAGGCCATTCATGCCAAGCAGCCTGACACAGGGAGCAGTAATCACAGAATCACAGAATCACTAAGGTTGGAAAAGACCTATAAGATCATCCAGTCCAACCATCCACCTATCACCCATGGTTCTTGCTAAACTATATCCCTCAACACAAAATCCAAACGTTCCTTAATCTCTGCTTCCACCTGGACACAGATGTCTAGTTTCCAGTTGTCACCACATTACTATTTTAGAGA
The DNA here is from genome assembly GCA_037305975.1 of Chrysolophus pictus. Taxonomy (NCBI): domain Eukaryota; kingdom Metazoa; phylum Chordata; class Aves; order Galliformes; family Phasianidae; genus Chrysolophus; species Chrysolophus pictus. Next base: position 1,309,449 of record CM074582.1, on the reverse strand, counting down.
AGTGCTGAAATCCTGACCAGAAAGCAGAGATTACTCGAGCCATGTGCGATGAAATAGCTGGGCAGCAGTTGGGTACCCACCAATGCCTCAAACCAAACCACTGGGAACAAAGCCTCACACCCAGGCAGCAGTATGGAATTTCATCTGCAATCTAGCCATGCACACGTGTCCTCATCCCTTCCCTTTCAGCTTCACAAGCAGTGGAGAAGTACATTCAAAACATACTGGGCATGCACAGCATGTTGTTTTATAAGCATTGAGTCTAATCACATTTCCCTGAGATAGGAAAAGAAATTCAGTGATGGCTATTTGATAATAAATGATCGACTTTGCAGCTCTTTAACTGGTGATAAAGTTCTTCCAAAAAGCATGTGTGACCATGGGGTGGGAAGGACAAGGTGAGAGATAAATACAAGTAAATCACTTGTAACTAGAAACCAAGAACTTAGAGCTTAGATTTAGCCCCAGAGTGAACAGCCCTAGAATTCTGTAACTGAAATGTATAATTCTTCACAACATTAGCTCGACTTTGCTGCCACATAAACTGAATATTACATGCAAAATAAACAGAGTAATTTTATTTATCAAGTTGCTTTGTGTTTACTTATGTGGGAAAAGTCAGTTCTCCCACGGTTAAAATACAGACTCTAAGTCAGTCAGGACTGTGACTTATCTGAAAAAGCAGAAATCCTGTAGGAGCCATTTTTCAGCTAGTGGTTAAACATCACAAAGGAGATAATTTCAGGAGCTGAGCCCTGCTACTTCCTACAACTAAAAAACTGCCCTTTGATTAATAGCATGCTGCTGTACAAGCAATGAGCTTACAGCAAACTGTTGCAATAATGTCTACGAGGCTTTCAAACTTCAGAACAGAGACTCGCTACCAAAAAAGCCAGTAAGCTCTGAATGTGTTGGTTAAAAAGCAAGGAGGAAGAACTGAAATACGAAGTCAATCTTGGTTTTCCATTTCTAATAGAATTTGAATGTGATTGGTTCTGTTCAGCTGTACACCAGTTTATCTGCCAAGCACGGGACCTAATTCGTCTGTCAAGGTACTGATAGCTCTTGGGAAATAAATGGAAGCATTCCATTAAAAGGCACAAGTCAAGAGAAAATAGCACAGCAAGACGAACTGATGATCCAACTTCTGATCTAACTTTAGATGTTAGATGTTGGGTTGAGGGACACGCTTTAGTGAGAGCTACTGGTGATAGGTGGACGGTTGGACTGGATTACCTTGTAGGTCTTTTCCAACCTTGGTGATTCTAGGTCTCTATGACAGGCTGGAATAAAGAGGTCAGACATCAGCAACAGCTGCTGGTCTGTGCAGTCACCTCAGCACTGTGGTAAGGTGCTTCCCAGAGCCAATGCATGGAGACGACAAAAGAAAACTGCTGTACTTTTTAACCAAACACACAGTTGGCACTGGGGGAAGACTGAAGAGCAATCGGCGGCAGCTCATTAGGACCAGATGCCTCTGACAGAGACATACAAACAACTGGTATCTTCTGCCACCAATCTCAGTGGACAGTTGGATGACCAGCTCTGTTCCCTCCAACCTCTTCAGTACAGTTGGTTGGCTCAAAAGTCACATTTTCAGGGCAGAAGTGTATGGTATCCACTGAGTAAGCTACAAAATCCCTCACGCAAACAAAGTTCATACAGTTACGCTGAGATGAATAACCAGCTCTCCATGTTGAAGATAATTTTTATAGCCAGTTCAACAATACATCGTGCCAGAACCAGTTCTGAAGCTCATCATGATCTTGACCCCCCTATGCAAGGTGCTAGAAAGACCTGTATTCTGCTTCTTCTGGGGAAAACCAAGTCATTAGTCAATGACCATGATGAAAACTCCAACAAATGTTAAGAAACAACTACACTGGCTAGGAAAAAATTGATGACTTTGTCCTGGAAGAGATGAAATCTAGAGAGGGGAAGTAGGAGCATTGCTCAAGGTCAGGAAGATGAGAAACAAACTCAATTCTGCTTTGTTGGCCAACTCAGTAGTCCCAGCTGAACTGCTCCCCAGCTGGCCCCCAATGCACTGCGCTCATGCTCGCACCATAGACCAAACCAACCAGGTTGTAGCTGGCACGAAGTCAGACCAGCACTCACAGGCACAGCCCTGATGCTGCCTGTACCAATTCTTCTCCTGCCACAGCCACAGGGCATCTCCCTGCACAGAGCTCACACCTTTGGTTGTCCCTCGCCTCAACAGCAGCTCTTGAGCCTATTGCCCACTGGCAATGGGCACTGGCAGCTCTTTGGTGGCTGCCCTCATCACAGAAAGGATATTTTAACCATATATGGGTCTAAATAATGCTGTATGGTATCAACAACTTTACACGGCTAAGCTAGGGCTTACCTGGGCACTGAAAGCAGCACAGCCACCCAGGCCAATGATCCAGCTCAGGCCAAAGCAACGGTGATAAAATTCCTCTTACATCTGCTTACAGGCTCCAAATACTCCTTAACCTACATGTAAATGAACACCATGAATTACCATTCTTTCTCTCTCACACACACAAAAAATAGAGGCTCTATTTTTCTGCAATGCTTCTGGTAGCCTTCAGAAGTACTTTTGTTGTGGCTTTGTTTAAGGCTGCTCCTTTATTCCCTCAGAAAATACGGCAATATTAAGAGATTTCATTTTCTCTTCATATTCAACGTGATCGGTTTCTGTGTCTGGATGGTTTGAAATATATTCTCCATTGGACAGATAAGTCTTGGGCAAATGACTGACCTTTGGAAATAATATTTATAATTTCAGAAATGTAAAACTTAACATTCTTTAGTAATCCAATATTAAAATACATTTAAGTTGATCTATTAAATGCTACGATCCGAACTTCTAAAAAAATGCGCAATAGAAAAACATTAACAATGTGTGTGGTTTAGAAAAATTCATTTATACAGCGGTCTGCAATGTCATGATGTATTTTAAATAAAAGAGCTACAGACAAAGGTATTGATTTTAGAGGCTTAACTAAATAAACAGTATGTAAATTCTGTCTTTTTCTATAAAATTAGATCAGAACGCACATATTACACTGTCTTTTTCTAAGGGAATGACAGCTATTGAATTTGGCAGACATTGGAATTTGGTTAAAGAGTTAAAGACCTTTGATCTTTGGTTTACAATTAAATGATACCTCTGTAAAAGGACAGTAGCAGAGTAGGCCAGACAGTATTTATGAGCGGCAGATGCAGGTGGGAGGTGTTGCAGGGGCTGCCAGGACACGGCACCGGGGCTCACTGCACCTTACTAACGTCATATCAGCTCAGGGGATGGTAATGAAGGCACGAGTGACCCAGGCTGGGCACGGGGAAACACTCAGGGAGCCTCTCTTGGGCTTTGAGCTGCCTTGTAACGCCACCCATCCAACCCCACAGCAGCACCCTGAGCAATGGAGGCTTCCAGCATACCACCCATGGGCATCTTATGGTGGTGAGGGACGTGCAACAGGAAAGCAAAGTTTGGGCTGAACGCCTCTCTGCCCCGCGCTGCTCCAATGGATGTTATGAGCAGCGCTCCGTGGGGCACAGCCTGCTGCTCTGCCTGCACCCACACGGAGCTGTGCTCCCACCGGCTGTGCCGCAGCTCCCAGCTCAACAACTGAGCAGCAGCGCTGCTGACCACCTCCGTATCTTTATTTAAAAAAAAAAAAAGGAAGATTTATTGATAACCTTTCTAACAAAGGGAAGCTCGCTCCCCAAGTTCCTTATTAATTTATGCTCCTCTGTAATTATCACTTAGACTAACCACCGGAGCTCTAATAAATGTATAATGAAAGCAGTAACAGAGCAAGCCGCAGTGCTTAATCTGAGATTACATATTTACAATAACAAATTATGCAATTCAGGTCTAGTTTAGGGCTTTCTGTTCCAGCCCACCCTCTCCGATGGGTTTTTTTTTTTTTTTTTTTCCCTTTCCTTCTTTGTTATGTCATTCTGCAGACAGATCCCAGGCTGTTTCCTGTCACCCACCGGAGCAAACTGCTCAACAGAAAGCACAGTTGGACAGCCCTTAATTAGTGCTACTTGGGATAGTCAGGATGAACGCCTGTGTCAGCATCTCACGTGTGTCCCCATCCGGCGGGCTCTGAGCACACACAGCACTCAGCACCAGGCAGGATCCGTCCACACACAGCCAGAGCCAACCCGCAGGGTGCAGGAGCACAATGCAAGCTGCACGCCTGGTGCTGCTGCCAGAAACGTGTGCAACAACCTTCCTTACGTTAATCGGCCTCTGAGTGTTCTGTTACAGCTTCCCAAGCATTGACTGCTTTATGTTCAAACCACACGCACAAGCTGCGCAACCAAATTAGTGCTGGAGGTGGAAGAATAAGCAGATAAAGATCAAAATAACTTCTTAGATCATTAAACGCCCTGATCTGAAATCAAAATGGTGTCATTCAACTATTTCAATATGAAACCCTTGTTTCTTCTGCAAAAGGAGGACTTGCATCACAGTATAGGACAGCTGATAGGCAGTAGGAGCATGCAGTAGCACCCCATGGCAAATAACTGTGCATTTCAGAAGGAAATAAAATTGCACACTACTGCAATGATTCGGAGTGGAAGTTGGCCAGCAGATGTTTTCAGTCATAGAACCATAGAATGGCCTGGGTTGCAAAGGACCACGATGCTCATCCAGTTCCAACCCTGCTACGTGCAGGGTCACCAACCAGCAGACCAGGCTGCCCAGAGCCACACAGTCACATGTGTTATTTCTGCTTCCCAACCACAGGAACCCAACTTTCAATGCAAAGTGGCCGACGAGTCCCCGAGAACAGCAGAACACACAGGCACACTGTTGTTTACATGAACACATGCAACATCTCACTGCCCGTGAGCGCTCCATGCACGCCCTGTGGAATTCCACATTCAAACAGTTTACAGCCACGCTGGCAGGAGAACAAAACCCAAACAAACAAACAGGGGCTTCATCTGCGTGCCATTCTTCTCCCTAATGCTCCACCAGCTCCACTCAGAGTTCAGGTAGCAAACAGGATGATTGATTGCCTCGGGTGCGCCAGTAGCAAAAACTGGAGATTCAGCTGGTTCTTCCTCTCCATTTTTCTTTTCCTGCTACACCATTAGAGCTGGACGCCATCAATTTAAGCAGGTACAGGATCATACCCTAAAAATAACTTGCCTGATCTCTCCATTTCTTGTTAGAGGAGACAGAAGTGGGGGCTTTGGCTACCGCACGACGGGCTTGTTACCATTTCCATTGTACTATCTACTGCTGAAACAGTCCGTGGCTCAGCAGCTGCCAGCAGCTGTGTCAGTGGCAGTGGTACTACACATATTTAGGTGTCACAAACACTCCCCGTTCGGGCAGAAGCAGCTGCTGTTTCCATGCAATACACATTTTAGCGACTGCTTTCCTTTGGGCTGCAGCACGGTGGCTTTCCATGCTGGTGGCAGCGCAGCCTTCTTTATAAGGATGAATGAAGATGAAAAGGAAGACAAATAGAAGTGAATGAGGCACTGCTTTATGTGATTCATGATAGCTTGCAGTAAGCCTGTTAGCCTCCGCCTGGCTCCCTTCTCAGAGAATAATGGATAGTTACAGTGTGTATAGTGACATTGTCAAACCATCAGGAATTGCTGATTATAGTGCTAAATATTGATCTCTGCTTCACATGTGTCAAAATTCTTTCTTCCCTTAATTAGAACTTCCCTAAGCACCATACGAGAACAAACCAAATATATCAGATCTCCGTGAAAGGGAGTGTGATACCAGAATATAATTGTGACCTCTTGTCTTCTTCTTTTCTCCTGAGTTTTGAGATGACTTCAGCTGTCTATCCTGCCCTTCCCAGCACATGTGATAATCATACTCATTTTTCCCAATCTAACCATAGGAAGATTTTTCCAAGGCTGTGCTTTTCATCATTTCAAACCACCGGGGCTGCAGTCAGATGGCAGGGAAACTTAAAGTGCCAGAAGGTGCCTTTTTCTATTTGTTTTTTTCATGGTACACTGCACCAGGCAATGACCTGTGGCAACAGTGTCACACAAAACGGAGACAAGTTCACCCAATCAAAGGGAGCTTTAAAATTAACACAGATCCCTTCATTTCTTCATGCAGGATCGGGGAAGGGCAATTTAATGGATGTCATAGGCTGCCGATTATCGCCCTGCAATCGCTGGCTGTACAGAAAAACAACTTTCGTTGTAAGGATTACTATGCATTATTTATATTAAAAACACACACTTCTCCTCATCAACAGAGTCGTGACAATTAATACTAATTTCGTATTACTGTTCAATCATCTTTCCTACTCTTTACAGTACTTATAATATAAAATAATGAAAGCCTGTGATGTATGGTTTCAATTTACTCCACAAACTGAGCACTTAAGTCATTTATCTTAGTTTACCTGTAATATACCGGGGCTCTTTTTGTATTGTTTTTTTAAACATGACACAATGGTACATTTACCTTTAGTTTGATGCCCTTGATAAAAATCAATACTTCATTAAAAGATCCCCAAAAACGTTAATTTCAGCACGGGAGGGGGAGCGGGAGAGAAGACGGTGATTATTTATGTAAAAAACTCTGACATTTGTATAACCACATGAATACGGTGCTAGCACTGCCAGCTCAGGGAACAGCAGGGATAAAGGCGTGCAACTCACGGAAATCATGGAGAAGGCAGACAGAAGGAGCACGTCCCAGCCTCTCCCCATCAGCAGCAAGCTGTACAACAGCGACTTTCCAGTAGGAAGTTTCCAGGAAAGAGCTACAAGTGTTCACGTCAACCACCCTTATCCTCACCCCCAGCCCAGTGCACAGCAGCTGAAGAAATGACCAATAAAATCCATTCTAGGCCTGTTCTATTTTAACCTTCCTAAGGAATCAGCCTAGCACACGACGACCAAGGCGCTCTTCCTTTTTCAGTTGAGGATGATCTCCATCAGCAGAATGGCAATAACCACAACAGTTGCACAGTGTTGCAGGTTCCCAAACCACAAATCACAAGAGCACAGCAGGATGCCAAGGGCTGGGACAGATGGCACAAGGCCCCCAGGTCTCCGAGTACTGAAAGAGCACACGCCTGCCTGCCAGAGTCTATGAGATGTAGATTCATACAACCATTGAGGTTGGAGAAGGCTTCTAGGATTAGATATCAGGAGGAAGTTTTTCAGCCAGAGGGTGGTGAGGCACTGGAACAGGTTGCCCAAGGAGGCTGTGGATGCCCCATCCCTGCAGGCATTCAAGGCCAGGCTGGATGTGGCTCTGGGCAGCCTGGGCTGCTGGTTGGCGACCTGCACATAGCAGGGGGTTGGAACTGGATGAGCATCGTGGGCCTTTGCAACCCAGGCCTTTTCAACCATATTCTATGATACGATTCTATGATCCCCAAGGCCAAGCCCACCCACCTCACCATGGCCACTGACCACATCCCTCAGTGCCACATCCCCACACATGGTGACCCCTCACACCCTGGGCAGCTCTACAGAGAGGAAATGTTTCCTGACACCCACCCCAACCCTCCCCTGGCACAACATGAGGCCATCACCTCTTGTTCTATCACTGGAGCAGGGGCCAACCCCCACCTCATCACAACCTCCTTTCAGGGCACTATAGGGAGCAGCAAGGTCTCCCCGACAGCATTGCTTGAGCAAACACGTACTATTGGCTTTGCCATAAAGGCTGGGTTGCTTTATGTGCAAATGGGGCTGCCCAAGACGTATGGGTAACCATCAGCATCCCACCCTGCAGTAGACAGGCAGCAGCAGAGGCAGTCATCGTGACCACACGGGTCATGCAGGGAATCACTGTCAGGCAGAATTAGATCTCACTTTCTCTGCTCCTTCCAGCAGCCTGTGCTGGTGAGCAGGGGAGCACTGGGAGCACACAGCACAGCAGCAGCCCTGCCTGTACCTTCTGCAAAGAGCCAACGCCGCTCAGTGACCTCCCTGATAAACTCAGATTGCTGTTATCAAACAGACAGCTGATAGTTACAGACAGCTATTGGATTTTTAGGAAAGGAACACAGAAAGCTGCTAGGTAACAAAGTGCTCTTTCTGTTCCAATTCACGTTTATGATTCTCTTTATTATTATTATTTTTATAATTTTGCCTTTTTGCAAAAAAAAAGCGATGTTCCCTCCAAGTCCCCATATCTTAACCCATAGCAGCACAAAAATAGACCAAATCTCTGCCTTCCTCTGACAGACAGGTCAGCATGGAATCCTGTACAGTGTGTGCTACACATCTTTATGATCTCAAAACAGCAGCAGTACAAACAAGCTTTAGAAAGCCACACCAACGGCATGACTTACACTCATTCTGAGGGCCTATTATGCTCCTAAAACAACACAAATAGCTTTTATTAGGCAAGCAGGAGTTAGTACTTTTGCGCACATAAAGATTATTGATCCGGGTCCGAACGCAGCCGTCCTGCAGCACAGCCAGGGAGGAACAGCTGATGAGGCAGAACGATGCTCAGTACTTAAGCTTTTAAAAATATTGCACCTGCAGATCACTGGGAACCGAGAAGAAAACATATCATTCCTTTATCCGCGGCGCATATTTAGAGCAATTCAGCAGAGGCAAATATGATCTGATCAATAAGGAAGCTTCTTGTCTTCTACACTTACGTCCTCCTCATGAATCTTAACCAAGAGAAATAATAATAAGTGACAGAGAAGGTTTATAGTGCTTTAAATAAGCAAGTGAGCCTCCTAAAGCTACGAGCGACGTTCTCTGGATATCAAAAATAATAACTGGTTTTGCAGCAGTGCAGCACGGAAACACAAGGGTATAAGATATACTGTACTTTAAGCTCTGTTTGATGAATCTGAGCACAGTTCCTGGGGGATAGATTACTTTAAACCATGCTCTTTTACTTTCTAATCCTGACTTGATTTGATTTGTACTTTAATACAGCTGCCTGGCAATTCAACAGCAAATAGAGACTATTTATGTAATCATATCGTAAGTAGTGGGACAAGAAGAAACTCTCCAGAACCTTTTTGGAAAATAGTTTGTTGTACTTTTTTATTTATTGAACAGCAGGGCTTCGGGCTTTTCAGTGCTCATTATAATTGGTTTTCTGCTTGAACTTTCAAAAACTGTCATGTCAATACTCAAACAGAATTTTTTTGCTTACTATATGGCTGTGGGCTCTATTTTCTCATGTGCTACTTGACAAAGTTCTTGTAATATCTCAGAGGCAAGTTCTGGAGCTTTAGTTGCTATTTAAGAAACTGGAAGTCAGAGTTGTTTTATCTCCTTGACAGTTCCTGCTCCACTCCTCACGGCTCCCCAGTGCCACTGTGGGACCTGCAGTGCTGCAGAGGAGCTGCCCGCCCCGTGCACTGCTCCTGCTCTGCACCGTCTGACTCACACTGAGCACACAGCTCAAAAGAGCAAACGTTCCCAGCACAGACAGGGACCAAAATGGGTGAGCAATGGAAATCCTTCAGGTGCCAAGCGAAGCCCTGCTTTGCCATAAAGGCTGGGTTGCTTTATGTGCAAATGGGGCTGCCCAAGACATATGGGTAACCATCAGCATCCCACCCTGCAGTAGACAGGGTGTCACCCAACTCTCACGTTGGTCCCTGCCAACAGATACACTCCTAAAGAGCTCTGCCCCACACCTCCATTTCTCCTTTCTTAAGCACCCTGAAATGTAATCATTTTCCACGCTGTCACAAAGACTGGATAACAAGAAATCCTTCATCCCCAACTCATAACAAGCATAGAAAGCATCATGTGCTGTATCCACCACCACAGGGATCTCTACCACCTGGTTACACTGTGCCAAAAGGGCAGCACGGGCAATAACACTTGGATTATTTTAGCACTTTAACGAAGAAGGAAGAACTCAGCACAGTTGATTGCTGGCTCTGTTTGTTAACCTACCAGGTCCATCTCCTGCACACATAACAAAACCACAACAAACACAGCTCAAACCTTTGGTTCTTATGGCACTGACAGTACTTAATCCGCACGGAAAGGACGTGAGATCTCCTGTCTTAAAGCTGAAGAATGTAGAGCTTCTCTTTAGAATAGGCCAGAACTGGCTTTTGTTCCCAGCATACACCCAGACAGCAATGGTGACACGTAGGAGTCTGAAGGCTATGAGCTTTGCTGGAATGAAGAACAGTGAATGAAGTGCAGGACTGAGAACCTGCCTGCCTGAACAGCACTGGGACCAGATGCAAATATCTTGGTCACAATTCAGCCAGCAGAACTCTGCTGTTAACTTACACTGGTAGAAAGAACAACATTTTTTGTTCTCCGTTCATATTCAGTTATAGATGAACAGCAAAACTAATGGTTAAAACAGTAAATTTTTGGGGCATTTAACATGGCTGGTAGAAGGACTCAACTGAAATCCCAACTTCAGCTTCAAAATATTTATGCCCGAGCAATTAACTAACAACGAATATCTAATAAATAGGAGAAAAAGGCTCCGTGCAACAGAAAATGCTCCCTGAAACTATAGCACAAAACGCAGGACATATTAAAATCTACTATTTCTCTCAAATATTTAGACAGCACAGATGTGTAAATATGTGCTGCTGTGAGCTTTCGCGTTAACCACAATCTGACACATGCTGTTGGGCTCTGGAAGTACAAAAGAGAAATTAGAGAGCGCAATTTAAGCGGCCAAAATTCGTATCAGAATCATATTTCAACTTGGAGCAAAAGAGTGCAGAAATGTTGGTAACAATCAGCTGGATAAAGGCTGCGGAGGTTTTCTAAAAATTACTGTGAATTTTGTATTGAGAAGACATTTGATACCAAATTCTCACTGGAGGATTTCTATTTGCTTTTCCATTTCCTTATTAGCTGGCGTTTTCTCTTTGCTCGATTAATGAAATCCTAACACTGTAACCCTTTTACAACTATTCGGCTGATGACAAAAACCAGCTGAGAATACACTCTGCCATTTCCCGCAGTATTTCAGAGACAATGGAGGGTCAATAATTTGGCACGAGGCGAGGAGATGGCAGCTCAGCCCATCCGCCCGCTGCGAGCAGAAAGCACAGCCCATCCTGCGGTTCCGCTTCCTAAAACTGCACCAGGGCGACTCTTTTAGTCAACTTGGAAATTTATATACTATACACTAACCCTCCTTTAATATCCTCGCTCTCTTTCCTCTGGGCATTTATTGCTGTTCTTTCTAGTTCAGTAACCAGTGAGCAGAAGGTTCATTAAAACTAATTGAATTGGAAACTTGTCCGCCCTGGGAAACGTTAACTCTTTGTTGTTATCTCCAGGAAATTCCTTTTGTTATTTCCCTTTGAATCCCACAGCCGGGCTCCAGCACGGCCATACCCACGGCTGACGGCAGCAGGGAGGGCTGCAGCCCCGCTCCAGCTTCAGAGCTGCGCTGCGTGCCGTGAGCCGGGCGCGGTGCCCGCGGGCAGCAGCACCGCTGCTTTAACCCCTGGCGGCTCTCCGTCGCATCCCCCCAGCTGGGAATCGGGTGTGCCGCAGGTGTCTGCCGCTCCTTCCCTTCCACGCAGCGAAACGAGCTGCAGAACTGGGGGTTCAGGGCTCCCGACTGCCCCGATGGAGATCTGCACGCCATCGGCCAGAAGCACGGAGCGGAGGCTGCGTTAAACGAGCAACTGAGCGCTGCGAGGGAGCGCCGGGGAGGGTCAGCCTGCACCGTGTAGCAAACCTTCCCTCGCCGCCTTCTTTTAATCATTTGTGAGCAATGCTTACAAAGCAGACGGGACGCGGCGCCTCACCCGGCTCTGTGCAGCTTGAAAATATCGACGAAATAAAGCACTTGATAATAGTCACAGTGGTAGATTTTTGACAGCTTTAAAAATCAATCGAAAATAACAGGCAACCCACTGTTGCTAATAAAAGTAAATATTTATGACTGATTTGACTGAGCTTCAATACCAGTCAATCACTTTCCAAAGGATCTTTGCAATTCATTAACCTCTTTTTACTGGTCTTGTCCCTGTTGGTATTAGCCATTAAAAGAGAATAAGGGAGGGGGACTTGATTTTTCTGTTCTCATCATTCATAGCTTATTTGTTCATTCCCTCCATTCCCATACGTTGCTGTTAAATTGATTGTCTGTTTAGTCATATGAATGATAAAGTAGCTGTGCCAGGAGGAATGAAAGCCTCCATTAATTCCCGAGAAGGGTGGGCTTCTTTGATTCAGCCTCAGCCTAAACCCAAACTACTTCCCCTAGTTTCCTACAGCACCAGTAACTAAATTTAGACCATAACATACTGCTGATATTAAGTGCCATAATTCTCCCCACAAACTTTTTGCTGTCAAAACTTCAGGGAAAATTATATTTATTAACAGCTGATAAAGGCTGTTATCATCACTCTGGTACCCTTAGTCTGTAAGATGACAGTAGAAAAAAAAAGAAACCTAATTTCGTTTTGTAATGTAAATATGATTTCTAAATAAGCGTTTGCACGCGATAATGAAAGAACATCACACAGCTGTTCCTTTAAATAATAAGGACGATAGCGTGGGGTCTGACTTCACCTAACTTACACCAACCCCATACGATTGTTTTTATTTTAAGCTGATGAGCCATGGTGCTATTCTAAACACAACATTCAGATAGAGAAGCCACGCAGTGCCCAATCCCTTCGGGATACCCAAAGTGATGCTGGTGATGCACATGGGCAGATGCTTGCATTGATGCAGCGCTGCAATAAATGGACTTCCAGTTGTTTACACCTCTTGCCCTGTGGCTGAGGAACCCGTTTGTGGAGATACACAACTTCTGCAGGATGCAGTTAAACACTCACTCCTGTGCCTCTCTGCATTCTACATCCCCTCAGCAAAACACTTTGCAACTCATCACAGTTGGGGTATAACCATGGAGAAACCTGTCCCACACCACAGCAGCTCTTGGCAGCTGTCACTTCTTACAGGTCTCAACATATGGAGTTTGGTCGTCCACCATAACCACCAGTTTTCTACTTCCTTCTTTCACACAAAACACCTGCAAAACAGAGCACTGTAAAGCCAGTATTTTCCTATCTGTGAGGCCATAAAAGCCAAGGGTATGGAAGTGCAATGGCCGTTAATGGAGCAACAGATTCCTCGGAGAAGTTTCCTGCTCCATAAAGCAGCATTACACAAAGGGGGGTCATCCGCATTCACGGGATTGTTAACTGCGTTCCAGCACACCCAGCACAACAGTAATGCAACAAGCAGCTCAAACCACTGTCCTTCAGAACGGTGAAGGGAAAACCCAAAGGATGTTACAACTAACTGCATCGCTTAAACAACTGTCACACTGCCACAGGTAATTCACAGGCAGATGCAAACCTTCCAGTTCCATCCCCACTCCATACCTTCACCACAGGCCTCCCTCTGAACCTCATCCTGTTACACACACCAGGCAGAAGGGGCCGTGGTCAGGGAGCTCCCAGCAGCAGGATGAGGGCAGTCCTGAAGCACCGCGCTTCCTGCTCCCCTCGAAACCAAAGCAAGGCAGCAGGAAAGACACCCAGGGCTCTGCACAGCTCAGGGTCCCAGCTCAGGCTCAGCACACTTCGTGCAGTCGTCATTCATCCCTCTGTCGCCTTCAGACTGGATTACTGCAAGGGGCTGCAGCACGAGGCTGTGCCAAAAGGTCACTCGCTCTCCATCTGGTGCAGAATGTGGCAATGGGATTATTTAAGGTCGTCAGCTGAAGACAATATATCTTTACATCACGATGGTGCAGGCCATCCTACCTCCTTATTCACTACCAGGCCCAATTCAAGGTGACGATTATGGCAGCGGATGAATTACGTGTGCAGAACATTTTTTTGACAAACGGCCCACCCTCTTCTGCTTATGAATTATCCCTACATAAACTTCTGTTGATACTTATTTGTTACACTCATTTATAAGCCACTCTGATTTATTCGATGACTCATTTACAACAACAAGGAGAACTAGAGGTTGCTGACAGACCACTGAGCCTTGCCTCGGGCTTTTGTTTTCTGTCTGGCCATTTCAGCCACACGGCGTTGTTTCTCATCAGACAGTTATCCTACAGTTTCCAAGTGGTTTGCATACCCCCAGCTAAGGGAACTCAGACTGGATGTGAAGGCCTTAACTATTTGGCAGGGAGCATTCAATTAAAGAACCTTCACTCTGGAACTTTTCTGCTGAGCTTCTGAGAAGACAACACCACTTTGTTTCTGCAAGCTTTCCTACTATGTACAAGATAAGAATGTATTTTCAGCTGCTAGTCAAAGCATTCCTTGGCTGCAGGCTTGGATAGAAAAAAAATCTCTCTCTCTTTCGCTCCAAGATTCTAACTTGTCATAGAACCATGGAATCATTCACGTTAGAAAAGACCTCAAAGATGACCAATCCAACCATCCCCACCAAGCCCACCAACCACATCCACTTGAAGGAGCAAGTTTTACAAATAGCAGAACAACTGCTTCTGATTCTTCAGCAAACAGGATCTTAAACTTTGCTTTTGGAAATCACCACCACTCGTTCCACGTGATGCAGCACGACAGCATGGAGTGGTGTCACATCACTGCCGCACGCCTGGCATGGAGCCCAGCTAACCTCCCTACAGAGCTCACAGGTGAAGACAGGACCTGCACAGAGTCAGACAACGTAAATTCTGTTTAGGCAGAACTCAGGCAATAAGATAAAGACCACAAAACCCCTTTTATCCTCCTCTTTCACTGAAGATGAATGAAATCCTCTTTAAGTGTTTGCAGTAGGTAGGAAAGCCACACAAACCTATGGAGAGGCACACACCACGGAGAACTGAAGTTATTACCCATGTCTGTGCTCACTGATTTTGTTCAGGCTTCTCCTCAGATCCAGCACAGAAACACACGCAAGTGACCCCAGGAAGATTCCCGTGCCCACATTCCCTAGATGAGGATGGCAGCAAGGCACGGGGCTGTGGCTCTCAGCAGCACCAGCACAACCCACCCAGTGCCCCAGGATGCTTGTAAGTATTGCAGAGGGTCTTACAGATAGCCTGTATAACTTCTGTTGGGTCTCAGACTTAAGGTCCTTATGTTTAACCCATTTGAGGACACCTGTAATGGAAGACAACGCGTGGGAACGGGCATTCAGACATGACTGTCAGAAGTTCTGCTGACTGCATGGGGCGCTTCGCTTGATTTCTTGTCGATAAATACAGAACATATTTACAGCTGTCAATGACAGATGTTCAGTGCAAATATTATTCCGGCAGATTTCTTAATCAGATGGTGTAATGTAATGCACAATAGCATCACTTTAAAAAAAAAAAACTATGAATACAATGGAAAAAAACCATTCAAAAGGCAAAACTGCTTCTGCACAATTCCTAATGAACGACTCTTTTCTCATCAATGGAACGATGCTACCAGACACACAAAACTTCTTTCCTAGTTATAAGAAACCAAATAATTTTAAATTATATACATGTTCACCTTCATGTTCAGGTGCAGAGGAGTCCCACACACTATGACCTGTATTTGTTTAGCGCCATGGAAACCATTTCACTCCATTATCCAAACATTATTTACATAAAACCAGGAGGGAAAAGGTAAGAGAAAATAAAAGTGACACAGACAGAAATAATAACAGCAATTGGATTCATGGTGGGGAAGTGGGCAAGGAACCAAGAGGGCTTTAATGAAATTTACATGCACTGAGGGTATCAGTGTATGAGGAGCTGATTGCATCAAGATGGGATAAAAAGAAAAAGTCAGGGCTTTGTGAAGTAAGATTTTCTTCTTCCTGCAGTAGCACCTGTATGGCTACTTATCAGAGTGATGAATCTTACTTAAACAGAGCAGAGAAACTTGGCAGGAAAGCCACGATGGCACAACAGGTAAAGGAGCAGCAAGGCAGTGATCACAGAGCATTTGTAACGGGCAATCAAACAGCGATCTGGAAATCAGACACACCTCTAATGGGAGAAACACTGCTGCTGAAGGCTGCAAAGAGCTGCCTGAGGATGACATGTTCCTCAAACACCAGGATTGCTCTGAGTTTCGCCCCTCCTTGCAGCCTTGCTGGGCTGCTGCAGCCTCCTTCACAGCCTGCTGAAGTCCTGAGCACTGCTCCACCCCCCTCTAAGCATTCAGGATGATCAGAACATAGGGCATATCAGTAAAAGCTGAATTTAGCACAGACACTTCCCTGTTTGTCCAGCTCATCAAACTACTGAAGCCAAGAGTTCTGCAAATAAAGGAAGGGAAAAGAAAAAAAACCAGCAAGGGACCCAAGAACCGCCTCAGCCAGTTTTTCTGCCTTATGCAGAGATGCACCTCAATGGAGCACGGCCTCTCCCAGGACGTCAGCCCCAGTCTGACATCAGCAGCCCTACCCACAGCCACAGCTCCAGAGGGATGGCTCCCAAAGACATTCACAACCAACTGCTGGAACGCCAATCCTTCCGCGCCACTTCATTAAAAGAAGTTAGTTTAATGCCTTTCACACATTTAGAGCCAAGGAACACAATAGATATGCACTCACTCCAGCCCAGAGCAGCACAGGATGGTGAACCAACTATTCACAAATGGCTTTTTCCTGACCTGACAGAGGACAGGAGCCCTCACTGAGAGAGCAGTGGACCCAAAGCCATGCTGATCCCTTCCATGTTGGCAGGGGAGCAGCCCCAGCAGCAGCTCCCAGCAAAGGCACGGATGTACCGGTGTCTCAGAGAGGCCCTGAAGCCCACCAAACCTCTCAGAATTCACAGTCCAGCACAACCACAACCAATTGTTAACTCATTTTCGCAACAGTAGGAGGATTAACTTCAGCACTGAGGTTAGCATTAATTGTTGGCTGATCTCATCCTTAATTGCAACTGAAAATGCAATCCTCTTCGTCCTCTGTCACGTCTTAAGGTTTCATGGTGCTTGGCTGTCTCGTGTGCTACAAAACATACACCCTATTCTCATCTCAGTAATGACCACACAGTAAGCAAGTAAAATTATTTCACACGTACCACGTGTGGCTTTCAATGGCACGGAAGGAAAGGGACCACTGACTGCTAAAAATAAATTATACCATCAACAGCTCTGAATTTTGAAGTGCAGCACAACACCTCTCCTACCACACCTCCCCTTCCCTGCGTTGCACAACTTCACAACAGCAGAAAAACATCT
Source organism: Chrysolophus pictus (assembly GCA_037305975.1). NCBI lineage: Eukaryota > Metazoa > Chordata > Aves > Galliformes > Phasianidae > Chrysolophus > Chrysolophus pictus. The sequence continues at coordinate 1,292,359 of CM074582.1, read as the reverse complement.
GACCTTCGATGGAGTTCCACCGCTGGAACAACATAATTACAAGTGAAGAAATTGGATAATTAGGATTAAAAAGAAGTTAAGAAGCGATTTCTTGCATTTACTAAAGCAGAAAACATAAATTGCCACTAACACACTGTCTTCATACATTAAACAAACATTCTCAAGTACTTCCCACAGTAGTTACTCTAAACAACATGTATCCAGCACAGGCCCACATTTATCAGTGAATTACAGAAGGATCTGGGCTGTGTGAGAAGATGCTTTTCTCCACTTTTCCCCCATCTAACTTGACAGCATGACAAACTGATGCCAGGGTGGGTTTTTAACTCATTACTGCCTTTCAGCAAGCAAGAATAAGAAAGCATGGCAGGATGCACAAGGAGTGATCCGCTACAGACGTGAGCTCCAGAGATCCTATTTGCACTGTTTACAAACCCTCACCATCCTGCTGACGTCAGGGACTCACCCCTATCAACAGAGATGCGCAAGAACAAAGGAAGCTTGGGAGAACAAAAAAAATGAAGATGGGGAAGAGATGCAGGAGCGATGAGACCAAGCTGTAACCTAAAAAAATACCCCTTGATCTGAAGCCGTGTCTGCTGGTTTATAGATCAGTGAACTCCAAAGGCAGAGTAAAGGAAAGGAGTGCACTGAGTAAAGAGACCGCGAGTTAGAAATACGTCAGCAGCTACAGGATATGAAATGAGACCAGCTGCCTCCCAGACGGGATACCACAGAGTACGTGCAGGCACAGCAGCTCTTTGGAAAAGCCACAGAACTTGGTAGTCCATCATGAAGACCTCCTGATTGCAGAGCTCACAGAGCTCGGACAGCCCTGCCGCTCACTGAAACCAGGAAGCCACGTCCCCCTCATTTAGGACAGCTCGAGCCCTGATGATGATCTCACTGGGTGCAATTTTACTGATGGCCACTGACACAGTTTGTTATCTCCTGTGATAGATGCAGTGCTGCCTCCTTCCCTTCCAACAATTTTACTGTGATCCTCTGCAGCTTCTCTCCATGAGCAGAATGTACCCCAACAGGGCCACAGGTACCAACCCACACTGGTACCTGCGTGTACCCCACAGCTGCTGACATCTGAAACTGTCTCAACTCTTCTGAGCTAAGAAGGGCCTTACCAAACATACTACTGTACGTATTAATTAATGACAACCCAACTAAAACACACCAGCTGGCTTTTTTGGGGTTGTTTTTTGAAATTTTTAAAAAAATCTCTTATATTCTGTAGAATTCTGACTCTAATCTGTTAGATCCTACATAACTCCAAAAAACAACCCTTCTCTCACTCTCAATCCTAGAATGGCCTGGGTTGCAAAGGCCCACAGTGCTCATCCAGTTCCAACCCCCTGCTGTGTGCAGGTCACCAACCAGCAGCCCAGGCTGCCCAGAGCCACATCCAGCCTGGCCTTGAATGCCTGCAGGGATGGGGCATCCACAGCCTCCTTGGGCAACCTGTTCCAGTGCCTCACCACCCTCTGGCTGAAAAACTTCCTCCTGTTATCCAACCTAAACCTCCCCTGTGTCAGTTTAAAACCCCCTTGTCCTGTCACTACCCAAAGCTGAGGAGGAGCAGAGATAGTGTTCTCAATAAGGCAAACTCCACTCATCACCTGCCTTCCAGAAACAAAAAGGCAAATTAATTGTACGTAAAACAACTGGAAATGGGACTACATAGGGAAGAAACCTCAACATGTGCTCCCCCTGTGCTCAAACAGCCAGACAGAGCCTTGTGGGCAGTGGTGTGCCACATCCCATCCGGCCCTTCCCCACCACCACAGCTTTTGTTTGGAGAGATCTCAGTGAATGCTTCCACACCTTCTCTGGGTGTTCCAATCAATATAAAAAATGAACCACACTTGGTAAACACCGTGATCACATCAATTGCTATTGTATTTGTAATTACATTCATTTATCAAATGTGCTACTAGGATGATCATAATCATCTCAACATATCCATAAAAACTATCTAACTAACATTATCTCAAGGTGTGCACGCATCTCTAAGCCATGAATCATCCGTCCTGAGTTATGAACTTACTACACTTACAGAGGAGTATTTGGGGAAATTCTGAACTATTTAGAGACTCTATTTTCATTAAATATCATCTTCCTGCTCAGCTGTGGTACTAATAAGGAAAAAAAAAAACAGGACAAAGATTCAAAACTCTTCATTTCACCTGAATAGGAGCACATTTTGTTCCTGAGGTTCGGATGTCAAAGGGCACAGCAGACTGACCAGGCAGTGGTAAACCTGTTATTCAATGCACCTCACTAATCCTAAATACAGGTTTATTTTGAGAAAGCGAGAGACGACTGACATCACATTCTTGAGTACAACACAGAATCAGAACAGTGCATTTCAGCTGTTTTCCCTCTCACCAGGACCACCATGATCCAATATATCTGCGTTTCTCACTAAGCCTTCAGACAGCTGTTAAACACATGCATTAAGGAAAAAGGCTTATGGATGATAAACATAGAGTGTTCTCTGCTTAAATTAATGGGAAAAAGGACTTCCCTCCCTCCCCCCAAAAAAGACAAGCACATACCTGTAAGAATCTACTTTGTTTTCAGCCCAAGCCCTGTTTCACATGTTGTCTTTCCCTGCATGCATCCAAATGATGCATTCCATTGCCCAGGAAAACCTCAGAGTATGTTCAATGGTAGAAACATCTGAGCTGAAAAGGACCACAATGATCATCTCTCATTTCAACCCCCCTGCTATATGCAGGGTCACCAACCACCAGAGCCACATCCAGCCTGGATATAAAGCACCAGCCTGGATATAAAGCAGTTCTTTCCTATTTCCCCTTCAGTCACTGATGTCCCTGGGCATGGTGATGCACAACGCCACTTGGAAGCTGCCGCAAGAAAAATGTAAGCCATCAGTAAAGGTAGAAATGGGGCACTCTTTGCCCAGCACAGTGCAGAGCACAGGCGCAGTGAAAAGGAGCACTGACAGAGCTGTTCTGCACTCATCAGGTACGAAGTGCTTCATTTTAAAAATGCTCTATAATATATATAAAAATTTTCTATATAAAAATGCCTTGTAGCTCTGAGCTACAAGGCTGCATGCAAGCAAACAGGGCTTCTCTGGCACGATGTGGAGACTGAGCATTACAATCTGGACCATAACTGGTGCTCTCAACCATCACCAGATGCTCTGCATACATCTGAGCCCTCCTGTATGCATATTACAGCCATTATGTCACAGGAAACAATGATGATGCCAAGAGCAAGCCAACAGATGAGGACCTGCCCTGGAAACCTTACCAACACTTGTTACACCAAATTCTTATAGGCAAGGCTTGCCTGGTTCCTCTAGCATTTATCTCTGGAGAAATTAAACATGAAACATAGCACCTGAGGTCTCACTGACCAACAACGCGTATTCCTGAGATGCTCAGAAAGAACCAGATGCTCCCAAAAGTGTCTGAACCCAACCTCTGCCAGTTTCTGCACTCGTGGTGATGCTGACTGCTACAGCCCAAAGCACACTGAGCCTACGGAGACCTTTTCCCTTCCTTAGGAATGGATTTTGGATCACACCCTACAGAAGTAAGTGGTGCTGAGCCGAGACCTAAACCACAACCTCACTGCAGACCTTCATCCGTGGTTATACAACAGGTCCCTGATCTTAACTACACATCTGGCTTTGAAACAAAAGAAAGTGATTAAGTCAGATGAATAAAAGGACATCTCCAAAATGCTGCGTTACCACTGTTCTCTTTGGAACATCACCACCTCCTGCCCAAATTCCATCAAGCATCCACAAAAGGGAAAGACTGAAAAGTAACAATTCAGGAACTAATTGATAAAAATCCACTAAAAGAGAATTGGCAGTATAATCTCAGCTATTTCGATTGATTTATTAGTTAAAACTGTGCTTATAATCAATTGCCCTCCAGATAAAGAGGTGGTTTAAGCTGGGTGGTAGCTTAGATCACTTACAAAAGATCCAGGGCAAACCCCGAGCAATTATGTAGTCCTAAAACAGACTCCTACACTGAATCCATTAACAAAATTTAAGTATATAAGCACTGTCTTTTGGATGTTCTGGAATATTAATTAGAACTGATATATAAAATGCATTTAATTACAGCTAAGTGTGAATATGGATGAATGGCTGCGCACAAAAAGCATTACACATATCCTCAAGTTAGCATCAGCTCTGAAGCACAGGCTTTGTAACGTAGAAATAGTCCATCAATGAAGTTAAATCACATGGGAGAAGCACGTTCTAGACCAAGTTAGCTTGTTTTCACCTGTACTGCGTGCCCTGTTCATCCAGTGTCTGCCATTAGGACAGTAATTAAGTCCCCATGAAAGTCCTTGGAGAGGATTACAAATGGCAATACCTTCAGACGAACAGAAGGCTGAGAAATATCAACACCATCTCCATGATTCAGCTCCTTCTGAACAACGGACTCAGAAGCGAGGAGTTGTCTGTTCTGTCTCTTGGCCAATGTGCCCAACAGCTTCCCAGCATCCTCCATCACCAGCCGTTCCCGTGAGGATGCAGTTGGCTACTGTATGGTGACTGCTGGGAGCAGCCTGGGGAGCCCAAGCACTGCATTCAACAAACAGGGACCTCCTGAACCAAGGAGTTAAACTCCAGAGCCACTTCCCTCGTTTCTCCTTTTCTGAGGAGATCTGAAAGAAGCAGTAAGCTGGAATGGCTCCAAGCCCAACATGACGGCTCTGGAGAGGTACTGTTGGTACATAAGTGCATCCCTGTCCGAGTCACAGCAGCACTGCAGCCTGTGTGAGCTGGGAGGACGAGCTGTGTCCCAGGAGCAGCACAGACCCCAGGTTCCCACAGCTCAGATCCAACACCAGGCCTGGGGAATGACGGATGCTGCACACACAGCAGGCACCAGGCACAGGGCTGCTCATCACATCCACAGCAAACCAGCGCTAAGAAACTGAGGGCAACTCTGACTAGATTTCCCACCCTAAGTTCATTTCAAGTGAGTGCAATTTGTTTGCTTTTGAGGAGCAGGAGTATCTTACTTTGTGGCCATTTGGTTTTTTTTTTAAACATTAACTATAAAAATCTCACAGCACCATACGTAACACTGTTATCTTTTAGGGATACATGCATTTTTCAAACAGTCTAATGAGCAACCTTGCCTCTGCACAAGAATCTCTGCGTTCCTTATGGACAAAGTACAATTGTTCCTCAGCTCCACTGCTGTATTCCACTGCAAGAGCAAAACAAACAATCTAATAGGACTCGCTTGGCTGCACCAGCACTGCTGGTAAGAGATGCAGTGCATTACTCGTACAGCACCACCAGGCAGCTGGGCAGCGGGTGGGATCCCAGCCAGGCCACAGAGACAAGGGAAGCACAGCATACGTGTGTCATGGAACACAACCACTGCGTCACACAACGAGCAGCACCTCACACACATCTGCACTCTCACACACCCTTAACCCTAAATACAAAGAGCCTCACGGCAGCCCACATCACAGCGTTTGGCGAGGCTCGGCCGCTCGCCCCGAGGCTCAGGGGAGCCGCCTCCGCTTACAAATCAATGCTCAACAACTGCAGTTAGTTGGCATCGCTGCCATTCAGCAGACTTTAAACCAGTAAGATGCTTGCCTCTCCAAGTGCGCACAGAATTTGTCAGATCCGTTCCATCGCGGGACCCCGCCGGGCCGATGGCACTCGGCAGCTCCCCGCGGGGACGGACCGGCTCCGCACCCCGGGATCCCGCAACGGGAGGCGGCATCGCCCGGCCCGACCGCCGGCAGAGGGCAGCGGCGGGCAGCGGCGGCGCGGGGCCGGCAGGGCGGATACGGAACGGCACCGGCCGCCCTCGTCGCGCCCCGACGGCAGCGGGACGGCGGCTCTCAAAAGCCGGATTGCTTTTAAAAAGCTGCTTTCAGACTTCTGCTGAGAGGAGAACTCTTGCCGTCGCCAGACCCGCGTAATGCGTTAAATACGGGTTTAGGAGCGTCAGCATCAGCTGGGAAAGCGTTCCCCCCGGGGGCTGCGTTAGGCACTTTGCACAGCACGATGCCCACAGCACGCCGCAATCTGGGTGAGCTCGCAGGGATCTCAGAGTGAGCGTCGTGGTCAGACGGCACAATCCAGCAGCAGCCTGGAGTCCAGCAAACCGCGTTATTTTGGGTACGGGTGCATTTGCAAGGGTGGTAACAAATAACCGAGGGAGAACAGGGAGGGACTAAAAGACGAGTCAGTCTGTAGGCAGAGAACTGATACTGCACTAACAAATGGAAGGACTTTCCCTTGAAAGCCACTGTATCTTTGGGCCTCTCTCCTAGGTGTCAGTGGAGAACAGTGTTTTCATCAAGAAAGCTCTTACACTGCATTATATAATGCTCTTTTTGGCTAATATTTCATACCAAATATCCACACTACTTCAGAACTGTAGGGAGCCTGCTTTGGCAGGGGGGTTGGACTCGATGATCTCTGGAGGTCCCTTCCAACCCCTACAATTCTGTGAATCTGTAACTACCTATGCCATCCCAACCAGCAGTGCTTTGAATTGCATCCTTCAAAACAAACCCAGACTCCCATGGCACACAGAGCTGCTGGAAGGCCTGGGAGCAGAGCCCAGCCCTCACACCTCCCAGCCTGGTGGGGCTGCTAAGGAATCAGCACTGTCTGCAACCGGGCAGATAAACACAACTCAAGGAGAACACTACAGAGGCATCCGCTCTTCTACAAGTGTCCCCCCCCACCCCTCCCCCAAACCCACCCCACATCCCAGGCTCCCACACAAGACCCTACAAGTGTTGTTCTCCTATTACAATCAGATATCAAAACAAGAAAACGCACCACTGAAAGTGAGGTGGAGAGCTGTTTACAGCAGCAAAGAACTGTGTTCAAGTGCCAATTATCCTAAACTTGCATGAGAAAAACATTCCGGGGTGAACAACGTTCAGCTCCTCCTTTATATTCATTCCTCAAAACGTGACATTTATTCCCCAAACCTTAAATATTTTCCCGTATAATCAAAAGGACTCTCCAGACATATGAGAGCTCCATCCTATAGGAGTCGATCTCATGCAGCAGCTGCACTGAAACCCTTGTTAAAGCTGCACTGAAAAATATCAGAGCTGTGTTACTTCTTCCATGGCAAATAAGTTAACATATAGAACAACACATCCTCCCTCCCATATCCTCCCACTTGAAGATGCCCAAACCACAGCAAGGCAGGGAAGCACCTTGTCTTTGTAAACGCTTTAATGGGAGTTCTAATCTCAGCAAAAGAAATCATCATGACGTGAGAAGCTATAAAATCCAAAAAGTTCCTGTAGATTGTCAGATCTTTAAAGATGTCAAAGAGAAACGCAGTAAATACATGCTACGCTAAAAGGCTAAGAGGCAAATGATGAAAGTGGGAGTCCAGCGTTAGAAAATACCCCTTGTAAGTTGGGGAAATGCAATCATCCTGCCAAAGAAAAGCAGTTACAATAAATACCGTATGAACACATCTCACACGCTTCCTGTGCCACGCACGCACCGAAGCAGAACTGTCAAATTGTTATAATTCACATGGGAGGATTACAGATGAGACGTACAATATTCTTTTGAAAGGCAGGGTTTTTTTGTTTTGGAATTGCCACGACCAGCAGCCATCCCCTGCGTGCACATCAGCAGGCCAGGCAGCAGGAAGTCACAGCACTCGTGCTGCAGGCAGTGCAGGGAATGCAGCATGTGCCTGTTCTGCACACGTACCAGCAGATCTACTTTCTATCCTGCATGCTCACAGGGCATTCTTTCTCCAAACACTCAAGTTTTTTCCAGCATCTAAGCATACAAAAGCACACAACGAAAGCTAGCTATTAATTGCTCCTCTCCATCCTATTTCTAACCCCTGCTCTGTCGCAGATACCTCCGGACTGCTCACTTGGTACAGCCAGTTCTCTCAGCCCAAGTCGTGTAAAGCAAACCAGTGACCTCACGTGACTCAGCAGACATCAGAGAGGGGAAAGAAACACATAAGCTGGTAGCACAGTATTGACGCTGGTCCAGAAAAGTCAGTCCTTATTCATTTTTCTCCGTACGGAGCTTCAACTGAGCAGACCCCTAAGCATTCTATTAATTAACTCACATCCCTCACATTGAAACATACCACGGTCATTCCTCAGACCCTACTGGGAAACTGAAGAGATGGAAAGAGATGTAACCTGCCCAATGTTTCTAAACACTTGTATTTAGAAGTGTTTTCCCACTTCTAAGAGCAGACTGCAGTCTGTATCAAGAATTAACTCAATACTTTCCAGCACTCTTTGAGAAATACACACCAAAGAGGACACACAGGAAACGTCACTATTCACTTTTGAACAACTATTCACAAATATTGTTAACCTCCACTCAGACCACCTATCCCCAGACCAATGCTCCCACTGGAACTGATGGAACATTGCACAGTTCCACGCTTAATAACTGGCTTGCCAGATAGAAGCAACTTTTTCACCAACATGTTTTTTTTAATACTCTGAAGATAGCAACCCAGCTAACACTTAGAGATTCATTAGCTGGGAGAAACTGCTGGGAGAGAGTGACTCATCAGTCTGCTGTGCCAGCGTTAGCATTGCTGTGCTCCACCAGCATCACCACCTTCTGTGTGTGCTGGCAGTGGGTCCTCATGGAAGCCTTACCAATCGAGGACGTGTGAAGCTATGGAAAATTTCTATTACAAATTTATAACTCGCTGGTAGAAACTTACTGATTTACCCACTGCAAGCCATTTCACTATGCACAGCAGAGGAACAAAGGTGTGTTTTGTTGAGACACCATTTTTGCAACTATTTTTCCACTTGAAGTTCCAGTGGATTTTTTTCTCATGTGTTACACCCTTCTCTGACCTCGTTCATGAGGACACACAACAAACTCCACCAGTTACAACAGGCTGCGATGCTACATACGACCTGAAAACCTGTTACTCCTCCCCTTTACTTCTTCCACCGTCTCCATTTCTTCCAGTTTCAGTTCTGCAAGCTCCCATTCCCGAAGTTCAGGGAACAACTGGTGGTCAAGCAGCAGAGCTAGAGTTACTGCTGAGAGCTGGAGAACAGCAGTGCCATACTCACAGCCTGAAATCAGCAAGAACACACCAGGTTTAGGCAGGCTTTCACTGCTCTGGTGCCAAGAATGCATTGACCAACACTGGTCAGTTAACTCCTAGTCTAGCTAGAAGAAAGGACAAGTTTGCTTAGGACTGGCATCATTTGTCATGATTTCACCTTGACTACCCCCACTGTCAGCCAGTATAGTCACCGAAGGTTAGGTGAATCGTTAAGGGTGAGGGTCTGCCATCTGGGCTCAGATGAGCAGCTTGCTGTATTCTGGGCTTACACTGACACGTATGTATTTTGGTCTGCAGGATGGAACATGCGTTCTGTCCACAGCCAGGGACAGACGTGGGCCCACGAGCTGGGCTGACACCACAAACTACAGAAGACCACAGTCTCTCCAGAGGGAAAGGTCAGACCTGGGAAGTTTATCAGGTAAGCCTATGAAATACTTGTTATATGCCAGAAAGCAGCGCTACCCAGAGTTTTAGTTAAGAACTTCCATGGGAAACAGGCGTTAGAAGAAGCAATGAGACATTTCAAAGCAGCACGGCGCGTTGGATTCATTTGCACTTGGAGAAAACAGGTCATTTTTCCAGGGACTACCAAACCTTGCAGTTGATTCATATCTCACGCCCCAGATTCAGAGGCAGCAGGTAATCATTTATGGAAAAAACAGCAACTGCTCTACTCACAAAGAAGCAAAATCCCTTCTGACAGGTTCTCAGCAACACCAGGCAACGCACTCACAGGTAGGCCAGTAGTCATATACAGAAAGGAGAGCTGAACTCACCCGAGAGGCAAGGGGGATCTCCAGCTATGCAGCACTCCTCCTCAGGAAGCCCAGGTCCCCGAGATGCTCTCCCCCATGGCAGACTCTTATATGAGCCCAGGGCAGTTCCACCCTGATTCCACTCCTTCTGCTCAGCTGTGGAGCAGAGGTGCAAGCAATGTTCCTGTGCTCCCTGGGCCAGCCTCCCCCACATCACCAGGTGCTCAATCACCAATTCAAGCTGTGACCTCACAGTTCCCTCATAGCAACCAGCTGGGCTTCCTGCTGGATAAACACATGGGGCTGTTTGCTTCGTTAGAGAGGAGCAGGTCTATCCCAGATGAGTATCAGGTGATGGAGGTCTTTCCAAAACCAAATCCTTCTACTTCACAATTCTAACAATGCTTTTAGTCATGAGGAGAGCTTCTACATGACAACTGATGTCCTTCCAAAAACCCAAATTTCAGCCCTGCACGGTTTTCCAGCATGCTAAAGAAACTGCATAAAGCTTCCATGGCCTCAAACTGATAGCTGAGCAGGCAATCTCAAAACCTTCAGCCTCTATAAGGAATATTTAGTTTGTCTGGAATGCTGTAATCTCCATTTACAGCATATTATTTAAAGTAACTATTTTGTTGGCCTCATTTCCCCCATAAGAGATATGCAGACGCTGCGTGTTGCTGATCTAACCTTTGCCTATCAACACGTTTTGCAGAAAATACCCATCCCATCTGAAACGTGAGCTCCAAATAAGGAACACAAGTCCCTGTAAACTTCCAGAAATGCATAAATAAAGGAGCAGATTTAATGTTTGAAAGTTGTGAACATCCATTTTTCTTCATCTGTTGATACTTTAACTTCCTGTACCTATCATATATTTTATAGAAAACAAACAAACAGATCTCACAGCTTTGTTATATACCTAAAAGAAGGAAAATAATGTAAGCTAGTCTGAAAAAAAAAAGTTTCTGTATGTTGATATTCCTGTAAACTTCCCATATCCGTCAGCTCAAAACAAATCTATTCTCCATCAAACTGTATGTTTAAAGGAATATCTACAGCACTTACTGTGCTTCCACCTCATTTTGAATCAGCACTGAATTAAAGGCATTGTGGGAAGCCGAGGTACACACAGACTCAGAAACTCTTGGAAATCTGGCGTAGGGAACATTTGAAAGCACATCCATCAGAATCTTCCTTTAATCCTCAGGTGAACATCATTTCTTTTGTCAATCACTAGCATGACTCGATCCGAGACCCCCTGCCTTGGAGTTCTGGAGTCACCCCCATCTTTCAGCAGCAGTAAGCTCAGAATTAGCTCCAACAGCTGCTGGTATCTGTGGCAAAGCCTATTTTTGAGGGCTCAATGGAGGCAGACGGACACTCTGAAGCATGCCAGTACACTGCTGAACAAAGGGAGCCATTGCTTCATCCTTACTGCTGTTAGCAGCAAGTGACCAGGACTCCTGGCTGGAGCATTTACAAGGGCGGGGAATTCAAAACCAACATCTGAGGGTCTCCAAATTCACCCGTCATCAATTTCAGCTCTGCCCACATTACCTGCAGCAGCTGCCTTCTGTCCCTTCCATGTCCCATGCAGAAGGAAGTGAAGCGCTAACAGAGCCGTGGCCCGGCCCCAAACAGGAGCCGTTCCCTCTCACAGGGATTTTCACTGAATACAAGCAGCATTAAGAGTTTTGGTCAAGTAAAGGAATGGGGTAAGGAGGCGCTCACAAGCAGGTCATGCCTGGATTCCTTCAAAACAAATGTTTCAGCAACCAGGCTCTTGTACTGAGATGAAGATGCCCGGTGTCTTTCTAATTGCTCCTCCCATATCTGCCTGAGTAGCACCGTTTTTGTTAACGGATTACAATCAAATTTCTTCAATTTATTCCACATTCCTCAAAGTCTGCTAGTGTAAAGAATAACCCTTTTGAGCTACTGCCTTTCATGCAAACCCTCAGGTGGGTTCCAAATATGATTATATGATTACTAGACCCTACACGTTCACTGGTTTCCATCATATCTATCATACTTGCTTCATTTCCTAAGAGAAAGGGCCTGATTCATTAAAAATTATATGCCCCATTTAAGCAGGTTTTCTGCATACTTTACTCGGGAAAAAAACGCCGAATGCCTTTTTTTTCCCCCACATAAAAGTGTGGCTTTTTGGTGATTTATCAACCTCTCAGAGCTGGCAGAGAAGCGGCCGCCCCTCGGCACCCCGCAGAGCAGAGCTGCGCAAAGGGCAGCGCCCGTAACAAGGCCATGGTGATGGGCACCTCCCACTGCCCACCTTCAGATAGAACGAGGGCCACGTGTCCTCACTGCTTGCCCTGTTTCATCGTTGTGCATCTTTATTCGAGGGCCGTGACTCAGCTTGAATGTCCTGGAACAGTGGAATTCACGCTAAGTTTCAGTTCAGTTTGGAAAGACGCCTGTCCAAGGGTCAGATGCAGCCCACAGCCTACGGGGGGGATTTCTTTTGCAGAAGCACAGATTTTCATATTACTGTAATTCATCTGTCTTTATTACTTTAGAGATTTAAGTGATGGTTTGCTGTTAGCCATGCCACAGTTAAGCAGAGGCACTTTTAATAATAGCAGCAACAAAATTCACTCCTGGGCGCAGAACGCAAACAAGGTTCCCAGCCCACCTGGAAGCCTCCACGTGGAGTTTGCACAGCGAGGCACCTTTGCATAACCTCTGTGTTATGACAAATTTCAGAACTGAGAGGAAAAGAAGTAATTTCAACGCTTACCTCGCTAAACTGCTGCTGCTTTTTATTTCCTTTTTGGTCTGGGAGGGAAGCTGTGGGGTGAGGAAGGAGCGTTGGAGGTACGACACACAAAGGGGCAGATGTCTTTAAGAGAAGGTTGTTCTCTTACCAGCAAATTGCTGTTCTAGAGGCACTGAGGCTGAGCATGAGACCAGTATCTCAGCAGATATCCCACCAGCACACAAGAAGCTCCCACTGACCACACGCTGAGCTGCTGTTGAAAGTATGGGAGACGTGGAGGTGTGGAGTTCAGGGCAGAGAGGGCTCTGCAGCGTTCTCTGCATGAGTTTGTTCACGTGAGTCCTCTGCTGCGTTCATTCTGCACAGTTAATACATCTCAATGTATAACTCTAAGATTAAATTAGAAATCAAAAAGCTGAGCAAAACGACCTACCTTTAAGATGATGCATTTTGTGCAGTCGTTGCTCTCAGTACTCCAGTCTCAGCTTCAGAAGACAGATGTTAATACATGAGATCACCGCTACTGTACACCACTCCTCACCATGAAAACCAACAAAAGCCAAAGTTTTTACACCCAATGCAAGAAACGTTTATCCCGTGACACGCTTGTACAGCATCTCTATCTTTTATACCATAGAAACCACAAATGAATCAGACAGTTCCACGGATGCTCTTGCAGGAGGCAGTTATTTGCTAAGCATGCAGGAATAACAAAGGCCCTGCAGCCTCAGTCTCTGTGGACGTCTGAATCTTACATGCATTAATTGCTTCTCAATTAGACAGTGCCCAGCAGAAATGCCAATGGAAATGCATTCTTACCCAGCTGTGTGAACCATTACCACGTAGGCACACCTGGGATGTGGCCGAGCTAAAATTCAAGCTGTCCATATACCAATAGGGGGTCGAGCTGTTCTTTGACTTTCATCTTTTAAGTTTTGTTCTGAACGCAGTGCCATGAGGAGGGGGCAGTTATCACAGGGAATGGCTTTAGCTGCTGACCAAATGCTGCTTCACACCAAACCTCATCCGGTCAGAAGTTCGGTTACTCAAATCTGTGCCATTTCAGCCATTACATACCTGATTTTCAAAAGCAATCTATTCCACAGACTGGCAAAAACCAAATGGGCACAACAAGCTTTTGCCTTGGCAAATGCAAAACTTTCCATCAGCTCTAACAAAAGTGGGGAAAAAAAAAGACCATTTTCTATAGAATAATTAGATAAATTATGCAGCAATCAAAGAGTCTGATGGGCTAGTCAACAAACATTTAAAGCTGGGAACAAATGCATGCAGCCACTACAAGCTCTCATTTCTGCATTCTAGCAGCACACGTGGGTGGGGGTTTCAAGCAGTTTAACTGGATCCCATTTCATCAGAAATGCAGACGAGATGAAAGTTTTCATGAGTGCTTTTACCGAATTTCCCTCCTCTCTATTTAGTACGTTCTTTCGGTGCACATTTTCCATTTGTTTCACTATCCAGACTGCTGTCCCAACCAAAAGAACAGCTGTAAGCTGCAAACACTTTGCAGCCGCTCTCAGCACTCCTACCTGAGCTGCACTGTTGTGCTGAGCAGCTCGTCCTGCAGCAGCTCCTTCTGCAGCCAGCACTGCTGATGAGCCACAGTTGATCTCGTTTTGTGCCACTCCACACACACAGCTTTGCAATTTTGCATTTCAATGCTTTTAGATCACTGAAAGTGGCCACTTCCATACCCACTGCATCTCCCTCCCCTGTGCCGAACGTGACATCCATCCCAGCACACGGGGGAAGCGAGATTAAATTGTCGGGAGCGGTTACTGGGAGCAGAGCTTGTGACAGGGAATCAGATCCAGGAAGGCAGGGTGGGAGGGTCTGGGGAGCCCTGCAGATTGGAAGGCCTGATGGAGTTTGGGGGGACGCGGTTGGAATCCATCAAAGCGTGACATTTGAGGGAGCTGTGTGTTTTGCTTGGGAACGGCACAGACCCCAGCGAGTTGTATAATGGAATGCGTCTCCCCGATGTAATCAAAGTTGACCTAACAGATTTGTCTTTCTGGCCGTACAATCCACCAAAAATCTTTACTGTAAGGAAATCAGAACCAGATTCCGATGACAGAGAGAAAAATCACTTTTTAAAAACACAACGGGCCTAGGGAAAGCAGCTCCTACCAATTACAGACACGGCAATGAAAGCCACCTCAGGATGCCAGCAGCTCTCCTGCTCACTGCCCCCAAAGAACCCAGGACCTGTCAGCACTGCGGGCCCAGGGCTGATGAGCACAGCACAACACACCTGCAAGAGTCACAGCCCCAAGAGTGCCCATGTGCCTGCAGAACCTAAAGCACCTCCTGATGCAGCACCTGAGGAACTCATTGCTGAACCTTCAGCACCCGCCTCCAGGTGACCCAAACAGCCAGCAGGAATGGGAGCTCCTGATGCAGCCCAAATGGTGTCTGACATGGGAGTGCAGGTGGAGCAAAGCTGTCATTGAGTTCCTCCAGGCAGAAACGTGGCACCTACTGACATTCATCAATACGTGTGAATGCTGATGGAGACCAACTGGTGGGTGTGAGCACAGTGAGGAGGTGCTGTATTTCAGCAGGGGTGACAGCAACAGTGGGTCACCTCCTCTGGTGCAGGCTTTGAAAAGCACAGTGTGAAGGCTCTTGTTCGTTGCTGGCAAGAACGCATGGCTACTGGTGGTGACTATGTTAAAAAATGGTGGGTTTTAGTTGAGAATTTGCTCTATCAAATGGTGTTACTGTGCTCATCGTATCTGATGTAGTTTCCAAGGAAATTAATAGGAGGCATTACTTTTGGAGCAACACACATATATGCATCCCAAGACAGTTCTTCCTCACTCAACGTGGCCCAGGTAAATCCAAAGGTTGGACACTGTGCAGCAAAAGAAGGCAATGACAGTGCCTTCTGCAGGGACACCAGTGCTGTGGAGCAATAGAAGATCACAAAGAAGAAAAAAATCAGTTCACCTCTTCCAGCAACCAGTGATAGCTCAAGAAGAGTGCAATCTTATCTGGAGAGGTGCTACTCCCTCTGCTAACCCTTACATGAAGGTGAGGAGGGGCAGATCCTGGCTCCATCCCTTCTGGTCATCACTCAGGTGCATTGCTTGCATCGGAGCTGCCTGGGTTAGCCACAGCTTCTCACCTGGTTCTCAAGCACTGGTTCAGGCCGTGACCTGGCAATTCCACTGCCTCTTCCTAGAGGTCTTTTCTGACTTTATGACTCCATGATTCTAAGAGCATGCAAAAGATTCTTGAAAAATAAAAATAAAGTGCTGATACTTAAGCAACTAAGAGCAAAAGTGGATGCAGAAATGCGAATGCATATTGACAAGCAGCACGGGAGCCTAAATTAAAAGGCAGCCACAGCCAGGTTCACGGACATGCACAATGAGGCCAGTCAGATTATATTTGCTAAAACATGCTATTCAATTAATTTTTTCCGTCTTTACTGAACAACCTCCTTGATGAATCAATGCTTCTGGTAACTAACCGCACCACACTGACACTGCATGAGCCACAGCAGTTCTCTGGGTAGGAGCGGCAGTTCCCAGGCCCAGAAGGAGCAGCCCCATCCCACGGCAGCTCAGCACCCCGGAGCAGCCCTGCTGCTTCCACCCGCCAGCAACCTGCACTAATTTAAACCAGCAATATGGACGATGACGCACGCGCCTATTTCCCCCGGTTGTGTTAGTTACCGAGATCCTCCCCGGGTATTAAATGCGAAATGGGAACTGCCGAGGCCAAATTTTTATTTACAGATAGTTACATGACTAGTGAAAAATGTTAACGTTTCTAAAAGTGAGGCTTTCCTGTAAGCACCATCAATTTCCTTAAAATGTTTGCTGTGAAACCATTATCTCAGAGAAAAGCCAAACATAAGAGTACAGAGACAGAGAGGAGATATTTCTGCATCTATTTGAAGAAATCTCATCCATAAAGAAGCAAATTGCCATGGTAATTATCACCATCTTTCTTGTAATTGTAAGAATAACTGTACGTGGTTCATACATATGGACCCCTCTCATCCCGTTTGCTTTAATTCTCCCTAGAAAGAAATGATCTTTTATGGAGCAGAAGCATTAGATGTGTTCTGGCAAGCAGGAAGCGGCGGCTCACGGAGGTTCTGTGCCACAGAGCCCAGCCTGCAGGCTTGGAAGCGTTCTGGTTGTGCTCTGAGCAGCGTGACCAGGGATGAAAGCACTGCAGGTTCCAGGAGCACCAACTCAGCATTCAGTGGTGAGCAGAGAACCGTCTGCATGTTTGCTTGGACAAAGTGACAGACAGCCTGCATCACAGTGGGGCTGGCTCACATCACACCTTCTCTCAGAGCTAATTGCTACAGAACGAGGTCTTTAGCCAAACAGTGAACTATTTAAATATCAGGAGGGTGCAGGTGGGGGCAGGTTTTGTTTTGGAGAGGGTTGTTAAGTGTGGCAAAGTGCCCTGTAGAACTAAAACCCAGATGTGCATTATAAAGCTATACATGGGTCAACGTTTAGTTCTGCTAGCCACCGTTCTGAACGGCCCAAGAGCAAGGGCTGTTCCTAGCCTTACTGGCCAGCAGAAGGAAGTGATCAAAGCCTCCTCAGCGATAAGCCATTGGCAATAACACCACCCCACACCCAGCCCTCCGACATACAGGTGATGCACACAAGCAGCCCCACAGCTTCACTGTGCTTCAATAAAGCTTCAGTATTAATTCCCCAATGTCCCGTGGACATCGGTAGGTACAAGCTGGACGTACTGGGAGCTGGGCTTCCTTGCTGCCCCACACCCAGCTGTGAGCATGGGCTGTAGGAGCCCAATGCTGACCTGCAGTCCAACCTCCATGCATGACCTCATGGGCATCCTGCCACACCAGCAGCTTCCCCAGCTCCCTTCTATCACTTGCTCATCGCTGCCTCCTCAAATTAAATCCTAGGCAAAAAGTGTGCACGTAATTTGTGCTTAAAGACAGGGAATTAAGAACCACAACTGCCTTTAGGAGCTTGTATGGGGCCACCCTAACGGCCTGACAAAGGGATGTGAGGGTATGGACAAGTCTTGCTTGCTTTTTAAGATAGAGCCATACATAATGCCGCTTCATTATTTAAAGGCTACTCTTACACATTACAGGCATCTTTTCTGCAGGATGTTCTCTCTGATTAAATGAGATGGGTCCATTGTATTTCCAAAGAGCTTAACTAGGAGGGGATTACCACAGGGCATGAGTTGTTAACAGCAAATCCACACCTTGTCCATGGAGGACAAAGGGAGACCCGGAGTGCAGAGGGAGGGCAGCCCCACCATGGGACCAGGGTGTTTGTATTCTTTAACTGCCTTAATCTTCAAGTTTAATAAATTATTAGTTAATAATCCTTTGGAACACAGAAAAATAGACTCCAAAACTCTATTTCAATCTACTGCCTACTGGTGCAACTTCCCATTGGAGCCAATGTCTGCCTGCATAAGGCTTAAGTGCACACCTCCAAATGGAGCCGAGCACAGCGAGACAAACCCCAAAAAGACAAACTTCCCATCCCCAGCTGCAGCCCAGCCCCACTCTCACTGATGCTGGTTACCTGTCGCAGGAGGGGGGTTGGCCCACTGCTGTGAGCTTACTGCATAACAGGGAAAAAAATGAGAGCATCTATCTTGCCAAATTAAGAGAAATATTTACACGTAGAGACCATAGCCCCAGCCATTGGTTAAGCAAATGGAAACTGAGAAACACTGCAGCCAGAATCTGCTCTCTGCACCTTCCCTGTAGCTGCGTGCTTTATATCAGGACTGGACTTGAAATTACAGAATGTGAATAAAACTGAGAGTCTCATTTTGTTACCTGCATTGTATGGTGAGGTAAAGGAGGTGGGCAGACCATGGATTTGCCAGCCAAAGAACTTCATCTCATTGCTTCAGTCGTTCTAACACAGACACCACGCAGGGCTCTGGTCTGTGCCACAGCTGTACCTGTGCAGCCATTCCTTCTCAGGCCAGAAACCCCAAATCCCTGGACTTGACCCAGGTTGGCAATAGGCAGGAGGAGCAGGCTGCTGTTCGGAGCAGGCTCTGACACACTGCAGCAGTGGGCAAACACAATGACTGCAGGAGACGCATCCGTTTTTCCTCTCTAAATGCTTCCGAAGCCCTGGCTTCCAATGTTTTGGGGTCCTGGGGGCACACTTCATATATTGTTTTTAAAGCTTATTATAGACCCTGGGGAGGGAAACTTAGATCCAATACAGTTTGACAGGTAAAGGGCATGCTGAAGACTCCATAAGCATACCTGCTACAGGGGGAATGTGCTCACAGTGCAGAAAACCCTTTCCATGCCATGCAGAAGGACGCCTCGCTTGCAAGTTTTTTTTCAAGCATTTCTTCCCACCGACGAGGAAAATGATACATAAAATGAGTGAGGTGATGAGCACTACTTCACTCCTTCTGCTCCTCGCTGTCACCTTGGTGCCACGCAGGCCAGCTGCAGAAACCACGAACCACAAAGCAACATTGCAATATCCTCTTCATAATTGAAATAAATTCTTTTGGACATAAAAAAATATATACATCATCAACACACCTCACTGCAGCCCCAGGAAAGCCTAGAGACGCACCAGCATTTCTAAGAGCCCTCCTGCAGCCAAAATGAAAGCTCACATCCCCACATGCAAAATTAACAGTTCTCAACAAAATTCATTGCTGCTCTCTCCAGGGCTGTCAGGCCAGCAGGCTGCAGCAGCTGCTGCAGGAATGAAAGCGTGCTACAAAGCGGTGCATCTCTTTTAGCCAAGTGAGATACTTACAGCTATGGCCTTAAGTACTTTGTAATTTCTACTTCTGCGATGCTGCCTGACAGTCCCACAGCCTTCTGCTCGCCCTCTGCAATGCCCATGTATATGCTCCAATTTTTTCCCCATGCATTCAACAGCAAGCAGCAGAAGGCAGGATTTACCAAGAAGGGGAAATTCATTATAGGAGAAGCTAATGGAAAGGTGTGATCTATGCTCTATACTAAGGCAGCAGGTGAGCCCACAGCCCTTCCAGCCCTCCTCTCCCAGCCCAGCACTGCAGGAAGAGCTGAGAAAAATCCCTTTCACTTCTGCTGCCAACCCAACAGGTCACATCAGTGCTGAGCAAAACCAGCTGGGCTTCCGAAGGACCTACAGCCGGTGCTGAGGAGCAGTGTGAGCTGCTCCAGGTTACTTGGCTCTACAGAAGTGATGTTTTGCACAGCTTTAACCCAGGAATAAGAAGGCTTTGGGGAAATCTGATGGATTATTCCCGCACTGCCGTCTGGTAGGAATCTATCTCCTTTCCTTCAGAGCGTGCACATCTTCAGGCAACGTGGGGAAATGCCAAATGGTAAACATCAGTACAGACACTCCCCCAGAATCCAGAATTAAGCTATTGATGTTGTACCGTTCAAGGAACTGGATGGCTGCTAACCACAATTTAACTAAGATCAAGTGTAAAATCTGTTTAATAATACCCGATACCTCCTCTATCTGGGAGATGATATCCTGCATTTGCAGGGCATTGACTCAATAATCTAATAGGTCTTTTCCAGCTCTGACTTCTATTAGCCTATGAGTTATAACAAAAGGACCATTAGGCAAACCATAATTGTGGAAACAGCCTCTGACACACGAGACCAACTGCTGCTATGGCACGGGAGAAAAAAGCGAAATGAAAACAAGGACCGACAATTGAAAGTAAAGCTTTCCCTTTATCCAAGTGTTACCTCCCTTGATTAAAATCAGGAAAAACCTTCAGTAAAGCAGAGAGAAGGCACTCTCCCTCCTTGCTCTGCTTGGTAAAGAGCCCTGTGAGCTCCTTAAAAAGAGCACAGCCAGTGCTGGTTTGTCACCGAAGGAGGAACAGGGTACAGGGTTACTCCTCCTGCACAGGGAAAGCTCTGGTTCATGCCTCATCTTCATAGATCAGTGCTCACAGACCAGGACCCCTCAGTGCAGGAGCTGCAGGCTGGAGCTGCCCCGTGTCCAGGTTGTTGCACGCTCTTTGCAAGGCTGTGCAATGCACCACGAGGCCAACGTGCAGCATGTCTGCTCACCCAGCCCAGCCCTCTGCTGCAGGGCCTGGCAGTGCCAGGCTGCATGGCACAG
The DNA here is from genome assembly GCA_037305975.1 of Chrysolophus pictus. NCBI lineage: Eukaryota > Metazoa > Chordata > Aves > Galliformes > Phasianidae > Chrysolophus > Chrysolophus pictus. Next base: position 1,271,667 of record CM074582.1, on the reverse strand, counting down.
CTTTGGTTGCCATTGCTGAGACACAGCCAGTGAAATCACACAGTTGTACAACACCGCACTGTAGCTGTACGAACACTTGCGTTTAAAAACTCTGTTTTGCAAGGGGTTTGTGATTAGCAGTAAGTGTTGTCTGTGAGCTAGCAGCAGCCCTATCTGCATTAGTTCTCATTAAAATCAGGTCCCAGGAAACACCCAAGCAAGGACTCCGATGGCTGAACAGAATCACACAAGAATCAGAACAACACAACCCCAGAGGCAGAGCCCATCGGGTTAAGGAGGGATGCGCCTCCAGCACGTGCTTCTGGCAGCTTCCATCTCCCCCACTGCCACTGGCTGCAGTGTGCAGCTGCAGGCCCAGCCCAGCCCAGGTGAGCTGCAGAGGGGTAGCGAGCAGCAGCACTGACTGCAGCCCAAACACAACCACCACGTGCCAGCAGGTTGCTCCACCTGCACAGAGCAGAACCCGATGCACACAGGAGGAGAAGCCCTGGCTGGGCATTTGCATTCCTCTCCACTTCCAATCCCCTTTCCCATTCTCCTACGAGTCCCTGCAGTAGATGGCAGTAGAAGGAGGAGCTGCTGAAGCTCAGCAGTTCCCAGAGCCCAGCAGGATTCCACATCCAAACACATCTTCTGCATTCCCATGAGCTGCTTTAGTGATTCCACCTGCAATGGCGATTGAATTTGACAACACTGCTGCTCCTGCAGCAGGAAGAACCAACAGTTCCTATCCCAATTCCACGTTGGTCTGGAACGAGAACACCGCAGTGTTAAGCCTAACTAAATATTTGCTCACCTTCTATGGGAGTCGTGGATGTGAGGATAAAAACACTGCGTGATTTCTTGCTGAAACTGCAGCACCACTGCACACATTCTCAAGGAACGCACATCCTCTGTTGGCCACAGGAAACCAACGCAAAGTTCCCCCATTTCCAGAACAGGGCTTCTGCCCAGCCCTGTGCCTACCAAACCTGCGACCTTCTTCTCTGCAGTGCAGAAACACATGGCAGATATCTGCATTTAACTGCAGCCAGCGACCATCCCTGCCTATTGCCTCCAGTACCACAGAGCTGCATGCCACCATCTCGCATTTGCTTGTAGTCCTGCTACAATACAGCTCTGCAATAGAAGTATTGCAGAAAGTCTGTATTTCTCATTCATAACCGTATTGCTCGCTTACCAACGATTATGGAAGTAATGTGAGCACATGAAATTGATTTGTTTTTGTTGGAAATGAAGTAAAAATTTTAGTTCCTGGAGTTCTACAAGCTCCATTTGAAATCACCACAAAAACTGAACGTGTAAAGGTTTTGCAGGAGCACAGACATCAGTATGCGACTCAAAATTAATTTGCAGTAGACATAACCGTGCTTTATTATCCCTGCTTGTGCCCTCAGTTGTGCAGGAGATTACCCTTGCCAAAAATCTCATAAATACTTGGCTTGGGGTTCCTATTCCTCAGGAGCCTCTGCCACTGCCTGTAAGGGTGATGGTAGGACGCCATGCTCACCAGTACTGCTGTGTGCTTGGGTGCTGCAAAGCAAAAAGCAAAGCAAAAAGCAAAGCAAAAAGCAAAGCAAAAAGCAAAGCAAAAAGCAAAGCAAAAAGCAAAGCGCACAGGGCGGTGAGCAGCAGGTGGGGATTGCACCCCAGCACTGGGAGCACCATGCAGGGGTTGTCCCATTTCACACCGACACACAGATGGTCACGCAGCGCCCAGGCCTTTGCTTTCACAACACGCCTAATTGTGGATGTAGGGAAATACTGGGACTTGAAAACGAAGGTCTCAAATGCGGTGTAATAACAACAGGTACAGAACCCCACGGAACACATTCAGAGGAGCACCGAGTCCTGCCCTGTGGGCTTGGCACACCCCCATCCTCACACGTGGCTTTGTGCTATTACTTGCAACAAGCAAAGGTGTCAAAACAACAGCTCCTAAACCACTAGAAATGCTCTGAACCCAAATTCCCCAACAACTCAGTCGCCGCTCCGGCCGCTTAGAGAGGATTTTCCGAAGCGGCTCAGCAGAACACAGAGATTGCAGGCAGCCCTGCTGCTCCCTGCCCCACAAAGCCAACCCCGACCGCCAGCGCTCAGCCGGGGGGGGCACACAGCAGCCAGGCTGGGCCAAATGGCAGCGCCCTGCAGGCAGCAGCGCGGAGCAGAGCGCCGTGAAGCAGAGCAAAGTGACAGCGCTGCCCGCGGGGCCGCTCACCTGCCCTGCACCTGCGGGGCCGCGGCTGTCAGCCCCTGCCAGCACAGAGCAGAGACAAAGCGGGGAAATATCTGGGACAAAAAAATGTCAGCCCTCGCAGACTCGGGAATGGGCTGCAGGAGAATAACATTTAGAAGGGATCCGAAAGAATTAACCACGGCAGCATTAGAACGGAGCTATCGCTGCGCTGAAGGCACCGAGCTGCTGCGTAAGTTCGGCAGACCTCCCCTGCATCTGCCCGGGAGATGCTGTACAGCAAAGGAATCGAGTTTGCACCTTTTAAAATGCTGCCGAAGGTGCAGCGTTGCAGAGCCGTGCGGTGCCTGCTGCACGCACACAGCCTGCACAGCCCTGCTGCACTTGCTGCACGCACAGCACACACGCCGGTACCGCAGCACCTGCTGCACACAGGCACAGCCCGCAGAGCGCTGCGGCTCAGCCGAGGGATGGATCTGTCCACGTTTTGTTTGATAAATGTCACAGCTGCTCTCTGCCTCCCAGCTCCGTGCCGAGCACAGCCCGGCTGCAATTGGGATCCCAGCTTTGATCTGAGAGGTGCGCTCAGACCTCCCAGTGGTGCACCCACACGGCCCAAAGGCAGAAGGTGCTGACATGCCTCTCTCAGTGCTGGTGAAGGACTGGGTGGTGCAGACTGGGATGCACCACAGCTATTTGATGAAGACAGGCGCCCGGTGCAGGCCTAACACTTCTCACTGCACACACAGCACACCTCTGTGGGTCACACACAGGAATGCTACCAGCCCCCAGTGACAGAGCACCTCCAGAAAGGAACCCATGCACACTCAGGATGAAGGCACAGTGAGAATCATAGAATTACTCAAGTTGGAAGGGACCTGAAGGATCATCAAGTCCAACTGCAGCCTAACCATAGCACCCTAACTCTAACAACCCTCTGCTAAATCAACTTTCTGCCATTCATTTTACAGCTGCATTACGGCCACTTTCACTGCTGGTAATTCTGACTGGTGATTGAAGCGTGCCAAGTAGGTCACGTGCGACATTAAAATGACGGAATAATTAAAATTGTCGATTGATGTGTCTGTAAAAAAAAAAAACAAAAAAAACACTAAGCTAAGAAAAATTAGCTAATATGATTTGGTGTTTCTTAACATGAGCAAACCCGTATGTTGTCAGTGAGGCACACAGCAAGCACAAGGCAGCACTGCGAACAGAGCTGCTCTATGAAAGCCGTTCCCTCACCAGATGTGCAGTGCTGCGATCTGGGGCATTAGCACAGCGTGCACCCATCAGCACTGCCTGCAGAGAAGGCTTGCAGTGCAGTCCCCACAGCACAGCACAGCACAGAGGCGATGGGAGCACTCCAGCATCACCCCTGCCCTGTGCCAACACACTGCCCTGTTGTTCCGAGAGCCACTCCATCCTCAGAGAGGAGCAGAAGGGCTCAATGCTCAGTGCTCAAACCACCCGACGGCTCTCTGCGTCCTTTCAGCGCAGAGAAAGGCCCACGTTTACCAACAGGAGTGGCTTTCAGAGCACTGCATGCATGGAGATGCTGACGAAACTCAGAAATAACCCAAGCACGAGGCCTACCCAACAACTGTGCTGTTTACATTTGTTTTAACGTCAGTCGGTGCGGAGTTTGGCACGTTTGCTATCCTGCAGAAAACAGAGCCTTAAAGTCAGGCACCACCCTGCTGAAGTGAGCCCTGCTGCCGCCGTAACCAACCCAAGGCACTTACAGCACATCCACACGAAGCCCCAGCTCTGCAGAAATCCCTGCCTTCCGATTTCACAGCTCCGTACGCCAGATGCGTCCCTTTGGAAAGGGAACACAAATCACCTGTTTCATCAAAATGAGCTCTTCTGCTTGGAGTTGCCTCCCATTAAAATGCAATAATCGCATTATTTGCCCACTTTGAAACCGAAACCCAAAGCCGTGCTGCCCAGCACACCCCCAGCCTGCAGGGGCATTTACTGCTGCAGCTGGGGAGGGGAGGCAGGAGGGGATCAGAAGAACAGAGAAAGAGCACACCGTATAGAAAATGTCAAACATGTCAAAACATTCATGAATACCAACATCTCCCTCCGCACCACAGCCAGCCATAAAGGTTACTTAGGGCTAACGTTTCAGCAAATGCAGATTATGCAGCAGTGGGTTCACTAATACAGCAGAAATCACCTCCAGGTGCATCCGAGGTGCGCTACGCACACAGCAGCGCGGGGACTTCGCTACCAAAGAGAAGTCAGGGGGCTAAAATCACACGGAGCAGCTCCCCAGCTCTGACTTCCCCAGACATAAATTCCTGCTGGCTGTTCCCTACGCCTGTGACATATGCGATGAGGATAATTAGGTAAAGGGCTAAGAAAGCAAGTGTTGCTGATTGCATTCCAAAACTAATAAAGCTCCTGCGAGGGTGTCACGCCTGCGGTAATTCATCTTTCCCATACGGCGCTCAGGAAAGGCAGCCCCAGAATATGTCGTGACACTGCCTCGGCCCTGAGCTGCACTCGTGGATTCCATCAGAACCACAGACATACATTCATTCTATGGGACGCAGAGCCCTGCACACACGAGGCATGCATTGCACTGCCTGGGCCGCAGAGAAATGCAGCTTGCATTAAATGTCAGATGACTACAATGCACTGACTGAGCCAACATTGACCTGAGCTCACCCCGGTTTGTTTGTCACATTGCAAACTCCAACGTGTTTCGGGGGATTACACACGAATCCCCTCACCTCTCCAAACCAGGGGGAAAAATGTGTCCAGCACTGGGATGGCCCACGATAGAACTGTGTAGAAAGAGGAACGTGGCTTTAGATAACTGCAGCAAACAGGCTCTGTTCTGATGCATCACTGCACTGAAGGAGCGACTCCAGAACCAGTGCAACGTAGGAGCAAAGAAGTCGGGTAACAGACTGATAACAAACCAGAAAAAAAAGGAAACCCCCAGGGAACCAAGCAGAACGGCTTTGTCTGCCTTCTCACGCAGGCCGAGCACAAAAGGCAGCCCGAAATGTAACGATCGGTGTGCAGCTAAAACAATTAACACCGTTACTAATCGGGGATACCGTACATCTGAAAGTAACGCCCTCCGATCAGAGCGGGACTCGGCCGAGCAGGGGCTGTGCCGCCTCGTGCCGCCCCGTGCCGCCCCCCCCGCAGCCCGGCAGGGAATGGCATCGTGCGGGGCTGCGGCCGAAGGACGGACGGCTGCTGTGCCCGGGGCGCTCCGCGAGGCAGAAAAGTTCTTTCAAATACTCGGCCAAAAGAAAGTAAGTATCGAGTGAAAGCAGCCCGTGGCCCAACACGAAGCTACACCGGCCGACATCTCGGTTTAAGGGTTAAAGTCTCGACGGCGTCGGCAATACCGAGCAGCAGAGCCCGGCCGGCACGCAGCACCCGCACCCAGGCCGCTACCCGCACAGGCGCCGGCCGGCAGCGGCATTCGCTGCTTTCGGCGCTTACCGGGAATCCATTTCTCCTCGTCCATCCGAGCCGTAAAACCTCCGCACCCGACAAACCCGACGGCTCCGTTCCAGCCTCTGCGTCGGCGCCGAGCGGAGAGAAGGGGGCAACCCCAGCAGCACGCGGGGCCCGGCCACGGGCGGAGCGGACCCGGAGGGGCACGAAGCCCCGCTCTGCCGGAGGAGCGGCCGCCGCGCGATCCGCTCTAAGCCCGGGCTCTGCCCCGCGGATCTGAGCCCCACCCGGCCCCGCACCTGGGGCCGCCCCGCACCTGTGCCCGCGCCTCCCGCCCGACCCCGGCCCCTAACCCGGCCCCCGCGTGTTTCCCCGCTCCCAGAGGGGGCCGCGGTCGATGCCGACCTCCCCCAGCACTTCCTGTCCGCTCTCCCCGCCGACTCTTTCCCGAACGTCGGTGCCCCCGGGCTGCCCCGCGCCTCCGAAGAGAGGAGAATCGGCCTTTTGGAGCGTTCCAAAAAAATGCTTCGAAATAACCCCGCCGGTGCTAACGGCCGCGGCCCCGCACACCCACGGCCCCGACGGGACAACGCCTCCGGCTCGGGCCCGCGAGCTGCCCCTCCCCGACGGCGCGGCCGCCCCCCATCCACCGCTCTGCGGCGCGGGCAGCGCACGGGGGCTGCGGGAGCGGGGGGAACAGGGGCAGCTCCGCTCTGTGCTGAGGGCACACTGAGGGCTGCCTCTGCCCTCCGGCTGCCGCCTCTCGGGGCCGTTGGAGGTCGAGCACGCGGCCGCGAGGAGCATCGCAAAGAGTCGGTGAGAGCGCACGGAGGAGCCGCGCTCGGGCGGCCGTTTCGTTTATCCCCGCCGCAGGAGGCGGAAGTTCCCCAAATTCCCCAGCTTTCCCCGCCAGCTCCGAACCCGAAACGGACCGCCGCTCCCCGCACGCGTCCCGCAGCCCCCGGCGCCGCTCCGGGCTGAAGCCGACGGAGGGCACGGCCGCTATCGCTGCCTCCTTCTGCAGCCCCTGAACTGACCGCGAAGTTCCTTCCTAACGCGCCGCTGACCGCAATTGATTCCCACAAAGCCGCGTTGCGGTTCGCCTTCCCCGGAGCGGCGCTTCCCGGCACCCGCAGGCGTTGCGGTGCGGAACCGAACCGAACCCCGCGGAGCCGCCCCGTCCTGCGCTGCGCACCCCAAACGGACCGCAAAGAGCCGTGCGGGAGCCCGGCGGTGCCGAAGCGGCCGAAGGACCCAAAGCTCTCCGAATGAGGACAAAAAGCGGCGCGAGGACCAACCTCTCGGTGCGGGCTTTTCCTCCTCCTCCTCCCGCAGAGCCGCTGCGTTCCGCCGCGCGTTACTGAAACGAAACCGCCCCATCCATTCTCCTGTGCGGTTTATTACTACATTGTCAGTCTATTGTCCTTTATTTGCAATGGGTGCTGGCGCTGCTGCTTCTCACTTGGACAGAAAGAAGACGAGATTCTGTTCGTTTACACGTTTTATTGTTGTAAACATTAAAATTGTCTTTCTCAAAGAAAGAGTTATAGGGGAAAAAAAAAAAACAAATCCGCGTTTCTAACTGTTGTACACCATAGAAAAAAAGGCAGTGATCTGTATCGTGTGCCATACTGGAAATATACAAAGAAAAAATACTACAGTATATGGCAATATTAAAAATATTACTCCAACATAAAATAATATATTAACCGACGATTTTTAGACATTAAAAAAAGAAAATAACCAACAAAACAGAACAAAAATTCAAAGTGCTCAGTAATTTCCAGGGAGCGATGTATATTATAAGCACTCTGGAAACGGCCAGAAGCTGCTGCATGCAAAGTTCGTTTCGCTTTAGACAACAAAATAATCAAGATATAAACTTCTTTTCTTTTAATCAACATCAACAGTACATACAACACTTACAAACAAGGGGTGTGGACGGTGCTTACAAACACTATGAGTCCCTCTGCGAGGGTTTGGGGTCGGTAATACTTTTGTGCCCACCTATTTTACAACTGAGAAAACGTTTGAAGCTCAGAGAACTACCAGTCCTTATAAAAGCTAACAGACTACATAGTGTCTGAAATACTATTTATAGAATATAGACATTACTGAATAGCAAGTGCCTATAACATTGCCACCTTAGGGTCGTCACGCTCCCCTCGCACGGAGCGATTCGCTTTTCCTTCTCTTTTTTAATGTGTTTTTCCCCCCAAACACGTTTAGCTTTTATTTCTTAATTCTTTAGAATTGGTTCCCATATAGATTCATAACTAGGCACGGGTTCATTTGTAGAAAAGCCAAACGGCGTCTGATAACTGTACAAGCCTTTCCCTTCCTTCCTGGCATGCCACCCACGGAACATTTAGGATCTGTGTATATTACAGCTTTCTTTTACAGCAGAAAACTTTAAGTCTTTAGGAGGCGATGCCCGCGGGTCCCTCAGTGCGTGGGCTGCCCCTCTCGCTCTGAGCCGCGCGCCCGGCGTCGCCAGATTGCTTCGTCTGTTTAACCAGAAGTCCTCAATAATAAACTCATCTATAAGCCGAGAATAAAAAGTTTATACCATGGGATTCGGGAAGTCCGAGAGCCGCATCCATAGTGCCCCAGAGCCAAACGCCCCGTCGCGCTCCGCCCGCAGGAGGCTCAGAGCTGGCTGGGGGGGCCGTGCCGCCCCGCGCGCTGCCCCGTGCCCAGCTGAAGTCCCCTTCCGACGGGCGAAGGTTCCTCGAGTTCAGCGTCAGTGCACGGGAAGAGTCTTAGAAAGGTAAAGTGTCCAGGAAGAGTTTGTCGATTATTGCTGGCGGTGGCACCAAATCCTCCAGTTTCAGGTAGAAAATGCGCTGCAGCCCCTGCGTGCAAAGCGTGCGGAGTTCGGGGAGCTTCCCCAAGAGTTTGGACAAATAGTTGGGGCGATTCAGGCCCCCGTTGTTGAAAGTCACGTGGTCCTTGAGACAATTCACTATCTTGTTCTGCAGCTCTTCCACTCGCTTGGGTTCTTTGAGCCCGTGCCTCTCTGCAAAACACACGGGAGGGTGCGGGACGTTACGGGGTGACACCGCGGGACGGCAGTGGGGGGCAGGAGATGGGTGGGGGGCACTGACCTGTCACCATGGCCAGGGCAGCGATGCAGGAGAACGCTGAGATGTCAATGTTCATGTTCTGCAAGTTGGAGGAAAACTCAACGATGGAATCGATCCATTCCCCGAAGCCGCGGACGCACTGCAGCCGGTGCAGGACAACCCCGTTGCAGAAGATGAGCTTCCCCTCCACAGGGTTCGACCTGCGGGGAGTGTGACAGCAACAGTATGAATGGGGGAGCGGGTGAGAAAGGAAAATTAGATGGGAAAAGAAAAATGATAGAGAGAGAAAAAGAGGACAGAAAAGGAGGAGAGAGAGAGAGAGCAAGAAAAAATGAAAGGGAAAGGCAAAAAGGGAAAGGGAAAGGCAAAAAGGGAAAGGGAAAGGCAAAAAGGGAAAGGGAAAGGCAAAAAGGGAAAGGGAAAGGCAAAAAGGGAAAGGGAAAGGCAAAAAGGGAAAGGGAAAGGCAAAAAGGGAAAGGGAAAGGCAAAAAGGGAAAGGGAAAGGCAGAGAAGATGAGGGGAGAAAAGCTAAACAACTAATTAGTCGAGGAGCAATAAACGAAGGATTTAAGAGGCACCTAATTACCATGGAGTTAATAAAGCACGGCTTCATTAACCGGCCCCAAAAGGCTCTGCTTTCCACCGCTCCCATCCCGGCTGGCAGCCACTCACCTGTACGCCAGGCGCAGCACGAAGAGCTCGAGGAAGGCGGACTCGAAGAGCAGATCCTGGTCGGTTTTGGGCAGGTCGGTGAAGCCGGGGATCTTCTCCGCCCAGCCGCGGATGATCTCCATGGAGCCGGTGAGCAGGTCGTAGAACTGCTGGATGTGCTGAGTGTCGTCCCCGCTCATCTGGTAGTCGGGGTTAGCCTGGAACTGGAAATTCATTTTAAAAAGCACTTAATGAGGTTCTCCGAAGTATATAACCCGTGAAATTGCTAACCCCGTTTCTAAGAGGGGAGCCGGGTTTTTCTAACAATTAAATCTCTCTCTGACCACTAAGGAAATTAGATGTTCCGGGGCAATTAATTCCATTAGGAACGGCGCGACGAGGTCGCCGCTCGCGATATGCAAATCGCCGTTTCCGCGCAGCTCAGCGGGGGCCGCCCCGCGGGGACGGCCGTACGGCACAGCCCGCGAGGGGAGCGGCACAGCCGGCGCCGGGGACGCCCGGAGCGCGGCCGGGGAGCGTCCGTCCGCCCGCCGCAACGCGCTGTGCTGAGCCGCTCCGGGCTGCGGGCGGCCGCTGCGTGCCGGGCGCGGAGGGCGCGGCAAGGTCCCAACGCGAGCTCGGTCCAGCTTACCCTGGAATAGTCCAGGCTGGTCATAGCCGGGTTGGAGTCGACATGGGCTCTCACCAGCGCACTGATCAGACTCACCGGGGGAGAGGGGGGAGAGGGCTCCTGGGGGCTCTTCGGTTTGGATGGCAAGCGACCCCTCCGGCCTTTGAGGCTGTCTGTGCGAACCACTGCAAGAGAAGCGCGGTTCAGCCGCCCCGACGGGGCTCGGCTCGGTGCGGCCCGGCCCGGCGCTGAGCCCCGCACTCACCCTCCTTCACCATGCCGACGGCCAGGCACTTCTGGAAGCGGCAGTACTGGCAGCGGTTCCGGCGGCGTTTGTCCACCGGGCAGTTCTTGTTGGCCAGGCACACGTATTTGGCGTTCTTCTGCACCGTGCGCTGCGGGGCGGGACGGGGACGGCGCGCTGTCAGCGGGGGGTCCGCAGGAGCCGCCAGCCCCGCTCCCCGCCGCATTTCTCCCCCATGCCTTTCCTTCTCCCATTTCCTTTCCTTTCTCTTTCTCTTTTTTTTTTTTTTCTCTTTCTCCCCATTTTTATTTTTCCTCCTTTTTCTTTTTTCCCCTTTCCCTATTTTTTTCTCTCTTTTTTTTTTCTCCTTCCCCTTTTTCTCTCTCCCTCTCCGCCCCCCCTTTCTCCCTTTCTTTTTTTCCCAGGGCATTTAACAACAGAATATTGACAGCGTTAACATCTGAGCCAACCCCACAGCGCTTTATATGCCGAGAGAAGGGACGGAGGCGCTCGGCAAATACACATCCGTGGGCACTCATACTATTCACATCCCTTGGAGACCTTCTCCATTCCAAACGATCCGATTATTCAATCAGGACGCCGAAATAAAGAGATCCTTTCGCTCCGCCGCGGGGAATTCCGCTCCGCTCTGCCCCGACCCCTCCGCCCCCCCCAGCCCCGCTCACCTTGAAGAAGCCCTTGCAGCCCTCGCAGGTGCGCACGCCGTAGTGCTGGCAGGCAGCGTTGTCCCCACAGACGGCGCAGAGCCCCTCGTTGGAAGGGGACCCCCGTGAGGGCGGCGAGGGCACCTGGCTGTCCAGCAGCTGCGGCGCGTGGCCCAGCGGCAGCCCGGGGAAGGCCATGGGAGGCTGCTTGCGGATGGGGCTGGGCACGGCGAAGGGCTGCCCGTCCACGCCGTGGTGGGGGCCGGCCGGCTCCGCGTTCATGGGCACGTGGAGGGGTCCGTCGAAACGCATCTGGCAGCTGGAGACGGGAGTGCCGGGGGGGGACTGCTTGAAGGAAAAGAGCGAGAGGCGGGAGACGGGCGCTTTGCGCTGCTCGATCATGTGTGTGGTGGCCACGTAGTTGGGGTGGAAGTTATGCAGGGAGCCGGCGTCATCCCACACGGGGCCGTGCTGCACCTGGAAGCCGGGCGTGGAAGGGGTCGGGGGCGACGAGGGCTTGTAGTAGACGGAGCCCGAATGGGCCATCACGTCGTCAGGCTGGGGGGGCAGGTGGCCGTGCTGCTGGTAGCCGTGCATCTGAATGTCTTCCACCTTAATGGAGGACTGCTGTCCGGACAGGGGCATTTGGTACAAGCAAGGAGGCTTCACGTCGTAGCTGCTGTTGTAGTTGTCCATAAAGGTACTGAAACTGGGGAGAGAAGTGGTGGCAGTGATTTCAGTGTTGGTGAGGTCCATGCTAAACTTGACAAACTCCGGAGTTAAGAAATCGGAGCTGTATTCTCCTGAAGAGTGGTAACTGTAGCTCTGGGAGGCCGGGCTGGCTCCTTGAGGCGAGGACCCATACTGAGCCTGAACACAGGGCATGGCTGGAAACGAAACGGGGACACACACTCAGCCCGGGCGGCTCCGCGCCCTCCGCCGGCCCCGCGCCGCTCCCCCGCCCCGCTCCCAGCGCCGGCGACGCCCGGGACGGCGGGGGCTGCGGGATCCCCGCCCGACTGCGGGATCCCGGCCCCGCGCCGCGACCCCCGCCCCGCACCGCCGCTCGGGCTCGCGGAGCTCACAAACCTTCAGGCGAGTTGGAGGCGTTTTCGAGGGAACTAAAGGCGGACAGCGTCGGGACGCGACGGGGAGCGAAGTTTCCGCGGTGTCAGCGCTCGGAGGGGGACTCCAGCCTGCCCGGTGCGCCCACTGCAACACACGCGCGGAGCCGCCCGTCAGCCGCTCGCGGGCGTTCGGGTCGCGGGCGCCGAAAGAGAGAAGCGCCGACCCCCCTCCCCTTCCCCCGCCCGGCCCCGGCTGCGGGAACGGCTCCGGCGGCTGCGGGCGGCGCGCGTGGGCGCGGCGGGGACGGGGGTCGGGGGGAAACTCCGCGCCGCTCCGCGCACGCGGGCGGCTCTGCCCTCGCTTTTCTGGCAGAGGGAACCGCTTCGGTTTTTCCTCCCAGCCGCTCACGTCAGAGCCGCCCCGCCGGGAGAGGCGAGGAGCGGGGGCGGCCGCACCTCCCCGAGGTCCCGGCGCCGCGGTGACATTTGGAGCCCTGCCCGAGGGGGCACGGCCGACAGCGAGCCCGGATTCATTCGAAGCCGACGGAAAGCGCAGCCCCAAACTGGGCGAGCCGCTCCCGGCCCGCGCCCGGCCGGGACCCCCGGAGCCGCCCGGCCTCGCCCGAGCGGGACCCGCGCCGAGAACGGCCCCGCCGCCGCCGCCGCCCCGCGCATTCCCCGACGGCGGCCGCGCCCCACGCGCGGAACCCGGCGGGCAGCGCCCGGGCACGGGGTGCGCGGTGTCACGGGACTCACCGGAGAGCGGAGAGCGGAGCGGGCATCCAAGTGGCGGGCGGCGGTGGGCGCGGGGCCGGCACGGCACGGCTCGGCTCGGCTCGGCACGGCTCGGCTCGGCACGGCGGGACTCCGCGCGGGAGCGGCAGCGGCGGCAGCGCAGCGCCGTGCGAGCGGAGCGCTCGGAGTGCCCTTCCCGCAATGTGCCTTTGTTTATGTGCGCTCCGCGTTCCCAACCAACGTGCACCTAAAGGCTTCGAGCGTCACCGCGCGTCAGCGCTGCCCGCCCAATCAGCCCGCCGGGGCCGGCCGCCCCGCGCCGTTGGCCAGCGCTCGCTTTGGTAAATTTCCGACGTGACATCACCGCGAGTCACGGTTTAAGGTGGGCTCGGGCGGGCTCGGGCCGCCCCGCGTCGCCCCGCGGCCGCCCCCCGCTCCCCGCCCCTCTCCCCGCGGCCGCCGTCGGTGGGTCCGCGCGGGGCGCGCCGTGCAGCGCTCGGGGTGCGCGGCCGCCGCCGCCGTGCCCGGCGTTCCGCGTGCCCGCGGCGGAGCTCCCCCGCCAGGTTCTGGGCGGGGCGGACCGCGGGGGCGCGCCCGGGGATCCCCGCCCGCCCCGTCGGCGACGGCACCTTAAGCGGGGCGGGGAGGGGCGGGGCCTCATTTGCATGAGCGCCGCCTCATTTGCATGGAGCGCGGCGGCGTCACCCGCGGGCGAAAGGGAAAAAGTGAGCGCGGGGCGGGGCGGGGCGGCCGGCCGTGACGCAGCGGCGCCGCCATTGACGCAACCGCGCGGCGCGCCAAAAGCGCCCGAAATAGCACGCTGCTCCGACGGGACCGAACCGCGGGACGGGACGGGACGGGACGGGACGGGACGGGCGGGGGAACCGCGGAGCGGTCCGGCACGGGGCACAGGGTGCCCAGGCTGCGGGCGGGGAGCGGCCTCGGCTCGAAATGAACGGGATCTGGGGGAAAAAATCCAACAAAAAGCAGAGATGCGATCACTTCGTGCAGCAAAAAGAAGGCAAATGCGCAGTGATGCCGTACGTCTGGCGGGTGCTCTCCCATAGGGCTGTGAGCGGCTCATCCCGTGTCTGCAGCCCAAAGGCTTTTCCCGAGGGCTGAGAGAAGGCGCGTCCCCAGAAGGAGGTTGGAGGTTGTCCCTCTGTGCTCCAGGTAGCAGCGACAGGACGGGAGGGGACGTTGTGCCGGGGTCATGTGGGGTATTAGGAAGCATTCCTTCTCCAAAGAGCAGTCAGGCAGTGGCACAGCTGCCCAGGCAGTGGGGGTCGCCATCCCTGAGGGCATCCCAGAGCCGTGGGGATGTGGCACTGAGGGTCGTGGGCAGTGGGCATGGGGGGGTGTGTGGGGTTGGGATCCTAGAGGGCTTTTCCAACCCTAATGATTCCACGATTGTGTGGTTCTGTGATTCTACGAGCTGATAAAGATGAGAGAGGAGAGCTCATAGCAGCACAGCAGCACACGGTGCCGTGCAGCACAGCGCTGCCATCCGACCTGCACGGAGCAAACCCTGCTCAGGGCCCAGAGATGCTCCTCATTACCATATCCTTAGAATAGATGTGATATAAATTTCATTACTCACTTAAAAGTTCTGAAGTTAACAGCATAAACTTGAAGTTGAGTAATTAAGTAATCCTTATATAGACACTTATTAAAGTATTTATACATATTATCTTAAATCTACATCTATCATTTTGCCAATTAAAATTAGGACTTTAATTGCAATTAAGTAATTTAATTGCCAATTGAACAGCAAAATTGCTAAGTGACTAATTTTAATGCCTATTTTAATTACCAATCATGACTGGGGAGGGAGCTAATCAAGCAGTATCAGAGTAATGATGTGAAAAAAATGGAGAACAAACATTCGAGACTCCATGCCTTTAAAAAAGGACTCCAAATTAAATAAATGCAAACACAATTTCATACATGTGGCAAAATGCCGTATTTTGGTACCTCAATACGAGAGCACAAAGGAGACGTTTAATTAAAAAGAAGCATCTCTCTTTCCCCAAAGCACCAAACACAAAGTGCTGTTAGTCCCTATTTCTCTGCTGCTCTGCCCAGTGTGTAACCCAGTGCCGTGGGGGGGTGTGGGAGCTGTGAGGGCTGCAGCTGGGCTGCCCTGGGGACACATGGGCACACATGGGCACAGCACACACGGGCACCCACGTGTGCACATGCTGTGTGTGCAGCGCTGTGCCATCGCCACTCCCACGGGTGGTTGCAGAGATGCAGTGCTGAGCTGCTCTGCTCAGACACAGAAGGGCTGAACCTGCATGTGCTGCAGAGCCAAAATGCTGTGACCCCAAAGGGCGTCACCTGCTGCCAGCTGGTGCCGGTGTGCAGCCCACCAGGACGAGTGCAGCACAGCAGTGCCAGGGCTGGGTGTTGGAGAACACCCCTGCGGCCCAGTGGTTGTGTGACCAAAGCACAGAGATGGATGGGATTGCTGCGTGTGATGCAGCAAGGGGTGAACTTTCCCCATCCCTGCAGGCATTCAAGGCCAGGCTGGATGTGGCTCTGGGCAGCCTGGTCTGCTGGTTGGCAACCCTGCACATAGCAGGGGGTTGGAACTGGATGAGCATTGTGCTCCTTTGCAACTCAGGCCATCCTGTGATTCTGTGAACCCCCCAGGCCCAAAGGAGCATTGCGGTGCAGGAGCTGAAGGAGCACAGGAGCCCAGTGGTGCTGGTAGCAGTGAGGCCCAAGTGTGGCACAACGTCGGGTGTGGGGAACCCGAACTTGGGAGCCTCATTCCTCATTGATTTGCACGAGGAGCCCCGCCCTCAGATTTCCCTACGTTTCTGAACGAGCATCATTTGTCCTTCCCTGCCCGGACCTCCCCTGACACCACGCACACACTGCTTCCCACAGCCACGCGGTTCTGTTCTCACTGCTATCCGGTTATTCCGGGCTCCATAACGCCGTTTTCCTTATTCCAGGACAAGAAGCCGTGGGCTGCCTGCTCGGCAGCTGTCGGGGCCCGGCCCTCACACGGGCGGTTCGGTGCTGCCTGCCGGCTCCGCTCTCTCGGCACGGCAGCTCGGTGCGTTCGCATCCCCCGCTGCCCGGTCCGGGGGCTGGCGGAGATCCCCGGTGCTCCTCGGCGGCTCGGAGCCGCTCCGCCGTCCCCGGGACGCCCGTGATTGATACCCGTCGGGTCGAGAGGCTAAACGGCCCATATGGCACCGCCGCAGCCCATCTGCTCTCTGCCCATCCGTGCCTTAAGCTGCCATTAGCAACATCTGCACTCCCAGAAATGCAGCTGTGCGGGACGCTCCGCCCGAACCGAGCGCTGCTTCTCGACGGCGGGAGCGACACGGCCGGGGGGCGGGGGGGGGAGCGGAGCTGCGTGCGGAGCGTCGGGAGCGCGCAGAGCGGGGGAAGCGCGGCCCGGCCCGACCCGCGGTGATCCCCGCGGGCAGCGGCGGCAGCGCGGCTGCGGTTCGCGTCCTGCGGAAAGTCGGCGGGCTGAGGGGCCCGGGGAGTTTTCTTACATAAAGCACGCATCTGTGTGCTGGAACAGACGCCCACGTCCCTGCTATAGCGCATACGTACTTTGGGTTTTTATCGTGGCAGTGACTTCCTGGAAGGTTTGGAAATGCCCGAAGTAGTGACTGCACTGCTGGGACTCACACGGCTCCCTGGTGCTGCATCCCGGCTCCCACGTTGCTGTTGGCACTGCATGCCTGCCCGGCCGTGCAGCAGGTGACACCAAAGTGACAGCTGCGGTGCTCAGCTCTACGAGTTACTTTGCTTCCAGTAGCACGTAGGAGTGCAATGGCTCTTCTCTCCCCACATGGAGCTGCGTGCAGACCCTGACTGAGCTGCTCGGTGCATTTGGCCACCAAGCTGGGTTCCGGGCAGCCTGGGGACAGAGCCAGCCAGTGAGAAGCCCACACCTCGTGTCCCAGCCCAGCTGCCTGCTGCCCTGAGTTCCCATCCCTCAGGCCTGCCTGGCACACGGGATGCGGGGCTGCGGTGCGCACTGACAGCCGCCCGCTGTTCTGCAGCCCTGGGAAACCAAGAATAACAGCACTTGGGGGATGTGTTTATGTCACAAGCGCTCTAAAATAGCACAATTACACATTGTTGTTTTTTTTTTTCTTTTTTTCTTTTTTTTTTTTTCCTGCGTTATGAGTATTAACTGCCAACACCCACAGAAATCTGGTGTAATTCACTTCTTTCCTTAAGCGAGCCCCTTCTCACAGTTTGGGGGTACCCTGGGACCTGCTCCCCTCGGGCAGTCTCAGCACTGAACCACACAGTCGCCATGGCTGGTGGCACAGGCGCTGAGGAGCTGTGCAGCAGTGAGAGTGCAGCTCCTCATCCGTGCGCCTGCAGCATCCATTGGAGGCACAGGGCAGGGAGAGCAGAGCCAGCCACACAGATCGCTAATTGAAAACAGTGCTGGTGTGAAGAATGGTGTTTGTAATTATGAACGCAGCTATTAAAATATCATTTTGCTTTTTAGACCGCCTGATTCTAACATGGGGTAGGAGCTATATTCGAAGAAGTTAATTATTTCCAATGCTTTGGGAAAAAAAGGAAGTCTAAGCTGCAAATGAAGCTCCTTCATCACTTTTAAAAGCTGCCATAGGGAGCTGGTTTGCACTGATTCCGCTCTGCTCAGCACTGAGAGCAGCCCCAGGCCTCCCCAGTGATGGATGCTGCCCACACTGGGGCCTGCATGTGGGACAGAGGAAGGCTGTTGGGGTTTGTCTCTTTGCAGGTCTAACTGAATGGCGTCTGGTTCTTCAGTATGAAAACCACAGATCAAAACTGAAGTGAAAATGGGGCGCTGTGAATGTTACTAGCAGGTAAAAAGAAGTTGGGGGTTTTTTGGATGGCAGAACTTTAATTATAAAAAGTATTGTAAAAAATCTAGATTGCGTATTTACTCATTTGGTCCATACAACAGCCAGCAAAATCAGCCCGTATTGATGGGATAAACAGAAAGAAATAAATTAGTTTGCAGAGCACAACATTCCAGGCCAAGATAGCATTGAAAAAAACAAATTGATTCTTCCATTAGTCAAATTCCTATTAAATTATCCATACTTCCCAGTGAGCAAGTCCATGGACCAGGTTCCTATTAAGGTATCGATGGTGAAGCTGCTGTCTAAAAAACACCCACAGAACAAAGCACCTGCCCCCGTCATACAGCATCATTCCAAGGATGGGGAATGCCACCGAGCTCTGAAGCAGCACAGCCAAAAACATGGATTTTGGAGGGGAGGGATGCAGGGTGCAGAATGGTGCAAAAGGAAAAGGCACAGGGAGTGACTGTGGATGGGATGAGAGCGTTTTTGTTGAGACCTTGTCAATGCTTGGCATATACAGGTCTGCCCTCCTGTTATCCGTGCACCCATCAGCTCCTGGGAGTCACTTTGATGAAGGAATCAGAGGAAAATTGGAAAATACCTTCAGCTCGAGGCCTGAGTCAAGTGCTGTTATTAATAGCGTGCTTAATTACGAGTGGCATCTAAATCAGGTGAGTCTGGGAAGGTAAGATGAAGGGGGAAAATTGCCGTAAGAGCCTCTGATTACCGAGTAAAACACAATTAGCTGTTCTCAGAGAGCAGCAAAGCCCACACCTGATGACCACCACCTGCAGCCCGGGCTGTGTGTCCTGCAGGTCTCCCTCCTCATGGAGGTCCCATTGGTGTGCACGAGGTGCGGCTGCTTTTTGGCTGCCCTGGTGCAGGGCTGGGTGTCCCTGTAGCTCCTTCCCTTTGCTGCAGGGAGGCACAGCAGCCAAACCTGGGCTGCTGGGTTGGAACATGTGCAGTGCATGCACTCCGATCTCCTGAGCAGAGCTGGTCTGTGCACTCAATCCTTCCTAAGCCCTTTTTGTAGCGGGTGCCTGAATTTCAGAGGTATAAGGTGAGATGCTTCTTTCAGATGTTGCTATTACTAATTTATCTGATTGGAGCTCTGAAGTGAAAAATACTCCTTCTCTGGCTTCAAGGTCTCGATTAACATTTTCTTCTGTTACAACTTTCTGTTTCTGTGTAATTTTAGCATCATACCAGGACAGGGAGCGTAACTTCAGGGAACTGCTTTGACACACTCTGCTCTGCCATGGGGTTAACAGCTGCCCCAATATGAGTGTGCTCACTTGGCAGCAGCAGTCAGCTCCGTCCCAGCAGCTCCCACCTATCCCTGCTCCTCACGTCCACTGCCAACAAGACTTCTGCTTTGCTCAGTTCAGTCAACAACTCCTTGTCTGTCAGTGGATGCTGCTTTTCTGCAGTTATTTTTAGGGTCCCGTGCTGCACCGTGGCTGCCTGGCAGTGGGAGAGCAGACAGAGGTGTGGGACAGAGACCCACCGTCAGCTGAACATCATTTTCTGTCCATGCGGGAATCAAAGCTTTTAGTGATATTCAAAGTCAGCATCGCACGCCAAACAAATTGTTGGCTGCTGCAATCAGCAGTGATGAACAATCATTATGAAGTGCAAAAGGAGCGTTGTTAATACGAGGCTACATCTCCAGGTCAGTTTGACTGCACGATTTTATGAGCTTAAAGACCTACACACCTCAATTTAAAAAATGATTTACTCCCAAGATATTTACCTCCTCCACTTTTTTCTGAAAACCATAATAATAGCAGCAGTTCTGTTCTGGATTCCAGGCACAAGCTGAAGAACAGGAGGAAGAGCAAAGCAAGAGATTCCCATCTTGAGACCACGGAGCGCAGGAAGCTGCAGTGCTCTGCAGCCGTCTGAACTCGGAGTGACGTTTGACCTCAGATGATGAACAGGAGCTTTGCCTTCTTGCTGTGCAATGCCAGATCACCAGAAAAGAACTTAGCTAATGCTTGTAATGATATCGTGGCTGTACGAGCATGTTGTATGCCACTTACCAGCAGAAGGTGATGGGATTCAGTGGAGACACATATCTATTTTTCCAAACCTCCTCCAGGAACAACAAAGAACTCCTGTTCCAAGAAGAAATGCAGACTATCTCCTCCTTAAAAACATGACACTTAGCAAACAAACTGAAATAAATATTTTTTTTTCCTTCCATGTTCGACTTCTGCATGCTGGGACAGAGTGAGAACTGCGGCCATGGAGTGAGAAGGCTCATAGAAGAGGTCAGTGCTCAACCATAACAGCAGCGGTGCACTTTTGCAGGGCTGTGGCATTTTCCAGGGTTGTAGCTGGGCATTGCCTGCACAAAACACGAAGGGCCGTGCCATGCTGGCTGACCGAGCAGCCTGTGTCCTGGTCTCACGGGCAGCACTGTGAGCTGCCTTTAGCTGTCCGGATGCATCAGCTTGATAATCTGTGCGAAGGTGTGTGGTTGGTGCAGCCCATCTATCTGAGTTTTACAACCAGTTCCTGTTTGCATCAGATCCTGGACTGCTCACGTCCCCCTCTGACTACACTGGAGAACAGCTGAGGTTCCTCTCACTGAATGCTGCTTCCCAAGGGCTGAATTCGGATGAGAAAACCACTGTAACATTGGGTAATTAGGTTGTCAGCCAAATAATTTCTGCGGGGCTATCACTTCTCTGCCTACAACCCCAATGAATCTCCCAGCTCGCAGCTTTAATCCCATTTTCTGCCTTTTAATCTCCTTTTTTTCACTCTAACTTTCATAGTTCCTATTATTCAGTGGGAATAACCAAAGCCAGGTGAGCACAGAGATTCTGTGGCACATACTGAATGCCTGGAGACCAACAACAGAGCTCCTGGAATGGAATTCCTCTGTTTCAGGCAGGAAAATGAGGGACTTAACAAAAAGAAAAGCTATAAAAATAAAGGAGAAAGTGATTTGTATTTGGAGGAATTATGAGTGCAACTTCATTGAAAAGCAGCCTAACACACGTGCAGAACTGCCTGAGTGCAGCTCTGAGCACTGCCTTCTCTGATCAGGTTGGAACAATTTGCTAAGTGCAAAAGTTGGAAAATTTTGTAGCTGTTTAACAGCAAATCACAAATCTGTCCTCATTTATTTTTCCCAACACATTTATTATCGAAAGATGGTTTGGTGAGTGCCATAAGTAAGCAGGCGGTGTTCCTGAGCCCTGAGATTTGTCACTTCGGTTACATCTTTCTGATCTCTGACGGAGTGTTTTCTGCAGGAGGACAGGAATGCTAAATAAGGCATCAATAATGCAAGAGATCCGTGAATAATCACCCGAGTGCTTGAAAACGAGTGGACAGTGTGATCATATGGTAGAAGAAAAATAACGTTAGCTGCATATTTATCAATGCCTGGTGCCATTAGCACAGGATCTAGCTCAAGGCTTTTAGGAGACAGTGCACACAGTGCTTTGGTTCCCAGTCATACAGGAGGAAGGCACATCCCCAGAGCTCGTTTGGGCCTGGCCAGTCTGCAGCTGTATGGGGATGGCAAACAGCACCGATGAGATGAGCACTCTTTGTATGTTTGTCTTATGCTGCTGCATTTCAGCCCTGCTTTTCATCGAACCAACGTTGTCTATTTTAAAAAGGACTTCTGAATGCAAATTTGATCCTGGGAGCAAGCACAGCTGTTGGGAACTGTGCCAGAAAGAACTGCCCCTCTCCCACAGTTGTGTTGGAGTCACTCGAGCAGCCCGCACTTCGGGTGACTTTGGAACTGGGCTCTTTTTGTGCTGAATGACAGGGGTCCATCAGCTCCATCAGGGGAAAAATGGCTGCGGGAAATACGGAGTGAATGTCAGTGTGTGTCTAACAAGAATTGATGGAAAATGCAGAGCTGTGAAGAGGTGCAATGAAATGGCATCCTCCGGGAGCAGGCGGGTCCTGCCACACATGGCACCGCCACTGGGCTACAGGAACGAGTTAATGCTGAGGAACAAGCCGAGGGATGGCTGAGAACGGCGACATTGTTTTTCCCTGATGTCAGCAAAGAAACCCAAACACAAAGAGGTGAATGTAGTGCTATGAGAGGGCCCTTGAGAGAGCTGAATGCTGGGCCTGTGCCAGGGCACCCAGCAGAATTAGAAACCGCATGGGATGACTGAGTGTTTCCTGGAAGCAGGGGCTGCAGGCAGCTGTCGGCAGCAGGGCTGTGTGCGGGGGCACTGCTGGCCCTGTGGCACTGCTGGCAGTGTCGGTAGGCTTGGGGAGATTCACGTCCATAAAGGACTCCTTCTGTTTTACTTCATAGCTCAGCGCAAGGCATCTTATTTCCTCCTGTAGGATGCACACGTCGAGCCTTTCCTGAATAATTCGATTGATGCTGCATTTGGTGGGTGGTGCTCTGGAGGATATTTAGATCTAGCTGCAGTAGAGACGTTGCTTTGCTTTAATACCAGCTGCACATCGGATCTGCTTTGTGTAACGTGGGGAAAAAGGCAGGGATCTCCTGGAAGGAGTCCAGCAAAGGGCCTCAAAGATGATAAAAGGCCCGGAGCATCTTCCCTGCGAGGAAAGGCTGAGAGAACTGGGGCTGTTCAGCCTGGGGCAAAGGAGGCTGAGCTGGGACCTGATTCGTGTTAATGAATATCCAAAGGGAGGTGGGAGGCAAAAGGATGAGCCGGGCTCTTCTCGGTGGTGTGTAGCAATAGGACAAGGAGTGACGGCCTAAAACTTGGACATAGGAAGCTTCATACTAACGTGTGGAGGAACAACTTTACGGTAGGGGTGAGGAAGCACCCTGTGCGGGAAATCTGGGATGCAGACATGCTGACAGCTGCACGCGCTAACACACGGCACCACCGCAGGTAGCGCGAAAGGGAGCCGGGTCGGAATGCACTGCGCAGCAAACAGCGGAACGTTTTGGCCAAGAGCTCGGAAGCCCTGAGGACAGCACCCGTCGGGAGCCTCCACGGGGCGTGGGCGCGGAGCGGGGCGGCGGGAAGCCCGGGGACAAGGGCGGGCGGGGCCGGGCGAGGGGTCGAGCTGACCGCAGTGCGCTCCTCCCGCCTGAATTCCGCCCGGCCCCGCGCGCCGGCCCGCCCTCTCATAGCGCCCCGCAGGAGTTTCACCATAGCCGGGGATGTAGCTCAGTGGTAGAGCGCGCGCTTCGCATGTGTGAGGTCCCGGGTTCAATCCCCGGCATCTCCAGCGGCTTCTTTTCGCTTCCAAACGTTTTTTTCTTTCTCTCCAGCTGCGGGACACTGCCGCGATTGGCGCGGCCCCGCCCCGCAGCGCCGCTGTGCGCTTGAGGCGAGTCCTTCGGGAGGCCGGTCAAGCAGCGTGGCGCTGCAGCTTCTCCGACTTTAAAACGCGAACTGCTTTTTGTCGAAATGAAAAACAAACGAGTAAATAAATAAAGCCTTCAAAAGGAAGAAAAAAAATAATAGAAAAGAAAAAGCTTCAGTTGCATTGGCCGGGAATCGAACCCGGGCCTCCCGCGTGGCAGGCGAGAATTCTACCACTGAACCACCAATGCACGACTTGCTGTGCTCTGTTCCTATTCTGTCCTACAACAGATCAAACATTGAGTTTCTGCTGCCATTTCCTTCCCAGCCATTACATCTCCAGGAGAAAATGTTTTTAGAAAGCTGGCAACATTTGTATACATATTTTCCCCCAACAGATTAAAAACTCCGTAACTTTCTCTAATGAACTCATCATCCCTTAATTTTAACAGCATTCAGGCTAAGTTTATTCTTGCACCTTTCAGTGCTGGGAGGACGTTGCCAGAGGAGGCCACCAGCAGAGGCACAGCTCTCTGCTAAGCACAGCCCTGCTCTGAGGCACACGGCCCAGAGGCACTGATATCCAGTGGCACGCAGCGCAGCAGCGGGTAATGGTGCAGGAGTGCCTGCACAGTGATGTAACAATGTCAGCCACTGCAGCAGTGCAGTGCAGTGCCATCACAGCTCCTTGTTCCCCCAGACTGCAACCTCTCGTTTCACACTGGCAGAAAGTAACAGAGCAAAAGCATCAGGTAGTAATTCTTACTTAGGCTATGCTTACAATATCTCCAGTCAGCCCTGAAACACTTTTTCCAGAACAAGAAATCCCAAAAGAAGCTAGAGGTGGAAAATGCTCATACTGAGAAGAGTTTAACTTCCTATTTTACTATATGTGGAGAAAGATTTTACAGATAATCAACAAAGCGTTACCAACCCCATGCCATTTCCAGAGTGAAAGTGAAACCAGCCCCTGCACTCGCAGTTTGCAGCCACGAGAATCATTTCCCATGTGCATCACAGTGCTCTGCATCCGCTCAGAACATCCCTGTTTGCTGGCTGAAGGATTACAGACATCTCGGTGAAGGAGGGGATTTGGACCCACAGGAGCTGGAGCAGTGCTCCAGAACGTGCTCTGTAAGTACTTGTTCAAGCAGTGTGACACAGGCTCATACCTAACTTCCCTTTAGGATGACTGCACGTGGGACAGTGCTGAACAGAGAGAATGTTACAAGACCTGTAACATTAGAAAATGATTAGAAAATCACCCTCTTCAGCTTAGTTCAAAAATCTTTCTGGAAGTTAAATAGATGCCACAGACCTTCAGCAGAAACAAAGAAGGAAAAACAAAGGAAGAAAGGATTTTCTTAGGTCTTTTTATCCATCAAAAATGGACAAATGCACTTCCTTCCGTCCCAGGTCACCTTTAAAGGGGCTCTGACCTGGCTGCTTGTGGCTAAGGCTTGACACAGTGCCTTCCTAGTGGCTCTGCTGCTGCAGGGAGGGAGTGACGTGCTCTGGGCACTGCTGCTGCTTCTGCAGTGTGCCTCTGAGGATGGTGCTGTAGCTCAGGGCCATTGAGAGCATCTCAAGTGCAGGTGATACAGGTGCATTTGGAACAAGGAAAAGAATTTCAGACAGGAAGTGGAAAAAGTGCTCAAATCAAGCTTAAAACTGGGGGTGTGAGTTACCTGGAGTGTGGTAGGTGAACATTGTTCATTCCCTCTTCCCTGTTAGATATGGCCATATGTGCTCTTGCCACATGATGCCAGCATGGCTGTGCACTACTCACAATTACACTGGAGTTGCACCCATCTCTGTACTGCTGTATAAAAACAAGAAAGTGCAATGCTGCAAACTGGACTGCTGGACTACTTGCCTTGATCCACATTTTCATGCTGAACAGTATTAAACGGAATTCCTGTAGAACTAATTCCTAATAACTCAAACTGATCTGAAACATGGACATCATCTGGACATCCCTTCCTTACACTTAACAGACCAGTACCTAATTCTTAATATTGCCAGGAAAGTCCAGACAACACTTAGTGCTGCCCCAAAATAACTGTAGGCCTTTCAAAACGGCTTCTAAAAACCTTTTAAACAAAGGCTTCCAAAGTGTGCCATTGCCTCTGTTTCCAGAGTGCAGAAAATTTATACCATCCCTGGCAGCCTCTGCTGTGCACAATAACATGCACACCAGCCTGATTTTAACAGGCCAGAGAGGAAGTTGGGTGCTTAAAAATATCTACCTACCTAAAAAGACAAATGGATCTACATTGCGGAGCCTTCAGCAAGGACTGTTGAAACAAAACAAACAAAACAATTGTGGTAATCTTTTAGGTAAGACTTATAATGTAGAACAAGTTGTCAGAGCAAGTTACAGCTCTAAGGGCTAGCAATTTTGACAGTGTCCCTTTGAGCACAGGAGAGCACAGGGACTGGCAGGACAGCAAAAGGTCACTTGGTCACACGGATCTGCTGCCTCTTTTGCGCTCATCTCCAGACCCACCAGGCTTGTCCCAATTAATTATTAAAATCTGCGGGGAAAATACTGCTGTAGATAAAAAGGTACAGTCTTAAATTCTGGGGAAGCTGGAGGATGGCAGTGTGGTCAAAAGCAGTGCAGAAAAGCAGCTGAGCCACATTATCCATCCTACAAGCTTCAGACACAAACAGAAGTCATTTACATCCAGTCATGTTTCTGTGCTTCAAATACCAGAGAAAGGGGAACTCCTGGATTTTCCTCCCTTTGTTTTCAGCTCAACAGTGCTGGATTACAAAAGGTCACCAAACCAAAATTGACAAGATATATGTGGATATTTAAAATAACTTTTTTTTTCCAACATAACCATTGATTTCTATTGCTAGAGAATTGCATAAGTCCCTTGCAAATCTGTGGACACCCTGAAAACGTCTGTCCCAGACAGGATTCACATGGCAATGAGCCAAAACCATCAATCAAGCAGTGCTAGTGAAGTGGACGTTAGAAGAGGACAGGAGAGTCCAATCCTGCATTTCTTCATTGATGACAGGAATATCAGGGTAAGGCTTTGAAAGTGATTGTATATGCCCTTGGACAGGTGTTCTAAGATTTTTTCCCTAACCAACGCAGTGGAGAAAATGCCTAGACAAAAGGCACGTGTGTGCATTCACTGGGCTGGTTCTGGTCTATCACTGTCTCAGAGAAAGAAAAAAAGTAGCACAAATTCCAAAAGGCTTTCTCTGTTCCATACTCTGCATGTAATCTCTCCCTTTGGAGTATGTAGAGAAAAATAAACTTCAAATAATTTTCTAAAATATATTTTTTCCAACATTTCCCACAATGAAAATCTTTAAACAACAGAAAATATACACTGGCATTGTCAAAGCAGCAATTCTAAAGATATTGCCTTTCTTCTCTCTCTACCCATGACATTTTTATTTCTTATTAGAGCTCACTGTAAACCCCAGAATAATACCAATGGTCCTCCTGCACTCCTGCACACTGCTGTTTTCCATTTCCTGGTTCTCCTGTAGTTGAGATGCCTGTGCTACCATTGCAAGGAGAGGCCAATTAATTATTGTGTTTGTTCTGCAACAAATCATGTGGCCTGTGACCTTATTCTTTTAAAAATGTAGTTTTTGCATTTGCTCCTGTGACTCAGCCCTGATTTGTTATCTTTACATAACAGCAAACAATAAGACATAATTATGATGATAACACATTACTTCCGTTTTAACAGAAAAAATGAGCCTCTTTCTCTTTCCAGACACACATACAGACACAAAAAGACAGCAGAGCTTTTATCTGCTGGGTGCAAGGGGAGAAACATTTAAAAACTAGCAATACAGCAGCACAGCCCTGGTTCAGGTGGTAAGTGGCAGATGTGGTAAGAGGCAATACACTTGTAGTTCTGAGTGATAGCTGACACCCGCAGCCAGCGATGGGAGCGCTGCTCCATGTTTAATCACAGCTGTGACTCAGTGCTTTTATTTCCCAGCACTGGGACCTACCATGCATCCTGCTTGAAGAAACCTCAGCAAGGGTCCAGCTTCTGCCTGTCGCTTCCTTTCAACTTCTCTGCGATTCCTGCCTCTCTCTCTCCCCTCACGAAGACATTTTCCTATAGACAGATCAGGAGAAAACATATTTGTGAATGTATGAACAGATTTTCTTCTTATGATACATAACTTTGGCATGCAGTCAGGTTGCGACGATAATCTTCTTCCCTCGCTAATGAAGAGGAACTGCCTCTGGGGCTGAGGACAGAAGGTGAACTCTGCCTGCACGCAGTTTACACCTGCTGAGCACATGATTCCAGGCATCCCCAGTTCCTGGCTGGCAGGTGTCCCAGCAACCAAGCCACACGCACACAGGCTCGGGAGGTAATATTTTGATCTAGACATGAAATAAAACACAGACTTGAAGGAATTCTATGATACCCCAAGACATAGCACCTCATCTTTTTTTTTTTTTTTTTTTTTTTTTTTTTTTTTTTTTTTAACCTTCTGCGCTATGGAAACACGAAGCCCAGTTTTTACCAACCAGTAAGCAAGACAACATCCCAGCTGCTTTTACAAGAGGTTTCACTCCCAGGATTGCCCTGTTAGGAGAAGAGTAGCACAGCTCTCTCATTTCTGCCCCCTTTATAATATTGTTGGGTTGGAAGAGTTCATGAATGTAGAAGTTCTGAGATGCAGGATGTGCTCACTTAGAAAGCAGATGTGGAGAGACTTTCTAGTCAAGCCCTGTCTTGTTCTGAATCAATCAACATGTACCATAAATTGGTGCTGGCAATGCAGCCATATCCAGGTGGACAACAACCTTCAGGACTGCAAATTGCATGTGAATCCTTGTTTCCTGGTCCCAAAAAGAACCATAATCTTTTGGGTTTAGTTTTTTTTTTCTTTCCCATTTTCAGTTCCTTCTGTTCATTCGAGGTATTCCCACAGATTCTGTACCTGAATATCTATGGAGTACTGATTCCAGCTATCCCTCGGGATCTTGTTTCCTTTTCAAAGGAAAAGGCAGGACCACATCCCCTAACTTGTCTGGGATTAAAACTACTTCCATCCCAAATATCCCTGACTTTGCAAAACTTCTGAAAGCCAACCCATGCAGTTGCTTAAGGCCTTTAAATGCCACCTAGAGAGCTGATAGCCATACACAACTACTGCAGCTTCCAATTTAGCTCCCGTGGTTACATCTGACCCATGGGGAGGGATTGGGTTCCCATGGCCCCTCAGAAAGGACCTGTTGCTGACATTTAGCTGCCGACAGGAGGCCAGAGCACGCCCCAGGGACAGCGGTGGGGGGGAGTTGTGCCCATTGCTCATGCCCACGGCAGGTTGTTTTTCTGTGTCTGATAGGAAGCACGTCTCTTGCTGCCTGTAAAGTACATTGACTAAGCAGTGAGCACAAAGAACAGCAATAAAAGCAGTTTCTGGGAGGCAGCCAAGAAGCATGGCTGGAGGCTGATGGCTGGAGGCTGATGCCTGGAAAGCAGAGACTTGCAGTCAGCAGGATCCCGCATCCATGGCATCATCTGCATGAGGATACAAGCCGGGCACAGACAGCCCTGTGGGGAAGGACACAGCCATAGATCTGCTGGTGCTTTGGTCTGGCATGGAAAAGGAGATCCCAAGCACTGGTGGAAACATGACTTCAGTACACTGCAACGTACAGAGCAGCCAAGGGTTCAGCCAGGAGGGCCGTAGCGTATCACTGCTGCGTGCCTTCTCACTGCAAAACAACACTGGCCAGCTGTGGCAGCCAGCTGTGACCCTGGAAGCCCAGCACATGGCAAATGGGATGAGAAATGGAGAGCCCTTACAGACCACAGCCGATGCTCTGTCAGGGCTGCCCTGGCTATCACAGAACAAGGGGCTAATCAACAGGGATAATCAGAGAGAAGATACACAAATTGTCTCCAGAAATCATGCAATCCAGTGGTAGGCCATGCAACTCACTTTCAAGTCTCATAGGCCTAGTGCTTCATTTAACTGTTAGAAGTTCGAGACTGCAGATCTGCTATTTTGCAAAGCTAAAGGATTGGAGAACTTCTGAGAAGGAAATGCTCAGTAGGGAAAACCAAGCCTGCATGCCCTGTGCCGTGAAGCTCAAGCACAACTTCCATCCCAGCCCTGCAGGTTTCCTGCCCCTTGCCCTATGGGCTCCGCTAACTATTCCTCAGAGGCAGCAGCGTTTAAATCTGGCCTCTACTTTGTTAAAACCTGGGCTAACTGCTCACTAGTGCTTCTGCCAGCCCTGGTAAAAAAATCAGCAAGGATCCTGAGAAGCCGCAGCTCCAGGATGAGATGTAGCAGAGATCACTGAGCGGTAGCCACGGATGCCAGCTCCATGTCACACTGGGGGCCACCAGGAACAACCAGGAATGAAAAGTGTGAACCTGTCTCTAACACCTATTAGGCACTGCCTGTTTTTACAAAGGTAGGCTCCCAGAGACGGCACACTTCTCTGGGCAGGAGCTCTAGCAGTTCTTTCATGAATCAACCGCAAGTGGTCAGGCCATCTGGACTGAACCTCACTGCAGTAGTGAGGAAGGACCTGCAGTAAGTAAAATGATGTTAATACAGCACAGAGCTGCTACCCAGCTCTATATGCTGGGACCTGCCTCCGTCCTAAAGTAAAACAACAGCTGAAATCCCAGGAAATCATAGAATCAAAGAATCATCAAGGTTGGAGAAGGGCCTCTGAGATCCCCACGCCCACCCCTGCCACCCCCCATGCCCACTGCCCACATCCCTCAGTGCCACATCCCCACGGCTCTGGGACACCCCAGGGATGGTGACCCCCACTCCCTGGGCAGCTGTGCCACTGCCTGACTGGAGAAGGAATTGTTCCTCGTACCCAGCTTGAACATCTCCTGGTACAACCTGAAGCCATCACCTCTCGCCCTATTGCTGTTGCCCGGGAGCAGAGGCTGACCCTTCCTCACTCCGATCTCCTTTCAGGAGTTGTAGGGAGCTACAAGGTCTCCTCGGGGCTTCCCTCGGACCGAACCATCCCGGTTCCCTCAGCCACTCCTATCAGGACTACATTCCAGACTCTGCCCATCTCTGTTGTCTGTCTCTGGACGCACTCGTGTCTTTTCTGTACTGAGTGGCCCAGAACTGCGCACAAACCACTCGAGGCTCCAGGACCCCACAACGCGGTTGTGGAAGGGGCCTCTGGATCTCTGCCGTCCCGACCCGCAGCAGCCCCTACAGCGGCACTCGGCACCCAGGAGCGCTCGGCCCCATCCCCCGCCCTTCAGCTGCGGGTCAGCGCCGCTGAGCCCTGAGCCTTCCCTCCTTCGGGCGCACGGCCCCGGGGCTGCCGGCCCGTCCCCATCGGGAGGTGCCCAGCCCCCAGCAGCCCTCTATGGGGCCGTCCCGGCGCTTCCCGGTCCGCCCGAACCGCGGAGCCCCGCGGCGCGGCCTTTCCGAAGCGCGGGGCAGCGCCGGGCGGCGGGGCGGGCCGGGACAGCGGCTGTGGGACGGCTGCGGGCCGGGCCGGGGGAGGGCCGAGGAGGGGCCGGGCCGCGCCGTGCTGGAGCGGCGCCATCCGGGCAGCCGCGGCCCGGCCCCGGGGCGCGCCCAAATATAGCCCGGGGCGGGGAGGCCGCCGGGCCGCTCCGTGACCGCGCCGCTTCTCCTCAGCGTCCGCATCCGCGAGCAGCCGCGCCGGCGGCACGGGGTAAGGGGTAACAGGGGTGAAAAGGGCCGGGAGAGCGGGGCCTAACGAGCCTTTCTGCCGGTGCGCGCCGCCAGGCCCTGCGTGTGCCGGTACCGGGCTGCGGGAGGGGCGGGCGGGGCGAGGCGACGGGCTGCCACGGCACCGCACGGCACCGCACGGCACCGCAGCGGCCGTTGGGCGGGCGGCAGCACCCCTGTGCTCGGCTCCATCGCGCGGGGCTGCCGGGGGCCGCGGCCCCTCCTCGGCTCTTTTATGTAAGCGGCGGGGAGCCGGTGCGAATGAGGGGAGAAGCGGCGTGCGGCTCTGCGCCGAGGAGCCCGCGGCAGCTCCGTGCCCCGAGGAGCCGCAGCGTCCCGCTGTGCGTCGACCGCGGGCGGCCCGCAGCTCTGCCCCTTCATCGCTGCGGCGGGGTGCGAGCGCGGTGCGGTGCGGTGGTGGGATGCTGAGCTGTGCGCGGCGGGGCTGGAGCGCTTCTGGCTCGCGTTGAGCGCTCAGCATTGCTTCTGGGTGAGAGTGCCTAGGTGTATAAGGAGCTCCTGAGCTTCTCCGGCTCCTTATCTCTTCTAATCGGTCACTGCAGCCGTTGCACGTGGGCGCCTTGAGAGGAGAGCGGCCCGAGCTGCTGGCTGCGTGCTGTGCCGTGAGCAGAGCAGGCCCTCTGTGCGTGCGGCTGCGGCTCTGCCCGCCGTGCCGTGCTGCCGTGGGCTCTCAAGGGGCAAAGTATTGCAGTGACGGCAGGAGCGGCGCGGGGACGCAGCCCGGCCTTGCGCCTAGCCACAAGTGCGGGGTGGCTGCGGAGGGAGGGAGTGAAGGGCTTGGAGAGCTGTGCCTGGGGCTGGCACCACCTTCTTGTGTTTATCTTCTGGTGGCGTTCGGGTTACGGCTGTGCGTTTTGTGTCTTATTTTCCTTCTCCGCTGCGATTTCTCTGGACTGCTGTCACTATTGCATGTTTCCAGGCAGAGTTACCCGCATGCGGAGCTTACGCAAGGGTTGTTACACCATCAGCCTGAAGACAGCCGGGTCCCTCTGTAAGATAATCCCAGCCGTGGATGGGGAGCGGGCTCAGGAGGCAGCTGTTGGCAGCACGATGTATTTTTAACTGAAGTTAATCACGCCTTTCCCTTTTCTCATTTGGTGTAGGTGCAGTGATGGGAGCAATGAGTGACGAGTAGTAATGACTCAGTGTGGTATTTGGAGATCTGACTGTTGATAGTTAAGGTGTAATGTGGTATAGGCTCCTCTATAATAGCAACAAGTGCAGTGTTATTAATGTTAGACACTTAGCATGCACATTCACTGTGCAGCGGATGAAAGCTTCCAGTGAGGACATGAACGTGAAAAATTATGCAGACGTTACGACTAATTTATAGCGTTACTTTGCGTGTAACAACCAATGGATGAGTGTTTTGTTTTACTTAGTTGTGTGTGCATATATGTACACGCGAGCACAGTGACAGCAATGTCCCAGGCTGTGCCCTTCTGCTTAATGAACTGTTATATCTAGAGACCCATTACCGCCTGGTAATCTGTTGCTAATAGAAGCATGGAAAACTGGATGGGTTCAAAGGCCTTCAGTGCACACCAGCTTTCCAAGTGAAAGCTCACACAGGTTCCCTTCTGCTGCGTGCTTATTGTTCACAGTGCTCTGCATGCTTTAGCAAATACATAAGAGAAATGTGCTTCCCTCCCCCCTCCCCCCAATGTCCAGCTTGCAATTATTACTTTACTTCCCAGTGTATATATCTTACTACTTCCATAACAAGGGCTTCCATTTGCAGGCAACATCTATCAGGTGCCTCATTTTGGTGAGTTCACATGCTGGCAAATAGGATTTCAAAAATTAATATATCTTTTCTAAAGCTGATGGGCTTTTGCTGCTCTTCATTTAAACCAGGGGTCTGATAGTGCAGTTGTAGATGTCAGCTGTATAGTGCTTGGCTCTCTGTAGTCCGAGCCTGTTTTTCCAGGGAGTAGCTCCATTGTGAGTGTGCCACCGCAGCTGGTGGGAGTCCGTTGGTGCAGACTTCAGGAGAAGGAGGTGCCTGTGTCAGCGACCTGCCTGCAGGCATGCTGGTTGCCTGCCCTGTGTGCTCCTGGAGGAGTGGGAAACACTGAGCAGTTGGTGGGTGAGTGCTGGGGTCTAGGGGTGGAAAAGGCAGATCAGACAGAAGTGGGAAGATCTTCCTTTAAATGAGAAAGACCTCATGTACCTCAGCTGCTTTGTGGGTCTTTATAGGGCAGGACTGGTGCTTCCTGAAAGCAGGTGCCCCGTGGTTGCACTATGGAGGCTGTTCTCAGCAGCACCTGCTGTAGGGCTGCACCGCAGCGATGCTGCAGCTCTTGCTAATGTAGGTATATTCTGCTTCTTCCAAAAAGCGCCGCTTTAGAAAACTTTCTGTATTACATCACGAGCAAACAATTTGCAATCAGAACTCTTCTACATTATCATAGCATTGATTTTTATTTTCTTTTTTTAGTGGTGCAGGGGGAGAAGCGTTTTCTACCTCTAAATAACTGCATTTGATCCAAGTTCCCAAGCGAACGTGTAACTGCCTCAGAGGATTCCAAATGCCAGATGAACTCACCCAGAGTTATAAGTGTGGAGTGCCAATGGAGATTGGGTTGGCGTTCCTCTGCTGGCTGGGTACCGAGCCTTGGATAGGGACTCATTTGCTTCGCAAAGTGTTTCTCAAACCGAGTGTTAGTTCTTCCTTCAAAATGATACTGACTGCGTGCCCCTGCTGTTGGCTGGGAGCTGAGTTCAACTCTGGGTGTAAAAGTAGGCTACTTCCTTGACACGCCTCCATAATTAGCCTAGTTTGTATGTGTTTGTCTTCCTTTGAGCGGGTACCTGTCTGTATGTGCAGATCTGTGTCCAGTTCTATAATATGTTTAACATACAGGGCTTTACTTCTTATTTTTCTCCTTTACTGTTTGCCTTGGAGTGGGAGGAGGGAGGGAAGGAGCTGTAGGTAGAAGTATTAGGATGAAGCTGAACTGGTGGGCTGCCTATCAGGTATCTGTATTAAATACAAAGTGAGTGAGGAATGCCAGAAAAGGGTAACACCTATACAGTAACTTTTTCTATCTCCTCCTTGCTTTATCTGTAAGACAGGTTGTTTGTACATTTTTATTTTATTTTGGGTTTGTGAGGTTTTGGGGTTTTTTTGTTTTGTTTTGTTTTTTTGGTGGTTTTTTTTTTTTTGAGAGTGATGGTAGTGTGTGACATGGAAAAGGAAGTTGTCAAGTTGAAAAATGTAAATAGGGAGAGAAGCCCAAGTTAAACCCTTGTAGGGTTAAAGCAGCTGGGCTGCCACCTAACCCTGATGGGAAGGTCTTGGTCACCTAAGCACAAACAGCAAGGAAGTTGGAAGCAGTGGGGAGCAAGAGAAGGACGAGGATAGGAGGACTGTTCTTTGTTTTGCCGTGGTTTTTTGTGACATGCCATGCAGCTCCTTTCGGGCCCGCTCACCGCGTGGGCAGCATTTTCCCCATATGGCAAACTGCTGCTCTGCTTCCACTAATTAGTGGAAGTTGGCCTGTGGGATTTGGGAACTTTAAATTTAGGGTGTAGGAACTTAAAATTTGTAGTGCGGTCTACAGCTTCAAGGGACTCTAACCCTGCCAGCTGTTTAGATATTATGGGTTTCTGTGCTTGCTTGGTGAGGTTGTTCTGGGATAATTACTTTAATTAAAGTGCTGTAACTTGTGTTTAAGAACCTGAAGTAACCATCAGTGGCTTTAGGAGAGGATCTGAAGTGTCGTCTTCAGCAGCGTTTTGGTGACAGCCGAGTTCTGCATCTGCTGGAAGCTTGTCTTGGTGTGTGGCTTCGTTTACAGCTGTGGCTTGCAGGAATGAGATTCAGAAGTCACGAGGGCATGTGTCAGAGTCCAGATTGTGAGATAAGCAGCTTGGGTTGCCTCTCGCTGTGCCGCTTTGTTCTCACTGCTGGGCAGAGCAGAGGGCAGCCCAGGAGATGGGAGCTGTACGGGCTGGGCACAGAGGTGCTTGGTGGTTGTGGGAGTGCAGGGCAAGCATCTCCAGCACTGGCTGATTGAGGCTTTAATTACTGCCTTCTAAGATGCTTGCTTTAGTTAGCGTGGTCTGACATGCTATGTAAAGTGTTAACTGCTTTAGTCACTTAAGAAGCAAACAAGAACAGCTACATGGGACATGGTAGATGATTGTGTTGTGTGTGGGGTGTTAATGTGATCCCATTACATCCTTTCTTTTTTTTCCACATTCTTTGAGCATTTCCTACATGGATGCATTCTGCAAGCTGTCAGTGTCTGCTCCTGAGTAGCACTGCCTGCAGTAAGAGTCCTGATTACAGCCTGGCTCATTGCAGTCCTGGGCACCAGCACTGCAGCTGCCTTTCAAGTAGCCCAGCCAGAAGGATCAAAAGCTTCATTACAAGGGTAGCAGCGGCTGGAGAAGCAGAGGCAGCGCAGGGTGCCCAGCTCAGCCTGCAGGGATCTTTGGTTTGGAGTTCGCATCACCCAGTGTTCACCTGAGAAGCTTTGGAACAACTGGAAAACACTGGATTAGACAATGCTACTGTGCGAATGGCAGGTTATGCAAACCCTAGTGGGGGTGATTATAAGTTTTCTATTTTTGAGTCTTCCATTGAATGACTCACTTTATTAGATGTGTTCATTTAAAATGGAATGTGAAGCACCCAGATTCCATGGTAATGGCCTCATAAAGCGCTCAGATATACAACATAACAGATTGGATTTCTTCTCTTAATTTAACAGGTTTTGCGTCTCATACACCATGTCTGATGGCAGCATACAGGGCGTCACACTTATTGCAAAGCTTTACAGTTTGTATCCATCTGTCTCTGCATTTCTGCTAAAGTAGTCATCTTCCTCTGATCTCCAGCTTGCGGTACTGCGTCTGAATCTTCCTTCGCTCCCTCCTCCCCCACTCCTTTCCCTGTGCCCTCTGCAGCTCTAGCCCCATACCTCAGTAATTAGAAGGGACTGGAGCCCAGAAGTGGGGCTAACCGGGGAGGGCTGGGAGCCCCACAGGTATGCGTGCTGGCAGGCTGCAGTTACACAACCCCAACCGAGATCCCAGCCAACAGCAGGCTGCCTGCTCAGTGCCTGGCCGGGCACTGCGGGCTGTGCTCCTCATGGGCATCACAGCAGTCTGCTGCCAGTGGTGGGGAGGCAGAGACCTGTCATGTGGGATGCCCTGCTCAGAAGCTTCTCTCAAGGACGGGTGTTGAAATAGTTTATCTAGAAACAGGATGTAAGTTGTGCTCTGTCTGCTTTTTGGATTTTAAGCGTGGGGCTGGAGGCAAAGTGGGGGAGCCCTGTCTTTGGGCTGCAGCTGTGAGCTGTGTGCTTCCCGTGGTGAACTGCTGGCTGGGAAACCACGCTCTCTGGAGCACCGGGGGTGAGCACTGAGTTGCTGGGTTGGAATTCAGTGCAGGAGGGAGTGGTTCCTGCTGTGAAGGTAGTTTGTAGTGAGTGCTTGGAAACCGAAAGCATGAGTTTGTCCTGATAAAACCTCTTGTGTGGTTCCCATTTCCTGTAGGCTGGCTCTTTCTTCTCCTTTGTACTACCTTCTGCAGTTTGCACTTCTGATAGGCGGTGTTAAGATAGCTACAAACTTGAGCTGATGCTGCTGTGTGTCCCTGTGCACTGGTGCTCTGCTGCCGTGCTGGGCAGTGTCCCCTGTGGGTTGCTTTCCACATCTGGGCAGATCACACTGCACGTGGTGCCTGCTGCTCGTGCTGTGCCCTATGGCAGCAGAGGGCTCCCTGATCCAGCAGCTTGATCTGTGGCCCACCGAGGGCTGCCCCAGCCCTGTAGCTGAGGACGTGGACCCACAGGTGCTGCACATCAAAATATGCCTTGAAACAATGCGTAAAGCTTGCTTAACCTGGAGATGTTCAGCATCGGACTGCACTTACAGCATTAACCCACTGTGTGCTGTTTGAGGCGTTTTTAAAGACCGCTGAGAATATCTGTGTTCTGGAAGGATGATTTATTTCAGACTGCGCTGCTTCTTGTGCTGCATGCTGTTACGATATGTCTTAATATAAAATTCTGAGATTCCATCACAAGTTGTTGATTGCAGCTTGGAAGAGAGTCAAGTTTTATTATCTGCTTGGAATAGATGAAGGTTTTTGAGTTTAGGTTCTTGTCTGTATGTGTGGCACTCCACATACAATCTTTGCCATAATTACGTGGCCTGCATTCTTTCCTATTTCCTCTTCTGCTCTCTGGTTCGTCCTGTTTGATGCTTGCAGTAGCCCTTGAAGCTCTTCTGGGACACGGGGAACACCTCCACAGGTGCATGCTTAGCGAGCCTGGCATTTCTCTGCTGGCACTGAGCCACAGGGCTGCCTGGGCCGTGTTTGGGCCGTGCTCCTGCCATCCTCCTGCCCAGAGCAGGGCTGTGTGAGTGAGGAGCTACTGTGTGAGCTGGAGGAAGCTGCGGTGCTGGGGCTGGAAGGGGCCTTTGGAGCTCCCCCAGCCCAACCGGCCCTGTACGGTTGCAGTGCTCCAACGGTGCCCCCGCCCCAAGGCAGAGCAGAGGTGAGGAGCACCTCCCTGCCCTGCTGGCCACGCTCGGTGCAATGCACCCCAAAATGTGACAGCTGACCACACAAATGATGCTTGTCACTGTTTCCAAGAGCCGCTCTCCCCTCCCAAGGGCCGAGGGACCAAGCCCCACGCTGGCAGCCAGCTGCAGGGGCTGGAAGTTGGCCGTAGCAAGGGCAGCAAGGTGCCACGCCATTCCTGGTGTCACACTGCGGCTGTGATGTGGCACGTGGAATGTCATTGTGGTGTGGTTAGGGTGAAATGGCTCTGGCGACAGTGCCTTTGTGCCCTGCTGGAGGCCTTGCTCCTGTAGGGTGTAAAGCCTCCGTGGGAGAAATCTGAAGCTGGGAAAGGTTAGTTTGCTAAAAAACAGTGGTTTAAAAGACACCGTTCTGAAGATTTTGCTTGTCTCATCCAAGAAACCAATTTTGAGTTGAGCTTTTGTGTGATTCTGATAATCTCTTAAAGGATGGTTGGTCTCCAGAAGCTGTTCGTGCATATGAAGGGTTGTGTTGCGCTCTGTTAGTGCTGGTGACAGAGGTGCTTCGAGGCTTTCTGGGTTGTGGCAGCTGTTGTGGGGGGCTTCTTATGGTGGCTGGGGCTGCTCAGACCAATTCCCCCATCTGGGAGACTGGGAGATGTGGCACTGGGAGCTGCTGAACTAATGCAACTGTGAATGGGAGACTTTGGGTCGGTGCCTGCTGGTTCTGGAAAGGGAAGCAGGTGAGGTGTGTCTCTGAATTTGAAGAATATTTGCTAGTATCTTATTTCCCAGCTGTGACCTAGAAAGGCTTTTATTCTTTATGTGAGTATGTAGTTTGAGGATTTGAACAGCAAAATGTAGTCAGAAGAAAATAGTACTTCAAGCTACTGAAAAAAAATACCGTGTAGTTATTTATGTAACTCACTGAGTGTCGAGTCTTTTATTATATTCATAAATTTGTGCAAACAGCTTGGAAATGTAGCACACAGATTTTTGTGCTTCTTCATTTATGCAGTGATACTTCTGGTTTGGATCACGGGCGGAGAAAACTTAGTTTTGGTTGGTGTAGCAGGAATTCTTCAACACAACTAAAGATGTCCTGGTCAACTGGTTACAAGATGTGATGTAATTCCTTCCTTTTTAAAGAGCTGGATTTCTTCAGAAATCACAGAACGTTTGTTAGAAGGGACCTGGAAAGACCATGTAGTGCAATCCCCTGCCAGAACAGGAGCACCTGGATCAGCTCACACAGGTGGGTTTTGAGTGTCTCCAGAGAAGGAGACCCCACCAGCTCTCTGTGCAGCCCATTCCAGCGTTCTGTTGCCCTCACTATGAAGAAGCTTTTTCTGGTATTTACTTGGAACCTTCTATGTTCCAGCTAGCACCCACTGCCCCTTGTCCTATCACTGGATGTCGCTGAGAAGATCCTGGCTCCATCCTCATCACTTTACATATTTATAAACATGAATGAGGTCACCCCTCAGTCTCCTCTTCTCCAAACTAAACAGACCCAGCTCCCTCAGCCCTTCCTTGTAAGGGAGATGCTCCACTCCCTTCACCATCTTTGTGGCTCTGAGCTGATGAAAAAAATGTGGTTAGTATGATCTGGCAGGGCACACAGTTCTGGTGTCACAATTCCCTTGCTTTAAAAACAAAAAACTAACATAATGGTTGGGGATTTGCATAGTTATGTGGAGCAGTGCAGGTCTCTGGGGCGCTGGGATGGCGGTCAGCCCCTGCACCTCCACTCTCTGCTTTGGCCCTGCTGAGCAAAGATGTGGGGCTTTGGTTCTGCTAGCTGTGTACTCGGGCTTCACAGCTAAACATGATTTAAGGAGAAACAAGTGCTAGGACATACTTCCATTTGTTTTCTTGAAAGCCAGTGTTTTTTCTGTCATGTAAGTTGGCTTGTTGGAAGATGCTAATTTGTTCTTTTGAAACTTGCTTGAATTCTAAAGCATGTTGTGTTCCCAGAGCAGGCGTTTGTGAGCCGGGGTCTTGCAGCCTTGTTTGAAGTGACTCTGTGCTGCTGCATAAGGTGTGTGAAACTCCTTGAAGGCTGTCTCCAGTTTGCAGTTGGAAGTTAAGTTATTATTCTAATGACTTGCAGAGACCGTATGGTGGCAATGTATAGTACACAGAGTGCTCAGTGTGTGTTTGCCATTGCCACGTGTTTTGTGCAGCCATGGGTGGTGCGTGACCTGATGCTCATTGCCTGTGTGTGTTCTTTGTAGTTCTGTTAATTCTGGGTGGTGGGGATTTGGGGCCCTCCTCCCAGTCACAATATAGAGGAAAGATGAAGTTGGTCTTTTTTGTGACTGAAGTATAAGGTCAGTGGAAAACTTGGTTCTCCACTTATGGTCCAATAAAGGTTGTCTTTGTGATGGGAACCTTTCAGAGTGTGTGTGCTGCTCTTCCCAAAAACGCTGGGAAAGGTGCAAGTCCTCTCTTCCTGCACAACAATCGGTGCATCAGTGCATACAACATCATTCCTAAAACACTTATTTGCCTGCAATAATTTGGTGTGCTTTCTCCCCCGAGCGTGCTGCAAGCATAGTGAACAGAAGTGAAGATGGTATCAATTTTTAAAGCAAAGTTTTCTTATTTGTCTTGTTTTTAAAGATCTTTGGTGCCACTTGTAATGCCAACTGAAAGGTGGAACGATGCCCGGAGCCTCCCCTGCCACGCTGCAGATGCACAGGGGCTCTCAGGGCTGTGTGTGCTGCCTGTGCCGTGTTGCAGCAGTGCTGTCTTTTGTGCTGGGGCTGCTGTGCAGAGCTGGGCCACAATGCTGCCCTTGTCACCTCAGGACTCAGAGCTTTGTCTGAGCAGTTCTAACTCGACACATGTTTCTATGGGGTGCGAGCTGCTTTGGTCCTGGCAGGATGGGTTGGGTTGCGCCTACTTAAGATTCAGGTCAGTTCCATGCAAATTTTTCATTCAGCCCCAAACACTGGGCCTTTTAAGAATGTTCCTGACCTACATAGGCCTGGCTTTAATACCTCTGAAGCTAGATTATAGAGTTCTGTGCTTGTTTTAAACCACTCGGTCTTGTCCCCTGCCTCCGCTGCAGCTCAGTGCTGAAGGAGCCGTTCCTGGCTGGCAGCTCATCGCTTCTGTGCTGTGCCTGGGTAGGATGAGCTGTGCTGGGGAGCTGTGGGAGCAGGGCTGTAATTCCTGGTGGAGACATGGGATGGAGTGCTGTTGGGATAATTGGTTGTAAAAATGGTTTTGAGGGGATGGAGGGGAGCTGAAGGTGATCTCGCAAGCAGATCAGCTGTTCTGCTGCAGTAAGGATGTGGTGGCCACCTGGCTGATGGCAGTGTTCTTACTCTGCTACTGCCACAGTATTGTAAGTACTTGTCACGTATGCAGGTATGTGCAGCACCACATATGTGTGTACCCACACATCTCCCCGTATGCTTAAATACTCTTTTGTCATTCTGCTTGAGTTGCAAATACCAGAGCATTCTGGCTTGCCTCTGTCTACATCTGTTTAGAAATCACTGCTGTTGCGATGAAAATCGTTAATTAATCTATTGCTACTCTTAAGTTTCAACTTGTTACAACATCAGCATTGTCTTCGTCTTCTACAAATGGTCTGTTCTGTGACATGGTATAACTGCCTATTAATTTTTATCTTCTTTTCTTACAGTAAAAAATGGCATTTCAGAAGGCAGTGAAAGGAACTGTTCTCATTGGAGGAGGTGCCATAGCAACAGTTTTTGGCCTCTCTCAATTTTCTCAGTATAGAAACAAACACGTAAGTATTAATTATGACTTCTGATAAAATATGAAGCTTAAAATCTGTTTGAGCGTATGTTAGGCTTATACGAATAGCTTTGTTTGGGAAGGGATGCCAAGAGCTCTCAGCTTGATTTGCTGTGTGCTATCTGGAGGATGGCATTAAATGATGTTTCACCATTGCAGGTCTTTAACCAGTGGCAAAGTATGATTCATGTAAATCATTTTTCTTGTTTAAAAAATGTCCTTTGGGTACCCCCAGGGATGTCACTTAGTTACAGGAGGAGTGAGAAATACCAGCTGAAGTACAAGTTGCTTGAAGTGCATAGAAACACTAGCATTAGCTGAGAATCTCAGCTTTATACAATGATTGTGGCAACTTTTGGGCAGTTCAGGAAACTGATAATTGTTTTTAAGGTGGGATCTGTGGGAGGTCTTCTGCTTCTGGTAGCATTGGTGTCTCAGTGGCTGGGCACAGCCTAGACAAAGATATGCTCAGGACATGGTTTAAGGCTGTATTTTGGGTCATTAAGGCACACTGATGGGCTAAAAATTCCCAGAGCAGTAAAGGAAGATGATGAAAATATACTGATAAAGTAAGATAGTGGTAGCAGAAAGAGATGTAGTAGATCCTGGTTCTAGTCTGTGTCACTGTTATAGGAGCTTCTTCCAGGTGAATTGCAGCAGCCATATTTTGTTGTTTTTGTTTCCCACTTAATAAAGAAACCTAGGAAAAACATCAGCAGAAGGAACAAGAGTTGTGGTCTGCTTTTAGGCAGAGCTGGTGCTGATCAGCAGCTACTGGTTTTAGACAGATACCTCTTATTTCAGTGCAGTTGTGCTATGCTTGAG
Source organism: Chrysolophus pictus (assembly GCA_037305975.1). Taxonomy (NCBI): domain Eukaryota; kingdom Metazoa; phylum Chordata; class Aves; order Galliformes; family Phasianidae; genus Chrysolophus; species Chrysolophus pictus. Next base: position 1,230,026 of record CM074582.1, on the reverse strand, counting down.
AAGTTCATATATTTGTATGCTATGCGTGTAAAGAACACATCATCTCATCTGTTAAGTGTAGGCTGTGAGGCTGCTACCTGCCTCACTGCAATTGGTGTTCCATACTGTTTCAAGTAGGTGCAGCCAGAGCTCTGGCCTGATTTACTTCCATCTGTTTTTCCATCTGGAAAGAGCTTAAGAGGGGGCACCTCATCCTTCCTTTCAGCAGCTAGGTGAGCGGGTGCTCATTTTTCAGGGTGCTTTGTGCTTCTCACCTTAGAAATGCAATTGGCCAGCTCCTTATCAACAGCAAGTAACCACGAGCTACTTAGCTACCACGTATTTACTGTGGGTTCCCATTCAAACCACGAGCGCTGAAACCCAGGGATACAGGTAGATCTTAACTTCATGAAGGTGTGCAGAGTGGGTCTGAATAAACGATAATCTGAATCTTCTGGCTGTTTCCATGTGAAGAGGAGTAGAGTTGAGATATTGGTAAGGCGAATGAGATGAGTCATTCCCAGGGAGCCTAGCTGGAAAGTGGATAAGCCAGGATCCTTATAGCTTCAGATACTGTTGCAAAAAATAAAGCCTAGCATTTTAAGTGAGCTTCCCATTGGACTGCCTGTTTTGAGCCTAGCTGCTAATCTAACTCTCTCTGGAGCTGTTATCATAGGATATTACAATCTGGCTTCATTACTGTCGGAAACTGCAGCTTCAAATCTTAGGACTGCTAAATAAAAGAAGGAGTTGGAAGGCACAACTGATCTGGGTAGATAATTTGTCATATATGCAATATTGCAAAATTCAAGAATTTCCAGTTTTCTGCCATTATTGGATGGTCATTCCAAATTTCCAAAGGCAAATTAAAAAAACACGCTTTATAGAAAGTGGTGTCAAGATGAAAAAATCCACTTGTCCCTTGATTTTTGGACCTATTGTGTAGTGTCTGTCTACAAAGGATCTGAAAAATTTCTAGCATATGTGTAAGCAAATGGATCTGTCAAGTGAACAGCGTGTTGTTTTCATATTGTACTAACTTGCACATTTCCCACGTGATGTCCCTCAAAGCTTCTGCCTTAACCACCTAATGTAGGGCAGCAGGTGGAACGTGACTGCAGGGATTGACACAAAGGAGGACAGTCCATTTGTAGTGTTGACATATCTAAGCTGTGGGCATGTCCCCCAGCCCGAGTGTCCTCTTTTTAATAATGCCTGCCAATCAAATGTATGCTAGGGCAAAGATCTTGTCTTCCTGTGCCAGGGAAGGATATTGCCCCAAGATGTGCACTAATTGGCTACGCACTGTAAGAAGTCTGTTTGTTATCTTAAGATCAGAATCCGTCACATAGTAAGACAGAAATAAAATGCAAGTGAAGCAGCATGCTTGGTCTGTAAGTGGCTCTGGGTGTCTGTGCTGTGCTTAGCATCCTGGAATTAGAGCACCCACATACAGAATACAGAGCTCCCTTGGTCAGTAATCCTGAGCACGCAGTGCGGTTGACTTATCTGTCTTTGTTCTGTGTTTGCTCAGCTGATGCTGCTCCTGTGAAACTCAGCTGTTCCAGGTTGCCCCAAGGGAAAGCTAAGGAGTGGTGAGCTGCTGGCTCTGGAGAGTGGGTGGGAGTTCCCTTGGATCTGTTAGTTGGGCATATTAGTGCGTGGTTGGTCTGCTGAAAGCGGTGAGTTTTGGTATTTTCTGGTGTTGGAACTGGAGTTGTTCTTGCTAGGCTTAAGGGTGAAAGCCTGGATGAGAATGGCCTGGTTAGTGCCATTAGCCTTGCGTGGGTGTAAGAACTGGAAGGTGTTTTACACCCTGGAAATAAAACACGGTGGATTCTGATCTGTCCCAATGGCAGGTTCTTTATCCCCACTTCTTTTCCTGTAACACACAGATAAAAATGCTGATGCCTGGGAGGCTGTTTCTGCAACAGCAGCTGAGGCAATAGGGATATACGTTTCCTGGTTGTGTATGGCACATGCAGGCATGCCAGCAGTTGAGTCAGTTCCCCGATTGTGAGTTGTTTTTTGAGCTGAGCGGGGAGAGCATGGGAGCATGTGTTGACATGACAGAGTTGCTGAATTTAACTCAGAAGCTGATAGATGAACACTGCACTTCTGTGTTTCGGATGGTAACCTGATCACTGGGATATTTACTGAATTAATATGAAGGCTTAGTTCCCTTCTGTGCCACCTCTGTAAATTAAATTCGTCTTGAACAATGCAGATAGTTCTCCAGCTTGGATGCGCTACGTTCACTACTGATCATGAGCTCCTGGAAATGAAAATCCTGTCTGAGATGAAGCTGGGCACCTACACGGGGCTTAAAATACACAGCCTGCCTGTGTGGGAGTTCTGGCCTCGTGTATTCAGACAACTGAAAGATAGAAATGGCCCCAGTGCTGCAGCCTGCCTTGGTGCCTCGTCTACAAGCACTTCTAATGGCCCAGGTGCTGCAGCCAGCCTTGGTACCTCTGCTGCAAGCACCTCTAATGCTAATGGTGACAGAGGAATGGAAATGGTGATTTCTCTCGCTTTGTAGCTGGTGACAGTTGCCGAGTTCTTACTTCGTGTGCCTGTTTCATTGAGCCTAGTGGGCCGGCAGTAGATACGACAGGGGTATTGTTTGGTTTTCTGGGTTTGACTCTGAGCCACTGCTACTTTTTTTCTGTAGCTGCTGAGGAAGAAGCACTGCTTTGCTGTGGGGCTGTGCTCGGTGCCTGAGTGCAGCCCCGTTGCTGGTGAGCAGTGCTGCTGGGGCAGTAGGAATTGCTCATTGCAGGGAGTCCAGTGCAGGCAGCGATAACGTGATAATGCATCGGAGCTTGCTTTGGGGTTTTTAATTACTTTCATTTTCTTTTTTAATGAATAGGGATGATGAATTTGCCTCTGTGAACCTACCTGGAGATTTACATTAGCCAAATTAACAAGAATGCTTGCTTATGGATTACTAGATCACTTTATAACGTGATGATTGAATTCAGACTGCCAAACTACATTTCTTCTCACTAAGAGCGTAATCAAAACCATTCAAGGAACTCTTGCCTGAGAAATTGTAGATATAAACAGCAATTGCTTATTTCAGTAAACATACTTGTTCACTGCCAAACTAATCACGTTATTGCAGATGGAATCCCTGTATGCAGCTTTTCTTCAGTCTCACATTTAATTGACAGCAAGATGAATCATATCTATATCAATTCCTAGGCTGCTAATCACTGTGCTTACTTTCAGTTACTCGTGTGCTGATCTCTGAGCTTTTGCTGTGCCAGGGACTGTTTGCTTGGAGCTCTCTTTTACTATATTTGTTGTAGATAATGCATTTTAAAGAAACTAAATGGTGTCAGTGCTTCACGAACTCTGACTTTTTATTGTATTCCTTTTCCTGAAGTTAAGGTAAGCACTTAAGAAATAATCTGTATTGCCACAGGGGGCAGTGGTAGCTCTGGCTGTTACCTTCCTGTGCTGCACTGTTGCAGTTAGCCAGTATGGAAGTGAGAGAAGAGTCTTTGTGTTTCAGTCTATGTAATCCATAATTGAGATGAACTTGGTCATCAGTTGTGTGTTTTGAATGTGCTCTTTCTTTAGACAGGCCTAGAGGGTACTAGATTGTATTGTCAGTTGCAGTGATACATTTATAGCATCACTGAGAAATTACAGTTCAAGCCAAGTTGAGGCTTCAGCGCGTGGCTGAGTTCACCGGTAATTTACAGTGGGTCCTGCAAGAATCCCTTCTACCTTAGCAGACCTGGGGAGCCTAACAGCTCCCACAAGCACAGAACTGCTAGCTGAGGAGGAGCTGCACCATTTGGCCGGTAGCTGCTGGAAACCTCTTCAGCTGCAGATAGGAACAGATGGCTGCAAGTGACAGAGCTACCTTTTGTCAGTCAAGCTGTTTCGTTATGGCAGGTGTATATTCCCTTCCCTCTGCAAATGCCAGGAAAGCACTTGGAGTTCTTAAAACTGAAGGTGGCTTGTACGTGCAGATAGCTCTCTGCAGCTTCAAGGCACTGTGGGACTGCTGGGAGCGGGGAGAGCAGCGAGGTGGGGCATGCTGCTGGGGAGGATTGTAGGTGGGCTTTGTCACTTGAATGTAGCTTCTGTACTTTCTAGTAGCCCTGGACGCAGGCTGTCTTACATCAATTAAATCTGCTGCTTGGACTAAAGATGCATGACATTCATAGAATCATTAGGGTTGGAGAACACCTTCAGGATGCCCAAGCCCAGCCTACCCCCAGGATGCCCACTGACTCTGTCCCTTAGTGCCATGTCCACACAGCTCTGCAACACCCCCCAGGGATGGGAACTTAGGGCATAGGGCTTAAACACTTGGATTTTTGTTTTCTGCTTGTGCAGGAAGTGTAACTTCCAGGAAATACTCTGAAAATGAGTGGCCTTAATTTCCTGTTTATTTTGGTCCATTCTGCATCTTCCTATTAGTTACCCTGACCCTGGTGTCCCAGTCCCTGCAGTGCATATTTTAAAAATTTAAAAGCATCTTCTGGAAGTGCAGCTGGGAAACATGGGTCCTCTGGATCTGCAGAATAAACAAGCAAAATAGTGGTGAGAGGAACTTGCTGCATAGTGTATGCAGAGTGAGGGGCAGTGGTGAGTGAGGGAAACCTGGGAGGAAGAGAGCTGGAATGCAAAGCAGAGCTGGAGCTGCAAGCAAAGAGACAGCCTGCATGGCTTTTTGATCTTGCATGTCTTTAATAGTATTTGCTCCATAATGCTTTAATACAGTATTATCATTAAATAAAGGGAAAGCAACTTGAAATATTTCAGTTTACCTTCTGGGTAATAGGAAGTGCTGTGAGTTGTTGCATGCATATTTAAGTGTGTGTGTGGCTTTTGGATACACATTAAATGCGGATCTTTGTTTTGCTTTTAATCGTTGTAGGGCACCTTGGTGAATGTTCAAGCTGCAGAAGCAGTGACTGTTCCCATAAAGAACGATTTTCCTACAAGAGAAGAGCAGATTTCCACACTAAAAAACACACCTGAGTTTGATGTTCTTATCATAGGTGGAGGAGCAACAGGATGTGGTTGTGCCTTAGATGCAGCCACTAGAGGTAAGAATTCATTCTTGGATTACATGATTTATAATAATTAATCAGATTGGCTTTCAAAAGCCACTTGAAGGTAAAGAATGTGTCCTCTGAATGCCTGGTTATAAAACTGCCTTCTGATCTCGGGAGCGGAAATGAATCTGAAGAAAAGAAAAATCTTGCTGTATTTTATTTCAGCATAGTTTTCATTGTCTAAATGCTTATATGCAGTTAGTATCAGTGCTGACCCTCTGCTGGCTGCTCTTGGATGGATTTCTCCTCTCTTGCTTCTTGCTTGGTGGGTTTACCTGCAGTTACACTTGCATGCCTGCAGCAGAGAAGACAGCAGTTGCACAACGTTCTAGTACACACGTTATTTCTGAATGGAGCAAGCATGAATTCACAATGAGGCACATGGCTCTCAAGCTCATGTTTCCTGTAACATGAGATCTACAACCTCTGCTAATGCTCTGTACTGCCTGTTGCATTCAGGTTTAGGGAAGGCTGTTTGAATGTACTAGGGAGCCTACTCCCAGCCTTCAGTCTGCAGCTGCACACAGTAGGTTTGTGCTCTCCTGGCTCCTCTTTTGTGAGATTAGCTGTGTAACTGGTTTAAAAAGCTATCTAAGTGGAAAAACTAATTGTTAACCTTCTTCAGAAAGCTTGAGATAAAATCAGTTCAAGATGATGCTTTCTACCTGACTTCTGCAAAGGGCTGAGAATGTCTGTATGGCTGTGGGCTGCTGCCTGACGGATGCGTGGCAGCTCGTCTGTTCTGTGCAGAGCTCTGGTTCTGGGGGCAGTGCAGGGCATGAGCACCTACTGTTGTCCTCCTTGCATGACAACTTTAGCTAGCAGCTTCTACTCGAACTCAATGGCTCTTGGAGGCAATTGGTAATTTTACAAGTTTGGTGAAAATAAGTCTCCAGATGCATAGGTAAAAATGCATAGGTTTCTGAGAGAGAGGCTGGAGCATCAGCTTCTGTTCAGTTGGAATGCTATACTGTGTTTTTATTTTAAAAACCCAAAAGAATCAGTGAGAAATGGTCACCTTGGGATGTGTTCTTTCTGTTGCTGTTTTCAGTGGAATCAGCCAATGAAAGAGAACAGGCCTTCATTGGTATCTGTATTTTTGACCTTGCTATTTCCATTTTTTTTTTTTCAACTGAAATGCAAAATATAAAATAGTCATAAAGTTCTTAAGGTTGTTTAACATGTAGATACATATATCAGAAGAGGTAAAACCTGACTCCAGGAATGTTATGTGGAGTTTGATTTGAAGAATACCTGGCAAGAAGGTGTGATCATTTTGAAACAGATGGAGCAGCAAGGTATGCTTCATTGCTCTTCATTGTTAGCTACCTGCAAATCAAGTTACTGATTTTTTTTTTCATTTATCGTTAAAAGTAACTTTGGATCTTTTCATTTCTCCCTTTGCCATATTATGGTAGAAAATACAGTTGTAAAGCACAGAGAAATTATTGTAGGTAATAGTTCCTTTTACTAGATATTCTGATTATATCAGTGGATTTCTGAAGTGTGAAATATTCCTAGGCATTTGGTTAATGAATTGTGTGTTGTTGCTGTTCATTCATGGAACTTGCTCTTTTATTATGTTTGCTTCACTTAACAACAAATTTTGCTTTTCATGAGTTTGATATATTTTCACCAAATTATTTCTGATTGTATCCATTAATCTTCAGTCACATTTGACAAAAATAAATTACTCTGATCTTTGGAAGTTACCAGTAATAATTAGTTTAAGGACAGAAGTTTTGGGAGACCAGCAGATGTTAAAATGGCATAAAGCAGCCCTGAAAGATGGAGAAGGAAGGACCCAAGGGCCGACTGCTCATGCAGATGCTCCTTGGGCTCACGTGTCACTGTGCTGCTGCTGGTCCCAAAGCTGGACCACTGAGTTTCATTTTCTCCTTGTCTGCCTGATTTTCAGATTCCTCCCGTTGGAGGGATCTGCTATAGCAAGTTCTGTAAGTGACTGCCACCTCCCTGTGTTTCCGTCTGTTCTGCAAGCAAAAGATGGCCACAAAGCTGTCCTGCACTGCTTTTCTTCCTTGGGTTTCCTTATGCTGGAGCATAGATGGCTGTCTTGCAGCTGTGTGCCAAATAGAGCCTCGTGCCTGCCCCGGATCATTGAGAAGCATCTGTTAAGCATGCATTTCCGTGGTCCAGCCTTCTAACAACGATGCTGCTGTCCCACACTGTGCAGGAGCACTGCTGGCAGTGCTGTCACATCCCTCACCCACGGAGAGCTGCATCCTGTCCTGCAGTGCAGCTGGGGGCACAGCAAGCGTGCAACCCCTCTCCAAGTGTTTGTCAGAGTATGCATTATAACGCAGTGTTCTTCTGAGGCACTCTGCGCTCTGGATTAGTGAGAATGTTTCTGAGCCCCGTGGTTATCCCTCCTTTGTGCTGGGAAAACACAGCAGCTGGCAGCCTCACACCTGGCTGAGTGTCTGCAAGGCTTTGTGCTGTCTGGTGGCTAACACTGTGTGTGTGCCCTTTGCCTGTACAGGGCGTCAAAGAAGGATGTCTTTGTTGCATGAGTGCTGCAGTATGTGCGTTATAAGCTGCAGATCAACTCTTCTTTCCTGCAGTTCCTAGCAAAGTTGCTATATTTTGTAGTAGGTCTTAATTAAAAGATTTCATGTATATAGCAGGATGCTATATCCTTAGAGTGTGTGTGTGTGTAATGCAGAGGAGAAAAATAATAATGAAGTGGAACAGCTTTTGCACACCCTCAGAGATGGAGAAGGTCTGTCTGGTTAGTGGCACTCATAACCACGGTAGCTGGGATTTGGTAACTTGCATACTGATAATGGCTGTTTAATTTTGTTGGTAAAATCAATTTATGGCAAGCTCGTGTTTGGACAAACTCTTGACTTATGAGTGAGAAACCTGAATATTAGAAGTAGTTCATTTGCTTCACAGGAACAATCAGTAGGAGCTGGTTTATCTTTGAGCACCGGGGATTGAAACTTTGGATTGTTGCTTTTAAGGCTGGTGTACACTTGGGTTTGGATGGGCTGATAGGCAGAAGTGAAATGCCGAATTCTTAATCCCAAAAGGCTGTTCAGACTTGGATTGCTTGGAAGACTTGGAAGGCTCTGGAACTCTGCATGCTCCTTCTTTATCCCGTGGCTGTTGGTAGTCTCACTGGAAAGGGCTGCAGGTTTTCAGCCTGCAATATGGATATATTTGCTGCTCTGTTAGCCTTGTGCTGCCCCTTAGGTATCTTCCTTCTACATGGAGGAAAACCTCCCTCCCTCCTGCCCTATTTCATTTAGTCTCTGAAACAAGTAAGGCTGTGCTGGAGCTCTGTCGTTGGAGTTCATCATGCTTTTCCTTTGAAGTCTTCCTCCAACCACTTCATCACTCATTTCAGTGGGATAGCCTTAAGGTTTGTTTGACTGGTTTGGGGTGTTAGCAGACTTCTTGGGAAACTTTCTGGGGAGCAAATAATGGCAGTGCCCACATTCACAAGTTGTCACAGGGATGACTTTGAAGCATCAATCCCATAAACTCTTGAGTGTGCGCCCATTGCAGATGGGCCCTTTTTTGGCACTGGGAGCCTCTGGAGCAAACTTTAGGGAGGAGGCAGGGTTGGCAGTTATCTGTCTAGCTGCTGTGCTGTTGAAATAATTAGTGTGATAGTTTGAGCTCTGCTGCAAAGAGTTAAGGGTATTCATGAAAATATTCTGTTCCTGCCATGAATACAAACTATAATTTGCTTGAGGGAGCGTGGCCCCTATAATGTACTGTAATGCCTTTCTATTGTGAAATATCCAGGTTTTAATGTGCTTCTGTTTAAGTTCTGTTTTGACTTTTCCCTCAGGAAGAAGGCTAAAATTTTTCATTACAATATAGACAGTGCACTACACTTTGAATACAAATTTATCCATGTACGGAGTAATTTTTCTTGTGATTGTCTCTACCCTAGAGAAGTGTCTTTAATGAATTACATACAAATTGTGTAATTTAAGAAGTTAATTTGGTTTTCTGGTAACACAGGACTAAAAACAGCCCTTCTAGAAAGAGATGATTTCTCATCAGGGACCAGCAGCAGGAGTACTAAATTGATCCATGGTGGAGTGAGATATCTTCAGAAGGCCATCATGAAGTTGGATTTTGAGCAGGTAATTGTTTATGCAGGTTGTTAAGCAAAAATTGCTGGTAGACACTTTCCCTATCCCAATTACATCAGAGTTCTTTATTTCTTTTTCTAATACATGACTGCACACAGTGGCTGTGGATTGCAACACGGAAAATGTCTTCTCCAGTTGAGCTTTCCAGAACAGGGAAATTGGTGCTGCCCTTTCTTGCCAAATTCACTTACAGGCAATCTAACAGCTGTACCTTTTAGGCTGTGGATGCATTGGGGAGGGAGGGCAGAAATCCTGACTTGAAAATAGAAAGAGTTTCTTAGCTGTCAGGATCAGAATTTAAAGGAGTGAGGGGCTATCCCGATGGTTCTGAAATGGATAAGGAAAATATGATAAATAAGTGATTATGCACCTATGATAAATAAATGATTGTGATTATGTATGTGATTAACATTTCATGTACTTTTGTGTTGCCTTAGACTGGTGAAAGTTGATGTTCTTGCTTTTAGAAATCAATTTGTCTCACTGAGACTTCTCTAATTTAAAATACATTTTAATGACAATAATACTGCCACAGAAACAGTGACCTCTCAGAGATAAATAAAACCAGAAGCACAATTACCCACCTGTAGAAATCACCATCTTTTTTTTTTCCCAAGAACAACTTGGCATTGATTGATATCACTGTTTTGGAGAGGAACGTTTCTGCGTTTGCAGCTCAGAGTTCTATGGGATTTAAATGTGGGAGTCTGCATCGAAGCAATACCTTGGGATGTGCTCTGAACTTCCCCTATGGCCTCCTGCTCCTGGTTAGCAGCACTGCGTTAAGTTCAAATGGAAAACTGGTCAACTGACCAGCCAAGATTCCAAAGAGAATCCACTTCAGCTTAACTTGCTACAAAAGTATTTTCCTTAATTTCTGATTTATTTTTTTCCAGTGGATCCTAATGTGCTTCTGAGAGAACAGGAAGTTTTATGTGAGATATTTGCATTGATGAACAATTTTCTTCTCAAATGTTGCATTTTGGGGCAAAAACTGGGTAACTTGAAATTCATGTATACTTATTTTTTTCAGTACAAGATGGTGAAAGAAGCACTCCAGGAGCGTGCAAACCTACTTGAAATAGCTCCTCACCTATCAGCTCCTTTGCCTATCATGCTGCCTGTTTACAAGTAAGCTCTACTATCATATCTCTCCTTTAGCACATCCTTCAACAAGCAAGGTATTTCCCTGGAGAAGTTTCCAGATGCCTTTTCCCAGTCATGTCTTTATACCTGTCACAACCTTCTTGTCTTCCCAGAGGAGAGATGTTGCAGTGTTGTAGAAGCATGAACTGCCCACATGGATGAGCCTGGTATCACTGCTGCCAGTAGCACCTCTTGGACTCCAACTTCTTGGTGCATTTTAACCATTACAGTTGGTGTAGAGGAGGGGAATTTGCAGCTGGAATGAACTCATAATTCCCAGGATATTATTTACTGTTCTTTCCAGTACATCCTTGTCTTCAGTGCATGTTATTATCATTTTCTTCAAAATGTACTGTGTAGTCCTGACCAGTGCCTTCCTCTGTACCTGGCACTTTGGTGTTAAGAGGACAGTTTCTTCCTCCTGAGGAAGACTTTAAGTGATTTGGGTTAGGTTTTTAGTTCTGTAAGGACAGTTGTTCAGTAGAACAGGCTAGTCAAAGCAGTGAGCTTTTGATGAATTTTCCTAATGTGTGGCCATATTCCTGTTCTACAGAGCAGGCCTGTAATAGCTGGAGCTCACGTAGGTCAGCAGTGGGCTACATTTATTTGGTCTCGTGTAAGAGACATTAGCTCTTCCAGCTTATCTTGACTCCTCAGATGTATGTGCTGAAGCAGTCTGGTTCTTTCTTCAATGCACAGCTTTGATTCCTCATCTTAGGCTGAAGTAAGAAGACAGTAGTCTGAATTCTGGAAAAAAACAAGTGCTGAATTTTGTTGACTTCCTGCAGAGAGGAGACCAGCTGAAAATAGCAAACAATACATAGCTTTTTGAACGTTTACTTTACGTGATGCTGTGAACTTGTTCAATAGTACAGAAGTAAAACCAGCACAACGCAGCATGCTGGGTTATGAGAAGTATGCCAAGAAGTGTGAGCTTTCACTTCTTCACTTCCCACGAAGTTAAATTATTTTTTTCTTGCAGATGGTGGCAGTTGCCATATTACTGGATTGGAATAAAACTGTATGACCTTGTGGCAGGAAGTCAGTGTCTAAAAAGGAGTTATGTCCTCAGCAAGTCGAGAGCCTTGGAGCACTTCCCAATGCTGCGCAAAGACAAGCTTGTTGGAGCTATTGTCTATTATGATGGTATGTTCCCTTTATGTGACTCTTACTGCATTGTTCTATACCTGGGGAGAGGGGGAAGGGAGAAACGTGTACATCAGCTGTATTGACTCTCCAAAGGGAAGAATGACTTGAAGGAATCAGTTCACATCTTAATTTATATCTATCGAACTGATGCTTACATTGCTCACTACAGTAATTTATGGGGTGTAGAAGAGGATATGTTTGTTTTTACAGCTAGTAGTTGTAGTGGTATGTGAAAGCCTCCTGATGTTCTGGTGATTCCCAGCAACTTTTCAGCTGTGCATGATTTTTGCTTTGCTGGAGAGGCAAGGCTCTTCCTGCTGCAAATACTCTACACGTGTGGTACTTGCTGCTCAGCCTGTTTTAAGTTGGACATCCTCACGACTGATAGAGCAATAAAAGCTACTCCTGATCAGCTAAGTTATATCTTGTTGGATTTCCAAATCCCGTGTTTACTTCAGACTTTGCCTTTGTTTGAAAGGAAGTTATGTCCCCGGTATAAAGCATACTCAAGTAGTGTAGCACTACTTGCAAGCGTTTGCTCTGAATTCTTCTCAGACTGAATACATTTTCCAAGTTATTACATGTCAAGCAATTGTGGTCATTCTGATAGTTTACTGTAGAACTTCTGGTTTGGAAAGAATTTCAAACTTAAAATTTCTGCCAAAATACCTTTGAGTAGAGTTACAGAATCATGTGAGGAAAAAGTTGCCTCCAGCTTGAGTTGTTTTTAAGACTGTTGGTTACGATGGATTCTGTTATGTTTTTGTATAACGTACATACACAGTCAGAGAGAACAGATGCTTTCTGCAAGTTTTCTGATGCTGCATTTGTCTTGGAAAAGCAGTTTTTGTGTTCAAAAGTGTCTGTGCTTACTCAAGAGCATCATTCATATTTGTAATGCAAGAATGCTGGTAAGTCTCCTTATTTTGTTCTGTGAAACAAGTAATGGTAAGTCCTTAGCAGAGTGTCACAGCAATAGGTGCCACAGTGGGTCTTCTGAGCAGAGTCCCTGACTTTGTCCCATCATTGTCTGCGGATATTGGAGGCAGTTTGAAACAAAACTGGTAAAGGATTAGTTGGTTTCCTTGCCATAGGACTACCTAGAAGTCTTGCTTGTCCAGAATATTAGCACTTGTGTTGGTCACAGGTGTCTTGAGTTTTATCCAAACTGTGACATCTCGGTGCTTTCTACCGTTATGCAAGTTGTATCCCTGAACTGTCAGAACTTCAGTGTTCTTAAATACTGAATTTTGTATGAATTCTAAATGCTGGAAAGCACTGGAGTTGGAGTAGAGTATACTGTTACAACTGCTTTCTTGATGCACTGGGTTCTGATAGCATATCTAGAAGATAGAGCATTTTTATTTTGCAGCAGACTTGTGTGCTGTTTTGTAGCATGTTTAGTTGGACTGTTTATTCCCTGTTTTCCATTTCTCTTATTTTGCTTCCAAAAGACAAAGTTCTCCTGGAACTTTCTCAGTAATGAGGCCATTTTGGTAATACCAAAACAGAAGTGTGTTAAGGATAGCAGGACAAGAAGGCCCTGGATTCCTTGCAGGCCTGGAGGAGCCCTCCTATGGATAAATAGCTTCAATGCTGGCACGCCTCAGTAAGTGGCACAGTTCTACTTAGTTTTTACCTGGAGCTGTTGCTTTTTGACCTTCTGGAAACCAGGAATGTCTTCACACAAAATTGATGACAGAGGCTGTACTTTTCTCTTTTTAGAACTTGATTTATACTATTCATCAGCTTATCAATGGGGGCTTTTGTACTGGGAAGAAGTAGGAGGGCCTCTTGAAACATGCTGGCTTGGGTAATATTAGCGAGGCCTCTGGCACAAGTGTGTGCTGGTGATTGTGAGCTGTCTGACACAGAGGCCAGTGGAGTGAAAAATAGACTGGGATGCTCGTGTGCGTAGGTTCTTGTTTGGGAATGCAGTGAGAGTTAAAAGATGGACTTAGATTCTTCTGAGAGAAGTAAAAATTTACTTCTTTTTATTTAAGATACAAAGGAAATAAGTGGTTATTTAAAAACAAGATTTTTTTAATGGGGTTTTGTGGCATTTTAACTGTTTCAAATGAAAGAAATGACAACCTTCACGTACCATAATGAGAGCTGCTGTAAATAACACACAGGAGTAATTCAGGCTTATTTTTTTCATTATTATAAGCTATTCCTTCTCTTAGGCTGTTAAGAGATCCCAGGAGTTCATAAGAACAATGAATTACACTGTAATTAGCTTCTCAAAAGAGCACTATGGCTTGGGAATTGATAACCTATAATCTATTGAAATCTTTCCTGATGAAATAGATAATTTGGACATATCATGGTTCTGTACAACTCCAGCACTCTAAAAGTACACAGTTACAAGATAACCTTAGAGATAATCTCTAAGTTTCTTGGAATAATTGTTTTAAGCGGTGTTGCAATAGATGTAAACAGTCAGTGCCAAGATGCCACGTGGTACAGCACACAGCTGGTGGGCAGAGATCATAGAATCATAGAACAGTTGGGTTGGAAGGGACCTCAAGGATGATGGATCTTCAACCCCTCCACCACACGCAGGGCCCTCAACCTCCACATTTCATAGCAGCCCAGGCTGCCCAGGGCCCCATCCAACCTGGCCTTGAACACCTCCAGGGATGGACGGGGCATCCACAGCCTCTGGGCAGCCTGTGCCAGCATGGTGATGCTGGCAGGACTTCCAGGCTGATGGGGTGAGATCTCAAAAGCAGGTGTTAAATTTACTGCTAGTGAAATTTGTTTGTGCTCGTGTTACTGCCTTGGCTTTGCTTTGCTTTTCTCTTAAAGCTGTGGGCTGCTATAGGTCAGGTTACACACTGTTCTTCTGCAGAATGTAGGGAGATGCTACTGGCAGTTAACATCAGCACCAACCAAACAAATTGTGCAGCTCCTTAAAGCCTCAGCTGAATGCAGAGGAGCTTCTGAAAGACAGAGGTGTCATCAGAGGAGTGATGCAGCTTTGAGCTGTGTGTGTGCAGGGTAAAGCGAGAATGGCAGCATTATGTCAGTTCTTAAGGTGCCCCATTCCAGAATGAAAGCTGACAGGTAGATGTGTGCCACGGTATTTCTCCGCTGGTCAGCCTATGGTCCATGGTCTGTGCGGGCTCACGTTACTCTATGAAGTGTTAATTTGTTTATCTTGATCAATTAACTTGTGCTCTGTCAACACGAGTCAGCCAGCACACTGCATGGTAAATCTATTAATTGGAATTTTAACAAGTCCAAAGGAATGGAGTGCAGAAGGGAGTGGAAATTGAACTTTAAGTGGAGAGGGGAAAGATATGGTTGAATTATGTTCATTTTAATTCTTTCACCAAAATTAGTCATGAATAAGAGCATTAAGTAATGGGGAAAAAAAGAAAAAACAACCCTCAAAACACTTGAATCTTAAAATAGGCCGTGTCTTTCCTCTCCATCCATGTTTTCCTGTGTAAGTAATAAATAAAATTCTTATCTCATATTCTTGTGTTCCTGCCTCTATCATAATTCCTGTCTCTATTGTAGCATCTCTGTATCTGTAGCTGTAAATAGCCCCAGCTAGCAGCATCTTGCTGTTGGGCATGTTGATTGCCACCACCAAGGGGAAGAATTTAAACTGCTCATTATGTGGGTTACTTTTTAATTTGATAAAACCACCTCTCCAGTGATATTCGTATTGGTGGCAGTGCTGCCTTGCAAAGACAAGAAGCAGCAATGCTCTTTGCTTTTTTTCTGTAGTTGTTGATCAAACCAGTGGCGTGTCAAGTGATCCATTATTCACGAATATTTTGTATTCTGCAGTGTTGCCACGGTCGTCTTAATTACATTTTTTAAAATTGTTTATACAGGCAAAAAAAGATGGTACATTATAAATGTTGGAAGTACCAGCAGTAGCAAATCAGAGGCTTTACCAGAGGCTATTCTTGCTCTGTCTCAGCATCGGGAAACTACAGCATATGTTGGACGTTAGCCTGGGTGTACACAATGTGTCCTATTTATTCAAGGTTTTCTTTGAAGCCGCAACTTACAAGTTTGTTTCTTAGGGGTACATGTCAGACTGCATTTAGCATTTGTTGGTATTAGGATACTCCTGAATAGCAAAAAGGCAACATTTTGGGGGAAGAACGTGGCTGCTATCTGAGCAGCGATCTGTCAGTTCCATTTATGTAGCTCAAGGAAAACTGGAAGGGAGGCACTATGGAGAGCTGGCCTGAGATCTCAAGATCATATGCAGAATTATTTTAAAGCATTTTAAATGGAAGAATTAATCTCCATTTAAATCATACGTAGTGCATTATGTTAAAAACTAGGGAAGACATTAAAGAGGAGATGCAAGTGGCCAGAATATTTATTTAGAAATTCTAAGTGGCGCAGATCTCCTTAAGATGCATTGCTTTCTATCTTTAGATGCTTGCAGACTTCTCTGCTTACATATTTTGCCTTTCAAGATGAGCCTTTAGGTGTGTGAGGAAAATGTTTGTTCTTGAATCAGTCATGAATTTAAAATTTTTAGGGTTTTTTTTGTTGACCTTGCTTTTGGAATTTGCTGTTACTTTCTGCAAATAGGAATTAGCAGACACTACTCCTGTCACTGGGTGGCTTCAGGGGAGCTGATTGCTTAATGTCTTGTTCTGTGACTTTCCAGTATGCTTACTGGGATGTAAGTAGCTGTTCTTTGTATTCTTGCTATTTATTCTCTCCTGAAATGTTTTAATATGAAGGTTATTTAAACATAAAGGGGGAAAAAAAAAAAAGCATTGGCAGAGGATTTAGCTTTCCTTGTGTACAGCAAACCCCATGAGAAATCCTTCCTGGGCACGCAGGCACACACACCGACACACACAAAAATCAATGCAAAAGAGTAGAGCATTCATTAAGCTGTCAAAAATGGAATAAATGCTTTTTTTTTATTTAGGCTCTTGTAGCTATTTTTCCTAGTTTTTGAGTGTGTCCTGAATTATGAAATGTTGCAGCTTTATAATTCATATTTGACAAATTAATATTTTGAGAATGTTGTGAGCCGTAATAGGGGTATTACCCTATTACAGATGCAGACAACTGTATGACTTTTCTCCTTCCCTGGATATGAAAACTCTTTGACAGTTTGTCACTAAAAGGATTTTTCTATAGGTGAAATACACCGCTAACCATATTTCTTGGTATTTCAGAATTGAAAGGAGGTGAATGAGAGAAGCCTTGCAGGCACGCTAAGTGTAGCTACAACCTGGAAAAGTCTATATGTATTCTCCATATCCAGTTGTTTCCAAATACGTTTTGTCCCATGTTTTATGTAATGGAGTTGTATGTGAGATCCTGCAGAGAAGCGGCAGGCTGCTGCGAGGAGGCTGGCGAGGTGATAGGGCTGCCTCTAGTGGAATACGTGCAAAACGAGATGCTCGTCCGTGGCTGAACCTGGAGCAGCGATGCTGCTTCTCTTTGCTGCTGTTCCCATAAACATTAGCGGGGAATCTGTTCTAAGCGGCACTTCCCAATCCCGATAAAATCAGACGGCTCTCTTTCTCCTGCGAGGTGACTGGAATCAAGCAGTGCTTTATCCGCCGCGGCTCTCTCTGTCGTTTTCAGAAGGGATAAAATCAATGGCTTAAAATGGCTTGCATCTTTAACCCAGTTTTCCCTCTGTCAAAGGGTACGGCAGTACCTGCGGGAGCAGCAGTTCCGCAACAAAAGGCTGTGCATTCCAGAGCACTTGTTCTCTTTTTGCTGGAGGCGTCGTTCCCAATTGCGCGCGGATGATAACTGCATCTCCTGCTGTACCTGTAACAATTTAATTGTGTAAGTCAGCCCAGTCAAGCATCCCTGGCTCATGACTGGGAGACATGAAATTCATTGTCATTATTGTCCCTGTCATTTTGGATCATTATATCCCGCTGCAGAATTTTCCTCACTCCAGTGCTTTCTTACCTCCAGGAGCCGGGGATTATGGCTGAGGTTGGGGTGGGGGCAGGACTGTGAACTACATTTACCTCAGGGGAGCCACAGATTAAATTGGCTTTGCTCTCTGACTTGCTGGATTCATCTGTTTGTACGCTGAGGGTTTAGGGTTGGGAGTGATGAATATTCGAGTGAATTCTATGCCTCTGGTTGTTGTTGTTGTTGTTTGTTTCTTTGCTCTTTAATGCTCGTGTAAGCAAAGGATGATTTTATGTCCATTAAGAAGAGAACAGGGAATAATTCTTCAGATCATCTTACCTAAAAGATTGAAGATTATTCCCAAGCAAAATGATGCTGGCTGCACGTTGTGCCACCACCGCCTCGTTGTGCCCCAGTGTGCCGTGGCTTTTAGAGGGGAGGCTCTGACAGAGCGTGTAACCCTGCTGTAATTTATACACGTGTTTTCTGTGAACATAATAGCGGGTCATTAGTTAGCAGGCACCGGTTCTGTACAGCAGGCAGGGCTGTACGGGTGGTAGGGCTGTCAGCAATGTGTTCCCATGCACCTCGGGCAGCTGTGGGTGCAAGGAGCAGTGAGGCTGGGCTGGGACTGCCCGGAGCTCCTCATCATGCAGGGCACGTGCTGGGCCTGGCAGCGCTGTCCCTGAGCCCTGCGTGCACTGCTGGCTGGTCACAGCCCCTGCCCTCGTGGTTCTGTCCCTCAGCCTTCAGCCCTGGCAGGGTTCCCCCAGGTCCTGCAGAGCTGCTCGTCCATCCCGCAGGCTGTGTTGTGTCCCCATGGCCCGGCTGCAGCAGGCCGGCCTGATGCTCGTGTGCTGTGACATCTCAGCGCGGCTGCCACAAACTGACAGTGACAGTGTTTGGTCTCATTTTAACACTGTGCTTTTACTTACCCTGACACCGCAATATGATTGTGGTGACAAGTTGAAGGCTGATAGAAGGAAGTGGGAAACAACATAATTACAAAGCAGCAGCGCTGAACAGTAATTCCAAATTCTCTTTCCTAACGTGCTCGGGTAGCACGGCTTATTTTTATATGCCTTAGTTTCAGTTAGTTTTAGCTTTCTTACCCTGCCGTGATGCTCCAGCAGAGTATTTTTATGCATTCATTCCTTTAGAACTGTGCGTAAGTTGGAGTGTATTGCATTTTTGTTTCCTCATCTTCCTTGTGATCCTGTTTGGTTTTTGACTGTGTGCTTGGCTGGTTGTCTTCATTTGCACGGACAGCCAAGTGCAAAGCAGAGCATGGTTTTTATGTGATCTGCATTAGCAGCGTTAGCAGTCTGGTGGGGTGCTGCTGTGTTACTGTGGGTGTGGTGGCACTGATCTGAGTCAGAACGCTCTTCCCTCTGCAGCTGTCCAAGAACAAATACGTGTACACTGCGTGTCTTAGAAAGCCTGTTAGTTTTTGGTGAATTTTTGACCTGGCTTAAGTTTCACATGATTCAGAGAGTTAAGAAATAGTTCAAGTCTCAAGGCGCTTCTAACGACTTGGCATATGAGTCAAAACTTAAGTTAACATCTCAATTTGTTCTACGTAGGCTTGGGGAGAAGGGCTTACTGCATTCCTCCTGAAAGAAGTCTGGAACAACTCTTAGGCATCATGAATCAGCTGGAGTGACTCAATTTGGATGCAACTGGTTCCAGCGACTGCAACAGATGTTGAGTTCCCATTTTAATGCTTGTAATAAAACTGTTCCTGTAATTAAGCACTTTCTATTTAAAAATTGGTGGATGCAGGCAGCTCCGATAACTAAATTATATATCACTGTATGTAACTACAGATCATCAGCCTTAAATTTGGTAAGCTTTGTATATACACAACAGGAACACTTTTATGTACTGAGATGTTGTTTGATTCCTTGTGCTGTTGGGTTTTTTTACAGCATGAATTGTGCAATACTTCTGTAGGAATATAACGTTTATCATGTTAAGATGACCTCAGAACAGTGCTGTTGGGGACAGTGGGCATCGATATTGTCACATCTAGTAATGTCCCATCTGGGCAGGCTTTGGGGCATGACATGTTCCAGATCCAAGGGGCTGCCTTGCGAGTTGCAGGCAGTGTTCCAGTAAACCAAGTGGAGCTCAGTGATACCAGTAAGGAAGCAATGCCCAAGCTGTTAGTTAACTGTAATCCCATGAGCTTTTTAAAAGAAAACAAGAAGCCCAAACTATTTGTATGGTTGTATTATGTGGCAGTTCAAAATTGTTGCCTAGTTTCTCATCCAAATATTTCATTTTATTTTTTTTTTCCTTCCAGAAGGAGCCTAGTATGTACTTCTATAGAAAGATCTGCCCTCTTGAGAAACTGCATTAAGGCTGTCATATAGCTTCTTGCATGGCTAATTTCCAGCTCACCATTTAGCTTGACCTCAACAGCAATAATTAGATAAGCCTAATAGGAAAGGACTGTAAATTGACACAAGGTGAGAAAGCTTTCATGTCTGTTGCAGGGACCACCAGCCTGCTCCTTAAAGCAAGAAGTTTGGCTTAGTACTACAACAGCGTGGATGTGTCACATGGTTTTGCAAAGTGTATTGGAGCAATTTTGGGGGGGGCCATGGCTGCAGTGTTTGGGGGCACTGTGGTTGAATACAGCTGCAGCATGACAGCCATGTAACAAAGCATTAGTTCTTAGCATAAGAAAGTTAGGTGGATAACTTGTCACTCTCGGCATTAAAAGAAGTTCCACTCTCTGCAGTCACTGGCTGCTGAGTGGTGTTGATTTTCAGCTGCAGAGAGTTGCAGAGCAGAGGGCAGGGATGGGTAGAAAAGCAGCGGGTGTCAGGGTGGCAGAGTGCAGGAGGTACTGGCACTACTGCTGTGCCTCCTTGGCGTGGTGGCTTTCACAGCTCCACCAAATCAGCCACAAAAATCTACGGTCTGTGGGCTTTGTTACCACTACTGGCTGTGGTTCAGCACTGATAAAAATAAAATCGAATGTACACTGTGCACTCTGTAGGAGGATTCTTTTAGTGCCAACGGAAGCATTGTCTGTTCTTATTTGAAGAAATGCAGCATTTGCTACGAAGGATCGAAAATAGAATTTTCCTAAATTACGGAAAAGCAAAAAGAAATTATCAACAGTGATGCCATTTGGTTTATCTTAAAATTATGTGGAACACATTGTCAAAATGTCGTCTTGCCCCAAACGTCTTTGACAGTATGCCTTCTAAGAATAGCGTTGGTTCTTCTTGAGAGGATTAAGTGTCACTTTATTGAAAGCAGTTAGGCCAGTGTCTCGTTAGCGGTGTTGGCTACCCTTAGTGAAAATGAGCTTACTGCAATTATTGCTGTACAATGAGCAGATGACAACAGCAATAATGAGATGGGTGGCTCTTTGTTTTTCTCAGAAGTAATTTAAAGGATTTCAACACCCATTTTTGAGTTGTACTTTAGGAGAAGTTGTGGGGAGAGCTCAGCAGGTTCCGTCCATGGCTCCTGGATGTTTGTTCCAAAGCTGCTGGAGGGACCCCTGGAGATGCATCCTGCTGACAGAGCCGACCACAGCGCACCAGCAGCCCACGCTCCTCACGCCTGCCCTGGAGCAGCAGGACTGCAGCAGCACTCACCTGGCTGGGGCAGGGTGATGGGCACGTCTGTGCTCGGTGGATGTCCTGGTTAGATGCTCACTGCATTGCTCTGAGCTTCGTTAGGAGATCTTCAGCAGCTTGCTTGCTATGGAAAGGAATGCCGAATTAGTTGGACATAGCTGCTGTGGTGCTGTAAAACAGCTTTTGGATTTATCGCTAACAACATTCAGAAGAAACCCATGGTAGAGTACAAGGGGGAGCAAAGGGAGATAGCTCTGTGTTTGCTTTGGAGTGCCAGACACTGATGTGAAGGATAGTGGATGCAGAACTGCCTGGAGTAGATGATGCAGGGCCTCCCACAGAGGTCTTTGGTCACCTTGTCCTTAGCACACGTCTATGCCTTGGTTTCCTGGGTGTTTTCTGAGTGTGCTGATAGTGCCTGTGTCAAGAAAGCTTTACATCTCTGTTTGGAGAAAGTTAAGCTTGGAGGCATTTATCTTGGGTTTGGAGGTGGCAAAAGGAGGACGACAGTTCACTGAAAAAATGAGAAGACTGAGAGGCAGCATTCTTGTTCTCTCTGTTCCTCTCGAGTGGTAAGGATTGTTGAAGTGCCACAACGCATTCCAGCCTGTTTGAAATTGGATGATTGTTATTTCAAACTACCATGACTGAGAGTAACTAGGTTTATTTCATCAACAAAAAATGTTTTCTCAATCATGAACGGTGCGGTAGTGAGAGCTGTTCTGCAGTGCCTTGGCAGCAGCTGCTCCGCATGGAGGAGCAGGAACGGCTTCTTCAGGTGTCAGGGCAGAACAGATGATTGCACAGAGTGCAGAGTTTTAATGTCATTGTTTGTGGGAAAATGTGCAAATATGAGTTAATGTTAAAACCTCACAGACACACCTCCCAACAAATAAACCTGTTCCTGAGTGGAAGGGCCATCGGACCGTGACCCCATCCTACCGAACTGTTGAGGTATTATTCTTCATAGATGATAAATTTATGAGCCAGTAAGTCACTCCTCATTGCTTTCCAATCTAGACCTCCACAGATCTCTGCTGTTCATACTGTGAAAAACTCCAGCACTCCGCACTGTGGATTGCATTAAGCTGAAGCCAGCGTTGTTTTTTCTCAATGCATAGTTAGTCAGCAACTGGTTATTTCCCAGTCCTCTTCCTGCAGGTGCATTGCCTAGGCACTCAAGGTTCCCTTGGACAGCTGAGAACTAAGCAATAGCAAGGGTTTTCTCACAGCAGAGTAACGATGAGAGGGATACGGATGAGAAGTACAACAGGGCTACCTTGAAGGGGTGCTGTGCAGGGCTGCTGCTTCGGGCTTTCCTTCATGCAGAGATGGCACTTCTCTTGGGTAGCAATTAATCATGGAGTCGTAGAACAGTTGGGTTGGAAGGGAGTTCAAGGATCATGAAGCTCCAACCCCCTTGCTGAGCCACCAATCTCCATATCTAATATTAGACCAGGGCCGCATCCAACCTGGCCTTGAACACCTCCACGGTTCTGTTGTGCTGGGTTTCCTGCCCTGTACAGCAATGCCCTGTAGCACCCCAGGGCTGGGAGCTTCAAACATCAGAGCGAAGAGGCTGCCCTGCTTCTGCATGCCTTTGGCTCTGGACTAGAAGAGCATCCTGGATGTGCTGTACCTTAAAGTAGCTGCTGTAATGCAGCTTGCTGCTATTCTGTTGTTTTTTTCTTTCCCCAGTGTTCGCTGTGTGCACAAGACGTTGAACATTCTCAGCCCTTTGTTAAAACGCTCAGTTTTGAGATAGACTTTGTAAGGTCACTTCATCCCTTCCCTGACACTGCTGTAGCAGAAATGTTGATGCATTTGTTTAATGATTTGCCTGCCACTTCTGACAGATGGCTGTTTAGTCTCATGCATCTGCTATGTTGGAGCATCTGCAACTTTTCTTGACATCTTGCTAAGTTGTTTTGCTGTTCTTTTCTGCAGTTTATTCTGGGCATTGTTTGCGTAGTTGAATCAGAGTTACTGTTTGTTTCTTCATCGGTGCTTCATCATATCACTGTTTCTGTTCACTTCGCGTAGCTTGCCTTGTGCTTGAAGACTGATGGCACTGTATCGCCTCAGCTAGGTTGGAATGAGGATGAGGAGAGGGGAGGTGGCACCTCCAGGCCATTGATCCCAGCTTTATAACTTTGCCCTTTTAGCTGGGAACAGATTATGTGCGCGGCGATACGAGATGCGCAGGCAGAATCTGAAGGACCAGACTTTGCATAAACCATTTGTACTGAACGTTCAGAATGCTGGCAACATAAATCAACAACAATATCTATTACAAATTCATCACTTTACCTGTATTATCTTTGATAGAACTGGTCCGGGCACGTGGGGAAGTGAACCACATCTGAGGAAGTTTAGCCCTGCTGTAAATTAATTATTCGGGACACACAGAGCCTGGCCCCTTCAATGTATAGTAATTCTTTCCAGCCAGCATCCTGGACTTTAACTTCAGTGGTGATAATAAATAGGAAAAGTCTCAGGTGAAGCCCGTGTTTTAAAGTAATTAATCATCTTCCCCTCGTGGTCCCCCGCCTCTCTCTTGGTTTTCTTTAACGAGGGAATTTCGGTAATAAATCTTTAATGATATGTGTTAAGAATCCTTCATTAATTCTTGTCTGCTTATTTCTTCTTCTGATGATTTCATGCTGTATGTTGGGAAGCTAAAATACCTGTTGAAATGATAACACAAAAGAAAGTTACAGGAAACTTTTAATTTAGGGCAGCCTGAAAGATTTGTTGGGTTTTGCACGTCGCGCGGCACAGCCCGGAGCAGGCATCGGTGAGCGGCGGCACTGCTCAGCTGCGCTTCGCCAGAGCAGAGCAGGAGGCTCCCACGTTGGAGGAGCAGCGCTCCGTGGGGCGGCTGAGCCCGTCGCCCTCGGCCCCGCACCGGCGAGGGGTGCGGGGTGGGAGCACGGCGGGGGCCGTGCAGAGGCCGTGTCTTTTAAATAGCGACGTCGGGCGCGAGCGGCCATCACGGCTATTGGATGTGACAGGGACAGCTGAGACAGATGGGTTCTGACACGCTTCCGTACCGCGCGGCCGTGGCTGGAGGTGACTCACATCCTTCCCTCTCCTTTCCCGCTGCAGGACAGCACAACGACGCGCGGATGAACCTCGCCATCGCCCTCACCGCTGCCAGGTACGGCGCTGCCACCGCCAATTACACTGAAGTGCTGCGCCTGCTGAAGAGGACGGAGCCGGGCAGCGGCAAGCAGCGCGTGTGCGGGGCACGCTGCAGGGACGTCCTCACAGGTGTGTGCCACGGCCCGGGCTGTGCTGGGAGGTGGAGGTGGGAGCGGGAAGCGCTAATGGTCAATATCGATGAGCTGACAAAGGAGCCATCTTCCCAGAGCGCATGGCACGGCAGAGGTGTCAGTCATCTTCAACTCGTGTCAGACTTTTCCCTCGGATCGCGGTGTTCTGGCAGGGTAGGCTGAGCCTTACCTCCAAGCCCTCCTGTCGAGCAGAGGCACTGTTATAAAATGCCGTGTGCCATACATTAATAATACCGCTCACCAGCCGAGTCCTCTTCTTTGGGAGGTGCAGCTCTGCTCACTCCTCCCCTACCTCCTGCCCTGCCTTCACAGGCAGCGCAGAACTTTCTACAAAGTGCTTCCTCTGAAGTCTGGCTTTAAATGCAAACTTGGTTAATTTTTGAGAGCGGTTCCAGCCGCTCCCAGACGAGCAGAATGCGCGTTACAGTAGGTTAGGTTCACAGATTAATAACGCCGAGTGTCAGCGAGCAGGGAAACAAATGGGGCCCGTGATTGATGCTGTTTTCTTTCACAGGGCAGGAATTTGATGTCAAAGCCAAATGTGTTATCAATGCTACAGGACCTTTCACCGACTCGGTGCGCAAAATGGATGATCAGGAAGTACCCAACATCTGTCAGCCCAGCGCGGGTGTGCACATCGTGATGCCGGGTTATTACAGGTAACCATATTCCAAGCCGAGACCGTTTGTAACAATCTCTGCTGGCGGCTGTAGCAAATAAGCTTGCAGGGATGCGGCCGTGGTTTTTATGGTAGCTTTGAATGCACGCTTGACGATTTTGTAATTATTATTCTTTATTTAGAAGGTTCTGGTACTATGCGTGTTAGAACACCAGCTCTATCTAGGTGGAGAAGAGTGAAGCCTTGTGGCTTGTAGGTGAGGCTTAGCAGGGCAGAACTGCTGAAGCAGAAGGGCCTTCAGGCAGGGATTGCTGTTAGGTGCCTCTCCTGTAAGGGGTGAGTTGGGCCTGTTGGCTGTTTCTTCACCCCATTGAGAGAACAGGAAATGTAGAAAGCCTTCCTGAGAGCTTCCTGCCTTCTTAGAAAGCTTACTGTCTTACAAAATAGCATACTGTCTAGGCAACCATCTGCCATTACACTCTGCCCCTGGTATTAGTATGGATGGACCCCACTGGTGTTAGGAATGCAGCATGTACACAGTGTAGCACGTCGTTCAGAATACCATTAAATGCTGGTGGTTGCTGATGGGCAGGTGTCCACCCACCCTTGCTGGTTCAGGTGAAGGGGACCGTTCTACCTGTGCTGAGCTCACCACAGGCTCCTGGGCCCTCTGCAAGCACTTGCTCTGCAGACTTATTCCTGCTTCTCTCCTTATTTGTTGCTGCCAAACCAAATCCCCTTCTAACACATGTAAGCCGTTTCAGTTGAAGCTCAAACATTACCTTTGGTTCCTGAAGTCATTAGCATCCTAATGGAAATTCACATTTATAGACTTATACCGGTTCTGTTGATAGAATAATGCCTTCCATATGACTGTTGCAGTCCTCTGTGAATATCAATCTAGACTTCAGTGCACAAAGTGTTGTTGTTGCCTGAGCTGTCCCAACAGGACATGACCAGAGACTATAAAACTGAGGCATCTCTGGCCTAGTGGAAAATCACTCTTGCAGTCTCTGTTTTCTGTGCGTCTTCCCCCCATGACAATCAGGAAGCGACTTGACAGCTGCTTTAAAGCAACAGCAGAGAGGATAAAAGCTTTGTAATCCTAGGTTGTTCACATACAGTGGTAAGCAGGTGCACAACTGCATGGTTTTGGTGTAGGGCCACCAAGTCAGCTGTTTGGCTTGGAATCACTGTGTAGACTCCAAGTTGAAGATGGCTTGATGCACGTGAGGGCTCTAATTACATGTTTTGTAAATACCTAATAATTGTAACTGCTAATGTGGAGAAAAATTCTTCTCCTTGTTCCCCTGTGTGTGTCAGCGTGTGGGCATTGCTTTTCTTGTAAAATAGTGTCTGCCCACATGCTGCCTCTGCAGTGCAGCTGATGAAATAAAACCGATTTCCGTTCAGTGGGGAAGCCTGATCCAAGGAACTGCATGGAAATACTCATGGTATTTAACCTCAGTCGTA
Organism: Chrysolophus pictus; assembly: GCA_037305975.1. Lineage (NCBI taxonomy): Eukaryota > Metazoa > Chordata > Aves > Galliformes > Phasianidae > Chrysolophus > Chrysolophus pictus. The sequence goes on along the minus strand of CM074582.1, from coordinate 1,203,680 downwards.
TGGAGTCTTTATTCCTGATTCCAAGTGGATGGATATTCCTTACTAATAAGATTTATTTAATTGCATCTGCTTGCCTTTGTAAAATTTGTGTGAGTTTGGGCCAAAATTCTATAAAAGAGAATTTCATTTCTAGACACAGCTAAGATTTTGTAAAACTAACGTTAATGTAATGCGTTCACTTCCCATGGGATTCTTGCTCATTTGTGTTCTTCATTAATAGTCCCAGTATTCCTCCTCTCATTAATTCTATTTTTAGTATACATATCTGCTGTAGTAGCTGCAATAACTCTTTCACTCTCTATTGTTTAAACATAATATCTGCAAAAAGAGAGAGGATTCTGGCCACCTTTGTTCTGATTAGCACATCTCAGGCAGGAAGCCTATGTGTGCAATACTATTTTCCACTCAACGAATTTCAGGTAATTTTCAGTCCTCTTAGATTTTCCTATCCTTTCCGTGTTTCAGGTTCCAGTTATATTTGAATTACAGAATGGTTTGAGCTGGAAGGGACCCTTAAAGGCCATCTGGTCCCGCTCCCAGCAATGCACAGAGACAGCCACAGCTCCATCAGTGCTCAGAGCCCAGCCCTGACCGTGTGTGTCTGCAGGGATGGGGCACTGCCACCTGTCTGGGCACCCTGTGCAGTGCCTCACTGCCCTTAGCGTGAATATCTTCCTTGTATCCCCTCTGTTAAACCTTAGCTCTGCTTTCGTGGAAGTCACCTGTTTTCTATTTAATTGCACGTATGGGGTTCCCATAGGAATCTTCCACGTTTCTGATCTAACATCCAGAATGAATAACTTACTGACTTCAAGCTCAGGAGTTCAGATCTGTCTTTCAAACGAAGTTTTGTTTAATTTGGTAGTCTGTAGCTCATATTCTCATATTTGTACTTCAGTAACCACTGTTCAGGGTTCTTTCCTCATTTGTGATCTGCTCTACGCACTGTTTGGTACAGCTGTGCTGCTGTTTCTGAGGCAGAAGCATGCTGAGGAGCAGACACCTCCAAGCACTGGGTGAAGTCAGCTGTTGCTGTGTCATCAGCTCACAGAGGGGTGTCTGTCCTGGTGTTTGTTCTGCCAGCAGGCACTTCTGATCCATCTGTATTAGACTCCTAGGCTCTGTCTATTTGCCACTATATTTCTGTCTCCTGTTAGAGTTTACAGATCCTAATCTTACCCGTTTTAGTGATCTTGGAGGATCACTAGAGAAACGTGCCAATGGGTGCTAGCACTGCACTGCATGGTCACACCAGTTCCACCGCCATCAGAATCTGTGTGATAAAACCACAGACTTCCAGCAGTGCTCCGGTTCAGCTGGCAGCACGCTGCTTGTTGATGGATGTTTTAATTTTTTTGGTTGCTCTGCAGTTATTTCTATAAGACAGAAGAAACAGAGCAAAGGGAGACTGAGAAGAACTTCCCAGGACAGCTGGTGGTCATTAAGTCAGTAAATTAATTGACGTGCAGAAGGCTTCTTCATCCCTTCCCATCTCTTGCTGTCGCCCTCTCGTACGTACTTCAGTCTGTAGGGGTTACAGTGAAGCTTCTTTTGAATTCTTTACTCATTTCTTTCACAGCTTTTTACTTAAATCGTGTTAAAAAATATATTATTCTTTTGAGAATGTCTGCAGTTATCTGAATATTCTGATACTGTATATTAAATCTCTCGTTTCCTGTCTCTGAATCAATAGCTTTTTCATTTTAAAAAGTAATCATTTGGCTGACGTGATTTACCTTTCACAAATCTGTGTTGACTTCCCCTATTAAATTGTACTTTTCCAACTGTATGCTTAAGCTGTCTATAAATATCATCTAAAAAATGTTCTAATATACATGCTATATATGAAATTTTCAGCTGCTCCTAGCCTTTCCAGATATTGCAAACTTACCCTCAGCAATCAGTTTGGACTTCCTAAAAATGAAATATTCAGTGTTTCAGCTTCTTAAATAGGTAATTCTATCCAACCTGCAGCCTTTGTCTCCCTTCAGCTTGTTGTGTTAGTAGTTGCCTTGGTCTGTTGAGTTATCCCCTCTGCTGATCCTTCCTGTATCCTCCTTCCAGTGCCAGCAATAGGTGCAAAACCTGGAGACTGCTGAACTGCCTGCAGATGATTGTACAGGGACTTCCAGTACCTAACAGCAAAGTCAGTGTCTTTCCTTTCAATGGAAGTTAATAGAAAAAGGGGCAGCTTGAATATTCTCCCACATAACAACTACTTACATCAAAGGACTTATAGGTGCCTCATTTCCTGAAATAGAAGCAGTGCTGTTTAGTGAGTGATTAAGACAACTTTTTCTTTTGTACACGTGGATATTTTTACTATTATTTTTTTAGTATTATTTACCAGAAAACCTTGATAAATTAGTTAAAACTTCATGTGCAAGGAGCTATCATCTTTCTCTTTCCTGAATCATTCTATAGCACTGGCACAAATGAATGAAGGTGATTAGTCATTATGGGGGTGTATCTTCTGCCATTTCCCCTCCAAAGATGGTTCCTAGTTCAGAAATGCTGCTGGAAGCATTTGGAATGTATTTCTGATCTGAATCCCTGGCAGTCTGGGCTTCAGTTCCTGTTCTTATGGCAGGTGCTTACTGAATTCAGGCTGTAAGGTCCTTGGAAGTTTCCTGTTTTAATGTACTCATAATGCTAATGATTTCAGTGTTTCTGTTCTCCTTTTTTCTACTTCTTGTTCCTACCTTTGCCTTCTCCCTCCTGCCCACCTTAGTTTTGAATATAGGTTGCAGAAGTCATTGGGTGTCTTACCTGCTCCTTAAGTGAGTGACATCAGTTACCTGATAAATGGGGTTACTAATGTTTGGTCTGAAATTTTCCCTCCTCCTAGACACATTACAGACAAACTAGAGTTCTGGTTTTGTTTTTTTCCACAGCAGCCTGTGCACTGTTTGAGCCTTTGCTGTTCTTTGTGACACTAAGTTATTGTCTGTTTCTTAATACTGAAGGTAGTTGTTCATTCCACGATAGGGGTTTCCAGTGAATGCTGTTTTAAATTTCAAATCCTTATATTTGAAATTCCAGTGACTGGAGGAGGAGGTGCCAGGGACCTGGTTGCTTTCACTAAGGATGTGTCCTGCTGTCTGATGTAGGAAGTCACATTCTGGGAATCACATTTAAAGGCCTTAACTCCAGAAGTTTTGAGAAATACATTTTAAGGTTGGGTTCACGGAATCACAGAATGGCCAGGGTTGGAAGGGACCTCCAGGATCATGAATCTCCAACCCCCTTGCCACAATGCAGGGCCAGCAACCTCCTCATTTAATTCTAGACCAGGCTGCCCAGGGCCCCATCCAACCTGGCCTTGAACACCTCCAGGGATGGGGCATCCACAGCCTCTCTGGGCAGCTGTTCCAGCACCTCACCACTCTTTCTGTAAAGAATTTCCCCCTGACATCCAACCTAAATCTCCCCTCCTTCAACTTAAAACCATTTCCCTTCATCTTGCAGTTATCAACCCTTTCAAAGAGTTGATTTCCCTCCCCTCTGTAGGCTCCCTTTAGGTATTGAAATGCTGCAATGAGGTCACCCCGCAGCCTTCTCTTCTCCAGGCTACTGCTATATGTGAAATATATTCCTATACGTGAGAAAATTTAACAATACTGGAGCAGGAATTGATACACTCTTGGTAACTTGGTTGTGGTGATCTCTCTTGGCACAGCAGCAAAGGCGCTGATGTAATAGTTGAACATGTACAAGAACAGATCCTGGCGATGTCTGATCTGCTCTGAATCACATCCCTTCTTTTTCAGCCCTGATAACATGGGTCTGCTCGACCCAGCCACCAGCGACGGCAGAGTGATTTTCTTCCTGCCTTGGGAGAAGATGACTATTGCAGGGACCACAGACAGCCCCACCGATGTCACCTCCCATCCCATACCGACAGAAGAAGATATCAACTTCATTCTGAGTGAAGTGCGCAACTACCTTAGTGTTGATGTTGAAGGTAGGAGTGTCAGTTGTTGCTGGGAGGGATAACTACAGTATTTCAGTCTGAATACATGCTGTCTGTCTCAAGTTTCTCCAGTGATTGATAGCTGTGTTCTTGCCCCTCTAATGCTTGTGAGCTGTAAGCGTCATCTCGATCCGTTTCAGAGCTATCACTGATGCTTTTCCAGATATACTCTCTCTACTTGGGCTATTTATATGGAAATCAGTTGATATCTGAACGTGCAGATTTCATGTACCTCTCATCCAACAGGCAGCAGCTGTCAGATGACTCATCTGGCCTTTTTGAGTGGCAGATGCAAAGTTTGGCTGAAGTGGGTCAGCTGGTTGTATGTCCATACGGGTGCATTGTAGAATTCCTCTGCTTTGATTGTAGGAAGAGTTCTTCTGACTTTTCCTCCGTCTTCCATTTTTCTAGATGCTTTCTTAATTACATTTATTGGTGTGGTAAATACCTAATAGTTCAGCTCTTGGTTGAAGAGGGAAGTATAACGGACAGAAAGGGGAATTCGTCAGAATCACTTGGTGATCGTTGAGCTCAGTAGTTGAGCTGAGAACGCCTTTGTTGGAAGGTGCTGGCTTGTTTGGCCTTAGTGCTAGTTCAAAGGTGAGGGGTTTCCTGACTTCATAGTCAGATTTACTGTCTCGTTGGTTTTTAATGGTTATGTGAAAGCATCTGTGCTCCTGTTGTAGTAGTGCTAAAAGACATCTGAAAACCACTGTTTGTCAGGAACGCTGCAATCTCTGGATTTAGGAAACCTGCTGTCCAGCAGTTGGAAAAACTAGATTACCAGATTCCTGAAATGAGCAGGTTGGTGGCTCTCTTGTACAGCTTTGGGACAAACTGCCTTGAGGAAATGTGCCCTTACTTTTCTGGTGCAGAAGCCAATACAGGTCGGTATGGTGGGACAGGCAGGTAGCTGGTGGCGTTCAGAATAAGGCAGAAATCTTGCAAGGTATTTCACACAAGTGCATTATGAAGTGTTCAATTCTTTTGAATGAAACCAACCTAGGTGTGCATACTGTTTCTCACATGGCAATTAGCAGTGTTTATAGATTGCCTGTTATTGAATTAACAACTGTGCTGGCCATATCAACTCACTGCAGACCTGCCTTTTTGCTGCCAGAGACAGTGCCAGGGTTATCAACTTACACAGGCTTGGATGTGTTCCAACTGTTTAATTATAGTGTCACGCATGCTGCTTTTTCTAGTTTCATTAGTTTATAAATGTAATATGGTATCTTATTTCTGTGATTAACACTTCATTTTGGCAGGTTAAACATGCTGGCAGAGCACCATTGATTTCTGAAATCTATTTTGTGTTCTTTGGGGATATTTTTACACCGTTACCGATTTTTAAGTTATCAGTTATTTGAAAGCTGCATCAAAAATTGTTTCGGGGCTTCGGTGTAAATTGGTCAATTTTTACTGCTGTAAATTTAACAAGCAGCAAAATTAATTTCATGAGATTATTGGTTCCACGTTTTATATATTCCTGAAGAAAGTCCCGTTCAGAGGCTAGGGTTTTTTCCTGCAACTGTTAAGGACCTCTTTTTACTACTTGTTGCCTTCAGATTTTATTCTTTCACATTTAGTGGAAGGCCAGGATTGGCTGTTGGGATGCAGTAACTGCCAGGGAGCAGAGGAGTAGCACGGGGGCATGTAAATGGCCATTGAGTTGGGCTTCTTGTGAAGTGGGAAAATGCTTCTGAAGCAGGTATGGTTGGGAAGGCAGGGCTGGAGGAGGTGGCTAAGAACAGTGTGGGCTTCTGGATGATCTGTGACAGATCACCTGGGCCCTCTGGGGTTGCTGTGCAAATGCTGGGGGCTTGGGGGAGCAACAGGCCTAGGAGATGTGCTATAGCCTAGCAGGTGCAGGTGTGCCATCAGGCTTCTGACAGAGGCTGTGAATAAAGATCACTAATTTTTTCCAGATTCTCCTCTTGACAAATTCCACACTATACTAAAAGCTTTCAAGTCCTAAAAGCAAACGTTGTAGGAACAGACTTTATTTTGGTTTCTGACATGCTGTGTGAGGACTGCCCTGTCCACAGAAGCAAGGAGGATAAGACTTGGTGCTGCACTGGGTGCTGTTTATGGTGGGATTTCTGTTTTGGAGTGAGGGTTTTCTGAGCTGATTGGTGACTCTGATAGCTGAGCCTCGTGGTGGATCAGTTCCCAGAATCTCTCTCTTCTGTTGAATTCTTAACCAGTGTGACAGACAGGTCTGTCTGTGTTTGGCTTTGTTTGGGTCAGACAACAAGAGAAGGGCAGTGCCATTTTTCATGCTGCTTGGAGGTAACGCCACAGAGACCGTAAGATGGATAGGAAATGAATACACATACAAAGTTCCTGACTGATTTTGGTTGACTTTTTCTTCTGGACAGTGAGAAGAGGTGACGTGTTGGCAGCCTGGAGTGGCATTCGTCCTCTGGTCACTGACCCCAACTCCAAAGACACGCAGTCGATATGCCGGAACCACGTTGTTGCTGTCAGTGACAGTGGCCTTGTCACCATAGCAGGTAGGGGAGGTTCATTTCAGCTGTTGTTTTTGTTGGGCTTCCCCAGTGCATTTTGTGCAAACATCTTTCTTCTCACAGGGTGACACTCTGCATTCCTACAGTGAGGTAGTGGTCTGTCTGTAGCAGTGTGACTGGCTTGTTACAACAACTCTAGTAAGAGTAATATGATAAAATACATGGCGTGTACCAACTTCATGTTTCCCTTGCTTTTCCCAAATAAAGAAGTATGTGTGTGCTTATAGGTGGGAAGTGGACAACGTACCGTGCCATGGCTCAGGATACCATTGATGCTGCTATTCAGGCACACAACCTGCCTGCGGGTTCCAGTAAGACGATTGGGCTGCTGCTCCAAGGGGCTGAGGACTGGAGCCCCACACTGTACATCAGGTTGGTCCAGGACTATGGACTTGAAAGCGAGGTGAGCCATTGTTACTGTTCATATGCTGATATTTCCGTGTTGGAGGGTTTTGTTCTTTCCCTAAAGACAACATTTTCCTAATGTCTTAACTGTTTTCTGCTTTAAAACGTTATGAGATGCTAGAGTGTTCCTTTCCTTGGGCACGACAGACCTGTGCTACTCTCTGATCACTTCTGAAGTAGAAGAGGTGAAGCACCACAGTCATTTATTTGGATACTTACATAGCAGCATACAAGATCACAGAATGGCCAGGATTGGGAGGAACCTCAAGGATCATGAATCTCCATCCCTCCTGCCACATGCTGGGCCACCAACCTCGTTAGCACAGGTCTAACTCATTCACAGGGCTAGCAGTTTCCTCTCACACCATCAGAACCTGATACCTTCTTCAGCATCTTTGTTACTAGTGATGAGAGAACTGACAATAAAAAATGCATATATTTGATGCGCTTTCAAATGCGTACTGAACTTGTTTTCAACTCCATAGGTGGCTCAACATCTGGCTTCTACATATGGTGACAAGGCTTTCGAGGTGGCCAAAATAGCCCAAGTTACAGGAAAGAGATGGCCTATTGTTGGAAAACGTCTTGTGTCTGAATTTCCTTATATTGAAGCTGAGGTATGTGGAAAAACTACATCACACTTGTGTGCTGCTTGGGAATGAAGCAGATTCTAGAGCAGGTCCATCTCGCTCTGAAAAATAGCTTCGCAAGCCCTTTCCTTTGAGATTCAGATGTTTTTGTTTTCATTTTTCCACTTCACCTGATCGTGCTTAATGTTTTTATGTAGAACCATTGAATCACCGAGCTGAAAAGTCCTCCAAGGTCATCCAGTCCAACTGCCCACCTACCACCAGTATTTCCCACTAAACCACATCCCTTTGTACAACATCCAGACACTTCTTGAACTGCCTCCCTGGGCAGCCCATTCCAGCACCTGAACGCTCTTTCAGAGAAGAATTTTTTTCTAATATCCAACGTGAAATGAATGTTTTACTACAAATATATAATGTAACGTGAAATATATCTAATATGGACTCATCTGCATTTTTTCCTTGTCTCGTTCCTTGAGGTCATCTATGGTGTGAAGGAGTATGCCCGCACTGCTGTGGATATCATTTCCCGGCGGACTCGCTTGGCCTTCCTGAATGTGCAGGCTGCTGAGGAAGCTCTGCCAAGGATCGTAGACATAATGGGGAAAGAACTTAACTGGAACGAGCAGAAAAAAAAGGTACAAAGGGCCTTTTTCATCTGGAATTGTTTTGTTTTTTAAGTAGTTTCCATGTTAACAAATGAAATTAATTTGAATGGAAAACTTCAGTGATGCTTGCTTCCTGAGAGAATGGGTACATTTGGTGTATTTGGTTTTGAAGTCTTCATCAAAATAGCTGTGAAATGAATTGGTATTGGCCAGGTGGAGGGAAGAGTGAAAGCATTCCTTAATTTTAAAAATGAGGCAAACTTGGCATTACAATCCTACTTCTAGTGAGCATTTAGGTCAGTGTCACTTCTTACAGCTCTGTGTCAGAAGAGAAGGATTTTGCAGTCTGTATCGCTCTTTTTTCATAGAATCATAGAATGCTTTGGGTTGGAAGGACCTTTCAGATCATCTCGTTCCAACCCCCTGCTACAGGCAGTGACACCTCCCTATAGACCAGGTTGCTCACAGCCCCATCCAGCCTGGCCTTGAGTGCTTCCAGGGAGGGAACATCACAGCCTCACTGGGCAAGCTGTGGCAGTTTTGAACTCTATATCATCATTTTTCATTAACTTCTTCTATTTTCTAAATTATTTTGAAGGTCCCCGTTTGCTTCCTCTGCCCTTGTGGTCAGTGCTCATACATACAGTGTAATCCTAAAAGCATTTACACAGCAATTAGAAGCCTTTGCTAGGCTTGATATCCCTTTTCAAGATGAAAAGGTGCCAAAGTTGAACTTTTTAATACTTTTCAGCTACTGTCTGCTCAATTTGTGGACCTTAGGTAAATTCTTGTGAAGTGGAAGGAGCAAATAAATTGTGTAAGGAAGAACTTGTTCTTCCTCAGATACAAGAAGGCTTTTCTTTTTGGTTGTAGGAAGAACTTGAAGCTGCAAGAAAATTTCTGTATTATGAAATGGGCTACAAAGTAAAATCTGACCAATTAACAGACAGCTCTGAAATCACTCTAGTGCCTTCAGATATTGAAAGGTAAGTGGAATAAGAGATTCCTGAGTTGCTGGGAGTTAACAACAGCGAGTGCCATTTTTCTCCACTGAAAATCCTTACTTTGCAGGTACAAGAAGCGATTCCACATGTTTGACAAGGACAAGAAGGGGTTTATTACTATACTGGATGTGCAGCGTGTCTTGGAGGTAAAGTTTCCTTCTGCTTTTTTTTTTTAATTGCAATGTGGTGTAAGCAGTGCTGAGCAGTGCAGTTGATGTACTTTGTTGTCTGTCAAACAGGTCCACATTGCAAAGTGTACCATGGTGTGGATCTGAATTTGGCTTTTTAATACAGAAATTATGTTTAATTATATTCAGAATAAGATGGTTGTTTTTTGGAAGGTTTATGGTAGTTATGTATATTGACACTTACCTGACCCTGCTAAAAGTTGTTTTTTGGGTGTTTTTTTTTTGTCTAGAGCATCAGTGTGCAGATTGATGAGAAAACACTCCACGATATTCTGCATGAAGTAGATCTGAACAAGAATGGGCAGGTGGAGCTCATTGAGTTTTTGCAGGTAAGAATTTCTCTGTTCCAAAGAAGCTGTAACTGGTATAGCTACAGGCACAGGTGTTCAGCCCCCCTTCTCCTCCCAGCAGAAGAGCTGTGCTGGGGAGGAGGTGAGTGCTGTTGATGCTGTTTGCCAGAACACAAGACAGAAATGACACACAGCTAGTTTTAAGCACCTTCCAAATTCAAGGATATTTTCTGTGCAGAAGCAATTAACCCAAAGAACAGGTCAAATTTTCAAAGTATGCCACAGTGCAGATTTGAACTTGGCTTTTTTATACAGAAATTATGTTTAATTATATTCCAAGTAAGATGGTTGTTTGTTTGGAAGATATATTGTAGTTATGCATGCTGACACATACCTGACCCTGTTAAAAGAGACTACAGCGTTCAAAATAGCCTGGAAAATTGTAAAGGAGGAGCTTATGGTCAGAAGACATGTAGTCCATGTAATCCCATTGTAACTCCTGGGTTGAGAAACAATACCTCCATTTGTATTAACATTACATTGGCAACCCAATGTCTGCTTTTTGCAGGGCTTTAAAATAAGAAAATTAAAGGTGCTGCTGAGTGTTTGTCCTCTTGCATAAGCAGTTTGCTAACCAGCTTTGTTTTTGTGGAGTCTTTCTTGGTGTGGTATTTCAAGTGAGTGCCATGTCTTTCCTACATGGTGGCAATGATGAATGCTGAACATGAGATAAATTAATGCTGGGGATTTTGGTCAATGTCAGCCCTTTCTTCACTGTGTCAAGTTAAACAAACAAGATCAAGGCAGAGGAAATGGTAATTGTCTCTCCTGAGATGAGCTGTAGATAAGAGGAGCATTGTTGAATCTAAATGCAGAAAATTTTCGCAGGCTGTGTCCAGCATTAGAAAAAAGGACTATTTATTTACCTAACATGCAGCGATTTAGCTGGGCAACTGAAATGTGCATTAGTTGTAAAATGAAATAAAAGCTCCCCAGAGCCATCTGACTGAAAGAACTGAAAGAGAAAATCACGGGTGGCTTTCTGACTGTTGAGAAGGGTCTCCCTCTTGTGTCCTTTTGCATGTGAAAACTTCAGACTGGGGGAAAAAAACCAAAACACTTACTGTAATGGCTTGGGTAGATTGAAAATTGGGTTCACCTGGATACCTTGTGGTTAAGAAGTCAAAGCAACTAACACAGCTGCTGTGGATTTCTTTAATTTGCTTTGCTCTGGTGAGCAGTCTCATGAGGAGTTTCCTGCCCAAACTCTAAAATACAAGTGGCAGCTCACTGTTTTGGTGTCATTTCGAAGTTACTTTACTTTAAATAGCATGACTCTGTGGTTACAGGCTTGTCCCAGTGTTTCCCAGTGCTCTCCCAGCACTGCAGTGAGGTTGCATTGCACTTTGCACTTCCTTCACGCAGAGCCAGAGCTGCACGCAGGGAGCTGCTGTGCTGCACAGAGCACAGTGGGAAGCGTGGTAATAAGAGGAACAGCAGGTTGCCATGGAAGGAACAAAATACACGTGGTGTTTGTTTAGTTTTTTAATGGATCTGTTAAGCCAGTTCTCAATACTTTTGTGTTTGCTCTCCGAAAACTTTCAAGTAATTACATTGTACTGCCAGAACGCTTGTGGAAAGCTGTGTGCAAATATTTGTGGACGTTTATATTAGAATATAGGAACACATTGTATCAGAGTGGCTGCCTCCCTATCCAGGTGGGAGCGGAGCAATGCCAAGTGGCTGCATTTGACCTGCTGCAGCCTGCCAGCCTGCCTCACTGCCTTGGGAGAGCTGCTCAGCAGTGCCTGCAGGTGTTGCACAGATGGAACGCAGGTCCAGCTGATCAGCATTTTATGCAAACAGGTGGTTCTGATTGAAAACTTGAGCCATTTTTGCTTTTATTCACACCTGCTTTTTACTGTTACTGCCCACGTTTCCTCAGGTGGTCCTGCTGGCACAGGCAGCTGTGTGATGGCAGCGATTGCTTCTCTGAAGGCTTGCATGTGGAAGTTCTGTTTTTGTGGTGGTGCCGAAGGGTCAGCCTGCTCCTCCAGAGTGCCTTTCCCACAGGGCATGCACTATAGTGAGAAAAGCCACAACAAGTTGGCTGTGGAGTGCGTGGTAGGGCAGAATGAATGGGTGTGATGGAAGGGCTGCTCCACTTGGAGCCTTCTTGTTGGCAGGGGTCACTGGGGGGAGGGGAGCAGCTGGAGGGATGCTCTGGACCTCAGCTCCCTGACTGCAGCATCTGCCTTTTCTCGGGGCTCACAGGGGCTCACCAGAATGCCCCCAGCAGCCTTGGAGGTCCTGCAGCCTTGGCTGGATCTGTCCCTTTCCTTCCCTGGGGAGTCATTCCTGCAGTATCAACCTATAGAGGTCTGGCTGCAGAAGTAATAGACCTTCCTAGCGAAGGGAAGAAATCTGAAGGATTCCTAGCACTCACTGTGACTCAGAAACTGCTTTCTGTAAGTGCTGGTTGCTTTGCATAGTGGTCTTTGGCAAGCTGACTGTATGTAATTTCAAGTCTAATGCTCGCTTTATCCATGGGATAAAGAAGAATTAACTAAAACCTTAGCACAAGCGTGTGTTCGTTAAGGTAGTGCTGAGTCCAGTTTCAAGGACTTAAAGGCAAATTAGTTTTAAAAGTCTATAAAATAATTTGGATTTGAAAGAGTTGTGGAAGTCAAGTATGCTGTCTCTGCAGAGAAGGGTTTGTGAGTGGGAGGGGTACAACCCAGGGTCAGTGTTGGATCAGCAGTGATGTTCTTCTGTTTGTTACTTCCAGACTGAGAGGGGAATAGAAAAAAAGTGTGGGTGGGGGAGAGCGTGTGGAGTAGCTGGGTTATCCCATGTGGTTAAATGGCACTGAAAAAGCACTGCTGTTAATGGATGCTGCATTGCTGCTACCAAACAGGTCACACTTGTTGGTATTTCTGGAAAATGAAAATGGGCTTTGATGTGAGATTTTTTTCAGAGCATGCAGCAGTGTTGCTTTATTGGTATCACAGAATTGAAAAGGCCCACAATGATAACAGAGCTCCAACCCCCTGCTATGTGCAGGTCACCAACCAGCAGCCCAGGCTGCCCAGAGCCACATCCAGCCTGGCCTTGAATGCCTGCAGGGATGGGGCATCCACAGCCTCCTTGGGCAACCTGTTCCAGTGCCTCACCACCCTCTGGCTGAAAAACTTCCTCCTCATATCCAACCTAAACCTCCCCTGTCTCAGTTTAAAACCATTCCCCCTTGTCCTATCACTATCTATCCTCACAAACAGCCGTTCCCCCTCCTGTTTATACTCTCCCTTTGAGTACTGGAAGGCCACAGTGAGGTCTCCCCCAGAGCCTTCTCTTCTCCAGTAGACAAAAGGTTCTGTCACTGCCACGTACCACGTGCCCTTGGACAAACTGACCAGCTGTGTGGAGCTGAGCCATGCTGTGGGGCTGGGCTGACATCGCCACTGCTCTGCCAAGGAGCTGGGAGTGCAGCTGGGGCTGTGCCACTCACCTTTGTTTGTGGAAGGGAAGCTGAGGGCTGCTCTCTCTGTTCTTCCAGCTGATGAGTGCCATTCAGAAGGGCTACGTCTCCGGCAGCAGGCTGGCCGTGCTCATGAAGACAGCTGAGGAGAACCTGCGGCAGCGCGCGGTGATCCCGGTGGACCGCAGCGGCGGAGGGCTGTAGCTCAGCACAGCTGCATCTGCTGACAAACATTCCAGTGCTCCCCAATGTCCTTGCTCTTCAAGGTGACTGATATCTGTAAAAACACGTGGGTGCGTTTGTTTTCTGTACTAATGGTTTTCTGTACAGCTCTTAATACTCCGGTATGTGGCCTTTTGGATTGGGTATGCTTCAGACATATGAGTTTATTAACAGGGGTTCTGGAATATGGTCTGGAAACACTGGTGCACACACAGGCACGTGGGCACGTACTGCCTTGCTCATTAACTTCTAGATCACCTTTACCTTTTTTAAAAAAAAAAGTGATTCCTGCCTTTAAAGAGAGCGTTGCATTGAGATTTGCAAATAGGCATTTAGTATTTAAAAGCTGCTGATCTGTCTGCTTCAACAAAGGGCAGCAGAGGGAAGGCTGGTGCCTGGGATTTGAGATAACTTCACAAAAGGAGCAAAACTTCACCTTCTGAGGGTACCAGGTACAGTAAGGAGCTGGCTGGTGAGTGACTGCCCTTCCACAGGTGCTGGGCTTTGCTCTCTTGGGGCGTGTAGTTATTTCAGCAGTACAGTACTTGGCCAGACACAAGTATCAGCAGTACAAAGCTGGAAAACAACACATAACCCATCACTCCAACTAATAACCCAGTGAGCAGCTAGGGGCCAGCTTCCCTTTCTCCACATTAATAACAACAAGCTTCCTTCAGTCGGCAGCATCCTTTAGCAGGTGGTGTGTTATGCTGTAAAGTGCTCTGTACTGTTTCCAGTTTGGGACAAATATGTAAAATATGATGGTTTTTGATAACAAGTCTTAATTTATTTAAAAACTCAGATTAGATTTCATAGATTTCTTGAGTTTAAATACCAGCTGACAAAACAGGACCCTTCATTCCAAGGGCTCAGGATTTCTCCTTATGTAAAATCTGATCTTTTAACTGATGTCATCACTTTCACTAATGGAAACAGCACTGTAACAGCCAGCAAAGATTACTTCTGTATCTTAAGGGAAAATGACTGCATGTGCGAAATGGAGGGACTGAGGAGTGCTGGTATGTAGCTGAGTGAGTCGGGTGTTTGGGGCTGGACAGGGGAGAGTGATTTTAAGAATAAATAAAACACAGAGCTTTGAAAAGCAGATCTTTAAAATGAACACAAACAGAAATGGGGTGAGCCTCACCTGAATTCCTGTCAGTCTGAACGATTGGTAAAACATCTCCGGGTTTCTCTCCAGAAATGCTGTCTCAGATGCTTTCCAAATGGTTTCTGCATGTTGAATTGATGTCGTAGAGCTGCTTTGTACCAGAACTGTGCTGCTGTGGGTTCTGGCCGTTCTGCTGTGAGATTTGTAGCATTGGGCACAGCCCACAGGAGTGGTGAGTGAGTGTTAACAACGTGTTTTATGAATGGCTTCTGTGGTACTGTCAACTTTTTTGAGCGTGTTCCAGTAGATTCAAGTAAAGTATGCACATGTTCCATGCAGCTTCGCTTTTCTAAAACCCTTTTCAAATAAGAACGTGGTAAGAGAGTTTACATCACACATAGCACAGCATGGAGTGGAAGTGGGTATCTTTGGGCTCAGCAGCAGGAGGGAGGTTCAGAGGGGGGCAGGGTGGGAGCCCATGGTTCACTGTATTATTTAAACAGATGTATCTGTTAAAGTAGCGAGACCTTTTCCAGACCACGTAAAGAAAAATGTTTAAAATATTAAATAACTTTTGTATGGTTTGAAGAAAAATTCTCCTCCACTCCTCTGTAAATGGAACTGTTAAGAATGAACGCTGCAGGCTTCCCTGTGGATGTTCTGCTTTGCACCCAGACTTACGTCCTTTGCTCCTGGTTTGGTGATGCCACACACACAATGTGACTTTGGGGTTTCCTTGGCTACACACGTGTCCTCCATAAGAGTCTGCTTTGCATCGTGGGTGCTTTACTGTCGTGGATCTCTGCTCCTGTGTGGCACAGCAGGATCTTGTACAGCTGCCCTGAGTGCAGACGAGGCTGAGTGCTGGTTACAGCACTGTGCCTGCAAACACAGGGAAAGCACAGCTGCTTACTGCAGCACCTCGCCTCTGCTTTCGGGAACGTCATTGGGGGGGGGGGGGGGGGGGGGGCATCGGTTGTTGGTTTTGATCTGCCTGGGATTATTTCTCTGCTCTTCTGCTTTTCTCCATGTGATTGTACTGATGTTGCTGCCCTGCTTTGTTCTGATCCCAGGTGGGGAAGCAGCGCTGGGTGCCTGGGAGGTGGGTGCCTGGAAAGCTGCGTGCCTGGCTGGGGAACGTGTGTGTGTGTGTGTGTGTGTGTGTGTGTGTGTGTACACGTCTTACACGTCTTGCCCTGGCACCTACTGTGCTGTGCTGGGGGGATGCTCTGTGCTGAGCTGTGCGGCGCTGTGTTTGAGGCTGGGTTGTCGTTTTTATAACTGTCCTGGTGTTTTATTGCCGTTATTTATTACTTTTGATATCCAGAATGAGCCGCATGCATTTATAGAGCAATAAGAGGATGTATTTAATGTGCCTTGTTTTTGACTGGGGCAGAACCAAACGCACGAATCAATAAAGGCGATGAAAGGCGCTCCGCTCCCGGGCACTTTGTTACGGCGGCTACAGAAACAACTCCAGCGAGCCCTGCACAACTTTCTTAGAAGCAGAATGCTCACACGGGACTTGTCAGCAAACCTGACATCACCGTGGCTGTTTTCCCACTTGAGCCCAGAGCTCAGTGCTGTGTGGGGGATGTGAAGGTGAGGGGTCAGCGCGGCGCTGTGGCAGCAGGCATGGCATGGCATGGCACAGCACTGCTGTCCTGCCGGCTGTCTGTCTGCACTGAGACCTGGGCCGAGCACTGCTCAGCACACCGATGGACTTCTATCCTAACTGGAATCAATGGAAATGAATGGAAGAGATTTCACAATCTATTCAGATCGGTTCACCTGTCAGGTTCGCCCCAGGTTGCCATATGCTGATAAATGTCCAGTAAATCAGTAAAGCTGTTACCACCTTTAACACAGACGGTATAACCTCTGTGTATTGTTTTATAGGTTTGAATTTCCCCTCCCAATAGGGCCGTTCCCCTGTTGTGATAACAGTGCTGAGGGTGTGGGGCACAGCCCAGCAGCCCCTCCTGGCCCAGAAGTGAGCAGTGCCGGTACCCCCGGAGGGGAATAACCACCATGATGAATTTTATCTAATCTGCGCTGTGAGAGCAATATGTCAGAAAATGTTTGCTGTAATCATCCTTGTCTCGAGTGTTTTGCAGCGCTGCAATGGCCGTGGGCAGCGATCCGGGCTGTGCTGCTGAGTGCTGAAGTGACACGGAAATCCACGGGAGCTTTTCCAGCCGGTGCTGGGCAGCGGGCTGCCTGCCTTTGTGCGCTGCTCCGGCGCTCAGCAATGCTGATTTATGGCACCTTGTGTTCCCAGCACACCGCGGCCTGCCTTGGAAATACGATATGGAATATCATAGCAGCATTAATATTAAAGCATCCATGCTTGAACTGGGTGTTTCCTGTGTCAAATAGGAACCGATTGCATCTGGTGAGGAGAGAAAGCGCTCTTCGGGAAGAATGGGCCTTCGCTGCCAAGTGAGCGTTGTTTCCCCACTGCAGTGAGGACTTCTCACATTGCACTCAGCTCGAGTTCTTCTGCTCCTTCCTTGTTTGCTGCCTGGCACAGAGCACAGCACGGCAGTGCCCAGCAGCTCACAGA